>CM043316.1:12670165-14141060 GCA_023736055.1 Quercus glauca | reverse complement strand
GATTGCTCAAGCAAAGGTTGCCAAGGATCTTGTATAGCAAGCACCTTACGATGTTTTCAACAAGGACATTGTTTGGGTAGAGGAAAAAAGTGCAGTTTTCTGTATTTATTTCAGTTTTTGTAAGCCCCCTGCAAAAAAAAAAAAAAAAAAAAATATATATATATATATATATATATAAAAGGCTTGGTTTGCTACTAAGTTTTCATTTTTAATGTCCTAAAAAGTGGATTTGAGTACTAAAAATGAAAACGAATTTTGGGCGTCTTTAGATTCACTAAAAACGAATACAATAGCATTTTCATTGTTTGGTGAAAACTGACTGGGACCTACTTAGAGTATTAGCATCAAAAAATGCTACTCTATTCTATTTTACCATCCCAAAAAACTACTTTATCAATTATACTATCCCATTATACAATACTTCCAGCATCCCAAACTTTTATTTTCCTATTTTACTCATTAAATTAATATATCTACACAATAAAATAATATTTCCCCCAATCACTATCATTTATGCTTTCTTTCTCCCAATCACCATCACAATAAAATATTAGTTTTTTTTTAGAATTGTGCTACATTGCAATTCTATCTTTAGAATTGCATTGTAGCACTATTGCAAAATTTTTTGCAATAGTTGGTGTTTACAATTCGGGATGTGGGAGGTTTTTGAGGGAAAAATGCTAAATGAAGCTTAGATATGGCATTTGCAATTCCGGATGCTGATGCTCTTACTAAACTGAAAAGTGTCTAGCTCAACAGCTCTTTCTGGTGGACTAACTTCATTGAAGAAAACACAGATATTTTCTCCAGTCTCCACCATCTATCTTATCTCTCTTGGGCTCTCTTCTCCCTTGCTCTCTCTCTCTCCAATGGCTATGTGTTCTTGATGTTTGTTTTGTTTGGGTTATGGGTTAAATTTTAGTGAGTTTCTAAGGGTTTATTTGGCTTTCCTCTTGGGTTCTTTGGCAGTGGATTTCAAAGGGGAGATCAATGGATCTTGGGTATGTGAGTTTTCTGTTAAGCAAGTGGGTTTTCAGGTTTTAGTGGGCCTTTCTTTTTGTGATTTTCCTATTAAAATAGAGAACAATAGCCAAACAATTAAAGGGTGTATTTCATAATCAAATTATATATTCAAATCAGGTTTCAAAACATACTCAAGTGTGAATATGGATTTTTTCTTTTTTTCTATATTTAGATTCTGGATTTAAATACTGAAAAGTGAAAATGAAAAGTGAATACACAATTTTTAAAAACCAAACAGCCTTCTTAAGGTTCATATCCCACAAACCCAACTATTGAATTAAATAAATAAAAAATAAAAAAGACGCTGGCAATGGTTAATTATGGTAATCAAAGAGCTTCCCAAGAGACTTCAAATGAAAATATGGAATTTTAAAGCCCATATACAGAACAATGTATACTTCGGTTTCATAAATATTGCAAAATGACACGCCAGTTAATACTCGGAAAAGGGTCATACACAGTATTACCAAACCGCCTGAAATTGGGAGGGATTATTTCCTCACCTGGCTTCTGAACACACTGTTGCTCAATACTCTTGCACCCACCATTGATTCAAGCTTACAAGACTTGCAACCAAAATGCAAACATTAATTATCTGCTCTATGTGAACATTTTCTAGCTTGAAACTTCAAAGTAAAAATTTCCTTGAGTTTAAAGCGTCATAGCTCATAAGTGAGCCAAAACATACCATATATCCTTGAAGGCTGCGGCTATCAAATATCAATACAAATACCTACACTCACATAATCACTACCATAATGTACAGATGTTTTATACGGCTCCAATATACATAAGAACTTCTTCACCTAACAAGGATAATTAGATTAGAAGAACTCTATGTAGCCTTGCCTTCCAAGCCCATGGATCTACTATCCCTGGACTTAGTATATACACGATGACGTCGCTCTCTTGCATAAATAACCCAGAAGATCAATGAGAACATTACAGCTGCAGATACCAATACTAACCCAACATAGATCCATTCGCTATATCTTCGCAGTCCAGGACAATGGTCTCTATCAATGTTTGTGAACGTGTCCCGCACAAATGTGCAGTCTTCCAGATTAACCAGGAATGGAGTATAATGATACAAACCATAGCTCACATTTACAGCAGCCGCCATCTGGCTGTAGTAGGTGGGGGTCAACCGCCAGTTGTGGTACAAATATTAGATGCTGAAACTTGACAAACATAATTCTTCCACACCTGATTGAAACAAAGGTTGGAAGTTTGATTAATTCTACATTCACCAAACACTGATATGTGTGAAGGACAAGGAGATAAGTTTTGGACACGTGAGAGAAGCAAAGGGACATTTTGAGAAAGATATTCTCACAAATTTATCGATCAGCCCCTATATATAAGTACTTCAATCTCTTTGAATCAAACTCTAGAATACAAATGATCATATACCTATAAATAAAGGTTTCACGAGCCAAAAAAATAGTTGCCAATTTTGGAACTTGACAATTATACTGGATATTTATATATTACTATCATTTAATTGGAAAACGAGTTGCCAAAAACTATGGGATACGCTAAAATAGGACCGTTAGATACTAGAGGAAAATTACCAAAAATGATGACTTTTACTAAAACTAGGACATGGTACAGAATTTGTTTAAGCCAGGCTTTCCATGGTGACCAAAACTAACCAAAATCCTTCACATGAATACTTATGCACTTCCAAACTAAAATTCCAATACTTAGAGTTAGTGGTATTACCTCTGGAGCGTTGGTCAAGTTCACCTCACCAGTTGCACATTGCCTAATCGTCAGATTAGAATAAAAAGGATTGCAAAGAACAGGCATCAATGGGCCAGATTGGTTGTAATATATTGGAAGTCTGGGAGTGGGAGTGACATTAGCATTAGCAATATTGGTGATCATGGTGTTAACCACAACAACAAGCTGGTTGGTGACATTTTGGGATTGTATTAGGGTTTGTTGGGCAGTTGCATTGTCCACGCATGGGAGTATATCATCTAAAGCTGTACGTGCAGTCGGATGCTGGACCCATTCATCCATTGCAACACATGTATCTGCCACCACACTGATGCATTTATGAAAAGAAGTTAGACCCAGAAATTACACGAGCAGCAGAAACAAACTGATGAATTATGTAATATAGTAAACAGTACCATATAACCAATTTTACTAAAAAATAATAATAATAAAAAATAAACCATATAACCAATTCATTTTATAATCATTGAAGCTGTGTTCAATTGATCTTTGAAGACAAACTGATGAATTAAATAGAACAGGGATGACTTCCTTAAAATAAAAAAAATTAAGAAAAACAAAAAAGAAGAAAGATAGCATTCATGTGGACACTGAATTTTGGGATAAATGTATAAATTATGCTTTGGTATTTTTATTTTACTTCCTAAGTTCACTACCTTAAACTTTCAAAAAAAAAATCATAAGGAAAAATATATTCATTCACAGTTTCTTTTTTTTGGGGGGGGGGGGGGGGGGGGGGGGGGGGTGTGTGGTTGTGGAGAAGAAGAAGAAGAAAGAAATCCTTTCTATTATTATGTTATCTTTGTATGCAGAGATATGAGGATGGCCTTTTCTGGTCTTCGTTCTATAAATTTCTTTAAAGATAAGCTTTTATGATCATTAATTGAGAATTGAGCAAGAATTTCAGGGTCAGTGCCCTTCCTAAATGATGCACCAATCATTAATGCACTTCACAATATTCTGCTACTAACTTCATGAAGAGTTCCTCAGATTTTAAAAAACAAAAATTCATTGAGAAGTAGGATGATGATGTTTAAGAAACTTTTACATTATACACCAGCATAGGTTTATACATCATAGCATCTGAAATGAAAGAAACACATGTAAAAACTATTTCAAAGAATAAGAAAAATGGCTACCAAAAAAAATAACCTGATAAGTCATAACAATTCTATAAGACAAAATTAAGATCAATAATGAGTTCAGAAGCACAAGAAGACAAATGCAACATGCGAGAAAACAGAGCTACAAAACTAATTGTAGAACATTTTTTTTGTTCTTTGTTCTTTTTTCCCCCCCCAAATTTGCAAAATGATATTTATTTGCTTGCCATATAATAAGTGGTATTGAACCACTCACTATTCTGCCCATGGTATTCAATCAAGAAAACATTTGTCCCAAAGTTGGTTCTCAGAAACCAGAAACAGTTGAACAACATATTAAAGACAGTAAATGGATCAGTGAATATGGTTATGAAGAACACCAAGCTTTACTTGGTACAGGCAAAGGCTAAAATTTACATTTTGAATGTTTCAGTGAAAAGAAAAGTGCAACATAGACAATAAATAAATAAAAATACTAAGCAAACAGAACTTACTTGTGGAGGAGGAGAAATATGCCACATAAAATGAATGTGCCAGCAACAAGAAACCACCCAATCATCACCAAGCTGCAGTCATTACATGTAGGTGTTCAATGACAAAATAAGACAACAAAAACAGATCTGCTTCCAAAATAGTAAGTGAGTATAAACAGAAAAAGGTTAATGTATATATCCCTTACAAGTATACCACGGGTTGCATCCCGAGAACGGAAAATACTGCAACAAATAGCCAAAACAATAACATAAATAATAAGATATGATTATAACAAGTCATATCTTAAAAATAGTTTGCCTCTACTCCAAGAAGACAGAAGACTTACAAAATCCAAGAAATGCCAAGAAAAGCATAACAGCTGCAACAATAACAAGAGCCAGTCTCCTGTTGAGTGGATCAAAATAAATGTTATCCAAAAGCATTTAGAGCACCAGAAATAGAAAGTTGTAAGAGCTTAGACTTACACACTATTCAGGACATCTTGTATATTCTTTGAATTATCAGAAGTAGTCTTAGAAAGAGTGCTAGCAGAAGAGTTGATCTTTGTTTCAATATTGTCAATGTTCTTCAGGACATCTGATGGCAGAAATATAGAATCCACACCAACCTTCTTAGCTGCAGAAAGATAATCGGACACATTACTGAGGTTATCAGCAATGGTATCTGCCTGATTCACAACATAATCGAGTGTGTTGGTTGTGCTGCTGTGGAACTTCCCCTGACCAGTGTACAGAACAATGCATCCAGCACTGAAATTGTAAGACAAAACATTGAGGAAGTCAGAGATTACTAATTCAAAAAATCATATAATGGAGCATAAGCATACGTGAATGTACTCTTTGTAGAGAGAAATCAAGAGAAATACATTGCTGCAAGGGTGAACAGGACGAGAAAAATAAGGGAGAGAGCATAGGCAATTCGAGAATATCCATAAGGCTCTCTTGGACAACAGCAATAGCAGCAACAGATGAAGAACAAGCTTATCCCAAAAACCAAAAACCAAACAGCAGCAATGGCAAAGAATGGAGCTGCGGTAAAACCTACAGACTGCATTTAAAAATTATAATTAGAGTTGAAATCAAAGAAGTCAGTCGCTCAAAAGGTTCAATTTCATAAAATAATGACCAGAATTAATATAGGATAAGAAAAATAAACAAGCAACGAAGTAAAAGCAAATCCCAAGTAATATAAACCAGTACTATTTTTTCAGCATAATACTCTATAATAAAAGTTAGACGAAAGAATCAACATATAGGCAGGGTGGCTTACAAGACAAAATCTTAGCTTCCATACTAGAAGATGACAAAGATGCAGTCTGCTCTTTGATTCCAAGGAGTACGTGCCTCTCATACAAAGAATAAAAAATGATTTTTTTCAAAAACCATTTTTTTTTTTTTGGGTAAAAAAAACCAGATGGAATAATAGACTATTTAGGGATTCTAAGACTACATACTTTCGAAATTTTTTACAACAAAAAAGGACTATTGGAAATCAAATTGCACTGTAGTGACTAGTGATTCACAACCCAGATGAGATACATCATATAAATCCATTATAGATTACAGAATTTAAAAAAAAAAGGCAAACAAAGCAAAACCCAGATGAAATTAATTCAACTATTCAAGGAATTAAGACAAGAAAAACAAAAACCCAGAAAGAGAAAAATAAAATTAATAAATGTTTAAGAAAAAACTCACAGCCCAGTAATGTTGATTGCTGATATTCCAACCACCAGGGTAGCGGTTAAAGTCATCAAGAGGGTCCTTCCTGTACGTCCTCTTCTCTGCCAATATCAGAGAAGAGTTTCCTGTACTGCTCTCCTCTGCAACTGACCTCCTTGTGTTCCATATGACTACCCCACCATATTCTCTCTTAACAAATGCATCTATAAAACACACACACACACACACACACACACAAAGACATAGATTCACAAAACATGTTTCTTGCAACAAAAAAAAAATAAAAAATAAAAAAACAAACAAACAAACAATACTGAAGCAAAATGATTACCTGGAATGTGCAGAGTGTGATGGACATGAGAGTTTCCAAAGGATGAAGATATGGAAAAGAAAAAGAAAAGAGAGAAAAAGAGAAGAAAAACTGATGGGTTTGATCTAAAACATGACATTATGGCTTGGATTGTCTCTCGCTTAACGTTTCCACAGGCAAAATATTTGCACACAGAGAGAGAGAGAGAGAGAGAGAGAGAGAGTTTATGTGTGAGTGTCTGTGTATTTGTCTGAGTTCTTTTGGTTCGGCACACGAAGTTTACGGTTTTGGGTCCGTGTTTGATTGTGGCGTTTTGACGAAGATACCCTTGTGTGCTTTTGTGAAGGTGGATATATTCCTTAACCTTTTTTCCTTTTTCTTTTGAAAATAAAGGCAAAGTTTTGTCATAAATGGTGTGACTCAAAAAAAAAAGTGTGAATATGTTCCAATTAAATAAATAGGTTGTAGCGTTTATAGTAGGTAAACTTTCAACAAAAAAAAAGTTAAGAAATGTTCCAATTAATTCAATTAGTATTTTTTTTTTCGTCAAATAAGAAATCTGAGGTTTGAATATTGTTTACACTAAAAATTAATTAGTGTTTTAGGTTAATGATGAAAAGTAATTATCACGAAATAGACGTCATATGTTAAAATTTTATAATAATAATAAGGGGACTAAGAAGGATGAAAATGGTGCTCATGATTTCTAGCACGAGTTTTCTATCTTATTCAAAATAATAATAAGAATAATAAATTTATGTCAATGAATAAATTTTATGTCATTGTTCTATAATCCATATGGTGGTGATTTATATATATATATATATATATATTTGACATCCAATACGATAATATATATATATATATATATATATATTTTTTTTTAAATAAGGTAAACTATAGGTTCAAAAGAGCGCAAATGAGAGAGGAGTCATGACTTCACCCAATCTCATTTGTTAAGATTGTAAGCTAAAAAAATAAAAACCCTATTTCCTTAATTCCTTTAAGTCCAAAGGTCTATGAGAGCATTAGCATCAACCTCAGTTACTATGACCCCAAAAAAAAAAAAAACTTCACTTTTATTACTTTGCCTAATATACTATTCATAGACAATTACATCATCCTCAATATTCTACTTCTACTCGAATATTGGTGATTAATGCAAAATCAAGTTTTATAGACAAAATGCTCTAATTTGAGCTGGTTCGAGTAATGCGGGACCTGATCAAAGCTAGAACTAGAGGTGAACAAAGAAACGAAATGTATTGGAAAAGCAGAGATTTATGTGGATTTTTTTTTTTTAACCGTATTTTGCAGTGATTTGTGTGGGATTTTGGTTAAGGAAGAGATAGGCGAGAAATATTAGTGATTAATAAAATAGTAAAAAGTAATATTTTTATAGAATAGATAGAGAAGTAGATAGCGGGATTATTCAAAATGATTAAAGTAAAACAGAAAAAAGTAATATTTTATTTCCATTTTGCCAAAAATTTTGTCTAAATTGATATAAATGATCTAAGGATTTGAGAAATAATTGTGACCATGTTTTTTTTTAAGCTAAATTATTATTAACCATATGTCTGAATCATGACTTTTTTTCACAAGACAAAACAATATGATTAAGTGGTTCTAAGTCTCTCTTGGCATTCAATCAGCCCAAAAAGAAGCAGCAGCTTCAAAGAGAAGATGACACCTTCCTTATAACCTAAGTTTAACGTTAAGACATGCTATAAAAGTTTCCAAAATTTGGAGTGTCCATCCCTTTGCTTGATCTGTCAATCAAATTTGGTATGGTATTCATTTTATATGTAAACACCTAAAAATGTGAATTTAACTCTACTTTATTGTCCCATAGTCGTGCATAAGAAGGCTAACTAAGTCAATGTAAGTAAAGGGTTCGATCCCTGCCTTCACCAATCACAAATTGGTATCTTGATTTGATGATAAATATCAATTATTAAGAGCGAGCGTCATAAGTTAAAAACTATCTCTAAAAAATATAAAAATAAAAAAGTCAATGTAGGTGTAACTAAGGGGAGGATGCTAAGCAATGGACCATCTAAAAGCAAAGCTCATAACTCATAAGTCATAACGCGGCATTTTGATTGCAAAACCAGCAATATAGCTTCACCAGCAACTTTCTAATAAATGAGTTAGGAGATTTATTTAGCAGTATAAGATATGTATTGAGTTCCTTTCCAACCACCGCAAGGAAGAGACATTTCAAAGAAAATTTGCACATAAGTTAGTTGTGTGTCGACATCGAACCCAGAAAGAATTACTAAAAGCAAAATGACAGATTGAGTGTTGACAAAAAGTAATGGTAGGAACATTATAGAATACTTTGAACCATGATAGAAGTTTACTCTCTTTCTTTTATGTAATAGTGAACTTCATCATTAAGGAAATTCATTGAAAACTTATAGTCCATGTAAGAGAAGTATGCTATAATTTTCTTATTACTACTTTTATTAGAACTTTTTTTTTAATCATATCAAGATTTGTGAAAAATTGTGTCTCTAACCTTATACTTTAGACAAATAAAAGAATAGCCTTAAGGAAAATGCAAAGTTACAATACAAATTTTACAACATAAAACTTACAAATTAATGTAGCAATAAATGTAATTGGTAAGCTTCCACCACTAAATAAATAAATGTTTAAGTTACTTTTTGTGATAGGTGACACATAATTTTGCAAACTTAATCCAATCCATGAATAATGGAATCACTTTTTTATTTCCCCTCTTTATGTTGAGCATCTCCAATCGAATAGGACCGATAGGTAACCAATTGTAAGTCTATAGTAAAATTGGTGATATTCCTCTTTATGCTCATTAGTTATTTTTTTATTGATATGATGTATGGTCTCAAAATCAACCAAAACATTATTAGCGATGAGGTGTTCTAACATGAACACACTCATTAAAAAAAAAAAAAAAAAAAAAAGGTGCACAACCATTTAAAAAAGTATATAATTTTATAAAATTTTGGGCATTTACAATGGGGGGACAAGGCCTTTTTTCCTAGGGGTAGACACTTTTGTGGTGAGGGTCTTGCCTAGGCCTTGGACCGGTCTTGCACTCGAGAAAATAGTCAAATATTTAAAAAAGTCTTAATACCATCATTTCTTAACCAAAAAAAGAGAGAAAAGAATGGTATAACTTTAAATCATAGTCATCAAAATCGTATCAAACCAACAATTGGGTTGTTATATCTATCTTTGAACCATATAAATTTTCATGTTGGTATGAAATAAATATTAGATTTCCCAAAAAAAAAAGTTAACCATAAAAAATGGAGGCTATTTAAAAATAAATAAAAAATCAAATTACACGGTTTTATTGGAAAACATCTAGTTTTTTAATATTACGTTATTTTGATGAAATAAACATATTTTTTTCTTCAATTTTATAATTTTATTTATGAGCTCTAACCATTTTACTTTTGACCTGAAATAAGTAGCTAGAAAATCAATTCAACTACTATATTTCTAGTATTTTATTTAAATTTTTCATTAGATTTATGTTTGAGTAAATTTTCTGAACAGTAATAATTTATATATTTCAACATTTGGTATACTTGTATTTATATTTAAAATGAAATTGGTTTTTTTTAATAGTTTATCTTTGTTTTTTTATTCTTTAATTTATTTATATATTTTTTACAATATATTAATTATTAACTAGTAGTTGAACCAATGACCCAACTATTGAAATAGTGAACTATCATACATGTATATTGACGGTTCAATACCCAAGATTGGTCAAATAATTGTGCTTTCAATAATTTTAAGGACTTGCTAATTTTTGTTTTGGATAAAATTTACCCTTATGTGATTTGGCATTATCACAATTCAATCTTGAAACTTTCAATTGTTACATGTGACTCTTTAAACTCCGAGTTAAAATGAAAACACCACATTTTTTCCAAATTAACCAATTCAATATTTTGTGCACATATTTACCCTTGATCGTCTTTCCCCTCTTCCTTCAACTTCTAAAAGATTGAAGTATCAAAATTTAATACCAAAATTCAAAGAAAATAAAGATAAAAAAAAATATACCAAATTTTGCACTATATATTGGAATATGGACAATAAATATATAGGAATTTGTCTTTCTATGTCCAAACTAACTATTTAGGGTTATAAATGAATTAAGTCAAGCCAAGTACCAAAAGTTTAACAGTATTCATTTATTTTTATTTTAATACAAGCCAAAGTTGAGCTCAATAACAAACTAGATAATACATTGAAGCTTAATTAATTTTTTTTGTCGAAAAAATTCGAACTTGTTCACAAGTTACTTAAATAACTTATTATTTTTCCATACGTAATAAATGCCACAATTAAACATTTTTATCTCTTCACAAATTCCATCAAATAAAATACAATAACTACAGGGTTTCATTTGTTATTTTTGAAATTATAAAATTTAGTCTCTCTCTTTTTTTTTTTTTTTAAAGAAGAAATTATAGAATTTAGTCCGTTAGAGCATTCTCATCAGCTGTTCTATAAAAAATGCCATTATGACACATCAAAAGCCTACTTTACTATTTTACCACGTCATTTTACAACATCTTATTTATCAGGTGTTCTATTTTTCAATTCTATACATTAAAATAATATATCCATCACATTAAAATATCATTAAAAAAAAAAAAACTTCAAACCGTAAAATTTCTCCATATCATTCTCATCCTCATCGTCAACAACAACAACAACGGCACAACCTATACTGCTGCAACAACGCCCACCAACAACTACTGCCGCAACAACACCGACAGCCACCACCGGCACAAACCCACATCCACCAACGCCACATAAAAAAAAAAAAAAAAAAACACCAGAGAGATCGACACAAACCCACATCCACCAAACCAAACAAACCCACATTCCAAACCCACCACCGGCACAAACCCACATCCACCAACGACACAAACCCACATCCACCGGCACAAACCCACAAACCCGAGATCGGCTTGGCGACATCGGCGATTGCGACATCAGCATGGCGAGAGGGTTTTCAGATCGGCGGCGTGGCGAAAGGGTCTTCACATCGGCAATTGCGACACCGACATCGCATCTTCAAATCGGCGGCGATGGAGTCTTCAAACGAATAGCGATGCCGGCGACTTGATCGGTGAGGTCGGCGGCTTGATCGGTGAGGCCGTGTACCGTTGATTTGAGGGTGAGGAAGGGTGATCTGAAGAAGAAAGAGAGAGAGAACCTAGGTTTGAGAGAGAAATCAGTGAAAAGAGAGAGAAAACGCTGGATTAAATATTGAGAGGAGAGAGAAAAGATTGAATAAAAAATTAATATTCTGAAATGGCATTTGTATCCGTACTGTCTCATATTTGAGACGGTACTGTAGCACGTTCCAAAATTATAGAACATTTGGAACATCTGATGAGGCGTGAACAGTAATATCAGGTGTGCCAAATGCCAAATATTTGGCATTTGGCACACCTGATGAGAGTGCTCTTAGACCTTATAAATAATAGAGTTAAAAAAGAAGAAAAATAAAATCCCCTCTCCACCCACACTAAATGTAAGGCTATTTTAGTCCTTTGGTTCAATTTTGTAGTGCACAGAGCCACAAAAGGACTAAAAGACGTAATTTTGCTTCCTGATATATAATTTGAATATATGGGGTGTTTTGGACAATAGACATTTTATTAGGACTACGAATATTAGAGGGGTAGAGTGCAGACATAGTACCGAATAGACAGCTGGAGTGTTGTATTTGAGTGCACATGCAAATGCAATAAAACAAAAGAAAAACCACAGAGATAGAAATAGCCGCGTCCCACTTCCTCCCCCTTCCCCTCTTCTCTCTCCCTCAGAAACTGACCGCCTCACCTTTTTGTGTTTTCGTTTCATGCTCTCTCCAAACGTGTCCACCATGTTCTACATCAAAATAATATATATATATATATATATATATATTTACTAATTTTCTTGGTTTAAACTGTCCTTGGTGTCTATCATTCTGAAACTTTGGTACAATCCAGCGTCTGTCAAAATGGCTAAATGTCACTATTTGGTCAAATATGTATAAATCTACTTTTATTTGTGAAATAAATAGAAATTACCATTTTTTTTTAATTTAAGTTTGTAAAACTCAAGTTTGCTGTCTAACTCAAGTTTTACAAATTCGAATCACATAGAAAATAACTATCATTTTTTAACGTAACTCAAGTTTCAAGAACTGAAGTTTCATAAAAAATAACATGCCAAACTTGAAAACTATTTTTTTCAAAGAACTCACTTTTTTGAAACTCGAGTTACACGGTAAATTCAAATTTTACAAACTCAAGTTTTGAAAATATGGTAAATTGTTAAATATTTTGCAAACAATAATATATTGCTAAATATTTTGCTAAATAATAGTATGTAGTCATTTTGGCCTTCCAGCGTCACCATATTCCATATTTTATGTGATTCTTTATTTTTAAGAGTAGAATAAAATACAAATATTCCAATAAATAAGTTTTATTGCTTGCTATTTGCTAATAATATCTAGCTAGAGATGGTATTTACTCAAAGATTAAAAAGAAAAATATCGTGGTTCAATGTGATATTATTATGTCTCAGCAAAAAAAATAAAAGGTGTTATTATTATGGGTTCTTTTCATCTTTTTTATTTTTAATTCTTGAATAAGATGGGTTTTGAAGTTTACGGATGAATAAGACAGAATGATGGATATTTTTTTGAAATTTGAAATATGAGTATGGCTGAATCACAAGTTTCTAGCTTTAGGACTTACCAGACATAGCACGTACACATCAATGGGACCATAAATCCGTTTCTTTCATCCACTTTGGCATGTTGGCTCACACTGAAAATGTGCAACAAAATCTTGAATGTGTTGTCGGGCCCAAGCTTTCTAAATAATTTCAATTTGTCTTTGCTACCAGCAGCAGCGAAGTGAAATCAACGTTTTAGCCAAAATTATAAATAACGGCTCCAAAACAGCACAGCAGTGCTGAAAAAATCGAGATCAAGAGATGACACACAAGCAGATGTGAATTTTTGACGTGTGAATGAGTGTGTTTTTAGTATTGTTCGACTTTATCAAAATATTAATATATAAATATTAGTTCAATAATTAAAAAAAAATCATTTTATGAGTTTTTTTTTTTTTTGCACTAAAATATTACCCAGTGTTCATGTGATGGCTTTTTCATTTTTATCTTCCATACAAGTGTCAAACGTAGTTTTTTTTTTTTTTTTTTTTTTTTTTTGAGAATGAGTGTAATTGATTTAGATTTAATTGTCACATTTAATTAAACAGCATAGAGTTTCTAACTTTCTATGGTGGAAAAATTCAATCATAGGGGTTTTATTGAAACTTTTTAAAAGATACGATTTAATTTAATCCCATCCTCAAAATATATGGAAAATTTCATAATTTGCCCAAAATTTTATGTGGACATGAAAGTTAACTTTTGTCACTTAACCATTTATTTAATGAAAATTATGATACTTAATAACAAAAAAAAAAAAAAAAAAGCTATTTTCATTTTTTAACTATAATTGTTTGGACGTAGGATCATGCAACACGATTTGATTAGTCAATTTGATTCAAATTTGATCGATTGTGTATCAAGTGTGCAACAAAAATTATGGATTGCATAATTTCTTAATGTGTGATGGTTTGTTATTATTATTACTTACTAACTTGCGATAGTATATCAATAAATAACGATGAACTTCAAATAGTATTTTCAATATTATATCCATTGTCACTTTACAATACAAAATTTAATCTTCTTCAACTGAACGTACTCATCCGAGAACATTTCGTATGTTGCAATTGATGTAGGGACATCAGGTGAGGAGGATGGATTCTGCGGTAAATAACTCTTCAGATTTGGCACGTAACGAAACATTAATTAGTAGTTATTGTATTTGAATTTGATGAGTCAGTATCTTTAGGATTAGTTTGTTTCCTTGTTTATATACCCAATTATCATTATTATCATTCAAGTCTACAGTTAGTAGGCTTGTGCTATAAAAGGGTGTAAGGGGTCTTTGAGAAGGATCATTTTTTGCCACATTTCGTGTGTTGCAATGGCGAATATGCAGATAGTATGGATTGGTATTACTATAAAATAGAAATATAAAAAGATAAAATGAAATAACTATTTATATTCATTTGATGGGTAATGGCATTGAAATAGAGTTTTAAATTTTTATTGCATAATTTCTTTTTTCTTTGGATATTACCGGTGGATCAAGAGTTATAATAGTGCAAATATTGCTGCTTTCGATATTACCGGCGGAGCCAATATCATTTTCTCCAGCCGATGGTGTCGGAAAATTTTACTGATGATGAGATGGTTTATAGGCAAAAAAAAAAAAAATATATATATATATATATATTTAGTTAAAGTTTATAGGCAAAAATACTAATAATTAAGTTGGAGTATGTTTGAAAAATATGGCATTTATTTATTGAATTAGATAACCTGAACAATTATGAGATGATCTTTTCGTAATCCCATTGTAGTGATCATAATTCAAAGACTTAATTAGAAAATAGAAGTCACATCATCCAACTAATGCAAATCCTTGTCCCAAGAGAGAAAAATATACTATTTTCAGCTTTTATTTATTTTATTTTATAGCAAAAAACATGCATGTAATCAAGCAAATGACATACTGGTATTGACCTTGGTTTGTCATCCGCTGCACATGGCATAGGTTTGAACCATTAAACTTTCCGGGTGCTGTTAAAAATATAATTTTGCATTAATTAATAATTGAGGAGCTTGCTTCTTAAAAGGTTTAGAAGGATGTGGTGGGTTGCTACTTGCTGTACTGATTTTTTTTTTTCAAAAGATGAAAGTAATCATTATAGACACATATCATGTGGTAGTCATGAAGCATTGCCATTTGGCCAGGCTCTATTGCACGTTTAAGTCGGCAGCTTCTGTTGGCATTTTGTCAATTGCATTTTTGAGCAACCGAGTCAGTATTCGAGTATTCGTCTCTCTTTTTATCTATTCAAAGAGACAAATGAATTAGAGAAAAGGACGTGCATATTCGTTTTATATATATATATATATATATATATATATATATAGAGAGAGAGAGAGAGAGAGAGAGAGAGAGAGAGAGAGAGAGAGAGAGAGAGAGAGAGAGAGTTACACTTGGTGTAATTCTAAGTAACGTTACACCACTCCAGTGGCAGCTCCAAGAATTTTGTTCAAGGTGATCCTTATGAAGCATAAATTACACAATCTTATTTCCTTTTAGCGTTTAGGTAATTAGGTTTGATTCAATGTTATTAATTCCGTTCCGTTCCGTCCAGAACGGCAGGAAAATACATTGCCGGTAAACAAACTGGAATAGTAACCTACCCTATTCCACTTTGAAAAAATTTCGGGTCATTCCGGTCTATTTCGAGTGTTTCGGTAAATACTGGCATGAAATTTGTGCTTTAAAAAAATATTGTTCTTAAAACCAAAACAAATTTGCATTTTGTACACCGAAAAACCTCATAAGGAAAAAAAAAATGAAAAGAAAAGAAATGAACAAAGGCACCTATATAGCTAAAAAAATTTGTATTGAGAAATTTGAAACTCAAAACTTGAGAAGAGACACTGCCGCACTGATACTGATAGAAGACACAGAAGTTACGAAAAAGGAGGAAGGCAAAACGTAGATGTAAAAGTGTAGATGAAGATGTAATAAAATTTAAAAAGCGGATGTAAAAGTGTCTGGGAACCACTTATTTTGCTAAAACTGAAAATTTTTTACTGAAAATATTGTAAATAAAGGTAAAAGTTAGTTGAAATAGTATAGTGGGTCTATGAATAGTACTAAAAAATGCAGTAGGGCACATGAATAGTAGCAAAAATAAACTGAATAATAAAATAAGCTGGCTAAAATTAATTTATCCTAACACACACGAAGTGTGCGTTTGGATTTGGATGAAAATTATAAATTATTTTACTATTCAGCTTATTTTTAGTACTATTTATGGGTCCCACTATACTTTTTGGTACTATTCATAGGCCCTACTGTACTATTTCAACTAACTTTTACCTTTATCTACTGTACTTTCAGCAATAAATTTTCAGTTTCAGTAAAATAAGCGGTATCCAAACAGATCTGAAGTATAGAATTTGAGGAGACAGAAGGCATGTGTAGTTAAGAATAAATAAGAGAAAAAAAAAATAAAAATGAGAAGCAATATATGTCTAGTGAGGAAAAATAATAAAAGGTTGGAAATTGTGTTGTATTGGGCAATGTGCTTAGTTAAGGAATCAAGTCATTGCCCAGCCTTTAATAGTTTTATTTTATATATATATATATATATATATATATTTCAGATTTTAGTTCAATTATTTTTTCTGAGATTTTCCTTTTTGCTTGAAAAACCCTAATATATTGTTAAGTTGCTCAAATTATGGATTAAAATTTAATTTTATTGGCATAAAAAAAAAATTCAAGATGATCCCAAAATTTTTTTTGAAGGTAAATAAATATAAAATTTTAAATTATTATATATATAAAAAATTTCCAAGTCAGGGTGGTCCTAGGACCACCCTGACCATAAGGTGGCACTGCCACTGCACCGCTCATTATTTTTTAATAGGATGTTAATTTTGACAAATCTACCGTTGAATTACATCATCTTTGTATATATTCCATATTTGCAAAATTTCAAGGTAATTGAATATCAATAGTCATGTTATCAATCAATTGTTTAAATTCAAGTGTTTGTAGTTTAAAATAATACATAAAAAATGTGTTTATGGATGAAATGGTAAATAACATCTAATTAGTATGAAAATTAGCATGCATGTTAAAAACATATAAAACATATAATCCAATGGTAAGATTTCCAAAATATGAATTCAATAACAAGTTATTGGGTGGTGTAACACTGTTTAGAGTTACACTAGGTATAACTTGAACCCACCACACACACACATATATATATATATATATATATTAATTATATTTGTTTAACATAATAGCAGTGCAAAGGAGCCCCATCTGGTGGAAAGTGGACAATCATATCAAAACCTTGAAAAAGAAAAAGTCTTTGAATATATATCTATATATCTATACTATTAGTAATAGGATTTTCTGTTTGAATTTCAACATTTTACGTACTAAGATTGATTAAAAGAGTAATCTACTATTCCTAAGTTTTAGGCTTTTTCTTTATCTTCTCCACATAGCTTATATCTTAGGACTCTATCCCTATCTCAATTTTTAACATTATTCCACGTTATATTATCTCTTTCTTAAAAAAAAAAAAAATACAAACAGTTATTTATATATCACTTTTAAACATTATAACACTAAACTAAAAAATAAATAAATAAATAAGAGTATTATTGTACGCGCAAAGCGCGTGTAATGAATCTAGTGTGTGTGTGTGTGTATATAAGAAAAGTTTGATATATATATATAGAAGCTATGGTTGCGTTAAGTGGTTTCACTAAATTACAGTAATATTTTGGATAAAAAAAATTTTAAATAGAAACAACAACTTATTTGTTCTTATAAATTTCTTTAGATAAAACTATCTTTAGATAAAACTAGCCTCTCAGAGGCTCTTCTATTTTTTTTTGGGTAAATATTAATAATTTGCATTTATTAAATTTAGAAATATATATTTTATTTTTCAAACAAATAAAAAAGATAAACTTTAGAGATAAGTAGTAACTATAATTTATTTTTTGAATGTGAAGCAAAAAAAATCCTAAATTTTAAGAATTCTCATTTTGAATTCAAAATGAAATTTGTTATTTAACATTTATAACCCTATTTCTAAATGAAGTTACCTTTCATTAATAAGGATATTTTTGAACCACATAAAAGTCCAATTCAAAGAGAGGAATTCTCTTATATATAGTATAGATAACAATAAGTGTTTTAACAAAACATGTAACATGCATATAAGTTTTAGTTGATAGAGACAACTTATTTGTTCTTATCAATTTCTTTAGATAAGTAACTGTAGAGTCCAAATTTCGTGACCCAAGCCCAAAAGGTCAGGATTTTGAGCCCAACGAATCCAGAACAATAAATTTGTAGAGAATGGGTGAAAAACCTAGGCTGATTGTGAATCTAGCAACATTAAACTCTCATGCACTAGGATAAACTGACATAAAAACACACTGGAAAGCTAAATGAACTCAAATCTGAAGAGGCTTGTTATTAATTGAAAGGTGAATACAATTCTTAGAGTTCCTCTCTGAATTTTTTCCTTCCATTCTCTTTAGAGGCCTATTACATTTATATATTCTTCTTTTCCTCCATCTTCACCGTACACCTGTTCTTCATCTAAGCATTCACTTGAGTACATGTCACATCAGATATTTGCTTTAGTTCTCCGTGAGTGGTGGTAGCTAAGATTTCACCATTCAGGGGTCTTCTCCACATAAATGCGGTCAGAAAAGTTGCTGCAGTGCATTAAATACGGTGGCAGCAACTTTTCCTTTTAGATATTTCTCCGTTCTTATCATCTCCAGGCATGCCCAAAGCTTGTCCTTATCGTTGAAGTTGTTGGAAAGATCAATCTAACTTTCTGTATACTTGCTTGATCAAGTCCCATTGGTGTCCGAGGAGAATGACCTCTTCGGACCATTAGGGTTCTCTTCGGACTATTCTCTTCGTTCACTTCCAGGTATATTTCTTCCACATGGATTCCTTCCTAACCACTTTCTTCTCTTCGGACGCATAGTGATATTTGGACTAGGCCTTAGGCCTAACACATGATGTTGGGCTTTTACCCCCACAATAGCCCCTCAAAATTTTAATTTTTCCCTCGCATCCGAGGAGAAAAAAGAGGATTTTGATCTGTTACAAAATAAAAATTTAAAAACCGACAATATCTGAGTTCACACGTGTATGAGCATAGATCTAGGCGTTTCATCATTGTTACTGTCGTTTCAATATTCCCAAGGCACCATTAATTACTCTAGGTGGCACTTTGTCTTTGGCATCCAACGGTAGGCTATTGATCCAACGAACGTGGTTTTTCCTTCAAATTTGGGCGGGATAACTCCCACCCTTTCATCTGTCCCTATATAAAGCCTTAGAGGGGGTTATTTCTCCTTTACTTTACAGATCTTCAGACTTTCAACGAACTCAAGCATTCGCACCCACCAAGCTCTTCCAGTCATCAATTCTAACTCTCCCCAGAATCCTTCAGAATCTCTCCACAAATTCGAAGATCATCTCCGATTTAGTTTGCGTAAGTTCTCCTTTACTCAAGCCTTCCATCCTTTCGTCGGCTAACTTCCTCGGCCATCGAGTAGTCACTCCCTAGCCACTGCGTTTAGCGTTTTCCTCTCTTTGTTTTAACTGAGATGGGTAGATTCCGGTATTTAGTGGATAGCCCCGCCCAGATGGAGGAATTTAGGGCAACATATCGCATACCTCAGGATGTGGGTTTGAGATATTGTCCGCTGGAAAAGCTTCTAACAGATCGTGAGGTGGGCGAGGTTATAATCCCCATCATTGCCTTCCTAGAAGGGGGCATGACCATCCCTATGGGCACCGTTACCAGAAATTATCTCCGAAACCATAGGCTTAGCCCTGACCAATGTGCGCCTAACGTATTTAGGATTTTAGGAGCAGTTGATGATTTAAACCGTCATCTAGGATTGAGACTCACCTGGCTCGATGTGGAACATATGTATGAATGTCGTAACCAGAAAGGAGCGGGATACTATCTCAAATCCCGATCCGAAGTCGTTAGGCTCGTCTCCTATCTTTCCAAATCTAACAAAGGGATGAAAGACGACTATCTGATCGTCTCGCGCGCGCGTCATGACGGACTTCATTTGCCCAACCCAACCAGGAGAGCCAGGTGGGACATCCTAGATTTAGGTTTTCTAACAATAGATTCAGGATCTCTATTTTTTAATAATTCGGTCTTCTCTTTGTATCATTATTTTTCAAGTTTTTGACTAAGTTTTATTGTAATGTCCGCAGAAAAAATACACATTTCTCCTCGGCTCAGCCTTACAAACGTCGCCGAGCTCAATTACCTCCTCCGATCACAAATTTTTGTAAGTGGGAATGGGCAACTCTGGGCTGTGTATCTTATTATCGGTTATACGTCGAAATCAACCGATTTTCAGTCGATTAGCAACGCGATAATACAGGGAGATCGTCGCATCAACCGTATAGACGTTGCTCGGAAAGACTTTTTAGCACCGTTTGATCTCGCCCCCGTGCCACATCTAAATCCGCAGGGTATACCCTTGCTTGTCTAACCCATTCAACAAGCTCCCCTAGAACCAATAGCAGTAGGTGAAAGAGTTGCATTTTCAACCCCTTCACTTGACGAGCAGATTGATAAGTTCAAGTTTGAAGGAGAAGTATCAGAAGGGGTTCAAGTTGTAGACGCTGAGGAAGAGATTGACAGGCAATCTAGTGTTCTCCCAGAAAGAATAGACATACCAGACTCTTCTGGAGAAGACATGGAAAGCCTAAAGGATTTGATGAAGAATAGAGGCAAAAAAACTGGGCCCAAGGAGATTGGTATGTCTCAACCAACAGCTGCTCTTCCTCCACCACCACCACCTTAGGTCCCCTCGGATCTCGACCTAAAGCCATTGCCAGATCTGAAGAAGAAATGGCCTCTAACTGATAATGAGGAAAAAGAGGTGGCGCCTCCAAAGGGACCCAAGCAACAAAAAGTGGTCAAAGACCCTCGGAGCAAAAGGGCTTCGTCTACAGAGAGCCGAGATGATGCTTATGTAGCAGATGTATGCCAAGGGTATTTGGTCTCCTAAGCTGGCGCTAGATGGTGCTCCAATCCCCTAGGAGGCCTCCCTCAGAAGTTATGGAGGGGGGAAAGTAGGTCTCATTGCCGAGGCGCTGGAGCAACCACTGCTTCTCAATAAAGACATGGAGGCATAAAGGCGCTTTAGCCAGTATGAACTCTTCCTATCCCTTAAAAGGGATTTAGCTATGGTAAGTAGATTGATCTAATTCCTTAACTTTAAGATGTTGGTCTTTTCAATTCGCCTTTCTTCCTCGCTTTATATTGCAATTTTTCATTCTGTTATGCAGATTACTCAGCAAGTGTACATGGCCGAGGAGTGGAACAAAAAGACTTATACTGAAGCTCAAGCGGAGGCCCACTTTCGGTCTGAGGCAGAAAAATCACTAGGCAGTCTAAAATAAGAGTATACTCACCTGTCCGAGCAAATTAAAGAGGTGACTAAAGAGAGGAACAGTCTGGATGCGGGCCTCAAAAATGCCGAGAAGCAGGCCGAAGACCAACGCCAGCAGCTGTACACGACCGAGATTAACTTGGCAACAGAGAGAGAGCTGGTGAAGGGTCTTCGGGCTGAGCTTCAGAAAGCCAGAGAGTTTGCCAAGTTGGTTGAAAATGACGCTCAATTGGCCAAGGAGGCGCTTGAGGCTGAAAAATGGGTGGCCTACACACTGGGGGTGACAGAGACCTAAGCCAGGCTTACTGAGGAGTTTGCACAGGTTTGTAGAGAGTACTGCAGTATGACATGGGATAAAGGCCTTGACGCTGCTGGGGTCCCTCCAGAATCTGCCTTGAGGCAGCCTGGGAGTGTTTACTACCATCCGAACATTTGTGAACTCCCAGGAGTTTTGGAGCAGCCCCCAGTCAGTCAGACTCCTCCTGCCCCTACTGATGCAACCCAAGAGCTCGGTCAGGCTGGTGTCACAGGTAAGCCCTCCAAGAATGTTCAAAGCTCAGACGCTGCTGCCGCTCAGCCTGGCCAAACAACTGACTCCTCAGCCACTCAGACGAAGGATTAGATGTTTAGAAGTTTTGTTTTTTACTTGTATTAGTTAGTTTTTTTTTTTTTTTTTTTTTTTTTTAGGGCTTTGTAAGCTACTCTTTTTTTATCAATGAAATCGTTTCTCTTTTATCTTTAATGCCCTTGTGGTACATATTGTGATTCATCATCACTACAAACTGCAATAACTTGTAGATTTAACCATCATATCGTGCTGATGATGCAAATAGCTTAAACTAATACTAAAAAGAGCAGTTTATGTAAGAATTACCAATAAGCAATGGAAGCAATTATTCTGTCATGCATAGAAAATGTTACTACCCATTGATTCTGATTTACACACGACTAAGTAGGCCTATCATAAGTTAGAGTTTACTTAAACGCATCTGAGAATTTCAAGCGTGATTCATTTTAAATCTAAGTATTAATAACAACCATATAGAGGTGTTAACTAACCCAAATCATCTGGTTCGAGGACTACAGGCATGATTGGATTTAAGTTTAAACACTTAGGAGAATAGTAAACGAGTGTTAACTAACCCAAATCATCTGGTCCGAGGACTACAGGCATGATTGGATTTAAGTTTAAACACTTAGGAGAATAGTAAAATAGTGTTAACTAACCCAAATCATCTGGTCCAGAGACTACAGGCATGATTGAATTTAAGTTTAAACACTTAGAAGAATAGTAAACGAGTGTTAACTAACCCAAATCTTCTGGTCTAGGGACTACAGGCATGATTGAATTTAAATTTAAACACTTAGGAGAATAGTAAACAGTGTTAACTAACCCAAATCATCTGGTCCGAGGACTACAGGCATGATTGTATTTAAGTTTAAACACTTAGGAGAATAGTAAACGAGTGTTAACTAACCCAAATCATCTGGTCCGAAAACTACAGGCATGAGTGGATTTAAGTTTAAACACTTAGGAGAATAGTAAACGAGTGTTAACTAACCCAAATCATCTGGCCCGAGGACTACAGACATTATTGGATTTAAATTTAAACACTTAGGAGAATAGTAAACGAGTGTGAATTAACCCAAATCATTTGGTCCGAGAACTACAGGCATGATTGGATTTAAGTTTAAACACTTAGGAGAATAGTAAACGAGTGTTAACTAATTTAAATCATCTGGTCCGGGGACTACAGGCATGATTGAATTTAAGTTTAAGCACTTAGGAGAATAGTAAACGAGTGTTAACTAACTCAAATCATCTGGTCCGGGGACTACATGCATGATTAAATTTAAGTTTAAACACTTAGGAGAATAGTAAACGAGTGTTAACTAACCCAAGTCATTTGGTCTGAGGACTACAGGCATGATTAGATTTAAGTTTAAACACTTAGGAGAATAGTAAACGAGTGTTAACTAACCCAAATCATCTGGTCCGAGGACTACAGGCATGATTGAATTTAAATTTAAACACTTAGGAGAATAGTAAATGAGTGTTAACTAACCCAAATCATCTGGTCCGGGGACTACAGGCATGATTGAATTTAAGTTTAAACACTTAGGAGAATAGTAAACGAGTGTTAACTAACTCAAATCATTTGGTCTGAGAACTACAGGCATGATTGGATTTAAATTTAAACACTTAGGAGAATAGTAAACGAGTGTTAAATAACCCAAATCATCTGGTCCGAGGACTACGGGCATGATTGAATTTAAGTTTAAACACTTAGGAGAATAGTAAACGAGTGTTAATTAATCCAAATCATCTGGTCCGGGGACTACAAGCATGATTGAATTTAAGTTTAAACACTTAGGAGAATAGTAAACGAGTGTTAACTAACCCAAATCATCTGATCCGAGGACTACAGGCATGATTGGATTTAAGTTTAAACACTTAGAAGAATAGTAAACGAGTGTTAACTAATCCAAATCATCTAGTCCGGGAACTACAGGCATGATTGAATTTAAGTTTAAACACTTAGGAGAAAATAGTAAACGAGTGTTAACTAACCCAAATCATTTGGTCCGAGGACTACAGGCATGATTGGCTTTAAGTTTAAACACTTAGGAGAATAGTAAACGAGTGTTAACTAACCCAAATCATCTGGTCCGAGGACTACAGGCATGATTGGCTTTAAGTTTAAACACTTAGGAGAATAGTAAACGAGTGTTAACTAACCCAAATTATCTGGTCCAAGGACTACAGGCATGATTGGATTTAAGTTTAAACACTTAGGAGAATAGTAAACGAGTGTTAACTAACCCAAATCATCTGGTCCGGGGATTACAGGCATGATTGAATTTAAGTTTAAACACTTAGGAGAATAGTAAACGAGTGTTAACTAACCCAAATTATCTGGTCCGGGGACTACAGACGTGATTGAATTTAAGTTTAAACACTTAGGAGAATAGTAAACGAGTGTTAACTAACCCAAATCATCTGGTCTGAGGACTACAAGCACGATTGGATTTAAGTTTAAACATTTAGGAGAATTGTAAACGAGTGTTAACTAACCCAAATTATCTGGTCCGAGGATTACAAGCATGATTGGATTTAAGTTTAAACACTTAGGAGAATAGTAAACGAGTGTTAACTAACCCAAATCATTTGATCCGAGAACTACAGGCATGATTGGATTTAAGTTTAAACACTTAGAAGAATAGTAAACGAGTGTTAACTAACCCAAATCATCTGGTCTGAGGACTACATGCATGATTGGATTTAAGTTTAAACACTTAAGAGAATTCTTAATATAACGAAATGGCATATTGATTGAAGCAAAGACTTGTTTAATAATAGTAGTTTTTAAGGTTATTTACATTCTAAGACCGTGGTATTACATGACTATCTAGGTCTTCTAAGAAATACGCCCCAATACTAGCCCCTGAAGTAATGTGGTATGATCCTTCCCAATTAGGTCCTAGCTTTCCCCAAGCCGGGTTCTTTGCAGTGCCCACAACTTTCCTTAACACCAAATCGCCAGGTTCTAGAGGCCTTAGCTTTACGTTGGCATCGTAGCCCTGCTTGAGTTTTTGTTGGTAATGTGCCAATTGGACCATTGCATTTTCCCTCCTTTCCTCAATCAAGTCCAAACTCTTCTCTAGTTACTCATTGTTGCTAGTCAGGCAAAACGAACTAGTTCTTAATGTTGGGAACCTAGTCTCTAATGGTATGACAACTTCAGCCCCATAGGTCATTGAAAAAGGGGTTTCTCCGATAGTTCGGCGAGGTGTAGTTTTGTACGCCCAAAGTATGTGTGGTAATTCTTTTACCCATCTACCCTTTGCGTCGTCTAGCCTTTTCTTCAATCCATTAACTATGACTTTGTTAACAGCTTTTGCCTGCTCGTTTCCCTGGGGATAAGCAGGGGTGGAGTACCTGTTTGTGATTCCCAGTTCGCTACAATAGTTCCTGAATGCTTTACTATCAAACTAAAGACCATTGTCTGAGATGAGGGTATGAGGGATCCCAAACCGAGTGACGATACTTTTCCAAACAAATTTCTTTACATCCACGTCCCTGATGTTAGCTAGAGGTTCAGCATTAACCCATTTGGTGAAATAGTCTATGCCGATTAGAAGATACTTCTTGTTTCCTGCAGCTTTAGGGAATGGGCTCACGATATCCAATCCCCATTGAGCGAAAGGCCATGGATTGGATAGTGGATTAAGGGTTCCGCCTGGTTGGTGTATGTTCGGCGCAAATCGTTGGCACTGGTCGCACTTTCTAACATATTCATGGGCTTCTTTTTGCATATTCGGCCACTAATAACTTTAAGTAATGGCTCGGTAAGCTAAAGATCTACCTCCAGTATGGCTTCCACAGATTCCTTCATGTAACTCTTCTAGTAATAGCTCAGTCGCTTCAGGATGCATGCATAATAAGTAAGGCCCTAAATAGGAGTGTTTATACAGTTTCTGGTCCTCGGACAGCCAGAATCTAGTGGCCTTCCTCTGAACTTTGTTAGCTTTCCCCTTTCCTTCGGGTAAGATGTCGTCCTTCAAGAATTTAACCATAGGATCCATCCAGCTGAGTTCGGCCCTGATTTGATAAACTTGGACTACTTCTCTTCTTGCCTCCGTAGGCCTATGCAAATCCTCAACGAGGATGACTCTTAGCAAGTCTTGCGTCGAGGAGGTAGCGAGCGTGGCCAAAGAATCAGCATGTGTATTATCACTTCTGGGGACGTGCAGCAAATTAAAAGACTCAAACTCTGACTGCAAAGATTTAATTTGATTCAAGTACCCCTGCATTCTCTCATCTTTCGCCTCGTACTCACCTTGTACTTGACCCACGACTAATCTTGAGTCCGAAAACATCTCAACTGCCTTTCCTCCCATTCTTCGAACCATAGTCATTCCCATCAGTAGAGTTTCGTACTCCGCCTCATTATTTGTTGCCAAAAAGTCCAGCCTTAATGATTTTTCAATGATGATCCTTTCAGGGGATATTAGCACTAGCCCTACTCCGGAACCTTTTCGGTTCGATGCATCATTCACGTACACTTCCCAGTGTAAGGGGCCTTGTTGAGAAACCATGTCAACCGATTTTTCATCCGTGTTTGGCGTTGGCGTTACTTCTTCTAAATAGGGCTCTGTGAACTCGGCCACCAAATCTGCAAGGATTTGGCCCTTAACTGAGGTGCGACGCATGTATTTGATATCAAAAACCCCTAAGATCGTGCCCCATTTAGTAATCATTCCTGTGTAGTCAGCGCTTCTGAGTATAGCCTTGAGTGGGAGCTGGGTGAGGACAATAACTGTATGGGCTGGAAATAGTGAGGTAGCTTTCGTTTACCAAGCACCACAGCCAGGATAGCCTTCTCCAATGGCAAATAGCAGATCTCGGCTTCATGCAGCGACTTGCTTACATAATAAACTGGCCTTTGCATGCCACAATCTGTTCGTATTAACACCAAGCTTACGGCATTAGGAGCTACAGCAATGTAGGCAAACAAGACTTTATCTGGCTCAGGACTGGACATGATTGGTGGCCGAGCTAGGTAGTCCTTAAGTTGTTGAAAAGCCACAGCATATTCCTCGGTCCACTCAAATCCCTTCCACTTGTTGATCAACGAGAAGAAAGGTCTACACCTATTAGCTGATCGGGAAATGAACCTGTTCAGGGCAGCAGCCATTCCGGTCAGTTTCTGAATTTTCTTGGGGTTCCGGGGAGCTCGTAAGTTATTGATGGCTTTTATCTGATCGGGGTTAACTTCAATTCCCCTGTGAGTCATCATGTACCCCAAGAACTTGCCTGACCCCACACCAAATGAACACTTGGATGCGTTTAAACGCAACTTGTGTTCCCTGAGGACTTCAAAAACATCCCTGAGATCCCCAATGTGCCCAGCTATGACCTTACTTTTCACCACCATGTCGTCAATATAAACTTTCATATTTTTACCCAACTGAGGCTCAAATATTCTAATCATCATCTTTTGATAGGTGGCTCCTGCATTCTTCAAGCCGAATGGCATTACCTTGTAGTGGTAGTTCCCAGTAGAGGTGACGAAAGCTGTTTTTTCCTGATCATCCAAAACCAATGGTATTTGATGATACCCTTGAAAAGCGTCCAGGAAACTCATCCGAGGATGGCCAACAGTAGCATCAACCAGTTAATCGATCTTTAGCATGGGAAACGGATCCTTTGGACAAGCTCTATTCAGGTCTGTGAAATCCACACATACTCACCATTTTCTGCTTTTCTTCTTCACCACTATTGTGTTAGCCAACCATTCAGGATAAAATATCTCCTTAATCGCTCCAGCCTGTTTGAGCTTCGCCACCTCTTCCCTGACAGCATTTGCGTGTTCTCTTGATGGACGTCGGAGCGGTTGTCTTTTAGGGATGATGGCTGGGTTAACACTCAGATGATGGCAAATGAACTCTGGGTTTACTCCTAGGGCCTCTATGGAGTCCTATGCAAATACGTCAATGTTGGTCTTGAGAAACCCTATCAGCTCGTCATTCTCTTAAGGATGCAGCATAGATCTGACTTGAAAGAACTTTTTTGGATCATCATCGATGACTACCTTCATTAGGCTTTCACATTACGCCCCCTCGGCTGAGGCTTGGGTATCCAGCACCGGGGATTTTAACTGCTATAAGTCCCATTCGTTATAGGCCGAGGACTCAGCTTCAGGTTTATGCTGGATTGCTGCCACCAAACATTGTCTGGCTGTAGATTGATCTCCTAAGATCTCCCTGACCTGTCCCTCAGACGGGTATTTGATCTTCTGATGAAGGGTGAAGGATACAGCCCCTAATGTATGGAGCCAAGGCCGGGCTACGATTGCAGTGTAGGGTGAGTAAGCGTCTACCACTATAAAATCTACTTCCACTGTTTCAGGGCCAGTTTGCACGAGTAGCCTGATTTGGCCTCTTGGTATGACCACTTTCCCATCGAAACTCACCAAGGGGGAACTATAAGGCATTGGGTCTTCAGGCGTCAAGTTCAGCCCCTTATAAAGGTCCGGGTACATTATTTCTATGCCGTTGCCTTGATCCATCATCACTCTCTTCACGTCGTATCCCCCTATCCTGAGAGTGATCACCAAAGCATCATAATGAGGTTGGATAGTTCCGATCTTGTCTGCGTTAGAGAATCCCAAAACCGGCTGAATCTCCATCCTAGCCCTCTTCGGCTCTCTGTTAACATTTTGCGAGGGCAGCCGAGCAACTGATAGTACTCTGGATGGACAAGACCCTATTCTTCCTGGTGCAGCAAAGATAACATTTATTGTGCCAAGGGGGGGTTTTGAGGAGTCATCCCTTCGAGATCCTGTGTTTGCCTGGTTACCCTGACCATAGGTATGATGTAAGAGCTGTTTTAACTTGCCTTCGCTGACGAGTTGGTTTAAATGGTCCTACAGACTCCTACAATCCTCCGTAGTATGTTCGTGATCTTGGTGATATTGGCAGTAGAGGTTGTGGTTGCGCCTTTCAGGGTTTCCAACCATCTTGCTCGGTCTCTTGAAGAAATGCTCATTCTTGATCCTCTCTAGGACTTGGTGCACTGGCTCTTGGAACACGGTATTAACTGTCTGAAGGTTCGCCGAACTTTGTTGTCCGATCCAGTCTCTCCGCAACTTGTTGTGGCCTTGCCTGTCCGACTTGAAATCCCTCTTCTCTTGAGGGATAACCTTATCCTTTCCCTCACCCTGCTGCTGGTCTTCTTTGACTCTTTTATACTTGTCAATCCTGTTTATCAGTTGGTGTACATTGGTAATAGGCTTGCCTGTTAAAGGCTTCCTCAAGCCATGTTCAGTGGGGAGGCCGAGCTTGAAGGAGCTGATGGCCACCAGGTCGCAATCGTCCTCCATTTCGTTGTACATTTTCTAGAACCTATCCGATTACGACTTCAAAGTCTCGCCCTCACGCATGCTTACAGACAATAGGGAGGCCAAAGACTGCGGAACCCTGCGACATGTAACAAAACGGGATCCAAATGCCTGAGTGAACTCTTGGAAAGAGCTTATAGAGTCCACTTTCAGGCTATCAAACCATCTCATGGCGATCGGTCCCAAGCTGGACGGGAAAACTTTGCACATTGAGGCCTCATTTCTGGAATGAACGACCATCCTCTGGTTGAAATGACTCACGTGTTCCACGGGGTCTGTCTGGCCGTTATAAGTGGTAAACGTCGGCCGGTGAAAACGTCGAGGGAGTCTTGCATTCTCGATGTTACGTGTAAAAGGGGACCTGGAAATTTGATTCAAGGCCTTACTCATAGCATCGTTCCCTACGCCTCCATGCGGTGGGCTTCGAGGTTGCCTCTCACGACGGTGCGCTTCCTCGTAGGAAAAAGACTCACTGACCGATGTTCGAGATTTCTGCTTGTAAGTGACGTCTTGTTCATCATTAGAATCTTCATCAGAATACGAAGAAACCTGTTTCCTCTTTGCGTGGCACAGCTCCTTCTTCAGCTTTTCAATTTCTAGTTGCATGCTCTAGTTTTTCTCTGCATGAGACATACGACTTCCTCCATGTGACTGACATCGATCATCATGTGCAGTGTGTACACTACCCTCACGATCTTGTCTCCGTTCCAAATTGAGGAAAGGATCGACATGCTGAGATGCCTTGGACTCTGCCGGTTGTTGCCTTGGTTCAGCCATTGTAGGATGTTGCCTCCACTTTAGCTCAAGCTTTCCCCACAGACGGTGCTAATTGTAGGGTCCAAATTTCGTGGCCCAAGCCCAAAAGGTCAAGATTTTGAGCCCAATGAACCCAGAACAATGAATTTGTAGAGAATGGGTGAAAAAGCTAGGCTGATTGTGAATCTAGCAACATTAAACTCTCATGCACTGGGATAAACTGACATAAAAACACACTGGAAAGCTAATTGAACTCAAATCCAAAGAGGCTTGTTATTAATTGAAAGGTGAATACAATTCTTAGAATTCCTCTCCAAATTTTTTCCTCCCACTCTCTTTAGAGACCTATTACATTTATATATTCTTCTTTTCCTCCATCTTCACCGTACACTTGTTCTTCATCTAAGCATTCACTTGAGTACATGTCACATCAGATATCTACTTTAGTTCTCCGTGAGTGGTGGTAGCTGAGATTGCACTGTTCAGGGGTCTTCTCCACATAAATGCAGCCAGGAAAGTTGCTGCAGTGCCTTAAATACAGTGGTAGCAATTTTTCCTTTTAGATATTTCTCCGTTCTTATCATCTCCAAGCATGCCCAAAGCTTGTCCTTATCGTTGAAGTTGTTGGAAAGATCAATCTAACCTTCCGTATACTTGCTTGAGCAAGTCCCCTTGGTGTCCAAGGAGAATGACCTCTTCGGACCATTAGGGTTCTCTTTGGACTATTCTCCTCGTTCACTTCCAGGTATATTTCTTCCACATGGACTCTTTGTTAACCACTTTCTTCTCTTCGGACGCATAGTGATATTCAGACTAGGCCTTAGGCCCAACACATGATGTTGGGCTTTTACCCCCACAGTAACAATAAGTATTTTAACAAAACATGTAACATACATCTAAGTTTCAGAAATTTAAATCATATACCAACTAAAAATCTATTATCAAAATTTCAAAACTTATATATAATCACCAATGCTTTTTCCAAAGAATCTCTCTTGCACCCCATGTTTTTGTTTATTGTTTTTTTTTTCAAGTTACAACTTAAGCACACTTATTTGTATATGATAGTTTTGATTAAATAAATTCATTTTACTTATTGTTTGTTTCTAAATTTGCATGTATGGACATTATGTCAAACAAAATCTACTAAAAAAAAAAAAACAAGGGACACCCATTTAAGTTCTTAATTTCTCTTAGGTGATTTTTTATTTTTCATTTTTAAATTCTCAACAATTGAATTATTTTACGTGTATTAGGTTTTGGTTATTCTATGTATTTAGTTTGTAAGTGTTTTGATTTTTTCAATTGACTATCACCACGAAAAATCTGGTTCAAAATATGTCTTTCATGTGCTTTAGTGCAATCTCATTCCAAGTTACTTTTATATATTAATTGTTAAGACTTTGTTGAGGGTCATTTTTGGAATCCGAATAGAAAGACGAAAGCCCAACCCAGTAATGCGGCCAGTAGAGGAATGGCAAGCGTGGAGTAAAACCATTAAGCCCAAGCGGCAGAAATAATGGACCATAGGCTTATAATATAAACAATTGGGTCTTGAGGAAGCAAATGGGCCTAAAAGGCCCGGAAAGAGAGAAATGGCACCCATTGGCAGTATATGGTATGAAAAAGAGAGAATGGGCCACGGCAGGCCTAAAGCAATGTAAACAAAGAAAGTAAGGGATAATGGCAAGCCCATGAACCCTAAGGATGAGAATGAGGAAATTGGGCTTGGGACGCCCAATTAAGTTAGTAAAAGCCCATGGGATGCAGAGTTAGTAAATGGGCCGAAAGTCCAAAGGAAGTAAATGGGTCGGAGAGGCCCAAGGGAAAAGAAAGGGACACTAGAGCCCATAAGCAAGAACACCAGTGGCCATATTGGGCCATTGGGGGAAAAAATGGAACGGCAGGCCTGAAAAGAGGCCCAGCAGGAACAAATCGCCGCAGCAGGAAATGCCAAGTAATGTGGTAGGAAGCCGAGGCAATTAAAGAATTTGGTTGAAAAGAATGCAAAGCCCAGTACTAAGTAAAGCCCAGATTCTAAGGGAGCGGGAAATCAAAGTAGCAGCTCATGAAAAGCCAGAAACGGATAGTAGGCAGTACAGGCAAAGTCTCCAGTCCACGGCAGATGCATGAACATCAGACATATTTCAGATATATGCAAATAGAAGGCACATGCAAAGCCCAAGCACCACCAACCTGTACCCAGCCAATATGAGATATGGTGAGGTCATGGGTCAGAGGTAAGAGGGCGTGGTTTGGCGGTGGGGAGAGGGGAAGACCTGTTTTGGGGTTCCTGCTCAATCTCTTTTGGGGGATACGTCCTGCTAGGATGACATACCTCCCAAAAGAGGCAAGGCTGAATTAGAACCACTAGGTGCATGCCATGAGGGATAGAGAGAGAGAAACATCACCGCGGTAGGAAGAAGAGCCATGGCAGACTAATAGACAAAATAGTTGTCTTTGTCTGGTAATGAGGAGTGACTCGTAGACAGAACAGTAATGGTCAGCGAGTACACCAGACCAGACAAAGGTAGTTAAGGGGTAGAATAGTAAAATTCGGTTACAGTAGGCACTATAAAAAGGAGTCCTTTGCCGTGTACAGGGGACATAACAACAACAGGGAGATACACAGGAAAACAGAGGAAACACAATACTGAAAATCACGATTGTAGAACTCACTGAGAAAAGAATAAGGGAGAAAAACAAAAGGGAACCGGGGGAAAAGAAAGAAAGAAAAGAGAAGAGAGGGTAAGGTAGAAAGAAAGAGACGAGAGTTAGTGGCATGCACCGATAGGTCCCTTTCCTTCTCTCCCTCTCAAATCCCTGCTCTCTTCCGCAAATAATCGTCCTGGGCATTGTTCATTTAGGTCCGCCTTCCTCAAATCCCTTAATTTCCATAAGCAGGATTTCCTTTTCCTCGGAAGTTAATTGTATTGAGAGGAGGTGTTCTTCCTCTTTGGCATTGCTCCTGTAGACTGGATTGAACTTAATTTCTTTATATTTTGATTAGCTTATATTTTGATTAGCCTCTTTTACCATTTGCCCCTCTTAATTCACTTGTGAAAGTTGTTAATATTACTGCGATTATGGGTTATTTGGTCATTCCCTATTAAAGAGCTATCTGGTCATTCCAAAATATACGGCTCTGTTCTATTTATTGTATCTGTCTGCTACAAGCTTTTTTTGAAACAGCTATGCTTGCCGTAAACACTTTCCTGGCCGACGAAGCATAACTTGCGCACAAGCCGGCCAAATTGAGTTCCAGTTGGACCGGCCTCGACTCCCGCAACCCAGAACACTTGGGCCTACTATCACAAAGGGCCAACCCAGTCCAACACAACAAAAAAAATCCCCCACAGACTTTATATATCAATATTTATCTATTTTTATATTTTAAAATTTTGTTTGACTATCAATTGACTATCACTACGAAAATCTAGTTCAAAATATGTCTTTCATGTGCTATAATGCAATCTCATTCCAAGTTACTTTATATATCAATGTTTATCTATTTTTATATTTTAAAATTTTGTTTGTGTTTTGTGTTAATTTTTTAGTACGTGGAATTCCACCCATATCCTTATCATAGATGTAAGGTTGAATTTTATCAACCATTTTGTTGGCTTTATTCCGTACCAATTTGCTTGTAATTTAAGCACTTAGTAACCCTGTATTTAGGTGGGATTATTGTAAGGGTAGTATGTGAGAAGATATGAAGAAAAGCTCAATTATGTGCAAAGAAGCAGAAGTTCGCAGCTAAGGAATTGCGGGTGACTCGCGGCTGCAAGCCGCCAAATGCTGGCACGTGAGAAGCACGCAGGGAAGTTAAAGGGTCGCGCCAGCTGTCACACTACAGGATAAAAAGTCCTAGGCTGGCCAGGCCGTTAGCTCGCGGCTTGAACTCGCGACTTAACCCAGTCACGAGGCCAAGTCGCCAAAACACCCTGTTTGGCAAAAACTGACGTTTTGCATTCCTTTCTCACCCTACTATATATATACCCTTACACCCACCATATTGAGAGAGCTTCCAGAGAGAATTTTGTGAGAGAAACCCTAGAGAAAAATAAGATTGCCTCATCCCTAATCTTTACCTTAGAGACTCTACAAATTCTTCTTCTCTCTCCCTCTCCATTGTTCAATCCTTGAGAGGCTTTTGACCAAATCCTTTTCTCACCATACCCACATCCGTGAGAAGGTTTATTTGGTGCTGTTGGGAAGCAGTTAGGAAGGAACCAATCTACATTGGTTGATGCTATGGTCTAGTAGCGGAATCCACTAAGTTAAAGAATAAATAGGTTCGGCGTAACCTCGTTGGAATAAGAAGTTTGGAGGGCTTAGGTACTTGGGTAGATTAGGCTTGGAGGGTCTTCTGCTGTTCATATATCCCAACTATATTTTTTAGTGGATTATTTGACCGTTTGGAGGGCGGCAGAGAGGTTTTACGCTAAGGGTTTCGGTTTCCTCTTCGATAACACATCAAGTGTTGTCCGTGTGTTTGCATCTTCTTTCCTTTATCTTTGCCTTATATTTACTACTGTGGATGTGTTTATATTTGGCTTAGATTGTTTATCAATTCTATTATAAGCTTGTTATCATATTCCGCACATTAACTGTTTGATATAAAGCTTGAATTGATAATTTTGTAATTGGGGTCTAAACGTTCAAGGGTATTTCATACCCATTTTGAACTTTCAATATAATTTAAAGTTCTAGTGAATTTTTTCATGATTGTATTTCTTCGAAAGTCTAACTAAATTTAATTTAGAATTCCTCCTATATTCTTTTACTTTTATATCATAGATAATATTTAGCTAAATTAGATCCATCGGTCCAAATTCCTATGTAATTCTATCTTAATTTACTTAACTTCTCTTTCATTTAGAAAAAAAAAAAAGGACTGTTTTTCATTAATAAATTGAGATTTTGGCTTAATTTTGTTGTTAAATGTTTGAATTATTAAAATTATTATTTTTTCATGTGTAATATTAATATATGTGTTCTTAAAGGCTAAAACACAATATAATTAGAGACATTACTCAAGTTGTATTAGTTAGGGTGTTAAGCATTTGAATAAAATCAACACTAAAATAGATGATTTAAACATTAAAATAAGACTTAAAAATGAAATTTCTATTAGGTGTACAAATACAATTGATTTTGTAATCTTAAGTTTGAAATTAATTATTTTAGGATAACCTTATTCATGCCAGTACTAGAAAAGATTTAACTGCTTGAGTTCAAATCCTTCTTATTAACAAATAAGGAATTATTAAAAAAACAATTAGAAAAGTTTTTATTGATATTTTAATTAGAGATATTATATAGAAGGACAAATATACAAATTATGTATTTTGTATAATCATTTAGTTAGTTAGAAACGAGTTTTAAAATTATATAATAATAACTCATTCAATTATTATTTCTTAAAAAAATTATATATAAAGAAAATTCATAACTAAAGCTGTGCAATGCACAGGACTTTCACAAGTATATATATCAAAAATTTTGTGTTGAGGAAGAAGAACACGGTGACAGCTTTGTTCATACATGTGGAGTCAATACAAGCTAGCGAACAGTTCGCGGAAGGTTATGCAATCATGTTGATTGATTAATTCTTTGTAAAGTTGTAGGGAGAATAATTGATATTGCCTTTATTAATATATAAAAATGAAGAAAAAGAAGTGACTTGCAGACTGGTGGGGTTGCTAACCAAATCTAGTTCATAATGGACTCCCAAATTTGATTTTTGCTGAATAATAATACATTCCCAATTTGGTTTTTATTTTATTTTATTTAAATATTACTTGTGCCAAGTATGGTTGTTGGGGTTAGATACACATTTTTTTTTTCTCCAAGTGATACAATAATTAAGCCACGTTACATTTCTAATATTAATTTTTCTTTTATGCAAACCTTTATTTTAAGCCACGTTGGGGGGGAAATTGTTTACGAAGTACGAACCATGTCTAATATTACCTTTTCTTTTATGCAAACCTTTATTTGACTAAATCTATATTATATTTCAATTCCTAATGAAATTCCAATTGATACAAATTTTTCTAGGTAGCTCATTTTTTATGTGACATTTAAGACTCTCCTACAAAGATGACATTAATCCATTTCATTTCATTTTGTTCATTTTAAAACTCACAAACATATATAAAGGGGTAGATGACATGAATACATGATACCATTTCATGATTCGTTATCTTTTCTTCTTCACCCATTTCACACACAACACTAGCACCTGAATTTGGATGTCAATCTCACAACAATGGATGAGTATATATACCACGTTGTAAAAAACATGTAGTCGGGGAAAACACAATAATCTAAATTGAACTCATGTAAAGAATTGGACTGCTTATAGTGACTTAAAGAATAAAGGATATAAATCAGAAAAAAAAAAAAAAAAAAAAAAAAAAAAAAAAAAAAAGAGGGAAAAGAAAGATTTTCACCCTTATTTTTATAATTTGTTGCTTCTTTTCTATCCTATTTTGTTTGATAAATTATTCTTGTGCATGTGAATGCAATATATAGCTGGCATTTCTTTTCATGTTAGCACTTAGCATCCCATAATTTTCTTTGCCTTTTCTTCCTCGTACTTTTTGTTTTGTTCTTTTCATTTTAAGCTGGAAAAAACAGTTCCATTTTTTTTTTTTTGAAAAATTGATTCACCATATTAAGTTATGAAAACGTCGCTTGATGCTAGAATGTGTGACCCATATTCTGGTTCAAAATGGACTCCTACACGGCCCTCTTCTTTACATGCATATATTATGATCCTGAATTCCTGATACTTAATTTGATTTTTTTTTTTTTTTTTTTTTGAGAAAAGAATCAAAAGATACTTAATTTTGGATAGCTGGTTCATTCCTCAATATATATTTTCTATAACATATATACACTGTAAATTTATAACCCGTATAAATTATAACTGCATGGCCATTTAATTTCTAAGTGTTACTTTAAGTTGGAAAGTTTAAAAGAAAACAGACAGATTCTTATATATACAATGGAGTTAGAACATTTCTAGACCGCTCAATTCATAAAGGAAATCTATATTCTTGTGAGTTCCCTCATTGGCCAAGCATCTTAATTGAATGCAAGAATTATATGTTTTGAGAAACAAAATAAACAAATGAAACTTCTTTGTATAAAGGTTTTCACAAGTAGTGGCTCTCAAGATCATGTAATATTCTTAGCAGAAGTGAAACCTATTAAAAAGAAAAGAAAAGATGACATTAGCATAGAAATAATTAGAGAAAGAAATTAGATATTAGGTGAGTAGAAAAAAAGAAATAAACAAAGACCTTAGGATGCCACAATTATGAGGAAAGAGTTTCTTATGCCTAAAGACAAAAAAGTGTAATAAATTATGTAAGATTTGCAGAAAAAAGAATCAACAAATAACTTTTGTTAAACGAATAAAAAAAGTATAGTGCGCCCCTTTATGGGTGCAATGCACAAATTTTGTAGTCAGATTGTACTTTATATATGTAATTTGATTTTTTCTGGGACCGATTAGGTAGTCCAGGATTCTCCATTTCAGACAGGATATGTTTCTTGATTGAGATTTCCATTAGGGATTAATAAATAATTTTAGGGATAATTACACTTTACCAATCTGTGGTTTGCCTCTAATTCTATGTGCCAACCCGTGGTTTCAATTTTGACACTTTACTCACCTGTGATTTCCTCCGTTAAGGCTCTGTTACCCACCTCTGTTAAAAAGAAGGTTAAATATGTATTTTTACACAATTTTTATGTCTCTCTCCTCTCAAAACATAAAACACATAAAAATTCAAGAGGAAACAAGATCAAAATGTGCTATTGGTAAAAAATATTATGCAATTTCTTAGAACTTCATCTTGTATTTGAACTTATCATCCCAACCACAAATAAACTAATTATACATCTGAAAGCATGATAAAGCCGTATTAGAAAAATTAGATAAAATTAAAACTCCTAATCTAACTCAACAATGGTCAAATAAATCAAATCCAAAAACTAGAAACCCAGAAAAATAGAAAACCCAGAAAAGTTCAAACAACAAAAATTGAAACTCCTCATGTCCAAAAACTAGAAACCCAGAAAAGTTTAAACAGTCAAAACACTGCCATAAATTCAAATCGTATCATTCGCAATACATTTCTTCCAGCTCAGCTCTGATTCTCAAAGCTCTGAATCTTCTCTGTGAAGCCGAAGACAAATCGTACATCAAGCGCACTGGTAGCGCTCATGGTTGGGACGTGTTGTTCTATATCTTCAGTTTCTTGAAAGGAATCACGCTCTTTTCCCCTCTCCAACATATTTATTTTTCTGGGTGGAACGTTGTTGGGATCGATGAGAGCATTTTGATCGGAACTGAGAAACTGAACAACATATCCAAAAACGTTCAAATAATTACACGCTGATCGTTTTGATCGGGACTGGATGGTCGTTTTTGAAGCCATATTTGCAAGATAAGGAGAAGAAGGTTTTGATGATTGTGATTCCAATACAGGTTGTGGCGAATATAGCTCAGGTCGCGATCGATGAGAGCGGTCCGTTCACGCAAGAATATAGCTCAGGTCGCGATCGATGAGAGCGGTCCGCTCGCGCAAGATTGGGTTACATGGAAGCAGATCTTCTTGCTCGTCGATGTGGTGTGTTGCCGTGCGGTTTTGTTCCCTATCGTTTGGTCGATTAAGAATCTCAGAGAAGCCGCTAGGACTGACGGGAAAGCCAAGGTGAATTTGATGAAATTGACTCTGTTTAGGCAGTACTACATTGTTGTGATTTGCTACATTTACTTCACGCGTGTTGTGATTTATGCGTTGGAGACTATTACTTCGTATCGGTACTTCTGGAAGAGTGTGGTTTATGTTTCTGATGATTTTGATTGTGTGGTGAACGAGTTCAGCTCAGCTCAGAAAAGTTTAAACTTTTCTGGGTTTCTAGTTTTTGGACATGAGGAGTTTCAATTTTTTTGAACTTTTCTGGGTTTTCTACTTTTTTGGGTTTCTAGTTTTTGGACATGAGGAGCAGGAGATTTGATTTGATTTATTTGACCATTGATGAGTTAGATTAGGAGTTTTAATTTTATCTAATTTTTCTCATACAGCTTTATCATGCTTTCAGATGTGTAATTAGTTTATTTGTGGTTGAGATGATAAGTTCCAATACAAGTTGAAGTTCTAAGAAATTGCATAATATTTTTTACCAATAGCACATTTTGATCTTGTTTTCTCTTGAATTTTTATGTGTTTTATGTTTTGGGAGGAGAGAGACATAAAAATTGTGTAAAAATACATATTTAACCTTCTTTTTAATAGAGGTGGGTAACAGAGTCTTAACGGAGGAAATCACAGGTGGGTAAAGTGTAATTATCCCATAATTTTATTTCTACTCTCTGTCATGCATTTGATTTAAGTTCGATAATGATGGTCATGTTCCATAATATGCACCAAGGAAAGATTATTCGATGCCCATGGAAAAATAGAAAGAGGGGAATACAAAATAGGGGAGAGAGAGAGAGAGAGGTAAGAATCGTTATAAGAAGATTCCTTACTAGCTTCATAGTATACTACTATACTTATTATTCTAATAATATATATTGCAAGATAGTTGAACATAATTTTATATTGACTCATGCGTTCAGGTTAGCTCAACTGATTAAGTCTTTTGTCGTCGAATAAGAGATTTGAAGTTCTACCTTTTACTTTAGATTGATTCTCTCATATGGTCAAATACACTTCTATTTTGGAAAGTAAGATGCGCATTATTATTATTATTATTATTTTTTGCTGAATAAGATGTACATTAATTATGTATAAGAGATGATGATGATGATGATAGACTAGTACTAATTATAAATTTCTCTCCAAGGATTAATAAACTCTTGTTACTATTATAAAAAAAAAATGTAATTAAAAAAAAATTGAAAAAGACAAAAAGAGTTTGTTTAGTAAACGCTAACATATAGCTTCCTATCTTATAATTATGTTGGGTTTATAGTGAAGTTTAACATCGAATAATAACAAGAAGAGCGAATGGTCAATTAATATAACATTGTTGGGTAGAGTTTTGGATTAGGTTGTGTCCAACTCATCAACAAACTCTAATATGAAATTGCAAGAGCAAAACCTGACTAGTAATAATTACATTTTCCCCTCCAAAGTGTTAATAAACTTTAGTTATTGAAAAAAGAGTCCAAAAACTATCATTGAAAACAATGAAAAGTGAATAACAAAATTCAGATACAGAAGTCTACGGTGTAAAACCACAAATTTTGTTGTTAGATGATTAAAATAATTTAAAATTGAAACAAAAAATTTATTTAAAGCTTTTTGAAACTTTAGTAAAGAGTTTCAATTGGGGTAGAATTAGTTTAATAATTTGTGTAACCACCGCGCACCCTTGGCGCGGTGGTCACTCCACAAGTATAAATGCTTGTGGGGTGTGGGGGGTAAAAGCTGAGGTTTAAGTCTCCAGGAGGGAGTTTCACACACATATACACTTAGATTAAGCCATAGTAGAAATTCTATCTTGTATAAAAAAAAAAAAAAAATTGTGTAATTATAGTGTGATGAGTAATTTTCTTATTAGTTGGGATAACAAGTTTCAAGTGTATTTAAAAAAAGAAAAAGAAAAAGGAAAGACATAAGACTGCTATAACTTAAGAAAAAAAAAAAAAAAAAAAACCTACACGATACAATCACAAATATATAGTATTTCATAATGATACAATATTTATACTAAGTTTAAGCTTTAAGCAATAAGCCTATCAAAAAGCTTTAAGCAGTAAGGGTCATATAAAATGGGCTATTGCACATCCCATTCATAATGAAATCGATAGGAAGATAGTTCTACAGGAGGATCAATTAGAGCTATGAATTCAAACAACTAATCATTTTAAAACTGGGGAGAGTGGAGAATCTAAGTCCTCTTTCTAAGGCTAATTAATTAGTAGTGACAAAAGGAGTTGAAATATTCATTGTATCATCTATTATTAAAGTGAATTCCATGTTGAGGAAAATAAAAATCTATAAAAATCTGGACCATGTAGAGCAAATAAATGGTGTGGAAACTCCAAAATCATAAAACACATTAAAGAGGGACAGTTCAAAGCGTTTAATGTTTTGAACTGCATGGTTCTGATTCAGCTAACTCCACGTCGTGGAATTACTACTCTAATTCCATAACAAGTTGGGGGGCGTTGCTAGTTGCTACTGCTCATGCCAGTTTCAATGTCTTTTATTTTTTATTTTTTATTTTTTGCGAATCCAGTTTCTTTTTGAGACAATTTGAGAATCCAGTTTCAATGTCCAGTGACGATATTTGGTCAGATATATATAAGTTGGCTCTTAATGGTTACTGGTTGGGCCAACACTAGTGGTTTCTTGTGCCTGGATTGGACTTGTTGTATGGTAATACCTTGGACATCTTATCAGATATTTCTTGTATTCACCAATGATTTGGACTTTTATAATTGGGAGTGGTCCCAAACAGGCCCATAAAAAAGAAAAAAAAGAAAAAAAAAAAAAGGAAATACTCTAAAAAAATGTTTAGATCACAAAAACTTAGGTAATTTTTATCAGGGCAAGTTATGAGTGATAAAAAAAAAGGATGAGTCCATGCCACCACTCACAACTTGCTACAACTTACCACGTAGCGAGTTGTGGCAAAAATTATATAAGTTTTTGTCGTCCTAACATTACTCGAGAGTTGTTTATAAATTAAAAAAAAAAAACCAAAAAAGAAATAAAAAGTAAAATATGTCTCTCGGCAGTCTAGAGAAAAAGGGATGAGGATGGGGGATTGTTCAAGTTAAGAGTTTTTATTTTTATTTTTATTTTTATTTTTTTTTTCTGCTATTTTATATACTATGCTTGTCTCTTGCAATATTGGTCTTCTTCTCCCCTTTTAAGTGGTGATGGGAAGGCATGTTCGCTCCATGGAGCTTACTATCTCAACTCAAGTTTGTTTGAATTGTTTAGGACAATGAACTTCAAATTTTGTTCTCATGGTTGTTGAGATTAGTAATTAGATCATCAGCATTCGTGGTGCCAAAAATTTAGCAAATTGACACCACAAAAAGTTACTTTATTTATTTTACCACCTAATTTTACAAAACATCTAACATCAGTGATTTTATTTTAGTATTCAACACAATAAAATAATATATCTACTATAATAAACAACAACCACCACCACCAACATAATAAAATAATATAAATTTTAATAAAATATTTTTTTTTTACTATTTTACTTACAGTATGCAACCATCTTTGATTGTGCATGGTAGGTCAACAGCCAAATTTTTTGGCTTTCCCTCCACCATTGTAGCACTCTTTTTAGTATTAATGGTACTAAAAAAAAGCTTTAAGCAATAAGGGTCAGATAAAATGGGCTATTGCACATCCCATTCACAATGAAATCGATAGGAAGACAGTTCTACAGGAGGATCAATTAGAGATATGAATTCAAACAACTAATCATTTTAAAACTGGGGAGAGTGGAGAATCTAACTCCTTTTTCAAAGGCTAATTAATTAGTAGTGACAAAAGGAGTTGAAATATTCATTGTATCATCTATTATTAAAGTGAATTCCATGTTGAGGAAAATAAAAATCTATAAAAATCTGGACCATGTAGAGCAGATAAATGGCGTGGAAACTCCAAAATCATAAAACACATTAAAGAGGGACAGTTCAAAGCAATTTAATGTTTTGAACTGCAGGGTTCGGATTCAGCTAACTCCACATCGTGGAATTACTCCTCTAATTCCATAAAAAATTTGGGGGTGTTGCTCTCTGCTCATGTCAGTTTCAATGTCCAGTGACAATATATATTTAATGTCCAGTGACAATATATATTTAGTCAGATATATATAAGTTGGCTCTTAATGGCTATTGGTTGGGCCAACACGAGTGGTTTCTTGTGCCTGGATTGGACTTATTGTATTTTGGTACCTTGGCATCTTATCTTATACTTCTTGCATTCACCAATAGTTTGGACTTTTAGAAATGGGAGTGGGTCCCCAACAGGCCCAACAAAAATGGAAATACAATGCAAAAAATGCTAAATTACAAAGGCTTAGACAACTTTTGTCACAATTGGCCATATCTCACAACTTGCTACAACTTGCGACGTGATGAGTTGTGATAAAAATTGTGTAAATTTTTGTGATCCTAACATTGCGGATTGTTTATATTTAAAAAAAAAAAATCGAAAAAGAAATAAAAAGTAAAATATCTCCCTAGGCAGTCTAGAGAAAAAAGGTATGAGGATGGGGGGTTGTTCAAGTTAAGAGTTATTTTATTTTATTTTTTTTATTTTCCTGTTGCTTCTGCTATTTTATTGGTTTTCTAATGTAGTTATTGGCACTAATTGTAAGGGGAAGGATTCTCTTGCTTTGAACAATGTGACAACAAATTTTAGAAGTGGGTTGTTAATAGTAATTAATTATGGTGGTGGACTACTTATTTTGGTGGTGGGCTTGAGGAAAGGTACAAGAACATAACGTGGATGCCTAGGCTGACTTGGGCTTGATTCCCTTGTTGCACTGCATGTGTCCCCCAACTGGACACATCCACCAAGAGGTGCAACAGACAACCATTCACTTCGATTTATTCCCCATCCAAGCAAACCCATCTCTCTTATAAGCTCAAGCCTATGTTTAGCTCATGAACATGAAGTTGGATTAAAGTATATATGATATTATATGCATGTTTATATGTGTAAAATGTTTTAAATATACTTATGTAGATCACCTGAGATTGGATTCTGTAAATTTGTAAATAAGTTTAAAAATGATTGAATTATTGTTATTAATTAATTAATTAATAATATAAAATTTAAATTTTTTGGTAAAATTATATATAGTTTTTAATGATATTGAGTTTGTATTTCTAATCTTTATCGAATTATAAACAAAAAATCACTCTAAGTCATTAACTTAAATAATATAACTTCAACTATAGTTTAGTTATTAATTATTAGTATAGATTTAAGCAAAAAATTATTAGTATAGATTTATGAATGGGTAAAGAAATTTTAGTCAAAGAATTTACTATATTTGAGAAGAGAATAAGTTAGTAATCAAGTAGATAATGAAGAAGCTTGAACTTGTTTGAAAATAAAATACAATAAGCTTGGATTTGTAATTTAATTTGATAATAAGATCAGCTTATCTCATATTTGAAAAAAAAACAAATGAACAATTTTGAACTTTTAGTACTTGACTCGTTTACAGCTTTGTTTCCTAATCAAATGCGTATAAAAATTTGGACTCATAATGGGCTTGGGTTGTAAGCTATGCCGTGTGCCACACTTCTAGAGAAAATAGGTGCTCATTTGTAGCTGATCGTGGGTTTCATAATCTAGGATAGCCTTGTGACGAACAGGGAGATCACTAGGCCCTCCCTGAGGCTGCTTGTATCGTGGGCCTCTTGTTGTCATCAATTTACTAAGCCATATTGGACTTCTTTATTTGTGTTACAATTAGTGGGTTTAATGACCCAATTTTGTCAATCCCCGGATTTAGATTAGACCTTTTGTGGCTGTGAAAACAAGGTCATGAAACCAATATTATTGATAAAGAAAACACTAAGTGTAATCAGAAACCCACCACAAAATCTTTTATATATTCGTTTGTTTCGATGAAAAGTTTTATGTGAAAATAATTTTTCGCATTTTCTTTTATTTGGTAGTATTAAAAAAAAAAAAGTCAAAGGAAAATTATCTATTAACTTCCATTATTTATATTGATATGAGATAGTTATTTTCCACTAAAATATTTTTGAAAAATAACTCTATTTCACTCTAAGCTAAATAAGAAAGGTAAAATAATAGTTTTTGAACTTATTTTAAGGTTGCTACCATATAGGAAAATAAAATAGTTTTTTAGAAAATGCTTTTTAAAAAATGATTTATTTTCCAAAAAATGTTAATGTTCTTGAAACAACAGAGTTGTTGAATTTCTTTCTAGGATAAACTTGGATGGTCTATATATTAACCAATGGAAATGATATAGTAGCAAGAAATTAAGAAACCCTTTGACGTCTAAAAGAGGCAATGTATTTGATTGTGAGTCAAGACTATAAAACGAATGGAGGCCTTGCTCTTAATTAGGCTGAACTCATATGATACATTAAGAGAGAGAGAGAGAGAGAGAATGTTTCATGAAGCAACACTCATATAAATATACATTTTAGTTCTTTCAGCACCTTAATTACTATATTAATCTTCGGGGTTAGGTTTCTCAAAAAAAAAAAAAAAAAAAAAAACTTCAGGGTTTGACTAGTCAAAATTACTGTTCAAACCCTATTTCTCTATCTCTTCAAGGAAGGGCGGTGTACTCAGTAACTCAGTACTGTCCCTGCTAGTTGTAGTCAAAGTCAAAGGAAGCCCCCTTTTTAGGACCCATCATGAGAGTGTGACAAAGATTATAGGATTAAGCAATAACACTGTATTTTAGTGTTAGTTAATGATCAATTTGCCAAGCACACGCAGGGAATTCACGTGTGCCCCTATAGGTATTCGTATGCTTAAGTGTACAAAATGCCTTGCACTATCATAGACTACAAGCTATAAATATGTGCAAATAAATCTGGTAGGTTTAGAAGTATCTGCCTATATGGTGCTGGAAGACACTCTAATTCATGATTTGAATTAATAATGTTAAATAATAATAATAATAATCATATGATATGAAGAAAACCTTAATTAGAAAAATGTACAAACCATAACTTGGAATTGGGAATCACGTGATGCCATTAAGACAAAACACCCCGACCAAGTGATTAAATTAACTTAAAACTTTAATTTTCAGAGAGAGAGAAAGAGAGAGACAATAAGCATTTGTAGGATTCAGTCAAATTATCAAAATTAAAATTGTAGTAGTAGTAGTAATAATAGGCTAATAGCAGTGCTTTGTTGCTAATTAACACATCGGAGATCTATGAGGGATGCCCTTTCTTCTACTCATGCTTGTAGCCATGTCTTCATTATTAGAAACCCTATTAGCTGATCTTGCACACACATATAGCCCACTTCTCTTCTTTCGGACAATCTGAGTGCATGCCACACTCATGTTCTCAGACCCTGATGAGCCTGAGGACGAGCTCATTGGCTCATCACAGTCCACAATTGTAGAATGAGGTGTCTCATTCGTCATCTCTTCGTCTCCCATGTCTTGTGGTATTAAGAAGTCAGGACTTAGTTGTAAAGTGTTGCAAGCCTTTAGGAATGGAGAAAGGTCCTTATAGTGCTTCAGCACAAAATCAACCTACATAATTCACACTCAATATTGTCACGAACTAAACTATAAATCTTAGAAATTTGATGCTTTTTAGTACAAAATTGCACGTCATGTGCATGATTCAATCGCAATTTACTTTTCTATGGATCAATTGAATTGCATTCTAAAGGGTTTTCATTGCTACATAAAATGAGCATCTGTGTTGATATATTGGAATTGTGATGACTTATAACATTCATGGAAATTAGTTTAAAGTTTAGCTTGAAAAGAAAATTATATGGTAAACATAATCATCAAAATATACCTTGCACCCTAGAGAGCAATGAAAAAATGGCTCTTGGAGGCTTCTGTCACAGGAAGTGCAATAGTTTCCAGCACCCTTGAATTGCCTGTTTTGAGGTCTCTTCTTGATAAATACCACTTTGGCACCATTGATTGTATAACCCTATTGGAGTTTCATTTAATTCAGCAAAATTATATAAAATAATTAAATTATGCTTGAAACATAACAGTAGCTAGAGAAAATTAACCTTATTTTGTGTACTAATTACCTGAACATTAGAGCAGTCTATGAGCTTCTGAAGATCTTCAAGCCGAACAACATCATGATATACATATCGACGAATCTGAAGAAGCCTGTGGAATCGATGTGAAGGCAAACAGTGGGGGCAAATACTTGCACAACAATCCAAACAGCAAATGTTTTTCTCATTCTTCTTTGCTGTTTCGTGATAGGAGCACCCAGCAAAGAATTTTTGGGTGTAGAGGGCTTCCAACCATGCAGGCTTCTGAATTCCCTAAACACATGAATTGTAACAAAAACCCAATAAATAAATATATGAACCAAAAAAAAAAAGTCAATTAGAACTTTGCTACAGAGAGAGAGAGAGAGAGAGAGAGAGAGAAACACACCATGATCACATAAACACTTCAAAGATGGAGCTCCCTTTGAGCCGTTATCAAGGTAGTGGTGTAAACAGGAGAGAGAAAGAGAGAGAGACTAGGGCATGGAGATAAGAGTATTTATGGAGTCTCACAAGAAAGGAAAGGGTATATATTTATTCCTTGAAGAGCTAAACAACATTTTGTCAATAAGGTGGGCCTTGTCATATGAGAGAGAGAGAAAGCAATAAAGAAAGGAAGTAAGATATGAGGGGAACGTGGGCGCTGTTTCCCTGTCTCCCATTGTCTAAAACCTTTTTTTCTTAATTATTATTATTTTTTTCTCTCATCTTCTTGGCTAAAGAGCTCTGATGCTAAACTAACTAAAACTCTTCTTGAAGGAGCTGCCATTGCAATTTTTTTTAACCATTTTTTCTTTGATTCTAATCTCTTGATTGGTGAAATTGGTTGCTGGAGCTTCCCACTTGCACTTGGACTTTGAAATAAAGAAAAAAACAATAATAATATGCTGATTTTTTTATATAATTTTTAATTGTAATAATATTAGTTACAATAATAGAAACCCTAGTTCGACTCACGATTTTTTTATTTTTTATTTTTTATTTTCATTTAACTTTAAGAGACTAGTACTATCACATACATGACATAATTACAGTCCACTTGATTGTCGTTTACATTTTTGAGTTAAAGAATCCTGCTTGAGTTTGATCCAAAAGTGTGGAGATAGACTCAAGCTACTTTATCATTTACTTGTTATTAAGTCGGCCAAGTCGGTTAATAAAACACTACGTACGAAAAGCAAAAAAGGGTCTTTAAAAGAATTAATCTTTTCTATGAAATTAGTTTTTTTGCTAGATATTTTCTTTCTGCTCCTCTCTCAATTAATTCTTCTCTACTTTTTCAGTATATTATTTCTACCATATTAATTGTGTCTCAGACCTCAAACAGAAGAAACTAGAGCACAGCGCAAGAGAGGGAAGTTGGTTTTTTTTTTTTTTTTAATTAAAAAAAATAGAGAATTGGAAACAGCAATCAAAATCCTCAAATTCCTCACTGTCAATATATGTGTGATATTTTATATTTCATTAATTATAACTTGTTATATATGTTTCTGTCTCCCTCACTTAAGTAACGAAAGTTCAAAAACACATAATATAACATACTATAATTAATAGAGTATAAAATGTAACATTCTTAATAGAGCAGAGCATGTAAAAAGTTAGACTTTCACATACCTTAGGTATGAGATAGCAATTGATGGAGCATAGAGAATAACATTATTAAAGAGGGACAAGATATGTAAGATTGTAACACATATACTGAGTTTAACCCACCAAAACTGTGAAATTCTAATCATGTTAGCATGGAAATAAGTAGGTAAATACCCAAATGATTCCATAGCACCATTTAGAATCCAAGATATATAGATAATTAAAGAATTTACCAAATATAGTCTGGCAATCCATGAAGTGACAACAAGTTATTAAATACCTCAATGATTTTCTACCTAGCAGAGTTGCCAAAATTTACTGCCTACTGATATGACCTTGATTCAAACTGTGTAAACCGTTGGATCCCATAGATTTGTTTTATGAATTCACAGCTAACATCGTAACGAGCCTGACCGTTTCTTGCTCAGCTCTCTGTGTGTGTGTGTGTGTAAGGGGACCAAAGAAAGTAGCAGGATCCGTGTCAACTTCCTGGATATGGTCCTCTTCTTCTAATGTTAATTCGTACATATCTAATTCATTATTTGGCATCATTTACAGGAGCTAGTGTTTTCTTTATATCTTCTATCTTTTATTTACCACATCTTAAACCATGAAATTATTAAGATCACACGGTATAATACATCATTTTCTTAAAGGATAAAACTTAGGTACAGTATCTTAGGTGTCATTCCTTAGATTCCTATCTTAAGATTCAGCTATGTGGCTACTTAATTAAAAAATACTCTTCCATTCTATGAGAAAAAATCCATATGGCAGAACCTTAAAAGGGAAATTTAAAGAACAACACTTAAGTACTGTACTTAGGTCTTGCTTTTTCTTAAATATGAGTAGGCCGTACATTTATGAGTCTTGCACATAAAGTTTATTTTTATGAAAAATTATTGTATACTTCGGAAGTACTATAAATGTGTCAACTTCCTGGATATGGTCCTCTTCTTCTAATGTTAATTCGTACATATCTAATTCATTATTTGGCATCATTTACAGGAGCTAGTGTTTTCTTTATATCTTCTATCTTTTATTTACCACATCTTAAACCATGAAATTATTAAGATCACACGGTATAATACATCATTTTCTTAAAGGATAAAACTTAGGTACAGTATCTTAGGTGTCATTCCTTAGATTCCTATCTTAAGATTCAGCTATGTGGCTACTTAATTAAAAAATACTCTTCCATTCTATGAGAAAAAATCCATATGGCAGAACCTTAAAAGGGAAATTTAAAGAACAACACTTAAGTACTGTACTTAGGTCTTGCTTTTTCTTAAATATGAGTAGGCCGTACATTTATGAGTCTTGCACATAAAGTTTATTTTTATGAAAAATTATTGTATACTTCGGAAGTACTATAAATGTGTATTCTCTCTTTTCACATTAATTGTGGGTCCTACCATGAATTTAATTAGTAGTACTCACAATTATGTGAGAGTAAGAAATATGCATTTATGGTATTTCAGGAGTATTGTATAATTACCCTATTTTATGTGAGAATAAATTGCAATAAATTAAACATATGAAATAATGTTTTCTTCTAAACTTCCCATTTGATTGCTCTAAATTGGTGGAAGTGAAAAAATTTGAAAATTTTCCATTAATTTTTTCTTGTTTAGGGCACTCCACCTCATGTGTTCAATGTGTCGGTGCTAATATATATGCCCTATAATGTTCTACTCTTTGAGTTTTTTTTTTTTTTTTTTTTTTTCGAATGCAATTTTTATCTTCAATCCAGCTCATAGGTTGAGTGTCCCTAGAAACTATTTTTTAAATTCATGTCCTTTGCGGGGCTCGATCAATTGGCCCATATTGTTCGTTGACATGCTACGTAGATGGGTTAGTTGTCCTAACATCCAAACCTAAATTGATCAAAATACTCAAAATTTTGATGTTCTTTTGTTATATATCCTCCATTTTCTGGACAACCAAACACATTCAACAAGATATGCAAATTAACCAAAACCATTATGTGCTATTCAAATGCCTTGTATCAGGTCAGAAATCAGAGTCACTAGTGCCAGCATCGCCTAACAATAACAAGATATAAAGGAAAAGTTATGAACAAGACATGTACGAGAAGAAAGAAACCCGGTTTTTGGGGAATCAAAAATGGCAACATATACAACCAAGACCAACCACTCCACTAATGGAGAAACTGTGCCTAAATAATAATGTGGTTTTGTCACAAACATTTGACAAACAAAAACAACTCACTAAGCACTATAGAAATTAAGGAAAATAAAAATGACCTAATAAATTAAGGGCTTTAGTGCTAAGTTTGAGGATGGCCTCGCTTCATGAGCCTCTATGCTCCAACCAAGAGTTAACTTTGGGGTTTGCATTGTCAAGAAACTATTTACTTATCTTGTATCATTCCCATTCTACCCTCTTATTCTCTACCATTCAATTATGCACCTACAGTTCTGGCGGTCATTAATCATGGCGTGCCTCATCACAGTGCAAAGCACAGCTTTTGGTAAAATTGTTCCACCAAAAATCAGGGGAGAGAGTTTATCACTACTCTAATGACTAATCCATCTTCTCTAGAAATATCAGCTCCACGTGGGGAAAGACTTTATTAAAATTTAAGAGTAGAAACTAATTTCTAATTCTATATCCTATCACCAAAGCGAGGCAACTTCCTCAAACATATATTGGTAGAACAATTGCACTCACCCACAGCCACAAGAATCTCTAGTAAAAAAGCACTACCAAATTAATAGCAATAAAGCACACAACCACAACTGCAACCACCCAGAAGAATGTGCTCTCTTAGTTTCAGCCAGCTCTGGACTGACCAGCTCGGGAAGAAAGGATGATGCCATCAATGAGACCATAGAGAGCCAGTGCTTCGGCAGAAATAAGAATAAGAATCATCCCAACAAAAAGCTTTGGCTGTTGTGCATTGGCTCTGAAGTATATTAGTATGGTTTCTAGGTTGTTGAAAATGGCGTGTGACTTTAATCAAGTGAAAAATAATAAAACATTAAATAAGGAGAGAGAAAAAATTGCTGGTATTAATTATGAATGAGGTGAAAAACAATAGCATTTAATGGTGTCTTTTTTAACCGTTAGATTTTTTAGAAATCTACAGTGTAAAAAATGTGTAACTTGAACCCATCTCTATATATATATACACACATATAATTCAATAGTTAGTAGAGGGGAGAGTTAAACCTTGCATCTTTCTGTTAAAAACACTAAAATATCACAGTTAAGCTACAACTTACAAGATTTTTGACATATGGGTCTAGATATATGAACTTTGAGGATGGTGAGTTTGGATTCGGATCTAAAAAGAATCAGGCGAAGAGTTTATCACTACTCTAATATATATAAAATTTGATATTTAACAGAGGGGAGACTTAAACCTTACATGTTTCTGTTGGAAACACTAAAATATTTCAGTTGAGCTACTACTTACAAGAATCTTGAAATATAAGTCTAGATATATGAACTTAAAAGGATGATGAGTTTGGATTGGAGTCTGAAATTTCAAAATGATTAGTGCATGCCAGGTTTTAGAACCATTAATTAATATGTTTAAGCTAGTGAAATCCATGCGTGGATATATGAGCGCGAGGTGGGTGTTAGTATTTTGTATTTACTCTTTAAAATTTAGTTAAGTTGAAGCTCTATTCTCGATTAATAAGTAGGGCAGGAATGTTTCTCTTTCCTACTCTTCTCCCATGTGATACCATCTCCTTAAGATTATATTTTGTGCAAGCTTAAGCAAAAGATTTGAACTGTGTACTCAAATATTAATTCCTATGTCTATGTTAATACTAAAATTCTTGTATTTTGATATGAGAACTTTTTTTTTTGATATGAGAACTTGAAATCAAAGAATTTGGATTAATTCTATATATGCATTATTTGAATGAAGTCTTAATGGAAGGTAAAGAAAAGCTCTATCCTAATTAAGAAAATGATCTGGGGAATGGACTAGAAATAATACTTTCCATCTAAATATTTAAAAATCTTACACTCATAAAATTCTGATAATCTTAATATAGTTCACCTTTTTATGAAAATTCAATATTCTTCTTCCAAAAAAATTATATTTTAAACCTCCAATTTAGGGATGCATGGTTCCAAATTAAACGAAATATTTTCAGAAATTTCAAATTAATTAAACTTTACACTTTAAAAACATTTCAATTCAAACAAATATCTATACCCATTTATGGTGATGCCATTAATGGAAGATATATACTTAAACAAAATGACGTTGTGTTGTTATTTCAATGATCTATTATATATATATATATATATATATTGCTGAATATGATCTATTATATATTGACATTATTTAACTTCAAGCTACAAATAGTCGTTTTGTTTAAAAATTGTTTAATTAACGGCATCACACGTATTACTAGGATTATAGTTTGAATTGAAACATTTTTAGAAGCATAACATTTATTTTTAACTTTTAAAAGGTGGGGTTTAATTTGAAACCAGCACTAAGTTTCTAGAGGTTTACAAATTCCTTGACCGGCTATTTAATTATAAGTGTCACACTGATAAGCATATTAAGGAGCTTATTGCTTAATTACTTACAACAAACTCTTAACCAATATTTCTGACAAGCCTTGGTAATTCATTAGCTAACCAAGACTTTTAGAATCTACCATTTCAGTTTGCTACAAAAGACAAATCTGTCAAAGTGTTACAAACAGGAAGCATAAGTTGTCACATCGAATGCATGCAAGTGCTAAATGCACTTCATTAGTGATGATGATAAGAATATTAAGAGAGAGAGACTAGTGTTTTGGAAGTTAATAATAAGACATAATATATATACACACACATTCAAGATGGAATGGGACAGACAAAATTCTTCCCTACTCTTTCCTTTTTTTGAGATAGGAAAAACCTATGTAAAGTAAGAACAAGGAAAACTTTTGCAATCCTTAGTTAAGAAGGTTAAACATTTGAAAAGGGAAGGACATAATGCAAAGGTAGAGAAATTCATAACCATATTGGGAATGGCTTGGGAACGACTTTTCCATATAATGAGTTCTAATTCATATACGTGCAAAGCTTCATAATTTACAAATTTCAACTACTACATACAAAGACTAAATACTATTTATTCCTCGTTCAAGCAAAATCAAACCCTGACTAAATTGTTAAATCCAAATGCAACAACTAGAAATTAAGAGATTACTTTATATTAAATATGCCCTCTAGGGTCAATTCCCTGAGCTGTTTTAAGTGACCCTAGCTCGAGCATGATGAACAGGATGGCTAACTCAAACTTCACCCGTGCTAATTAAAAATGAAAGCAAGAGCAATAAAGCAAGTGGATTGGTTAGATATGCCCGAAAAAAAAGCTATCTTGTATGTGTATTCTAGTTGAAAGATTCAAAGACCTAATCTAGGTAAACAAATTAGGCACGTCAGAAAAATGTTAAAAATTTCTATACCCATTTGCAACACATAATGATTGATCAACAGGATAGGTGAGTGAACTTAGGGATTTCTCATATAATTTTTGCAATATATAGTCTATATGTGTCCCCCAATCTATTTTGAGTAAACACTATTCCCAACAAACAATTAAACCTAATCATTAGTGGACCATGGTACATGTTTGGCATCAATTTATAAGTTCAGCTTTTAATTTTTAACTTTTTTAGCTTTTATGTACAGCTTTTTAAAAATTTCATTTTTTTTTTTCTCACTTTCATTCTTTTTTTTTTTTTTTTTTTTTTTTTTACATTTTGAAAGTATAAATATATTTTAGCACACTTTCTCGATTAAAAAAAAAAAAATTGCCTAATAAGACATATTCGTCTTTAGTAAATAGGTTTATGGGGGTATCATTGTGTGCCCTTGGAGTAGGACCTTTAACCTTTTTATATAGTCTTATGAATTAATTAGAGCTTTCACCTTTGTAGCAAGGCCAAGATTTGGTAGTTGGACCCAAAGAAAAAGTAGGAGAAAATCTAATAAGTGGAATGATGTGACATATTTGGTAAAAAGTTAAAAAGTAATTTTTTTTTTTTGAAACGGCGTTAAAAAGTACTTAATCTTTAAAATCTCTAGTGTGTTCATGATGGATATAGAAATGTTACGGATATTCTTATATGTGTGTTCTCAGTATGTTCGGAAGAAAAAATATGTAATATTTTATTTTACTATCATAGTCATAGATATAATTTTAAAGATTTTGATAGCTTCTATTAACTTTAAAAACTTAAAAGTTAACATAAAATAACCTAAAACTAAGAAAACATATACGTAAAACATATTAATTAATTGTTATATCTTAATTATTGTGTTACCGTATCTTGTATTACACCCATGTTAATACTTCTTAAGGTAAAAAAAAATTTCCCTTCAGAGGGAAGCAATGAAAGAATAGTATAAATGGAATATTTTCTTAGTTAAATCCAAGATTAGATCCTAAAAGGTCACTTCTTCTATTATAAGACATTTCTTTTCTGTGACATCAACCGAAAAGGAAAAAAAAAGGTTCATTTGTTGAGCATCATAACGATTATATACTATATATTATATATATGACATCTGAAGTGTGACTCCTTTTCCTTTCAAGAATATATTTTAAACCTGCTACATGTACATGTGTTAACCACAATATGCCAGGCCAACACAATCAATCAATCTTCGTCATTCATTTCAAAAAGTTTTAAATAATGAGTTGCATACTTTTCAATAATTCAATAATGTGCAAAAGTTCTTGTAATTTTTTTTTTTTAATTTAAAAAAGGTGCAAAAGGCACAAAACTAGGACCTGATCGGCAAGCTCCACTCGCATACAGTGTTTACTAAAAATTTTGTTTAATCCTGCAATTGTTCAATTTTTTTTTGAATAATTTAATAATTGGAAGAGAGAGATTTGAACTTTTGAATATTTTTGTTGAAAACACCAAAATATGCTAGTTAAACTACCGGTCTCTTGGTTGGGAGATTTAAACCATGATTTTTTTTTTTTTTAAGAATATCAATTAATACCATTGAGTTATGTGTATGAAAGTGTATAATTTCCATATTATTGAAGACCAAATCAAGACATTGGATTATTAACGAAAATCATAGGATTGGAATTAATCAATAAATTGGTTGTTAGAGGAAATTGTAGTATTGAAGCAATCAATTCAAAATTTAAAATTGTGATTGTTGTGTATGTAATTCCTATTATAAAAATGAGTTCTATTATAATGTATCACCATCTATATGAATGAAGAAGATGTAGCCTTTTGAGCTCTTGTTCTATGACCATAGGCCATGTGACCGAACCAGGTATGACTTCTATGTCTTCTCTTTTCTATCTCTGAATCTATCAGAGGACTTGCACTAACACGAGTCATCTTGATCCTATGACATTTTCTTTCTTTTTCCTTTTTGTTTTCTCCATCTTGTCTTCACTTCTACATCTTTAGCTACAATAACCTAATGGACCAAAACTCTAAATTGCCACACATGCTCGCTATCAAAAGACACAACTAAACTAAACCACAAAACAAATTTTCAAGTCTTTTTCCCCTACTTCTAAGATATCCTTTATTTCAAATTGAGGGGAAAAAAAAATTTGGTATCATCTTTTTCTTTTTCCGATCACGAATATTTTCTCACATTAAAAAAAAGTAATACTACATTCACAATATTTCACAACAAAACTTAGGTGGTAAATTGTTATTGGTTTTAATTTAGGTCACTATTGACATTACTTTTTTACCCACCAATAACAGTTTGCCATTTACCCACCAATAGCACCCCATTTAAGATTTATTGTGAAAATATTGTAAACATAGCATTACTCTTTAAAAAAAAAAAAAAAAAAAAAAACTCAAGTTTTTTCCTTCTTACCACAATTTTCAAAAATTTTAACCTAATGGGTCCTTTAACTATTATGGCCATAATAACCATTGTTCATTCCATGCCTTTTAGATTGTTGGTCCTATTTTTTTATATCCAAAAATGAAGTACAAAAAAAATTTGAAAGACGTGCTTCCACAAACAAACAAAAAAAAAAAAGTATTTACTTTCCATAGTCTTGAAGACCAAATCAAGGCATTGGATTATTAGAGAAATCATGGGATTGGAATCAATCATGAACTTGATTGCTGGAAGAAATTGTGGGATTGAAGCAATCAGTTCAAAATTATAATTTTTGTTTATTTAATCCCATTATAAAAATGGGTTTTATTGTAATGTATCACCATTTAAGTGAATGAACAAGATGTAACTCTTTTAGCTCTTATTTAGTGAATGTAGGTCACATAGTCGAACCATTTAAAACTTTCATGTCTTCTCGTTTCTTTCTCTATCACTCTATCTCAAATTTCTATACTTCAAGACTCTTAACCATTTAAAACTTCCACGTCTTCTCGCTTCTTTCTCTATCACTTTATCTCAAATTTTTATACTTCAAAACTTAACGTTAAGTTTACTACATATTATATTTGAAAACTTAATCTACCCTAATTGTGTGACAAAATAATCTCTTAGATAGTGTTCATTCATTACTCAATGCTGGTCAGTGTCACATTCCAAAATTGTAGCCAATGTTTATATATGTTCTGCTCTTGTACTTGGCTCTCCACCAATCCTGTTTCTTTTTTAATATATAAGCTCTATTATGCTTAGCTCAATTAATCCTTATGTGTCATTCATCCCAAGAGCAAACACAAAAACAAAAACGCATATGTTAAGTTTTGCAGTTAACATGAATCGCTTTCAAATCTGATATCATTCTTGGATATTTTTCCCCACAATTTCAAATGCCCCAGGATGTTTTATCAGAGCAAATTTTCTCATTTACTTAATAATATTGTCCGGAAACCTCCCTGGATATGTTTCAGTTTCATTTTTTTCACACAAAACGAGCTCCATTAACAAGAAAAAAAGTGGAAAAAAGAAAAAGGAAGCAAGAATTCTTTTCAGGAACCTACAAATGCAATCTAAAATACCTACAATGGAAGTAATCTTTCGGCTGAAAACGGCCTCTAGATCACCAGCACCGACCAACGAAAGTTGCATGATACATGTGCGTGGTAAATATTAAAATCAAATTACTGAACAAAATATCTCTCTGAAAGACATAAACTAAAGCAGAAAATACTTAGCAGCAAATCAAAGAATAAGGGTCATCACCCTTAACGTGCCATGAAAAGCAGAATGTTATTATATATAGTAAGCAAGAACTCACGTGCAAAGGATCCCAGGTGACAGATTTTTAACATTTTAACCCTGAAGCTCCAAAGTCCTAAAGCTAAAAAAAAAAAAAGTCCTAAAGCTAAAGACTGACCAAATATTCCTCTTTATGTATAAAGTTTAAACTCATTCAAGTTGAAGTTTTTTGTGCCTTTTGCCGGTGGTCAAAGGTCAAAGAAGCAGAGTGAGGTTAGAAGAACAAACAGAGTGTGGGTCAGCGTGTGAGCCGCACGAGGGGATCCCTCTGCCATCAAGTGTGTGTGACTATGAGAGAGTATCAGAGTTCTTTTATAGATTAAAACCCACTTTGTTTTGTTTTAAAATGGGGTTTTCAATTGGCTTAACTCATGTCGAGAAAATTTTATATTAAAAAAAAATGGCTGAGCCACTTCATCAAAGAGTTTTATTACAATTTTATATATGTATGCCCTTATTTTTAAGGGCTAGTTCACGTGAATAGCCTTTTCCCAAGGTCCAGAGGCTTGAGGATAAAATGAGCTCAATCTCACGTGAGCTCATTTCATGACCATATTAGTGTTAAAAATGTCTGTATGCAGTGTACAAGACAACCAGCTTTTATGAGGCCTACAAGATCTTGTTGGAAGACGGTCAACTCCCAAATTAGGGAGGCTGATTTCTAGACTCGAATTCAAGACTCATTGTCACGTCACTTCGGTGGAGGGCACTTACAATTGCAACAAGCTCCACCCTCTGGGGGAAAAAAACCAAAGAATAAACATAAACAAATTAGACTAGACACTAAGCTCATTGGACTTTATCACATCCAACTGTTATCATTTTGGGAAATCTTAGCATTGTTTTTGTTAAGAATGATCTTGCATTATTCAATAAATTCTTCATGGACCTGATCTGGAATTCATCAAAGAAACATGTCCAATAATCTTATCATACCCCAAAGTTTACATTAAAGAAAAAATTTCTTTAGTAGCCAATACAAGAACCATTTCAACTTCAAACATCATAGATTATGCAGAAATACTTGAACAAGTATACAGGGCAAGATCCAATATCACAAAACTAGGTATACTTTTGAAATCATGAATTTGCTAGAAAAATTGGGTTCGTTTGGTCTTCTTATCAACACAAAAATGAACCAAATTTTCCAATCCACCCTCGGTTTTACAACAGGTATGAGAAAGAGCATTATACCGTTTTACCAACATTGAGCACCTCAGGTTCATCACTTTTCACACCATAACCAACACAAACTACCGCTTGAAAGGCTGTTGGTCACTATAGACCTCTAATCAGACCATTACCACAATTATTTTATTTTATTTTTTCTAAATTACACACTAAACTATACTTTTCACCAATTGTAATACTGTACATCTGCCCCATGTCATCAGCACCCTTTCAGGCCAGTTTATCTACAACGTAATGGACAGATTATATACATTGTACAAAAATATCAACAACGGAACAAAATAAAGACGGGTATGGATAAATGATATTCCAAATAGATCAAACCTAATGTCATGGCTTCTGAGCAGAAAACATGATGAAATATTGCTGAACTTTGCTTGAGTAGTTTGTAAGACCACATGATGTGCACACGTCCTTGATCTCTTCCTCTGTCAAGTAGATATAGTTCTGCCGAGACCTCTGCACATAAGTGGAGTCATGCAAAATACTCTTCATAAGTCTCAGATCCTATGACCACATGCAATGTACTGAAAAGACTTACTGCTAATGTTATAGGTACACTATAATGATACTCTATGGGACAAATAATTAAGAACAGCATTAGATTAAGATGGACTTTTAACAGACAAATAGATCAGACCTAGTTAAATTTCTTATTAGCTAATGGAGTATCATGGCCAGTTTAGGAATATATTGCTATTGCATATCAATTAATTTTAGGGGATAAAGTGGGGATCCAATTTATTAAATGAAAAGGTTTCTAATTTTTTCGGTAAGTTCATTCAATGGCATGAAAAAATTTCAGTCAAGAACCCTTCACATTTATTAGAAAAAACACAATCCAACTCTTGACAAGGACAATAAGTTTCACCATTTGAACTGGTCAAATAGGAAGAGTAGTGTGACATTTACAGATTCTCAGTCAAATAGAAAAGTCATGATGCAAATGAGCTCATTCCAGAAAAGTTTAATAAATTCACCCTGGTGGGATTATATCTATCATTTATCAGACTCAGAAATCATTGAACGAGTATTACCTCCCTCAAAGAGCGTATTATCCAAGGAGTAGATGAATTGTATCGCAGAAAAGTGGTTCCTACAAAGACACCACCACTTCGCAATATGCGAGTGATTTCCGCAATCTGACAAATATATGCATTGTTATTAGTTCAAGAAGCACCTTAAAAATATTGACACATCCATTTAAATGGAGCAAAGAGAACTGTCACACTACAGACTACAGTGACAATCACAATCTTTTTTTCCTGGTATCTACATGGATAGTGGGCATGAATACTGATAAATCCGGTTTTTTCCTGGTATAAACCATGACAAAGTAACCTTTTCTGACAAGGTATCCAGGGTTATCTGAAAATTTGACTTATCTCCAGACAGATGTAGTCACCCCTTCCACACATACTAGGTAATTATGAAAGAAAACCCTAATGGCCACCAATGTGGTTGTAGTAGGATTCACTAGGCAATGTTTCCTGAGGTTTTGTGCATCCAAGTCAAGGAGCCAGTCAGATCAACCCAGTTCAAGAATAGTGTGGAAACCTCAGTATAGGCTTGGAGTAGAAGAAGGGTTGTGTTATTTTAGATAGTCAGATCCATATTTTGGGTTGTCCAAACCAATCATTATGGAAAATCTGGAAAATTTTTAGATGAAAATCAGAGAAAGAAACAAAACTTACAGCATTCGAAGGAGATGGCCAACAATGCAAGGCTGCACCAGCATGAACAGCATCAACTGAACCTGATGAGAAGGGAAGTCTAGAAACATCTGCCCTTACAAGAGCAAGATTACTGCACATTTTCCAATAAAGTGTGAATCAGCATAGCAATATCTTTTCTTATAAAATAATTACAGAAAACATAATTATTGAATGCAATCATGTCATAGAGGCTGTAACTTAATTGCCTACAAAATTTAAGTTTAACTTACGTAGTTAAAAGAGTATCATCACTCTTAATGAAATCATAACATTGGCGAAGCATATTTTCAGAAAAATCAAGTGCGATAACTCTAGAATACGTCCCAGATTTGGCAAACTTTCTGGAAAACAAACCACTCCCACAGCTAACATCTACCAGAAGACCTCCTTCAGCAGACTTAAAGTACTCTTGAGCCATATTGAACTGCACTTGATACCAAAGGTAATGTGAATGTGATTAATATAGTATCACTGGCATATGGAATTCGTAAACAATCTCACGAGGATAGAACTCCATTTCATTAGATGATGATACAATCTAAATGAAAGATTATCTTTCCAAGATCATGAAGAGTCTCCACAAACCAATGCAAAACAAACTTGCTTCCACTGCAGGCTCATTCTTTTTAATTCAGATTTCAGAATCACCCCCGTGAAGCATTTTACAAATACTGATAATTAATAGATACAACAATTGGGGGAGGGGGGTTTAATTTGAACCCTAGATATCTCTGTTGAAAACACCAGGAAGTTACAGTTGAACTACAAGACTCTTAGCAGCATTTTATAAACACTAATGCATTTGAACCACACTAAAAGCCAAGGAAGACATACCTCTTCATCAGGCCCAGGGAAGCCACTTTGGTTAAAATTCTGACGCCAGCCTCTTTCATACAAGAATGAAACAAGTGGACTCCTAAGAAAGGTGCAAGCACCAAAGGTAAACATACCCAAACAATTAGCTATCTTATGAAAGCCCAAATATAATTTCAAAGCATTGTCTGATTTTTCAGTTTGTAATATCTTGACCAAAATGCAGGATGAACTTAACCAATATGGGACACCCTTTAATCAACAGAAAACAAGATTTGGAAGAAGTATCTAAAGGAGGGTCTCATGTACCAATCCTGGGTTCATGCGTATCTAGATCTATAAAAAAGTGTAAAATGAAAGCCTTTACTTTTTGTTGACTTCTTCTAATATTGCCACATAAACTTTTGAAAGGCCACATATTTAAGCATCATTCTTCTAGTATATATTTTTAATTTGCTAGTTAAAGTTACAAATAGTGCTAAAGTATGTTAGTTTAAACTTTTTGGATAAATCAAACCCAATACTAAACAAATTCTAATTAATATATTTTTTTTTCTACAGATTTGTTTCAAACTTGCCCTTGCATTACACAGGTTGAGGACTAGTTTGTCTGAATATCTAAATTGACAGATTCTATTCATCAATTATACATCTAAAGATGAATATAAGTACCAATTTGACAAACAAAAATATTCATGAAGTTCCATGCATGCAATTGTCTGGAGAGAAAAGTATTTCACACATACCGGAATAGCTCAGTCCCAGTTGGTTTGACTTCAGAGTACTCCCTCAAACCAGCAGTAACTGTGAGATCCAGATATATGTCTTTGCTGGAGTATGATTTATTGCATCGTTTACACTTGAAGCCAGACCTGTAGATTGCTGGCCTGCAGGTTTCACAGTTATCAAGTCCGACCTCAGGCTAACAATTAAGTCAAATCATAACCAGATAAATGAAAAAAATAATATGTACCTGCAAGTATTATTATGTATTGTAACTTACAAGTTAAAACCCGGAGGACCTTTTCTTATCAGTGGTTCATAACATACAGGGCAAGCAAACAAATCTACTTCTAATTTCTGATTCTGCTGTGTGCCTAAATCCTGAAAGAAAATATTTTTGTTAATCTCTATACACTAGTGAAAAAGGGAACCAGACATTTGATAACAAAAAATAGTGTTGAAGTTCTTGCATTTTTTTTAAATAATTTCCTCAATTATTATGAAGAAAAAAAAAAAAACACTCTGCATTGAGAAGTTTATACATAATAAGGAATGAGCTGCAATACTTGTACACTGCAAAATTAAGTTGCTGTGATCCTCAACCATGTGTGAAGCTATTACAGGTCAATTACAAGCATTTATGCAACGAAAAAAAAGGTCAATTTCAAACATTTACAACCTATATAGAAAATGCTAGTTTAACAAACTATAAAGTATAAACTCATCTCCTTGAAGTGCACATTGAAACATCTCATTCATAAGACTGAGTCAATCCATGTCTCTGTTTCTCAATAAGGCCTTTCTGCTCTACACATGGCTTAACATCAGGATTGGGAATAAGCATCAAGTCAACAATCACAAACATCTTTCAGTGACATGAAGAAGAGGGAAGATTGCTCACTCATCAAGCATATTCCCCAATATTTGGCTATTTCTTTCCAGAAATGAATTAAAATACATTAGTTGATCAGTCATGGAAACCAAAATATTCCATTTTAAATCAGCAAAAAAATATCAGCATTTAGGGAAGTACTACACATACATGCACATATATGCAGTCTATGGTCTATACATCTAGCAACAGAAGGGGGTCTTGTGACTTCATTTGTGCTATTCATATATCAGCCCTTAAGTGTGCCTAGACCTCCTAGTATATTGTAAAAGCTCAGGATGGAATATTATTATGTTTCAAATACTAAATCTGTTAGAGATAGTGGCTCATATTTTGAATAATAAAGTAACACGGGTCTCTAGTTTAATGGTATATTGGGAAATCCAACGTACCAGGTCAGGGTTTTTTAACAAGGGCAGACAGGCAGTATGAATGTGTTGTAACCCCTAAAATTTTCATATAATGAAATGATTAGCCGCGCCCTCATAATGGACACAGGCACATTGCTAAACCATGTAAATCTATATTGACGTCTCCCTATTTATCACTAAAAATTTCATAAACAGAAATCTTCAACAAAATCTTTCCATAAACCCCAAAGGCAGCACAATCGACTGGGGATTGCGCCTCATAAAGTGGTGATCACTAATTCAAATCTCGCCTTCCCCCTTATAATTTTTCTAACTAAAATTTTCAAGCATTATACTCAAATTTTAGCTTTCTGCCCAGCCTTGGTTTTTCATGACCCAATACTAATAGGACTGACCTTACAGCAATTACCAAATAGTTACAATAAAGTTGTAAACTGAGCACAGTTTTATCATTTTCTTGCATTGCAAGTAATGAAAATTTGCGACTCCTTACAAAATTTCCTCTTAGCAGTCAAAAATAGTCTTACTTCCAAGGCCAATTAAAAATAAATAAAAACATAAAAACAAAGACTTGTACAGTTATGATGCCAGTCAACAGAGTGTACTGTCGTTTTGGGTAAACGACATGTGTTACGGTCGTTTAAGCTAAAAGTAGAAAATAATGAAATAATTGAAGGAAGAGAAAGAGGGAGTGATTGGGTATTTACCGGTTCTACGGCAACCGCTGTGGTGGCACGAATGGCGGAGGAGGAGAGGCGGAGAGAGGAAAAGTGGAGGCGGGGACGAAATCGGGAATAATGAGAAAAGTTGGGGCATTTTGGGAATGAAGAAGATTGGTGAAGAGGGCGAAGGGATGAGGTGGAGACTATGGCCATTGAGCTCAATGATAAGCTCCGATAAGACAAGACACGACACGACACTTCAACCTTGGAGTTGGAGTTGGAGTTGGAGCTGTACTTGGTCTTGGTCTAGTTCTTTTTGTGTTTTGCTTTTGTTGATGATGTTCTAACTAGTGTTCTACTTCTAATAATCGCGGTTTCGTGTTGATACTTGATAGGACAAACTATAAGTGTCCAAACGTACTCCTCATATTATTAACGAACCAAAACCCCAACATATATATATATATATATATATATATATATATATATATATATATTCTTTAATTTAAATCATATTCAAACTAAAAATTTATAGCAACAACCCTGTTTTCTTTCTAAAAAATTAAAACAACTGATGTTTTGAGTTTTGACAAAGGGATCAGATTTAATAATAATCACGTTTTTGTTTTTGTTTTTGTTTTTTCTCTCAAGTTGCATGATTTAATAATAATTTAAAACAAATTTAAATTTTATTTAAACTAAAAGTATATTATAAAAATTTTCTAAACTTAAATCTCACACAATCCACGCTTTTGTTTTTGTTTTTTTTCTTCAAGTTGCATCTTTTTAAATTAATATTTTATTATGCTCTAAAGCTTTTGATTAAAGAATAAAATTTAACAATATTTTAATTTAGATGAAGTTTTATTATCCAAGTTTTAGAAATTTAAATTCTATTCCAACTAAAAGTCTATTATCAGGATTTTAAGAATTTATATATATATATATATATATATATATATTCAACCATGGCTTTTCGATCTAATCATTCTTAACCTAGCCATCCCTATAATGAATTCCACACCATACACTCCATGTTGTTGTATTTTTTTTTTTTTCAAAATGCAACTTACATTTATGTTTTAATCTAATAAATTTATCTTACTTATTGTTCTCTGCTTCTGAATTTGCGTGCAAGATATTATGCTAAAGGAAGTTTACTATAAATAAGCAAAATAATGGACACACATTTAAGTTATTAGTTCTCTTATGTATGTTTTTTTTTTTTTTAATTCTCAAATTTTGAACTTTTTGTGTATGTTTTGATTTTTGGTTTTGGTTATTGTATTTAATTTGTGAGTTTGTTGATTTTTTTCAATTAGACTATCACTAGGAAAAAAATTGGTATTGAGAAACTATTTGTTTATTATTGTTTGTGCTAGTTAGGGCATAAATTAAACATGACTTAAATAGGAATGATTAAACTCATTACATATCTCATATTAAGAAATTAACACAAAGCATAAAAAGAAATGTAGGGTCACAAATTGTTGGACGATGGTTTAGTGAGCCCAATATAATAAATTTGTAGAGAATGGGCCAAAGAGCTAGGTTTTAATAGATTACAATAACGGCTAGTAAATATTTCAACACATATAGCTTGAAGAAGTGGTTGTCCGAGGAAATCAATATAATAGATATGAAAGTTATTACAAGTCTTAGTACTACAGTAATTCTTTCCTCCCCTCTTCTTTTCTATTTTTTCCAATCCTTTAACTCATAGGAGATCTTTTACATTATATAGGTCTTTTCAGGCCATCCTGATCATACACTTGTTACCCATCTAAACCCTCACTTGAGTACATGTCCCATCAAGCATCTTCTTTTGTTATCTATGGGTGGCAGTAGCTGAAAACTGTACTGTTCAGGGGTCTTCTCCCCATAAATGTGACCAGAAAAGTTGCTGCAGTGTATTTAATGCAGTGGTAGCAGCTTTTCTTTAAGATATTTCTGTATTATCATCACCTTTGTACGTGCTTGAAGTTCATCCTTATTGTTGAAACTTCCTGGAGTGTCACTTTAATCATCAAAACACTTTCTTGACAAACATTCATCCTATCCGAGAAGATCAACCTCCTCGGATTATATTCTTCCATCCTTTCCTTATGTGGTCCTCTGTTCCGGGGCCTCTCTTAATTATTTACTCCTCCTCGGGCGTATCCACGAACAGGGCCCAAAGCCCAGTATACAAGTTTGGGCTCTTACCCCCACAATAAATTTAAAATATAAAAATAGATAAGTACTGATAAAATGTAAACTCTAAACCATTAGAACTTAAAGTAATTTTTATATTAAAATTATTTACTTATTTTATAATTTATTGTTACTATTTATTTAATAATTTAGTTTTAATTATTTAAACAATTTTGAGCTTACATATGAGTCTTTATCAAGCCGTGCATCACACGAGAATAATACTAGTATATATAAAAAATAAAATAAAAAAATAAGGATTAAAATAAAACATTTAGAGCTCTCACAAAATAGCACTAAAATAAACATTTCATGTGAATAGTAACATGTCTACTGTAGCAACAATGTAAATTTACACACTCTTAGATTGATTGATGTAGGTGATTTGAATTATGAATGGTTTTGTTAGAAATACTAGAAAGTGTCAATTGAATTACAAGGCTCTTAGCCAACTATGTAATTAAGCTACAAGACTATTCGATCAATTTGGGTATATTTCAAACTGACCTTTTGTACTACTACTTAAACTTGACAAAATGGGATTTGGATCTGTTCACTCATATGACCTTAAGGATAAAGAGGAGAAATGATTTTTTTGTTTTTTGTTTATTAAAAGAAAATGGGTTAATATAAAGTCGACTCATTAAAACTGAAAGCTCGAACTTGTGCTAAAAACACAAATTGCTTTTACTCTTACTTAATCAAAATGCGGAACAAGTGTAATTATGCGCAATGAACCGATACTACTCTAGTGCATAAATATGAACAACAAACAATAAATGTAAAGCACAAGAGTAAGGGAAGAGATATGCAAATACAAGATAATTCCAAGACGTGTTATCGAAGAAGAAACCGAACAACTCAGTGAAAAACCTCTCCGCGACCCTCAAAGTCGAAATCGATCCACTAGAGAATAAAGTTAGAGTACACGAATAACAAAAGACCCTCCAAGCCTAGTTTACCCATTATACTTAAGCGTTCCAAGCTCCTGCTACCAACGGACTTCTCGGAGTCATGTCTTCTCTAGCTTTTCGGATCTCGCAATATGCTCAATTGCATCCACCAAGCCTCACTGACTTCTTTTGGTAATTTCTCAAAGCTTCCCAAGCTCCAAAACACTCTCTACACTTTGAAAATGTGTGGATTGTGTTTGGGTATAAATCTCCTCTCAAGGTTTGACAATGGGAAAGGGAAGGAGAAGATGCTAAAATGATTTCTCACTAAGGATGAGTAGCTCTCTCTCTAAAGATGGGTGTGTGTGTTGTAGAAAATCTATTTAGAATTTTTCTCTTTGAATGACATCTCATATTTTTGTGGGTAATGAGGGTATATATAATATGGGTGAAGGGTAAGAAAGTCACACTTAAAATCCTCTAACCCAGAGAGTTTCACGAGTATCTTGCAAGAAGGCTTTACACGAGACACTAATGAAATCCTCCAAGCTGGCATGACTCTTCAACTTCCAACATATGCTTCTCACATGCCCTTTTCCCAGAACCCTTCTCACGAGCCAATCGCGAAACTGCACTGATTCTTCATTTCATGCTTGATTCTTCACCAACTTAATACAATAAAATCCCACAAAATACAAGGAAATAAAATTAAAGCAAATACAATACTTTTTGTCATGAAATAAAGTCAACATAAAACATAGTTATAAACCACAACTTTACAAAAACAATAGGTTGCATCGGCTTGGCCTATTTCTTTTTCTTATTTGTTTATGGATTTATTTATTTATATATAATTTGAGATAGGTACATAGTGGGGGAGGAAGAGTTGGAGTTTAAACCACATATATAAACCACCACAAACTAACCATTAGACTATCACTCAAACCTGTTTATGGCTTTGTTTATTTTACAATTTCATACTCTCAAAATTCTCTCTTACTCTGAGTTTCTTAATGTTTGTTTGTTTGTTTGTTTTTTTTTTTTTGGTCTTCTTCCTTTTTTGGTCTTTCCAATCTTTCAAATTCTTTGATTCAAATGAGTGTCACTCTCCCTCTATTAGCATTATAGCTCATTTTTGCCTCTTTAATTTTTCACTCTCCCTTAGCAACAATTGAGCTAAAGATATTTGCTTTCCTTTTGTTAGCTCACTAGCTAGCGACTATTAATTTGTCATTTGCCATTACATTAAGCTATTAACGTGCGTGCTCAGAGGCTCTTCTATTTTTTTGAGTAAATGTTAATAATTTGCATCTATTATAATTTAAGAATATATATTTTTATTTTTCAAACAAATAAAAAGGATAAACTTTAGAAATAAGCGGTAATTGTAATTTTTTTTTTAACGGAAAAAAATCCTAAATTTTAGGAGTTTTATTTTTGAATTCAAAATGAAATTTGTTATTTGACATTTATTACTCTATTTCTAAATGAAGTTACCCTTTATTAATGAAGGTATTTTTGAATCACATAAAAGTCCAGTTAAAAGAGAGGAATTATCTTATATATAGTACAGATAATGATAATTTTTTCCCATTAAAAACATTTACAAATTTGAATTTGTTTCTCCTTAATTTTATTGTTTTTTTTTCAAATTATTTTTTAACTTTGCTAACAAAAGGAAAATTATTTTTCATATCATATTTTGTTTAGTCATCTATATTATACAAAAATCGCTAGAAATTGTTATGCGAATTTACTATTTATAAAAAAAAAAACACACACACACACATACATACATATATATATATATATATATATATATATATATATATATTAAATACTATTAAGACTAAGATATGATTTTGTTTTCGGTGATAACTTTATTTAGTGCTTAAGCGATTTTCTGAATTGGAGTAAATATTTATCTACAAGTATATTTTAAGTGTAAACCGTATATTTTAGTGACTATGAAGTCTATGATATATGGTAATACAGTATTTTTGTTTTCTGAAAATCTATATAATATTTAGGCGAAAATACAATTTTAGTCCCTACATTTTGAGGTCACAGTCAATTTGGTCCCTGCTATTATCAAGTTGCAATCAGTTTGGTCCCTACTATTAACTCACTAACGGAAAATGTTTACGTAGCAAACGGTTTGCACAATTAGCATAGCTAATATTAAAATATTAAATTAAATACTGATGTGTCTAAATTTTAGTGGTTGATGCGGCTAAATTAGCATTTAGATAGCAAAAAAAAAAAAAGCACATCAACTTTTAAGTATATATTTTTCATTTTTACCGATTTTTTTTCCTTTTCTTTAGATTTTCACCTTTTTTTTTATTATAGAAACCCACAATAATATCACAAGAATGACACGTCTGGGCTGGCATATATATATATATATATATATATATCTAGTATATTTTTATCTGTTATTCACGGCCAAATAACCCAAATCCCAAATTTAAATTGAACCCTAAACCTTACCCAAATCCACCAAACCACTCATTTTCATCTCCACCTCTCTTTTAATTTCCAGATCACACGCATCTCGTTACTCCATTGTGTCAACTATGTTCTTCCACCAATCTCTCATTGACACTTGACCAGGCGGCAGCGATGCAGGGCTAGGTTCTTACGGGTTGAGCTTGAGACGAAGAGATCCGGGTCAGAGGAGTCACGGTCAATCTGTGGCCCTGGATTGGGCTCCGTGGTAGGTCTGTAGCGTGGACGAATGGTTATGGAGAATCTAGGTTTGGGGTTTAGTTTTCATTTAGGATTTTGGCTGAAATTTATGTAATTAATTTTATCTTTCTTGATCGACTGCAAAAGATTCCCAGTGATTGAAAGCCAAATTGAAGGTTAGAAATAATGTGATATGTGTTGTTCTGGAATTGTTGGATTAGATTATTGTATGGTTATCAAGAAATTGCAAGAAATCAATTGGAATGAAATTCTGTTTGGTTAGCAAGAAACTAAAAAATAATATTGAGAAAATTCCCTGAATTATAATATTGAGAAAATTAAAATGTAATTCTAAATGGATAAAACAATTGTAAGAATTTTAAAAGAAGAAATAAAGAAAAGGAAAAAAGATCGGTAAAAAAAAGAAAAATATGTACTTAAAAGTTGATGTGGCTTTTTTATTTTTTGCCATCTAAGCGTTGATGTGGCTACATCAACCACTAAAATTTAGACATATCAGTATTTTATTTAATATTTTAATATTATGCATGCTAACTGTGCAAACTGTTTGCCACGTAAATATTTTCCGTTAGTAAGTTAACGGTAAGAATCAAATTGAGTGCAAGTTGAAAATAGTAGGAACCAAATTAATTGCTATCAAATGTAGAGACCAAATTGACTGTAACCCCAAAATATAGAGACTAAAATGGTGTTTTTGCCTAGTATCTAAAAATTTAAGCATAGTATTTATTATTAATATATTTATGTTAAGCCACATTAGCATAGCATTTTGGTCCATTTCAATCTAGTTTGGTTCAATTCGGTACATTTGGTCCACTTGATCCACTCAGTCCACTGCGGTCCATTCATTCCATTTCGGTCTAGTTTCGTCTATTTGGTCCAATTCGGTCAATTTGGTCTAATTCAGTATATTTGATCCATTTAAATCCAACTCAATCCATTTCGGTCTAATTCAGTCCACACTAGTCTATCTGGTTCATTTCGGTCCAATTTGGCCCATTTGTTCAATTTCGGCCTATGTGGTCTGTTTCAGTCCACTTTAATGATACATTGTGGAGAAGGGTTTGTGTAGAAAGAGGAGCTTATTCATTAACAATTACGTCACATTCTTAATATAATATTAGTAGTTTCTTGTTAAAAAAACATTTTCTTATGATATTAGAGTCTTGTATCGTTTTTCTAATATAAATGATAGATTTACTTATATTGTTTCCTCTTTAATTCATTCAAGATGTATAGAGGATGAACCGTTTAAAATGATTATTAGGAACTAATTTCAACCACACATTACATTATTTACAAAATATCTTTTCTTATATAATAATTGAATGTAAAATGGATTATGTTTCCATAAAAAAGAAAAAAATTACAAAATTTAAAGGAAAAAAAAAAAAATGCAAGTTAGACGCTTTAAGTTTGACCAAAATTCATTTGAGTCATCTAATTTTACTTTTGCTCAATTGAGTCCTTTAAGTTTCAAGTTCATTCAATTAAGGTCTTTCTATCAAATCTCATTAAATGAATTTTGTTCAAACTTAGAGGGTGCACTTTGCCTTTTTGCCCAATTTAAAACACTTTCAAATGGCTAATATAGAAAAAGCTTAATTTAAAATTTTAGTATATTGTATCAACTATATTTTGTTAGAAAATAATCACATCATTTTAAGAAGGGTTTGGAACTAAGACTAAGTGACTAACACTTATGGTCTCATTTACTATTTTCATTTTTCACTTAATAAAAAAGCAATTGTCCAATTTTTCCAGGCGGGTCTGCAGTTGGTTAAAATAAAAAGCAATTACAAAAATCAATCCAAAACAAAATATAGAAATACAAAATTCATATGTAAATTGTAATAAAGATAATTTTAACCACTATAATTAGGTGACAATTGTATCTAAGTAGCGTTACATCTTACAGTTACATGCTCTCTTGCATGATGAGAACCATTTTTCAAATCTCTATCCATGGTTTAATTATCAAATTATTAATATATATATATATATATATATATATAATTAGGTGCATTCCATTTCCAGAAATACACTAAACTTCGCATTATTCAGGAAACATCTTTAAAAAGGAAAAAGTGTAGCTGCTTTGCAATAATGTCTGTGTTTTTTCTGATATTATTTGAAGAATGGGGAGAGAACAAGACTCAATAAACAAACTTGTGCAATCATTTCCAGTTAGTCGATCTTGAGATCTTCATTCCTCGCTGTTGGTCCAAACTGGTGAGACCTGCATAATCTGTTGGTCCATATGGTTGAAAATACTCTGCAAATATTCCCTTCTTTCTTTTATGCTTAGTTCCCATGTCTTTGCACAATTGATCATTGTACCAAATATTAATGTTCCCAATACATGACCTCTGGAAATACCTTCCAGCATATTGCTTCATGTTATTTTCCCACATTATGACATCCCTTTCCATCTCTCTTATACTAGGCAATTCAAAGTTCCCATCAAGCAAATGTGCTAGCCATTGACATCTAATTTCAGAGGTACACAAATTGGAGTAACCCTCTGCATATCCTATTATGGCTAGTTGTGGAATTCGAGGATGAATAATCTGTCTGCAGTTTAATAAAGAAAGCATATTATAGAATGAGTCAGATTGATGCAACGCTGAATGGTCTAAGTTAAGCTTTTATCTGTCAAGAACATTATAAAGATAACTAACTCTGACCATTATTTTAAAATCGCTCATATATTTTAAATTATTTCAAAAGGGTCCTTATCGTCATCTAATTAATGGAAAATATTGACATAGATAATAGAATTCATGAAATCAAGGTCATTTAGGGGGCGCAGATCCATGACATGGCCTAAATTCCATTTGCCACTTCATCATTTTCCATCCATCAAATGATGATGAGGATCTCTTTGAAAATTTTTTAAAAGCATGGGGGAAGCAGGAATATTTTAAAGTACAAAGATGATTTTTAAGATAAATATTAAAGATTGAGAACTAAATATGCAATTTAGCCTAACTTTAATAAGCTGTCAAACCTGTAGAGGGGAACTATTGAGCTTTCTGAACCAACAATGTACTTCTGGAAGATTTGAGATTTGAACATTTTCTTAAGCTTTTGGTCACCTTTGTATCCTGTGGCTAGAATTACAAGATCTGCTTTTAGCGGCTGAGGTTCTCCATTAATGATTAGACCTTCTTTACAGAAGCTAAAACTCTGTGATTTCTTTAAATCAATGCTTCCTCCTTCCACTTTGTCATAAAAATTTTCGGGCAAAAATCCAACCTGACATGAAGAGAGATCTTGAAAAAAGCTGTGTTTTGGTATCAGTCCATGTTTCTTCAATGGGAGTTTCCATCTAAGATAGCTCTCAGCAAATTTTGAGACTCCCCATCTCTGAAAATAAACCATCAGCATCATACACATATTTGTTTAAAAACATGCACATTCAAAGGATAAGACACAGAATACCAGGGGTGAAAGCATGGTAGCCAAAAACTTGAGTAGGAATGGTTCACCAGGCTTATGAACCAGAAGCTCGGAAAAACGATTGCAGTACAAGAAGCCAAGGCTTACTCCCCAGAAAGAGCCACTGGGGAGCAACCAATGTGCAGTCCTTTGAATCATTGTGCAAGGGTACTGAACTCCTATATTAAAAGAGATAAGATATCTATGAGCAGGCTTAACAGCGACTTTTCAAAGTATAGCTTTTCTTAACTTCACTTAGGTACAACTTTTCTAACAACCTCATTTTCAAAAAGTTGAACAATAAGTTATACCAAGCAGACAACTAATCAGAAAGTGAAAATTAGAGGCCAATGTGAAAAAAGGACATGTTCAGAATCATTAGCATTTTTGAGAGACAACTACTGGAGTATTCTGAACTTCACATCAAAACTATAGAATCAAAACATCTACTTTGTGCTGGTATTCAAATGATAAGCTCAATTAAAAATTTTGAGCTGGGGAGTCCTTATTCCTTGAAGTTGCCTCTACATGATATTCTTATATAAATTTTCCTTACCATTTGCATTTGCACATTCTGCTGCAATGTCCACCGCAGATTTCAGTGAACCAATGATTACAATTCTCTTTCTTCTGATCAATTCTGCTGCACTGGCACTGCCCATTTCAGAGTAGTCCATGGAATGGATCACCTTACCTTCGAACATTTCAGGGCCTTGATCTGGAGGGAACTCGGGTATGTTTGGGACACCACTGAATCGTCCAATACAAAGAACCACAAACTCAACTTGGTGAACCTGGCCGAATAAAACATAAGTTCAGAGTCTATGTATTCAAGAATGAATTCTTTCTTACCTTTTGGTTAGTATTTGGTCCTGATCAATTCTATTGAAACTAAAATTAGTATTATACATCATTTTGAGTATGATTTTGCATTAGGTGTGTTATTGACCATGGCAATGGAGCATGCCGTTAGTATCAAACTGCAAACTGCATACTGCATAATACATATAAAGATTGAATGAAGTGGGCAAATATAGTTAGCTTACATTTCTTGAAAAGAACTGTAATTGGTTTTGAGAAGACAAGTAGTTTGCCTGTGTTCTAAGATCTCTTAGATGAATTACTTCCTACATGGATGGGTCTGATATATGACCACGTCTTAAGACTTGTGGTACATCATAGCTGGGAACAGGGGATTTAAACCCTAAATATTTCCATTGGAAACACTGCATAAAGTGCCAATAAGTTTTTTTTTTTTTTTTTAATCATAATTATAACACTCTCCCTCACATATGAATGGGTTCCAACACATCTTGTACACTCTCCCTCACATTTTTAATCATAATTAATCATTTGGGTAAGGTCTCTCTTTTACACATTTTATTGCACACACCATACACAAATTATTTTTTGAACTGAAATCATGACTTCAAGACATGATTTCATTTCAAAAACTGAATCGTGTACTTTGAGTAACAGACGCTGCACTAATAATTTAACCATAACTCTAACAAATAACAATGCCTTACACGGTACTAGACAGCAAATACCAACATAATTGATAACTACCTCTGTGGAGCAACATTTGGTATCTTGCACGACAATGTGCCATTTCCCTTTAGAGCAAAAAGGCTTGCTAGTTCCTCCCCATAGATCCCATGACTCCATCTCTTCAGAAGGCTCTCCAACATAGTCTATATCAACGACTTTGGAGTTGAATTTGATGTAAGGAATGATGCCAAAGTGCTGAGCATAGGATTTAAGATACTCCAGCACTTGAGTGTGAGTAGGACACACTTCTTGCACTGAAGCAGGCCATGGGAAATCTGTAAATTGGTAAGATTCTTTGGAATTTTGGAGTTTGGTGGACTCTATAGTATGATTCCATAGTCCTCCTACGCCCTCTTTGGCTTCAAAAACAATGGGATTAAAGCCCTTCTCCAATATGTACTTGCAAGCAAGAAGGCCACTCGTTCCGGCCCCAATGATCGCCACCCGTTTCTCCATTATTCAATTTCTCCGTCTAGAAGTTTACAGAGAGAGTTTGAGTGGCTTTCAGCAATACTGAGCCTGCTTTACATTAAGTGTAAGAGAAGCACATGAGTTATTTTTTGAAGCAGAAGAAGCACATGATGAACTAATTTTGAGGATATATTTATTGGGAAAAAAACAAATGAATGATCACTACTTGATTTATTCAATGTTCCACTTCCAAAAGAAATAATAAACAAATTGGGTGATCCTTCCATGAAATCCATTTTCATACCACACGGCTTGATGGTAGGAGTCCTTCTGCACTCAGAGAGGAGCAGTTCGAGTAATAGTCTCAGTAAGGCCCGTGTGGTACACATGGTATTACACATTGCCATCACATGGCGTGGGGTCGATGAGCTCACACCAGAGACTCCCTTTTTTCATTCAGCAAAAAAAGAAAAAGAAAAAAGAAATCCACTTTCAAGATTGTTTTCATCATTCTTATATTTCATATTGTTTATTTGGAAGTGTATCATATGTTTGTAAGTCCTTGCTATTCTAGCATTTTACATTCCTCCATTAGCTACCAAATATATATGTGTATATATATATATATATATGAGTTTTGTTGACGAGTGCCCTTAGGGCATTTGGTAATAGATTATTTTAGGAAAATTTTTATAATACTTGGTTTTTTCTTTTTCCATAAAAAGTTTCTAAAAATATTTCCCAAACTAATTCCCTTAACATTAGGTATATTCGTTATACATTTATTTAGCCTATAATGTAAGATTTACATTGCAAGTATAATGTAAACCTATAATTACCCTATATATTAATAATAAAGTCAAAATCCTTACAGAATAATATATATATATATATATATATATATTAAGTGTTTGGAAATCTTAGCCGCTAGATATGGGTGAAAATAGTCAAATACCACGTTTTGGCAAAATTTATGACAAACTAGTACTATTTCGGAAATATTTAACAATCTACCACTTTTTTAGTACTCGAATTTCACAAAATCGAGTTCTAAATAGTACTCAAGTTAAGTGAACTTGAATTTCTAGGTGAGTCGCCAGTGTGGTACTGCTGACCTAGAATATGTGTGACTAAAAATGTCATGCGGTACTCGATATTATGAAAATCGAGTACTTCTTTATAGTACTCGATCCTAAAGAAGTCAAGTACCTTGTTTTTTTTTTTTTTTTTTTCGTAGTAGAAGACTGGTTCCCACCAACTCTGTTAAAACTTCCAAGCAAGTAATGAATGTAAATGTAAATGAAAAAGAAGATTTTTCAGAAAAAAAAAAAAAAAAGAAGAAGAAGAAAAGAAATGAAAGTTGGAATAACTGGGTTTTGAAATACCTGTTTGAAGGGAAGAGTTGAATAGTAGTAGGGGTAGCAAGGAGCTTCAAACAAACAAACAAAAAGATAGCAAGTTCTCTAACTCTCTCTCAGACAGAGTAAAATTGGATTTTGGTGTACTTCTTTATAGTACTCGATCCTAAAGAAGTCAAGTACCTTGTTTTTTTTTTTTTTTCGTAGTAGAAGACTGGTTCCCACCAACTCTGCTGAAACTTCCAAGCAAGTGATGAATGTAAATGTAAATGAAAAAGAAGATTTTTCAGAAAAAAAAAAAAAAAAAAAAAAAAAGAAGAAAAGAAATGAAAGTTGGAATAACTGGGTTTTGAAATACGTGTTTGAAGGGAAGAGTTGAATAGTAGTAGTGGGTAGCAAGGAGCTTCAAACAAACAAACAAAAAGATAGCAAGTTCTCTAACTCTCTCTCAGACAGAGTAAAATTGGATTTTGGTTCTGAAAATGGAGATGCTGAGATAGAAAATATATATTAAAAAAAATGAAGCAACGGCCATTTTTAAGCTCAGGGTGACTTAAAAATGAAGTCGTTGACTGCAATGTAAAGAAAGAGAAAAGAGAAGAGTTTTTAATAATTCTAATAATGACTTTGAAAAGTCAGTTGTCAAGTGGGAGTGGGATGGATGGACTAAAAGGCGAAAAGAAAGCAGGGGCGGCGCCACCTTAAAAAATTTTAAAATTTATACGTAATAATTTAAAATTTTATATTTATCTACCTTTAAAAAAAATTTTGGGAATATCTTGAATTTTTTTTTTATGCCAATAAAATTAAATTTTGGTCTATAATTTGAGCAACTTAACAATATATTAAGGTTTTTCAAGTAAAAAGAACCACATGCTTTTATATTATTCTTTTAAGTCTATATTATGGCTTTACCTGACACACTGTCATTGTACGACTACTTTTCTTCAAAAACATTATAATATATATTATACAACTAATTGATCAAAGTCACGTAAATTTAGCTTTTTTCATTGTACAACTACTTTTCTTTTTTCTTTTTCTAATAATTTTGATTAGAAAAAAAAAATAGTAGTTTTAGTTAATTAAGTGAATAAACTTAAAAAGTTACTTCATTTTTATATAACATCAACTAATTCATTATATATATATATATATATATATATAATAAACTTTTTATTTTTATGATTATAATTAAACATGTGATAGTCCATTTTAAGGAAATTTGATTAAATTTCTATACTTCAAGACTTAACGTTTACTACATTTTATATTTGAAAACTTAATCTGCCCTAGTTGTGTGACAAAATAATCTCTCAGATAGTGTTCATTCATTACTCAATGCTGGTCAGTGTCACATTCCAAAATTGTAGCCAATGCTTATATATGTTCTGCTCTTGTACTTATCTCTCCACCAATTCTGTTTCTTTTTTAATATATAAACTCTGTTATGCTTAGCTCAATTAATCCTTATGTGTCATTCATCCCAAGAGCAAACACAAACAAAAACGCATATGTTAAGTTTTGCAGTTAACATGAATCACTTTCAAATCTGATATCATTCTTGGATATTTTTCCCAACAATTTCAAATGCCCCAGGATGTTTTATCCGAGCAAATTGTCTCATTTACTTAATAATATTGTCTGGAAGCGGGAAACCTCCCTGAGTGTTTTTCAGTTTCATTTTTTTCACACAAAAGGAGCTCCATTAACAAGAAAAAAAGAGGAAAAAAGAAAAAGGAAGCAAGAATTCTTTTCAGGAACCTGCAAATGCAATCTAAAATACCTACAATGGAAGTAATCTTTTGGCTGAAAACGGCCTCTAGGTCACCAGCACCGACCAACGAAAGTTGCACGATACATGTGCGTGGTAAATATTAAAATCAAATTACTGAACAAAATATCTCTCTGAAAGACATAAACTAAAGCAGAAAATACTTAGCAGCAAATCAAAGAATAAGGGTCATCACCCTTAACGTGCCACGAAAAGCAGAATGTTATTATACATATAGTAAGCAAGAACTCACGTGCAAAGGATCCCAGGTGACAGATTTTTAACATTTTAACCCTGAAGCTCCAAAGTCCTAAAGCAAGAATGACCAAATATTCCTCTTTATATATAAAGTTTAAACTCATTCATGTTGAAGTTTTTTGTGCATTTTGCCTGTGGTCAAAGGTCAAAGAAGCTGAGTGAGGTTAGAAGAACCAACACAGTGTGGGTCAGCGTGTGAGCCGCACGAGGGGATCTCTCTGCCATCAAGTGCGTGTGACTGTGAGAGAGCATCAGAGTTTCTTTTATAGATTAAAACCCACGTTGCTTTGTTTTAAAGTACCCGTTTGGCCTCCACGTTCAGCGTCCGCGTTTCCTGACTTTTCCACTGTGAACAGTGCATTTGTGCACTGTTTACAGACCCACAAATTTCACTTTTTATCAACTTTTTCATTAAAAATGGGTCCCACGATACTATTCACACATTTAAAAATTATTTTGCTACAGTGTTTTCAGTTTTCAGTTGAATCCAAACGGACCCAAAATGGGGTTTTCAACTGGCTTAACTCATGTCGAGAAAATTTTATATTAAAAAAAAATGGCTGAGCCACTTCATCAAAGAGTTTTATTACAATTGCATATATGTATGCCCTTATTTTTAAGGGCTAGTTCACGTGAATAGCCTTTTCCCAAGGAGCAGAGGCTTGAGGATAAAATGAGCTCAATCTCACGTGAGCTCTTTTCATGACTATATTAGTGTTAAAAGAGGAAAAAAAAAAAAAAAAAAAAAAAAAGTCTGTATGCAGTGTACAAGACAACCAGCTTTTATGAGGCCTACAAGATATGGTTAGAAGACGGTCCAACTCCCAAATTAGTTTCTAGACTCGAATCCATGACACATTGTCACATTGCTTCGATGTAGGGCAATTATCATTCATTGCAACAAGCTCCAACCTCTGGGGCTCTGGGGAAAAAAACCAAAGAAGAAGCATAAACATAAACAAATTAGACAAGACACTAAGCTCATTGGACTTGATCATATCCAACTGTTATCATTTTGGGAAATCTTAGCATTGTTTTTTGTAAAGAATGATCTTGCAGTATTCAATAAATTCTTCATGGACCTGATCTGGAATTCATCACAGAAACATGTCCAATAATCTTATCATGCCCCAAAGTTTACATTAAAAAAAAAAAAAAAAATTCTTTAGTAGCCAATACAGGAACCATTTCAACTTCAAACATCATAGATTATGCAGAAATACTTGAACAAGTATACAGGGCAAGATCCAATATCACAAAACTAGGTATACTTTTGAAATCATGAATTTGCTAGAAAAATTGGGTTCATTATCAACACAAAAATGAAACAAATTTTCCAATCCACCCTTGGCTTTACAACAGGTATGAGAAATAGCATTATAATGTTTTATCAACATTGAACACCTCAGGTTCATCACTTTTCACACGATAACCATCACAACCTACCAATAGAAAGGCTGCTGGTCACTATAGACCACTAATCAGACCATTACAGCAATTTTTTTTTTTTTTTTTCTAAACTACACACTAAACTATTATTCTTTCATCAATTGTAATACTGTACATATGACCCATGTCATTAGAACCTTTTCAGGCTTGTTTATCTACAAAGTACTGGGCAGACTGTATACATTGTACACAAAAATCAACGAAGGAACAAAATAAAGACAGCTATGGATAAATGATATTCCAAATAGATCGAACCTAATGTCATTGCTTCTGAGCAGAAAACATGATGAAAGATTGCTGAACTTTGCTTGAGTAGTTTGTAAGACCGCATGATGTGCACACGTCCTCGATCTCTTCCTCAGTCAAGTAGATAAAGATCTGCACAAACTTCTGCACATAAGTGGAGTCATGAAAAATACTCTTTAAAAGTTTCAGATCTTATGACCACATGAAAAATTTTGTAGTAGATCCACCTACAGACACCCTAACTGACCCCAAATAGTAGTCTTTGACCATAATACTATTCCTGTTTGCAATTATAAAGAAAAATGTATGTGGGATGTTACTTATTATGCAATATACTGAAAAGATTTACTGCTAATGCTATCTGTACACTATCATAATCCTCCATGGGACAAATAATTAAGAACAGCATTAGATTAAGATGAACTTTTAACAGACATATAGATCAGACCCCAGAGACCCAGTTAAATTTCTTATTAGCTAATGGAGAATCATGGCCAGTTTAGGAATATATTGCTATTGCATATCAGTTAACTTTAGGGGGTAATGTGGGGATCCAATTTCTTAAATGAAAAGGTTTCTAATTTTTTGGGTAAGTTCATTCAATGGCATGAAAAATTTTCAGTCAAGAACCCTTCACATTTATTAGAAAAAACACAGCCCAACTCTCAATGAGGATAATAAGTTTCACCATTTCAGGTACTTATCACAACTGGTCAAATAGGAAGAGTAGCATGACATTTACAGATTCTCGGTCTAACAGAAAAGTCACGATGCAATTGAGCTCATTTCAGAAAAGTTTAATAATTCACCCAGGTGGGATTATATCTGTCATTTATCAGACTTAGAAAGCATTGAATGAGTATTACCCCCCTGAAAGAGTGTATTATCCTAGGAGTAGATGAATTGTATCGCAGAAAAGTGGTTCCTGCAAAGACACCACCACTTCGCAATATGCGAGTGATTTCGGCAATCTGACAAATATATGCACTGTTATTAGTACAAGAAGCACCTTAAAAATATTGACACATACATTTAAATGGAGCAAAGAGAACTATCAAACTACAGTGACAATCACAATCTTTTTTTTCCTGGTATTTACGTGGATGGTGGGCAGGAATACTGATAAATCCAGTTTTTTATTTTTTATTTGTCCTGGTATAAACCATGACAAAGTAACCTTTTCTGACAAGGTATCCAGGTCTATCTGAAAAGTCGACTAATCTCCAGACAGATGTAGTCTTCCCTTCCATGCGTACTAGGTAATTATGAAATAAAACCCTAATGGCCACCAAACTGGTTGTAGTTGGATTCATGAAGGCAACGTTTCCTGAGGTGTTGTGCATCCTAGTCAAGGAGCCAGTCAGATCAACCCAGTTCAAGAATAGTGTGGAAACCTCAGAATAGGCTTGGAGTAGAAGTCGTGTTATTGTAGATAGTCAGATCCAAATTTTGGGTTGTCCAAACCCAATCATTATGGAAAATCTGGAAAATTTTCAGAAGAAAATCAGAGGAAGAAACAAAACTCACAGCATTCGAAGGAGATGGCCAGCAATGCAAGGCTGCACCAGCATGAACAGCATCAACTGAACCCGATGAGAAGGGAAGTCTAGAAACATCTGCCCTTACAAGAGCAAGATTACTGCACATTCTCCAATAAAGTGTGAATCAGGATAGCAATGTCTTTTCTTATACAACAATTACAGAAAACATAATTATTGAATGCAATCATGACATAGAGGCTATAACTTGATTGCCTACAAAGTTTAAATTAAACTTACGTAGTTAAAAGAGTGTCATCACTCTTAATGAAATCATAACACTGGCGAAGCATATTTTCAGAAAAATCAAGTGCGATAACGCCAGAATAGTTCCCAGATTTGGCAAACTTTCTGGAAAACAAACCACTCCCACAGCTAACATCTACCAGAAGACCTCCTTCAGCAGACTTAAAGTACTCTTGAGCCATTTTGAACTGTACTGGATAGTAAAGGTAATGTGATTAATATAGTATCACCGGCATATGGAATTCATAAACAATCACACAAGGATAGAACTCCATTTCATTAGATGATGATACAATCTAAAGGAAAGATTATCTTCCCAAGATCATGAAGAGTCTCCACAGACCAACACAAAACAAGCTTGCTTCCACTGCAGGCTCATTCTTTTTAATTCAGAATCACCCCCACAAAGCATTTTACAAATACTGATAATTGATAGATACAACAGTTGGGGGAGGGGGGGTGGAATTTGAACCCTTGATGTCTCTGTTAGAAACACTAGGAAATTCCAGTTGAACTACAAGGCCCTTGGCAGCATTTTACAAACACTGATGCATTTGAACCACACTAGAAGACAAGGAAGACATACCTCTTCATCAGGCCCAGGGAAGCCACTTTGGTTAAAATTCTGACGCCAGACTCTTTCATACAAGAATGAAACAAGTGGACTCCTAACAAAGGTGCAAGCACCAAAGGTAAATATACCCAAACAATTAGCTATCTTATGAAAGCTCAAATATCATTTTCAAAGCCTTGTCTAATTACTCAGTTTGTAATATCTTGACCAAAATCCAGAATGAATTTAACCAATATGGGACACCCTTTAATCAACAGAAAACAAGATTTGGAAAATTATCTAAAGGAGGATCTCATGTATCAATCCTGGGTTCATTCACATCTAAATCTTTAAAAAAATGTGTAAAATAAAAGCCTTTGACTTTTTGTTGATTTCTTCTAATGTTGCCACATAAACTTTTGAAAGCCCACATAGTTCCACATCATTCTTCTAGCATATATTTTTTTAATTTGGTAGTTAAAGTTAAAAATAGTGCTAAAATATGTTAGTTTAAACTTTTTTGATATATCAACCCAATACTTACGAAATTCTAATTAAATTAGGATTTTTTTTTTCTACAGATTCTCTAATTTAACTTTTTAATTATTAATTCTTATTATGTAAATATGTATCATATATAAATACTTGTTTTCAACCTTTCCCGTGCATTGCACAGGTTGGAGACTAGTTTGTCCGAATATCTGAATTGACAACTTCTACCAATCAGTTATACATCTAAAGATGAATATAAGTACCAATTTGACAAACAACAATATTCATGAAGTTTCATGCATGCAATTGTCTGGAGAGAAAAGTAGTTCATATATACCGGAATAGCTCAGTTCCCGTTGGTTTGACTTCAGAGTACTCCTTCAAACCAGCAGTAACTGTGAGATCCAGATAGATTGTAAGTATGATTTATAGCATCGTTTACACTTGAAGCCAGACCTGTAGATTGCTGGCCTGCAGGTTTCACAGTTATCAAGTCTGACCTCAGGCTAAAAATTAAGTCAAATCATAACCAGATAAATGAAATAAATAATATGTACCTGCAAGTATTATTATGTATTGTAACTTACAAGTTAAAACCCGGAGGGCCTTTTCTTATCAGTGGTTCATAACATACAGGGCAAGCAAACAAATCTACTTCTAATTTCTGATTCTGCTGTGTGCCTAAATCCTGAAAGAATATATTTTTGTTAATCTCTATACACTACTGAAAAAGGGAACCAGACATTTGATAACAAAAAATAGTGTTGAAGTTCTTGCATATTTTTAAAATAATTTCCTCAATTATTCTGAAGAAAAAAAAAAAATCTGCATTAAGAAGTTTATACAAATTAAGGAATGAGCTGCAATACTTGTACACTGCAAAATTAAGTTGCTGTGATCCTCAACCAGGTGTGAAGCTATTAAAGGTCAATTACAAGCATTTATGCAATGAAAAAAAAGGTCAATTTCAAACATTTACAACCTATATAGAAAATGCTAGTTTAACATAATTATAAAGTATAAACTCATCTCCTTGAAGTGCACATTGAAACATCTCATTCATAAGACTGAGTCAATCCATGTCTCTGTTTCTCAATAAGGCCTTTCTGCTCTATACATGGCTTAACATAAGGATTAGGAATAAGCATCAAGTCAACAATCACAAGCATCTTTCAGTGACATGAAGAAGAGGGAAGATTGCTCACTCATCAAGCATATTCCCCAATATTTGGCTATTTCTTTCCAGAAATGAATTAAAATACATTAGTTGATGAGACATGGAAACCAAAATCTTCCATTTTAAATCAGCAAATATCAGCATTTAGGGAAGTACTACACATACATGTATGCAGTCTATGGTCTATACATCTAGCAACAGAAGTGGGTCTTGTGACTTCATTTGTGCTATTCATATATCAGCCCTTAAGTGTGCCTAAACCTTCTAGTATATTGTAAAAGCTCAGGATGGAATATTATTATGTTTCAAACACTAAATATGTTAGAGATAGTGGCTCATATTTTGAGTAATAAAGTAACACGGGTCTCTAGTTTAATGGTATATTGGGAAATTCAACATACCGGGTCAGGGTTTTTTAACAAGGGCAGACAGGCAGTATAAATGTGTTGTAACCCCTAAAATTTTCATATAATGAAATGATTAGCCGCGTCCTCACCGTGGACACAGGCACACTGCTGAACCATGTAAATCCATATTGACGTCTCCCTATTTATCACTAAAAATTGCATAAACAGAAATCTCTCCATAAACCCCAAAGACAGCAAAATCGACTGGGGATTGCGCCTCATAAAGTGGTGATCACTAATTCAAATCTCACCTTCCCCCTTATAATTTTTCTAACTAAAATTTTCAAGCATTATACTTAAATTTTAGCTTTCTGCCCAGCCTTGGTTTTTCATGACCCAATACTAATAGGACTGACCTTACAGCAATTACCAAATAGTTACAATAAACTGAGCACAGTTTTATCATTTTCTTGCATTGCAAGTAATGAAAATTTAAGCTAAAATGAGTACAGTTATGATGCCAGTCAACACAGTGTCCGGTCGTTTTTGGGTAAACGACATGTGTTACGGTCGTTTAAGCTAAAAGTAGAAAATAATGAAATAATTGAAGGAAGAGAAAGAGGGAGTGATTGGGTATTTACCGGTTCGACGGCAACCGCTGCGGTGGCACGAATGGCGGAGGAGGGGAGGCGGAGAGAGGAAAAGTGGAGGCGAAGGGATGAGGTGGAGACTATGGCCATCGAGCTCAATGATGAGCTCCGATAAGACACGACACGACACGACACTTCAATCTTGGAGTACTTTTTTGTCTTGGTCTTGTTGTTTTAACTTTTATGTTTTACTTCTGTTGATGATGCTCTACTAGTGTTCTACTTCTAATAATACCTGATCCTCGCGGAGCTACGTTGGTGTTAATTTAAATCATATTCAAACTAAAAATTTATTATAAAAAAAATTATAAACTTAAATCTCACGCAACAACACAATTTTCTTTCTAAAAAAATAAACAACCCATGTTTTGATTAAGACCACCCACAGCAATAGGGGCAAATTTTTAGCTTTTCATCGTTATAAAAAGTTATTTTATCTATTTTAATTTATCATTTCACAACACACTCAACACCAATAGTTCTATTTTTTTAACTACTTCATTTAAATACTCCCTCTGTCCCACTTTTTTTGTCCTGTTTGAAAAGTCAAACTTAAGTTAAACTTTTTAAGGGAATATCATTTATTGTCTTGTCTATATATTAAAAATGTATAAGTTTCCAAAACTGCCCTTAAAAAAATTTATCAAAAAATTGAATTAGTAAATTAATAAGAGTAGAATATGAACATTAGTAAATTAATGACTTTTATTTTTAGAAACAGGACAATATTTTGGGACATCTCAAAATGAAATAGATGACAAAAAAAGTGGGACGGAGGGAGTATTATTTTTTATACATCATCATCTGTATCTCTTTCTCTCTCTTCCTCTTTGTCTCTCTCTTCTCTGATGTGGCTTCCTCACTTTTTTGCCATCTAAGCACTAATGTGGCTACATCAACCATTAAAATTTAGACACATCAGCATTTTATTTAATATTTTAATATTATGCATGCCAATTGTGCAAACCATTTACCACATAGACATTTGAAGTTAGTGAGTTAACAATAAGAACCAAATTGAGTGCAACGTAGACATTTTACGTTGGTGAGTTAACGGTAAAGACCAAATTGAGTGCAAGTTGAAAATAACATGGATCAAATTGACTGTAACCTCAAAATATAGGGACTAAAATGGCATTTTCGCCTAATATCTAAAAGTTTAAGTGTAGTATTTATTATTGTTATATTTATGTCAAGCCACAGCAGTGTAGCATTTTGGTCCATTTCGATCCAATTTGGTTCAATTCAGTACATTTGGTCCACTTGATCCATTCAGTCCACTGCGGTCCAATCGTTCCATTTCGGTCTAGTTTGGTCTATTTTGGTCCACTTGGTCCAATTCAGTCAATTTGGTACATTTCGTCTATTTAAGTCCAACTCGATCTATTTCGGTCTACTTTGGTCTACCTCGGTCTGTTTGAGTCCACACTAGTCCATTTGGTTCATTTATGTCCAATTTGGCCCATTTGTTCAATTTCGGCCTATTTGGTGTGCTTCAGTCCACTTTAATGATACATTGTGGAGAAGGGGTTGTGTAGAAAGAGGAGCTTATTCATTAACAATTATGTCACATTCTTAGTATAATATTAGTAGTTTCTTGATAAAAATACATTTTCTTATGGTATTAGAGTCTTGTATCATTTTTCTAATATAAATGATAGAATTACTTATATTTGTTTCTTCTTTAGTTCATTTAAGACGCTTGGCTAAAAAAAAGTTCATTCAAGACGTATAGAGGATGAACAGTTTGAAATGAGTATTAGAAACTAATTTCAACCACACATTACATTATTTACTAAATATCTTGCCTTATATAATAATTGAATGTAAAATGGATTATGTTTCCATTAAAAAAAAATTACAAAATTTAAAGGAAAAAAAAAAAATGCAAGTTAGACCCTTTAAGTTTGACCAAAATTCATTTGAGTCATCTAATTTTACTTTTGCTCAATTGAGTCCTCTAAGTTTCAAGTTCATTCAATTAAGGTTTTTCAATCAAATCTCATTAAATGAATTTTGTTCAAACTTAGAGGGTGCACTTTGCCTTTTTGCCCACTTTAAAACACTTTCAAATAGCAAATATAGAAAAAGCTTAATTTAAAAATTTTGGTAAATTGTATCAACTATATTTTGTTAGAAAATAATCGCATCATTTTAAGAAGGGTTTGGAACTAAGACTAAGTGACTAACAGTTATAAGTCTTGTTTACTATTTTCATTTTTCACTTAATAAAAAAGCAATCGTCCAATTTTTCCAGGCAGGTCTGCAGTTAGTTACAACAAAAAGAAATTACAAAAATCAATCCAAAACAAAATATAGAAACACAAAATTCATATGTAAATTGTAATAAAGATAATTTTAACCACTATAATTCTAATTAGCGTTACATCTTACATGCTCTCTTGCATGAGGAGAACCATGGTTCAAATCTCTATCCATGGTTTAATTATCAAATTATTAATATATATATATATATATATATAATTAGGTGCATTCCATTTCCAGAAATACACTAAACTTCGCATTGTTCAGGAAACATCTTTAAAAAGGAAAAAGATTGTAGCTGCTTTGCAATCATGTCTGTGTTTTTTCTAATATTATTTGAATTTTGAAGAATGGGAGGAGAGAGCAAGACACAATAAACAAACTTGTGCAATCATTTCTAGTTAGTCGATCTTCATTCCTCGCTGTTGGTCCAAATTGGTGAGACCTGCATAATCTGTTGGTCCATATGGTTGAAAATACTCTGCAATTATTCCCTTCTTTCTTTTATGCTTAGTTCCCATGTCTTTGCACAATTGATCATTGTACCAAATATTAATGTTCCCAATACACGACCTCTGGAAATACCTTCCAGCATATTGCTTCATGTTAATTTCCCACAGTACGACATCCTTTTCCATCTCTCTTATACTAGGCAATTCAAAATTCCCATCAAGCAAATGTGCTAGCCATTGACATCTAATTTTAGAGGTACACAAATTGGAGAATGTAGGGAATTAACCCAAAATTCCCAAACCTGTGAGAAACAAAATAGAGAAAACACATGCCAAAGAAAAATAATCACACGCACAAGACAGTATTTATTTGGTTTGACAATTTGCCTATGTCCATGGAGTTGCAGAGATTTCACTATTATCAAGGAAAAAATACAAAGTGCGGCAATATAGTTTTTTCTAATAGAGAAACCCTCTGCATATCCTATTATGGCTACTTGTGGAATTCGAGGATGAATAATCTGTCTATAGTTTTATAAAGAAAGCTGATTATAAAATGAATCAGAATGATGCAACACTGAATGGACTAAGGTAAGCCTTGATCTCTCAAGAATATTATAAAGATAACTACCTTTGACCATTATTTTAAAACCGTTCGTATATTTTAAATTATTTCAAAAGGGTCCTTGTCGTCATCTACTTGATAGAAAATGTTGACGAAGCAAACATAATTCATGAAATCAAGGTCATTTTGTTGGCGTAGACCTATGACATGACATAAATTCCATTTGTCATGTCATTATTTTCCATCCATCAAATGAAGATAAGGATCTCGTTGAAACAATTTTAGAAGGATAGGAGATTATGGGGAAATATTTTGAAGTACAAAGATGATTTTTGAGATAAAGATTATAGATTGAGAACAAAATATGTAATTTAACCTAACTTTAATAAGCTGACATACTTGTAGAGTGGAACTATTGAGCTTGCTGAACCGACAACGTACTTCTGAAAGATTTGAGACTTGAACATTTTCTTAAGCTTTTGGTAACCTTGTGGCTAGAATTGCAAGATCTGCTTTTAGTGGCTGAGGTTCTCCATTAATGATCAGACCTTCTTTACAGAAGCTAAAGCTATGTGATTTCTTTAAAACAATGCTTCCTCCCTCCACTTTGTCATAAAAAATTTTGGGCAAAAATCCAACCTGACATGAAGAGAGATCTTGAAGAAAGCTGTGTTTAGGTATCAGTCCATGTTTCTTCAATGGGAGTTTCCATCTAAGATAGCTCTCAGCAAATTTGGAGACTCCCCCATCTCTGAAAATAAACCTTCAGCATCATACGCTTATTTGTTTAAAAACATGCACATTCAAAGGACAAGAAAAAGAATACCAGGGGTGAAAGCATGGTAGCCAAAAACTTGAGTAGGAATGGTTCACCAGGCTTATGAACCAGAAGCTCCGAAAAATGATTAAGTACAAGAAGCCAAGTCTTACTCCCCAGAAAGAGCCACTGGGGAGCAACCAATGAGCAGTCCTTTGAATCATTGTGCAAGGGTACTGAACTCCTATATCAAAAGAGTGAGATATCTTAACGGCGACTTTTCATAGTTTTTTCAAACTTCACTTAGGTACAACTTTTCAAACAACCTCATTTTCAAAAAGTTGAACAATAAGTTATACCAAGCAGACACCTAATCAGAAAGTGAAAATTAGAGGCCAATGTGAAAAAAGGACACGTTGAGAATCATTAGCATTTTTAAGAGACAACTACTGGAGTATTCTGAACTTCACATCAAAACTATAGAATCAAAACATTTACTTTGTGCTGGTATTCAAATGATAAGCTCAATTAAAAATTTTGAACTGGGGAGTCCTTATTCCTTTAAGTTGCCTCTACATGATATTCTTATATAAATTTTCCTTACCATTTGCATTTGCACAGTCTGCTGCAATGTCCACCGCAGATTTCAGTGAACCAATGATTACAATTCTCTTTCTTCTGATCAATTCTGCTGCACTGGCACTGCCCATTTCAGAGTAGTCCATGGAATGGATCACCTTACCATCGAACATTTCAGGGCCTTGATCTGGAGGGAACTCGGGTATGTTTGGGACACCACTGAATCGTCCAATACAAAGAACCACAAACTCAACTTGGCGAACCTGGCCAAATAAAAAATAAGCTCAGAGTCTATGTTTTCAAGAATGAATTCTTTCTTACCTTTCGGCTAGTATTTGTTACCGATCAAATTCTATTGAAACTAAAATTAGGACAGTACATCATTTTGTGTCTGTTTTTGCATTAGGTGTTTTATTGACCATGGCAATGGAGCATGCCGTTGGTATCAAACTGCAAACTGCATACTGCATAATGCATATAAAGATTGAATGAAGACGGCAAATATAGTTAGATTACATTTCTTGAAAAGAACTGTAATTGGTTTTGAGAAGACTAGTTTGCCTGTGTTCTAAGATCTCTTAGACGGACTCAGGATTTCAAGCTAGGAGGGGGGCCGGAGAAAAGTGGAAAAAAAAAAAAATTCAAATACGCATCCATATAGTATTAATAAACTATCAACCAAGACAAATACCCAAAAATCATTGTTTCTTAATATATTAAGATACAATCATCTACCAACAAAAACAAAAGACACGAAATACTATTGTTTCTTTATACAATCATTTATAAATATGAAACTCGACGCTTTTTCAAATTTTCAAAATCATCTACGATTGGTTTTTTCATGATCTACAAATAAAATAAGAATCATATAAGAATCACTGTTATTTTCTTAGATTTGTGTGACAATTTTCTATAATATATGATTTGTTTTTTTCTTTTTGTGTTTGGTCTGCTTTTATTTATGTCTTTGTGTTGTCTCCATCTTTTTGACACTGACCTACTAACCTAATGAATCCCACTACTGACATTATAAATTTATTCCGCTTTCTGCACTACTAACAAAAACTTTTCTTAACTTTACCTCTTTTTTTTTTTTTGGTCACTTGCCTGTTGCCCAACTCCACTTGTCCCTATTATGCCCAACTACCAGTCAACAAAGAAAAAACTAATCTCTACAAACTCTACTCTCTGTCTCTCTCTATCTATCTCTCTTATCTATATAACAAGAGAGAGAGTCACAAACACAAAGTCACTAAGCCAAAAAGCCAAAAAAAAAAAAAAAAAAAAAAAAAAAAAACACCACATGCAGCACAGATTCAAATCACAATCACCAACATCAGTTTAGTTCATCACTCATCAATAAAAACACAAACATGAAACACCACAAGTCCACAAGGCACAAGCACAGTTTTTGTGAATCTTAGATTCTCAGATCACAAACATTTTATTAGGTTTTGAAGGAAAAGATAAGAGTAAATACCTGTGAGCAATGAAGCTGTGCTGGGTAGATCAAGCAACTGGCGGCAACGGCAAGTGGGTCTCGTGTAGGCGGCGGCAAGTGGGTCTTGACTCTCGTGTGGGTCTCACCGGCGTGGGTACTAGGTAGCAAGATCAAGATGGGTCTCGCAAGCGTCACGGCGTCACTGACTCACGGTGACACGGCGTGGGCGTGGGCGGCGGCGTCACGGCGTGGGTGAGTGGGTCTCTCTGAGTACTCTGCCTCACCTCTCTATCCTCTGTCTCACCTCTACTTTCCTTTCTTTTCTTTTCTTTTTTTCTTTTTTTTCCTTCGTTTTTTTGCTTTCTCCTTTTGGTTTTGGACTATTGAGAGATGAGTTTTTTTTTTTTAATAGATTTACATGGGTCATGGGCTCCTGGATTGGCCAGATGATGGGCTAGGGGGGTTCTTGATTTTTGGGAGGTGGGCCCGAGCTAAAAACTAAGGGGGGCCTAAGCTCTTTTTAATTTGAAAATTTTTCCTGCTCAAAATTTTTTTTGGGCCCAGGGGGGGCCCGGGCCCCCTTTGGGCTCAACGTGGGTCCGGCTTAGATGAATTACTTCCTACATGAATAGGTCTAATAATTGACTACGTCTTAAGACTTGTGATACATCAAAGCTAGGGGACAGGGGATTTAAACCTTAAATGCGTCCGTTGGAAATACTACAAGGTGCCAATAAGCTTTTTTTTTTTTTTTTTTTTTAAATCATAATTATAACACTCTCCCTCATATATAAATGGGTTCCAACACATCTTGTACACTCTCCCTCCCTCACATTTTTAATCATAATTAATCATTTGGGTATGGTCTCTTGTACACATCTTGTTGCACATCGTACACAAATTATTTTTTGAACTGAAATCATGACTTCAATGTTGGGCTTTGTGGAGTCTAGTTGTATTTGATTTGGTTGATGACCCAACCCAAAAAAAAAAATGTTGCGAGGTTTTTAATGGGAGATTTTCTGAGGCTTAGTCCATAGTTTTTGAGAGAGTGAAAAACTGTAACCGCACTTTGTATTTTTCCCTAATAAAGTGAAATCTCTGCAACTCCATGGATGTAGGCAAATTGTCAAATCACGTAAATACCTTTTTGTGCGCGTGATTAATTTTTCTTTGGCGTGTGTTTTCTCTATTTCTGTTTCTCATAAGTTTGAGAATTTCGTGGTAATTCCCTACATTCAAGACATGATTTCATTTCAAAAACTGAATCGTGTGTACTTTGTGTGTAATAGACATTGCCCTAATAATTTAACCATAACTCTAACAAATAACAATGCCTTACTCGGTACTAGACAGTAAATACCAACATAAATGATAACTACCTCTGTGGAGCAACATTTGGTATCTTGCACGACAATGTGCCATTTCCCTTTAGAGCAAAAAGGCTTGCTAGTTCCTTCCCATAGATCCCATGACTCCATCTCTTCAGAAGGCTCTCCAACATAGTCTATATCAATGACTTTGGAGTTGAATTTGATGTAAGGAATGATGCCAAAGTGCTGAGCATAGGATTTAAGATACTCCAGCACTTGAGTGTGAGTAGGACACACTTCTTGCACTGAAGCAGGCCATGGGAAATCTGTAAATTGGTAAGATTCTTTGGAATTTTGGAGTTTGGTGGACTCTATAGCATGATTCCATAGTCTTCCTACGCCCTCTTTAGCTTCAAAAACAATGGGATTAAAGCCCTTCTCCAATATGTATTTGCAAGCAAGAAGGCCACTCGTTCCGGCCCCAATGATCGCCACCCGTTTCTCCATTATTCAATTTCTCCGTCTAGAAGTTTACAGAGAGAGTTTGTGTGGCTTGCAGCAATACTGAGCCTGCTTTACATAAAGTGTATGAGAAGCACAGGAGCTATTTTTTGAAGCAGAAGAAGCACATGAGCTAATTTTGAGGATATATTTATTGGGAAAAAAAACAAATGAGTGATCACTACTTGATTTATTCAATGTTCCACTTCCAAAAGAAATAATAAACAAATTGGGTGATCCTTACATAAAATGCACTTTCAAGATTGTTTTCCTCATTCTTATATTTCATATTGTTTATTTGGAAGTGTTTCATATGTTTGTAAGACCTTGCTATTTTAGCATTTTGCATTCCTCCACTAGCTACCATATATATATATATATATATATATAAGTCTTGTTAACGAGTAGTCGAGTACCCTTAGGGCATTGGTAATAGATTATTTTAGGAAAATTTTTATAACACTTGGTTTTTTCTTTTCCCATAAAAGGTTTCTAAAAATATTTCACAAACTAATTACCTTAACATTAGGTATATTTTTTATACATTTATTTAGCCTATAATGTAAGATTTACATTGCAAGTATAATGTAAACCTATAATTACCCTATATATTAATAATAAAGTCAAAATCCTTACAAAATAATATATATATATATATATATATATATATTAAGTGTTTGGAAATCTTAGCTGCTGGATGTGGGTGAAAAAAGCTAAATACCACGTTTTGGCAAAATTTATGGCAAACTAGCACTGTTTCGAAAATATTTAGCAATCTACCACTTTTTTAGTATTTGAGTTTTACAAAATTGAGTTCTAAATAGTACTCGAGTTCAGTGAACTCGAGTTTCTAGGTGAGTCGCCAGCGTGGCACTACTGACCTTGACTCTGTGTGACTAAAAAAGTAATGCGATACTCGATATTATGGAAATCAAGTACTTCTTCATAGTACTCGACCCTAAAGAAGTCTACCTTTTTTTTTTTTTTTTTTCATAGTAGAAGACTGGTTCCCACCAACTCTGCTGAAACTTCCAAGCAAGTGATGAAATGTAAATGTAAATGAAAAAGAAGATTTTTCAGAAAAAAAAAATAAAAAATATAAAAAAACAATTATTTCTCTCTCCTCTCACAGCTACAAACACAATGGCTACAAACACAACAATCTTTCTCTCAAACATCTCTAAACTCAAGCATAATCAGATTATCAGAATATAAACTCAACAAAAAATTTTAAATTAATCAAATAAAAAAAAAAAAAAAAAGAAGACAGAAGACAGAAGCCATCTGACCCATCTAGACTGCGTTGGGAACAAAGACGAGCGACAGCACAATGACCCATCTCTCTTGTTCTTTCTCTCTATACCTCTTTTCTTTCTTTTCTTATCGTAGAGAGAGCTAGTGAATGTTCTGGAATCAAGAAAAAAAAAAAAAGAAAAAGAGAGAGAGAGAGAGAGAGAGAGAGAAATGGAGAAAGAAAGAGAGAATGAGAGCTAGATTCACTAGAATGTTCTTGAATGAGGGAGAAAATTGAAAATAAAAGAAAGTGGGGGGGGGGGGGATAGAGATAGGATATTGGAGACGTGTGTGGAGGAGAAAAAAAAGAAAAAAAAAATGAAATGTATGGATGAAATGAAATGAAAGAAATGAAAAATAATATAAAAAATAAAAAATCATAATTGAGAGATATTGTGAAAAATGTTATGGACGTAACACTTCTTATTGAAAAATATAGTTGTTAAAAAAAATAAATAATATTTAAATGAGATAGAGAAAGGATAGAGAATCTGTTAGAAAATGTATTTGAAAAAGTAGCTAGGTAAAAGTTAAATGTCACTGTTCACTCTCCAAACAGTACAAAAATATAGAAAAATTGTTAGAGATGCCCTTAGAAAGATTTTGGTAGGATCCAAGTAGATCCCACTAAAATGCAATTTCTCCAAAATGAAAAGAAAATGAGCAAAAGCTCGTGGGTGGTGGGTGTGGACGAAAAAGTCCTACCAACAATATTTTTTTTCTTTTTCTTCTTTGCATTTTCTCTTTTTCTTAAGTTCTCATTCGGTGTTTTTTTTTTTTTTTTTTTACTCATCCGTTTTGGGTTTTTCTTGTTCTCACCTTTTTCTTTTCCTTTTTTACATACACAAATTTCAATAAAAATATAATGTCCTTTTGTTTCATCTAATAGGGATACAATAGTAAATTTATACAAATTACATTTTTTTTATTCTCTCATTTTTCTTCTCAACCAAATAAAGGAGTTGTACATCATTCTATTTGTCCACCCCCGCCCAAACACACTAAGGTGTGTTTGGATAGCATTTATTTTGCTGAAAACTGAAAACACTGTAGCAAAATAATTTTTAAATGTGTGAATAGTGCCATTGGACTCATTTTTAATGAAAGTTTTGTTAAAAAAAAGGTTTGTGGGTCTCATAAACAGTGTACGGGACTCACTGGAAAAGCTACCACAGCCACATAAATGCGCTTCTCAAAAAAAAAAAAAAAATGTAGACGCAGACGCAGACGCATTTCATCAATATCCAAACCGGAACTAAGGAAAAACTAAAATTTCTTATATTTCCCTACTTTTCAATTATCTCCCTATTTTCTATCACACCACTTTTCCACTCCAACTAATTTGACCCTTAGCATTGTTAAAACATGTATTTAAAAAAAAAGAAAGTGTTGTTTCCGTCAAGTATACATTTGGATAAAATTATTCTAAAATTTATATTTGGAGTATAAATTGCCAAAGGGGGCATAATTATATTGTTACGGTTCTTTTGTCATCTTCAAAGACATATAATAATATATTTTTTAATAGTGCAATATCTTGGTATAAATAACAAGAAAAAAGTAAATTTCCACTTTATTAATGTTTTATATTTAATAATATTTTTTTGCCCAAGTCTATCTCTTATCACATTCCTTTATTTCTCTGTTTTCCTCCCTTAATTATTTTGCATGTCCCACTAAGATTGTCGTTTTACCGAGAAAATGAAAAGAAAAAACAAGCAAAGTGTATAAAGGTACTCCTCATATTATTAAGGGACAGAAAAGAAAAGAAAAAGCAAAACAAAACAAAAAAACAAAAAATATATATATAGAAAAAGAAGAAGGACTAAAATAAAATCTTTAGCAATTAAACAAAAACTAAAAACGATCCCTTTTTTATTAAAACTTGTTGGACACAAAGTAAAAAAACTTGGATTTTAATTTTCAATTATTCTTTATATTTTTTGAAGTTTTTATATACTAAATTGATCCTAGAACTAACTTTCATTAACTCTTATGGTCCATTTGGATTGAGGGAAAAAGAGGGAGAGTAGAGTGAAATTAGTCCAAAATTAACCTATTTTCAGTCAACTCTACTCTATTCCCCTCCGCTCCCCCTCTCTCCCCCTCAATCCAAATAGGCTGTTATGGGCAAATGAAGCATAAAACTTACTCCTTATATTATTACAGGACGGAAACAAAATAATAATAAAAATAAAAATAAAAACCACACAAAAATGTTGGAATAAAATAAAATCTTTAGTAACTAAACAAAAACTAAAAACGATCCTTTTTTATTAAAACTTGTAGGACACAATGCAATAAAACTTTAGGGAGACCATGCAAAAGGTCAAAATGCAAAGACACCTCCTTTTGGATTTTAATTTTTTAATAATTCTTTATATCTTTTTGAGGTTTTCATATAACTAAATTGATCCTAAACTAAATTTTGTTAACTCTTATGGACAAAAAATCACATGATCATCATGTGACCATATTAAGAAATCTCACCAATCAATTTGATTCACTAGTCATGTGATAATTACATGTTTTTATTCGTAAGACCTAACGGAAGTTAATCCTATGGACAGGGATGGAGCCAAGACTTGGAATTAGGGGGCGGCTTTGCTATTGAGTGTGTGTTGCAAATCTGGCCTCTAGATTTGTTGTTTAGCCGTGATGGTTTTTTTTTATTTTTTTTTTATTTTTTTTATAGTGTCTTTGATGCATACTACTGGGTAAAGACAAAATTAATTTGTTTAAAAAAAAAATTTAAGGGCCCAACTGTTTGTTTTGAGTAAAATTGATTGATTGGGGTTTTTTTTTTTTTTTTTTTTTTTTTTTTTGCTATTGGTAATTTTTATTGCTGGGCTAATTTTCTAGGCTTGTATATTTTGTTTTAGATTTTAGATTTATAAATTTTTGTAGCCTTTAAAATGATGAAAATGCTAGAGTTACAAATATTTTTATAAATTGTTGATGTGGTTAGTAGTTATTGTTATGTAAAAAAGTTATGTAAGTGGTAGTCCCATATGCAAACTAGTAAGAATTTGCTACTTTAACGGTTTGTAAAAATATTGTAGAAAAATTTGTTACTTTAGCATTACTCTCAAAAAATTAATGATATTGTTAAAGGGGGTAAAGTGTAATTTTATAGGATAAAATTTCTAAAATTAATACCTACATATATACTAATAATTAAAAAAAAAAAAAATTAAAGAAGTGGGGGGGGGGGGGGGGGGGGTTCATTGCCCCCTACAATCCAAGAGTGGGCCTATGGATCAATTTGGCAGATATGGAAACATTAGGTGATTATAAGGAATAATTGAAACCTAGGGATGTTCTTTCAACTAACCCAAATCTCACTAGGAATTTTTGCATCTAAGCCTAATGCAAAAAGTGTCTATCTGTTTGGAAATTTTTTTTTTTTTCTAAGTCAATTGTTAGGATAAGTTGGGAGGGAGGATTTAACCTGGTTTCAAACAATGTTAGTTACAATGGGGTGAGGAATATGAACCACTGAGAATTTCATTGGAATGGAAACACCAAGAGGTGTTAATTGAACTACAAAGCTCTTAAGAAATAATATCGTTAAGCTACAAAATTATTGATCAATTTGGATATATTTTAAGATAACTTTTTATAGTTAAAAAAAAAAAACCGGGGATTTGGACTTGTTAACTCATATGAACTTGAAGGATAAAAATAAAAATTGGTAATTTTTTTTTACTAATTAAAAAAATTAGGTTAATCTGAAGCTGGCCCATTAAAGTTATAGGTTGCATCGAGTTAGCCTACAATTTCACTCTTTTCACTTTCTATTTCTTTGAGTCCGATGAATGTCAGTCAATCTCCCTTTGCTAGCATTGCAGCTCATTTCGCCCCCTTTGTCTTTCATACTCGCTTAGCAACAATTGATATATCGATATCTAATTTCCTTTTGTTTGATCACCACCTAGCAACCATTGATCTGCCCTTGCATTTGACCACTGACCTTAATAATAATTTTTTTTTTTCCATTCAAAACATTCCTAATCTGTAAATTTGTTTCTACAAAATGGCATTCCTATTGTTGTAATTATCAAATTATTTATAATTAGGTGCATTCCATTTCCAGAAATACGGTAAACTTGGCATTATTCAATAAACATCTTTAAAAAGGAAAAAGACTAGCTCCTTAGCAAACATGTGTCTGTGTTTTTTCTGATTATATTTGAAGAATGGGAGGAGAGAACAATACTCAGTAAATAAACTTGTGCAATCATTTCTAGTTAGTTGGTCTTCATTCCTCGCTGTTGGTCCAAACGGGTGAGACCTGCATAATCTGTTGGTCCAAATGGTTGAAAATACTCTGCAAATATTCCCTTCTTTCTTTTATGCTTAGTTCCCATGTCTTTGCACAATTGATCATTGTACCAAATACTAACGTTCCCAATACATAACCTCTGGAAATACCTTCCAGCATATTACTTCATGTTATTTTCCCACAGTATGACATCCTTTTCCATCTCTCTTATACTAGGCAATTCAAAGTTCCCATCAAGCAAATGCGCTAGCCTTTGACATCTTATTTCAGAGGTACTCAAATTGGAGAAACCCTCTGCATATCCTATTATTGCAAATTGTGGAATCCGTGGATGAATAATCTGTCTGCAGTTTTATAAAGAAAGCATATTATAAAATGAATCAGAATGATGCGACGTTGAATGGTCTAAGGTAAGCTTTAATCTGTCAAGAACATTATAAAGATTACAGGTTAGATTGCAAATTTGGTCGTCTACCTTTGACCATTATTTGAAAATCATTCTTATATTTTAAATTATTACAAAAGGGTTCTTATTATTATATAATTGATGGAAAATGTTAACATAGCAAACAAAATTCATGAAATTAAGGTCATTTTGGCAACGTAGACCCTATGACATGGCATAAATTCTATTTGTCTCGTCATCATTTTCCATCTATCATATTACGATAAAAATCTTTTTGAAACAATTTTAAAATGATAGGGGATTAAGGGGAAATCTTTTAAAGCATATAGATGATTTTGGAGATAAAGATTAAAGATTGAGAAGGAAATATGCAATTTAACCTGAATTTAATAAGCTGACAAAACTGTAGAGGGGAACTATTGAGCTTGCTGAATCCTAATCCCCTCTATGTCTATGTGTGAATTAATATTAATGACTACCAAGCAATAGCAATATAATGGGAACAAAAAAATTCCAGCAAGCACCACATAAACACAATCACACAAAAACACCAAATCTTACGTGGAAAACCCTCTAGTGTAGAGAGAGAAAACCACGAGGCAGCTTCAAAAAATATCCACTATGAAATAGAGATTATAACTATCAAGTTTATGCTAAACTTGAGTCCACAATAAATTGGATATACAATAAATAAATCTCAAGGAGTAAATACAATCTCATCACAAAGCCAGTAGCAAAATCTTCCTCTGAATACTCCAATTCTCCATGATTATAGCACTTAAAAACTCCATGAGAACTCCACCAAGGTCACCTGCCCAATCTGCATCTACATAACCCTCCAAAATTGGTTTAGAATCACCACAAGTCAAGCACAATTTAGAGCTACCTCTCAAATACCTGAAAATCCACTTCACTGCTTCCTAGTGATCTTTACCAGGATTAACCATGAACCTACTAACAACACCAACTGCAAGAGCAATATCTGGTCATGTGCAAACCATAGCATACATCAAACTCCCAACTGCTGAGGAATAAATAGTTGATGCTATGTCTTTTTTTCTCTTTCTTGGATGAAGAACAAGATTTCTTTCTCAGTTTGAAATGACCACTAAGAGGTGTACCGACTGGCTTGTCATGCTTCATATTGAACCTTTCAAGAACCCGCTCAATATACTTCTCTTGTGATAACCATAGCTTCTTGGCTTTCCTGTCACGCAGAATCTGCATATCTAAAATTTGTCTTGCTGGACCCAAGTCTTTCATATCAAATGACTTGAACAAGTCCTCCTTCAAATTTCCAATCACACCTGCATCTTGTCCTACTATCAACTTATCATCTACATATAGTAGAAGAATAACAAATTTACCATTGGGAAATTTTCTAACATACACACAATGATTTGCATTTGTCCTTGTGATCCCATGACCCATCGTGAATGAGTCAAACTTCTTGTACCACTGTCTTGGAGCTTACCTCAAGCCATACAAACTCTTCTTTAACTTTCAAACCATATGTTCTTTCCCTTTTACTTTGAATCCCTTTGGCTGATCCATGTAGATTTCTTCTTTCAAATCACCATGAAGAAAAGCTGTCTTCACATCAAGTTGCTCAAGCTCAAGATCCAAGCTAGCTACTAATTCCAAAACTACCTGAATGGAACTCATCTTGACTACTGGAGAGAATATCTCATCAAAGTCAATCCCTTGTTTCTGACTGAAACCCTTGACCACCAATCGAGCTTTATACTTCACAAACTTGTCACCATCTTTCTTCAGCTTGAACACCCATTTGTTTCTCAATACCCTTTTGCCTTTAGGAAGTTCCACCAAGTCATAAGTCTTATTTTTGTTCAAAGAATTCATCTCTTCATGCATAGCCTTCAACCAGCTTTGCTTATCCTTATGAGACTGTACTTCCTGAAAACTTTCTGGCTTCTCCTCTTCAGTAATCATAGTATACTCAGAAGTGGGGTATCTAGTCGATGGACGACACTCTCTAGTAGACCTTCTCACCTCAGGTTCTATCATCTCTAGTGGAGAAGGCTACTCCCCCTGCTCAACACCATCTGTGTCTGCTGCATCATCACCATCAACACCTGCTGGCTCATCAGCATCAAATTCAGTTGGCTCATCACCATAATTCTCATCTTGTACCTCTTCCCTATTTATGGCATTATCTACGGAAGAAGAGGTAGGTGTAAGATCAGGAACACCTTCAATTGTAGCTTTAGGCTTCTCAGTTTTCTCAAAGTCTGCCAAGTTTTCATTCTCATGAAAAACTACATCTCAACTTCTGATCATCTTCTTCTCTTTAGGATCCCATAGCTTGTAGCCAAATTCTACATCTCCATATCCAATAAATATACAAGGAGTGGATTTACTATCAAGTTTTAATTTTTGTTCCTTAGGCACATGAACAAATGCCTTGCACCCGAATACCTTCAAGTGAGAGTAAGAAACATCTTTCCCAGTCCATACTCTTTCTGGAATATTAAAATCCAAAGAAACTGATGGAGATCTATTAATTAGGTAGCATGCAATCACAACAGCTTCACCCCAGAATGACTTAGGCAGATTAGCCATTCTCAACATACATCTGATCTTCTCAACAATAGTACGGTTCATCCTTTCTGCCACACCATTTTGCTGTGGGGTACCAGGAACTGTCTTCTCATGTCTAATGCCTTTTTTCGGAGCAGTAATTCTTGAATTCATTAGATGTGTATTCACCTCTGTTATCACTATAGAGACACTTCAAAGGCTTCCCTTTCTCTCTTTCTACCATGGCATGAAATTTCTTGAAGTGCTCAAAAACCTGGTCTTTAGTTTTCAAAACATAAACCCACACCTTTCGTGAAGCATCATCAATAAATGTAACAAAATATTTATTACCACCTAAAGTCTCAACATCAATGGGATCACATACATCAGAATAAACAAGATCTAATACATTGGGTTTTCTAGTAGAGGGTATATTAAATGAAACTCTATGTTGTTTACCAAAAAAAAAAAAATCACAAGGATTTAGTGACATACCTTTGGCAAAGGGAATAAGAGACTTCTTTGCTAAAATCTGCAACCCTTTTTCACTCATGTGAGCCAACCGCCTATGCCACAAGTTAGGCGAAGAATCCTCCTGAGCTACACTAACAACATCCTTGCACAACTTTACTTGTGTCTTGTAAAGTGTACAACAAATCTTCTCTCTAGCAAACACCAATGATCCTTTACTAAGCCTCCATTTTTCATCACGGAAATAATTACCATAACTTTCTTTGTCAAGAACATGAGTGGAAATCAAATTTAGGCAAATAGCCGGAACATGTCTCACATCCTTCAAAACCAGGGTGTACCCAGTGTTAGCCTTAACACATATATCACTAATTCCCACAATGTCGGCATAACTATCATTGCCCATCTTCACTCTCCCAAAGTTTCCCGTTTTGTATGAAGTGAATAACTCCTTTCTAGGAGTGACATGGCAGGAAGCAGCTGAATCAATCATCCATTCAACATAAGGATCTGAAATTGTACAACAATCATCTTGTCCTATGGCTAGGACCTCATCTTCCAACACTATAATAGTAGCAGTGTTCTCATCATCCACCTTTTTATGATTTTTATCCTCTTTCTGTTTGTTCTTCCAAGCCTTGCAATTCCTTTTTATATGACCTTCTTTATCACAGTAAAAACACTTGAATTTTCCCTTTGACTCTGATCGACTTCTGGATTTACCTCGCCCTTTAGAACTTTTACTCTTACTCCTCCCCTTATTCTCTGTGACAAGAGCATGTGCAATATCCTTGCCCATATTCTTTCTTCTAGTTTCTTCATTAAGCAAACTATCTTTAACCATGGCTAACACACGATTCGGAGCATAATTACTAAATGACACTACCAAAGTCTCCCAACTGTCAGGTAAGGAACTCAGAAGCAACAAAACTTGCAACTCATCATCTATTACTAGCTTCATTGTAACCATCTGATTAACCAAGTCTTGGAACTCACTACGGTGCTCGGCAATGGACTTACCCTCTTTAAGCTTCAAATTCACAAGCTTTCTACCAATAAAAGCTTTATTTTGAGCTGTCTTTCTTTCATAAAGACTCCTTAATTTTTCCCAAAGAGCCTCTGCATTTGTTTCCTGAGACATGTGGTGAAAAACACTAACATCGATGCATTGTCTAATACACCCAATAGTTTTTCTATTTAATTTCTCCCAGTCTCTATCAGACATATCACTAGGCTTAGCACTATCACCCTCAATTGGGTTATGTATATCCTTGCAATAAAGGACATCCTCCATCATCGGCTTCCATATCGAATAATTCGCTGCCAAGAGTTTAATCATACTATTCATACCCATATTCTCCATTTAATCCAACACAAGACAATCAAACCCAAGCAACCAATAGCTCTAATACCGCTTGTTGGGAAAAAATCCTAATCCCCTTTATGTCTACGTGTGAATTAAAATTAATGACTACCAAGAAATAACAATATTATGGAAACAAAAAAATTCCAGCAAGCACCACATAAATACAATCACACAAGAATACCAAATCTTACGTGGAAAACCCTCTAGTGTAGAGGGAAAAAATCATGGGGCAGCTCCGAAAAATATCCACTATGAAATAGAGATTACAACTATCAAGTTTATGCTAAACTTGAGTCCACAATAAATTGGATATACAATAAATAAATCTCAAGGAGTAAATACAATCTCACCACAAAACCAGTAGCAAAATCTTCCTCTAAATACTCCAATTCTCCATGGTTGTAGCACTTAAAAACTCCATGAAAACTCCACCAATTTATCTTCCTTGTGTGTAACTTGAGTAAAGAAAAATGTCTCCTTTTTCTTTTCACTCTCTCACACTCTCACTGTGTTTCTCTCTATTTTCGAACTGCACCTCCTAAAGTTGAAGCTCTCTCTTTCTCTGTGATTTGCTCTCTCTGGAACACACACAAAAATGGCCAAAGAAATGGCTCTCTGTTTTGGCTCTTCACACAAGGCCGAATGCTCTTTTCTTTTCTTTTTCTTTCTTTTCTCCTCAGTGTGTCTCACACGCTTTGCATCACTTCTCAACAAGAGAAGTCAGACCACTCCATGCTTTGGTCATTTCTCAATAAATGAAAAGCTTGCTTTGAAGACTTTTGGAACAAGCTCATAAATGAGCTTTAACAAGGCAAGTGGGCTGGAAGAAAGGGTGTCACGTGCACCCAACACAATGTACTTTTAGAAGATTTGAGATTTTAACATTTTCATAAGCTTTTGGTCACCTTTGTATCCTGTGGCTAGAATTACAAGATTTTCTTTTAGCTGCTGAGTTTCTCCATTAATGATCAGACATTCTTTACAAAAACTAAAGCTTCGTGATTTCTTTAAAACAATGCTTCCTTCTTCCACTTTGTCATAAAAATTTTCGGGTAGAAGTCCAATCTGACATGAAGAGATATCTAGAAGAAAGTTGTGTTTAGGTATCATTCCATATTTCTTCAAAGTGAGTTTCCATCTAAGATAGCTCTCAGCAAATTTTTCGAATCCCCATCTCTAGAAAAAACAAACCTTTAGCATCATACACATATTTGTTTTAAAAAAACATGCACATTCGAAGGATAAGAAAAAGAACACCAGGGGTGAAAGTATGGTTGCCAATAACTTAAGTAGGAATGATTCACCATGCTTATGAACCAGAAGCTTCGAAAAGCGATTAAAGAATAAGAAGCCAAGGTTTACTCCCCAGAAAGAGAAAATGGGGATCAACCAATGAGCAGTCCTTTGAATCATTGTGCAAGGGTACTGAACTCCTATATCAAAAAAAGATAAGGTACATATCAGCAGGCTTATGACCACAACTTTTCAAAGTACAGTTTTTTAAACCAGCTTATTTTCAAAAAGTTGAAAAATAAGTTAAACCAAGCAGACACGTAAAGAGATAGTGAAAATTACAGACCAAAGTGCAAAAAGGACATGTTGAGAATCGTTAGCATTTTTGAGAGACATCTACCCAGTATTCTGCACTACACATTTGGAAACTATAGAATCAAAATATCTTTAGGTACTTTGTGCAGTTATTCAAATGATAAGCTCAACAAAAAATTATGAAGTAGGGAGTCCTTATTCCTTGAAGCTGCCTGTACATGATATTCTTATCTTATATAAATTTTACTTACCGTTTGCATTTGCACATTCTGCGCAATGTCCACTACAGATTTCAGTGAACCAACGGTTATGACTCTCTTTCTTCTGATTAATTCTGTAGCACTCGCACTGCCCATTTCAGAGTAGTCCATGGAATGGATCACCTTACCATCGAACATTTCAAGACCTTGATCTGGAGGGAACTTAGGTATGTTTGTGAAAAAAATCAGAGAGACTAAATAGAATGGAGATTATTTCATTGATTGATAGTGAATTACAATGAAATGAATTGAATGAATAAACATCTACACCTTACTCTGTTTATATACATAGAAAAATAACTAACTCAACTATTGCAGCCAAAACCATTATTTGAACTTTCTGGAATCTGTACACGTGGCAAGCCTAAGTAACAAACTCCTAGATTTGCGGAATTGACTTCCTCAATGATCCTGAAGGAAGAACTCATGATGTGGCATGGATTCAATCATTTCCAAGACTGTTGAATCAATCATGTCCTTTGATGCAAGCTTGGTGGTCTGATCAGTGCGCACCTCATCAGTAAATGCTGCATTGACTGCTGCTCCTGTGGCTGAGCTAATGCATCCTTCATCAGTACTTGCTGCACAACTGGCTAGCTGTGTGGCTTGACGTATGCAACACTTCTTTTCATTATTAATACTCCCCTTCAAGAGTACATCTCTTGCCTTTTGATCTTCCTTACCTACAAGAGGATATTCCACCTTAGAAGCAAAAATATTAAGGACACCTAGTCTTTTGATCAGCCTTAAAAAACTTTCCACTCCTAAGGCTTTGGTAAATACATCTGCCAACTGATTCTTGGTTGAAACATAGAAGGTTTTAAGTGAACCATCAAGAATCTTATTCCTCACAACATGGCAGTCAGCTTCTATGTGCTTTAACCTCTCATGAAACACTGGATTTGCTGCTATATGGATTGCTGCCTGGTTGTCACAGTACATTAGCACAGGCCTATCATGTTTGACATGTAAGTCTTGCAGCAGATGCAGAATCCAAGTCAATTCATAGGTGGTGGTAGCCATAGATCTATACTCAGCTTCTACACTAGACCTAGACACTATACTTTGTTTCTTAGACCTCCAAGCCACTAAAGCATCACCAAGAAATACACAATAGCCTATTAGAGACTTTCTTGTGTCAGGGCACCATGCCCAATCTGCATCACAGTAAGCCTTTAGGTGTAAATCAGATTCAGTTAGGAAGAAAACACCCTGACCAGGTGTTCCTTTTATATATTGAAGTATTCTAAAGGCTGCTTTCATATGTGGTGCTCTAGGTTGTGCCAAGAACTGGCTAAGTCTATGAACTGCATATGTAATGTTAGGCCTGCTTAGAGTTAAGTACATAAGTTCCCAACAAGTTTTCTATACTGTCTTGGATTCGTCAGTAAGTCTCCATTGCCTTTAGACAACTTCAGTTGCTGTTCCATTGGGGTTTGGACTGGTTTACACCTTGTCATACTAGTTTCTTCAAGGACTTCCAAGGCATACTTCCTCTGGGTTAAGCTGATCCCACTCTTGTTTCTTGCAATTTCTAAACCCAAGAAATACTTGAGTGATCCCAAATCCTTAATGCCAAACTTTTGGTCTAAAACAGTCTTGAGAGAGGCAACATAAGCATGATCATTGCCAGTGATTATCATATCATCAACATAGACAAGTAATGCAATGAATAAGGACCCTTTGCTGTACACAAATAAGGAGTGATCAGCCTGAGATTGAACAAAACCAAGCTCCTTTATTGTTGCTGACAGCTTAGTGTACCATTGGCTTGAAGCTTGTCTTAATCCATAAAGGGACTTAACCAATTTACACACCCTAGGAGCATTAGAAGAGGCTGAAACACTCTCCCCCTTACTGAGAAAATCAGATGGCAATGTCATATAGACCTCTTCATCTAAATCTCCATGCAGAAAGGCATTGTTGATGTCTAATTGGTGTAAAGGCCACTGCTTGGCAGCAGCAAGAGCAAGCAATACCCTCACTGAAACTGTTTTAGCAACAAGAGAGAAGGTTTCAAGGAAATCAAGACCTTTCCTTTGAGTATACCCCTTAGCAACCAGCCTAGCTTTGAACCTTTCAAAACTACCATCAGGGTTAAGCTTGACTTTATAAACCCATTTGCAGCCAATGGGTAGCTTACCAGGAGGTAAGGAAGTCACATCCCAAGTATGATTCTATTCAAGGGCTTGGATTTCTTTGTCCATGGCAGCCCTCCAAAGTGGATCTTGAACAGCTTGGGAAAAGGAGGTAGGCTCTTTGGGACCAGAACTAACAGCTAGCAGATAAGAATGGTAGCATGGTTCCAAATGAGAATAGGTAAGACATTGATCAAGATCATAAGGAGCACCAGGTGCAATAGCAATACAAGCATAGTCCTGCAAATAGGCAGGAGGTCTGATATCTCTAGTGGACTTCCTTAGGGGCACTGGAGGTACTGAAGCAACTGGTGGTGATGGAGAAGTTTCTGGATCAGAATGAGGCAGCTATATGGGACTAAAAGAAAGAGGATCAGAAGGTAAAATAATTAGAAAATGCTGATGTGAAGGAGAAAGTGGATCAGTGATATCCAAGGAAGATGGGTCAGAGATGCTAACAGGAGTAACAAAATCATTAGCACCAGCTGAGCAGGAAGCTTCAACACCAGAAGATAGAAAAGGATCTGCAATATGAGGTGAAACAGAAGCAAAGGGAAAAGAATTTTCATGGAAAACCAAATCCCTAGAGAGGAACACCCTGTTATTAGACAAATCAAGAACTTTACATCCGTTGACCCAAAAGGATATCCCAAGAAAACACACTTAACAGCTCTAGGTGTAAATTTAGACCTATGATTTGAAAGAGTGGAAGCAAAGTATAAGCAACCAAACACTTATAAATGTGCATAGCTAGGTGGATGACCAAATAAAACTTCATAAGGAATCTGATTTGACAAAGCAGATGAAGGGATTTTGTTAATTAAGTACACAGCAGCTAGAATAGCATGACCCCACAAATGCAAAGGCAAGTGGGACTGAAACATGAGAGCTCTTGCCACATTCAAGATGTGTTGATGTTTCCTCTTAATAATAGCATTCTGTTGAGGGGTTTCAACACAACTTAAATGATGCAAGATGCCTCTTTTGGTAAAAAAATCTTTCATGATGAATTCAGTCCCATTGTCAGACCTTAAGGTTTTAATTTTCTTGCAAAATTGGGTTTCCACCATAGTGCAAAATTGTTCTAAAACAGATTGTGTTTGAGACTTATGCTTTAACAGATAAACCCAAGTGCACCTAGAATAATCATCAACAATGGTTAAAAAATACTTGCAATGATCAATGGTAGAAACTGAGAAAGGTCCCCACAAATCACAATGAATCAATTCAAAGCAAGATTTATACAAATGAGAACTTTTATTAAAGGGTAAATGTTTTTGCTTTACAATTGGGCAAATATCACAAACAAAATTCTTAACAGGAATGAAACTAGGTACATCTCTTGGTTTTATTGAAGCCAATTTGGCATTAGACAGGTGACCCAATCTGGAGTGCCAGATGTGAACTTGAGAATTATGAACAGAAGCAGCCATGACAGGTGTAGAAGTGTAGCTCTTGTCCAGCAAGTAAAGCCCATTGATTTCTCTACTCAGACCAAGTGTGCTCCAATGAGCAAGGTCCTAGATAAAGCATAGGTTTCCAAAAAAAATAAGGCAACAAGCAGTGGACTTAACTAACTGACTGACAAAAATGAGATTGAAACGAACGGATGGAACACAAAGAACATTGTAAAGTATAAGGTGTTCTGATATTTTCACAGTGCCAACATGGGTAACAGAAGCTACTTCCCCATTAGGTAAATTGACAAAAGTATTTAGAGTAGCAGTGATAGTAGTGAAACATGTGATGGAATGGACCATATGATCCGTAGCCCCTATGTCTATGACCCAATCAGTGGCATGGAAAACATCTCTATCAATTACTTTAGCAGAAAAAATTGAATGCTTCAAGGAAGGGGTAAAATGAAGCAATGAATTGATACCTGACATGGTGTCAACAAAAGCAAAGGGAGCATTGTCTGATGATGACATAGATGTGGAAGGCACAGCAGTTGCAGCAGATACACCAGTAGCTCCAGAAATCATATTAAAGACAACAGCACTTGTACTAACACTTGCAACATGGTGATTAGAACCTTGATTAATTCCAAGATTGAAAAAAAGCAAGCAATTGCTCACACTGTGCCTTAGAAATAGGACATTGAGTAGATGCATTAGAAGGGACCTCAACAACTTGACCTTAAGGATATGAAACCTAATTAGCATTGGAATTAGGCTTCCCTTTGTGTTTGTAACCTAGTGGATATCCGTGGAGCTGGTAACACTTGTCCACAGTGTGTCCAAGCATGTTACAATGGGTACACAAAGGTCTTTCCTTCTTAGGACCACCTCTATTGCCTGAATATCCCCTGGTATTGGCATACATTGCCACTGAATCAAACCTAGGTGTGAAAGTAGAGCCATGACCGATGCATTTGTGAGATTCTTCTTGGAGAACCAGAGCATACACCTTGCTCATTGAAGGAAATGGCTCAAGCATGAGAATATGACTCCTCACTGTCTCAAAACTCTCATTGAGCCCCATCAAGAACCTCATCACATAAGATTTCTCATGTGCAATGCTCAGAATTTTCATTGCTCCACAAGTACAAGTTGGTAAAGGTTCATAGTGAATCAATTGATCCCAAAGCTTCTTGAATTTAGAGAAATATTCAGTCACTGATAATTGCCCCTAAGTTATCTGTGAAATTTCTTGCTGAAGGTTATAAATCTTTGGTCCATTTCTCTGTGAAAACACATGTTGTAATTCAAGCCACATCTCCCTCGCAGTCTCACAGTACATGATACTACTTGAAACGTCAACATGCATAGAGTTGATCAACCAAGAAAGCACCATTGTGTTACAACTTTACCAATCTTCATACAGAGGAGAATCATCTTCAGGCTTTGCAATCTTGCCATTCATGAAGCCTATCTTTTTCTTGGCAGTTAATGCTAGAACCATAGCCTTAGACCAAGATTGATAGTTCCTCATTCCTAAGAGTGGTTGAGTGGCTAAGATATTTCCAGGATTCTCACTTGCACTAAGAAAAAAATGATTAGGAGAATTGATCTCTGTGTTGGACTGAGGAACTTGTTGTGTGGATTGATTGTGTATAGGATCAGAACCACTTCCTTCAGCAGAGGCCATTGATGGTATTCACGAAGCTTGAATGGAACTTTCCAATGAAATTGAGAATGAAAAGCGGAAAAAAAAAAAATCCTTCAAGATTCAATATCGATGGAGATGAATCGAGACCTTGCAAATTGGAACTCAATGAATTTCTTGAAGTAATCTCTTTTTGGCAAGCAAGAAAATTTTGTAAACAAAGAGTGAAGCTAGCACACATTAGTGCCCTGATACCATGAAAAAAATCAGAGAGACTAAATAGAATGGAGAGCACACACTTGAGAGTGAATTACAATGAAATGAATTGAATGAATAAACATCTACACCTTGCTCTGTTTATATACATAGAAAAATAACTAACTCTACTATTGGCGCCAAAACCATTATTTGAACTTTCTAGAATCTGTACACGTGGCAAGCCTAAGTAACACACTCCTAGATTTGCGGAACTGACTTCCTCAATGATCCTGAAGGAAGAACTCATGATGTGGCATGGATTCAATCATTTCCAAGACTGCTGAATCAATCATGTCCTTTGATGCAAGCTTGGTGGACTGATTAGTGCGCACCTCATCATCAAATCCTGCATTGACTGCTGCTTCTGTGGCTGAGCTAGTGCATCCTTCATCAGTACCTGCTGCACCATTGGCTAGCTGTATGGCTTGACGTATGCAACACTTCTTTTCATTCTTAATTTGGTACACCACTGAATCGTCCAATACAAAGAACCACAAACTCAACTTGGTGAACCTGGCCGAATAAAACATAAGCTCAGGGTCTGTGTGTTCAAGAAAGAATTCTTCCTTTCCTTACCTTTAGTTAGTACTAGCCACGAACCCGCGCGTTGCGCGTGATAATTATTTTTATGGTTGTTTTATTAAATTTTTTTTTTAAATTTAAACTAATCTAATAATGAGTAATGTATTTCGTAATTATATTTTTTTTTATTATAAGAACAATCATAAATGTAATATAGGATCAATCCAAAACACCAAAAAAACATAAACTAAATAATTATAATTTCGGCCGCTCAAAACATATTATCAAATAAACAATTATTAGCAAAATCTAAGAATTAAATTTCTATACATGCATTATTATAAAATAATTGTGGGGCCCCAAATATTTAAATAACCCCGGCCCACTCCATAGCCGGCCCAAGGCCCGCGCCAAGGAGAATATATAGGCCGAAGGTAAAAGGGAAAAGCCCAAGCCCTCAAGGGGCCTCGCCGAGGATGCCCACCTCCTCGGCGAACCGACGTTGATGAAGGGAAAATATCTCCCACCCATTAAATGTACTCCACCAACATTCTGGCCGCTTTGATGGTGAAGTGACCAGCAAACCTAGGTGCCTTGGTCACTCCAACTAATAGAAGGCCTGCAAAGGCGGCTGAGAACTAACATAAAGCCTGCAAAAGCAGATGATGGGACAAACCCTTATGCACAGTGTCCGGATAACCGATGAATGGACGGCTAAGATTAACTATAACAATACTATATAACCAAGAGGATTCCCAGCATAAAGGGGAGAGGGCCCCGGATATTTATCAGTCCTAAAAGAAAGGACAAGATTGAAAAATCAGTTCTAAAGAGAAATAGATCCTCGGGCTGAGCCAAGGACGAATACGCTTCACAAATACTTAACCAAAATCATCAAGATCCTCACAAACACTTAGCCCAAACCATCAAGATCGTCATAAACACCTAACCAAAGTCATGGGCCTTATCCTCGTAGAAAATATTTATCCAAATTAACTAGCCCATCATCCTTATGATTTTCATGTCATCCATTGTTTGCTATGTTGGTGCCCAGCCCTTTTTACCCACATCTCTACAAATTTCATTGTTAAGGGTCCAAATTGAGTTCCTACAATTGGCGCCGTCTGTGGGAAGAACTTGTACACTAGCAAGTGCAATGGTTGGTGTGAAAAAGTTCAGAGTAACACTTTTTAAAAAAAAAACACCAGAACAATACAGTTTACAGCAACAACATTCATTCAGAAGTCTACAATCACAAGAAACAAGAGTACGCCAAAAGTAAAAAGAGACAAAACAAGTCTACTTCTTTATTAATATATGAAAAAAAAGTTACATCTCTTACAAGTGATGCCCGTGGGGCTTGTTCTAAAGCTAACTACAAAGATAAACGCCTAACAAAGCTGGCAGAGGAACAAAAGATAGAAAAGAAGGCTCGTTGAGGAACAAAAGATAGAAAAGAAGGCTGGTTGAGGAGCAAAAATAGAAGAGATAAAAGGGAAAAGAGGGAAGAAAGGCAACAGGGAAGGCGGAAAAGGCCGCAGCACAGGACGGCTCCACTTCTGGGTTCCGCCTGGTTCCCCTCCCACCCCCATTGCTGCCAGCTTTGAGGGTCATTGACCCATACCCAAGGGAAAGAGGTTACGTTCTTCTTGGATCCTCCTCCAGACGGCAAGGAGGGTTCCTCCTCTGGTTAGGTTGAAAAGAAGGAGAATCTTTGGATTTCTCCTACCCCAACCCCAACGTGACGTCCAGGGTCGGAGTGCCATCCTCGGCTCCTGATAGGGGCTGTGCATCCTTGGGACCGCCCTTTCCAAGGGCCTGCGCATCTGAATGGGCTCAAACTGCTATTTCTTGCAGGACCTTTGGACAATATTTTTGGGGAGATGCTTAAGACGAATGTTTGTCAAGTGTGAAGGAAAAGGTTGCTACAAAGACACCTTTTATAGAGGGCGAAAAGTTGGTAAGAGCCAATCCACATTAATTCCTAGGGAGAGATTTCCGGAGGCAATAATTCCGCCCAAATTCCAAGGGGCTTATCAGCCGTTAGATCCTCGTAAATCCATGACTGACATTAATGAGGAGGCGCCTCATTAACGATGAGACACCGAAGCGTTAGAACGCATTACTCGAATGACTAAAGAGACGCCTCGTAATCAGAAGAGTCACGTCAAACGAAGAGGTAGAACAGAGAAGGTTCTTATCCTATCCAACTCCAGCTTGCGTGTGTTATTATGTTGCGTGAAAAGTGTATTCGTTTAATGTTTATTATAGATTATAGCGATGTAGAATTAAATGGCAACGGATAAATAGATAAGATAATAAATAAATGAGAAAACTAGGTACTGGACAGAACCAAGGCATTGCATGGTCCTCGGACCCAAGCCTCTGGGGAAACCAGATACTTCAGACGAAAATGAGAAAACTAGGTACTGGACAGAACCAAGGCATTTCATGGTCCTTGGACCCAAGCCTCTGGGGAAACCAGATACTTCAGACGAAGATGAGAAAACTAGGTACTGGACAGAACCAAGGCATTGCATGGTCCTTGGACCCAAGCCTCTGGAGAAACCAGATACTTCAAATGAAAATGAGAAAACTAGGTACTGGACAGAACCAAGGCATTGCATGGTCCTCGGACCCAAGCCTCTGGGGAAACCAGATACTTCAGACGAAAATGAGAAAACTAGATACTGGACAGAACCAAGGCATTGCATGGTCCTCGGACCCAAGCCTCTAGGGAAACCAGATACTTCAGACAAAAATGAGAAAACTAGGTACTGGACAGAACCAAGGCATTGCATGGTCCTCGGACCCAAGCCTCTGGGGAAACCAAATACTTCAGAATAGAAACCAAGTGTTAGACAAAACTTAAACATTGCATGGTCCAAGGTCTCAGGCCAACAGGAAGAACATTTCCTCATGAAAAACTAAGTGCTAGGAAAAGCCAAGGTCTTGCATGGTCTTCGGACCCGAATCAATGTGGAAACCGGTCGCTATAGGGCAATATAAGCGCTGAACGGAACCAGGGTCCTTGTACTGACCACAGGCCAAATCTATGGCGAAACCAACCCCTTTGATGCTAAACAATGAACCCTATCAGGGACGAAAACCATGAGAAACTGAGCGCTAAGGCACAAACGACTTAAACCTACCCATCCTAGAGGAACCAATAAGAAGCTTAGGTAGAAAAAGTATAAACTAGAAAAGTTAAAAGCACTATAAAAACAAGGAAAAATTCCTCGGATAGGCCCTTGGCGCCAGAAACAAATTGTGAGAACAGTTGAAGTAACGGTAACACTGACAGCGAGGTAAGGCTCAAACAGGGCATGAAAATGTGCCGAGAAAGTCAAAATCCTCCTCCCCGCCCTAAAGGTTGTGCAGCAGAATTTTGAGGGGCTATTGTGGGGCCCCAAATATTTAAATAACCCCGACCCACTCCATAGCCGGCCCAAGGCCCGCGCTAAGGAGAATATATAGGCCGAGGGTAAAAGGGAAAAGCCCAAGCCCTCAAGGGGCCTCGCCGAGGATGCCCACCTCCTCGGCGAACCGACGTTGTTGAAGGGAAAATATCTTCCACCCATTAAATGTACTTTACCAACATTCTGGCCGCTTTGATGGTGAAGTGACCAGCAAACCCAGGTGCCTTGGTCACTCCAACTAATAGAAGGCCTGCAAAGGTGGCTGAGAACTAACATAAAGCCTGCAAAAGCAGATGATGGGACAAACCCTTATGCACAGTATCCGGATAACCAACGAATGAACGGCTAAGATTAACTATAACAATACTATATAACCAAGAGGATTCCCAGCATAAAGGGGAGAGGGCCCCGGATATTTATCAGTCCTAAAAGAAAGGACAAGATTGAAAAATCAGTTCCAAAGAGAAATAGATCCTCGGGCTGAGCCGAGGACGAATACGCTTCACAAATACTTAACCAAAATCATCAAGGTCATCATAAACACTTAGCCAAAACCATCAAGATCGTCATAAACACCTAACCAAAGTCATGGGCCTTATCCTCGTAGAAAATATTTATCCAAATTAACTAGCCCATCATCCTTATGATTTTCATGTCATCCGTTATTTGCTATGTTGGTGCCTAGCCCTTTTTACCCACATCTCTACAAAGTTCATTGTCAAGGGTCCATTACAAATTGAGTCCCTACAATAATAATAATTAAAATAAAATTGCAAAAGTTAAAATTTGTCACCTATCCGATTATTTTTGTTTGGCTAACCTTTGCTTTTCTTTAAATAAATGGCATTATAAAGTACTTCTAGTACAACTATTAAGAGTACTTTGTCCACCACAAAGGATTAGAAAATAAACAAAAATTAGTAAAGTCTCATAGTTTAACATCTAAATTGAGCACTATAAAAAATCATGCTATATAACAAAATAAATACCAAATTATCCAAATCATGCTATGTAATAGAATAATATTATATTTTTATATGCTATATTTAATTCTTTAGAACGCAATAGGATAACATTTAACATTCAAAGAGAATAAAAAATAAATAAAAACAACAACAACAACAATTTAAAAAACTAAACTAAATCGCATTAACCCATAATAGAGTTTTAAAGAATATAAAAAATTATCAGCCTAAAGTAGAAATGCAAGAAAAATAAAAAAATCCACCAAAAATTTGAGAGAGAGAGAGAGAGGGGACTTTTTTTTTGTGAGGGAAAACTATGCATAGAATAGAAGAGATAGTGACAAATTTATAGTAAGAATGAGTGAATAAGAAAAGCCAAAAATAAAGGAAGATGAAGGGAAAAAGGAAGAATGATATTAATGTAGAGGGTAGTGGGGAGATGAAAAGGTAAAGGAGGGAGAAAGATTGAAGAATTAGTGGAGAGATGAAATGGTAAGGGAGAAAGAAAGGTTGGAGAAGTGTAAATAAGTAGTGAAAGTAAATAAATAAGTAGTGGGCTGCATTTATAGGGCAGAAAATTGTAAAAATTATTTTAAAATTGTAGGAAAATTATATTTTAAAAAAGAAAAGAAAAAAAGAATGACATGGACGCTACGCTTCAGCTTTTAGTAATATATAGAGTGAATAAGAAGAGACAAAAATAAAGGAAGATGATGGGAAAGAGGAAGAATGATATTAATGTAAAGGGTAGTGGGAAGATGAAAAGGTAAAGGAGGGAGAAGATTGAATAAGTAGTGGGGAGATGAAATGGTAAGGGAGAGAGAAAGGCTGGAGAAGTGTAAATAAGTAGTGAAAGTAAATAAATAAGTAGTGGGCTGCATTTATAGGGTTGAAAATTGTAAAAATCATTTTAAAATTGTAGGAAAATTATATTTTAAAAAAGAAAAGAAAAAAAAAATGACGTGGCAACTGATGTGGCGCAACGTGAGAGCAGCAGCATTAAACGCTACGCTTCAGCTTTTAGTAATATATAGATTTGGTCCCGATCAATTCCATTGAAACTAAAACTAGGACAATATATTTTATGCACGTTTTTGGATTAGGCGTTTTACCATGACAATGGACTATGCCGTTAGTATCAAACTCCATAATAAATATAAAGATTGAATGAAGCAGGTTAGAATCATGGTTAAGTAATTAAATTCATTATTTCCTAACAACTTCAGCTTTTGAGAGAATCAATAATTTATTGTGTTATCAAAAAAGAAGATCCTGAGTTTGATCTATATTTTTACTCTGCCTCTCATTTAAAATGTTAAAAATTTTACGTGTTAGGCCCTACTTATTAAAGAGGAATTTAAACGCATACATGGTTAAGTAAATAAATTCATCATTTCCTAATAATTTAACATTTTAGGAAAATTTGTAATTTATCAACAGACATATATAGTTATCTTAAATTTCTTGAAAATAACTTCGCAAAGTTATAACTTAAAACGAAACATTTTCCTTGACATTGAAAGATTATGGAATTGGTTTTGAGAATTCAAGTAGTTTGCATGTGTTCTAAGCTGTCTTAGATGAAAAATTAATCTTCTAATTATAATTCTAACCATTGTTTTTCATAGTCGTACTAGATAGTAGATACTAACCAAATACCAACATAAATGATAATTACCTCTATGGTGCAACATTTGGTGTCTTGCACGACAATGTGCCATTTCCCTATAGAGCCAAAAGGTTTGCTAGTTACTCCCTATAAATCCCATGATTCCATCTCTTCAAAAGTCTCCCCAACATAGTCTATATAAATGACTTTGGAGTTGAATTTGATGTAAGGAATGATGCCAAAGTGCTGAGCATAGGATTTAAGATACGCCAGCACTTGAGTGTGAGTAGGATACACATCTTGCACTGAAGCAGTCCATGGGAAATCTGTAAATTGGTAAGTTTCTTTGGAATTTTGGAGCTTGGTGGACTCTATAGTCTATTGTATGATTCCATAGTCCTACGCCCTCTTTGGCTTCAAAAACAATGGGATTAAAGCCCTTTCTCCAATATGTACCTGCAAATTATTTTTGTCATTCTAATTATATTTCACATTGTTTATTCAGAAGTGTATGTAAGGCCTTTCTATTTTAGCATTTTGCTTTTGTCGACTAGCTACCAAACCCTGCTTTTTTATTAAAAGTTTTTAGTATTTGTGGATCCCATATGGAACAGAAGCTTATTACCTAACTTCACTAGCATATTTTTTCACAAGGGCAAATAATTTTTTGATCAGAAAGCTGCATCAGGTATTGTTTGGATGTGCATTTCATGTTTTTTCTTCAATTTTATTACTACAGTACTAGCAAAAAACAATTAAAATTTTATTTATTTTTAACTTTTATCTATAATACTTTTAACAAAAAGTTTTCCTTAAAAAAGTTAGATAAGTTGTTTTCAAACGGATAAGTATTTGGAAATCTCAGCAATCAAGTTGTCTTGAGAGGTGCTGGCTTTGGTTGAGTTTTTGGGTGAGAGATTTGATTTTGTATGGTGAGGCAGGGGAGAGGCAGAAGAACTGAAGAAGATAAAAAGGTTGGGGAGGAAAAATGCATTTTTTTTGGTTCATCAAATTTAGGGTAATTCAATTTTGATCCCTCAATTTCAAAACATTTGATTTTGGTCCTTCGAATATTTTTTAATATACACTCTCCATTTGGGTTAGTTATTTCGAAAATTGTTTTGATCCTTTGAAAACATTATTCTAAAAATCACACTTAATCAGTGGTAAAACCTATGAAAAAAATATACTGTTTCTATCAAGTAAGCGTTTGGAATATTTGGATCAAGTATATCTACAAATTCTATTTTGGATGTAAATTTCTAAAACGGACATAACTATGTTGCTGTGGTTCTGCTGTCATCTTCTAAGACATAATATTTATAATTTCTTTATTTAATAGTGCAATATCTTGTTATGATAATAAAAAAAAAAATACACTCCCACTTTATTAAAGTTTTATATTTAATAATATTTCTGCCCATGCCTATCTCTTACCACATTCCTTTCTTTCACTGTTTTTCTCCTTTATGAAATCTTATTTTGCATGTCCCCATCCCCTACTGAAATTATTCTTCTTTCACTCCAATTTTCGCATCTGCCGAGAAGGTTCAAGTTATAAAAAAGGGTAGGTACATGATTTGTTCAATTTTGAGACCAAAATTATAGTATAACTAAGGTTGCCATTTCACCAAGAAAAGGAATAGAAGAACATGCCAAAGTACCAATAATATATAGAAAATATGATTGAAACTAACATAATGAAAGGTTGGTAAAATTCAAATTAAAATCACTAGCGCGTTGGGATTTTTCCACCAATATCGTTAAGCATCCACTGCTAATCCGATTTTAAGACACAATTAAGTAAGTAAACACATAAATTATTTTATTGGAAGATTTAGAGATAAGCTTAATTAGTAGAACTCTCTTTGGTTGATTCTATTCATCAATTGTTTCAACGATTTAGTCTAAAAAAGAATAATTTTGTTAGAAAAAACTAAAAAACATTGCATAACCTAGAGGCAATGCTATGACAAAAATAATATCTAACAAAATTACCGTGTTTTGCTAGAAATATTATAAAACCCTATTCTAAGAATAAGAATATGTCAGAATAGACTGACTTATGAATTAATTAGGAACTAAACATCAATCTAACAAACCAATTATAAAAAGAGAACAATTGATTTCAATAATTAAAATGTTAAAATTATGCTTGGATTGATAAGTGGATAACTTACAATACTGAGGATTCACTCCTAACCCTAACATAGATTCTTAAACTTCCATAGAAAAGAAAAACTTTGAAAATAAATATTAAAAAAATGATTTTCAGCACAAGAAAATCATAGTTGCTCTCCGATTCTCTCCATATCTATATCCTCCAAAACCCTAAAACACATGCTCTCAAAAAAGAAAAATAAATATGTCAATTCTCGAATTTTAAAATTCAGTCAACTATACCTTCAAAACATTCGATTATGAAATCTTGGTAAACTACTCAGTTGTAGATCTTCGGGTCTTATTTCTAATGATGCAAGAATCATATGAATCTGACATCTGAGTGAAAAGATATGGCTAAATTACGAAAACTGCACAGAATGTTTTCATTCCATTTTTTTTTTTACTCTGCCTTGAACAAAATTCTCTCTTTCCTTTTATATTTCCACACGTCTTTAACTTGTTAAACACTTCAAAAATCAATTCTAAATTGATCTTGACCCTTGGATTTACTTAGTTGTTTAATGTCTACATAATTAACTGATTAGTTTTAATATCCTACAAGAAAAAAAATATACACGTAATGAGTATATTTTTAAGAAAACTTGTAAGCTCTCATATTTACATGTAAGTATAGAAATAAACACAAAATAGATGTTTTTATACCCACCAAAACTAATATAATAGTGTAATTTTAATCAATTATCTATGCAACAGTAACTATGCAAATGGCAGGGAAACAACAAGCTAGAGAGAAGAGAGGGCAAAAAGACAACAACCACCAAGGCATAGAGGAGATAGATGTGGGTAAGGTAATGGGTTTTTTATTTAGTATTTTGATTATTATGCAATTTTATGGTGATATTTTAAAATTTTCGTACTTATAGAAACCTTGAAACAAAAGACCCAATTTTGCAATAAAGAAACATTTTTGAAAAAGCTATCCCTCATTGTGTTCCAAAAATGTGCGTTTCAATGTTTTCAAAAATATGATTTAAAAAAATTAAAATAAAAACAAAAAATACATGACTTACAAACTGTGTTTGGTTATGGTAATTTATGAAAGAATGAAAAATGGAGAGAAGAAAATATGAGTGATTTGTGTGTTTGGTTGGAAGAGAGAGATGGAATTTTGGCAAGGCCCAAGTGTTTTCTTCTTAGGCCCACCATTTAAAGTGATTTTGGAGTCTCCTTCAATCAGGGAGAAAATGGAATTTATCCATCCACCCCTCCCCTCCCTTCCATGTTGATTCTTTGTTCTTTTTTTTCTTTCTTCTTTTTCAAAGTAGCGTTCAACTTTTTTTTTCTTCTAAAAATTAGTTTTTTTTTCCCACTTTCAAATTGTTAATTGTTTTTTTTTTTATGTAATAGAAGAGTGAGAATAAATTTATACAAACTACATTTTTTATCATCTCATCTTTGTTCTCAACCAAACAAAAAAAAAATTCATCACTTCACTTTTTCATCCTCCCAAACAAATAGACATGAGGGAAAACTAAATCTTTTTTTTTTCTCCACTTTTATATCCCCTGCACATTCCCAACCAAAACAAAGCCATAGTGTTTTTTGATGGGGAGATATAAACTCCTTGCCTAATGGACTTTTCTCTTCATCAGCGCGTCATCCATGGGTCTCTCGTACGTCATCCATGGGAACCACGTGTCAACCCTGCACGCACATCCATGGGAACCCCGCACGTTCATGTCCATGGGAACCTCGCACCATACCATTATTTAGCACCACATGAGTCTCTGCCTCTCTGTGAGTTTTGAACAAGTCCTACTCACTCCCTTTTGACTAATGGGCTTTTCACTTCATCAGCGCGTCATCCATGGGTCTCTCGTACGTCATCCATGGGAATCACGTGTCAACCCCGCACGCACATCCATGGGAACCCCGCACGTTCATGTCCATGGGAACCTCGCACCTTATCATTGTTTAGCACCATTTGCAATATTCCTTTGTTGGGCTTTTCTTTTCTCCAGGATTTTTGTGTGTGGGCCATTAAGGCTTTCTCTGTCCCCGCTGGGTAAGGACCATGAACACCTCACCACCTTCGCCACACACCACCATGGGCTCTGATACCACTTGTTGGGGAGATAAACACCTTGGGGAGCTTCCTTGAGTAATTAATATAACATATAGAGACACACTTTAACCCAAAAGGCCTAAGCCTTATGGGTATGTGCTCAATTATATTATATTAACCACTCATTCTTTTCATCTTTATTCAATGTGGGACTTCACTCACACGTGTAATCCAACATTTTTGTCCAATAACATGTGTTTTCATTTTAAAAACGCAAGGTCAAATGGACCCTTAGTAATCAACGTAGAAGAATACCAGACATAATAAATTTGAAAGATCGATCTAGCTCAGATTCCATAGAATCTACTCAACTAAATTATCAAATTCATTGATCAATCAAATCATCAATAAAATAATTCACACAAATAAACAATTCAATAAAGATATCACAAACCTAGAAGTAATATAAAGAGAACAGTAAAAACAAGAAACAAAATGTAATGACAAGGTAGAAAGTAGAAACCCAATAGAGAACATCTTCAATGAAAAAACAACTCAAGGGACCCAATCGTGTAAAAAATTCACCATTAAAAAAGCAGTTACAACTATCTGCTTGCAAAACCTTTGTACAGCTAGTCCATCTAGTATTGTGAAAACCTCTCGTTTGTCTTCCTATCACAGTAACTCCAGTACTTCTAGAGTTATCGTATGAGAATCTCTTCCATGAACTTCTCATTCGCATGAGTTAGAACCTATAGCACTTTGATTTGCTACAGTAAACCTCACTCAAATGAATTTTGTGTGGTTTCAAATTATTGTCACAACCCCTCACTTTGGGATCACAGGACAAGTAAACCAAGAACAAGAATTTTCAATTTAAGCACAAGGAGAAAAGGCTCAAGGTTTTCTCTAAATAGCTCTAGGTGTGGCAATATTTTTCTTTGTGTAAAAGTCATACAAAGTAAGGTCTACATAGCTGTACAAATATGATATAAAGTGAGTAGCACTAAACGTAATTCATATAGAAGTTAGAAACTAAAGCACACAATCTCACACGAGCGACAGGAAAAAGTCTCAGGTTCATCATTGTCTTATTTGAGCAAAACATAATTTCACTTGAGCAAAATTCTTCAAGATCAAATTCTCAAAGGATCTTCAAGTTCAAATCGCTCATTACCAACATATACAATAATTATTTCCTCAAATTTGATTACAAAATATTGTTATGGAATGAGAATTGCCAACATTAAAATCCTACCAATAATGAAATTGGATCCACATTTCCTCACCCACATTTGTGCGTTTGCGCATTTTGTCCTTTTTTTTCTTTTCTGTTTTTAGCAGCCGCACTTGTTGACTTTTTTTTTTCTGTAAACAGTGCATTCATGCATTATTCACGGACCCACAACTTTCACTTTTCAGCAACTTTTTTTATTAAAAATTGGTCTCACGATACTATTCACACATTTAAAAATTATTTTGCTACAGCGTTTTTAGTTTTCAGTTTCAGCAAAATAAGTTGTATTCAAATGGACCCAGTAGTTTTGAACTTTTGTTTGTGTGTTTGGTTTTTTTTTTTAATACTTGATCAAGCTAAGTACTCTTTTTGTTAGAAAAATATCATATCATATTATATATAATAAAAGTTAGGCTTAGATATCGTGGTTGCATCAAGTGGCTTCACCAAATTGCAAAAATTTTAATAAATTTTTAGATTTTAAAAAAAAATATATATATATATATATATATTGGATAAATATGACAAATCAAGTAACGAAAGAAAGTAGTATTTGATTTACAATTATAATGGTTGTGTCTATCTAAAATGTTATTAACAAAGTCTAAAATTAATAGAATAGAATTACCTAAGGATAGAATTTAAATTAAAAAAAGAGAGATAAAAAAACGTAAAAGAAAAAAAAAAGATCGAATTTGCATTTTTTTTTTCCTACTGTGGGTACTTGACTCCACACCAAGGATTTTGTTCGCTTTGGGGAGCCAGGCCCTCACGAATTTGTTTTCGTCCCCGAGTGCAGGCACGAGCAAGCAAGCGCCTAGCTTGGACTTGTACTCGTCGAGTCCCACATCGGATAGAAATCCCTCCCACTAGTGCCTTATATGCTTCTGGAGCTAACACTAGTGTACCACTACAACACATACCTTTTCAACCCCGCCAATCCCTATATAAAGACCTGACCATACCATCAACCTCCCCGTTTTCTCCAATCTCTCCTTACCAAAATCTTCAACCATTGGCCATAACACACCCAGACCATAATCCTTTTAAGCCAATAACACAACACATGTGTTGTAGTGGTACACTAGTGTTAGCTCCAGAAGCATATAAGGCACTAGTGGGAGGGATTTCTATCCGATGTGGGACTCGACGAGTACAAGTCCAAGCTAGGCGCTTGCTTGCTCGTGCCTGCACTCGGGGACGAAAACAAATTCGTGAGGGCCTGGCTCCCCAAAGCGAACAAAATCCTTGGTGTGGAGTCAAGTACCCACACCTACGTTTCTTTAAAAAACGTAAAAGAAAAAAAAGATAGAACTTGCATTTTTTTTCCTACATTTTTTTTTTTGGTGGATAAATTTGCATCTTATGTCATCTTTTTTCTAATAATAAAGTTTAAAAAAAAATATTTGAGTTTCACCCAAACTACTTCATTTTGTAAATTTAATAAATTTTTAGATTTTAAGAATAGATATATACTTATTTTTTGGATAAATATGACAAATCAAGTACTGAAAGAAAATAGTATTTGATTTACAACTATAACAGTTGTGTCTATCTAAAATGTTATCAACAAAGTCTAAAATCAATAGAATAGAATTACCTAAGGATAGATTTTTTTTTTTTTTAAAGGTACCTAAGGATAGAATTTAAATAAAAAAGAGAGATAAAAAAACGTAAAAGAAAAAAAAAAGATCAGATTTGCATTTTTTTTTCTTACGGTTTTTTTTTTTTTTGGTGGATAAATTTGCATCTTATGTTATCTTTTTACTAATAATAAAGTAAAAAAAAAAAAAAAAAAGTATTTGAGTTTCACCTAAACTACTTCTTTTTGTTCATATCATCTTCTTCACAACCTAAAATTCTCACTATATATATACACAGTTTTTTGGTGTTTCATTATTTCTACTACGTACTTTACAATTATTTGTTATATTCTTCATTTCTCCTCTCTGCCCTACCTACAACCTTGCAGGTATTTTTTTTTTTTTCTTCATCAAATTGAATAGATTTTGCGTATTTGTTGCCTTTTATTATATATAAAATAATTTTTATTAACAAGTTTTATAGATAGGCTGAAATTCTATGTTTAATCACACATTTTAATGTTTTTTTTAGAAGTCAATATAGCAAGCAATATATTTGTATTTTTTAAATTTCTTATTACACGATTATTTGTTGTTGGCATCAATATTTTATAATGGATTTAATTTGTTATGGCTTTTGTTTGATGCTTTGTTCCACGTAATCTATATTCTTTTATTTGGATGTTAGAGAATCGATCCGTCCAAATTTCTATGTAAGTCTATCTTTACTTAACTCCGTTTTTTTTTTTTTTTAAGTTCAAAATTTTGGATATTTTTTCATTAATGAATTGAGGTTTTGGCTTAATTTTGTTTTCAACCGTTTCAATTATTGAATTCATTATTTTTTTCATGTGTAATATTAATATTTGTGTTTTTTTATGATAAAAAAAATAATATACATGTTCTTAAAGACTAAAATACAATACAATTACAAACATTACTTTAAGCTAGGATGTTATATTTATTTATTAGTAAGTTAGAATGTTACATTAAGTTAGCGTATTATATTTTTATTTATTATTAATTTAGAATGTTACATATGGATACATATGCAGGTTCATGGTTGATATAACTTATAACCATTTGAATAAAATCAACACTAAAACAAATTATTTAAATATCAAAATAAGAAATAAAAATTAATTTTTTTTAACTGTACAAGTACAATTTATTTTTTAATCTAAAATTTTGAATTAATTTTTTTTTTTCATTTTATTTGTTATTAAATTTAATTATATTATCAAAATATTTTTTATTAAGCCGTGCATCGCACGGGCATAATACTAGTTAGATATATAATATTGAGATAATAAATATAACATTTTATTTATTTATTTATAGATTATGAGAAGGTAAGCTACACTAGTTGATTTTGTCATTCATTGGTATTGTCAAAACCAGATTTAGCAACAAAATAAAAGATGAATTTCTAACTAACTCATTCGTTTTGAACATTTAAATAGAAATCACTATAAGATTTAATGCATAATCAATCATAATTGATTTTTGGGATTTAAAAAAATGTCAAGTTCTACTTTGATAGATGATTAGAATAGTAACAGAAAACAAAAAAACCTTTACATTTTATTTATACTTTTTAATGTGGAATATATTTTATTTTAGGTTTTCATTTTGAGTCTTAGTATATTTCTTATTCTTTAATGGAAAAAAAAAAAATTTGTTCATGTTTTAAACCTCAAAGATGAAATCCTAGATTTGTCCATGATGAAGTGGAAAAATATGAAGTTTTAAAAGATTATGCAACAACATTCAAAAACTTATATTTTATTTTATATGATGTGATACTCTGTATTAAAGATAAGCCACTTAATAAATTACATAAGTAAATTTTTTTAGAAAATTAAACGGTCAGTATTAGGTGGCTAGCTAGTTTTTTTTTTTTTTTTTTTTTTTTTTTTTTTTTTTTTTTTTTTTTTTTTTTTTTTATTGATTTGGAAGACCATATTAGTGGTACCAACCTGACTTGACAATCCTTATTGGTGCCGAGTAATACTAGGAATATTACAAAAAAATGCATTATGTATCAACTTTTAAACACAACACAACAATATATATATATATATATATCATGTAAGAAATTTATTAATTATGATGTTAATGTAACACAAACTTTATTTATTGTCACATTAGTTTATAAATTTTTTATATTAAAATTGATAATAATTTTAGCATTTTGTTATTTACGCCACCCCGAGTTACACATTGAAGACAAGTTGGAGAATAATTATATAATTCTGACAATTTATAATGACCTACTCTCTTTTTCTACTACCTCACATAATAGTAAATTTTACTAATTAAATTAATGATAAAATTTATTATTCGTATGAGATAAGAGAATACTTTGTTATTTATTTATTATTAATTTATTATCCTCCCGGAATATTGTATAAATTTTCCAAATACGATAATAAGGGTAAGGTTTATGCTATAAAAGCCCAAACCGGATATGAGCATTCAAAACACAAGGCCAAGAGAAAATGTAGATAAATTGAAACAAAAAGAAGGCAACAGTTTAGTCTCAGCCCTCCGGGCATATCACACATAACCAGCTGAAACCTCCAATGGCTACAACCATCAAGCCTATGCTTCCACTTTATCATTCACATAAACAAACAGCTTCCTCTCCTACTCCATCCATTTCCTGCAAACCCATCTCGGATCCCATGGCTTCTTTGCAAATTATGCATCCAACTCGGCCACGTGGACAAGTGGCAGTCTCAGTTGCTTTCAATCCATCAGGGAAATTCGACTTCTCTTTAACTGACGATGAAGAGGGTAACACCTTAAACTTACATGAAGTACATATCAGTTACCAGCCTATATGTCTTTTTTTTTAGAAAAAATGACATGTTTTTTAAACTGTGAAGTGCATTTTAAGTTTCAACTTGATTTTCTTATAGTTTTTGGTCAATCTTGAAAAACCCACATGAATTTATGAGTACAAAGAATGGCACGTTTAAGTTGAGCTGTTGCTTTAAGTTGAGGATAGCCAATAATATATAGTTTTGAAGATATAGGAATAGCCACAAGAATAGTTTCAAGTTATCAGGATATTTTCAGCAAAAAAAAAAAGTTATCAGGATATTGTTATCTCTTTAACTCGTACATATACGACTTGTAGCTTTGCATAGTTTCCCTTAATAAGAAATTTCTTGTTAGCAAATGTCCATGACCAGTCGTCTTACTAGTTACTGCTTCCGCTTAATGAGTTTATAGAGATATTAATCATAACTTTAAGCAATGATGTGTGAGGCTGCAGCTATTAACACTGATCACAGTGCCGAGTGTGGCTGCAGTTGAATGTACTAAGGCTGCAATTTTGCACTAAAGCTTCAATGATTTAGATCATCTTCTCATAGTTTGGTCAAAAATATCTGACCAACATATTGTATGCTATTATGGATTATGGCAAATTCATCAAAATGTTTTTACCCATTCATTTCTATTAGAAATATTCTGGCCTAAAAGGATCAAATTCGTTGTAGACCTAGTACAGTAATACTTGTAGAATTGGAATCACTTTGGTTGTTCGACAAGTACATGGGTAATGAGCCTACAATATATCTGGGCCTTTTAGGCCACAATATCTCTGACAATTTCCTAGAAACGAGGGAAGTGACCAACTCTAGCGCGCCTGAGTAGAGGTAGGAACATTATATCCGATGTTTTCTTGCTTTTTAATTGGTTACCCACTTGATTTTCTGAAGAGTTTCTGGGCTTGGACGGTTGGACCCTATGCTATGTGCAAGTTAACTTCAACTAATCAACCTTTTTAAATTTACCCTTCTTGTCTTCTCCCAAAAACAAGGTTCACCTTGTTCAAATGGAAGCATGAAACAGTCAGCAGAGCTACAATCCCACATGGGCATAGCAGCATAGGTGAAAGAAGCTCATTATATTGAAGAAATGGAGAATTATTAGAATTTGTCCAAATGACTATTAGAAGTTGTAATTCTTTGAATTTTCCTCAAGAAGTCCATACATTTTAGACAACCAACAGTAATTGTTTTGCTGTGCCCAAGATTACTTTTGATAGATTTTTTGAACTATACTTTGACAGATACATCACAAGTGGCACCTCCAATGCCACCTAGTGAAGACCGATTTGACGTGGTTATTGATAATGATATCATTAGCCGTCTTGATTTATCCCCATTTCAAGCCACAACAGGGATTACCTCACCATTATCTGGTAAGTATTTTTGTGAAGAATTCAACTGCTTTTGGACATAAGTGGATACTGATTCATATGATCCTTCCGCTGGTATTGTTACAGTTGAGCCAAAAGAGTTTCTTGAACGTACAATTGGTTTCACCATCAACTATACAAGAGAAGATCAATATGATCCTAGAGAATTAACAGAATTTCCTGATATAAGACTCTGGTTTGTAAGACTTGATGCTACTTATCCATGGCTGCCTGTCTTGTTAGACTGGCGAGCAGGAGAGCTAGCTCGTTATGCAGCCATGTTGGTCCCTCATCAGGTAATTAATAAATGAAGAGTATGAGAGGGAAAGAGAGATTATGCTTCAATGTGTTCTAAGTCTTGAAATTTTCTGTGGCAGATGAATATGAGAATGGGTGTTGTTTTTAATCCTGAGGCACTGGAACTGTTCGTTATGAAGAAAGTTTTTATTGTCTATTCTTGGTTGAAGCAACATGATATTCCAAAGCCTAGATTGAAGACAAGTGACATGGCCAGGATGCTTGGATTTGCAATTGGAGATGAACTATTCGACTTGATCGAAAAGCACCCACTTGATCTATCCTAAACAATTAAAGAAGCCTGCAACTCCAATTGTACTCCACTTGAATCCAAGATCTCAGTTCAAGATTCAAAATACATTTTCAAAGACCCAATATAATGATAATGACCATGATGGAACATCTAAAAGTAGTTTCCCCCCCATACGATGAGATTCACCAGAGCTGAAGCGTATCATTTTGTCCAAAAGTGATGCTATTCACCATTTTGTGGGGTACTTGGTGAAGATCTGACATCTTTACTTATGTTTCTCCAAAACTGTAGTTCTTTATATCTCTTAACATACATTTGTGTTTCTGATGATTACATTTTGAATCCCAGCCAAAGGAAAAAGACATATTGGGTGAATTTGCTGTAAAAAGTTTTTGTCAAGAATGCATCAAGGCATTTTCAAATGGAACAAAAATGGTATCTGTACATATATAATATATTATTATAGTCACAGAATTTAGTGCGACAGTGTTGCAGCCATGACCCTGCAAATTTTGTGAAGCTCTTGCCATAGACCTTCCAATATTTCTTTTGTTCTTTTTTGTGTTGAATTCTCATTTCTGCATTATTCGAATAATTTAGCACTGACACTGTATACAGAGAAATATGAACCATCTGCTGAAGTTCTTAATCAGACCTAACTTAGCCTTTTTTTTAATGAGAAAACAGCTCATAGGACATGTTACCGCATCACGACACATGTCTCCATGATACTTTAGCATTTCAGCTACACTGAACAGTGATGACTGATGAGAACATTGGTTTATGATGTAGATGATGCTTTCAACAACAACAATCCTAATAGTTTGAGGAGGCGACAGCAATCTATGGCAAAAATCATAGAGAAAAATTAGGAAGCCAACATTATTTTCTTCATATTTTTCTATTTGAATTTTAACTTTAAATTATATTATTTAGATTTATTTTCTTCCCTAATTTATCTTTATCACTATTGTTTGTTTTCCAAGTTAGGTTAGGAGTCTTAGTTTGACTAATTTCACACACACCCAATTACACATATCCGTACACACAAATCTCACATAGCAAAATAAATAGTTGAAAATAGACATAAGTGAAATTGGTGGGAATAAGTGGCACCCCGTTTGTACTTTTAGTACGCTAAAAATGTGTGCACTAGTCATATACAAAGGGTATAAAGGGCTTTGAAAAACAATAGTTCACTTTTATCTTGATCAAAACCTTTTAGATTTCAGAATTCCTTTTCCACTGTTATTTCTTCTCTTCTTCCTTAAACATGGACAAACAACTCGCTAATAGGAGATGAGTTGCACTAATATTAAACAATGACAATGATATCTATGGCGAATGACATGCCTTATAGATGTGTTGTCCACATGGAGGGAGGCTCATCATCATGACAACCAAGCGAATGACATGGAAGATTTACGAAGGCATGTTCAATGGTTCTTGGAGCGTTTAGCACTCTACAAAACTCAAGGTTGTGATGTTGATAATTTCGACTTTGAGGATGTCAACCCTTTTAATTTTTGCGATCATGATCATGGGGCAAGGTGAAAATTAAAGGAGTTTGTTTATTGGCCTAATCAAATTTGGCAGCCTCATGATGTTTATTTGAAGGCCAACATTCCAAAGTTTTAAGGGAAAATTAGCGATTAGGAGTGTTTGATTGATTGGAAGGAGCGTTTTTCCACCACATTCGTGCATATGGCTAAATGGGCTTAGTCTGGCCTTAGCAAAAAGTAAAAATAGACACACACTTCAATTTTATGGAGGCCCATTATATTACTTGCAATGCCAATGGGCTTGAACTAGACTTAGCAAGAACAAGCCCAGACAATGGACATGCAGTGTCGTGGTGGCTAAGCTTATCCCAAGGGCATGTCCATTGAGATTTTTTTTCTCTCTAGAATTTGCTTTTCAATTAAAAAAAAAAAAATTCCTATTCTATCATATTGGTAATGATAAGACTATAAAATTAGCAAGGATAGCCATTGAAAATTACTGTTCATTAAAAATTAACAGACTATTTTGCTAAAGTTTTAAGACTTTTAAATTGGTCTATTCTGATCTCCAAATGATTCAGTAAATGGTAGAGAATTGGTAAGATCTTCATTCTTTGCTCTTTCTTTGTCCTACATTTTTCTTTTGAATAGATCGAAGTAAATACTGCTTGATAGAAATCTTAGTTTTTAATTATAAGCTAAATTACAAAACAAAACAATCATCCCAAATCTGATTTGACCCCATGAATTGTTGTTTGCACCCCAACTTGACCAAGCCTTGTCATTCAAAAGAGGCCCCTGTCAAAAATGGTCGGATCTTTCCACATATGCGTCATTATCATGATACCGTGACCTAATTTGAGACTCTCGATCCCTTTAGGTTTGCTACCAATATTAGAACACTGGTCACTTGGAATAAATGATAAGAAATGAAAATAAGTTTTTTCTCTAATCTGTAACCACAAACAATTTTCTCAAACAGGTTGGTGAAGAACTAATACTAGGGAGTTATTGTGATTATATCTCAACATATATATATATATATATATATATATATATCAACTTTGAAACCCTCTTCTCAAAAAAAAAAAAAAACCTTTGAAACCCTTAACAACGCCCAAAATCAAGGAATTAAATCCTATTTTAGAAATTTCTCAAAAATGACAAAAAATTAAAATAAAATTCTTCCAATATATGATATGTGCACAATTTACTCACATGCTTGTACATTTTTTTCAGTGATGGTCATGTCTATTCAAAAAGGGGGCCTCATAGGCTCATACACGGTCGTTGAATTCAACAAGTTGCAGGACACATCTGAATTGTAGAGACCAAGTGACCAACAGTGTCATGGATGGGCTAATACATGGTTGGCTAGCTAGCTAAGGCGGGGCTCACATCCATGTGCTAATAGACCAGTGAACATGTGATAGTTATAACACAGGTATGGGGAGGGGAGGCAAAGCAAGTTATAGCAAAAGGAAATGGAGACCAACAAATATATTTATGAACCAATAATATATATATATATATATATATATAAGATTTATAACATATGTTAGCAATTGAGTTGCAATGTAACATTCATGGAGGACAAGCTCACAAAAAATTCAATGCCTAGTACATGCATGACTCAGTAATTGTTTGTTTTTGTGTGAAGAAGATGGGTTCCTAATCTGGTTGACAATCTTTTTTATTTTGTCAGATTTGTGGGGTCTGTACCAGCTGATACTGCCCAGTTTATACTTGGGTTTATTTCCAAATTCATGGAACCAAAATATAAATGGATGCATTTTGCATATGTGATAAGACATAATTTTTTCCAAAGATGAGTGGAAACGTATGACTTATTGACTTCCCTCAGACACTGCCATGTCTCTGCACATGAATTAGGAGAAAAAGTTGTTTGAATATTCAAACTGTTCTTTTTTTTCTGCTGAATAGCCATATAGTCGCACTACATATTTTCTGTATGTTGTACTTGTACTTTCCCACACTATGCATTTAACACAAATTGAAAAGCAATAGTAGAAAGAAAATGGTTTGCAATGAGACTAAACGTCATTCTTATTATAGAATGAGTATAATTCTTGCTTATAGACTTTTTGCATGAATGACTTTATTAGGAGTCTAATCTTCGTTTTCCTCAATTTGATTTATTCATGTCTTTTAGAGGTCCGATCAGGCTGTGCTTGTATTCTCTTTTCACTTTTTTTTGTGATTGATTCTCTTTTCACTATTTTTTGTTTATTTTTTTGTTTCCTCATTTTTATTGTAGTTCGCTTCTAGATGCATATTCTGAGTCTGGGCAAAAATGTACTTCAATCTTTTGTATAGTGATGAATTTTAATGCATTTACCTAACCTTGTTACAGGTTTACAGATAAGGATACTTTTATCCTTAACGGTAAAAACAAAAGAGCCATGAACCGCATTTGGTTATCTGATCTCTCGAGTATCTTCCATGTTCTTCTCAAAAAAAAAAAAAAAAAGAGCGAGTCTCTTCCATACCATGAAATCTATGGCATTGAATGGACACTAGCTGAACTGATTTATTATCTAACCTAACCCAGCATTTACTAGTGCACCGAAATGTCCCTTTTCAGACGGCAATCATCCATGCGTTAGATTTTTTGTGCTGATACGGACCAACATTTCATATTCTTGGTCGGAAGCTCAAAATTCAAAAATAGTGGTTTCAATTAGCTCAATTAATAAAATTTTTTGTAATAAAGTAAGAGATATGAGATTTAAATATCATCTATACAAGAAATTAATTAGCGTTTTGGTTCGATGATAAAAAACAATTATTATGAAACGAACAACATAGATTGAAATTTCATCATATTTATCAAAAGAAAGATTAACTTACAAACCCATCACTCTTTGTTACAATCTTTTATGATTTTTCAAATTTGAGGCAGCACAATATACACAATATATTTTGAGACGTAAGTCAATGAATTAAAAGTGTGATTATTTTAGAATTATCTTTGTTTAAAAATCATTCTTCTTGCTTTATAAGATGCAAAATTAATAATTAAGGTTTTGTATTTGGCACACTTAAAAAAAAATGGTTAAACAAATTAGGGTTTCAATTGGGTTAGATTTCTATTAGTTCAATATTTTGGGGATCTTTTTAGATGTGGTAAAAAAGATGCAAAACCCACCTATATTTTTTCTATTTAAAAAATCAATTATCATCCTACCATTTTTGGGAGCTTTTGTACATTTTTGCCTCTTTGGTTTGTAACGGAAAGCTTTAGGAACCATTTGTAAATTTTTGGAGTATGGAGAACCTCACGCCTCGAGCCAACTCTGTTTCATATCCTTCGTCTTTTTTGTGAGAAGAAAAAAGAAATGAAACATGGAAATTAAGATATATTTGATTTAGAGGTTGTAATTAACTCTAAAAACAAAGTTACAAGCATTCACATATTAAGTGCGAAACTGTATTTATAATATGACATACTAGAAATGATGGATGGATAGAATAGAGGAATGACAAGCAAGCTTGTTCATGCTCCTTAGTTCGGCTTTGAAAGCACCCAAAGCCTAATTGAGGAGACTGTGATCCAAGCTAATCTTAGCAATTAATCCAATAGAAATCCCTCGAGCTTCAAGATTGAATCCCTGAGATCGATCCTATTTCCGAGAATTCCTCCTTAATTTGAATCCTAAACCACTTCCAAATGCTTAGGGATTTGATTGACACTAAGGACTAGGTATTACCCATTCTACGTAAGGGTTGCAATTGCATTGATGTCATTTTAAGGTATGCACAATCAAGAGACCCTAGGGGCCATTTGGTAATGTTATTCTATTAACGTTATTAATATTTTTTGAAAATACATATGAGTGAAAAAGTTGATGAAAATACATGTAATATTATTTGTTGGAAATTTAGACCCCTAAAACTATAACCAGATTGCGTAGCCTAGATTAATTAGCCAAGTTGTTACTTAGTCAAATTAAGCAATTCTAGGTTAAAACAATCACAAAATCATATCATGCATATAAACATATAAAGCAGCGGAAATAATAAAGAACACAGTGATATGATCACCCAGGAAAACCAAACCGGTAAAAAACCTGGGGAGGATTTTACCCACCGATCCTCAAGGCAAAACGGAATCCACTAAGAAAGAATTGAAGTTCTTACAAAAGGACTTACAAGCTCCCCGCTTGACTTCCTAATGCTACACACCAGTAGTAACTTCCTGACACGACCACGCGCAGGCTCCGAATCCACGGACTACTTCTTTCTTTGTATTCCTTCAATCAGCTACAAGCTCCTCACTTGTTTTTCTTTAAGCTTCAATGGTTGCAACTTTGTTGATCATCAAGATGTTGAAATAATCTCTACCTTGAAAACCCTAAGTTTATGTGAAGGAAAGCTCCTCAAAGATCTCACAAGAGATTCACATAAACAGCAAATATGAGCAACAAAGACTTAGAGAGGTTTAGGTATAAAACCCTAATAAAAGGAGGCACAGGAGGCACAAGAGGCACTCTAATCTCTCTCTCTAAAAGTCTCAAAAACGTTCTAGGGTTTCCCTTATATATATAAGAGTTTTACTTGAACCCCAAGACATTTAAATAGAGTTTGGGCTGAACTGGAACTCTGCAGAAAAATAAATCTGTACGTGGTTCGATCGATCGAGTCTAATTTTCGATCGATCGAGGCTTACAGATTTAGTCCAATAAATTCTGCAATCACTCGATTCCAATTTTACAAATAAACATACTTTGAGCAAGCCTAAACCTAGACTAAATGTTTTGATCATGGTTTGCCAACAAAATACAAATTGAAGTTCTAATACATTAATTCCTAATTTCTTAAAACTCAACATTATTTAAAATTTTAAATACTGAAAATTATTGTTCAAAACACCCTACCAAATAGCCCCAAACATCTGCCTTGTAGCCTACACAAATTTGCTTATGCTGACTTTTGGAGTCTCCCACCGACGTACCGATGACGTATCAATGACTTACTTCTTGTCATTTTCTTCCCCAGTGAAGATGCACATGGATCCTAGATCAAGGTGTGCAATCAATTGCACATGCTATTCAAATTTTCTTTTTTAATTGGCACATGTCATACTTGTTATCATCCCGGATAACATCAATTCTTAGCAAAATTATGGTAAAATTTATAAGAGTGACGTTGGAAATGTTACAAATTTTACTACATAAATCTTACAAACGGATATATCACCAATCACGTAAAATCAATTCTAAAATTCATTTATTATGTAGTTTAAATCGAATCAATTATATTCTTATCACATTAGTTTTGTAATATTTTTTTTAGTAAACTTCGCAATAGCTTTTAGTATTTTCCAATATATAGTGTGTATTTGGCAAAAATTATTCTAACAAACTTATTTTTCTATTTAGCTTATTTTTACTACTATTCATGAATCTCACTACACTTTTTGATACTATTCATGAGTCCTACTGTACTACTTAAACTAAATTTTACATTTATCTACAGTACTTTCAATAAAAAGTTTTCTATTTCAACAAAATAAATAAATTCCAAATGTACCCATAATACACTTATTGTATCATGAAATTAATGGCCATAAATTCAGCATGTTGAGGAGCAGGTGTTAAGGAATGTGCAGAGCAACAAAATAAATCCTACGAGACAAAAACATTTTTATAGAAAAGCATGAAACACGTTATGTGGATGGATTGCTGCTTATTACAGTACTCAGGGAGTGCTGTCTATTGGTTAATTAAGGCGTTGTCGTGCATTTATGATTTTCATATTCTCTTCACGTAGAAGTTCGAAATCAATGCAACAAAACATTGTCATTTTTTAATGGCAAAACACTAAAAAGAACTCATCTGACAGAGATTTTTAACCTCAATTTGATACCATGCAGGGACCCAATGACAACCTCGACAACAAATGCACAGATATAAAGAATACTTGCCAATGATTCTTACATAAATGAAATAGAGTGTTGAAATTTGACATCAAAAGCAAATCCCAATGCCCTACGTGCAATGTAATTCCTTAATTTCCTCTATCTTCTAACTTGGTCCATGCTTATTTTGGACCCTATTTTAATACTAGTCTCTTATATATTAATGGGTGCTGTTAACGGGTGCTGTACAGCATTCGTTAATGTGATAAAATTTAAAATAAATTATTCATATTTTTTTAGGGATATGAAAAAATTAAATATGTATTAAATGTTTGTCAGTTTAGATGGAGTATTGGAGAAATCAAAGTACACGTTTAACATAAATCACAACTGAAAAGTAAAATTTTATCAATTTTCAATGTAGGTGGGATTTGTGAAAAATAATAAATGAACCACAGCTGGTTCATTAACAGGTGCTGGCTGGCACCTGTTAACAAAGTCCTATATTAATTAATGGAATCCCAATTGTACCTTTACGGCACCACAAAAGAATATAGAACTATTATCACCTGGAAGTTGTAAACCTGAGTATTTGAAACTCTTAATCTAATGGAAACCAACACATAAAGGTGTATTGTTTCATTGTTTTGTTCTGAGTAGCGACCAGACATAAATCATAAAACATTACCCCAGAACACAAAAAAGGGGCTTATTTATTTCTTTGTTTGTTGGTTTTCCTGTAGCTAGAAGTGGACCAATTTATTCTGCTAAGTCTAAAAAAAATATCATCTATTGTCTCTTTGTCGGCCGAAAGTTCTTAACTCTTTAATTTTTGGTATCTTGGACTCATTCGATCATTATGTTTCGTTGATCCCATAAGTCAAATTCCTCAGTCGTTTTATACATGGTTTCATTCAAAAAAGAAGTTTCACAGAGAAAATATGTCCAATAAGTCTATAACTAATTAGTCCCCAAATAGTACTGGAACTAGTTTCAAGAAACCAATTGTCGGTTCTCCAATTTAAAATAGAGTAAGGGTATGTTGGGCCACAGAGTTTAGTTTGTGTTTGATTTGGACAATTACCTGATTAGAGCTGACCTAATATGAAAGTGCTATATTTTTAATGGGAAAATTTTTGAGACTTAGTTCACGGAGCGCCCGTGTTTAACCCATTGTGGATCTTCTATGTAGGATATAAACACGGTTATTTCATATTAGGGTTGATTGTGTTGTTGAGAGAGAAATGTTGTATTGCCGCATCCAATGGCGACTTATGGCAAGGATGGTCCTTATGGTCAGGGTGGTCCTTATGGCCAGGGTGGTCCCAGGACCACCCTAACCTGGAAAAAAAAAATTATTTATAAAAATTTATAATTTTATATTTATTTACCTTTAAACAAAATTTTGGGACATCTTGAATTTTTTTTTATGCCAATAAAATTAAATTCAATCCATAATTTGAGCAACTTAACAATATATTAGGGTTTTTCAAACAAAAAGGAAAAACTCAAAAAAAAAAAATTGAACTAAAATCTGAAAAAAAAAATTATAATAAAACTACTAAAGGCTAGGCAGTGACTTGATTCCTTCACTAGGTACATTGCCCAATACAACACAATTTCCAACATTTTATTATTTTTCCTCACTAGACATATATTACTTCTCATTTTTTTAATTTTTTTTTCTCTTGTTTATTCTTAACCACACACGTCTTTGTGTGTATTTGGATAAATTATTTTTAGCCAGCTTATTTTATTATTTAGCTTATTTTTGCTACTATTTATGGGCCATACTGCACTTTTTAGTATTATTCATGGACCACACTATACTATTTCAGCTAACTTTTACCTTTATCTACAGTATTTTCAGCAAAAAAGTTTCAGTTTTAGCAAAATAAGTGGTTCCCAGACACTTTTACATCTACGTTTTAAATTTTATTACATCTTCATCTACACTTTTACATCTACGTTTTGCCTTCCTCCTTATTCGTAACTTCTGTGTCTTCTACCAGTACCAGTACGACAGTGTCTCTTCTCAAGTTTTGAGTTTTAAATTTCTCAATACGATTTTTTTTTTTTAGCTGTACAGGTACCTTTGTTCATTTCTTTTCTTTTCATTTTTTTTTCCTTTTGAAGTTTTTCAGTGTACAAAATGCAAATTTGTTTGGTTTTAAGAACAAATTTTTTTTTTTTAAAGCACAAACTTCATGTCAGCCAAATCTTAAATTTCGGCCGGTAATTACCGAAATGTCTCGAAACACCCGAAATAGATTGAAATGACCCGAAATTTTTTCAAAGTGGAATAAGGTGGGTTATTGTTCCGGTTTGTTTACCGACCCGATATTTTCTGACCAGAACAGAACGGAATTAATAACATTGAATCAAACCTAATTGCCTAAAGGCTAAAAAGAAATAAGATTGTGTAATTTATGCTTCTTAAGGAACACCCTGAACAAAATTCCTGAAGCCGCCACTGGCCGCATCTTGTATATTTTCTTGAAAATAGTGAAATTATTACTGATGAGTTAATGAATCAGTGGGCTAAAATCTCCGAGCATTAATGATCAATGAGCGTAAATCCTGAAAATGACAAACAAGAAATCAAAGGGGACCGGTGGAGGCCGGCCAAAAATCCTCCGATGGTAAAGTCAGTGGATTGAAGTCACAGAGAAAGAAAGGTACTTCAAAGACTTTTCTTAATATTTTCTTCGAAAATATCTATCTCTCTTTACCTCTTCGTAGAGAAATCTTTATATAGTGCACATTGAACGGTTATTTGCTCTCTCAAACGTCCCTTCAGTTCAGAAATTTGTTGAAGTCAGAGGTAACTTAAATAACTTCCATGGTAGTTATTTTGTTCAGAACGATGCCTCCTCTTGGCTTGTGGAGGCTTCGGTTCATAGGTAAAAACTACCTTTGTCAAGATTTCCCATCCTCGTCCGTCATCAGGGACGGACGAGTTCCTGCCCGTCCTTCATTTAAGATGGACGAAGCCTCGTCCGTCCTCTATGAAAGACGGACGAGGCTTGGTTAAGGAGGTTCGTCCGTCCCTTGCTGGGGACAGACGAGGTCTGCTGGAACGACTTTGTCGTCCCCTGTTCTTTCCTTCTTTGGACGACGCGTGCGGACGAGACTGGGAGATGGCCTTTTTTCCAACACCATCAATTACAACTTCATGGATGTAGGCAAATTGCCGAATCACGTAATTTCTTTTGTTGTGTGATTGTTTTGTGTGTCTTATTTTTCTCTTTTTTTTTGTATCTTAGAGCACTAGCATTGGGGGTGTATAAACCTCCAATTGCTATTTTAGCAACCAACAAGGCCAAATCGCCCCACATCCGGGAGTGGGTTTTTATTTTTTTTACCAACAGTTCACAAAGGTGTAAAAAAAATTATTATTTTAATGAGAAAAGAGCAACAAGAAGGTAGAGAGATGGAAGGGAGGAAAGAGAAACCAAATTTTTTATATTATTTGTTGGTATAGTTTATAATATTTTAATGAGTTGTATGTAAAAATAAAAATTAGGATATTGAATGAGTTGTAAAATGAGATAATAAAATAGATAAAGTAAGTTTTAAGAATTTAAAATAGATATTTTTTTGCATCTTCAAATACTAGTGCTCTTACATATATATCTAGGAAATCGTATATATTTCCGATAGAGTATATATACAATATTTTTTGCAACAAATTTAACAAGTGTTGAGTTATCACCACCCGATGGAGACAGAGCCAAGCAACTCACCATGTCTTGCATAGTTTCACATGCCATCATAATACCAATTCGGCTGATATCATGGCACTTTTAATCAAATTGGGTTGTTTGCATGTAACTTTTAAGACTTTTTATTTTTTTTTAATGTGCCCAATCAAATGACACGTCAGCATTTTGTGTATATAGTATAAAGATTAAATTGGATCCATTTGCATTTTTTGAGGATTTAATTACTATATTCAAAACTTTAGTGATGAAATTGGAAAATTGAGTAAACTTTAATGATAAAAATGTCGATTTTGCCAAAAATTTATTGCTTACAACTTCTTAATTGTCTGGTTTCAATGTACTTGTGGATTCATCTTTTGCACTGCCATGTTACTGTTTAAAAGGGGGAAAAACATCTTTCTTATAAATCTTTAAATTCATTACTAAAAAAAAAAATTTTTAAAAAAAAAAAAACTTTTGAGTTGCAGAGTCAAATACCCTTTTTTTTTTAATTCGCTGGGACAAAACTCAATGACCTTATTTGAGCATTATTTTCTCTATAGTCGCCACGCCTCGGGTAAATGCAAAATCAAATATATATATATATAATTACAAACCTAAACTTATTCTCAACTTTTAACATTTAAAAGCTGTTACTCATTCACCAGTAGTGCTAAATAAAGTATACAATATTTCAAAAGAAATGTTTCCAAAGTGATATCATTCTTGCTAAAATTCATTCGGTATGTTACACATTATACAGGAAACAAAACATGCACAGCAAACCTCTGTTTGCATGATATACTAATCATGACATTCCCCTTTCCTTTTCGCACTTTATAAAGTCATTAAGTACTTAAGTACATTAAGAGAGTACTTCACACTAAACTTAATTTATAATACCTTTTCAAGTCAGATCATCAACTTTTTTTTCTTTACTATTCTTTCTTTGCCCGCCTATATAAAGAGGTAAAACAAGCTAAGCAACATCCACAAATATAGTGACCAATAAGTCTTCTCTTGTGCATGAGAACCTAGGTCTAAAAAAATAATAAAATAATGCCCATGCGCAAGTTTAGCAGGGTTTAGGCACAAATTGTGTCCTAATGGAAAAAGGCATACCTACCAATTTAAGATTAAATTTGGACAAAATCTTAGCCACTCTTGTTCCAAATCAATTCTCAAAAGTCCTTTCCAATGGATATTCATGATGTAATTGATTGCCTTTACAAAAGAAGTTGCATCTATTTTGTAGAAGTAGAAAGAAGTTCATTCATTGACAATCAATTCCAAGGATATATAGATAGCTCTTATTATGATGTTAATTAACACATATAGGAAAGAGTGTAAGACAACAAAAACATGATGATTTTATACAATTCAACGTGGATCTTATAACTAAGAAGAAGAAGAAGAAAAAAAAAACATTATCAAATTAATCAAATTATTAGTTGAAATTGAAAATCACACATATCAAATGCCACTGTCCGACACTACTGCCACGAGGATGCCTTATTGCTTGTTAAAGAGTGAACACACAGTGTGAATAGGCGGTGCCCACGTGGCCAAATTACGTGCCACGTCATGTCTATGTGGGCCCCTAGATATTGACGTCCACGTGGATTGGCCGCCCCATTGGGCAACTAGCTACATACATATGCCACGTAACCCAACGGCAATTAATTTTTGATGCAAACATAGTGTTTCAAGCATTGTCTGTCTGTCACCGTCATATTAAATTTTTTTTTTGTTTTTTATGACACGTGCACTATGTCCCACAGTGTTCTATCAAGTGATGACATGGCAGTCTCTAATCTAATGAAGACAAATACAACAGTAAAATCATCCCACTAGTCACTACCAAATTCGTGGTGCTTATTGGTTTTTAGCAACTCAACTTAAACATTCACCATGTTTATCAATTTTAATGGGACTTATATGTGATGCTTAAAATGTGTTTGAATATCTCTCAATCTCATACCATCAAAAATCGAATACTCTCTTTCATATATAGTTGATAGATTTTGTTACAATTTGGCTGTAACTTATAAAACGAATGATGACTATATATGTTGTCATTCTATAAGTGTCACTGTGATACAACTAAGATAAGGCTCTCAATAAACTTTTTGTCCCACATACTAGTTAAGTCTCCTTTGATGTGTTGTATGGGAGAAGAAGGAGAAACAGATCCCACAATATAGTGATTGGAAGGGCAAGAAACTCTAACTAAAGAAGGAAAGCAATAATTTTGTAGAATACAAATTTTAAGTTGCATTTGCCCATGAAAGAGAGAGAGAGTTTTTATAATTATGTTTAACATTTTTTTTTCTAATTTAGATAAGTGGATCTGAATCGTCTTATAACTTAAATTCATCATATGAACAAACTTTAAATTTATATGTGTTAATGTGTATATGTATATGCATGTATGTGTCTAATGTCTATATTTATACCTTAAAATAAAAGGAAGAAAATGAAAGATTTAAAGAGAAAAGGAGAGAGTGAAAGCAAAAGTTTACATAGTTTGAAGGCTCTTATATATAATGGTAATACTTTTACTAATTTGAAGTGTGTATTAAATCCAATTTAAAAAATATATACACACAATGGTTGGCTTATAAGGCCATTGATTATGACTTGATTTACAACATAATAAACAACATGACTAAGGTACGTACCTAGTAAAATATATAGAGGACACATACATTAAGCCATACAAAACATGTGCACATATTAACCTCCCTCCTTAAGCCCAAAGTCGAATTTTGAATTCTAAATTGTAATCTCATAAAGGAAACCATGACCACAAGTGATTGAATTGGATTTAGAATAGACTAAGCCTAATGTGGAATGAACTGTGCAAAATGCTGGCAATGGTAGCTAGCAAACAGCAATGATTAGTACTCGGTGAACAACTACATCAATGACCAAAGAGTGGCGACTATGTCCAGAACATGGCTACAATGGTAGCCTAAGAAATATAGGCAGAGGATAACATCGTGGTGAAAGCACGTAAATGAGTTCGTAGATGTCGCATATTTGCATGGAAATAGTAATTTTCTAATTCTTGAATCTTCAATTTTTCGGTGTATGCAAGTATGCAACATTAAAACTTAATTTTTTGTTCAGTGACAAAAGAAATAAATAAATAAACAAACAAACAAACTTAGCTAAATTAATTTACACTGGTAGTCTACACTTCTTTGAAATAATAGCAACACGTCCAACATCTGTGCCACTTAGGTATAAAAACTTAGATCTCTTTTTTTTTCTTTCTTTCTTTTTTGGCTAAATGAAAAGATGGTTTCCGGTGTAGACTTGTCTACCCCACGGCATGTGACGGTAATGGATAATACAACGTGTACCACCAAGATCTTCGAACATCGATATGTGCCACTTAGGCATAAAAACTTAAATTTCTTTTCTTTTTCTTTTTTGCTAAATAAAAAAAGAGGTCTTCGGTATAGACTCATTTATCCCATGCCACGTGTAAGTAATGAGTAATACTACGTATACCACCGAAGTCTTGATGGGACTATCATCATGGGCAAAACTCATTTGTTGAAGCATCATAGGCCTCATGGCTCAAACTGCTCAACTCTTGCTAAGCACCATGTGAAGCAATACGAATACTCTTACCACCAAGTCATACCCCACGGTGATATAAAAACATAGAGCCCAAATTACGAACTACAATCCTTGCCTTACCCTATAGTGTGCGCATTCTTGATTTTTCTTTTGTTTTTGTTTTTGTTTGTAGAAGTCATGAGCTGGCCGGTTGTCTACCTCTTGCTGGATTAAATTACAATATTATATTTTTATTTTCCTAAGAAAAAAGATTTAAGGAATTACCTCAAAGCCTTGAATTTTGCTTGGGAAGTTGGATAAGATTTATCAGGGTGTCCCATCCCTTTACCCAATCTTCCATACCATGTAATTGACATTCCACTATAAAGAGACAGCATGAATTGTGACCTCAACCGTCTGATTTAATTAGCTACTCAATAAGGAAATTCCTTATAGTGAAAGCCATTTGATCTGATTAATCATTTAAATGTAAAAGTGGTTGACTAGCCAAAAGATGAGGAAGTTTATTGATGATGATGATGGTACAAGATATACAATCGATCAATTTTGGCATTAGGCAAATCAAACTGTCAAATCCCAGGAGGAGACCTAGTATGATTGGGTGAAAGGAAATGAGACAAAGCATGAAAGCTAGCTAACTTTCTGGAGGTGTGTAAACATGGTTGCATGAAATTGAGAAAGTACAAGGTGCGGACAATAGGGCAAAATCTAAAAAAGAATTCTGAAAATCCTCATTACACACCCCATGAACAATGGAGGAGTTAAAAGCAAATGTCCTTTGTCATACTCTCTGTCATTGCCATTATTTTTCTCCTAATTTTTCTTTCTTTCACTTCATCTGAGCACTCCTAGTTTGTACAACATGAAGTGCCCCATTCATCGAATAGACAATTCCTGGTCCACCATAAATATTGCTTTTGAGTTGAACTTGAATTTGATCAAGACCCCCATATTATTGAATTATTATATGAAGTGCCTTGATGGGTATATAGTCAATTAGTCACTTCTTTTGAAAAATAATTGAACTTTACTGAGGGAACACAAAAGAAAAGAAAAAAATAAAGTGGAAGAAAACTCCATTCTAAGTTTATGTTTGAGAACTTAGTGTGGGCCCTATAACCATCTATATATATAAGCAAGCGCTCCCCATGCTATAGCAACCAGTCACAAGCTACACATTCACACTATTCAGGAGAAAAAGAAAGAGATACCCCTAACTCTCTTCCTGACCATAGCTATTTCAAATCTGCATCACTTCCCATTTCTTACTCAGATTTCTTCTTCGAAAGCTTATCTCCTATGAGGCCCTATCTAGCAGTATCACTTTTGCTTTTGTCCCTTCTTCTTTCTGAGGTTCAAGGTATGCAAAAATCTATATATCCTTCTTATGAGCATTGGAATAATTAGGTTCTGCTTTGGCATCATATGAGCTCTGGTTGTAATATTTTTTGTTAATTTTGTGAAGGGATCCGCTTGGATAAAAGTTTCATGTCATCAGTTGGGCAACATAAAGTAGATGTGAGTATTATACAAACATTTCAATTTGTTTTTCATTTTATTGAGATGGATTTTCTTCATTTATCTCTTCCTATTTTGATGGTGAAATTTCTGTGAATGAATGCAGGAAGAAAAAAGTGCTTTGACAAAAATACATGACAGTGCTGTTCAAGAGGTCATTCTGTGCAAAGATGGGCACTGTACAGGTACCATGAAGAAAAGAGTTTCTAGAGTTTCCAAGAAATCACACCACTGGTTACCAAGCATTCATGAAGATTACTATGGACCTAGGAGTCACAGACCTAAGCACCATTAGTTTCTTTTCTCCCTCTAGATAGAGTTTTTTCTTCTTCTTTTTTTCCCAAATTTTAGACACTAGCTAGTGATCTTTATAAAGAGTTGGGGTTTCAGAAGATTCATACCCATGACCATGTACTACTCTACAAAGAAAATCATGTCCAAGAGAAGCTTCTCTTAATTATTATTCTTTATAAGTTACCTAGAGCAATATTGATTAGTATGGGTACTATATATGGTCTAAATGCTGTAGTAGACCCACAAAGATTTATTGAATAAGCAACTTGTAGAGAAAGTAAGAACTTGCATTGATTGTGAGCACAGAAATTCCATGTCGTATCTAAATTGGTTTCCTCATGTGTATTGTTGCAGGAAAGAATAGAAAACTTATTACCACAACAACCACTTCTACTACTAGCACCACCACCACCACATCAAAGGTTGGTTCTTTGTCAAGACAACTAAATTTCCATTGATAAGTATCACAATACTTTTCATAATTATTGAAATAACATGTTATGATTGGTGTATAATAAAAATAATATAAACATAACTACAAGTCATGTTAGCTAATATGAAAAAAGTTGGGTTCTTAACATTAATGAATGTCCTCTTTCTTCATTTCTTCTTCTATATATATGATTATATAATAGATATATACTTCATGTACAGAATGAGAAGAATGGAGAGAATAAAGCTGACACCAATTCAAAAGGAAAATCGGGTAGTGGGGAACTTGGTGAGCAAGAGAATTTCGTGGTTAAAGGAAGGCCTACTTCAGAGGTTTCCCAATCCCATGAACACCACGAGCAGTTTCCGGACAACATTGACCTAGCTGAGATGGACTATTCTCCAGCAAAGAGAAAACCTCCAATACACAACTGAGTGTTAGGAATATAACAAAAATTAAAAGTAGAATGTAGTACTGTTTAGGATAATAAAAGTGGGGAATAGAATGTTATTGGACAATGGTGACTGGACAGCATTACAGAAATGCAGCAGTTTTTTTAGGGTTAGGATCGATTTTGTACATGAGATAGAATATTCTATTATTATTGTTAATCTTAAACTACTTTCATTTTGATGATTGAATCATAAGCACTTTTGGAGGGGCATTTGTAACAGTCAAAAGTGGAAAGAAATTAATAAATAATCTCAGTTATATGCATATACACAGTGGCGGCTTTTGTTTCTGCTTGTGCATCGTACACATAAGGTAGAACAAATTTGAGACAAAAATACCAAAAGTTTTTCTCCTTTAATCTCTGGAAAAACCCATGAATAGCATATTCAATTATTCATTCTTCATGGTTTTGACATTAGAACTACTTACAATCGCAACAAGTTTTTATTTGATTTGTTACATACATAGATTCATCCAATAATATCATTTACAACTTGCTATCTCAACTTGTCATGCATTATTAATTAGGATTTTATTATTTGTAAATCATGTGGCACTGTATATAAATTATGTAATATTTAATTTGAATTATGCAATGAATGATTGAATTATAATAATGAAAGATTGAATTCTAATACTATATTATTGTTAGAGACTTAGAGGTCTTTTTGCTCTTTGCTAAATGACATTAGAAATTTAAAACTCTCTCAAAAGATCAAAAAGTGTTTGCCAAAATATCAATCAATGGGCTTTGTTTAATGCAGCATTAAAGACATATGCTGAATGGCAAGTAAAAAACAAATTTTGCTACAGTCAAATGGGACCATGGATAATTAAAGAAACTGGACATAAGAAACTAGAGACGAGCAGTGTTTGATGAAGTAGGTGGCTGCATTATGTGACCAAGACCCATTTGTCTTTCTTTTCTGATGCAATGGACCCACCACAGATTTTTGGTCTGGGCCCATTTTCACATATTATTTGTATTATATGCCCGCCGGTATGAATGGTCACTCTTTACAAGTGGGCTCACATGTTCTTTGATGGGTGATGAATGTTGTGGCCCGTAGAGCCGAAATTGCGGTGGACCACAAAAAATTGGGGCAGCATTTGGGGCATGGTGCCTGGAAATTAAGATAACAGGCACAGCGCATTCGTACATTGTTATTGGAAAATGAAAATGAATTATTACCAACCACGGTGTTAATGCTCCATTGGTTTCTCTATAAAATATTTTCAAGAAAACTTTTAAGTTAGAAAAAAAAAAAAAAAAAACAACTTAGTAAAACATTTTGCAAAAATATATAATGGTTTTTCCTCCATTTGATGGTTGGGCTACCAATCCGGTGGCCGGGGCTGTTGATAGTGGTTACCTAGTTGGGAGGCATTGGTTTTGGTGATTTGTACTTGAAAATTTTATATCATACTAAACATTTGAAAATATTTTCAGATGTAAAATATTTTTACTGAAAACATTTTATAGTGAAACAAACGAAGCATTAGTCCTCTAGGCTCCGATTATTTAGTGGTATACTAGTATTTTTCTATGTAAAGGTGAAAGTTTAGCAAAGAAATAAAAAAACTCAACCATCATTCGAAAAGAAAAAAAAAAATAGTCTTCTTAAATTGCTTTAAAGTCAGCAGGCTAAGTAAAGAAGATGAATAAGAAAAGTGACCCGACTATAAGAAGTCACAGATCCGCATATTTGTTAAAAGAATGGTTCAATGATCCATAAGAAGTGAGTGTGCGACAATAAAATATGATGACCTTAAAATCTGATTTTGAAATGTTTCTACAACTTTTGATCATCAGGGCCAAGCTCCTCGACACCATGTAAGTGTGATAACATAAATCATGATGGGGTTGAATTGGTATTGGATGTAACAAGAATATACAACATCTACCACTTAAATTATGTGAGATGGATGTGATATATCATTGTTACACAAAATAAAAATTATTGTTGTGGCCCTTGTCCGAGGCTATGAACCATTGGTTAGCATGCTGAAAAAATAAAATGATCCCTCCACTTTTATCAGCATAGACTAAAATTATTGCTTGTATTTAATCTCTTTGATGTCTTCTTTCTTTTTTCCTTTAAATCCCTCTTTTTTATGGTCTTATTCTTTTTATATTTTGGTCATGAACTCAGTTATCAAAATTTTGTAATAGTCAATTTTCAATTGTAAAAAGAGCATGGCCCATAGACTAGTTTATTGGGCTGAGACCCTCCCCCATCTCCAGATTTCATGACCCAAAATAAATAATTAATTATGTTAACCCCTCCCATGCTGGCTAAGCCGAGTGAAACTCAGCCCAACAAAAATCATAATGGGCCAATCCAACAAAATTCAATTGAATGAGCTTCAATTGGAACCGATTCTCAGTTTGGGAGACTGCCAAGCCCAACAATAGCCGAAGCCTTGGTGCATGATTATGAACATGTTCATTCTTCTTTTCCTTTTTTTCATGGAAATTTCGTACATAAACTAATTATTACTGTATAAATAGGTTCTTTTCTCTTATTTTCTTCATATTCTAGAGTTGAACAAGAGAAAATGAATCAAATGATGTCAAAATACATTAAGATAGTGCTCTAGTTAGAACGAATAGTGATGGTATCAATCACTACTTTGAAAAATGAGTTTTTTTTTTTTTTTTGGAATAACTAGGAACAGTAATTAGATTCAATCCTGGGTTATGAAGATGGACCTAAACTCACAATTTTATACTTGAATACATCTTTCTATTGGAACTACCAAAATTCCCAGACATCATTCTACAAATTCCTTTCAAATTTTGAATGAGAGTTCAAAATTTTGCTACCATAGTATATTCGGCAGCGATACCATCTCCTATAGCATGAAAGTGCAAAAATGTGAGGAGTGAAGCATTTTTTATTTTACCCCCTCAAATGATGGAGAGGACTCAGTGAGAGAGAAATAGAAACTTCCAATACACACCTGAAAATTGAACTTCAAAAATACACCTGACCTTTCAAAGCAACTAAACAATACAAGATAAGTTTTTATAAGCGTGTATAGTAATTGGAATAAGAGATTGATAGAATGACAAGAATCTTGCATGCCACTCAATGGTGTTATTTGTGGAACAATTGACAATTCTACAGGTTGTAAGTTGTAACTGGAAAAAGAAGAATTTACTAGTTAAGCCAATTACAGTGCTCTATCTACGTTGCTACTTCCTATAACTTATCCCCTAATGGATTAGTGTACGTTGTCACCTTTCATTCATTCTAACTTTATACAGTATCATTATATACTACCAATCAAAGGTGACATTGTCTCATCAATGTGAATTCATATGGGAATAGGAATTATTGTCAAGGAAAAAAAATGAATTTCTTTTTTGGTCAAGTATTAGATAGAGGAATCGAATCTAAAAAAAAAAACCCAAGTAAAGCCATTAGTGATTAGACCATTGGAAATGAATACACAAGCATATGTATATAGAGAATACGAAATAATAGTCAAAATTGGCATGCGTTTTAGCTAGCTCAACTAGTGAAGTCTCTTATTATTGAATGAGAAATCTAAGGTTTTAACTCTGCTTATCTTAAAAATCTATTGATATCTTAACTTGATTATAAATAGTAGCCATCATAAAATAAATACCATAAGTCGAAATTTTATCATAAATATGAAAAAATTAAATAAATAAATGTCCAAATTGACTCTCATGAGCTTTAACTTTTTGGCATAAATGTATAACAAAGAGCTCCTTAGTCCTCACACGACTTCAAGCTTTACCAGTCCTTTATCCATTTGAACAATGAATTTTTGTTTAGTTTTTGCTCCATTACCAATGACGTAAACTATGAAATGTCTTTATGACTTTCACCAATTAGTCCATTCATGATCAAATTTGTCAAACCTTTTACACTTTCTTACAACGCAACTATTCCTCTCTATTATCGCAGAAGTCTGAAGAAAACACACACGATACTTTCTTTAATGAACAGAAACTAAACCGTTAGTTTCTGGGTAGTAAACCTCGAATCTACAAGGGGTTCCTTGAATCCACAAGATGATAAACTAGAATCCACCAAAAAAAGAATTCGACAAAAGTCTGTATTTTATTAATAATAATCTGATTTACTTCCAATGGCTATAAAACATATAAATACTAAGAAAGTAAAACCCTAGGATGATTAGAAAACTTCTGAAACCCTAATTCGCACTAATTACGTGATTAAGTGACAATATACCGAAATTTACCAAAAGTGGCAAAATTGAATTAAATGCAAAATCATAAACTGCTGACCTTAAGGGTCGTCCCAAAACAAGCGAGACATTATTCTAACTTTTAAGCAAAAAGTTATTAAAAAAAATAAAAATTACTATAAACGGAAAAATCGCAGTTTTCGGGGACTAAACAGAGGAATTCGCCAATTTCAGGGGGTACTTCATGGCAAAGTGACGACTATTGCTCAAAAGGCCATTCTGCTTCAGCCTACCCAATTTCATGCGATTCCGACTCCAAGGCCCATAATTTTTACTAGTGCCTTTTTGCCTTGCGTGATGATATCAGGCATGCGTGAGAGTCTAAAAAGGTCATGACAGTTTGTTCTACACTACTCTCTTTCTCATTATCGTTCGTCCTCAACGTTTTTTCGTTTCATTAGCTCCTTGACCACTAGAGAAAACTCAAACATCTTGCAATCTTCGTCGCCAATTTCAATAAATAAATAAAAAACCATGTTCCCATATCCACTATCGGTTTCTTTTTGCCTTTAGAAACTAGACCCAAACCCACCTGCTCCAATTCATTGACATTGAGTCTCATGAGTACCTAAAAACCTTCTCATTCTATTTTACATTTTCTCTCTCTTTAATGCCACCGAACACCTAAAAAACTTCAAAGAATGACATGAGCTCAAGTGATGGAACTTGAGTAATACCTTGAAGACTAGGCTTCATAAGATTGGGTTGTTGTGAGAAATGAATGTTAAGTTCTCAACCCTTGGTGTAAACTTCACAATTTTCTTTACCAAGGCAAAGCAACGGGGAACCATATATATTTCTTGCCAGCATCCATCAATCTCGTAGCTTAGATGGATCATACAATTTTTTTTTCAACACAATAATTAACAAAATAATGATGTGGCATTTTGCTATTAAGTTGATCAAGTGGAAATTTTTATATTAAATAGTTTATGAGGCATTATCCAACTAAAATGTCACGTCAATTTCTAGAATTTGTGTAGTGAAAGTTGTCTTACTCCAAACAACAATAAAGTTGCGTTTGGGACGACGGCTGCGTTTGCATTTACAGAGGTTGCATTTTTTTGGCTGGTCCATGGCACTGTTCATGGACCAGTCAATTGAGAAAAACATATGAATAGTAATTTGTAGCAATAAAAAATATTTTGCTACAGTGTTTTCAGTAATAAGTTTTCAGTTTTTAGCAAAATAAGCGATATCCAAACACATACTAAGAGTATGTGCAGATTGAGGGGTTTTTATCATTTATGAAAACATATATCTATAAATATATATATATATATATAGAGAGAGAGAGAGAGAGAGAGAGAGAAATGTGTCTCCTACACTTTAAGAAATTGCAATTTTGTTAACTCTTTTCTCACGCACTTTTTTGTTTCTCATATTTATATCTCTATATAATATTTAAAAGTTGAAGTATAGTATTTATTGTTACTTCGCTCCTGTTGAGTGGCTTAAACCATATCAATGTAGCATTTCAGTCAATTTCGGTCAGTTTCGATCCACTTTGGTCCATTCTAGTCCACTTTGGTCCACCTTGGTGATGTTTTGGAAGAAGAGGTTTTTATAGAAAGAGGAATTGCTTCATTGACAATTATGTCACACTTAATTTTATCAAGAACCTACTAATTAGTAGGTTCTTGATAAAATTAAAATTTTCTTATGTTATTAAAATCTTTTTTTTTTTTCTAATATCAATGATGAATTCACTTATATTTGTTTTCTCTTTATGTCATTCAAAACATATAGAGAATGAACCATTTGTAAGGAGCATTAAAAAAATTTCAATCATGCATTACATTATTTACAAAATATCTCACCTTGTATAATAATTGAATGTAAAATGCATCATGTTTACTTTTAAAAAAACTTACAAAATTTAAAACACTTCAAATAACAATTATAGATATCTCAATTTAGAAAATCTAATACATTGTATCAACTATACTTTATTATAAAATAATCGCATCATTTTAAGAAGAGCTTGAGATTAAAACTTATAAGTCTCATCTATTATTTAATTTTTCACTTAACAAAAAAGAAAATTGTCAAATTTTTTCGTGCATCATACAATTCTATGACAAGTTGGAAATAAAAGCAAATGAAGAAATCAAGTAGTGCTAAAAATAACACTATGTTTGGGATTTTTAACGGGTAGATTACAAATAAATGCAATAGAAAGGAATATGGTGTCTTTTCTCAAATGTATTTGGGGATTTATAAAGAAAAATTAGATTGATAAAACAAAATTACAATGTTACCTTCACGTTTGATATGTTTTTTTCTCAGTTGATAAATTAGTTTGGTTGAATAAGTGGGAGATAAAATAAGAGAGAAGGTAGAGGAAAGGGAGGACAGGAGGGGGAGAAAAGGAAATGATGGTGTATTACAGTTTTTAAGTGTTTATGGAAAAAAATGGAAAAGTAATAAAGAAAATGAAAAAATAAATAATTATTTCATTGTTTTTTTTTTTCCCGTAAGAAAGATAATTAAAAATCAATAATTACAGTTGTGGGTGTGAAAGCCCAACGCTACGTATTGGGCCTGAGGCCCAATTTGAGTATCACTATGTGTTCGAAGAGGTGAAAGGGATTAGAAATGAGTCCGTATGGGGGAAATACACCTGTAAATGAATGATAGGATATGTCCAAAGACAATCATATTGGTCCGAAGAGGTCCCTCTCATCGGATCACAAAGGAACTTGATCAAGCAACTATACTGAAGGCCTGAGCGACCTTCCCAGCTGACTCCACGATAAGGGCAAGCTCTAGGCATGCCTAGAGATGATGAGAACAGAGAAATATCTAAAAGGAAAAACTGCTACCACCGCATTTAATGCACTGCAGCAACTTTCCAGGCCGCATTTATGTGGAAAAGACTCCTGAACAGTGCAACCTCAGCTACTACCACTCACGGCAGACTAAAGCAAACGTTTGAGGTGACATGTACTCAAGTAGATGCTTGGATGAAGAACAAGTGTACGGTGAAGATGAGGAAGAAGGAGGATATATAAGTGGAATAGACCTCCAGATAAAAGGGGGAGGAAAAAAAAAAAAGAGAAAAAGGGAGAGAGATTTGAATCTACTTTTCCATGAATATTAAGCCTCTTCGGATCTGAGTATCATGCATTCTACAATTGTTTTTACTTTAAGTTATTCTTATTGGCATAAGTGAATCGTTGCTAAATCCATAACCAGCCCAGCTTTTTCACCCACTCTCTACAAATTTATTGTTCTAGGTTCATTGGGCTTACAATCCGCAAAGTTTGGGCTTGGCCTACCAAATTTGGACCCTACAATTGGCGCCGTCTGTGGGGATTGCTTGAGCTAAAGTGGAAGCAACGTCCTATAATGGCTGAACCAAGGCAATAACCAGCAGAGTCCAGGGCGTCTCAGCATGTTGATCCTTTCCTCAACTTGGAACGGAGACGAGATCGTGAGAGTAGTGTACACACCGCACACGATGACCGAAGTCAGTCACATGGAGGAAGTCATATGTCTCATGCAGAGAAAAATCGGAGCATGCAACTAGAAATTGAAAAGCTGAAAAGGGAACTGCGCTATGCAAAGAGGAAGCAAGTTTCTCATATTCTGATGAAGACTCCGACGAAGAACGAGATATTACTTATAAACAGAAATCTTGGACACCAATCAGTGAGTCTTTCTCCTATGAGGAAGCGCACCACCGTGAGAGGCAGCCTCGAAGCCCACCACATAGAGGCGTAGGGAACGACGCTATGAGTAAGGCCTTGAATTAAATTTCCAGGTCCCTATTTACACGTAACATCAAAGATGCAAGACTCCCTCGACGTTTTCACCAGCCAACATTTACCACTTATAACGGCCAGATGGACCCGGTGGAACATGTGAGCCATTTCAACCAAAGGATGGCCGTTCATTCCAGAGATGAGGCCTTAATGCGCAAAGTTTTCCCATTTAGTTTGGGACCGATCACCATGAGATGATTTGATAGCCTGAAAGCAGACTCAATAAGCTCTTTTCAAGAGCTCACTCAGGCATTCGACTCACGTTTTGTAATGTGCCGCAGAGTTCCGAAGTCCTTGGCCTCTCTACTATCTGTAAGCATGCGAGAGGGCGAGACGTTGAAGTCGTATTCAGACAGATTCTGGGAAATGTACAACGAGATGGAAGAAGATTGCAACCTGGTGGCCATCAACTCCTTTAAGATCGGCCTCCCTACTGAACACGGCTTGAGGACGTCTCTAACACGCAAACCTGTTACCAGTGTACGCCAGCTGATGGACAGGATTGATAAGTATAAAAGGGTCGAGGAAGACCAGCAACAAGGCAAGGGGAAAGATAAGGTTATCCCTCAGGACAAGAGGGATTTCAGGTCGGATCGGCAAGGTCATAATAGGTCACGAAGAGACTGGGTCAAACAGCAAAGCTCGGCGAACCTTCAAACAGTCAATGCCGTATTCCGAGAGCCAGTTCATCAAGTCCTAGAGAAGATCAAGAATAAGCCTTTCTTCAAAAGGCAGAACAAGATGGTGGGAAACCCAGAAAGGCGCAACCACAACCTCTACTGCCAATACCACCAGGACCATGGACATACTACGGAGGATTGTAAGAGTCTGTGGGACCATCTAGACCAGCTCGCCAGCGAGGGCAGGTTAAAACAACTCTTACATCATACCTCTGGTCAGGGTAACCATGCAAGCACGGGATCTCGGAGGGAGGACTCCTCTAAACCCCCTTTGGTACAATAAATGTCATCTTTGCTGCGCCAGAGAGGACAGGATCCTGTCCATCAAGAGTACTATCAGTTGCTCGGTTGCCCTCGGAAAGTGTTGACAGAGAGTCGAAGAGGCCTAGGAGGGAGGCTCAACCGGTTTTGGGCTTTTCGGACAAAGACAAAATCGGAACTATACAGCCACATGATGATGCTTTGGTGGTCACTCTCAGAATAGGTGGATATGATGTGAAGAGAGTGATGGTAGATTAGGGCAGCGCCGCAGAAATAATGTACCCAGATCTTTATAAGGGGCTGAACCTAACGCTTGAAGACTTAACGCCCTATAATTCCCCCTTGGTGAGTTTTGATGGCAAAGTAGTCATCCCTAAAGGCCAGATCAGACTACCTGTGCAAACCGACTCTGAAACGGTGGAGGTAGATTTTATAATGGTAGATGCGTACTCACCCTACATAGCGATTGTGGCTAGACCTTGGCTTCATACACTCGGAGCCGTCTCCTCCACTCTTCATCAGAAGGTCAAATACCCGTCTGAAAGACAAGTTAAGAAGATCCGAGGAGATCAAACTACGACCAGATAATGTATGGTGGCGGCGATCCATCACAAACCTCAAGCTGAATCCTCAGCCCACAACGAGGGGAACTTATAGCAGTTAAAATTCTCAATGCTAGACGCCGAAACCCCAGCTGAAGGGTTGAGTGTGAAAGCCTGACTAAGATAGTCATCGATGATGATCCAGGGAAGTTCTTTCAAGTCGGATCTATGCTCCCTCCTCAAGAGAAGGATGAACTGATAGGATTTCTCAGGGCTAACATTGACGTATTTGCATGAGACTCCACACAGGCCCCAGGAGTAAACTCAGAGTTCATTTGCCATCACCTGAATGTTAACCCAGCCATCACCCCTAAACAACAACCGCTCCGACGTCCATCAAGAGAGCATGCAGATGCTGTCAAGAAAGAGGTGATAAAACTCAAACGGGCTAGAGCGATTAAGGAAATTTTTTATCCTAAGTGGTTGGCTAACACAGTAGTGGTGAAAAAGAAGAGCGGAAAATGGCGAGTATGTGTGAATTTCACAGACCTGAACCGAACTTGTCCGAAGGATCCGTTTCCAATGCCGAAGATCGATCAATTCGTTGATGCTACTGTTGGCCATCCTCGGATGAGCTTCCTGGACGCTTTTCAAGGGTACCATCAAATACCATTGGCTGTGGATGATCAAAAAAAGACAGCATTCGTCACCCCTGCTGGGAACTACCACTACAAGGTGATGCCATTCGGTCTGAAGAATGCAGGAGCCACTTACCAGAGGATGATGACTAGAATGTTTGAACCACAGTTGGGCAAAAATATGGAAGTTTATATCGATGACATGGTGGTGAAAAGCAAGATCATAGCTAGGCACATTGGGGATCTCAGGGAAATTTTTGGAATCCTCAGGGAGCACAAATTGCATTTAAACGCATCCAAGTGTTCATTTGGGATAGGGTCAGGCAAGTTTCTAGGATACATGGTGACTCACAGGGGAATCAAAGTTAACCCCGATCAGATAAAAGCTATTAGCGACCTACAAGCTCCTCGGAACCCTAAAGAAGTCCAGAAACTGACTGGAATGACAGCTGCCTTGAACAGGTTCATCTCCCGATCAGCCGATAAGTGCAGGCCTTTCTTCTCGTTGATCAACAAGTGGAAGGGATTTGAGTGGACGAATGAGTGTGCTGTGGCTTTCCAGCAACTCAAAGACTACCTGGCTTGCCCCCCAATCATGTTCAGCCCTGAGCCAGATGAAGTCTTATTTGCTTACATTGTTGTCGCTCCTAATGCAGTAAGCTTGGTGTTAATACAAACAGATTGTGGCGTGCAAAGGCCAGTTTATTATGTAAGTAAATCGCTGCATGAAGCCGAGATTCGATATTTGCCATTGGAGAAGGCTATTCTGGTTGTGGTGCTTGGTACACGGAAGCTGCCTCACTACTTCCAAGCCCATACAGTTATTGTCCTCACCCAGCTCCCACTCAGAGCTGTAATCCGAAGCGCCGACTATACTGGAAGAATTGCTAAGTGGGGCACGATCTTAGGGGCTTTTGATATCAAATACATGCCTCGCACATCAGTCAAGGGCCAGGTCCTTGCAGATTTGGTGGCTGAGTTCACGGAGGCCCAGTTAGAGGAAGTAACGCCAATGTCCGACATGGATGGAAAATCGGTCGGTATGATTTCCCAACAGGGCCCCTTGCCCTGGGAAGTTTACGTGGACGGTGCATCGAATCAGAGGGGTTCTGGAGTGGGGCTAGTGCTGATATCCCCTGAGAGAATCATCATCGAAAAGGCGTTAAGGTTGGACTTCTCAGGAATGAATAACGAGGCCGAGTATGAAGCTCTACTGATGGGAATGACTATGGTACGAAGAATGGGAGGAAAGTCAGTTGAAGTGTTCTCGGACTTAAGATTAGTTGTTGGTCAAGTGCAAGGTGAATTTGAGGCGAAAGATGAAAGGATGCGGGGGTACTTGAGTCGAATTAAGTCCCTGCAGTCAGAATTTGAATCTTTCAATCTGCTGCACATCCCCAGAAGTGGCAATACTCATGCTGATTCTTTGGCCACTCTCGCTACCTCCTCGGCGCAAGAATTGCCAAGGGTTATCCTTTTTATGGATCTGCATAGGCCTACGAAGGCGAAGGAGATGGTCCAAGTTCATCAAGTTAGGACCGAACTCAGCTGGATGGATCCAATAATTAAATTCTTGAAGGACGATATCTTGCCCGATGAGAAAGGGGAAGCTGACAAAGTTCGCAGGAAGGCAACTAGATTCTGGCTATCCGAAGGCCAGAAACTGTACGAACGCTCCTATTCAGGTCCATATTTATTATGCGTGCATCCTGAGGCGGCTGAGTTACTACTAGAAGAGTTGCATAAAGGAATCTGTGGGAGTCATACTGGGGGTAGATCCTTAGCTCACCGAGCAATTACTCAAGGTTACTAGTGGCCGAATATGCAAAAGGAGGCTTATGAGTATGTTAAGAAGTGCGATCAATGCCAACGGTTCGCGCCGAACATACACCAACCTGGCGGAACCCTTAACCCACTATCCAGCCCATGGCCTTTCGCTCAATGGGGATTAGATATCGTGGGTCCATTCCCCAAGGCCGCAGGGAATAAGAAGTACCTCCTAGTCGGCACAGACTACTTCACAAAATGGGTTGAGGCTGAACCTCTAGCAAACATCAGGGATGTAGATGTAAAGAAATTTATCTGGAAAAACATTGTCACTCGGTTTGGGATCCCTCATACCCTCATCTCAGACAATGGTCTTCAATTTGATAGCAAAGCATTCAGGAGCTATTGTAGCGAACTGGGAATCACGAACAGATACTCCACCCCTGCTTATCCTCAGGGAAATGGGCAGGCAGAGGCCGTTAACAAAGTCATAATCAATGGACTGAAGAAAAGGCTAGACGACGCTAAGGGCAGATAGGTGGAGGAATTACCACACGTACTTTGGGCATACAGAACCACGTCTCGTAGGTCTACAGGTGAAACCCCCTTTTCAATGACCTATGGGGTTGAAGCTGTAATACCATTGGAGACTGGGTTCCCAACTTTGAGAACTAATTCGTTCAGTCCGACCGGCAACAATGAACAACTAGAGAAGAGTCTAGACCTGATTGAGGAAAGGAGGGAAAGTGCAATGATCCAACTGGCACATTATCAACAAAAGCTCAAGCAAGGCTACGATGCCAATGTGAAGCTAAGGCCTCTAGGACCTGGTGATTTGGTGCTGAGGAAAGTAGTAGGCACTGTGAAGAACCCGGCTTGGGGAAAGTTAGGACCAAACTGGGAAGGACCATATCGTATTACCTCTAGAGCTGGTATTGGGGCGTATTTCCTAGAAGATCTAGATAGTCATGTAATACCACGGCCTTGGAATGTAAATAATCTCAAAATGTACTATTATTAAATGAGTCTTTTCTTCAGTTAATATGCCATTTCATTGTTCTAACAGTTCTCATAAGTGTTTAAACTTAAATTCAAATCATGCCTGTAGTCCTCGGACCAGATGATTTGGGTTAGTTAACACTCGTTTCCAGTTCTCATAAGTGTTTAAACTTAAATTCAAATCATGCCTGTAGTTCTCGGACCAGATGATTTGGGTTAGTTAACACTCGTTTCCAATTCTCATAAGTGTTTAAACTTAAATTCAAATCATGCCTGTAGTCCTCGGACCAGATGATTTGGGTTAGTTAACACTCGTTTCTAGTTCTCATAAGTGTTTAAACTTAAATTCAAATCATGCCTGTAGTCCTCAGACCAGATGATTTGGGTTAGTTAACACTCGTTTCCAATTCTCATAAGTGTTTAAACTTAAATTCAATCATGCCTGTAATCCTCGGACTAGATGATTTTGGTTAGTTAACACTCGTTTACAATTCTTCTAAGTGTTTAAACTTAAATTCAATCATGCCTGTAGTCCTTGGACCAGATGATTTGGGCTAGTTAACACTCGTTTACAATTCTCCTAAGTGTTTAAACTTAAATTCCATCATGCTTGTAGTCCTCGGACCAGACGATTTGGGTTAGTTAACACTCGTTTATAATTCTTATAAATGCTTAAACTCAAGTGAGACTCATTTTATTAAGTTCAAGTGTTTGAACTTGAACTCAACTATGTCTATAGTCCTTGGACCAAGTTACTTTCGCTAACTCAAGTGTTTTATTATCGCAAGGCCTTTCTGGCCATGCTTAAGTCAAAATCATGTTATTAAGTGATTCTCGTTTTTTAAGCTATTGTTATTTGCAGTAATGATGCACCATGATATGTACTGTGATGGCATTAAAGGTAAAAAGGAAACCATTTCATTGATCAAAAGGAAATAATTTACAGTCACGAAACAAAAAGGGGGGGGGGGGGCCTAGCTATTACAAGTAAAAAAAAATAATAAAAAAATAAAAATAAAAATAAAACTCCTAAACGTCTAGGACTTCTTTTGAGACAATGGGTTAGAAGCCTGGCCAGGCTGAGCAGTAGCATCTGACCTTTGCACATTCTTAGACGGATTGCCCACGCCGCTAGTTTGGCCAGATGCTTGGGTTGCCTCAGTAGGGTCTGGAAGGTTCTGGTTGGCAGCTGGAGGATCCGAGGTTTCTGGCAGGACGCAGATGTCTAGGTGGTAGTAAACACTTCCAGGCTGCCTTAAGGCAGATTCTGGGGGGACTCCAGTCGCATCAAGGCCTATGCCCCATGTAATGTCACAGTACTCCCTGCAGACTTGCGCAAACTCCTCCGTTAGCCTGGCCTAGGTCTCTGTTACCCCCAATGTATAGGCCGCTTTCTTCTCAGCCACGAGCGCCTCTTTGGCCAATTGAGCTTTATTTTCTGCCGACTTAGCAAACTCCTTAGCCTTCTCGAGTTTAGTCCGAAGACCTTTCACCAACTCTTTTTCTATCGCTAAGTTAATTTCAGTTGTGTATAATTGTTGGCGCTGGTCTTCGGCTTGCCTCTCGGCACTCTTCAAGCTCGCCTCCAGACTGTTCCTCTCCTTGGTCACTTCCTTTAGTTTGTCGGACAGCTGGATACAATCTTCCTTTACCTTACCAGGGATTTCTCTGCCTCATCTCTAAAGCAGATCGCCGCCTGGGTATCAAGATGATTCTTCTTGTTCCACTCTTCAGCCATGAACACTTGCTGAGTGATCTGCATGGCAGTTTAAAACTTCAGTATAAAACAAGGAAGAAATGCTAAATGAAAAGACTAACGTCTAAAAGGTAAGGGATCAAAACTATCTACTTACCATAGCTAAATCCCTTTTAATAGATGAAAAGAGCTCGAACTGGTTGCAACGCCTGTACGCCTCCATATCCTTGGGGAGTAGCAGCGGTTGTTCCAAGGCCTCGGTAATGAGACTTGCTCTTCCCCCTGCAAAGCTTCTGAGGGAAGCATCCCAAGGAATGGGGGCACCGTCCAACACCAGCTTAGGGGACCAAGTGCGAGCTCCTCGGCACACGTCTGCTACATGAGCCTCATCGCGACTCTCAGTAGACGAAGCCCTTTTGCTCCGCGTGTTGATAGGCCACAAATTGAATGACCCCTTGTGATTTAAACTAATTAATTAATTTAGCCAAGTTATTAATTAATCAATTTATCATGCAAACGCGTGGCAGCACAAACAAATCACCGAATAACTAAATATGCAGCGGAAAATAAAAGACACGGTGATTTGTTCACGAATGGGGAAAACCCTAACGGCAAAAACCCCACCGGGTGATTTTCAGGTCACCACTCCCGAAACTCCACTATTATCAAATCAAACGGTTACAAGTAAAGGAATCCCAAGTACCTTACCAACCTACAGTTGAACCCTTACCCCAATACCCAATTGGACTTGATCTGTAGTGACAGTTCCCCCTTTTGATGCACGGCTCCCAAGTACGTGACTAACCAGATGCGCGGATCCCAGTACGCGACTTTAAACACCAACTTTAGGAAGAGAGGTTGGCTGCAAAGTTCTTCAGATCATCCTATGCAATTAAGATCAGGAAGATGCTTGGTCACAAAACCCTATGGTGCAAATACACAGCAACTTCTTGAAGAAGATGAACTAGGTCAAGAACTTCGTCTTAGATCACAATTTGCTTGAACAAGGATTGCTCAATGCTTATGCAACTTGTGTCTATGTTGACGGCTCTTAAAACACTCCATTTATATGTTTAGGGTTAGAAGAAAAGAAGGCCCAAAAACACATTCACGGATCCCAAGAAAATCAGAACAGAAATCTGACTTTTTAATTCTCGACAGATAGCAGGTGTCGAGGTAGGTGTCGAGCTTAAAAATCTGTGCACTTCAGCTTGCTTTTTCTTGGACAGACTTGATGACTTCAATACTTGATCTTGAAACCTTGTTTTTTGAAGTATTAAAAACACCTAAAACTACCCAATTACAAGTAGAGTGCGTTTTGTCAAAGGATTAGCCAATTTATATAAAATATGACATATGTTCTTAACATGTGAACACATATGTCCTAACACGTGCAATGGACCACCTTCTGTTGCTTGGGTCCCTTCGAAGGCGCCACCTCCTTCTCCTCAGTTTCAGTCTGAGGCCTCTTCTTTTTTAAATCCGGCAATACCTTCAGTCCGAGATCCGAAGGCACCTTAGGAGGTGGTGGAGGAGGAGCAACAAGTGGCTGAGACGTGCCAGTCTCTTTGGCCCCAGATCTTTTGCTCCTGTTCTTCATCAAATCTTTCAGGCTCTCCATATCTTCTTCGTCAGAAGAATCGTCTAGAATAGTTATCGTTTCTGGGAGAGCACTGGAATGCCTGTCAATCCCTTCTTCGGCGTCCAAAACCCGAACCCCTTCCGAAGCTTCTCTTTCGAACTTGAACTGGTCAATTTGTTCATCGAGTGAAGCGGACGAAGAAGCGACTCTCTCACCTGCCACTACTAGTGCTGGAGGAGCTTGTCGAATAGGTTGGACAAGCAAAGGTACACCCTGTGGGTTTAGGTGTGGCACGGGGGCAAGATCGAACGGCGCAAGAAAGTCTTTCCGTGCCACGTCAATACGGTTGATGCGGTAATCTCCCTGTGTTATCGCGTTGCCGATCAGTTGAAAATCCTTTGATCTCGGCGTATGACCAATGATAAGGTGCGCGGCCCGGAGCTGCCCGTCTTCACTTATGAAAATTTGTGATCGGAGGACGTAATTTAGCGCTTCGGCGTTTGTAAGGTTGAGCCGAGGGGCAACGTGTCTTCTATCTGTTGGCATCACAATAGGACTTGGTCAGAAAGCTTGAAAATCATAATACAAAAAAAGAGACCGAATTAACAACAAGCGAAAATCCTGAATCTATTGGTAGGAAACCTAAATCTGGGATGTCCCACCTGGCTCCCTTGATTGGGTTAGGCCATGAAGTCCGTCATGCCACGCGCTCGAGACGATCAGATAATCATCTTTCATCCCTTTGTTTGATTTGGGAAGACAAGAGATGAGCCTAACGATGTCGGATCGGGATTTAAGATAGTACCCCGACCCTTTTTTGGTTCGACACTCGTACATGTGTACCACATCAAGCCAGGTGAGTCCCAGTCCTAGATGACGATTCAAATCATCAACTGCTCCTAAAATCCTAAACATGTTAGGCGCACATTGATCAGGGCTAAGCCTATGGTTTAGGAGATAGCCTCTGGTAACAAGACCCATGGGGATGGTCATACCTCCTTCTAGGAAGGCGATGATGGGGATTATAACTTCGCCCACTTCTCGATCTGTCAACAAATGTTCTGGAGAACAGTATCTCAAGCCTACATCATGTGGTATGCGATATGTAGCCCTAAATTCCTCCATCTGGGCAGGACTATCCACTAAACATTGAAATCTACCCATTTCAATCGACGCAGAGAGGGAGGAACGACTACTCGAAGGCCGAAGAGAAGGTGGAACACTCGAATGAAGGAGAACTTACGCAAGGCTAAATCGTAGGATGATCTTCAACCTGATTGAGAGGTTATCACAGATTCTGGGGAAAGTGTGAGTTGATAACCGGAAAAGCTTTGTGGGCGTGAGTGCTTGAGTTCGCTGAGAGTTTGAAAATTTGTAAGGTAAAGGAAAAAATAACCCCTTTTGGGGCTTTATATAGGGACAGATGAAATGGTGGGATTTATCCTACCCAAATTTGGAGAAAAAATCACGCCCGTTGGATCAATAGCCCACCGTTGGATGCCAGAGACAAGACGTCGCCTGGAGCAATTAATGGCACCTCGGAAACGCTACAACGACAGCGGCAATGATGAAGCGCCTAAATCTATGCATATACACGTGGATTCAGAGGTTTAGGGATTTTAAAGCTTTTATTTCACAGCAAATCAAAATCCTATTTTTTCTCCTCAGATGCAAGGGAAAATTAAAATTTTGAGGGGCTATTGTGGGTGTGAAAGCCCAACGCTACGTATTGGGCCTGGGGCCCAATTTGAGTATCACTATGTGTCCGAAGAGGTGAAAGGGATTAGAAATGAGTCCGTATGGGGGAAATGCACCTGTAAATGAATGATAGGATATGTCCGAAGACAATCATATTGGTCCGAAGAGGTCCCTCTCATCGGATCACAAGGGAACTTGATCAAGCAACTATACTGAAGGCCTGAGTGACCTTCCTAGCTGACTCCACGATAAGGACAAGCTCTAGGCATGCCTAGAGATGATGAGAACAGAGAAATATCTAAAAGGAAAAGCTACTACCACCGCATTTAATGCACTGCAGCAACTTTCCAGGCCGCATTTATGTGGAGAAGACCCCTAAACAGTGCAACCTCAGCTACTACCACTCACGGCAGACTAAAGCAGACGTTTGAGGTGACATGTACTCAAGTAGATGCTTGGATGAAGAACAAGTGTACGGTGAAGATGAGAAAGAATGAGGATATATAAGTGAAATAGACCTCCAGATAGAAAAGGGAGGAAAAAAGAAAAGAGAAAAAGGGAGAGAGATTTGTATCTACTTTTCCATGAATATTAAGCCTCTTCGGATCTGAGTATCATGCATTCTACAATTGTTTTTACTTTAAGTTATTCTTATTGGCATAAGTGAAACGTTGTTAAATCTATAACCAGCCCAGCTTTTTCACCCACTATCTACAAATTTATTGTTCTAGATTAATTGGGCTCACAATCCGCAAAGTTTGGGCTTGGCCTACTAAATTTGGACCCTACAACAGTCAACTTCTATACACACGCGCGCGCACACACACGCGCACATTCTTATAACTATCAAGGGTTATATTAAATTAGTCGCAGACCCGCGTAATGCGCAGACAAATTAGACATCATATTCTTTTTTGCCAAGTAAAGAATGAGAATAGCAGTTGAAAATTATAAGTAATAGTCTCAAACTCATCACACAATAATGTGATTACATTGTGAGATATATATATATATATATATATATATATAATATTTTATGCAAGTAAAGAAGTCTATGTCTTGATTTTTTGTATAAATATATTATTTTTGGAAAGGAAACATGTTGCATTTTACTTTCAATAATTATATATGACAATATTTGTAATACGTTATAATATAATGAGATATGCATCAAAAACAGAACACAATTAAAAAATGGAAAATGTATAATTTTTATTAGAACGTAAAAATGAATCTTGAAGGTTTCATATGGAAGCAAACATTATTTTGTATTTTTTGAGAAGTTAATGAGAAATTTATTCAAACTTTGTTTCCATTTTATCACATAAGAACTATTAAACAAAGTTATAACAATTTATATTTTCATAATCACTAAACTCATATATGAGAATCATCTATTACAAAAAAATTTCTCCCCAAAACATATACTGATTTCTATTTTTCCTTTCCATACAATTTGAAAAATGTGAAAACTAAGGAAGCTAAATGTGTAGTTGACCTTAGTCAATCAATAAATAACATAAAAGGGGTAGGGGAAAGCAAATGTATTCACGGTATAATTATTTATATATGTCCATATTTGTTTTTGTATATATTAATACTCTTGATTTCTATAATTTTCATGTAGAAACTATATCTTGTTTGATATCTCCCAAGTCTTCAGCTTTGGGCCAACTCACAGCAAATAAACCAATGATCATAAAAAAAAAAACCTATCAAGATGAAGTCAAACGCAATTTCTAAATTTTTAAAATTTTAACAAATAGAAGATCAAGATTATAGAGAAATCAAAATGAGAGATAGTGAGAGAGAGGTACCTTTGATAGTAGATATCAAAAACAAACATGTAGTGATAATTAACAAAAAATTCCATCACAAATACTATGCTTATTGGTTTTAAGACAGATTAAAAGAGAACATATATAAATATAAAAGTTATGTAGGGGAAGGGGAAAAGGTATATACAATACATAAGTGTTGAGGGAGGGGAAGGTCGAGGAAGAGGAAGAGACTTTGTATGTTTTGGTAATGGAAAAATATATTTATAACTGGTAAATTGAATAGTTAATGTGATGATATATATATATATATATATATATATATATATATGTTCTTACAAAAAAAACTCATCAAATCCAATGTGGTAGCATAATAATAAGTCTGAATAAAGGACTTCTGGGCTACCATATAAGTTTATGAAAAATTTAAGACTTTCCTTCATAAATGAGAATTTTATGGTTTTTTTTTTTTTTTTTCAATTAGATAGAAGAAATATATAGGTAGGGAATGCTTCTACCTTTCTCTCATAAAAAAAAAAAAAAAAGGGTAGGGAATGACTAATTCCCCCAGTTTACCAGAAAGGAAATTTTACGTAGAAATTAATTGTTTTAACTCTTGCCTTTTAGGTTACTTCCACCCCTGTCCCCTCAAAAAAAAAAATATATATATATATATATATATATTAGTTACTTTTAAAAATATATGCCTCTTAGGAATATTTTAAGAGGAAAATTATACCCACTTTAGGGGAAAAAAATTGGTTACGTATCTAAAAGAGCTAATAGTGAATATTTAAGTACATATTATTTAAGAATTATTATAATAGTGGAATTTGTAGTATGCATTTAAGATTTTTTTTTCGTAAGTACAAAAAAAAATTCCTAGTTGATTTCATGTTGTATTTATCTAAATATTATTTCTGTCATATTTATGTATAGTTAAGGAGTATGATGGATTGAAGCACAACATATCATAGCCAAATTGAACTCAGAATAAGATATAAGAAATAAGTTTAAGTTTTTTTTCCTCTCAAGAATTAGATAAGTTTAATTAAGCTAATTAAGATAATATGATTTAATTTATGTTGGACTGTACAAAATCATTCTATTTGTTTATATATATTGGTTAGCATGATTGAATTAAATTGCAGGATTTCTTAAGAATGAGATCACATTGAGGTATATGCTTCAATTGAGAGATTTTTGTAATTCCAAAGTAATGAACATTAGTATTACCATGGAAAACATAAATCAATATTGCATGCATGTCCACAGTCATAAAATGGATGCAATAGCTAAACATTGTAAGCATCCAAAAGTTATTTCCTTAAAAATTTTAAATTGTAAGATTTTTTTTTTTTTTTTGAGAAGATAAATGGTAAGAATTAGAGATTATATCTTTTTTATTAAAAAAAAAAAATTAGTACGTCTGACTTACAATAATTTAATTTACATCATAATTTGTCAAAAAATATAAGAAAATAACCATATAAAGCTAAATTATTATCCCAAATACAAAGAAAAAGAAGAACACCATACGGTCCATACCTATTGATCATAATATTTTGTTTCCTCTTCCAAGTTATCCTAAGAACTAAGAAGTTAGAAATTAGCATAGATTTAGATGAGATTAAAAGAACATTAGCAAGAATTTATGTAGTATTTAATATAAAAATTACAAAGCCATTTAGAAAATAAAATAAACAAATAGGAGGCAAATGATCATGTACTAAATCAATAAAATGCATTCCAATTATTTAGACACAAAAAATTTTAATGGGTAAAATGCAATTATGTAAAGAAAAACTGTAAACATGAATACAAAGAAATAGACTATCAATTGAAAATTTTAAAAAATAAAATAAAATAAAAAAAGGAAAAAGAAACTGGGTATTTATAACCCTGGAAAAGAAAATCCAATACAAACCTTTACATCGTAATTTTTCAAAAAAATAATGAAAATAATCAAATAAAGCTAAGTTATAATACCAAATACAAAGAAAAAGAGGATCATACGGTCCATACCAATCAATCATAATATTTTGTTTCCTCTTCCAAGGTATCCTAAGAAGTTAAAAATTTGCATAAATTTAGATGAGATTAAAATAAAATTACAAAGCCATTCAAAAATAAAATAAACAAATGGGAGGAAAATGGTCATACACTCAAACAAAAAAAATGTGTTCCAATTCTTTATATACAAAAAAATTTAATGGGTAAAACGCGATTATGTAAAGGAAAATTGTGAACATGAATACAAAGAAATAGACTATCAATTGAAAATTGAAAAAGAGAAAAAAGAAACATGCTATTTACAAACCCAGAATCGAAAATCCTATACAAACTGCAAACCATAAAAATTGCAATAGAAAAGCAAAAGAAGTTGAAGGTAGAAAAAGAGAAACTGGCCTCAAATAGACTTTCCAATTCTAGTTGTAATTTAGGGACTTATGGGGTGGAAATAAAGCAATACAAACTACAAACCATAAAAATTGCAGCAAAAAAGCAAAGAAGTGCAAGGGAAGAAAAAGAAAAACTGACCTCAAATAGATTTTCCAATTGTAGTTGTAATTTAGTGACCTCAAATAGACTTTCAAAATCTATATATAAAAAATTAAATCAGTGGGTTTTAAATCCAAAGGGAGGCAATTGAATGTTTTGATGGGGAGAAAAGCTGTTTTTTGATAAGGAGACGATAAGTCAGAGAGAGAGAGAGAGAAGGACTGATTGTTGAATTGAAATCAATTTGGATTCAATGGAAAAGTCAATAATAGTATAAACATTAGCCGTTTGTTTGATGGGAAGATGATGAGTTGAGAGATAGAAAATGAGATTGATTAAAGAGAATGTGTGAGGTGGAAACCCCAAAAAAAAGAGAAAAAAAAAAAAACTTTGTGACATGGCGATGATGTGGCTCAACTAGAGCGTAGCAATAATAAATTCTATGCTACAGCTTTTAGATATAATATAGATATAGATTACAAGGTGATAGTTAATTAGTTTCAATGTAGGAAAATGAAAGTGATAAATATCAAAACAAGTATTTTTTTATTCACGTACCTTTTTATGGATTAGACTTACAAATTAATAAGACCTATGTAAGTGTTCTACAAATGAAATATCATTGAAACTCGTATAGCGGTGTTTGTTACAAAAAGAAAACATGCAACATCCACAGACCTAAATGCTTTATTGTCTTTCTCAAAAAAAAAACAAAAAAAAAAAGCTTTATTGTAGTAGATGAGGAAAAAAAAGGGAGAGGTGTTTATTTGTGTTGTTATTTGCAACACCACACAATAAAAGAATTGCCATTGTTTATACAAATGAGCCCTTTCCCCCCTTTTTTTTTTCTTTAGGAACACACACACAAGGAGAGAGGATGATGTTATAATACAAATGCATATTACAAACTTCACTAAAAAGCCATGGTAACTTTTTAAAGGAGGGTAAGACAAAAGCCATTTCCCCTCTATAAAAAGACGTATCCACCTCTTCATAAAATATCTCAATCCTCCTAAAAGCGTCAACATTAGCTGTTGCAAAACTATGTCATTCTAACACATCAAAAAGCCCACTTTATTATGTTAGCACACCATTTTACAATACACCCTACATCACATGTTCTATTCTTCAATTCAATACATTAAAATAATATATACAACATATTAAAATAATATTTAACTAAAAACCCAGTATAATACAAAACACAACCTAGGAAGCGGTCACCGACCATTACCACAACCAGCGGCCACCAACCAACAGCCACCACCATAACCACCACACATCCATTACATCCTCCACAACCCAAAATACAACTCAAAACAAACCCAAACGCAAAAACCCACATAGCAGCATCCAAACCCACCTCCAAATGAACCCAAAAAATCCAAACCTACTGCCACAATTAGAACCACCAAGACCACCAATATCAACCACCACACCCCAATCAAAATCAACCCATAACCACCAAAATAACCCACAACAACCCAAAAAAAACCACCACCACAAACAACTACCAACCTACCACATTCACTTCTCAAAACCCATCCCAATAACAAAAAAAACAACAAACCCATAACTCACCGAGAGAGAGAGAGAGAGAGAGAGAGAGAGAGAGAGAGATTTGGCAGAGTGGGTATGGCTTGGCGAGATGGAGGCATGGTAAGGTGACCAGCAGGGCGAGGTGACCAAAGTAGCGAGATGGCCAGCGTGACGGGTGGAGGCGTGGCATGGTGGTAGTGTGGTGAGGCTGAGAGTGTGAGTGAGAGAGGAAGAGAATGAAAGAGGAAGAGAATAAGAGGCTGAGTGAGGGAGACGCATGGGACAGAGAGATGAAAAGTGTGTGAGAGGAGAGAAAAAATGAATAAATGTTTTTTAGGATTTGTGTCCATACCATACTGTTCATTCATGCCAAATTTTTTAGCATTTAGAACATTTGATGTAAGAGAGTTTTTGGTGTTTGGTGTGCAATATTTGGCATTTAGCACACCTGATGCCAGTGCTCCAAGGCGTTGCGTCCAAATTCTATTTTAACACATAAAAACTTACTTTTTCTACTTTAATATAGCATTTGATAATACACTCTACATCAATTGTTCTATTTTCATGTTTCATTAATTTTTGAACAAAGTTTCTCTCCAAACTAGTTTGGAGAGAAACTTTTCAAACTCCTCATATATTTTTATGTTGAGTATGAATTTTAAAAATCTAACCGTTAGATTGCATTTTCTTATTATATCTTTCATGCTTGCAAAATTTTAAGAAAATCGAAAATCAATTGCTATGCCATCAAACAAATGTTAAAATTTCAAGTTTTTGTGATCTAAAATTGTGTATAAAAAATAAGTTTGTTGATTGAATAGTAAATAATATCCGATTTAAACGAAATTTGATATACATGTTAAGAAAATAAGGAACATGAAATTGAACAATTAGATTTTCAAAATTCACATTTAAAAAAGACACATATGAGAAGTTTAAAAAGTTTTTCTCTAAACTAATTTGGAGAGAAACTTTGTTCTTAATTTTTTTTATTCATTTTTCTATTTTCACGTGTTATCCTATGGTAGTTCTTCTAATTTGCTTTCCTTTTTCTCTTTATTCTTCCTTTGCCACTCTAGCCTAGACTTAGCTGCATTTACCTATACTCTGCAAGGGAACCAAGAAGAACAATAAAAGTTGACCACAACAATATATCAACTTCCCTAAAATATATCTAGCTATCATTGAATGAAGAATATCAACCTCTAAACAATTTTTTTTATTATTTTTTTTTTATCCCTTCATCTGATTAGTGATTACATCTAGAGGCATGGTGAGGCTGAGAGTGTGAGTGTGAGTGAGAGAGGAAGAGAATGAGAGGCACGGGACAAAGAGAGATGAAAATGTGGGAGAGAAGAGAGAAAGAATAAAAAATTAATTTTTTTAGCATTTGTGTCTGTACCATTCCAAATTTGGAATAATACTATTCATCAATGCCAAATTTTTTAGCATTTAAAACATCTGATGTGAGAGGTTTTTTGGTGTTTGGTATGCCAAATGCCAAACACCTGATGCTAGTGCTTTAATGGTTGTAAGATTTGCCAAATGTTGCAACACTTACCAAGAGTCAGACTATTTCACCGAAAGTGCATCTTTTCATGAAGAGACAACTCTTCGTTATGGATTAGATCAAGTCCATTATGGGTATTCTCATTTGGGTTCAACCTAATTCAATATTTCTAATTTTATCTATTTTTAGTATCCGTTTGGAAATAGCTTATTTAACTGAAGCTGAAAACTTTTTGCTAAAAGTGTAGAAAATGAATATTGTAAGAACTTGATTTAAACTCCTAGCCTAAAAGGTACATGGACTTAGGCCCAAAAAGTCCAAAACAATAAATTTGTAGAGAATGGGTTGGAAAACTGGATTTTAATGAATTAAGCAATTAAGCAACAAGTAAACAGATCTTGATGACTAAGAAAGGAAGATAACAAGCTTTCAATAAAGAAAAACGTCCTCGGTAGAGTCTGAGGAGACTGATTCTTATATATTGCTTTCAAAACTTGATTACAAGTCTGGTTCTAGATTGCTACAGTGTTTCTCTCTTGATTTCCCAATCTCCCTTCCTTCAGGGGTCTCTTACATTATATATCTCCCTCCCCATGATCTTGGTCTTCCATTTATTGATCATCTAAGCCACTACTTGAATGTCTGTCCCATCAGACACCATCTTTGGCTTTCTGTGAGTTGTGGTAACAATACAGCACTGTTCAGGGGTTTTCTCCACATAAATGCGGCCAGAAAGTTAGTTGCAGGGCATTCAATGCGGTGGCAATAGCTTTTCCTTAGGTATTTCCTAGCTTCCACTCTCTGGTACACTCGAGATGTACGTCCTTGTCATTGGAGCTTCCTAGAAGGTCGCCTTGATCATTAGGATCTACATCAGATCCGTGTTTAGCTTATCCGATGAGGTATTTCTCCTCGGACCCCTTTCCTATTCATATCATACTCATAAAGTTCTGAACTTAAACCACTTACTACTATTTAACCGTCCTTGGATTACCCATGTTTTCGGCTAAGGCCCAAGGCCCAAAATACAATCCGGGCCTTTAACCCTACAAACATTTATGGCCTATTTGGATAGAGGGGGGAAAGAGGGGGAGTAGAGTAGAGTTGGCTAAAAATAAGCTAATTTTGTGCTAAATCCACTCTACTTTACTCTACTCCTCATTCCTCTCCCTCAATCCAAATGAACCATTAAGCCTCTCCCCCCTTTTTTTCAAATTGGTTTGGAAATAAAAAAGTTAAAATGTTTAAGCTTCTTTCCTATTTTTCTTTTCACCCATATTTCCCTACTAATTAAACACAATGTAAAAGAATTAAAGTTCTTCCCAACTTTGAGAGAAATACTTGAGAGAGAATATAATGGATTAAAGCAAATTCCATTTTCTCATGAAAAATGTTAAAAGTAATGTAAGTTTTACTACATAAAGTTTATAAGTTTTTTTTTTTTTTTTGAGAAACCATCATCTGAATTGATAAACTGAAATCAGCCAATATCGGCTAAAAGTACATCATTGACTTGTGGTGGAACATCCTCCATCCACACAGAGAAATCAACAATATATTTTGCAAGTTTTGCTAAAGAATGAGGTACTGAGTTACCCGATCTGCGAGTATGTGAAAAAGAAATACAAGAGCAGGAATGTAAATAATGCTTAATAGAGGAAATTAAATGGCCAAAAGAGGAAAAGGATTCTTCTTCCGTTCTTAAGGCTGAAATGACCACCTCTGAATCTCCCTCGACAATAAAAGAGGGTAGGTTGAGGTCTATTGCCAAGGTAACGACTCGAACTGCTGCTAAAGCTTCCACTTCATCTGATGAGGATGGGATCTGAATTTTTTCTGCCAAAGATGCAATGACCATCCCATGGGAATCATGAACAACCTCTCCTATTCCAGCCTCACCCTTATCCTTGAACATGGCACCATCAAAATTGATCTTCAAGAAAGGTGAAGGAGGAGGCTCCCACTTAGTTGGATTTCTTTGTGTCTGAGGCAAAATAGAAGAAATAGCTGGTTGAGCTTGAGTGAAATCTTGGAGCATCTGCGTAACTGAAGGGAGGACCTGAGTGAGCGGATAAGGTTTGTTGCTTGTGTGGAGTTGGTTGCGCCTAGACTAGATCGTCCATGCCACAACTGCAAACAGTTCAGGATTCCTACCGTTGTCCAGAACGAAGTTTGCTAACTCATAAAAGTTTGTGAACTTTTTAGACCTGCAAAACAGCCAGAAAGTGTCAGCTTCCTAAATGGCCGAGAGGTTAGCACAATCCCACATCGCATGGAGTCTGTCTTCTGCTTTCAAATTACAGTGGCAGCAAATATCTTCGGTTAAGACTTTCCTACGCATTAGATTAGTCTTTACAAGTAAAGCTTTCTTACACGCCCTCCATAGGAAGTTTTTAATTTTGTTCGGCATCGAAAGCCCCCATATCTGACGCCAAAACACATAAAGTTTATAAGTTGATATGATAATAAATATGATTGATGAATTTCAATTTTTTTATTAATAAATGTTTTAATTGTTTATCTGTGATTGGTAACGCTTGAATTTATAAACTCATTATAGTAAAACTTGTAGTTTCCTTAACACTACTCTTTTCCCATTCACATTCTTTTGATTGCTTCTTATAATCAAATTGTTTGTTTCTACCCTTTTTTTTTCTCATTATATCATATATTCAAATTTCTCTACCAAATGGCTAAATAAAGACAAGTTCGAATTATGGTATACAATCCAGACTAAAACATCATTGCTTGCTCCCTTTTGTTAGATCACATTATTTGTTAAAGAGTCAACCACACCAACCAATACTTTCACTTTTTACTTTAAACTAGGAAACAACTAACATCATATCAATGTCAAACACTCACACCAACCATCCGCTCCTAATCCATCAAAAAAAAAAAAAAAAAAACCATCCTCTTCTAAAATTAAAAAGTAATTGCTAAAAATAAATTAAGTAAAACAAGAACAAAAAAGAAGAGATAATATTTCAACATCCATTCTTCAAAATCTGATTTTTTTTTTTATTCTTTAATTTTTTTTGTTGAGTTGCATCAGTAACTTTCCATCAATTTTTTTGTTTTGTTTTGAGTTTATTCTTTAATTGTACTATGATATCTTAATAATAATATAATAATTAATCGAATATGAGGATCCAACTATGATATAATTATTTCCTAAAAAAAATTATGGTATTATAATTATAATCCATTACCCATCCTTTAATCCCCACAAAATCTCAAAAAATAAAACAAAAGGCAAAAAATAGAAACCTTAAAAATTGACCCTCGCTAAAATCAAACATCACTCATGTCTCTTTCTCTCTTAGCATAAAATTGAATAAAAAAAACCAGCCAAAAAAAAAGAAAAAGAAAAAGTAGAAAAAAACAGAAGCAAATAGCAAGTCAGCACTCAAAGTCCTTGGCGAGGCTGTAGACTCACTGTGGTACCAAATTACCAAAATAATATAAACCCATGATCCCATCCTAGCTAAGTGCATGTCTTCCCTTCATCTTCACCAATCAAACCCTCCACAAAATGTTTTTACCACCACATCCACAGTAAAAAAACACAAATAAGACCCTCTCCAACTCACAGGGGTAAAAAGTAAAAAGGTAAAAATCTGTCGAAAAAGAGAGGAAAAAGGAGAGTAAGATGATCTAGTACAGCACGAGCAGAGAGACCAGCATCACTTCTCTCCCAGAGTCCTCGTCCTCGTCCATCTTCAATTGCCACCCAGTCAGTCAATTTCTCTCACATATACACAGAGAGAGAGAGAGAGAGAAAGACAAAGAGAAAGAGAGGACACACTGTGTGTGTGTGAGATTTCTATTGGCTTACCAAGCTTTTTTTTTATCTGGTAACTATTGTAATCATATGTTTTTTTCTTGATTCTTTGATCGTGTATTGTATTGGGTTTTTGAGGATAATTAGTTTGCTTTTTTGATGTGTAAGATGATTTTTTTTGGTGGGTTTGGAATATAAAGGCGTGAGCTTTTTGTTGTTCGTTTCTGATTTTGAAAGCCCTAAGGATTCCTGGTACAGTGTTGGCAATTCTTCAATTTTTTTTTTTTTTTTGGGTTTTTTGTTTTGTTGGGTTGTTGGAACTATTAAACTAGTTCATGCATGGAAGTTGTTCCTGCAATCTTATTTTTGTGAATGTTGTCTTTTGATTGGTTACTTGGAAGGAATAGCTATAAAGATTGTGACTTCGGGTTCCTATGCTTAAACATTTGTAAGTGTTGGTTTACTTTGGGTTTGAGTTTCTTTGATTGAGATTGATGTTGGGTATTGGGAATTTTAAATCTTTTTGTAACTGGGTGATTGTTGATACTGGGAAGTTGGGGTTTATGAGCTGGGTTGATAGGTGGGCAAATTATAATAATGGATCAATGGATGCTGTGTCAAATTGAAAGTTGGGTTCTCGATGTATAATCTTTCATGATCAGAAAGTGCTAAAATAATTTTCATGTGTGCGCGCGCACACATATTTGCTTGTGTAAATATGTATATATTGGTATGGTTTTGATTGCTTCTTTGTGAGAAGCAACTGGGAAAGATTATGAGTTGGGTATATTTTTCTAAGTTCATCCAGTAATGCTGGCCTGTTAGGTTTCTTCAGGTTTTGTGATTTTTAGACTAAGATTAATGGTGGGGTTTAGAGGTCTGGCCTTGGTGAGATGGCAAGTGCCTTCCACCCAAAGTGGCATGTTGTTGGTTCAAATTCAGGAATTAGCCTGTCAGAAAATAGGAGGGGGGGGGGGGGGGGGGATGGGTAAGGCTGCTTATCAATCACCTTTTCCAGACCTTGCAAAAGTAGGGAGCTTTGTGTACTAGGTACAACTGGGGTTTGGAAAGTTTCAATCTTGATTCATGAAGTTTGGTGATATTGAGAAGAGGCATTATGAACCCAGTGAAAAAGGACTTTTAACTTCTGTGAACCTAAAAGTAATGAAATCTATTTTGCCTGAATCTCCTCTTCCCTCCTCCCTGCCCTCCAAAAAAGGAAAGAAAAGAAAAATAACACTTGAACTTCGTTGTATACTCTTCTTCTCTTTCAGGTGCCAAGTAATCTGAGAAGGATGGGAAATAATGGTGCTGATGCAATTCCTAGGGTTGATGAGGCTGGAGGTGCTGAAGCCACCATTGAGATAAAATTAAAAACATTGGATTCTCAAACATATACTCTGAGAGTGGATAAACAGGTAATTTCTGTAGTGCTTTCTTGTTACATTTTTATTGAGTCATGGCCTTAAGTATTTTTGTGTTCAATTTACTTTAAAGTTGTGAATGCTAGTGGGTTAAAAGTTCCTTTATTAGTTTCCTATAATTCAGCTTCATTAAGATTCTTTGGGGGCTGTGTTGAGTGTTAGCAGTGCTAAAGTGCACTTTTAGCATATCTACATGGTTGTGTTTTAGTGCTTGAGATGGCTTTTTACAATTAATGTCTTAAGTATAACAAAATGCGTTCTTTAGCTAGAGAGGGGACAGTGGAATTTCCAGTCTTGTATGACTGCTCTTTGGCTAGAGAAGGGACAGTGGAATCAATGTTGGTGCAACAAAATGGGAGTGGAAGGAGGGCCTGGGATGTGAGATTCCCCTGGGATTTTAATGATCGGAATGTAGAGCTGGTAGTCTCTTTTCTCAATTTTCTTGATTCCAATATCCCAATTAAGGAAGGACCTGAAAAAATGTGTTGCCAGTTGAAAAGGGATGGAGAATTCAATATTTTTTCTTTCTGTACTGGACTAAAGGGCGCATGTGCCTGTGTCTTCCCTTGGAATAGTTTTCCGTGTGTTAAGGCCACGCTGAGGGTCTTTTTCTTTGTTTGTACTGCAGCATGGGAAAATTCTCGTGTGATAATCTTATTAAGTGAGGTTATATGTTAGTTGGGTGGTGTTATTTGTGTTGGTGGAGCAAGGAGACAGTGGATCATCTTCTGTTGCACTGTACTGCTTTGTTCAATTTATGGGGCTTTACCTTTAGATCTTTTGGGATTCAATGGGTGTCAATTGAAAAGACCCTTGATCTATTTTTTGGTTGGAAAAATTGGTTTGGCAAGCATTCATCAGATATTTGGAACCTAGTTCTGCTATGCCTGATGTGGACCATCTGGAGGGAACAAAATTGCTATACGTTTGATGATGCAAAAAGTACAAGGCCTCAATTGTTAGATATGTTTATTGGTTCTCTATTTGATTGGTCTCACGCTTGGGGTTTCACTAATTGCACCTGCATTCTGGACTTTGTACAGTCATTGCCTTTCTATACAAAATATTGGTCATTTGTAATTCTTTAGACTTCTTTGTATTCTGTACATGAAGTAGTCTCTTTACAATAAGAAATATTCTTAACTATCAAAAAAAAAAAAAAAAAAATCATGAGAAAACTTGGAAAAGTAACAGATTGACTCTGCAATTCACCACATTATTCCATATTTTGAATATCTTGCAGGTGCCAGTCCCTGCTCTAAAAGAACAGATTGCCTCTGTCACTGGTGTGTTATCAGAACAACAACGTCTAATATGCCGAGGAAAGGTTCTAAAGGATGATCAACTCCTCTCTGCATACCGTATCCAAATCTTTTTGACTTGTGGAAGTGATTTTAGCTTTAAGCTCTAGAGGCATATTCTTTGAAGCTTAAGATACTCTTTCAATTACTCCCTTTTTTTTTTGTGTTTGTGTACCTGATTTTCAAGTAATGGTTTTATAAATAATTGAAGAAGCAATATGCTTGATATGAATGATTTCTTATTCATCATATATATGGTTCAATGAACTTTACATGTTCTGTTTATCCACACACTCCATGTTGGTCCAGTCTCCTGATAAGCTAGGTAAACATCTCTTTTAGAAGATAGGTTCCACCAGACCCCAGGTCATAAAAGAGGCAGCAATTACCAAGATCCCGTGTGTGTTGGGGGTATGTTTTTAACGTAGTTAAGATGTCTTTGTATTATGGCACAGAATGGGGAGTAATATCATGCAGAAGTCCGAAGAGATTGATAAGGTTACTTGAAATCCCATGTTATAGTTGTCCTGCTGTTCAGGTTAATAAGTTTTAGGAAAGATATAATTGAATTTTTAACATTTGAATTGCATTGCAGCATACAGTGCCAAGCAGAAGTGGGTCCTCACTAAGATCTCAAGTCTAGTGAATTTCTATACTCAGCAGTTCGCGCAGTTCCGCATTTTGCTTGAATGGTGATCCAAGCTGTAGATCCTGTGGTCCATGATAGGTTACTCTTCAATTCCCAATTAACTTTGTGGATTGAAAAAATTACTCCTGTCTTCCCTTACATTCTCCAGGGCTATGTGAAATTGATGAAATGAAACTAATATATTTGTTTTCCAAATAGAGATAGTAAGGGGTTTGTGGTGGCAGTGTCCCATCCATAATAATCAAGAGCAAAATGAATAAGGCATGACATGGCCAAGAGCCCTGTAGTTCAATTGACACCTTTTGGTGTTTCCAAGGGAGATGTCGAGGGTTCAAGTCCCCCCTCCCCCATTGTAACTATTGAATTATCAAAAAGAAAAAAAAAATGCATAACATGTGTTTTGTCCCTACATGGTGGGTTATTCCTTTTTTGGTAAGTAAGAACATTTCATTCATAAAAAGTATAAATAATACAAAGGGAGTATATTAGCTACTATACACATTAGATCCCCTACTAATTTATGGATATGATGAATCTACTAAATCACACAAATTAGTTTGCCTGTCCTCATCCAAAGATATCCAAAAGAAAATATATGCTACAAGCTGAGATTTCAATCTCACTATAGATAACTATTGCCTCTCAAAATCCTCCCTTTCTTCTTCCCCCCCCCCCCCCCCCCCCCCCCCCCCAAAAAAAAAAAAGAAGATTTGCCACATCAAAACCAAAGGAACCATATTCCACTACCTATTCCTAAAGGAATTGGTTATTCGTTGCCATGTGGTTAGTTACTCCTAAACTTCTGTTAATGTGTACCAGTAGCAAAGGATTTAATTGCAAATAGATTGTGAGCGATAGATGTTAGCCTTATCATTTTCCAGAACAAGTTAGTGGAAATGCTCATAGAAAAGTAGTGATAATTATGATTTTATTAACTAAGCATATAGTTTATTATGTTAAAGTCCTGTAACCAATCTTGCAAGAATGATTTAATGTTGCCTTTCCTCTAGCTGAATCCATTTTGTTACAAGATTTTTTAATTGTCCATTCTTTTCTTTTCCCCAAAAAATTATTGAGACTTTTGTTAGAGAAGCATCAATTTATGCTGGGTGTAAGTTGAAGCTACTCCTCAGCATTACAATACAAAATTCAAAATATCAAGAAAGTCTAAAAATGAGGAAATGTAAATACTGCAAAATGCAGCTGTCAAATTGTACAAAGGTTTTTACTGTATTCGCCATCTTTACATTTTCTGCATTTAAGTGAATTTCTTAACTTGACACTAATTAGATGTTGAAGATGGTCATACCTTGCATATGGTTGTGCGGCAACCTGTTCCACCATCATCTGAGGGTTTATCACATCATCCAGGTATACTATGCTTTGGTATAACATAATGCCTGATCTATATGTTATGATATTTTAATATGCTGTATAAGGTAAAGCTTCTTTGTTTTGTAAGTTGAAGTACCTTTAAATGTGATGTATGTCTGTTAGTGGCTCCTCTTGATGATTGACTCACATAAAGTATTCTACTAAATTATTCCACCCACCCCCCCCTCCCCCCCAACCCCAAACAAAGCATGTTAAAATCTTGGGTTTTAGTTGTATTAAGTTGTGATGGACGTGTATTCTTTCCTCCTTAATCAAGAAATGCACAATCTACTATCCTTTGCAATTGCAATCCCTTAAAAATTGGCAAGAAACTCGTGTCCCATCACAGAAATGAACAGGCAGCTAGGTTATTATTTATTTTTTTTTATTATTTTTTTAAATTAGTAAAAATGAATTTCATTAAAAAAGAAAACAAGATGAGGCCCCAATACACAGGGAGTATACTAAGGGACACTCAAACAGAAAAGAAATAGAAAAAGTAATGTCAGCCAAGATACAGACTATCCAAAACTGAAAAGATCGGAATGAGTTGCAAAGAATTGAGTCACTTGCCAATGGCCTTTGGGCCGAATGGTACTTCTGTCTCCCATAAGTATGGGGTGGTGCGTGAGGGTGGGGATTCTTATCCTTTGAGTATGTCAATATTTACCTTAAAAAAAATCTCTTGGTCATTTGTTGGAGAACCAGCAATTTGGTTGATAAATGGCTGGTGATTTACTAAAGTGTGAAACAAAAAGATTTGTATTGACTCGAGATCAATGCCAACTTTTTCTAGGATATTATGACATTCTCAAATGTATATTTTATCTAACTTGTCTCCTGTCCTCTTCTTTTCTATTCATTTTTTCTGCATTGATAATATTGATGTACACATAATTTGCTTCTTAGCATTTGGATTGCTTAGAATTACAACACTGTACTTCTGAATATTATTGTTTGCAGCAACTGATCCTGCTTCGAGTACAAGCCGTGGTCACAGCACTCAGGTGGCTCCTGGTGTTGTTATTGAAACTTTCAGTTTGCCTGTTCAGGGGGATGGGGTTCCTCCAGAAATCAATCGGGTGAGTCTACAACTACAGGAGGATTGAGGCACTTTTATGGTATTATTGGTGCAACTGTGTCTCATGGTAATTGTCTCTCTTCTCTTTTCTTTTTTTCTGAGCAGATTGTCTCTGCTGTTCTGGGTTCTATTGGAATTTCAAACATTGTAAGTGGCAGTGAAGGGACTGATGTCAGGGTAAATCTTACTGACTATTTCTGGATACTAATGACTTAGCTTGTTTGATGGACTGCAGTATGACATATAAATTTCCATGAGTTGTATATAGAACGAAATTCTCTCTCTCTCTCGGAGAATGTACATTGTTAAGTCAAAAAAAAAAAAAAAAAAAAAAAACTATTAGAGATGGCTTGACTAATGAGATGTATGAAACTTTGTTTGAGGTCTAAGAAATTTTTTTTTTTTGGCCAGCAACTATACTTGAATAACACATGCACACACGCACAGATTACTGTGTTATCAACCCATCTTTTACTTTATATTTATATTTACCTTACATACATTTACTCTTGGGGTGGTGGGTGGATACTGAAGGAACATGGCCCACAGAATCCTACGCAGCTTCATCCTGAGCAAGCTGGTGTCAGGGGTCCATCTGATAGATTTCATAGTACTTATGGACTTCCATCATCAGTTTCTTTGGGATCTCCACAGCCTCCTGTAAGTTGGAAATCATTCTTCTTTTCATTGATACGCATCTTCCCCTGTATTTGCTTTATTCTTCCTCTATATCAAATGAACCCCATGGACAATCCATTATGGTTGAATAAAAATATCGTGCAATGTTCTTGGTTTTTGTAGGTAATTCCTGATTCTTTGACTACACTATCACAAAATCTAAGTTTTATGAGGCGTGAATTTGATGCCATTGGTCAGTTTATTTTTTAAATATATTTTTCAGTATTACAAAATTTTAAATTTATTTAAATTTCTGTTCCTCCTACAAAGCTGGGTTGTGAGACAGTGGTTGCACATTGTAGCGGCAGGCAGAGGTGGGGAAAGCAATGCTCAGGCAGCTGCTGCAACTAGGACTTCAGAGAGAGGTTCTAATTCCATACCACGTACAGGAACTGTACAAGAAGGGTTTCCAACACCCGCATCCTTGGCTGAAGTCATGCTATCTACCAGACAAATGCTCATTGGCCATGTGGGAGAATGCCTGCTTGTGCGTTCTCAAGTCACTTTACTATCTTTATATATTGTTGAAAATAAATATCAGTGTCCTGTAATTCAAGTCTACTGGTGGATACTCATATTTGAACGATTCAATTGCTCGAGGATAGATGAATCTGTTTTACAACCCACACCCCCCCCCCCCCCCCCCCTTCTTTCTCTATTCTTTGGCCAAGAATCTGTATATTTGAAGGATTTATGAGATTCTCACAGTTTGAATTTTTTATGCTAAATGTCAATTTATATATATTTATATTGGCAGCTACTTGCTGGACAATTGGAGGATCAAGTAAATGTGACTGATCCCTCAGTGCGGTCAAGCACTCAGACCAGTGCATGGAGAACTGGGGGTCTACTACATAATCTAGGTGCATTTCTACTTGAACTTGGCCGTACAACCATGACATTGCGGCTGGGCCAAACACCGGTAGGATTATCCACATTTCCTTTTATGGCATCTTCTCAATAATGAGATCACATATGCTTTATGTATTGCTATTACCAATTTCTTACGCAGTCAGAAGCAGTCGTTAACGCTGGACCCGCAGTTTTCATATCCCCAACTGGTCCAAATCCTATTATGGTTCAGGCAATGTTCTCACCTTATTAAAATTTTTGTTCAAAAAAGATTTTTTTCCCTGAAAAAAAAAAGCTCTATTTCTACTGGTTAAGAATTTTATTTTATTTTAAATGTTTCTATTTCTGCTGATTCAACCTTGTGTGTTCAGCCTCTTCCTTTTCCAACACAAACAAGCTTTGGTGCCATCCCCATGGGATCTGTGCAGCCTGGCTCTGGCTTGGTTAATGGAATTGGTACTGGCTTTCTTCCGAGGCGTATTGATATACAAATCCGAAGAGGTACTATGTAAAATTTATGTATGGGTTATTTAAATTCTATGTGCTACTTTTTTTTGATAAGTATAAATTCTATGTGCTACTTAAAGTGAATAATATCCCTAATTGACTGGTGTTCCTTTTATAATAAGGTTCTTCAACAACCACACCACATGTTAATCGAGAGGAACGTAGTGATACTCAGCAGCCCACTGGGCACAGAGACTCAGTAGCTAGTGGTGAAATTCCTATTAATCCACCGACTTCAAGGGTCTCAGAGGGTCCATCTTTTGCTGGAGAGCCAGGAGTACGGGTATTACCAATAAGGACCATGGTTGCAGCAGTACCTGGTCCCTTTAGCCGCCTGCCTTCAGATTCATCCGGTAATTCAATAGGTTTATACTATCCAGTTCTTGGAAGGTTTCAACATGTGGCTTCTGGAAATGTGAGTGGCGAACAAGGATTTCAAGCATCTGGGGAGCGTCATCCTGCTGGTCTCCAGAATGAGCAGCAGACGGATTCTGCGGTACAACAACATAACATAGATGGTCCAGCAATAGACGGTAATCTGAACATTTGGTAATCCAGTTAATCTTTGTTAGAAATTTGAGTTTATAGTCATGAACTTCTCTTGGTGGCAAATCTTGCAGGATCATTTCCAACTCCCAATTTAAGACAGCAGGAGCCATCTAATGCTCGCAGTGTAAATATCAACATTCTGTCAGCTGGTGGGACTCAAAACAACCCGGATTCTGATAGACAGCTACCGAGCAGTGTTGTGCAGTTTTTGAGGACCCTCTTTCCTGGTGGTGAAATTCATGTAGAAGAAGCCAGTTCACAGGAAACAGCAAGAGGTGCTGTCCCAGAGCATGCAGGGACATCTAATGGTGTTATGAATGCAATGGAACCAGAACCAAGAGTGAGTGATGAAGGAATATTTTTGTCTAATATGCTTCGTCAGATCATACCCTTAATATCTCAACAAGCAGGTGTAGAGCCAGATGGTAGACATACGGAAGAAACTAACACGTCTGAGAATAGACTGCCTGGGGATTCTTCTTCTCAGGTGAGTGTGCTTCACCAAACTTGTCATGGCATATAGGTCTCATGTTTCAACAAACTTGTGATATTAACCTGTGAAAGCCCTCCTATATTCTGACCAACTAAAGTATAAATTCATAAGTCAGGTTGTTGGTCAAAATCATGATATTCCACAAAACAGAGATATTAATACTTAACGTAAAAAATGTATAAAGAGAAGCTACATAATGAAGTATTTGCAGGCTGATAACTCAGATGTTGGGACGTCTCGTCGACCAAGTGATGGTGAAACAAACCCTCCAAATTCAAAACGCCAAAAGGTACTGCTGCTGAGTATTCTTTCCTTTATTTTCCCTTTTTCCGTCACATATTCCTTTATTTATCTTTTCCAGTTGGTTTAAATTCAGTTACATCACGTTTTTAGTTAGATTAAATACTGTTGTCAAAAATTATTTGATGTGAACCCATTAACCATATTGTCTATAATACAAAATTTCTTTGCAGAGCTGGATGGTTTTGTCAAGTATACTATATAACACATTAAGTAATATGAGACATAACTTAGTGGAACACAACTTGTTAAAATTATTTGGGTAAATTAAACCACTATCCCTTGAGGTTTATTGAAATGACACTCCCCAAGCGATTGTATAAATGACATCCAAATTGCGGTTTATAAATGCAATAGTTTAAGTCCATGTGGATCTAATGTCTTTCTTGGTAGGAAGAACACAAAGCAAAAAATTATGGGTTTGTTCCATACCCCCAAATAAAAAGGGGAATTCGTCTAGGGTCTCTTCAATTACAAATAAATAGGAATTTCTAGTTGTACCTCATGAAAAAAAGGGACTTCTTTTGTCCTTTCAAATTGTGATTCTATTAATAGAGTATTCCATTTTAGAAACAGATTCTTATCCAAACTACACACCCCCCCCCCTCCCCCCCCCCCCCCCCCCCCCTTCTCCAAATCCCTTTTTGAGGTATGTATATTATATAGGATTTGTTTTTAAAATAATATTCAGTTAGTGAAAACTAAAGGCCCATTTGGTACGTGTGTTTAAACAACAATTTTTAATTTTTTTGGAAATACGTGTGAGTGAATAAGTGTGTGGAAATGCGTGTAATGTTGTTTAAAAACTGAAAATATGTATTTAAACAAGTCTACCAAATAGCCCCTTAACTGTTGCTTTTATACAAACCTCAAGGGTAGGGGGGAATGTCATTTCATGATTTTATTTTTTATTTTTTGTTGGGGGTGGGAGCCATTTCAGAAAATTTCAGGGAAGTTTGGTGCAATTAATCTTGTTTTGTTTAACAAAAAGCATAGCTTTGAGAAAATTTTGGAATTTCTAAGAAAAGTAGTGTAGTTTGTGATAGATCAAGGAATAATTACCCATCAAAACAGGAAAATAGTGTGGTTCAAGACCCATTGGGTGTGTGTATAACTTATCAATAAAAAAAAATAATTCTATCAAAAGTCATGATGCAGGATAATGAATTCTCTCATAAGGGAACTTGGTATTTGAGGAAACCAAGGTAGTCAAAGGCGAAAGGCGACCTTAAGGCGCCAAGGCCTTGTATCGCCCGAGGCATGAGGCGACAAAAAGGCGCTAGCCCGAGTAAAGCGAGGCGCCAAATTCTTAATATATTTATTATACATATAGAACTTAAATCATATGTACCTAGTGTATTATAATATTATAATCAAGTGTTTTTCAATGTGTAGCATGCAGAAATTAGGTCTATCAAATTATTTCAAAATAGGATTAAAATGGTTTAGGCTCTATTAGTTAGTTCTAACAATAAGTTTTACAATAAGCTTCTATATAACAATAAGTCTTACAAAACAAATTTGTAAATTAATTTAACTCACAATAGATTTTATAACAGACCTTTTGAAATTAATAGTCTAAAAATAGGTTTCACAACAAACTTCTATAAAAAAAAATAAAAAAAAAACCTGAGGCTCTCGCCTTAGCGCCTTTTTCATGGCTTAAGGCAGTCTCCTTGCTCGCCTAGGCTCTAAAGGCGAGCGCCTCACTAAAGGTGCCTCGCCTTAGAGCCTTTGACGCGCCTTAGTGGTGCCTCGCCTCGCCCGGGCGCCTAGGCGAGCGCCCTGCTCGCCTTTGACTACACTGGAGGAAACAAAAGGAATAAAGGAAAGACCTAGGAATCACCATCTAGAGTTTGCTTGGAATCAACCCAAATTCCATCAAATCATGATCAACTACCAACAATTGTGAACTATAGATCTTTTAAACAAAGTTCCCAAATTACATCAAACATGGAAAGAAAACAAACTTAGTATGAGATTATTTATGAAAATAAAATTCAAATACCAATCAAATCTCTTTAACAGCATCAATTGCAAATCCAACAAAATCAGTGTACATTATAGGTCAAATTTGGTGTTCGCACTAGCTCTCCAAGGGTGGGAGAAACTTGACCTTGTTAAATGTAGCTCATGTGGTGTTAGATGGGTCGTGAACCTTGGACTGAGTGGGGCTTTGTTTTTGTTTTTGTATTTTGTGGTTTTCACATTGGCTGGATTAGGCTGGTTGGTTGGTTTTTCATAAATGGAACAATTTGTTATGTGGGAAGATTATTACTTTTGCTTCCGGTAGTAAGTTCTATGTAACAAGTTATACATGGGTTTCAATTTTCTCAACTGGTAAAGTTTCTTGTCGTTGAATAAGAGATTTGAGATTCAAACCTTCGTTTATACAAAAAACTAATTGGTGTATAATGTATTGGCTTGAAAATAAAAAGCAACCATCATGGAGCGGACACTATAATTTAAAATTTTATCGTATCTATCAAAAAAAGTATACAAGTTATTTTATATTGACGTGCTTAATTTTTGTCAACTTTGTAATAATACTAAGCCTTTTCGTGGTGCAGATGGAGTGATTTGTCATGCGACTTGATGCCTACTTGTGGTTACGAAGTTATGATCAATGACATGAGAGATGCATATTGGTTCGTCAATATAGTGTTTTTTTTTTTTTTTTCCTTCTCAAGTGGGAAGTTGTGAAATTAATATTTATCGGGTTATAGGCGATACTCTTTGACAAAACTTGCTTCTTTCCTTAAACTTAGATGACATTTTAGTGTTGTAAGGCAGTAAATTGGAGTTTACTTCATATAGTGTTATCTGTTGCTGATGTGCTATTTTTTCTTTTCACATGAATGGTGAATTCCGTCTTGAATTTAATTTCATTAGTGAGATCTTTTGTTATGTGAAAGGAGGGAGTATCGCATGCTCTTCACCTTAAATACTAGATAATTGCTTGAGAGAAGCGTATTGTATAATGGACTCATCAGTTTCAAAGGGTGCTTGCTTATCAAAGTTTTTCATTGTTCGAGGCACTTTCACCAGGGATGAATCAAGCTCAATCTTTCCCATATCCAAGTATAAAAATCAAGCAATTAGTTCCCTAATTGACTGGTAAAAGAAAATTTATACATTTACTATTACTAATTTCCAAAAAAAAAAAAAAACGGAAGTTAATTCATGAAATGTGTCCAAAACCACTATAATTTACAGAGGTTAATATGAAATCTCAGTTTTACTCTCCAAATCAGGTAGACACAAAATCGGTCAAAAATTAAAACAAGAAGGAAAATATGAAAAATATTGGTTTCATTTACAAAAATATATTAGATTTTACACTCATTAAAATAACATAAAATATCAAAAATCAACTTTCTAATAACCAGTAAGTGCAAAAGAAGTCATTTTGGCTTAAAATGTGTTCTATTAAGTATTAAAAGTATTTTTTGGCATGAAAATATTTTCTGAAAGAAATGGAGTGTAAATGGATATTTTCTCTTTTTATTATACTCTATAGGCTACTAACACCATGCCATTGCAATGCACGAGTTTATTTAAAGAGTAATGATACAGCCACAAATTATTTTACAATATTTATACAAATTGTTGATGTGGTCAGCTTCTTATTGGTTTTTATCTAGACCCATTATTAACGTTACTTTTTTATTTACCAATAACTACTCATCACATCACCAGTTTGTAAAATTTTTTGTAAAAAAGTTTATATCTTTAGCATTATTTTTATTTAAAAATATATAAAGTAGAAAATATAGCCTTTATGATTAAATTAAAAATTCTTATGCAATATCAAAATATCCAATTTTATAACCATATAGTAGATGATTAAAATAATTCTAATGCATTTATAATGTAAACCAAGCAAAAGAGGAAAAAAGGAAAAATAATTTGAAGAAAAGAGAAAGAAATTGAAAGATGCTAAAGAAACTTTAATAAAACTTTAGAACCCTAAATCATGCTTTTTACAACTAAATCACCAATATGAGTATTGGGCCGTGGGCCATGTTCGAGGACATCAAGTAGTCTGAGGACAGGTAATGATGACGGAGGCCTATAGGACAATGGTCCGTGGAAGGGGTTTGGTCATAAAGAATTGGAAATGTTGTAGGAGGAGAAGTACCTCCTCGGTTGAACAAAGTAGAGGTCATAAGTTCGACCTTTCATCAAGAACAAAGTAACAGACGACCATATTGGCATGGATAAACATTAGGTAGGGATAAGATAAAAGAGAGTTGGGGAATATTTGAGAAGAAAGCTATTACCACCGCATTGAATGCTCTGCAGCTACTCCCTGGCCGCATTAATGTAGAGGTAATACCTGAACAGTAACATTCAGCCTTACAGCTACCTACCAAGACTTTAGGAAGGTGCTGATGGGACAAGTATCAAAGCCAGCAATCTAATCTACACGTGGAGGGCTGAGATGAAGTAACGAAGGGGAATATAAAGAAGGAAAATCCCATTGTAAAAGGGATCATGAGAGAATCTGTAGAAAAATCACTATACACACAAGAACTGTGATAGTGTTTAAGTCTAAAAGAAATATATAAGAACAACCTTCCTCGGACATTGCCAAAGAGGATTTTCCTTACCTAAACTATTTGTTTATGTTTTCAAGTAACAATTAGCCTATTATGATCATGGTACAACTCGCTGAAGTTCAGTTTCTAGCCCACTCTCTACAAATTCATTATTTTAGGTTCTTTGGGCCCTAGTCTTTTTCCTTTTGGGCTTTAGGGAACAAATCGTGCCCTTACAATTGGAGTCGTCTGTGGAAAACTTGAACATTCTAGAGTTCATCATCCAACCATGGTAGGTTCAGGGCCAAACCATGAAAAATTTGTGGGATCCCAACGTCAAGATCAATTTCTCAATCTTGAATGAAGGAGAGACCGTGAAGTTAGCATACATACCACTCACACCAGTAGGAGTCAGTCTAGAAGTGGGAGTCATGTGTCCCATGGAAAAAACACCAGCAATATGCAGTTGGAGATAGACCACTTATAGAGGAAGTTGCGTCGTAAGCAACGGAGATGGACTCCTTCAAGCTCAGAGTCTCCCTTTGGTGATGACGGTGATATCAATAGACCCAGGTCAAGGACTCCTCCCAGCGAGTCTTTTTCATGTGATGAGGAACGCCATTATAGGCGGAGAAGCAAAAGTCCATCGTACAAGGGCTTGGGCAATGATGCTATGAGTAGGGCCCTACGCCAAATTTCTAAATCACCGTTTACACAATGGATTGAAGAAGGAAAGCTTCCTCGGCAGTTTACTCAGCCAACGTTTACCATGTATAACGGTAGGACAGACCTTGTGAAGCATGTTAGCCATTTCAATCAAAGAATGGCTGTTCACTCAAAGAATGAGACCTTGATGTGCAAGGTGTTCCCGTTTAGCTTGGGGCCAGTTGTGATGAGATGATTCGATGGTTTGAAAGAAAGTTCAATCAATTCCTTTCAAGAGCTTACTAAGGCCTTTGGAGCCCGTTTTGTTACTTGTAGTAGGGTTCCTCGTTCCTTAGATTCCCTAATGTTTATGGCCATGCGAGAGGAGGAGACCCTAAAGACGTATTCAGATAGGTATTGTGAGATGTTTAATGAAATAGATGAAAATTTTGATAATGTGGCAATAAGAACTTTCAAGGTTGGCTTGCCTGCCAAGCACGATTTAAGGAAGTCTTTGGCAAGGAAGCCTACCAAGAGTGTACGTTAGCTCATAGATCGAATTGATGAGTATAAACGAGTAGAGAAGGATTGACAACAAGGAAAGGGGAAGGCTAAAATAGTTTCCCAAGACCGAAGGGATTTCAGAGTAGAGAGGTACAACAACAATCGACTTAGGAGAAATTTTGCTGGGCATATTAGACCTATAACTGCCCAAGTAGTTAGCACTGTGTTTAGAGAGCCTATGCATCAAATCTTGGAGAAAGTAAAGAATGAGTCATACTCCAAATAGCCAAATAAGATAGGTGGGGACCCCACGAAGCACAACCAAAGCCTTCACTGTCAATACCACCAGGACTAAAGACATACTACAGAAGAATGTAGGACTCTGTGGGATCATTTGGAGCAGCTGGTCAAAATTGGGAAACTAAATCAATTCTTGTATCAACCCAACGAATAGGGGAGCCAGCCAGGGTCGGCACACCAGAGGGATGCTTCTTTAAGACCACCATTGAGGACAATCAGTGTTATTCTTGCTACCTCAGGTAGGACTGGTTCCTATCCATTCAGGTTGATGTTCATAGCTCGGTCATATGCTGAGGACCTGATCTCTGATCCTAAAAGGGGTAGAATGGAAGTCCCACAAGCTCTAAATTTTTTTTTTATAAGGTTAAGGTGGGAACTTTACAGCCACATGATGATGTCCTAGTGGTTACCCTTAGGATTGGGGGGTACGATGTGAATAGGGTTTTGGTAGATCGAGGCAGCAACGCGGAGATCATATACCCTGATCTGTACAAAGGGCTCAAGCTGAAGCCCAAGAACCTAGCTTATTATGACTCTCCTCTGTTGGGGTTTGATGGGAAGACAGTCATCCCAAAATGCCAGATTAGACTACCTGTTTAGGCATGGTCAGAAGTCGTGAAGGTAAACTTCATTGTGGTAGATGCATATTCCCTTTACACTACTATTGTGGCAAGACCTTGGCTTCACGCTACGGGGGCTATTTCTTCCACCTTGCACTTAAATGTGAAGCATCCATTAGGGGATCAAGTTGAGGAGCTGATCAGAAGTCAATCTATGGCCAAACAGTGTTTGGTGGCTGCAATTAGACATCAGTCTGAAGGTGAATTCTCGGCCTTTGCAGAGAGGGACTTATAGCAATCAAGGAGAACGGTCTTGTCCATTGATGTGGTGGTAGAAGAGGCAAAGTGTGAAGAGTTAGAAAAAATTGTCATTGATAATGATGAGAAGAAGTTTTTCCAAATGGGAGTTCAGTTACCTCCTCTAGAGAAGGAAGAACTTGTTATTTTCCTTAGGAAGAATGTTGATGTGTTTGCGTGGAGTGCTTATGAAGCTCCTGGGGTGGACCCAAATTTTATTTGTTATCACCTAAACATTAATCCATTTGTCACCTCTAAGAAGCAGCCACATCGACGCTCTTCTAAAGAGCATTCTGATGCTGTTAAGGAGGAGGTAATCAAACTTAAGCAGACGAGAGCAATAAAAGAGGTGTTTTATCCTAAGTGGTTGGCCAATACAGTGGTGATAAAGAAGAATAATGGGAAGTGGTGAGTATGTGTGGACTTCACTGATCTAAACAAGGCTTGCCTCAAAGATCTCTTTCCGATACCTCGAATAAACCAGTTGGTGGATGCAACAATCGGTCATCCTTGGATGAGCTTGGAAAGAACATTGAAGTCTACATAGATGATATGGTGGTGAAGAGTAAGGTGGAGTCCGAGCATGTAAATGACCTCAAAAGTATTTTTGAAGTAATAAGAAAACACACACTACGCCTTAACGCTTCTAAGTTTTCTTTTGGCATCAGTTCAGGAAAATTTCTAGGTTATATGATCACTCATCGTGGAATTGAAGTCAATCCTGATCAAATTAAGGCAATTAACAACCTACAACCTCCTCGGAATCCCAAGGAAGTCCAGAAGTTGACAGGAATGACTATAGCCCTGAACCGATTTATTTCACGGTCCGCTGACAAATGTAGGCCTTTCTTCCAATTGTTGCACAAATGGAAAGGATTTAAGTGGATTGAAGAGTGTATCTTGGCTTTTCAGCAATTGAAGAATTATCTTTCTCAGCCACCCATTATGTCCAGGCCCGAAAAGGAAGAGGTTCTTTTCACTTATATTGTTCTGGCCTCTCATTCAGTTAGCTTAGTGCTGGTAAGGGTGGATAGCGGAGTACAATGACCAATTTATTACGTGAGCAAGTCATTGCATGAAGCAGAGGTTCATTGCTTGCTATTGGAGAAGGCTATTTTGGCCATGGTGCATACCATGCGAAAACTCTCTCATTATTTCCAAGCTCACACAGTTGTGGTTTTAACCCAACTTCCTCTTCAATCATTGTTTCGAAATGCTGATTATACAGGGAGAATTGCCAAATGGGGAATGATTTTAGGGGCCTTTAATATCAAGTATATGCCTCGGACCTATATTAAGGGCTGGGTGATGTGCATGAAATATAAATAACAAAGTACTTCCATATCTACATATTTAGCCTTACTTTTATGTTATTTTGTGACTAATTATATATTATCTTTGTGTTGTAGGTAACAAGGAAAAGTAGGGCTAGGCCAATTGAATGAAGCCAACTTACATCTAGCTAGGCGTGAATTCAAGAGAAGACCAAAAATTAAAGAATACGAAGAGATCCAGGCGTGAAGTCACTGAAGTGTAGAAAGCAAAAGAATAAAAAATAAAAGAATAGAAGTGCTTTTGTGAATAAGACATGTACAATGGGCTTGATTGCATGTTTGACGTGGGCCTAATTAATTCTTCACCAAAACATGTACTTGGGAGTTCTTACAATGGGCCACGTTGGGATCTTAATAGTAAGGCATTAGGTCAGCCGCATGTGATGGATTATAGAGGAGCAAAACAAATCTGACTTGTATTAGGACTGGTTGCCCTTATATAAACCTCTAGGCTAGTGCAGGGGCTCAAGCTAGTGCTAGGACTGCTAGGGTTGAGGGCTGAACATAGAGAGTGCGACTACTTCTTTGGTTCTCTTCCATGACAGTTAGTTTTATTTTATTTGTCTAGTTTAATGTTTAGTAGTTTATTTTTGTGTTTTTTTTCAATTACCATGAGTAGCTAAATTTATAATTAGGGTTGAGGATGAAACTTTGTTAAGGATTATTAGTAATATTTATGTGATTTGATTTTTCCCACAATAATTATTCTTTAACGATTTAAATTGTTCTTACTTCATATCAATTGACTAAGATGAGATTCTAGATATGAGTTCAATCATGTTTTTCTCATAATTTAGGATTTTTCTTAATTAATTGAATGCTTGGTTTATTAATTGTTTATTATAAAATTGGATATCGCTTGTGATTTGTCTGTCAATGGATACAATTTATGATTTGATTTTTAGAATTGGATATATTTTGTGATTTGTTTGGCTACGGATACAATTAATGATTTGATTTTATACTTAAGAAGTGAAGAAGAACATGCTTTAGATATTTAAATAGAAGTTTTAATGATAATATTTTCCATGGTAGCAAGATTGATTTCTAGGTTATCATGTAATGGTTTGGAAAAATTAATGATCATAAATATATGCTGATATGACTTGGTATTACCTCTGTAGCTGGTATAGCTACTGCAAAAAAACCCAACATGGGGAAATCTGGGGCCTAACTGGGAGGGGCCATCTCGTATTACCTCTGTAGCTGGTATAGCTGCTTATTTTCTGGAAGATTTAGATGAAAATATTGTACCACACCCTTAGAATATAAATAACCTACGAAGGTATTATTATTAATAATGAAAGGCAATCTTTGCCACATTTTGGCTTATAATATTACACATTGTGTGCTTTATTCCATTAAGTGTTAAACAGAATCTTGGTCATGTCTGGATCCTCGAACCACATACTTTAGGTAAATTAACGCTATTCATTATTTATCTAAGTGTTAAACAGAACATTGGTCATGCTTGACTCCTCGGACCACATACCTTAGGTAAATTAACGCTATTCATTATTTATCTAAGTGTTAACCAGAACCTTGGTCATGCCTAGCTCCTCGGACCACATACATTGGGTAAATTAATACTGCTCATTATTTATCTAAGTGTTAAGTAGAACCTTGGTCATGCTTGGCTCCTCGGACCACATACCTAGGGTAAATTAACGTTGCTCATTATTTATCTAAGTGTTAAACAGAACCTTAATCATGTCTGACTCCTCGGACCACATATCTTGGCTAAATTAACACTGCTTATTGTTTGACCAAGTGTTAAACAAAACCTTAGTAATGCTTGGTTCCTCGGACCATGTATTTTGGGTAAATTAACACCTACAACTACATAGATCTATTGCTAAATGGAGTGTTGGATAAATAGATGCTACACCAATTATTTGAAGTTAAGAATGAAATTTTGAAGTATGTGTTCTTTTGAGCTACTTATCTCAGGTACATAGAGCATGCTTTTGAATAAAATTACACTTTATTAAACGTTATAGGCTTGGAAAGGTTAGCTTATTATATTACCAATTGCATGGAATGTAGTAGTTAGATTGCCATTTTTATAAATAATTGTTAAAATTAAGGAATGAAGATATATCTTGGATTAGAAGAAACTATAAATTATGCTAATATTAATTAAACGCTAAGTAGAAGAGAAATCATGTCTGACTTAGCATAAACACAAGGCAATGTAAAGGAAGTTAATGTTTTTCACTAAGTAAAGCCTTGAAAAAGGCAAAGAAAGTACATATTCAGGAATGTAAACAACAACTACACATAAAGAGAAAATACACTTAAAAAAAAAAAAAAAAAAAAAAAAAACCTACTAAACACAACAAAGGCCCTATTTGGTCTTGATGGGAGGATTGGCTTTGGCTATGGCCTTGGCAGGTAGTTCAAGCACTGCTTTTGAAGAAGCTGAATCCTTACCCTTAGGATCCTCCTTAGCAGTGAAAGGGAGAGTCATCGGAACCAATTCTTGGCTCTGGGAAGCTCCCTTCTCCTTGGAGGAGTCTTTGGGTGCAAGGGGAAGCTTGGTAGCCTCGGGGGCTACCTCTTTTGTTGTCTCTTTTTCTTTCTCAGCAGTGCCAGCTTGGACAACCACATTAGGTGGGATAGTGGAAGAGGTGAGAGCATTGGCAGAGACGTTCTTGTTAGATTTAGGCTCTTTGGGAGCAGTCTCAGCCTTTGAGCTCGAAGGGCCTGATGCTAGGTTGGCTAGGGGATAGTAGACATTCTCTACTCTCCTTAGGGTGGAGGAAGCATCTACTCCAACTTGGTTGAGGGCTTCGTTTCACACTTGGAGGTAATAATTTTTGCAGACCCTAGAAACCTCAGCCCTTAGGTTTTCCTCAGTTTCTGCCACCTTAATGTCATACCCTTCCTGCTCAGCTTTTTCTACCGCACTTTTAGCTTCTTCCAATTTTTTCTTTAAGGTCCCTATCTGTTCCTTAGCTGCAGTTAACTGGTCCTCGATGTGGCAGAGTTGTTTGCGTTGGTTCTTTGCTTGCCTCTCAGCCCCTACCAAGGCAGCCTCAGCACTTTTCTTCTCTCTATTAGCCTCAATTAATTTGGTGTTTAGATCCTGAACCCTTTTCTCGGCCAACGAGAAGGTATCCACAGCCACTATGCGCCACCTTTCTTCTTCCTTCATTTGCTTGTAGGAGTTGTTCACTAACTCCTCGGCCATATGCGCAGCTTGAACAACCTTTAAAAAATAATAATAATAGTAATAAAATAAAATAAAAGATAAGGAAGTACTTACCAGCACAAGATCTCTCTTCAGAGTAATAAACACTTCGTGTTTCTTCATGGTCCTTAGGTCGGCCATGTCATCGGGTAGCAGTAGGGGCTGCTCTAGGGCATTTGCCACATACCCAGTTTTTCCCTGTTAGAAATCCCTGATAGAAGAATCTATAGGGAGAGGAGATCCATTTAGCACCAAAGGGGGGGGGGGGGGGTTCTAAGTCTGAACATTGGTGCGATGATCACTCCCCCTCTCTACTATGACCCCTTCACTTGGGGACCTCGTTTGGGTTGTCTTGGCTACTTTGGCCCCTTTCTAGGCCTCAGTTTCTTTAGGGGAGATGCCCCTTTTCTCCTCCACTACATCTTTGCCTTTTTGGTCTCGCTTTCTCTTCTTGTCTACAGGATCAGGCTGAGAGGTTTGGGAAGGAGGAGGAGTAGGAGGCTTGGTCTGGACATCCACCTCGTGCACAGTGCCCCCTGCGTGGGACTCCAAGAGCTCAAAAAGGCTTGTCTTGGGTTTACGCTGAAGCACCATTGCGACAAGTACATTGGGGGCTTCCTAGACATTGCTTACTTAGGCTGGAGGAAGGTGGCTGAAATCAACGACTAGAGGTTCTGGAGATTGAATCTGGTTGAAAACTTCAAAGTCCTCCTCGGAGTCTGAAACTTCAACTACTTTTACTTTTTCCTCAAGAGCTGGTTGGGAAGGAGTTGCTTCCTCCTCGGCAATGTGCTGGAAGGGTAACTCCACTCGTTGTGCACCTTCTAAAGGAATGCCAACCAAGAACTAGGTATGGCGATATTGATCTACTACAGATGAGGATCTTTCGCCTTTATTACGTACTTTGGAGCTTGGAAACTCGAAGAGATGGGGTGGTAACCAAGGATTATGTGGGCGGCTCGCAATTGTTCATTGGTGTGGACAAAGATCTTGGCCTTCAATATCCTTGTCAGGTCAGGCTCATTGACAAGACTGAAGTTGGGGATTGCAGAGTGCTTTTTTGCAAATTCACCAAAAAGAAAAATATTGTTAGAACATAACACAGGAAAAATAAGAACCATTTTGCAAATGAAATAGAAGAAGTAAACACTAAAGTTATTAGTAAGGGGTATTGTTGGAGTAGTAAACCTAAACCTAAACACACCACTAGAGTCCCATCTCGTGTTAGGCAATGAAGTCCATCATGCCACTCCCCTGAGACAATGAGGAAATCCTTGTTTATACCATTGTTGGTATTAGGGAGACACGATTCAGCTTGATTGCAGGGACCCTGGTTTTCAAATAGTACCCCTGGCCCTTGAGATGTTAACGATTGTATATCCAATTAACGTCATGATGAGAGAGATTCACACCTATCTTTTCGTTAAGGGCATCTACACTACCTAAAATTCTAAACACATTAAGCGTACACTAGGTAAGAGAAAGTCTATGAACAATAAGGTAGTCCCTAGTTATTCTACCCATGGGGATTCTTATCCCTCCCTCTATAAAGGCAATCATTGGGATTACTACTTCTCTCTCTTGCCTTAAGCCATGCCACTCCCTCCGGTGACAATACCTAATGGAAACCCCAAGCGAAATCCGGTAGCGGACTTTAAAGCTCTCTATACCCTATGGGGTGTTTACTAAACTAGAAATCTACCCATTTGAAAAATAATTGAAGGTGTTAGGGTGATGAGGTGAAATTAGAGAGGCCGAGGAGGAAAAGGTCCTAAATTTAAAAAGAAGTGCTAAAGGTAACTTACAGAAGTGAAGAAGGGCTCCTCGGACTAGTTCTTGAGAGTTGAAGATGCAAAAAGTGGAACAACTAAAATCTTCGAGCAATATATATATGAAAGGGAAAAGTAAGCGGGACAGTTCCCTCCTAAACCCCCATAAAATTTTCCATCGTAGGATCTCCATCGTACCGTAGAACGTGGGGAACATGGTGCTGCAAGAAATAAATGCTGAAGCGCCCCAGTTGCCGAAGCGTCAGGAGTGTGCCTCTTTGCAGTTGGAAAGACACCTACGCAGAAAGAAATGACATAAGAGTGATGAGGGTAGTCACTAGGGAGTCGAAATCCCCCTTTTTTCCTGATGAGCAAAAAAGTGAAATTTCGAAGGGCTATTGTTAGGATAAAGGGCCCAAATATAGGTATTGGGCTGTGGACCGCGTCCGAGGACTTCAAGTAGTCCGAGGACAGGTAATGATGACGAACACCTATAGGACAATGGTCCGTGGAAGGGGTTTGGTCATAAGGAATTAGAAATGTTTTATGAGGAGAAGTACCTCCTTGGTTGAACAGTGCAGAGGTCATAAGTCTGACCTTTCATCAAGAATAAAGTAATAGACGATCATACTGGCATGGATAAACATCAGGTGGGGATAAGACAAAAGAGAGTTGGGGAATATCTGAGAAGAAAGCTGCTACCATCGCATTGAATGCTCTGCAACTAACCCTTTGACCGCATTAATGTGGAGGTGATACCTGAACAGTAATATTCAGCCTTACAGCTACCTACCAAAACTTCAAGAAAGTTCTGATGGGACAAGTGTCAAAGCTAGCAATTTGATCTACAAGTGGAGGGCTGAGATGAAGTAAGGAAGGGGAATATAAAGAAAGAAAATCTCATTGTAAAATGGATCATGAGAGAATTTGTAGAAAAATCACTGTACACACAAGAATTGTGATTGTGTTTAAGTCTAAAAGAAATATATAAGAACAACCTTCCTCGGACATTGCTGAGGAGAATTTTCCTTACCCAAACTGTTTGTTTATGCTTTCAAGTAACAATTAGCCTACTGTGATCACGGTACAACTTGTTGAAGTTCAATTTCTAGTTCACTCTCTACAAATTCATTGTTTTGGGCTCTTTGAGCCTTAGTCCTTTTCCTTTTAAGCTTTGGGGAACAAATCGTGCCCTTACAGCTAAACTAACAAATTAGTCAAATATAAGTGATTAACAATTTCCATTAAACAAGAATTAAGTTACACTAAGCATAACATATAGAGAGCAATATGGAAAAAAGGTAAAAGTATGCAAACCAAAGTCAAACATCAAGAAGTGTTTAGAAAGAGGAAAACTCGAAACTTCAAGATGAAACCTCTCCCCTAAGTCCCTGACTATACGGTCAGAAATCTCCACTAGACAAGATAGTTGCAGCACATAGGACATTATAAACCCTTCAAGCGCACAAGCCTAATGCACTTGAGTCCTTCGAGCTTTAGATAGCAATTGGCTTTACCGAGCTCTTTCTCCTTCTAGCTTACCAGAGACACCTCATTGAAGCACCAATGGAAAACCACAAAAAGATTAGATTTTTACTATGGCTTCTTAAGTTTCCACTGATTCACTCACAACTCACGTACTATGCAATGATGTGAGATGAATGTAATAAAAATCTCAATCAATGGGTGAATGAGAGGGAAAAGAGATGGTAAAGTGTTTTTACTCAAAACTAAGGCACTCTCTTTTCATACATAAAATTTGGCTTCAAATGTGATAAAAATGATTCATAAGGTTAGGTCACCCCTCTTATCTGAATACCAAGCCACACACATTAGCTTAGAATGTGTGTACTGGCAGTTACACAATGGATAGAAAAAAGTTTAGAGAATAGAGTACATTGATTGTGCAACTTGTGACCTTATCGCGGGCTAGCAAGTCATGAGATGGTCTCGACTTGTCTAATCAGCACTTTGATATTGGCTTTTTGCTACGTGTCACTAACAGGCAAAGCAAGTCGCCTGAGGTCGCGAGATGATTCTAAATGTAGCTTTTCACAATTACAGATAATGCTCGAGTATAATCTTCTCCAAATACAATTAATTAAGTCCCAAAAAGATATATTAAAATAACTAAAAAAAATATACAAATTTTTTTCATTAAATAAAGCCAATAAATATAGACTTTTTAGAAATGGTATCAATTTTTATTATTATAAAATGATAAACTTTATTAACAAGAAGTGAATAAAACGAATAAATAAAGACTTTTTAGAAATGGTATCAATTTTTTTTTATTATAAAATGATAAACTTTATTAACAAGAAGTAAGTATTTTAAGACATCAAAAGACGTGGTTTCTCCTCACACACAGTAGTTCAAATATAGCTAATTTTGATGTAAAATTATAATGTCTTTGATCTATACTAGTTAACTACATTTCATTGAGGCAATAGAGCAAGCAGCATACTACTTTCTTTTAATATATCTCATGTGGGTAAAAAGTTCTTTTGTTCTTTTGTTGCTGTGAGAGCTTGGTAGCTAATTCACATCAAGCAATATTAAATTTTAGTTTCGTTTCTAAAGTTTGCATAAAATTCATTTTTTTTCTCTAAATATTAAAAAGTTATTTTTTTCCTACTCATAAACTATTGAAAATGTAAGCTTTCTTTTTAAATATATTTTTTTTTCAGTAGTTTGGGGGAAAGATAGAGACAAAAAAAATAATTTTTTTCAATATTTTAGGAATTAAAAGAAATCTTTTAAAGTTTAAGGGGATAAACACTTTCAATAGGTTAAGGATGAAAATAATTTTAAAAAACGTACGGAAAAGAATAAAGATTTTAATAACAAAAAACTTTTAAAAGATTTTATCTCTTCTAAACTTTTTTTTTTTTTTGGTTGAGAAAGTTCTCTCTTGTAGACAAGTGTGAAGAAGCTGGGTCATTTGGGCCAAGGTACCAGTAGTTGATGTTGGAATTAAAAAAAATTGGGCCAAAATGGACAAAATCAGAAATTGCGGATTCTAGTACAAACGCCCATTTTTTCTTCAGGTCATCAAAACTACCAAAACTAGGATTAGGGTTATGCGTTTTCAATTCAAGTAGCAGAGTCTTGTATTCAAGTTTTTGCCTCCATTGCAGCTTTGGGTTCTTGAGAGGGAGAGCTTCCAATCATGGCTGAACATATACTTTTTCTATCTCTACCTATTGCTTTTGCTTCAAATCAGGGACTTATTGTTATCTTTTTTTTTTCTTTCTTTTTTGGATTTCGGACTGAGAAGGCATTTCTGAAGCAACCAAAAGTGTTTTTATGGTATGAGAACAAACATAAGTCAAAATGCTTTTTTTTTTTTTCTTAGTTTGATGTCTTTTTGGGATTTTTTCTGTTGTGGGTTTTTTTTTTTTTTTTTGGGTGGTGATTTTGTTTCTGTTTTGTCTGTTTTTGAAAACAAAATTATATATAGCTCGAAGAAATCTGGGAAGGGAAGGAGGCCTGGAAAAGGTAGAAACCGTTATTGGAAGAACATTGGACTCCAATTTAAGACCCCAGAGAAGCCATTGAAGGTCTCTCTCTCTACATGTGTTTGTGTGTGTGAAAGTTTGAATTTTGGATATTGACTCTTAGTAGAGTATGCACCACGTACTTAGTTTGCTTTCAGTTAATTTGGGTTTGGGAGCATAAGTTGGGATTTGAAACAATACTGATATAATGTAAATATAGCGGATGAGCTCTAGCTCAAATGGCACCTCCTTTTCTTGTAAGTGCAAGGTTATGGGTTCAAGATGCATAGATGTGTGTCAGTGTATGTAACTTACTAATATCAACAACAACCAAATCTTAATCCCAAAATTTTTGGAGTTGGCTATCGATCCTCAACAAATTAGTCAAGTTTAGTTATATGTATTCTTTTTTATTTGAAGCCATTCTATCTCTTACCCTTTATTTATTATTATTATTTTTCAAAGCCTATGGCTAATCTATGTTGACATTATTTTTCTAAGCCTATGGCTAATCTATGTTGACATTATATATTCAACATAGATTATTTTTCAATTATATATAATCTTCAGTGGATTTACCCTCTATGAAATTTCTTTGTTTGGTTAATTGATCTGACAATATATATGCTCAACTTAAGCATGCATTGGGTTGTAGAGATGCAAAGCTATTATATCTAATTAAAGGCTGTAGTTTGAACCATAATATAACTTGATTGTTTGATGTAAACGTTTGATATTTATGTTGGTCAAAGCAAAATGGCAATGGTTAAGGGCAGGACAAAAATAGCTAGAATTAGCGATGAACTCATTCTTCAAACTAGAAGTGAGAGATGGAATAGGGGTAATAGAGATGGAATGGATAGGGAACTCATTCTTCTAATATAAAAGGAACTTAAGAAGTGAGAGAATCGATTGTTGATAATAGTAGTGAGAAAGTTCTCAATTAAGATAATTTATAGTTCCACATTCCTGGTTTTGTTTTAAAAAAATGATATGACTGACAGCTTGGACTGAGTCTAGAGAGGTTGTTGTCATGTTGGTCTTGTCTGGAGAGTGCCACAAGCTCCATCTCAATGCCTGGGATCATATTTGCTAGGGTTGTCTCATTTGTGTATTGCAGTGCTTCTTGATGGTATTAAAGAATATGACTTTAAATACTTGATTACTTTTTCACAATTATATGGTATACAAAAGTAAGACTATTTGCCGATTAGAGCTTTTTTTTTTTTAATGCAGGAGCCTACATTGATAAGAAATGCCCCTTCAGTGGCAATGTTTCCATCAGGGGTCGCATCTTAGCTGGCACTTGCCATAGTTCTAAGATGATGAGGACCATTATTGTTCGTAGAGATTATCTTCATTTTGTCAAGAAGTACTAAAGGCATGATCCTGCTTTTATTGTGATGGATTCCACTATCACCTATACTTTTTCTCACTCTAGTAGAAGCATAACATCTTTTCTTTTTTCTTTGCTTCTCTTTCCCTCCCTTTTGGGCTTCTTTCAGATATGAGAAGAGGCACTCAAACATTCCTGCTTACATTTCCCCATGCTTCCGTGTGAAGGAAGGAGATCATGTCATTGTCGGCCAATGCAGGTTAATTTTTTTAAATGGAAGACCCCTTATTTCGTCATCTGTTTGTAATTCTGTGTACGGTTTGATGGTAATGCATGCGTAGTTTCTCATTTTGACTGGCTATTCCCCCCACCACCACCATATTTCATGCCACTGTCAAAGACAGTAAGGTTCAATGTGTTGAAAGTCACTCCGGCTGGTTCTTCTGGTGCTGTGATGAAGGCTTTTACAGGAATGTGAGGTGATTTCCAGTTAGGCTGGTTATATAATTGTTGTGGTTTCGGTGAGCTAGTCATGTTAAAGAAGAAGGCTTTTGAAGTAGAGAGCATCATATTGACTGGGTGGACCTGGAGTTTTTTCTGCTGCTCCATTTTGTTGATCTAAATATAATTTTGACTTCTTTTAAGTATTATATAAAATTTTGAGTTTTGGAGAGATACCAATATGGTTCTTGAATAGGAGTGAAATCTTCTTTTCTAATCACTGTGTATTTGTTGCATAATTCCGAGTCTCCAAAAGTCGTTTAAGATCTTCTCAAATTATTCTTTGAGGTGCCCGGTGCCCCCTCAGATAAATAAATGTAATGATTTCTCTATTGCAGGGTCGAGCTCGCACCTTAGTGACATGTTGGAAACTAGGACTCTCTACTTACCAAATTGTAGGCGAAAATGAGAGGCTTTTAATATTGTCCTAATTGATGGTTAATATATTTGCGGATTCTAATGAGTAATGGGATCAGCAAATATATTTTTTTTTAATCTCTAGTAAGTTACTTTTGGTAAAGCCAAGTGATCTGTCTCCCTAGCCAATGGGAATGAAACCTTATCTTCATTGTGCGTATAAACTACGTTCCTGGTTTGGTAAATTTTTTTTTTCCCAACATGTTAAGACTCAATGTTGGGACTTCCTGCCCCTGAGTCATGATTGATACAATGACGCCTAAGCAATTAACAGCACAATGATGATGATAATAAGCTGTTGAAGGAGTTGAAATCGACCTTGACTCTTTAAGCAACGCTTAAAGCTGAACTCAACAAGATGTTCATTAAACATAAATCATGCCCACTTGTCCTTTCTTAGGTAAAGAATATCTTTTTCTCGAAGCCTATGAGCTTTCAAAAACGTAAAATTCTTTGCAAAAAGGAGCATAATTATTGCGCATGGCTTTAACTCACTTTGACTGGATAATATTGTGCCATGTCAGGGTCTACTAACCACGCAACGCAGAGATTCTCTACAACGTATGAACTAAATTCACATCACCACCCTCAAAAAAAAAAAAAAAAAAAAAAAAAAAACTAAATTCACATCACATCAACGTGTGAATTAATTTCACATCACATTGTACAATAATTACAGTCCATTTTAATATAAAAAATTATATTTTTTATTTTATATGACCATTTTTCAAAAGAGTTCCTATAAAATTATCTATTATATTATATTTGAATATAATATTCATTCTTCATTTACTTTTTTTTTACTATTTCAATAAATGAAAAGAGAGGGAGAAAATGAAAAAAAGCAAGACAAATGAACAAAATATTTATACTTTATATGCACCTGAACAATATTGCTATATTTACCATTACTGTAACTAGAATGTAAATTTTCATAATTTAATAAGCCGAGGTGAATGATTTTTGGAGTTGAATGAACAAAATTTATCTCCTAAACTATTATGTATTGTCTGAAAGTGCTTTTATGGTTGACTTTGCCTTTGAAAATGATTTTTTTTTTTTTTTGAGAAGTGAAAGTGATAATTTTGATATCCCCTTATATAAAAGAATATATATATAAAAAGGTGAATCTCCCAACAAAAAAATAAAATTGAGATTGAGATTAGTTTACACTTTACAAAAATGAAAGAGATTTTATGTTGTGCTGAGTAAAATTAGGAGCACATATTGCATGATTTTATATTCTTATTAAAGAAATTACTCTAATTGATAATCTAACCCATCTTCAAGAAAGCGAATCTAACACATATTTAAGAAAACGAACTAATGTGTTGATGCATTCGCTAAACTAGCCACCTAATCTTTTTGAGTTAATCTGTTATAATATGGTTAACTCGTCAAATTTCAATCAAACTTGACAATTTTGTAGGATAGCAGTTGTTAAATAATAGTAGGAAAAGGAATCTTACCAGAAAAACAAAAAATAAATAGCAAAAGAGAGGCCTTTTCGTTTTCTTTTTTCTGCCTTTTGACCATTGGGATTCGGAACAATATTGTTCCTTATTTATGTATATTTGTAAAAGTGATTAATGAATAATGAGTCCTCACCTTTCGCATATTGAAAAAACAAATATCTTTTCTCCCTTTCACAAAAAGAGAGAGAAACAATTCTAACACGTCATCTTCCATTGAACACGTTCTATCAAATCTTTTCGTATCATCATCATGTATATATAGAATGAAAGGAACTTCCTAATGCAACTTGTTTTGCGTAATATTGTTGCTGGTAAAAAATATATATATTTCTTGTTTTTGATAGTTGGATATTTACAATGGGAAATGAAGTTTTAAATTCTAGACGTTTTCGTTAGAAATATCAGGAAGTTTCGGTTAAGTTATAAAACTCTTGATAATGTAACTTTCAATTACATATGAAAATAAATAAATAAATAATTAATCAAGTAATGTTACACAAAATAGTACAAGGATATTATGATTGGCAACCAAAATGACCTTGTGATCATTTCATTTTGTTTGGGTAAATTGTGGGAAAGAAAAATAAGAAGAGAAAATGTAGGAAATATGAGAACATTCTCTTGTGACGAGAATAAAAGGGGGGGAGGGGAGAGGAGAAGGAGAAATGAAAATAGAAGAATTCAGTTTTCTCCAAGATCCAGTGTCTTGTTTCCTCCCTAATTATGAGGGATATAAAAGAAAAGATAGAGTGATGTGTCTTTTTTTTCTTTTCGTTTTTGATAGTTGGGAAAGATGATTTTTTTTTTTTTTTTGGAAATACACACACACAATGGAGTGAGAATGAGATTTTAACATAAAAACACATCACAAACTCTACTCAAAAGTCATAATAACTATTAAATGAGGGTGATTGGAACAATTAGGAGAGGCAAGTTGAGCTAAAAGACTCTTGGCCTTAGTGTTAGAGTGGTGATGTTGGATACTTGGATTCCCATCATTTGTATATTTTCTCTTCCTTTTCTCCTTTGATATCCAAACATGCAACAGAAAATATCCCTTCCTTTTCTTTCCACTCCTCCATTTCCTTTATTTTTCCTCTTCTTTCATTTTACCCAACTTGGTATAAGTTTCTTTCCCAACATTGAAATGACAAAACTTTGGGTACAATTTTTTTAATATTGTATATTAGGTTTCACAATTAAATTCAAAATTTAATGCATAGCTGTATTAACTAATGGAACATAAATATGATTTTATTTTCTAAGAATAATTAAATTCAATAGAACTGTATGTTTAAATGAATTGAATTTTATCGAAAATTTTAATGTGTTGAATCTAAGAATTTATACCTAAATTTTACTCAATTTAAAGAGATTTAAATAGTTTGCATCTAAGATGTTACCTCCATCCACAGGTCACCATGACTCAGACTCTGTTCTCTCAAAGTTTTTGGGCATTGTTACCAAAAATTCAACATATTTTTCAAGAATTTCCCCATCCCCAATAAGCTGGTAAACTTTGGAAGATAGGATCTTTTGGACACTTTCCCTTATCTAAACATTTTTTTTTAAAAATAAAAACAAACTAACTGTTAAACACACGTACTTAATTACACATTCTTACCAAACTCAAATACATTACTTAATCCAAAGTACCACTACAAAAGAGAAATAATATATTTAATAGTATTTTTATAACACTTTTATAATAAATTTAAGTGGTAGTTTGTTATTGGCTATAATTGGTTGACAAAAAAATAATTTTTGATAAATTCAAATTAAAATCAATAACAATTCACCACATATGATATGTTATAAAAATTTTGTAAAAAGATTATGAATATAAAACTTTCCAACCACAAATCACTACCAACATAAATACATAATAATGCAAATAACAATAATGACCATGATAGACCAAAACAAATGAAAAATCTTATACCGATGTGACCATATCCCTAACAACTGCTGCTGCTGCTTATATCTTGGGAAAGAATCCAACACTTTTTAAGCATGTGTTGGAAAAGAAGTCAAAGAAGTGTGCATCCTACAATTATGACGCACATTAAAAAAAATTGTCCTGTACAGGCTGTACGTGATGACTAATTGTTAAGCAATGATTGAAGTCAAGCTCATCACATTTCCCATCTTTGATATGCTACCGACTTTTCAATAAATTATAGATTGGGTGTTAGATTTTTTTTTTTTTTTTTTTTTTTTTATTAACTTGGGTCTGTTTGAGGTCTGGTTATTTTATTGAAACTAAATTTTTTTTACTAAAAGTACTGTAAATAAAGGCAAAAGTTAGCTGAAATAGTACATGAGAACCCTTAAATAGTATCAACAAGTGCAGTAGGACCCATGAATAGTAGAAAAATAAACTGAATAGTAAAATAAGCTGACTTTTTAATTTAAAACCAAACGCACACTTAATAACTTGTTAAACTGTTAAATTTTAAACTATCTACATTTTTCTACTAGGTGCTTAAATCCTTAAACTACATCTTCATCAGATAATACACGGATAATTGTATTGCATCATAATAGTAAATGATATTTGGCATAGAGTTATCCATGGGTTGATTTAGGCTGAGTTTGTGCTTAACCCACAACCGACCTGATCAGATCGGGTAAGGAATTTCTAGACCCACAACCAACCCATTAGGGTATTGGGTTGGTTGGTTCGAGTCAGTGTTAGGTGGTGGTCGGTTTTAGGTGAAGCTAAAAATCACTAAAAAAATGGTGAGATCTCGCTGGATCCGTCCAAGAGCTAGTGAGATCTTGCCAGATCTGGCGAAGATTTGGTCGGATCCAGAGAGATTTCTGCCAAATAATGTGAAGAGCTCACAAGGATCTAATGAATTTCTACTAGATCTGGTGTATCTCCATTTGATCTAACTATGTTAGTCTCTGAAATCTGCAGTATCTGGGTAGAAATATAGCCGGAAAGCTTGAGAAATCATCGAAATTGATGTATTTCAGTTGAGTCAAGTTTCACGGGTTTTGGAGTAGGAGACCCGCAACTGACCCGCTGACATCGGGTTTTTAAGTGTCAGAACTAGCATCCAACCACTGGCACAGTCTAATCAGGTGGCAATAGGTTGGGTACGGTCAAGCTTGGTAGGTTGGTCGGGTGGACAGCTAGGTTGGACACCCCTAATTTGGCACAACATTGAATTCCAAATTTTAAAAATTCAACTCTTCAAGAAAAATTATCACCATTTTGTGCTTGCACCAAAATTTATAAGTGATGATGAAGGATTAGGTAAGTAATGAAGTAGTGATTTGTGAGTATTATTTAACATAGTTACATGGGGCGGTTGGGATATTTTTAAATAAAATATTGATTTTTAAAATTTGAAGTTAATATTCATAAAATTTAATAAATTTAAACTGAATATGGTAATTAAATTAATTTTAGTTCAATATAGATTCAAAGGAAAAATTTTGAGTTTTATTTTTTCAAAATAAAATTTCAGAATGAGAACTAAGAATGTGATTTTGGAATTCCTTAATTTAATTCACAATCAAGGAAAAATATCAAAAAAAATAGCAAGAGTTTGTGATAAGTAGATCAACAAACAATCTAGGCTACAAGGCGAATTAAACCAATTATAATGTATCTTATTGGAGAAAATAAGTTAAAATGCTATTTACAATTCATTGAAAAAGAATAATAATTATTTTATGCATTTGATATATACATTTTTTCTCTTACAATGTGTAAATCTAAAATTGTATGGAGCCAACATACTACAAGAGGAAGGATGCATGAAAAAACTTAAAAAACAAATCTTAATTTTTAAAAATCAATTTCCCTATATATAACCCAAGCTAAACCTTGGAAATCTTAATGCTATATTGCATTTTTAATCCTCCTAGCCATTATTCTAATGGAAAAATTCTTTCTAAGAGGAATGCTCATGTTGTGGCAATTCCGCTCAGAAGGTAATGAGCTACTCCTATAGCACGTCCTGGGACAATGCTCAAGGCTTTAGGCTAAATAGCAGGAGCAACTTTTAATTTATTATGAGCTTAGATGATAAATTCAGTAAGTTCTTGCTAATAACCACGTCCACTAAATAAAAATATTAAACTAATAGCCCATACAAAATAAACACCTAAGAAAAAGAGGCCATATGCATATACTTAGGAATCATTAAGACTAAATTACCTGGGATGCTTGTGCCCATAAGAAACCGCCGCATAGCCACCCATTAATGGTATATATATAGAGAAATATTATGTCAACAACATTATACAACAAATTTTAAGTGACAAGTTGTTACAGGTTGGTAGGCAAAAAAATAATTTAAAACGGTGGATTCAAATAAATACCACTAATATTTTATCACCTATCATTTGTTGTTATAAAAATGTTGGATACATACTTTCTCATAAGAAAACAAGAAAAAGACATTTCCATTTGCAAGCCGCAAGAAGGCAAAACCAAAAGCACAATCTTTATAATAACCCAACCAACAGTTTTTCAGCCACGCTTTCATAGAAAAATCTGGAATTTAACGGCTCTCAATTTTCACTCTTTCTCTCTCTTTTTCTATGTGACACTACAACTACTAAACAAGTCTCCAAACATATTCTGTAGAATCTTTTCTCCCACATATAATTTGTTCTTTGATTCTCTCTCTCTCTTTCTCTCCGTGTCTTTGCTTTGTGTTACTTTTGATACCCACAAACAAGAGGTTGCTTAGGAACCGAACCACTACTCTAGTTCTAACACCACCACCACCTCTACCATCTTTATCATCATGTGTGTCCCGGACGCTGAGCAAGTTGGCCAGGAGGTTGAGAATATGGACAACAATAACAACAGCAGCAGCAGCAACAACAACAACAATAACAACAAGGTGACACGTCCTTTGCATTGTGAAGTGTTGCATACCCAGATAGAGAAGTGGGACAAGAAATCTCCTTTGATGAGTTCCACTGATCAATTCTGTCTTGCAAGTTCATTTCCTTTAAGATTTCAGTTCCTCTATCATTTATTTCTTCTGGGATTTTTCAAATTATAAATAATATATATATATATATATATATATTTTTTTTTTTTTGAAGACCATTTTGGTTGAAACTGGGTTCTGTGTATTTGTTTCCTCGTGTGATTGGTGTTTGATGATTGATAATGTTTTTTTTTGTTTTTATAAATGGTTTTTTTTTTTTTTTTAAATGTGAATTATTCTAGCGTATTTACTTATTTATTTTTGTTTACTTCTCTTTGAAATTTAGAGGTTTATTGCCGGTACATCTGTCTGAAATTATTTGGGCTTCTACGGTGTTCCATTTTCATTTTTGTAGCTCTGGACTGTATAAAAATGAGTTGGTTTTTTTTACCAATTTTCAATTCGATGGAGATTGTATGTACCACTTAAAATTTTTACTGTAGTTACCAGTTGGTACTGTATTCTTTAGGAAATTATTGCTCTTCAATCATGTTTTCCATAATTCATCTCAACTTGGCTGCTTTTTCCAGTTCAGCTTCGATCATCAATGTATCCTGCTAAAAAAACCTTCCTTATTTATTTAAATTTTTATTTGCTTATTTATTCTGGCTGTGGTTGATTGGAAGACAGGAAGGTGGTTGCCCCTTAATATTTTCATTAAAGCTGGATGGTGATGATTTTTCTAGATTGGTTTTTTATTGGTTTAAATTTTGACTAATGTAGAGAATTTTTTATTTATCATTTTGATACTAATGGATAAAGAAAATAAGTGATGCCTAATATAGTTACCCTGACTTAGACTTGCCCCTTGATTGTGTTGACTCAAGAACTTGGCTCTTACCAATGTTAATTGTCCTGCTTATTCTAAAGGTTCATTTTTCTAAAAAATTTCCTTAGTTGCACTTGTTTTAAGAGCATTTGCTTTCCAATTATGATAGCCAGATGCTTCTATCTAATTAATAAAACCATACCTTTTCTGGAGAAGACTAAAATTCAACATAAGTAAAAATGGATACATTTTATCTTGGCACACAAGTAATTTCTATAACTTCATGCTACCTTATCTTTCTTGCTAAGTATCTTTTAAGATACTTCTTATTCTCTTTCTAATTTCATATTGGTGTGGTTCATTCAGCTGGAAAGCATTTCTGAGGATAAAGCAGTTGTAGAGAGAAAACAGAACCTGTTAAACTTTGTCCCTTCCCTTCGGTCAGGAGAGTGGTCTGATATAGGGGGTCGTGACTATATGGAGGATACTCACATCTGCATTGGTGATCTGGCTAAGAAATTTGGTATTAATTCATACAGTGATGAAGTTATCTCCTTCTATGGTGTAAGTTCTCATACCTACTAAACTATCTGTGTTTTGTTTACCAAATACAATTTACACCATGTGGACTTTTCACAAGAATTACATACTTATATATGGATTAATGTGAGATTATGAAGTTTCAACGGTCATTGCCTATACATAGAGAAAGGCTAAAATGCACTTTCCCCCTCCAAGTTTGGGGGTTGGGGCTGCTTCTAAACTGGTTCCTCGACTTTCAAAACTTGAAATTTACACCATCATTATGGTTTGTAACATTTTCACCATTAACCCACCTAAAAACAACATCATTTTTTGTCCAGAACGTTATTTTTTGGGGTTAACCATAACCATAAGAGCCTAATAGATGTAGATGGAAGGGGCATTTTGATATTATTGTAATACTCAAGAGTGTAGTTGCAAGTTAAGGGACCAATTTAGAAGCAACCTCAAATTTAGAGGGTGTACATATTATCTTGTTGTAGACCAAAAAAAAAAATTGTGGGGTTCTTGCGCTAATTTGATGAATAACTTAGCATTACTTGAAAGCACTTGATCATATTTGAGAATTGTGAACGATCATATCTTATAGGGTGTACAGATGCTTGACATACATTTAGCTTTTGGTTTGAATAACAGGTATTTGATGGGCATGATGGAAAGTGTGCAGCACAATTTGTACGCGACCATTTGCCAAGAGTAATTGTTGAGGATGCTGACTTCCCTTTAGAACTTGAGAAGGTGGTTACAAGGTCATTTATGGAGACTGATGCAGCATTTGCAAAGACGTGCTCCTGTGAGTCTGCCCTGTCTTCCGGGACAACTGCCCTCACTGCAATGGTATTTGGGAGGTAAGTTCAGTGTTGATTGGCCTTTGATTTAGGTATAATGTTCAAAATTATCCATTCTTGCATAGTGACACTGTGGAGTGAGCTGCAGGCACAAAAATGAAAAAGGGCCAAATAAAAAGGAATAAAAATGAAATATGAAATATGAAACAAAATAGAGACACAGATGTTGGTGCAGCCTGGTTTCCTCTGTTGGTCATAATTGTAAGTTGTAGTAATCAAAGAGGCTCACTAGTCACTATGATGTATTTAAAAAATTCCTTCTTTAAGGAATTGCGTATACTGTCTCCATTTGTGCATGCTTAAACTTTCCTTTTCACAGATATGAAGCCATGGCGTAGTGTAGCTTGTTTTTAGAAGATCTATGAGTGACATTTATACTGTGTTTCATTCTTAAAATACAACAATATTTTGGACAGGTCTCTGCTTGTGGCAAATGCAGGGGACTGCCGGGCTGTGTTGTCACGATGTGGAACTGCTATAGAAATGTCAAAAGATCACAGACCCTGCTGCACTAAAGAAAGGACAAGGATCGAATCCTTGGGTGGATATGTTGCTGATGGTTACCTTAATGGTCAGTTGGGTGTTACTCGTGCATTAGGTGATTGGCACCTTGAAGGAATGAAGGGAATGGGTGAAAAGCTTGGACCATTGAGTGCTGAACCTGAACTTAAATTGGTGACACTGACCAAGGAAGATGAGTTTTTGATAATTGGTAGTGATGGAATATGGGAGATGTTTACCAGTCAAAATTGTATAGATTTTGCCCGGAGGAGACTCCAAGAGCACAATGATGTGAAGTTGTGCTGCAAGCAAATAGTAGAGGAAGCAATAAAGCGGAGAGCCACCGACAATCTGACTGTTGTAATGGTAAGTTTTCATATGGAGCCACCAGCGCATGTAGTGGTAGAAAGGGGAAGAGTCAGGAGAAGCATATCAGCCGAAGGCCTTCAGAATCTCAGAGGCCTGTTAGATCGCTAATCTTACTTTTTTTTTTAAATCCCTGGTGTGCATAGGTTAGAACTAGTCAATCAATAATACTAAGCTGATTTATCAGCTCTTATCTTGAGTTTTTTCTCTATATATGTATATATATTCTTCCGGGAAATGGAACTGCCTTTTCCTTACCCCTTTATTGATGCCTTATTTGGTTTCTGAGAAGGAAGGGAGGAAAGAGAAGAAAACATGGAATCATAATTTGCAATATGTTAAAATTGGGGAGGGAAATCCAACTTGTAAACAAATTGATTTGAGAATTGTACTATTATTAATTCGAAGTATACACTAATGTACATACAATTATTCTGTATTCATCAAAGTTATTGTTGGTGACCAACAAGTTTTTACCTTTTCCTTTTTTTCAATGTTCTTATCATCCATGGACTAGGATGAAATTGGGCCCCTTAAAGCTGCTACTGCCTACTAAACTAAAGTTATTGAAGACAGTCAACAGTATCAACAACAAGGTTAGACTGAGACACATGACCAAGAAATCTTCATTCTTCCAGCCAGGCATCAGATATCGTTGATCACTCCCTTCACCTGCCAATGACTTGTCATTTGCCTTAACAAAGATCTATTGTTTCCTTGCTGCTCCAGAACCATAACCCTGCAGAAACCTATGGAAAATGCCGAGTATAAAGCTTCCAAAAGTGCTAAGCATCTGGCAATTGAACCTATTTATGGTGGTGAAGCAAGCAACCAGCAATGAGTTTCACTCCCTGTCTATTCTTGCCTACAAATGCTGTGCCACATAGGAAAGAGCAAAAATAGAAGGCTGCACTTCTTGCATCCTGTTGTCTGCGTTCTTCATAGAAAGCATCCTTGCACCTATGAATTGAATGCTTTCTAAATTGAGATGAAAACCTTCGAGTCCCACATTCACCTTGCCTGTATGGAGAACTTGTGAAAAAGAGCTGAAAGCATCGCTTTGAATTCGATCCAATACGTTACTTTGCACCAGCAGCCACTACTTCAACCAAAATTTTCCTGTGTAATATTTGTTCCTCAGTTGAGTGGGGTACTTCAACTTTGCAGTATCTGTATTTCCATTTTGGTGGTGGTTATTAATACATTAAATTCCCAGCATTTATTTTAAAGAATTCTTCTACAGTTGTCCAAAGACATACCCGGTTCCTCTTTTGCCTGTTTATTAGCTAATATTTATATTTCTAATTTATTACCGTTCTTTTTTTTATTATTATTATTTGATATACCTTTTTTTTTTCTTGGTTGTGTAAACCTTATCAAGGTAGGGGCCTTTGAACTCGCCCCTTGTATGGATAATCAATCCTACCACCAGACTCATGTATTAGGTAATCCAAAATAACTATTAGTGGGGATTCAAACATCAAATATTTCTCACTTACAACTTTTTTTTTTTTTTTGGAGAAAGTTCTCACTTACAACTTGACTCCTATTAATATTCATCTTTTACCTAAGCTAATATTTTTAGGGGGTTTGGGTTCAATTTCCCACTAGCAGTTTTTCTTGAATTACCTTATATACAGTTCTAGCAATTGAGGTTGTGTATCCTTAGAAGAAGACTTATAAATTTTTTTTCTTAAAGTTGTCTATTGCTTAAAGCTACACTACTCAATTTTTTATTTTTTTATTTTTTTTATTGAATGTGAATTTTGACAAATCTTCTGTTGGATTATATTTTCTTCTTACACCCTTCATATTTGCAAAAATTCAAGATAATCAAGATCAATAAGTATCTCGTCTATAAAATGTTTAATTTAAAGTTTTCGAACTTCAAAATTATGCATAAAATATGACTTTATATATCAAATAATAAATAATCTACTATTGACACAAAATTTGGCCTCCATATTAAGAATATAGAAAATATGAAATCTAATGGTAAAAATTTCAAAATAATATTTATTCCATAAAAAGTTATTAGATGATGAATCATAATTATTAGAAACCATACCAATTTGACGGTTGAATCATCAAACCGGTGAACTGTACAAAATTCTAGGTCCATACGGAAGAAATACCAAATTTGTAAAGAATCCATCATTTGAACCGTCCTTCTTTCTTTTTTCTTTTTCTTTTTCTTTTTTTATTTTTTTATTTTTAATGTTGTGCTATTTTATCCAAATAAGATTCTTTCCTTCAATTTTTATTTATGAGATTTTGAGTCTCTTACTTTTAAACTAGAAGCAAGTAGTTAAAATGCTTCTAGTTAAAATATCAAGAATAATGTTACTTACCATCACAAACTATTGATGTAAAAAATTTTATTGGTTCTTATTTGAATCCATTACTGATATCACTTTTGCACTTACCAATAAGTAATAACTACTCAACACTTCAACAGTTTGTAAAAAAGTTTATAGGTCTAACATTTTTCAAGTTTCAATTCAAGTATCCTTTTTCTAATAATTTTTTACAAAAAAAAAAAAAAAATTATATTCTAAATTTGAATAAATTTTCTAAACAGTGGTATTCATTAATTTTAATATTTGATATACTAGCGTATTTATTTTAAAATTGAATATCATCTCATTTTTATAGAACCGTACCTTATATATAGGAGTATTGAAATATACTTGCTGAACAATTACATTACTACTTTTAAACATAGTAGTAGAAATGCAAGATGGATCAAAGAACATGTAGCGTATTAGAAGAGCAGGAACTAACAAACAGGCTTACAAGTTTAGTGGTGAAAAAAGAGAACGGAAAAAATAACTCTATCTGGATAAGTAGTTCTTGTACATGTATAAACACTATCTATGAATAAAGAATGAGATAAAAGAAAGACGTACATGTATGATCACTCAAGTAATTTCTCTATCTATGTGTTGTTTCCTATGTGAAATACACTACCCTCCTATAAAGGTACAACAAGAAACATGATACATGCCTCAAAGAAATTCACAATCAATGTGAGCTTATGCTGTTCCAAAACCATTTTCCCTCGTTCAATTTCCCTTTAATCTCAGTTCTTGCAACACGAATCAAGAACAAGATCGCAAAGAAAATAGCAAGAATAAGCATAAAAAAGACGCTGTTCCATCCTCTAGAGGAAATATACCCAGCCAATAGTGGACCAAGCGCTGCCCCTACAGAACCAGTACCATCTATAATAGCAGTTACAGTAGCTAATGCTCGGGAATTCCCTCTAACAAAACTCTGGGTACCAAGATCGGCAGCAACAGCCGTTGTAATGAGTGAGTACGGACCATTTACAAGCAATCCAGAAAGAAACATCAATCCAATGTTGGCAAACATAGAGAGGCCTCCATATACACGGTAGAAAACAAGGGCTGGAATTGATAGTAACAAGAATGAGATTGAAGTAACTGCACGAGCATCAATCAAATCAGATATGTATCCTGCCAAAATTCCACCAAAGACCCCTCCAATATCGAAAATTGTTGAGAGGATCCCAGCAGATTTGTGTGACAAATACACACCAGCAACAGCTGCAATGCCAACACAGATTTACAAATGAACAAGAGAACATCATTACAAATTCAAATGCATATGGAAACACGGGCGCAGATGGAAATTGGAATGGTTCCATCATGCACCATATAGGATTTCAAAGCATTAATGATCCACAACAATGCCATCATGGAAAACTCAACCCACTACCACAAATATGTGTTCATACTAGTTGCAAATAAGTGATAATGTATTAGTACAAAAAGTTATGCATATACAACAAGGCAATCTCAACTCCAAGGGACCATCATAAAGATCAGTTTCAATAATTCACTCACATCTAAGTTAAAGCAAGTACCTGTAGTTCATACTAATTAACAATAGCCAAATAAGTGATAATGTATTAGTACAAAAAGCTATGCATATACAACAAGGCAACTTCTACTCCATGGGACAATCATAAAGATCAACTTCAATCATTCATTCACATCTAAGTTAAAGCGAGTACCTGTATGCCTAATGTAGAAGGGCAACCAATACAGAAAAGTGTAAGCCACCAGCTTCGAGAAGAAAAGGCAGAAAGCAAAAGGCGCCACACCCGGCAGCCTCCATGCCTCCAAAAAACCAATTGCAGACGACAAAGTATCCAAACTCTCATTTCCCAAAAGCCCCGCTTCCTCCGATACCACTCTCTCTGGATCCCCATTCACCTCCACATTCATCTCAACCTCCATTCCAGGACACTCTAACCCCAAGTCCTCAGGACTCACAACAAGAAACATAAACACCAAAATCCCAACCACAATCACCAACAAACCAGGCACCAAAAAAGACCAACCCCACCCGAATTCCAAAACCCCTGAAGCAACAACCGAACCAATGATGTTCCCAACCGAGGTATGTGAATTCCAAACCCCCATGATCAAACCCCTCTTAGATTTCCCAAACCATTTCCCCACAATTGCCACCACACAAGGCCACCCAATTGACTGAAACAAACCACAAACAATCTGAACCCCAACGAAAAAACCCAACAAATGCAAATCCAACCAATACCCAAATCCAAAAACCATAGTAAAAACACCACTACCCATCATCCCAAACACAAGGAACAGCCTCAAATCCATTCGATCACCCAAATGGCCGGCGAAATACATTCCTATCGAATAGGAAGACAGGAACGCGAGGTCGACCTCGCCGAGCCTGTGGGTCCCTTGAGGCCCATCAAATGGGGCCCAACCGGTATCAATGGAGGTCGTATTGTTGGTTTCGAGTGTGGGACCAAGCACGCTCTTGACGATGCTTGGGGGTTTACGAGAGGCGTGGAAAGAAGCATAGGCGAAGAACGTGATGGTTAGGACTAGAATTTGATGGAACAGTAGGGTTTTGTGAGGAGGCTTGAGATTTGGGAAGAGGGTCAGAGCTGGAGCTAGGGATGGGGTTTTGGGTTGCATTTTTTTGCGATTGGATTATAGCCAATATTCATGGATTTCTACACAAACTGTGAGTGTGTGATTTCTGAGGAAGAGTATGATGGGTCTTTTTCTTTTTTTTTTTTTGGGTGCAAATTGAAATTTGTGAATTTAGAATACAAAGGAATTTCATTCAGAGGAAAAGGTTTTAACTTTTTTTTCAGACACTACGACATTGATGGACCGGAGGCAGAAGAAGATGATGCAGTGTCTGAAAGGGGGGGCTTTTTTGGTACTGTGGCTGTATTTGTTTGTGGTTTTGACCAATATGTTAGCAGATCTAGATCTTAGATCTTAATCTTAATCCGTGTACAATGTTGTCTTTCCAAAAATGCCCTTGTTAAGAAGTTGTACGGAAGGGTGTTCTTGGAGTTGACTTTTTTTTTTATATAAAAATGAATTATAGAAGTACACTTTAGACCATGGGTTTTTTGCATTTTAGGGTCCGTTTGGTTCCCGTAAGCTATTTTGTGCAATGACAATTGGAGAGCAAACCTTTTAAAGGGATTCACAAATCTACATTCATGCCATCAAGGTTTCAACAATCTTGATAACCCTACGGCCCCTACCCACTGGGCTATTGACATCTTGTTGCATAACATATTAATGCCCAAACCCTTTTTTCCTGTTGTTGTTCTTTCTCTTGGGTTATAAGAGAGCTTAACTTTGTGGTCCATTTTTGCTTTCTAAGTGTTTGTGTGATGTTAATAGTTTACTTAATTGTAACAACTCCTCCCTTGGTTGATGTTTGGGAGGCTTGGAGGACGGACTTTTTGATTGTTTCTTCCATCTTTTAATGAAGTTTGGATTTTAGCACCCAAAAAAAAAAAAACCTACAATGTATAAGCAACTTTTATTTTATTGATAGTTGTATGCTCGTGTAATACACAAATTATTTAAAAATCATAGCTATAACTTAATTGACACTTTTTAATATCTTAGTTTAGACCCACTTGTTGCATTTGTACCTTCTTAATTAACATGTCATTCTTTATTATATTTTCCTCTACCTACTTTCATTTTAAGGTGTATAACTAATTCTCTTTTGCACAGACCAATTTATCCCAAGTAATTTTATAAAGAAAAAAATTTTCTATCTTAATCCACCCTCTTTCATCTTTTCCTCAAAAGAAATCACCCGTATCTTTAAACAAATTTATTTATTTCGTATATTAGTATGTTTTCTTATATATCCATTCATTATTCTCAACATTAAATCACTTTTTTTTTTCATTGGGTACACTAATGTTTTCCTTTACATATGACCAAACCACCCAAACAACCATCTCTCATCTCTTCTTTTTCAAAAGAAATCATCCATGTCTTTAAAAGAATTTCATCATTCTATATATTATCTTTTCAAGATGACGCTCTCACCTTAACAAACACAAACAGAGCAAAACTACCATCAAATCTAACCTTTATGCAGGAGAATGCCACCTTTCAAATGCATGCATATTCCAGAGTATTAATTTACTAACAAAGTCTAGCTCTAAATTAGTTTGGAGCTATCTCCTCAACCTAATATATGATAATTTATAACAAAATTCATGTATATTATTTAAACAAGTTATATGACTTATTAAAATATTCATAAGACTAAAACTACACGAACGTTCTTTTCAATCACAATGTAATAGATTGGAGGAAGATAGTTTCAAACTGGCTTGGAGCTAACTTTTTTTTCCTTAATTTCCATATCATTGGTTTATCCTTTGGCACGTAAAACATAAAGTTCTCCCACAATCCTTTAGACCTTTGGAGATCTAATCCTAGGCTTCTAATACGAGTGACACATTTTCATATCTATAGCATTTGATTTAATTCACCGTTTTGGCAAAAATCAAGTCCTATAAGCTGTCTTCACCTCTTCACCATTATGGAAAATCAAGTCGGCTTTAAAAAGTTGTTTCTTTGCATTGTGAATAAAACTACCCTTCACGATTTTGAAATGCATTTTTTTTTCTCTCCAAAAAAAAATATGTTCCCATTTTTTCTATCTAAATTGTTATCCGCATATTTACTCATCATACTGGTACACTAACAGAGATATATCCCACAGGAACACCTACAGTGAATGTCCATGTACTTACAGTACCCACCCACTAAAAGTAGAGGAGTTATTTTCATGATACTACTAGCCATATATAACTGCTGCTAGCAGTCCAAAACTCTAGCAACAAGCAACTACCTAGTATTCATCCAAAAAAAGCAACTACCTGATAACATAACCCGTACAATCAAGGGTAGCTCGATGTTTTCTGTAAGAATAACAATATTAAAGATGCTAGAACCACTTCCTAGCCGTGGGCACACGAGCACTAGTCTGTAACTGACTCTTATCACATCATTTGTTGATGAAGATCAGCTGCTTGCTGAGCCAGCTCAACCATCATGGCCTCATCAAAGAACTTGTTAATGCTCACATCCTCACTCATTCCCTGCCAAATTCAAGACAAACTCAAACATTATTTCTGATTCCATTATTGCTGAAATTGCATGATTGATAAAATTATCAGTCCTATATCCACAGACAAACTTGCATGACTTCGCAGTATCCACCTTGAGTTATAAATGCAGATTGTGTCATTTAACAGATTGTGTGATAATGCAGCAAAATCATGGGCAGAAAGATTACCTACCTAGAAATTTCTTATGTCCATGGCCTAAATGATAATTACAGAAAAAAGTCTTCCATTCATCAACAAAAAAAAAATGACACAGCCCAATCATGCTGGTGCACTACTTGAAAGAATATCACAGCCCAAGCCTTTTGTGTGTGTGTGTGTACGGTTTGGTAGGTTACACTCACGGGTCTTGAAGCCACAACTTCAAAGCACACCCATAAATTTAAAATGTAAAACTATAGAAGGAAAAGATGTTTTAGAACAGTTTTCAAAAAGGCACTCTGGAGCATATCACAATGTACTTCAACAAAGCACTACTGTGAATTTAAAGAGTACAAAGGAGTCAGTGAGAGAGAGAGTCTGAGAGAGTTCAGCTCTGCTCTTTGTTGTATATGTCTAAAAGAGAGAGAGAGAGAGAAAGAGAGAGGGTGGGTGGGAGGGAGGGAGAGCAGCTGTACCTTTCTACGCCTTGTCTTCACCATAAATTCACGAGCAAGATGCTGAATTGGTGCCGGTTCAAGTGGTCGCAGAACAATACTCTTGTCAAGAGGGTCCCCAGGAACAATAGCCCAATGATCAAACACGGAGAGGCAAAATGCTTGTCCTTGAGTATGGTATCTCAAGTCTGTCTCAAAACCAAACGATTCGATGACAGGTAAATATGCCTGAAAATCCAATTGTGGAAAAGTTAGGAACAAAGTAAAAGTTCAAGGATGTATACGTCTTCTTATATAAATCAACAATTCACCAGACAAACCAACAGTCCCAAAAATTTTCCATTTTCCATCAGTCATAAATGTGTTGCCTAGATGATCTTTATGTAGAAAAAGTTTAGTCACCGAACCTTAACAATATAAGCAGGGGTCCCTGGTTGGGGAACATCAGCCGTTACATGTCCACGCCTGCGAGATAAGACCGTATAGATTGCAGAGACACAATCAATTGGGGTTTGTATCTGAAACAACAGCATCACAAATTTAATTGTGGCTCAAAGTTCATACCTTGAGATAAGTCATAGCTCAAAAAATAGTTGTTTCTCAGAATCTCCATCATAATACAACCTCATGAAAGAAAAGCAGTTACTTAAACATAGACATATAATATAAGGAGAAAATTTTGCACATGTTTTAGTTTAGCATCGTTGATGTTAGAATTGTGTGATTAGATGATTAAAATTACCAAATCCCAATAGCTTAAGTTTTTGAGAGAATCAGTAGGAAGTCCTGAGTTCAATCCCTATCTCTGTCACTCTACCTTCCATTTAAAATCACACATGTTAGGCCTCACCTATTAAAAGGTAGTTTGAGGCTTTGAGCTCAAACATGAGGGGGAGTGTTAAAATTGTGTGGTTAAATGATTAAACTTACCATATCCTAATAGGTTAAATTTTTGGGAGAATTGGTAATTTAACAGTTGAGAAATTTCATTAACATCATTCCCACACTCATCACATCAACCTCCATTTTTGTTCTTTAGTTGCATAGAAAGATACAGCCAATTGGATATCTTCCTTAAAAATGCAATCTCATCTTGATGAGGTAGAAGTAGCAAGAATTTACCTCCACATAATACATTGGTTCCATAAGCCTTGGAGTTGCCATAAGGAAAGCTGAATAGGCCACTCGTCGAGCTGTGGGAATGATTTGACCAGATCCACGATGCAGTGGCTCAGGTGCAATCCTTGCATCAACTATTTTGAACTTGACATTCCTGATGGGTTCATCGCAGAGGGGTCCTTCTCGAGCACCCCATTGAAATCTGTCCAAAATACATAAAATGATTAATGTTGAGGTAAAAGTTAGACCATGAACAAAAGAGAAGACATCATTAAGTTTACCCTTGAACAATGGAATCCTTGACAGCATTCAGCAAGTTCTTGTCAACTTCACCTGAGAGTGTGTCATCTAGTAGGATGTTAGGCCCCTGCATGTATGGCATTTTGTCAAACAATAGCATAGAAATCTCAAGTACTGCATAAACCCCGTCTTGAATATCTCATAAAAATAATCATAAATTTCCAAAAAAAAAAAATTGTGAACATTGCTGGGTCTAAGATATAAAAAAGAGCATCAAAATAGCATCCAAGACTAATAAGAAAGCAATAAAATTTCTTATGCTTTCTTCTCTCATACATAAAGAGTAGGCAATTGCACACATTCTCACACACACACAACACCTGCTTATCAGGGCCAAATGCCCATATGGACCGTGATGCAAGCACATCCCATCCATAACTCTTCTCAAAGAATTCACCAATTGTCTTCCGATTCCAATCAATGCTTACAGCACCATTCTCAATGTCCTCTGCAAGTCCTCTCTCCAAAGGCTCTGCGATCTAGAAAATGAGAAGAGGTATAAGTGATCATATTGAACAGAATCACATATGATTGTCCATGGCACCAAAATCAGCTGAAATGGATCTCCCACCATGGTTATTTTGTTCTTTTTGTTTGGTGTTTCAGCAAAACATTTCATTGATGAAGATTCCACTACAGTTTCACAGAATGAAACGACAGGATCCGCTACCTAGATTTCAAGTTAAGCACAAGAAGAAAAGGAATCAGCACAAAGTACACTCTTCAAAACATCAGAACAGAAGAATTGATGTTATAGAAGTTAAGAAAGAAACACGAAAAAATGACTACCTTGACTTCTACTTCAGAATAGAGCTCCCTAAGGTCCTTCATGATTGAATCCAAGTACAGCTCTCCTGTACCTAAAATAGTGTGCTCACCAGACTCCTCAACTTTGGTAATGGCTAGAGGATAGCTCTTGCTGATCTTCCTAAGACCCTCCACCATTTTAGGCAACTCACTTGGATTCAAAGGCTCAGTAGCTGTTTTCACCACTGGAAGAGTGTTGAACTGGAGAGGCCGGAATATGTAGATATCCTCATAACGTGCAACATCCTCATCACAAAGTGTTGCAGTTTTCATTATGGAAGCATCCACACCTTCAATGAGAACCCAAGAACCAGCAGGAGCCTCAGCTATGGGTGTCCTATCTCGAGCTTGATAAACCCATAATTTTGTTACTTCTTTTACTGTCATGTCCTCCTCGTCATCTGGGGAATATCCTTCTCCTAATACTCGTACTGTCTGCCCTGTCCTTATACTGCCACTATAAACCCTACCAAAAGCATCAAAGACACTACAGTCCGACTTGGGATACAGCTTGGTCACATTGACCATTAAGGGGCCTTCAGGATCGCAATTCTTCATGGCCTTGTAGATCATAGAGTCTTTTGGTCCGGTATATATATGATCAACCTTCCTTGTTGCAGAAGCTTTGGGGGAAGGTATATGCTGAACTAGCAAATCAGTGAAGCCTGAGGCATTACCAAAAACTGAACTACAAGCCAGTCTCAGCAAAGGCCTGACATTCAATTTATAAGCTGCATTGGGAAGAGTCACACCAAGTTCGACAAGAGTAGCTTCCACACTCTTTTTATGTTCACCAATCACTTGGCTATATATTTTGTAAAGGGGTTCAAGCACAAATTGGACAAATGATCTTTCCCCTCCACCGGCAGGGGGTTTCTTCCTAAAAACCCTGGCATCCGGATGATAATACACATCTCCCCAAAGCCGAGATGCAAACTTATCAGCATCAAATGGGATCCCATGGAGTTTGACATATAGTTTAGCAAATGATTGCAAAGTGAAGGACCATCCTGCTGTACCACTTGCAAAACAAACATTTCCAGCAGCTGGATCTATAACTGGGACATTCCCTGCGCTAGAAGCGGCAGCAGCTATGTTGTTATTAATGACTTCCAGAGTATGCCTTAGCTTATGGTAAGCATCCTTTGGGGGCAGCTTAAGTTCTGTTATCAGCCTGTCAACCTAGAACAAATTTTTTGATATAAGAACTCAAAGGAGTAATGGAAGTTCACTGCTCAATTATAAAATGACTAATACACAACAGATAGGCACTCAAAGAGAGAGGGAGCAAGAGAGTTACCTTATTGATTACAACTACAATAGGTAGGCGATCTTGGATTGCATGGCGTATAGCCCTCTCTGTATTTACCTGTATAGCACATAATATTATTAAGATCAATATCAAACAGTCGCATCATGTTCACACATGTTATACTACAGATGAGATAGTAATTAAGAGTGGCTATCATTTTAACAAATCAATCCTACACGCAACTGATATAAATGTCAAAAGATGATTGAGCTAAACATGGCACATTGGATTGTCCCTCCAACGAACTGCAGTGTACAAAACTAACTTGCCTAATCTCCTGTCTAGGCAGATGCCTTTGAAGGTAACCTACCATCTAAGGTTGCAAAATTCATGCTACTTATCTTCAGTCTTTCATGGATGTCAAGCTCAAGCAAAGTCTTAGAATTTTGTTTTAGAGCCAAAAAAAACTCATAAATTAATCCACAAAGGTACAGGCTATACCAAAGCCTAAAATAGTTAGAAGAGAACAATTAAAAACTATGGACCTTTCAGATAAAAGAAGAAATTACTTACCATTACTCCTTCAGCAGCATCCACAATCAACACAGCACCATCAGCAAGTCTGAGAGCAGCAGTCATTTCATCAGAGAAATTAACATGCCCAGGGGTGTCCATGATGTTACAGAGGTACGATTTTGAATTGCTATCTTCAAGAACAAGAGACATTGGAATTGCCTTAATTGATATCCTTCTCTCTTGTTCATCAATCCTTGTATCCGTGTACCTCAAATGCTTCTCACTATTTGCATCAAATGTGGACATATGGTGGGTTTGCTCAATCAACATATCCATGAAGACAGTTTTCCCATGTTGAAGGTGCCCAACAAGGGCAACATTTCGAACCAGAGTGGGATTCGACATAAGACCAACAAGGAATGGGGTTGGGACATACATTGAAGAATCCTTCACCCCAACCTCAAACTTGATATTCCTAACAGGTTTGACTATCGGTTGCTCCAATGGTTGCTCATCTTCATCCATCACCAATGTTTCAACATCTTCACCATAAACCTCTTCGGCCGTTGGGTAGTACTTTTTGTCCTCAGCAAGGACAATCTGGTTATCCATATCAACATCATTGGAGGCTGTTATCCACCCATTTGAAGCAGCAGCTGCATCCTCACCATCTGATGCCTCCTCTTCAGTAGGCCTGTCTGTAAGATCTTCGTCTTCATCCTCTCTGTCACTCTCTCTGTCAGACTCAATTTCAGGTCCAATATAGTTCCCGAACTCGTCATATAAACTATCATCCATGTTTTCCTTTTTTTTTTTTTTTCCAAATCTGCCATATAGCATAAGCAATTAGAGCTCCTTTCAGACATCAAAGTTCAATACAGTGAAATTCAATTCTCACTGAGCTTCGCTATTAGTTTACTCAACTTGACTGAAACATAAAGTGGGTTTTTTTATCTGCAAAATCTGGCACCTGTACATTTATTTATTTTTATTTTCATTTTCATCCATACAAAATCTTGGATCAGGAAATAAACAGATCACCTATTTAACCAAATGGTTAATGGGTACCCAACCCAATCCATTTATTCTAGGTGAGACCTGACCCATCCATTTACCCCATTACCCACATAAATATACATATATGTAAAGGGCTAGGTATTGAAATGGCCACTCAAGGGCCTTGACCCATAAACTACAATTCATTTTGACCACTTCAATTTCTACTTGTGACGCTGTTCTAAGACAAATAATGAGTCTAAGCATGAGACCAACATTGAAATTGAGTTATGGGGCTGGGAGGGAATCTGAATAGACTTTTGCTTAAAAAATAAACCACCACCCATATAACATTCTGAGATCATAATTCCATGTCATGGCAAAATAGATTAAGGTTGCAGCCATATCAAGTCGCTTTTACTTCTGGACCATAACTATGTATCCAAACATCATGGAATAGTGCAGTGAAATTATTTTCACTTTGAATAAAATCAGAAGTCTCAAAAATAAGGTTCTACTCATCCTTAATTAGGACTAATATGAATTCTGTTTATGGGCCTTAAAAGGGTGTAGCGAAAATTGAAATTTAGAAACAAGTGGCCAAACCAAATCCATAAAGCAAAATAGTCATTTAGGAACCAAGAATTATTTCAGACTAAAACAAAATCTGACTAATCAATATTTTGCATAAGAAAATTAAGGCATTAGCCACAAAGGAGCCTTCAACTTCATAGTGCACACAGATAAACAACCAGTAGTTGATACAAGAAGTGATTTAAACGCAATAAAAAGCACCCATTTTCCCACAATAATTCAAAGTTCCTGTTAAAAGCTTTCAATATTAGATACAAATCAAAGCAAGCCTAAACAATACCATTCCAAAAATTATAATATAATTACATGATTTACTCAGTGAAATATAATCAAACAGCTTATGGGCATAATAGAAAAAGCCAAAACTAAGTACTTACGAGTTAAGAAGTAGGAACCGGCGATGATACACTGAGCCCACCAAAACCGTTGGAAGTTGAACCTATCTCCGAATCAGTTATGCAAAGACGAACTTCCCAAATTGAAGAACAAAACTTTGTGGCAAATTGTGCAATCCCACATATGAAAGGGAAGAAAATGGAAGACAACTTTTCAAAATTTGTTCGCTCTGTCGGCTAGAAAGAGAGGGAAAATGAACCAGAAGAGTGTAGGGGTTTTAGAGTTTTAGGACGAGAAAAAAAAAACCAAAGCTTGATGGTTAGCCCATTTTAATACCCAGTTCTATAATAGTACCCTTCTTTGTTTTTTATCTTTTTTCTTTTTTTTCTACAAAAACTTGGTTACAAACTTGGTATAGTCTTAGTTTTCAACACATAATAAGAAGATAACATAAGTCTCTATTTTGTGCAAGTGATTATAAACAATCATATTAAGTGAGTAATGTATATCATGTCGAACTTGAGCTTTTAGTATCTTGGATGAGCTCGAGTTTGATTGTAGGTTTGACTCGAGCTTGAGCCGAGTTTGAAAATTTATTTTTATTGTTGAGTCAAGCTTAGTCATTTACTACTCAGCTTAGCTTAGCTTGATTATAGACCTATTTATGAATTAAGTTGGTGTCACTACTTGTGCCACAACTCGCCCATGTGGTGAGTTGTGATTGGTGGAGGGGTGATGGTGGGTCCATGTGAGGACACCCCTCCACCAACTACAACTCACCACATGGGTGAGTTGTGGCACTAGCATTGCTCCCTATTTATACTTGTTTGTGACTAGTGGATTATTACATTACCAATATTATCACTGATATCATTTTGTTGTCACATTATTTTGACACTTTACAATTTATTGACAAGGTAATAAAAGTTTTAGGATAATAATACGGTTTCTCTAATGGTCTATGGGAAATTCCCCTTAATCTACGAGAAGCATAAGGTCGACAAAGATGTTAATAGGGTTTCTTGTTCTTCTTCACCAATAATTTTTACTCTCTTTATTTATTTATTTTTGTAAATATGGAATTTTAGAATTATGTGATTAATAAGTTTTTATTTGTTGTGGAACTTCTAATTCTTTTATTTAAAAGAAATTTCATGAAGCAGTATTTTATTGAAGGGTATAAAACATGATGTGTTACACCAAATTTTTATTGAATTTAATCTGTTATAAAATAAATATAAGGAGGGCTAAAAACTAAGAAGTACACAAGGGAATGAGTCCAAAGTCAGGGGCCATGGCCATGCCCTCCTAGATCATTCTTTTTCTTGTAATCCACTAAGTATCGTGAAATGACAATTTTGCAAGATGAATGGGTAGTGATGCAAAGGGCGCAGAAGATGTAGGACGAAAGGATTATACACACCATAGAATGGTAAAATGCTTGGAGAACTATTGACACTCCATTTTGTAATCTGCATTTAATCTCACATGAAGGATAAAAAGGTAATTTCACCTTGAAAATAGTTATCTTAATTTTGGCCTTTAGATCCTTAATTTCATTTCATCAAAATGATCTTGATGTTGTAACGATTAAATTGACTGGTTATAAGCCCTAATCGGACTATCAGATTGAAAGCTATCATCAAATTAAGTTTTAATAGTACGTCAAGATGCATTATCACAAATTGAGTCCGACTATATGTGATTATTGTTAGGTTCTAAAAATTTAGAACAATTACCAAACCGTGAGCACAAACTTGTCTAAATATAGTTTCCTAGATCTATAGGTTTGATTAGATAATGCATAATGTGTTACAAGTTAGAACACAAGAACATACAAGCTGCAGAAAGAATAATTCAAATTTTGTGAAATTCGACCGATCGAAAATTGAAGATTGCAAAAAATTAGATTTTGTAGAATTTTAATTAAGCCCAACAGCCTATTGGCCCATTATGTGATTAGGGTTTTAGATCTATTTCACATGGTATATAAAGGAAACCCTAAGACACGTTTTGAAGAGACTTTGGAGGTGCTCTTGTGAGATCTAAAATGTATTGTGCCTTCCTCTATCAAAATCACTACCGGAAATCATTCTCATATCATTAGATCCGGAAAATCTGAAGTTGTTACAACAAGATCAACAACTGCTGATGATCTAAACCTTCAAGAGTGGTATTAGAGTCTCAAACTGGAGAATTTGTGCTGCTAAACCTTTGAGTGGGATCTTAAAGTCACATGCGTGGGTGCTTGTGTGCTATAAATTCAAGAAGAGAAGAAGTCCGTGGATTTGAAACTTGCACGTGGTCGTGTCAATAAGTTACTACTTGAGGTAGCAACAAATTTAGTGTTAAATTTGATTGTAAAAATTTCGATTTTCTTATAGTGGATTTGCTTTACCTTGAGGATAGCTAGGTAAAATCCTCCCAAGTTTTTACCTTGAGGCAGTTTTTTTCATTGGTTTTCTTGGGTCATTATATCGTGGTGTTATTTATTTTTCCGCAACTGTACATGATATGATTTATTATTGTTTTAACCTAGATCTGAATAATTAACCTAAGTAATCACTTGGCTAATATATTAGGTTAAACAATCTGGTTTAAGAGGTCTAAACAGAAAAAACATTTGTGAACAATGGATTCCAATTGGTTATAATTATAACTAATTTGAAATTAATGATATGTCATAATTTGATTGGCTAGGACTACATCTTATGATAAGGATGCACACATTTGATTAATTAGACAACCAAACATTAATTATTTAATGAGTAATTTGTGTAGTTATCTTTTTAATTATGGTAAATTTGGAATTAATTAAATCTAAAATGTAAGTGATTGGAGTCTATTAATGCTAATTGGAAACTAATTTGGGACCTATTAATGTTAATTGTGCTGAAATTATTTTCTAACAAATGACCTCTGCTCACCATTTCGTTGATATCTCTTAGAATATTTTGAATCTGTGAGTGTGGTTAATTTTTTTAGAAACTAGACATCCGAGACTTCAATTTGAGCATAAGAACGAAACAAGTTTGATTAGAATTGAGTAGGATATGATTTTTTGAAATTGGCTGCATAAGCTGTTATAATAGCTACTGGAAAAACTAAATTTTGCTTGCTTATCACTCCCACTAATCTCTACATTTAATGCAACAGGTTTCCCCAAATTCTGAAAGAGGGTCTAGGTTCATGATTCCTTTTGATCATTTGCCAACCCTCATTAAATGACATTTTATTCATATTTTTTTCACTACTACTATATAAACCCCCATCTCTCCTCCATTCTAAGACATAAAAACCTCATTTTTTCTCATCTCTTGAATTCTGGTGAAGTAGAGTAGTCTTGTTTTATCTTGGTCTTCTTGAGACTCACTTTCCCTCTCCTAATTCTTCTTCTTTACTCCACCCTTAGGACCTCCATCAAGAGTCTCCTCCTCCACCGTATGAATTTTGCATGCAAGTATAATCCATTTTCCTAATTTGTTTTTATATTATTATGATGAGATTAGGATTAGAGCATGCTAGTGTTTATTTAAATTCCTTAAATATGTTTGAATGTTCTTAAATGTTTATATGTATTCTTCACATGTTCATGCATAACACTAGCTTTGATCTTAAATCCACATCAAAATATGAAAAACATATTTGTTTCATAATTTTCTCAAATCCTTGAATCTAGAATATCACCATCCATACACATTCACTAGAATTTATTTTTCAATCTAAATGCAATGCTTAAAAAATTGAATTAAGGTTTATCACATGCACACACACATTAAATTCAACATGCAAATTGATTGATAATATATTGGATAATATGACATGAATGTTGGCCACCATAGTCTAGAAGATCGGTTTCATCGGGCAAGATAAGTGCCTAACACCTTCTCATCTTGTAACATAGCCTCTGAGCTTAGATCAAGAGTTGATAGATCAATGCTTATCTATGTAATTTTCAATTCTAGATTGTAACTAGAAAACAAAATCATGTACTTTATCTTAGATTGTATTTAGGATCAAAGTCATGTAATTTCTTATGATCAATGTAAATTCATTTGCAAATCAATAAAATGAAGAATTTTTCAATTTTGGTTTTTTTATTTATTCCAATAATTAAATAAATGACGACTCCATTGTAATACCCTTAATTTAAAGGTGAATATATAATCAGTCAAACCTCTGTTTTAAGAGACAATAACACGACTCCATCCATTCACGTGAGTTTGGCCGACACCAAAAACAGGCCGGGGCACTGTATCTCACAAGAACTTTAAACACTCACCTTGATGATACCTAACTTGGAGGCATGCTGCACATGCAAGATTAAACAAATATCTTCTCCCTTCCTTCTAAAAATAGAAAAGAAAATGGAAGAGGAAAAGCATCATATTTAAAGCTAATGCTTATTAAACACATGTTTAAGAGCCAAAAGCTTTATAACTCAATTGTTTAATATCTTTTAGTGTTTTCAATAAAAATAAGTAGAGTTTAAATCCTCCCCCTGCCTACTATTAAATTATAATAATAATAAAAAAACACACACACAAACATGGGGCCTTTTTTTCTTTTTAATCTAATAAGCTACAATTTCATTCATAAAACAGGATAAGATGGGCACCCTGCCTTACAGATGGAGACTAAAGCTCTAGGAAGATTGTCCTTATTGAAAAAGAAAGACTCAAGAGAACTAAGGGAAAGCTTTGCAGCCGCATTGCAATCCTTTTTGACCCAACGAAAGCAACAAACTGAAAATAAATGCTTAAGACATAACACATTATTGATGACATTGCTAATGGTCCATTCTGGGGAGAGGCTTTCAGAAGTTAGCAGATCAAAACAACTCTTGGCATCTCCCTCATGGATTATACGGTTCCAACCTTCCTCTTGGGCTAGCTGGACACCCCATAGAATTGCGTGGCTTTGGCTAGGGTAGGGGAACTTTACAACTTTTTTGCCCAAGTTTTTTAACACTTCACCTCTACTGTCTCTTGCGATGGCTGCTAGAGCTGAGTGTACTCGGCAATGGCTGCATCAACAATTGATCTTGATGTGGTCGCCGGGGGGGGGGGGGGGGGTGGGTGTTCCCATAGGTGCCGGGATTGTTGATCTATCAAACTTTGCTTTTACATACAAAGACAGACTTATATTGTCAAGGAAGCAATTTCTGAAGGACCATGCGACATATATTAATATATATGCACAAATAGCCACTGTATTTTGATTGTTTAATTTCTTCTAAATGATTGCCGAAAATAAAAATTTATAACTATTTAGTATTTACATCGATCAGAATTAGACTTTACCCTTAAAAAAATTCATGGCGAAGTGGCATACATTGAGAAAAATTAAAGAGTGAAAAGAAATAGAATACCCAAAAGATAGCACTAGATCAGACCATAAGAAGAGAGCAACCTACATACATGGTGCTCCATTTATTATTATAGTACCACATGTCCACAGCATATAGTTAAAAAGTTCAAAAATACAACTTTAGGAACATGATCTCTGTTCTCTTACACCAAGTTACAGTCTAGTTATTCACCGATTACACACTACGAGAGGCCATTATTATTATTTAGCTACAAGGCAGGAACAAGTGCATCACGAAAATACCCTTGTGCGCTCTTGGCATATAATGATCTTGTCCATCATGACTAGCAAGATATCTGGACTACAGACTACAGACTTAGTGAAACCATTTAAGTTACACATATATAGCTAGCCATTGCAATAATCAATGGTGATGATGAGGCGGGTGTGGCTTGTGTGGGTCATGAGGGCCCGGCGGAGGAGGGCCATGGTGAGGAGGAGGTGGTTCATGATGAGGAGGAGGAGGGGGGCCATGATGAGGAGGTGGTGGTTCGTGATGAGGCGGCCCCGGAGGCGGAGGCTGATGTGGCGGCCCTTGGTGTGGCGGCCCATGGTGGGGGTGATGAGGGTCGTGTGGTGGTGGAGGGTTGTGCATCTTCTTAATTGCTCTTTTTTCTTCTTGGTGCGAGTCAAGTGAAGTGTGTGATAGAAATGTGAGAAGCTTAGGTGAATTTATATCACAAGGGCCATAAAATATCTAGATGATAATTTTTTTTTGGGAGAGAATTTCAGTCAATAGCTTCTCATGATAATTTTTAATCAACGTATCAAAATATCAATTAATTTGTTGCGTAGAAAAATATTGAACTTCAAATCACTTGTATAACCATTAAAAAATTTATTAATTAAGCTAATTGAAATCTACAAATAATATTATGTTATAAAGTTTTCATATTTTAAAACTTATTTTATTTTGTGCGATGATGAGTAATCCAATTTGAATATGGCCACCATGAAATGAAATTTAAGTCGGTCATGATTTGATCCGGTGAAATTAACCATTTGAGGTGAGGGGATAGGGGTGGTTCAATTGGATATATATTTTTATTTTAAATATATAATAATAAGTGGTAATAAATTTTAATTTTTATATTTTATTTAGTTATTGAATAATATAACAATTTCTCAATAAAAGAAAATTAAATTAAATAAAAAAAATATTAAAGATAAGTTAAATTAAAAAAAATGTAAAATACTAAAAATATAAAAAAAAATGATAAAAAATTGAAACCAGTGTTAAGGAGAAGAACTTTTACGTCTTTTAATTTTAACTATTAATTTTTTATTGCATTATTGCAGGGACCTCAATCATGATCTTTTCGGAGAATGTGAAAGGTGATGTCCCTTCATCAATGGTCCTGACTCTCATTGTCGGTGGAGGGATTCACATTCAGTGCAATTGCTAGGGTATTGCACGGTGTGCAATTCACCCATTTCTTTTATAATTTTTTTTACTTTTTTTATTTTTAAACTTTAACTTTTTTTACTTTGTTTTTAATATATTTTATTCAATGGTTGAGATTAAAAGTTGCTTTTCCAACTTTCAATCCCAACCATTCATTTGGTATTGCATCAGGTGCAATATCCTAAGTATTGCACCTAATGTGAATCCGTCGGTGGAGATCCCGTCTCAGGTCAATTATTGCTTCTTCTTTTTCGATGAACAATTATTGCTTCTTAGTCTTACACGTTACATTATTTATGTTGTTGTTGTTATCCACAAGAGGTCAGGTGGTGGTATTCATAAAAAAAAAAAGAAAAAAAAAAGAGGTAAGGTGGTGGCTAATCGCGGAGGCTCATTCTCAAGATTCTTTTCATGACCTTGGGCTCGGCCCAATGGGAAATTCATAAGCCCCCAAGCCCAGGCATTAAAGTTGTTTTTTATTTGAGAAACAATTTTGTTTTTGTTTTTGTTTTTTAATGAAATGGTTGAATTCCGACTTTTGCCTATCACTTCTTAGGGTATCAACATTAGTGGCGTCAAAAATTTAGCAACTCAACACTATAAAAAATTACTTTATCTATTTTATCATTTCACTTTACAAAACATCTTACATAAGTAGTTTTATTTTAGCATTCAACACATTAAAATAATATAACAACACAATAAAATAATATATCATTCAACAATCACAACACAAACACAAACACAACCACAACCACCATCAAAGCCATGGAAACCACCGCACAGCAACAACCCCACCACTGTGGCCAAAACCCATCAAGAACCAGCAAAGAAGAACATAAAATAAAGAGCAAAAAAAACCAGAAAAAAACGAGCAGAAAAAACCCACAGATCGAAATTGTAGTGCTAAACTTTTTAGCTTTTAGCACCTAAAAAAACCACTTTATTTATTTTAACTTACCATTTCACAACTCACTCTACATCAATGGTTCTATTTTAGCAACGACTTCATTTAAATAATCTTTCTTTATTCTTTATTTTATTTTATTTTTATAATTCATCATTTTCTCTCAGTCTCCTTCTCTTCCTCCGATCACACCCACCTACCATCCACTACCACCACCACAACCAACCCACCACAATTATGATTTTTAAAAAAGAAGGAAAATTACACTTTACCATCCTAAACTATATAATAAATTACACTTTACACTCTAAACTATTCGAATGCACATTTTACACTTTAAACTATCACAAGTATCATACTTTGCACCCCCACATTACTTTTACTGTTAAGTTAGACAGAAATTAATCTCACATGAATTGCACATAATTTTTACTCAGGTGGCACACTGTTTAAAGACCAAAATACCCTTTTCACTAATAATTAAAATCAAATGCTTATTTCTTTTCTCTCTCTCTCTCTCTCTCTCTCATGCGTACAGGTATAGCTTTTCCCCTCTCTCTTGCCAATGGCAACTCTTCTCCTCTTTACCATTATTTAGTTTTCCTTCTCCCCAAATCAATTGTTGATAAGCATAAGTCCTCCTAAGGTCAAATGAAGTGATTGGTAGCTAGGATGTTTCCCTGCTTTTGGGCTTGCCTAAACATACCACCCTTGTTTTCTGGGAATTATTTGACTTTATGTTCGGTTTTCCAAATAGAGGGAAATAGATTAAAATATTTCGGTCTTGTTTTGCTATTCATTTCCAAGATTAGCTCAATAATTATTACAAGCAATGCAAAGTGTTAGGATTAATGCCCTTAAATCCTATTGTATGATACTATGTATGAGATTGTGTATGTCATTATGTATGACATGATGCATGACTTAATATTGTAATTAATAAAGTTGTTTTATTATTATTTGAAATAATGGTAACATGAATATTCGGACATTATCACAGAGTCCATGAGATACATAGTATGCGATTTATGTGAAAAGTCACAGAAGATATAAATCACAAGTTCTTTGTAAACTTAGAATTTAGTTCGTAGTTGGTGATGAAATTGGGCGTTTCATCTGCGAAGACTATAACATATTAACTAAGATGATTTATCTTGATCATGGAAGTGGTGACTTCTAGTTGATATGTTGATATGTTTTAAGAGTTAAAACATATTGAACTGGACCGCTGTGAGATTTATTATTCTCCTAACGACTGTCAATTGAATAATAAATCTCACGACTTATATATTTACATGGACTTTTAATCTTGAGAGAATAATAAACCTGATCATGAAATGTAGGTTGCTTTGATATATCAGGAGTGAGATCTAAAGTAACGGTCAAAACCTCAGTATGTTAGACAGCCACATTTAGTGTTGATAGAACATATATTCTCAAGATGGAATTCATAAACTCTTAACGGAGATACAAAATATTTCCTTGAGATAAGTTTAATGAGTTTGTTATTCAGAATGTTAGGCCTAACTACTTTAGTAAATAGTTACTAAAGTATATATTTATGAAGTTGGATTTCATAAATATATGATGAATAACTTAAAAGATTAAACCAGGTACTCAAGGATTAAGATGTAGTAATTTACAAAATGGTAGTCTACATTCATGACTTTGTATTATTACGAATATTTTATGAAGGGGTTGCATGTATAATAAAGTCTTGGGATATAATTTATAAATAAGGCCTAGAGTGCAATTATATTTATATAGTGGTATTAAATATAATTAATGGTAACTTTGGACTTGTCAAGAGTTGACAGAAAAACCCAAGGCCCATTGGAGCTAGTGTCTTATTGGTCCCTTTTGGTCCCACTTCAAGCCACACACTAAAGCCCAATTAGAAAGGTCCAATAGACCAGCCGAATTAGATAATCAGTTAGTTATAAAGGGAGAAATATACAGAATTTTTTCATTAGTGAAAAGAAAAAAAGAGACATCATTGTGAAATGGTGTGTATGTGTGAGTGAAGCCACTCAATTATTCTCCCTTGGAAACTGATTGAGAGACCACACTTTTTGGGCGTAAAGTGGAATTGGAGTGAAGATTAAAAGTGTTCCCAAGTACTTCTAATATTTTGTTTTGAATTTCACCGCATCAAGGTACGCTATCTTGTTCTTAAATTTTGAAATTTACATAATGCATGTTATCAATTATGAATAAAATAGATCCATGTTTGTTGCTTCTACTGTGTGTTTTGTATGAGATACAAAACCAGATTTTCCAACACAAAGATGGTGTTGAATTGACTCTTGTTTAATGGATTTAAAGGACTAGCAATATTACGTTGTTCTTTGAAAATTAAAAATTATTGCAATGTCCTTAAGTGCTTTCTAAAATACAATATAGTCAGTCAAACGGTTTCAATTTTGACCTCTGATGTTCTTGGAAAAGAAATACAGTCAGTCATATAAGGGAAGAGCTACTAGGTAGGAAAGAGGGAGAAGGTTATACGCAGAGAGAGAGAAAGACCAAAAAAAAAAAAAGAATTTTGTTTTTAATTGTTTGTGAAAAGGGTGTTTTGATCTTTAAATAGTGTGACACCTATGTGAAAATCACGTTCAAGTAATGTGATATTAATTTATACCTAACTTAACAATAAAAGTAATGTGACTAGGGATGGCAGTGGGGTGGGGTGTGGCCGAAGGATGGGGTCTTCATCCCTGCCCTGCATGGTTTTGTCTTGCCCCATCCCCACTCCGACCCGCATGATGGGGAAAATTTTCTCACCTCATCCCCGTCCCAACCCGTAAAACTCTACTTTTTGTTAATTTGCCCTACAACTAGTATACTTTTTTTAATGAAACCTATTTCATTAATAAAAATATACTTGAAATTACAACTAAATTTATTCCATCAAATCAAATTAATTTTTAGAAAAAATTGAATAATATATCCAAGTGTTTAACAAGACAATCACCAAAAAAAAAAAAAAAAAAAACCCCATAGTATAACAAGTAACAAAACAAAGGTAGAGAACTACATTGGGTGGAATAAAATAAGCTAATATTGATATGTTTGTTTAAATGGTAGAGTTTTAGGGTATGAAAAATTTACAATTATAACCCATAGCAACGCTAGAAGGGATGGAGACGGGGAGGGGCGGGGCGAGATGAGTCTAAAAAGTCTAAACCCATCCCTGCCCCCGCCCCGTGGTGCGGGACTAAAATCTTGCCCCATCCCCGCCCCACCACCTTTGCAGGGCAGGGAAAACCCGCAAGGGCCGAAACGGGGAAGAGCGGGTTAAGCGGGGCGGGGCAAAATTGCCATCCCTAAATGTGAGGGTGCAAAGTGTGATAAGTCTGATAGTTTAAGGTGCAAAATGTGCATTTGAATAATTTAGGGTGCAATTTACAAAGTATAATTTAGTGTATAGTTAAAGGTGGTAAAATGTAATTTCTCAAACCACCCACATCAACAATGGCCATCAACAAACCCACCACAACCTAATCAAAACCCATACAACTGGCTACATCCCACAACCCAACGACTCACCCCACTAATACCCACCGAACCACAGGCCACAACCCCAACGATCCATTCTCTTCAAATACTAAAAAGCCATTCGGGCAACAGCATGACGGTGAGAGACTCGATCAAATCGGTGTGATCGGAGCCACCAAATCGTCGGAAGAGAAGGTAAAGATGGATTGCTTTGGTACCATGATATCGGAAAGTACACCACCGGAGATTTCTCCCTGGCCATCGTCCAAGCCAACCTTATCCTCAAAGACTAGTTCCAGAAGAAAGAGTATTGAGTCTGAGTCAGAGAAAAAGAAAAGAGAAGACAGAGAAGGAAGAGAGAGAAACAAAGAAAGAAAAGAATATTTTAAGGGATGGGCTCCTCTCCTGTTTCTTTTTCTCTCGTTCTCTTCAGTTTTTAAATGGATGCATGACATCTGGCAGTTATATAATCTAAGGATGTTCATTAAGCCACGTCACATGAGCAAAATTTTATCTCATTTAATAGAGATTAGCACAAAACTCTGCTTCTTGTGCTCAAAATTTTCACAAAAAGTCATTCCGTTAAAACCTTTGAGCAAACCGCTAAAATATCTAACAATTGCAAAATCTTCTAGTCATTCAAATTCCAACCTAGCAAAGAAGATTTGCTTTCTACTGAGTGTAGCCAAGATAAAAATCTTTACATCATTCCAACTCTAGTGAGACCACAAAGCAATCCCCTGTCTAGTGATACCACAAAACAGAACCGCTATTGATTTTAACAGCTTGACTGGAATTGAAAGTTCCGAATTCCAATAGGTGCTCAATCATTCTTTGCATTATTTATTTGTGTTTTTTTCCCTCCGTAGTTTTTATACTCTTTTGCTAAGTCTTTAAGTGATCTCTTAACAAATAATTGAATTCCCTGTTTGATTTGGATTTGTTTTTCTTTTTGCTTCACTAATATTTTAGCTTTTAGACTTTGAAAATTAGTTCCTAAGTAATCAAAACAATTGCAATCAGTATTCATAAATCTAATTTGACTTCCTTATCTAGTATTATCAAGTATTTGTCCATAATTGTTTTACTTGCTACCATGCTCAAGTGATTATAACTAGTAAGCATGGACATGGCATGGGGTAAAGTGCTCTCGTCAATGTACAGAAAAAAGGGATTTGTTCAATACTAGTAATTCACTATTTAGTAATGCAGCAAGTAAACATGGGTATTTTTATAGCATTGACTGTTTTATCAACAAATCTAACTTGTTTTGCTTTAATTTGGTTTTTGAATTTCTCTTTAGGTGCTTTTCTTTTCAAAGTTACTAGTCAGTATAATGCCTATAGTTAGTGATGAACAAATATGCCCTGAAGGTGATAAAGAAAATGAAGATATTTATGCTAATATTATGCAGAATTCTGATTGTCAAGGGAAAATATCTATTTGGAAAATGGAATTTGACTCAGAAGAGCATGCTCACCAATGGTATAATGAATATGCTAAAGAAGTTGGATTTAGCATTCAAAAGCAATGGAAAAATGAGGATAGATTTAGTGGAGTAATATCAAGTAGAAGATTTGTCTGTTATAAGGAAGGCTACAGAAAAAAAAGACAAGCGAGTGAATGTGAAAAAGCCGCAAAAAGAAACTAGAACTGGTTGCTTAGCAAGATTAACCATTTCTCTTCAAGCTAATGGAAAATATCGGGTCATTGATTTTGAATCAAATCACAATCATGAGTTAGTGGATAAGTCATGTGTACACATGTTACCTTCTCAAAGAATTATTACTGATGTTCAAACTATTGAAATTGAGTTGGCGGATAATTCAGGTATACCACCTAAACTGGCACATGAATTGATGAGTCGTCAAGTTGGAGGTAAAGAAAATCTTGGTTTTACTAAGCAAGATCATAAGAATTATTTGAGGACTAAGAGGAAAAGAGATTTGCAGCAAGGTGAAGTCGGGGGTCTTTTGAATTATTTTCTTAGTCAAGTATCAGAAAATCCATCATTCTTTTTTCGAGTTCAATTGGATGTTGAAGACCAGGTCACTAACATTATCTGGGCTGACACTAAAATGATTTTCGACCATGGTATATATGGTGATGTGGTATTCTTTGACACAACTTACCCGACCAATAAAGAGTGTCAACCTTTTGGAGCATTTGTTGGAGTAAATCATCATTATCAGCTAGTTGTATTTGGGGCCTCTTTGTTATATGATGAAACTAGTCAGTCATTTGAATGGCCATTTCATACATTTTTTGAGTGTATGTTTGGTAAAAAGCCAAAGACAATATTTACTGACTGAGATCCTGCAATGGCAAAGGCAATATCTTTAGTGATGCTAGAGACTTAACATAGATTGTGCTTATGGCATATTTGTCAAAATGCTCTTAAAAATCTTAATCATCTATTTAAGAGCCAAAAAACCTTCAATGCTGATTTTAGAAGTTGCATATATGATGGTGAGTATGAAGAGGAGTTCATTAGTGCTTGGGAGAATATGTTGGAAAAATATGATCTTCAAGAAAATGAATGGTTGCAAGATCTATTTAAAGTGCAAGAAAAGTGGGCTATGGTGTATAGGAGAAATACTTTTTCTACAGGTAAGAAAAGTACACAGCTTAGGCTGTGTTTGTTTTGGTGGTAAATGATTTCAGGAAATCATTTACCACCTGACCTCCGTGTTTGGAAGCCAACGAAAATTTTAATTTCCGGAAAATATGCTTCAGTTTGACCAAATTTACTCCTTTGACCCGGAAATGGTTTTACACTCTCATTTTCCCTTCAAACCATTTCCGGAAAAGAGCCTCATACGCGCAGAGAGAGAGAGAGAGTGAGAGAGCGAGAGAGAGAACGAACCAAACCAAGCTCCGATCCACCACCATAGCCCATTGCCGGCGCCCACGAGCCTTCGACTTCGCCGGCACCACGAACCGACAAACCCACGAGCCTTCGACTTCACCGGCGGCACGAACCCACGAACCAACAAGCCTTCGACTTCGCCTTCGCGCCACGAACCGATCTTCGATTTCGTCGACGAACCCAGAGCCCAGATCACCACCGAAGACCAATCGCACCCCACCGAGATTGCATCACCACTGATCTCTCTTCCTTGCTCTCTCAGTTTGGCCGACCGGTGGATTTGATCGAATGGATCTCTCTTCCTCGCTCTCTCAGTTTGGCCGAACGGTGGATTTGATCGTGTTATTGTGATTTTTGTTTTTTTAAGTTTATATGTTGAAATTTTCTATTATAAAATTTGTTTGGTAACTGAGAAAATGGGTGAGAAAATGTGAGAAAGTAATAGGAAAATAGCATTTTCAAATGCAACCAAACACATGAAAACATTTTCTAGGAAAATTTGAATAATACTGCCAAACACTTGAAAATATTTTCCTTTTTCGGAAAATAACATTGTCAGAAAATAAATATTTTTCGGAAAATATTTTACGGGAACCAAACACAGCCTTAGTGAGAGTTTCAACTCTCTTTTAAAAGATTATTTGAAGTCTAATTTGGACATAGTACAATTTTTCAAACATTTTCAAAGGGCTGTTGATGATATCCGTTATAATGAAGTTTGTGCAAACTATGACGTGAGCCAAAAAATTCCCACTTTGAAGGTTAATGTTCCTTTGCTAAGACATGCCAGAGATATCTACATAGGACCTGTTTTTACTATATTCCAAGATGAGTTTGAAAAGTCATTGATGGTGGTTGTTGACACTTTTCATCAAAGTAGACTAATTTCAATATATAAAGTTCATAATTGTGAAGGTTCTAGGCAACATACAGTTACATCCTCAAATGGTTTGATTACATGTAGTTGTAAAAATTTTGAGTTTGTTGGAATTATGTGTAGCCATATTTTGAAAGTACTTGATGAGATGAAGATTAAGTTGATGATCCCTGAACAATTCATATTGAAGAGATGGACCAAGAATGCAAGGGCTGGAATTGTCTTGGATATTCATGAATGTGAGGTACAAAGTGACCCAAGCTAGAAATGTGAGCTCGTTATAGAAATTTATGCACCACTTATGTTAGATTGATGGGTAAAGTTGCTGAATCTAAAGAGGCATATGATTTCCTTCTAAGTCTTGCAAGTGAGTTAGATGCAAAACTAGAAGAATATTTAAAGATTGAATCCACGAGTGAGACCCTTACGCCTTCCTCAACGCCTTATGAAAATCAGGTCGTTAAAAGCACCTGTACCATACAGGCAAAAGGTTTAAAGAGAAGGGAAGTTTTGCGTGGGAGAAAATGGTTGAAAGGTTGTCTTGAAAAGGGAACTAAAAAAAATAGAAGCAAAAAAATCCAAACTCTCACATTTGGCTTAACTCCTCCAACCACATGTTCCACCACCATGACATAAACCTCAGGTACTTATTGTAATTTTATATCCCATTGTTGAATTTGTCACTAGAATTGTGTGTGTGCATGAAACTATTGCTCACTTGATACCACAACATAAATTTTCTCTTTAAAAAACATAACATTAAAAAAAAAAAAAATATCAATATGGAATTGAATTTTTGGACTGTCTTAGATGCTACCATCTCATAGTTTTACTCATTTAAGTGACTAATAAGAGGTTGGATGATTGCAGGGGAGGGAATGACGCCCAAAACAAAATCCTTTTTTTGTACAGCCATGAGCTCCATCTCCTTCAACTTAGAAGCTTATGCTGTAGCTAAACTGCTGGCATCCTCTGGCTACCTTAGATTGCTCTTCATTGTTTTATTATCTTTGGTAGAAGTAGGACATCACATATATGCATTGTGTGATAATTTTATAACCAGTGGTGCTAAGTTTTAAGCATGAGAAGTAATCTATTTTTGGCATTGCTTATAATATAGCTTTTGGAGAAATTTTTGTAGCATCCAAGTTGAAGAGAAATGACCCATTGTTCTCTTTCTTGTGTCTTGAGAGAAATTTCTTTAAAGTTTCTTGCAAAAATATTCCTTTTCTTATGCTCTCTTGGAAATTAATGGAGTATTAGCTATATCTTTAAGTAATTTTGTAATCAATTGCTTAACTCAGCTTTAAGCCAATATGAGGTAAGCAATTGTGTAGAGAAGTGTAATATTCTAGTTGCTATGATGTGCTTATCTTGTAGCTCATGCAGCAAAGTATTTCCCAAGGCTTGCACTCAAAAAGGAAAGCAAATACAACATCACTGTCATAGTGATGACTCTAGAGAGGCACAATGAAGAAACTGCAAGATTCAAACACAAAGTCTAATGCATTTGCAATTCCAGAAGCAAACAAGTTTTGTCAAATTGCTCCATGAAAATTTCCTGCAATTAATATTTTTATACCTATTCTATAATATCTCACGCAAGGATACAAAGAAAAAACAAATATAGAGAGACCCCATTTGTACTAAACTCCAACAAAAAAATTTCATTAATCAAGATAATGTACAATGGTTACATGAGCAGAAAATACAGAAACAAGCCCTGCATTCACCCAACAAAAAAAAATGACCCTACAGCCTTGCATTCACCCTTGCTGATGAGGTACTTTTACAAAAAAAAACAAGCTACCACCAGCCTAAGCATTTTCACAAACACCTTCACAGCATTTCAAGGGTTATTATTGCTTCTCTTCACAAGTTGCTCAACTTAGTCCTCAAGGGTAGTACATTTCAATCAGAGAAAGGAAGCTTTCAATACAATTGCTGTGCTACATAGTAATGCAAAATGAAGGGAGTCATAAGTATTCTCAAATTTTTGCCACATGTATTCCACCGACTTTTCATTCTCTATGGAAATCATTAATAATTTAACATAAACTGAAAAAAGAGCTCCAACTTTAGTAAGAGATGACTTCTTTGATCAAATTTCTCCCTTTCGGAAGAATACACGATGCAAACGGTCTCCCCAATAGATTGATGAAAACTGGTTTCAGAAGAATTCACTATCTTAGATCTTCTCATTTCAAAAATTAAGGAAAGGAAAAAGTAAGAAATACCGTGCAAGAGTGATGTTGAAGTTGTATAAAAAATCTGAGAGAGATGGAGAGCGATATTACAGGATTTTAGTGGGAATGAGATGATAGAAGGCATCAACGAGAGCAGTGAATGTGTTTTAGTGGGAAGCAGATGATGGAAGGAGTCAAGGAGTCTTTGTGAAATATGACGTGGCTTGATAATTGATCCTTAGATTCAGTCTTGCCAGATGTCATGCATCCATTTAAAAACTGTAGAGAACGAGAGAAAAAGAAACGGGAGAGGAGCCTATCCCATATTTTAATGATAAGAAAAGAGAGAAACTGAATAAATTATAGTTTTTATTTTTATTTTTTTTGGCCCTTAGAGCTACAGTAAACTCTTATCGATAGCAGTTTACTGTTCATAGAAAGCAAATTTTTTTAGATATAGCACCACCATTGTAGCATGCTTTTTAGTATTTGAGGTGAATATGGCTTTTTAACACTATTAATACTAATGCTCTAAACTGGTATTGATACTAGTTTACTGTAGCTCTAAAGCTAAAAATTTTAGCTTTGCCTCTACCATTGTAGCATGCTTTTCCTTTTTAGTATTGGTGGTGTTATTTTTAGTACTACCGATGTTAATGCTCATACTTGAATATGTGGAGTGACTTTCGCACTAAAAATACGTGAATAGAGACGAGTGTTATATAACCTTCTTCTTTTTTTTTTTTGAGAGGAAGAGTGGTATATAACTTATGTTCCCTCTTTAATGATGAAAAAGCTCATGGAGGACCAGAGTGGAGTGGGGTAGGTATGGGAAGAACATGGTAGATTAAAGGTATTTTTTTTCATCCCCGTTGATATGGTTTCGGCATTAATGTGATAAAAATGGAAAAAAAAATTATAGGACAATTGTGAAAGTATTAAGATATATAAAAAAATAGGCGAAACCACGCTATTGGTCCCTGAAATTTATCCTATGAGCGCATTTAGTCTCTCAAGTTTCAAGTGAGCACTATTAGTCCCTCAAATTTTAAAAGTGAGTGATATTAGTCCTTTTGTTAACTACCGTTAGTGAGATTGTCTATGTGGCTAACGGAATAATGACGTAACATTTTTAATTTACTAAAAGTACTTACAGATTGATGTGGCAACTTAAGTGTCTTATGTCATTTTTAATTGAGTTTTATTTATTCTTATGGAAAAAAAATATTGGCTTCAGCCCCACCCTCTCTTCCCCTGTGTAAGTAATTCCCTATGTAAGTATTTCCCTTTCATTTCACCGTTTTCCAATTTTCCGATCAAGTTGCCAGAATACCTCAGAGCCAACAAAATATGTTGGGAAAACTCAACAAAAATCAACAGCTGAGAGAAGTCTAAGGTTCGGTGCAAGCAACCCAACAAAGAAGATTTTGAGTGCAACAAATGTGACAGGCAACAAAGATTCTCACAATGACTGCCACTGGTTCAGGGCGAAGAAAGAAAAAGGACCAATATTTCTTTCATTTTGTTCCTAGATAATAAAACCTGTATATAATACTTAAAATTCTTCAAATATTTGAACATTTCTAACTTTCATGCCTTAATTTTTTAACTTTCAAATACCACACCTAAGTTTCTGTTTGAATCCTTATAACTTATTAGTATCTGAAACAATTGTAATCCATTGCTATGTAGTCGATTCAAATAGGATCTAGATTTGGAGGTATATGGAGTTGTTGCTCTTTCGTCTTTTTCCATAGGGCTTCATATGCACTGTGGAAATTTTGAATTAGGTTTGAAAAAAAGATCAAAATTATATTTAGATTTGAAACCATAGTGAAATTGAAACAAAAGGGGGGACTTTAGAAAATATTTTGAAATTGAATAAAGTTATTCATCGTTGATTCTAACTCATAAGAGACGTTGATATTGTGCAAATGAGTCAGTTGAATTAGAGTTTGATATTGGGTATTTTCTAGCTGAGGGGAGAAATATGCAGTTTTTAATTTTTTTAATTATTAAGTTTTTACCAAAATGATAAGGACGCTTGGACGTGTAAAACTATTTTTTAAGTTACTTACGTGGCATAATAAGTTTGTAAAACTTATATATACTAATATTTTTAGTAATTTCTAATAATTTTTTTGTAATTTTTTAAATTAAAAAATGACACATCATTAAAAAAAAAGACAAGTCATTACTTAGTTAGCCACATAAGTAATATTATTAATTGTAGTTAACAGAAGGATTAACATTGTTCATTTTTAAAACTTGAGGGACCAATAGTATACACTTAAAACTTAAGAGACCAATTGTACTCATAGGGTAAACTTCAGAGATTAATAATGTAATTTCATCTAAAAAATAAATATTTATTTGTACTACATAATGCGAGTTTGAACTTTGAAGTCCACATAATAATTTAACTTTCTTTTTTTCAGCAATAAAATTAAGGTTAATTTTGGAATATATGTTGTCCATGCCTAGAAAGCATCTCATCTCATGGAGTGGTTATATATACAATCACTCCCTCACAATATGTACTCTTATAACTCTCCATAAGATAATTTTTCTTATATATGATAGCATCATGCTTTTTGGAATCAAGATATAAAATGGTTTTAACTAGAAATCCTCGACATAAATTAATATCAAGTATATATTTAATAATTCATGAGAAATAGTTTGACATGGAACTATAAACAAATTTGCTATCATAAATGGAGCCATCACTATGATGACCATGTTAAAAATCAAGCACTGCCTCTTTCTAGAAATTTCTAGAGTTTCTCTCACTGTTTTAAAAACCGGATCGGACCGGCCGGTCCGACCGGTTCAACCGGGAACCGGTAGCCAATCCGGTCCGGTTAAAAGCCTCAAAACCGTCAATAACCGGTCAACAACCGGAAAACCGGCCAAAAACCAGTCAAAAACCGAGGTTGAACCGGAAATTAGGAAAAAAACAGTTTGATGCCCGGTTCGGTTTTTAAAACCATGGTTTCTCTTTCTCTCTTAATGATCTCTTCCTCTCCGGAATTCTCTAGAGCTTACCTGCATGATTTAATTTCAAACACAAATTTCTAAGATGTCTAGAAGGTTGGTGAAAGGCATTATTTTATTGCTAATAAAAAGGATGAAGTGGAAGCTCAAAGTCGGTTTCTTGACCGACATAAATCTTGTATAAATAGATGTGACCGTGTGACTTGAAGTGAGTCATAAGCACAGGATTGAGATCCTGGCAATTTGAACTATGCAATTAACTCCATTTTTTTTTTCACAAAATTTTTTACGTTCTGAACTTTTTAATTTTAACTTTTTATTTTTTTAAATATATTTTTATTTAATGGTTAAGATTGCAAAATTACTTTTTTTTTTTTTTAACTCTCAATCTCAACCATTTATTACAATTACATCAAATACAATATATATATATATATATATATCTAAGATATTGCCCGACTTCAATTCATAAACCCAAAATGTTGTAAAGTGAAACGTGAAGCAAAGATAAAACAGAGAGCCATAGTGTCGGTGAGTGTTTAAAGAAGTGAGATGTGTGGTATATTTGGTGAATGAGTGTATTCAAGGTTAGCAACCATGTGTGAATGTAAAAGTGCCGTGTGTGCACTAGTGTAAATAGTAGTGCTTGTAAATTAAAGTGTTGTAATTAACGCTCTGTTTGTTTTGATGTAAAATATTTTTAGGAAAATATTTTACAATTTTACGGTGTTTGTTTTGCAGTAAAATATTTAGTCAAAAGTAAAATATTTTCAGTCAACCAAATTAACTTAGGCAAATTTATGTAAAATATTTTACACTTAAAATTTTGGTAAAACATTTTACATTTGCTTACTCTCTCGTACCCGATAGTTATCACTCCATTTACTCCCACGGTCACTTTACGCTCAAACACTCCCATCTCCCAAATCAGATTTCTCTCCAAAAAAAACCCAGCCACCTCCGGTCTCCTATCCCATCAATCCCAAGCTCCAGGTCTATAGCACCATCGGCCAGCTCCAGCTTTCGCCGGCACTGCCCATCGCCGGCGACAACTCTCCATTTCACTCTCAAGTTCTGTCTTCCCACAAACCAGAGCCACCAAGCCACCAAGGAGCTTATCACTTTCAGGTTCGTCGGGGCTCTTGCCATTCTCTCTTACCCATCTCGAATAGACAAAGAAAGTCACAAAGAGGCTTCTTGAGAGGTGTGATGCTGGTGGTGGTCAAGGTAGCCTTTCGGCATGATTTGGCAGCGGTGGTCAAAGGAGGTGTTGCGGTGGAGATCTGGGTCTTTGTGGGTTGGTTCTGAATTGGTTTTTTTTTTTTTTTTGAAATAGAGATCCGATGACGGTGTTTAGGTTTGTTTCATCGGTCTTGGGTGTTTGGGTTGTTGATGACGGTGGCCAATTGGATGGGATAACAGTGGGTAGGTGGATGATGGTGGCCAATTAGATGAGATTATGGTGGGTATGTGGATGACGGTGAGTGTGGTGGCTAGATTTGGGGTGGTTACCGGCTGTTGGCTTTGCAATGGTTGGTGGATGATGGTAACTGTGTTGGTTGGGTTAGTGGTGGCTAGCTTTGCAATGGTTAGTGGTGGTGGCTATGAATGTGGTGGTTGGGTTTGTGCTAGCTGGCTTTGCAATGGTTAGTGGTCGTTGGTTTATGTTTGCATTCTCAAATGTTTAGGATGCATCAAACACTTGCCAAACACTTGAAAATGAAAATATTTTACAGTAAAATATTTACATGTAAAATATTTTACATTTGAAAATATTTTACTTCAAAACAAACGGATATAAAAGTGTATTTGTTCATGTGTCCTAACAAAAGTGTTCGTAAAATAAAAAATAAAAAAATAAAAAACACTTCTATATTTCTAAGAAAGTATTAGGAAACATAATACCTAACCCATGGTCTATATATATATATATATATATACACACGGAGTTCGAACAAATGAAGAGATAAACACACACATAAACACCAGAATTTACATGATTCACTCAAAATTAGATGATTTCATCCATGTAGTTGCTACATTGATCACTAACGACATATGCAACACGTTTAAAATTGTAATAATGAGTCTAGGAAGATGTTTCAGTTTAACAAATTCTCAACTACTTTAAGAAATCATACAACTACTTCCATCACATAATACCATCCATGCATGTTGATGCTATATATATATATGTATATATAAATCTTTTTCTTTCTTTCTTTGGTGCGATGGTTACTCTACAAGTATAAGTGTTTGTGGAGTGTGGAGAGTAAAGGTCGGAGTTCAAGTTTCTAAAAAGGAGCTTCATACACATATACACATAGATTAGGTTAGAGTAGAATTTTTATTTTTTATAAAAAAAAAAAGTATGGATAAATCTCAAACTTTTTTTCATTAATAAGAAGGAAAATACTATTAGATTACAAGTACTAATAAATCCCCTTTTTTGGGGTCTGAACGTTGGAGACGTATCTAAGTTGATGCTATATATATATATATATATATAAATCTTTTTCTTTCTTTTCTTGGTGTGATGGTTACTCCACAAATCTTTTTCTTTCTTTCCTTGGTATGATGGTTACTCCAACCCTTACTCCCCACACTCCACAAGCACTTATATTTGTGGAGTAAAGGTCGGAGTTCAAGTCTCTAGAAGGAAGTTTCACACACATATACACATAGATTATGTTAGACTAAAATTTCTATTTTGTATTAAAAAAAAAAAGTATGGATAAATCTCAAACCTTTTTTCATTAATTAAGAAGGAAAATACTATTAGATTACAACTTACAAGTACTAATAAATCCCCCATTTTTGGGGTCTGAACGTTGGAGACGTATCTAAGTTAATTCACTTATTTTTTCTACGGCAATATAACGCTTTATAAGTGTTAAACTACTCTAGAATCATAACACTCATTCGGTGGCCATTGGCCTCAGTAGCCTATTGGCACCCAGCTACCTGAATGCCTTGTTGCTCGGGGGTTCTAGCCCCCGCAATCACCTAGCAAAAAAAAAAAAAACACTCATTCGGTGATTCCATTGAGCTTGAGTTTTATTTATCCTGAGTCTCCCTACCAAACAAGATCGATGACTAGTGAAAAGGAACGAAATTGGGGAGAACGAAACTAACCAACATGTAAAAAACGTAAAGACTAAACCATATATAATAACAATCGTCTCGAATTGTTTTTTTTTTCTTTGTAATTCTTTATATATATGATTAACATCGATCTCGGAGATATATTTATTGATAGTAATTAACATGTCATGTTTATTTCAAAGTAAAAAGAGTTAAGATACATAGATAGTAGTGCAATAAAAAACAGTAGCACAAACTTATTAAGCTAGCTCCTGGCAAGTTCTCACACCATATACAGAGTATGCACAGCACATATGCTGCAACTTCAAGCCAATATATGATGATCAAGGGTGGTGATGAGGCGGATGTGGTTTGTGCGGCTCAGGAGGGCCTGGCGGTGGTGCATGAGGACCTGGAGGAGGAGGATGACCATGTGGGGGAGGAGGTTCTGGATGTGGAGGACCTGGAGCTGGTGGTGGTGCGTGTGGTGGTGGTGGGTGGTGAGGATTTGGTGGGGGAGGGTCACGCATCTTTTTCTTCTTTTTTCTTCTTCTTTTACACGCTGTGGCAATTGGCAAAGCATATAGAGGTAGCTTGTGGAATTTATAATATATATTAGTGGCTGAGGATAGAGGCCAGTAGCTTATTTCACAACTGCAAGTCATACTCGTGTTTGTTTCTGGTAGCTGGGCTACCTAAAATTCATGGATTTCTCTAGATGATTGTAGTCCCATATATACTCCAATTGATGAAACTTGAGAAAAGCATTCATTGACAAATATGTGCTTCTAATAAATTGTTTTTGAAGAATAATGAATCAATGTTGGCCATCTGGACAGTATGAAATATGAATCATACAGTATGACAAATGAGGCGTTGCTGGCTGTTTGATAAGCTAAGTCATAGGCGTATGGCTTGTGATTATCCAAGTAGTGACCCATTTTCCTCGAGAAAAATTAGTAGGTATTCATTCTGCTCACATTTATGGTGGATTTCATAATAAATTTAATTAATGAGATTCACCATGAGTATAAGAAAAAGAAACATCACGTCATTTTGTTTCTTAAACATCTAATAATTATGAAATCTTAGTAACTAGTAGGCTTGACTCTCAAAAAAAAAAAAAAAAAAAAAACTAGTAGGCTAAATTAATGCGAGACTCACCTTTTATGTTTGGCAAGAATTTATTTCAGTTCTCTAATTTTACTTTCTTTTATTTTAGTTCTCTAAGTTTTAAGTTTATTAACTTAAAGTTTAAACATCATTTAGTACTTGAGAATTCGAGAAATAACATTTCATTCATAATTGGTTACAGAAAGAGTAAGTATTCAATTTGGTAAAGTAAAAAAATAGAGTTGTAATTAAGTGGTTAGAGCATTAGCATTAGGCTCAATGCATTTATTTTTTAGACAAATTGACTCAAAAAATTCTACTTTTGTAACTTTGGCTAATATTCTATATCCATTCTATTTAAATATTATTTCCCCACTAAAAATCAATCCAAGCAACCATCGCAACCCAAAAGTTTATCAAGAATCAACCCACAAATCAATCACCACACTCACAACAAATCAACCCAAACCAAAGAATCAACGGGGAAAGTGTGGCCAACGTCGACAGAGAGAGTCAAATCAAAGCACCATTACCGCAAAGCACCTCGTAACACCACCAAACCACCAACCAAATTGAGAGAGAAAGAGAATATATATATATATATATATATATAATCTTTTAGCAATGATGATGAACACTTTAATAACAATATTGAGGCAATGTTCATTTGTTATTACCATGGAATGCATTGTTGGGCCCGATGTGCATTGTTTTTGAGTTGATTATGTAGGATTTTTGCTGAAATTACCATATAGTGAGACGTGCGAATGCTCATAGAGTTTTGGTATAAGTTAACTCTTGAATTTGAATATTAATGAGTGTTTATGTATTAGTTTAGTTCAAGGACTATTACGATATTGACTCCAACCAATTTTTATTTTTGAGAGAAGCCTCCTATCCCTTAAAACCACTAAACTTAGACCCTATAGGTGAACCTTTATGACTCAACTCATAGTGTTTTTTTTTTTTTTTTTTCCCTAAAGAATATACTATAATGATATGATAATGTTCAAGTAGGATTGCCACAACCAATCACCCCTTATCTTCTTCTCAAAAAAAAAAAAATCACCCCTTTATCTTTTATAAATATAAATGGTCCATTGTACACTTGTAGAGGTCAGTGAAATCATTTGTACTTTGTAACTGTTTAGAGCTCACTAATGTTGAATTACCTCCACCTTATCATAATTTAGAATATGAGATGGCTTTGAGTTTGAATTTACCACTGAGTTTTTGTTTATTAAATCATCCTTCCATCTATTTCTTTGTCATGTGAAATTTTTTGGTGGAGTTGTTTTAATCAGGTTAGCGTGGATTGTGGTTATTATACCTACTCTTCACTCAATACAGCCCACTTTGTATTTTATGAAGAGATTAAATTTTATAAAAATGTGGTATAAAACCCAAGTATTTTTTACACCCTCTAATTCTAACATGTCATATTATCTTATCATATATTAAAAAATAAGCACAATCACACTTAATCAATTCTAATACCCATTTGAAAATCCAACTAAATTAGAAGTTTATTGAGATATTATTAGATGTGGTAGGATATACTGAGTTTTAAGTAAAAAGACGATGTGACACTCTCTTATTAAATAATAGTATATAACATGAGTTTTAAACCGGCCTTACCAAGTTCAGACTCTTTTACAAAACCAAAGCCTACCCAAGACCCCAAATCAGGCCTGTTCAACTCAGTTTCACCCAAAACGACTTGTCGGAGTCACGGTGGGCCTTATCAAGACCAAACAAACGACACCACACTGCTCTCACTTTCTAGTTTTTCCAGAGCCCACACCACACACACAAATGACACAATTCCATTTCCAAGGTCAATAATTAAAGACGAAGCAATTGCTGAGAGAGTATCAAGAAGTTTACCTTGACCCTCCATAAAGAATAAATGAATAATGGAGCTAGTTTAAGGACAATATTGACTATTGAGGTGACTTTCTACCATCAAACAGAAAGTCATGAAAATCATAAATTTTATAAAGTGGATTAGTTGGGGACACCACCATTTAAAAAAAAAAGATTAGGTTAAGCCTGCTTATTGTAACTTTAATTTAATGGATCATTTTATAAAAATAATATATCTTTTTAGCCAAAGTAAATTCTACAATCTACTACAGAGTACAGACATGTTTGATTCTGTTTTCAAAGAAAGTATTTAAAAACTATTTACACGTAACATAATAAATTACTGACAGGTGGGTAGTTTCTATAATAAAAATCTCAAAATAATGTTTGAATATTCATTTGGTAGTATTCTGTTGCAATTTGTTTCAAATTTTTGGTGAATTTATAAATAAGAAACTATTTTGAAAAAATAAGAACCAAACAAGCCTTGCTAAATTTGCGTGGATTCCACTCAATTTATTTTTAGGAGTTGAAAACACAATTTAAAAACACTAAAAACAAGTAACATCTACTTTTTAAGAGCATTTTTCATCTGATTGTGCAAAACAAATGCTTTTGTTTAGGTTACCAAAAACCACTTTTTCCTATTTTACAAAACCACTTTTACAATATATCATACATTTCATTCTTTATTTTGGATACATCATATTAAATTTTTTTTTCCTGTTTGGAGGAATTTAAAGGAGAGAGTAAGAGTGAATAAAACAATGATGGAAAAGTTTTACATAAGCTACCATGCGTGTGTATATGTAGATGAACATAATAGAATTGTGTATGATTTCATGCAAAATAAAAAAGTGAATGGAGCTAGTCTTTTCCCCCCACTTGTTTTAGCCACATTGTTAATTATTTTGCATTTTAAAAGGTTTTACATAACTGATGAGAATACTCTAACAATATAGTTTGAACATTTTTTTTTTGGGCTTCATTTTACTCAATTAGTAAAGTTATTTGTCATCGAATAAATGATTTAGGTTCCAATCACGTTTACACCAAAAATCAATTAACATATTAATTTGATGAAAGAGTATCATTATAATAAATAAACATCATAAGTAAAAGAATCATCCAATTTTAAAACCCCTCATTCAATTATTAAATTACATAATAATAAACTATCATGTCTCTATTTTTTTAAAGGGTAAAATACAGTAATTATCCCTTAAGTTCAGACTAATGTCAACTCAATTCAAGACATTTCAAAATTGATCAACTTGTTCCCTAAACACAAACAAACATTGAAAAAATTTGTTTATGTTAACTATAGCAGTTTGATTGACTTTTATATAAGTTAGCTGTAATGTCGTTTATGAGTACATTACATGCCGTTTATGTTTAAAAACCAAATTGGTCAATTTTAAAATATACCATTTGGAATTAACCCAAACCTTTATTTTACCCCAAAAAAAAAAAACCAAAAGTGCCATTTATCTATTATACCACATACACATGGCAAATATTGAGCTTCTCATTATTTTGTAAATAAAATATTCTTTTTCCATTAATAAAATTTAAAAACCATTAAAAAAAGAACAAAAAAACAAAAAACAAAACAAAAGTTCAAAAAAAGGGTGATGTACAAGACAAGACGCGCTGTCTCAAAAGTCTTGTCTTTAATCCCAAAACAATTAAAATTTGAAAGCAAAGCAAAAGCTCCAACTCAGAGAGAGTTGTGTTGGGTGTGTGTGTGTGTGTTTTCCATTTTCCATTATCATCATCGTCGTCATCATCATCTCTCTCTCTCTCTTTCTCTCTAACATGGGTTCCAGCAATAGTCGACTGGACTCACGCCCTTCTCGGCCCCCACGAGTCAACGGCGCCAATCGCTCTAACGTCTTCTCTCTCATCTGTGGTGGCTCCTCTTCTCGCGCTACCCATCGGGTACACCATTTTCAACCCAAAAAAGCTTTTATCTTTTACTTTATTTTTACCAATACCCATTTCGTTTTTGTGTTTATTTTCCATCAATTTTTGAATCTTGATATTCAAGATATGGCTTTTTGATGACTTGGGTTTTGCTCAATCGGTGCCAAAGATCGTCCCCATTCATCATCGCCATCGAGGAAACTTGTTCTTTTTAAGCTGTAAATCTAATACCCAATTTATTTTTTTTTGATTGTTTTCATCATCATAGTGTGAATTTGCAATTGAAAATTTTTTAAAGGCTTTTTGGGTGATTTGGTACTGACCAATTGATGCAAAAGATGGGTTCCTTATCGGTAATGATAGGGTTTGTTTAGTTATTTTGATTATCGCCATATATAAAGGGAAAAAAAGGGTTGTTTTCTAGTTATTTATTTATTTTAATATTTGTTTCTTGTGTTTTATTATATGTATGAATGTGTTTATTGTTGGATATATGGTGTCAATTGTAATAGTTTTTAATTATGTGGTGTTGGAGTCCTAAGCATCTGGAATTTTGGTGAATTGGGTCATTCATTTGAAGTCTTAACTTACCTTCACAAGACAACCATGCCATATAAACATGAAGAAAAAGGATTAGATATAGGATTTAGGGTCTACTATATAGTTAATTTACTAAATTGGACACTTAACTCGGCAATTAATTTGTTTCTGATCTTGGACAATTAAAACTTATTGAACTGATCTTAATTGGAGGTTTTTGATGTGGTAATTTTCCTAAAGTGGCTGTTAAATTTGTGTGGCTTCCTTCTTAAGCTTGGAAGTGGTCCATCATTGCATTGGATGTCATATTTATGGAATCTGCCTATGGTAAAATAATGATAGTAGTTGTTGTTCTAAAGTTCTAAGGGAAAAAAAATTTTTTTTTGACCGACGGGAATGAAGAAATGTAATTCTTATACAAAGTAGTATATTTTGTTTTTTAATGATGCTTGGTCAATATGCTTATGAAGACAATCTGTAATTTGGCATTTTTTCTTCTTCCTCCTTGGAAGGTGATGAAGAATGTCCACTGGGTGTGTGGCCTTTGAATGGTTCTCTCTGGGGATCAGCAGTGATATGATTAACAATCATTGAGAAGAAGTTCCTAAGGGCCCTTTTGTAGATGTGCTCTAGTATGACTTCTATAAATTGAACAGAGCAGGCTATTTATTTACTTATAAGATACTTTCTTGCTTCAATTTTCCATAATCATCGTAACTTGGGGTCCTCTTCATCTTTAGATTGCTCTTGGGACAGCTGAATGGTTTTGCAGTTTGGACCATCTGTGTGGGTAGAGAGCTTAAAACAGTATTGTTAACTCAACTGTGAGGATGTAGTGAGGGTGGCACTATTTCAGTAATTCATGCAATATTGTGTTATCTGGATAAGTCTAATTTTTGGTATTTGAAATAAATCTCTCTCTCTCTGTGTCTATGTTGGTAAAACCATAAAAGCACCAAGTGCACTTAAGCACAAAGGCCTCCTAGAGCCTAGGTGCAAAGCACAAGTGCAAGCGTTTGCTTGATTGAAGGGAAGCGCACATTTAAAAAAAAAAAAAAAAGATAATAATTATTAATGTGCAATACAATAATCAAGTGATCAAATATTCATATAAATTTAAATAAAACATTTTATTTAATTCATATAGCATTTATATAAGCCCCTCCTTTTGCAATATTACCACAAAAATTGCAAGTCAAGTCATTTTTAGTATTTGGACAAGCTAGATATGAGTACTTATGTCAAGATCCTTGAATCTCTGGTTGCCATAATGCGCTATGACTGCTTACTAACATTGGTTAATAATTTAATCACTTAATAAGTACAAGTATATAAAAATTAGTCAATATAAGTCATAAGATCAATGGTGGACTATGGAGGTCCCGAATGGCTCTTATAGAATTTGTAAAGTTGGAGAGGTTGGGAGGTGTATCTGTGAATGGTAGCACACCATAACATTGAATTTATATACCAAATCAATAGTTTATATCAATAGTGTTTAGACTTAAGATCTTATGGTTACAATTTAGTTTTGGTTTTTTTTTTTTTTGGAAAAAAAAGCATGCTTCTTTGAACGCGTCCTCACTTTAGAGGTGAAAAGTGCTGGAGCTTTGGCATTTTGTGCTTAAGCGCGTTTTTATCAATGCTGAATCTCTCTCTCTTGGATGTGCGTATCTTGTCGGTAATTTGCTGTGTCCTTTGAACTATATATCCTGAAAAAAGTATCCACAGATTTTATATTAAGGGATTCAGGCACCTTTGCATGTGAATGTAATTTAGGACCTTTAACTCTATATTATATAAGCATGACAACTTTTTTAATCGAGTTGGTGATGGTTAGAAACCAATGGCCATATTATATAAGTGGGTGAATGGTTTGCTGCTGTTTTGCAATGGACATAGACTTATTACATTTAGCTTCCTGATTGAAACACATCAATATTTAGATTTAAAAGATCTTGAAGGAAAGAGATCCTGAAAAGTACACACAGCTTTTATACTGAGGCTTTTAGGCACCTTTGCATGTGAACGTAATTTGGGACCTCCGACTCTATTTTAAATACAACAACTATTGTAATTGAGGTGATGCTGGTTAAAATCCAATGGCCATATCATATTAGAGGGTGAATGGTTTGGTGTTGCACCAATATTTTAGATTTAAAAGAACCTGAAGAAAAGAGAAAGCAAACAGGTAACAGAGCCTTCTAGTTGTCCAAGCATTAATGTGATAATCCCTTAGTCTCTATCTAAGCAACAATATCAAGCGATCATGAATTATTTCAAAATTTAGAATATTCTATATATGTGGTCTTGAACATTCAACCATTCATATTGTTCAATTTTCTTGTGACGTGAGTTTTGCACTTAAAAAAAATTATTAAATGATGAAACAACTAATTGCAAGATGTTCTTCTACTGCAGTTGGAAGATCGTCCAGTTGAATTTCTGGTGGATTCTGCAGAACATTCTAATCAACTCATCAATGAAGTTCAGAACATCACAGAGGAAACCACTGTAAGTACTGGTACTGGAAGGTTCTCATGCTCAAATACTGAAATTGGTGCCTCATCTGAAAGCAGTATTTTGGCTAGTGAGGATACTTCAGTTGGACATGGCTCAGTATACATTGAAACTAATAATCGAGGGAAGTGCTTTTCTGAAAGTAAGGAGCTAGTTCCTCCTCATCAGGTAAGTGCTGGTCATAGTCATGATGAGTCTTATAGGGATAGTGGTACTACAGCTAGTACTTCGTTAAAAGAACAACAATCTTCAGACCCAGTCTCTGTTAATGTTTCCACTAACAAGGATGCAGTCAATGGTATTGATGATTCAGTGGACAGGAGAGTACCTCAGATATGTCCCAAGGTTCATCCTAGCAGCTCATCTTCTCAAGAAATAGGAGATTCAAGTTCCCGTAGAGTGTCTGTTGAGAATCACATTGGTGAAGTAACTGCATCTGATTCTGATTCTGTTCCTCATGAGTCCAATTTACCAGTAACATTTCGATCGTTGGGAGATGGATCTCTTCCAGAGGCAATACCTTCAGGTTTAGGATTCCTTGTTTCCAATAGGGACCGGAGCTGGGCAGATGGAAGTGTACTTCAGGTTGATGTGGTGACTATCTCTTCCAACATTATTTCAAGTAGCAATGCCGATGAAGGTAATCGGGAGGTCAGAAGGAACAGTAGAAGACTGTTTTGGGATGCTTTTTCAAGACGCAGTTCTAGAAGGAACAGCGATTCTCCAACCATTCTTTTGTCAACGGATGATACTGATGATTTAGGATCTCATGATAGATGGCTCCTTGATTTGAGTGGTGACTTTTTTGATGATGGTTTTGGAAGTGATCGTGGATATCTGGGCAGTAGAATTCACAGATTGAATGAACAACGACGGCATTCAAGATCTGAGGTGATTCTTGGAACTCTTTATTATATTCTCTCTATGGCTTCATTCTTTTGGAATTGTTTGAGCTTATGGTCAGTGTGGTGTAGTATTTTGAAACTATTCATTTCCATTATATTCTCATAAATACACTTTTTACCTACACCTGATAATGTTTGTTGAAGTTTCTCATTATTATTATACATTGTCAATGTAGTTATTGTAATGGGCATATGTTGCTAGCTATATTTTCTGTACCGTCTAATCTTACTTCATGCTCCTTGGTAATTTTTATCAACTGCTCCTGCATTGCTTTTGCAAATCAGGGAAAGACTGTAGTAGTTGTTGTAATGGGGCAGCTAAAGTGATATATGGTACTTTTAAATTTTACTTTTTGCTCATGAGCTGCTTCTGCATAACTCTTTGCAGATCTGGGAAAGACTTCGTGGAAGCCTTGATGACAATGGCAGGCGAAATACCACTTGTCCATCAGGTCTTCACCAAGATGGTAGATGCTCATGTGAGTCACTCTCGATGAATGAAGAATCTAGTACTCGTGCAAGTATATCACGCATAGTCATGCTTGCTGAAGCTTTATTCGAGGTGATTTTCTTTTCTGAACTAGCTGATTGCCTGTAAAGGGACACTTTTTTTTTTTTTTGGGGGGTGGGGGGGGTGGTGGTGAGGGGTTACTTTGCACCAGAGACTGAGGTGTTAAGTGTAAGACCATAATTTTTTACACTTCCTAATATGCCACCAGACCCTTTTTTAACGATTAACACTTAACACTTTATCAAGGTCTCTGCGGCCATAATTTGGAGAAGATGGGTTGGGGTGTGTGGGTGTCTTTTGAACTATATTCCATCATATAAACTTAAGAATGTTTGGGGTTCTATAGGAATATTTCACTTTGTTTCATGTAGCATTTGAAATCATAAATAGTTTAACTTTTGTATCAAATTTGGATTTTGGTTTGTTCAGAATTGCTCCTGTGTCTGTGATTTAGTATGTTAAATCAGCATTATTTGGGGACATTGGGAGATCCACCAAGTTAAAGATGAGTCCTAGGTTTGATTCTTTGGTGGTTCAACAGTTCACTATCCTTCAATGCTAAATCTTCCCTATGATATTAAGTGAACGTTTGGATCCCACGTCCATGTCCACGTTTTGCGTTTCTTCTTTTTTTTTTTTTAAACTAACCAGCGCCTCTTGCACTGTTCATGTCCCATGAACAGTGCATTAGGGCAAATGAACAGTAATCCACGAGTGAACAGTAACTTCTTTTTTATATTTATTTTTATTTTTTATATTGTTTTCAGTTTTCAGTTTTTAACAAAATAAGTGGTATCCAAACGCACCCTAAGTTCTCTTCTAGTTGTTTTAATTTGGTATTGTTGTCATTCTATTTTTTGTTCTGTTTTGAATGTTTGTGTCCCTGTGCTAATCATGAATTGCATCTATTTGATTGTATATTAACTTGTTTACTGATCCCTTAGTTGTAAGAGATGGGATAGTTGTGAGATTTGGGTCCTCAGAGAATGTGAAATTCTTGCTCATGGCTACTTGGATAAAATTCTCCGTTTATCAATGATCCTTGAACCAAACAGTGTCTCCTTACCCCATAAATAAGCAGCGTGGTGTAAGGCCACAGTCGGATCCTGTGTTGGTTCTTGAGTTGTATTTTCCTATCCAAAATATTCTTATTTATTCTTTCAACTGTTGAAGTATTGGATCACAATAACATCTGCGGAATTCCACCAATTATATTGGTAACTTAGTTTTGTTGTAATGTGTGATTTGCAGGTTTTGGATGAAATTCACCGTCAGCCTGTGTCACTTTCCCTATCTATGGTTTCACTCCCTGCCCCTGAATCAGTTGTTGACTCTTTTCCTCTCAAGAGTCACAAAAAGGTTGAGACAGTTGAGGGCAGTGAAGCAGAACAGTATGATTCTTGTCAAATTGCTGTCATTTATGATTATATATATGTGTGTGTGTGTGTGCACGCACGCGTGTATTTATTAGTGAACTATCATGTGCATTGAGCATGCTTGTGTATGTGTCGGTAATGAGTTATATTTTGATAGGTGTTACATTTGCCTGGCTGAGTATGAGGAAGGGGAAAAAATCCGAGTTCTTCCTTGTCACCATGAGTATCATATGTCATGTGTTGATAAGTGGCTTAAAGAGATACACGGGTATGTCATTGCCACTCTGTACTTCTTCCTTTATTGTCTTTTTTCTCCCCTATTCATATTATAATCCTTTTTCCCCTGATGCATCTCTCTGTCTTTCTCCATTGGTGTTTTACAGAGTATGTCCACTTTGTAGAGGAGATGTTCGTGAGGGTTTGACTGAATCTTCTGTTTCTAACTCAGAAATCCCTTCCCTTTGATAGAATTGTACATACTGATGTAAATAGTGATAACCTCTCACACTGTCACCCATAAAATGTGTATTCAGAGTCTTTATATGTTGAACCGTATCGCAATTTAATGTTACTTTTTCCTATTTTGTAGCTTCTGTTCCTCATGATCTGGTTTGTGCAACTTTTCATACAAGTTTAGAAATTGAGATTTTGCTGCTCGGCCCTTTAGCTTCTTCATTGTTATACCTTCTATTAATTGTTTGTAAATATGATTAATCTAACCTACCCAGGCCCATGCATGATGTTGACTCAGCTGCAAGGTTCCTGCATGTATTGCCATGGTTTTTAGTAATGTCATGTTGTAGTCTCCTACATGAATGTCTAGAAATGATCACTGTAATGGAAGATGCACCTTTACATATTTTTGAATGGGAGTTGGGAGGGAGAGGACAGGAGAGTGAACTTGAATTAAAAAAGAAATGTTTCTTGGGGATGCCATTTACAGAATTATTACTGGATTGTGAATACGACCTCTCAAAGCAGGTTGTGATCTTGAAATAAGGGAGTCTCTAAAAGATATTTTAAACAAAGTATGTCAAGGTGGTATGCTGTGAAAGCACATGGGACAAATTGAATATTTTGCTGCATGGGTTATCAGCTGCAAAGGCAAAGGTGTTTTCTTGAACTGATTGGTGGTTAGCCTCATATTGGGTGAAAAAACGGCTGTTCTTACCATTGTTTTGGAGGAGGAGGCTTTTGGTGGAGGTCCTAAAGGTGGAGTAGAAAAGAAGAACTAAGAGAGGGAGAGTGAGTCTAATCCAATATTTTGAGTCTCAGGAAAGTCAAGATATGACAAGGTTAACTCTGCTTCACTAGAACTCAAGAGTGGAGAATAGATGATGTTTTTGTGTGTTTTGGAATGATGGAGAGGTGGAGTTTATATAGTAGTGGCGGAGAAAATATGAATGAAATGACATTTAATGAGGGTTGACAAAGGATCAAAGAGAATCATGATCCTAGACCTTATTTCAGTATTTAGAGAAAACTGGTGCATTAAATTTGGAGGTTGGTGGGAGTGATGAGCAATCCAAATGTCTAAAACCTTGGTTTTTTTCCGTATCTCCTGTAACAGTTTTCAGAGCTAACTTTTAAAAATTATATTTTTCTCAATGTTAATCAGAATTGTCTCATTCTTGTACTAAAATTGAAGATCCAGAAGTCTGGTTTTTGGAAAAATTAACCTTACTCACAAATTCAAAATATTCTGAGAGATATCAATGAAATGGTGAGCAGAGGTCATTTGTTGGACAATAATTTCAGCATAATTAACATTAATAGACCCCAAATTAATTTTCAATTAACATTAATAGGCTCTAATTACTTTCATTTTAGATTTAATCAATCCTAAATTTACCCTGATTAAAAAAGATAGTTACATAAATTACTCATTGAATAATCAATGATTGATTATCTAGTTAGTTGAGTGCTTGCAACCTTACCATAAGCTGTAATCCTATCCAATCAAATTATGACACGTCGTCAATTTCAAATTGATTATAATTATATCCATTTGGAAATCAATTGTTCATAATTACATATAATCAGACTCAATCCAATTACTTTCATTTCATATTTAATTAGTCCTAAATTTACCCCAATTAAAAAAGATAGTTACATAAATTACTCATTGAATAATCAATATTTGATTATCTAATTAATTGAGTGCTTGTAACCTTACCATAAGTTGTAATCCTAGCCAATCAAATTATGACATGTCGTCAATTTCAAATTGATTATAATTATATCCATTTGGAAATCAACTGTTTATAATCACATATAATCAGACTCAATTTATGATAGTGCATCTTGACCATTAAAACTTGATTTGATGATAACTTTTAATCTGATAGTTCAATTAAGGCTTATGACTAGTCAATTTGATTGTTACAACATCAAGATTATTTTGATGAAACAAAATTTAGGATCTATTGTCAAAATTAAGAGGACTATTTTCAAGGTGAAATTACTGTTTTACCCTCTATGTGAAGTTAAATACAGGTTGCAAAATGAAGTGTCAACAAGAAGAAATCATAAATGTGGATTTGATGGTTAAGAGTTAAGAATTATTTAATTTGAGGAATGATATGTCCATAACATTTTCACAACATTTTTACAACAAATTCTAAGTGGAAGGTTGTTACTGGTTGTTATTGTTGGGGTAAAAAAGTAATCTTAGTGTTAGGTTCATGTGGGGGCCAGACAGCCAGAAGGCACTATTAAAAAGGTGTGTATTGGGCCTATGGCCCAGTCTGAGGATATTAACTAGTCCGAGGATAAAAGCCATCTTGGAATTGTGAATCTGAGATCAATGGGGATATCCTATCTTCCTAAGTATCCTACCGGGTAGTATCACAGCTAGAAGTCAGACGCTGGATAGGAAAGGAATAGAAGAAGATTACAAATATCTACAAAAGTTGCTACCTCTGCATTAAATGCTCTGCATCTAACTCCGTGGCCGCATTAATGTGGAGGTGATACCTGAACAGTGCAAAGTTGGCTGCCCAAGAACTTATACGACCAGAGAGGGCGTCTGATGGGACAGACACTCAAGTAGTAATGCAAATGATCAACAAGTGTAAGATCAAGATGCTTTGGAAAGAGATATATAAGAACTGAGACCCTTCATGCAAAAGGAGGGGGGTGGGGGGAGAGAAAAGATTCAGGAAAAAGAGGAGAAAAACATTGTAACAGAGAGTAATCAAACTTGTAACCCAATTTGAGATAAATATATATATGAATAGATCACCTCGGACCATGCCGAGGAGGATTTTTTTTCAACTTAACCCTATCCCTTTATATTATTCGATCATCTAACCTATTCCAATGTTGGTTTAATCATCTAAAACCCAGTTTTTCTAACCCATTCTCTACAAATTCATTGTTATGGGCTTTTTGGGCCTAGGTCTATTCACGTAGTGGGCTAGGAAGCCAAATCTGGTCCTTACAATTCAAATTTGAATCAATAACAACTAATTACCTATGATTTGTTGTGAAAATATTGTAAAAATATTGTGGACGTAGCATCTCTCATTTAATTTTTATTGATTTTATATATATACTTGATGTGAATAATTTGTTAAATAAAAAAAATAGTATATGTTAAATCATGTTAGAAACATTTAAAAAAAAAAAAACTATTATAAACATATTTTATGTGTTTATAAATGTTTTATTTATTTAATTTCTTTGTGTATATTTCGCTCTTTTGTAGTTTCGTCATTGGCTCAAAGGCATGCCATGGACATTATTTGGAGGTTTAGCAGCGTGAAACAATAATGTGAATAAGGTCCTATTCTTATAGGATTCACTTCACATTAAGATAAATCAAAATCTTTCTATAAGAAAAAAAAAAAAAAAAAAATCAAAATCTTGTTACGCTTCAACCTACATTACATATGTGTATTTATTTATATATGATTTTTTAGGTTAATATTGTCAATAATAATTTTAAACAAAAAAAAAATCATTGTAATTTATATACATCATTAACAATAAGTGTTTAGCATATCACCCATGCACTTTTTTTGTGTGAAAAAAAAAAAAAAAAAAAAAAAAACCCACGTCTTAGCACAAAAAGTAATTATTTTTTTAATAAATATTTTCTCTTCTAATTTTTTCCCCCTCTTGAGCTATATAAAGTAATTTGCCACTAAACTAGGAATATTTAAAATTTAAAAATGTGAAAATTAGTGGGCTTTTCTAAGTACAAGTGTACAACGGCCCGGAGGCGGAGGCATTGATTTTAGTTGAGAATGTTGGAAAAATAGTATGGAGTGAATAAGAAATTGATGTTTTTTATATTCACTTGAAGATATTATTATAAGTGGTGAAAATCCTTGAGTCCCACATTGGAAATGATAGAGAATATGAGTTTGGGCTAGATATTGGGTTGGGCTTTAGGCATGTGTGAACTAGGCCCACTTATCCAATTTATAATAATATTTTATTATTTTAATTTTTGAGTCACGTAGTCTATGCACAACAGTTATCTCTAAAATAGTGTTTCAGTTTTAGGTTATGTATAATTTCATTGTCCCTCATTCATGAAAAAAAACTTTTTTGAGAGAGAAAAAAAAAAAAAAAAAAAACTCTCCCAGTGAGAATATTTTGTGCATTCATTTTGTGTTAAAGAGAGAGAAAGAGACATTGAGTAGTTTGCAGAGCACGCCTTTGTGTTTCGTTTTCATGCTGTAGATCATTTTATCTTGGGAGGCAGACGTCCGTGAGTCTCAAAGCACTACAGTGATTGTGTGAGGGGCGAAATCTGCTTTAAGGAGATTGTGTCAAACATAAAACTTTATTTGAATCATTCATTCTTCACGCATTTGGTCTGTGAGTTTTTAATTATTTGCAGATTTCTTCTTATATATATTCAATATTTGTTTATTGATTTTGCCTATCAAATTTATTTGTGTTATTGCTTATTCTTAGATCTGTGTATTGTTCCTTTTGCTTTATCAGAAAAATAAATTGTTGAAATATATCCAACAATTCTGCTTTAAAATTGTTGGATATATTTCAACAATTTACTTTTGTGATAAAACAAAAAGAACAATACACAGATCTAAGAATAAGCAATAACACAAATAGATGTGATAGACAAAATTAATAAACAAATATTGAATATATATAAGAAGAAATCTGCAAATAATTAAAAACTCACAGACCAAATACTTGAAGAATGAATGATTCAGATCAAGTCTTGTGTTTGACACAATCTCCTTAAAGCAAATTTCGCTCCTCACACAATCACTATGGTGCTTTAAGACTCACGGACGTCTGCCTCCCAAGATAAAATGATCTACAGCATGAAACTGAAGCACACAAGAGCGTGCTCTGCAAACTACTCAATGTCTCTTTTTCTCTCTTTAACACAAAATGAATGCACAAAATATTCTCACTGGGAGAGTTTTTTATTTTTATTTTTTTTTCTTTCAAAAAAGTTCTTATTCATAAATGAGGGACAATGAAATTATACGTAACTTAAAACTGAAACACTGTTTCAGAGATAATTGCTGTGCACAGACTAACTGACTCAAAAATTAAAATAATAAAATATTATTATAAATTAGATAAGTGGGCTGTCCACACATGCCTAAAGCCCAACCCAATATCTAGCCCAAACTCATATTCTCTATCATTTCCAACGTGGGACTTAAGGATTTTCACCATTTATAATAATATCTTCAAGTGAATATAGAAAATATCAATTTCTTATTCACTCCATACTATTTTTCCAACAATCCCCCACATGAATAGAAATTGATAAAGCACAATGCAAATGATGATGTAGACATAGAGAGAGTAGAAGAAAAGTTACTGTATCGGGAGAAGTAGCTTGTGGCTTTGAACTTTCCTTTGTGAAAAACTATCGGATATACTAGCTAACCAGTGAACATGATGTCTTGAATTGTTTAGCCGTTTGTATATACCAAGACAATAGAATTCACACAGTTCATTTTTGAACATTTTTCGATTCTTATAGTTGTGTTCATTTCGGCCCTGAACATATCCTGATAAATTCATGAAGTGCTTTTGAGAATTCAATCTTGAAACTCTCGTATAGGTGATTCTTATTAAGAGTATCCTGCTATACCCCACTCAGAATTTTTAGATATAAGAATCATTAAAATTAAAGTTTACCCTGAACATCGCTTACAGGCATCACTATTTCATCATAGGAATGGGAGGGAGATGTTATCTCCATAGTGATAAAATAGTCTCCACAATTTTGTTGTCCCTTTGAAGACCTAGATCTTGGGATCTCCAGTTAACTAGGTGGGGTTACTGTAATGGAAACTTTAGGTCATAGGCTTTAACTCTATTCCCCTAGATGAGCAATTTTCTTGCTCTCTACTCAAAAAATTGATTACAGATCCATTTTATAATTTGGAACTACTTCCATTTGAGAGCAACTGCCTCATGGTTTTATGTCTTTGACGAATATGTCAAGACCCACCATAACTCTGTGCCTTACCAATATATACAAATAGGAGGCACAAGTATCCAACAATGCATGTCTGTTTAGATTTATTGCCTTCCCAAAAAATACATATGCTTTTTGCATAAGATGTTCTCACTAGACTGTCATCACATTTCTCATGTGATTGAGACAAGACAAGTCTATTAGATGTATTAGAAATTTTCATTTCTTGTATCACATCTACAACACTTACATGAGCATATCCAACAACGACATAGCCCCTTGTGATATATTTCACATTACACACTAGTCACATAAAATCTAAACTCACTTGACATCATCTCATTGTCAAAATTTTCATGTCATTGCATTGAAACTTGCTTCAATCCATATAAAGATTTAACAAGCCTACACACTTTGTTTACTTGTACAAGAACAATAAACCCCTTTGGTTTATTGTGTATCAAGAAAACTCATATCTTCCTTTTCTTTATAGCTTTCTACAACAAGTCTTTCCTTGTAATAGTACATAATTCCATCAACTCTCAAACTTTTAGGTGGTAGATCCACCAATTATATGCATAGATTTCAAAGATGGATTTATTGCACTATTGACAATCTTTTTTTCCAAGAAGGCACTTTAGGATTTTGCTTCTTTGAAGTTTTAAGTTCATCTTCTAATATATAAATTAGAAAATTTGGACCAAACAACCATGATGTTTGTCCTTTTACTAAGCTTAGGCTCAACCTCTCTTCCATCAACTCTTGATCATGAGAGATACTAAACATAGACTCAAACTTTCTTTAAGAAAGTTTAACACTTGAAATATATTCTAATTAATTGTTATGCATATAAAAATAATAGATTCATTGATTAGAAAGCACTATGTACTACTGTTATAACCATAACCAATGAAAACACAATTAATGGTTCTTTATCATTTAGGAATAGGAACCACAACCTTCATCAAACACCCCCACATTTAAAGAATTTATAGAAAGACGATCACTCTTTCCATAATTCACAAGGCCTCTTAGTCTCCGTTTGGGTGTGGCGTTTGCGTTTTGCGTCTGCGTTTTTGCCCTTTTTTTTTTTTTTTTTTTTTTTTTTTTTTTTTTTTCACGCGTTCCCAGCCATATTCACGTGTTCCCTGCCATAGTTTTACTGTAGCGGCTACTGTTCATTGAACAGTAGCCGCAAACCTTGACTTTTCAACACAAAATTACTGTTCACGGACCCACAATTTTCACTTTTCAGCAACTTTTTCATTAAAAATGGGTCCCACGGTACTATTCACACATTTAAAAATTATTTTGCTACAGTGTTTTCAGTTTTCAGTTTTCAGTTTTCAGCTCTATCCAAACGGACCCTTAGTGGTTTCTTTTAAGGCATCTCAATGAACAAATAATTGGTGGAAATAATAGCTTCCCCCCACAAGTTCCATGGTAATCAAGAACTTATTGCATTCATTGAGTTATTTTTCAACTTCATTCTTATAATGAATGGACATCTCTAATGTCTTATCCTTGCTTACTTTATAAGCACTCATAACAGACTCTTGTGCATACCACATTTTATACAACCCAAATATGTCAAGTAAGGCATGTAACATATATTTCATCCAAAGAAAGATTACAAAACATATATTGGGTTTAAAGACATTAATATCCAATCAAGTTCACACATGCCCAATATATATATATATATATATATATGTATGTATGTATGTAATCAAATAAGGCTATACGTGCTTAAATACAACTATCATGTATCCTTCATATCAACACATAAAATACTTTATAAATAAATAACACCACTGGTCTAGGGGTGAATGGTACATTATCTAACTAAGAGTAAAACCTCATAATTACAGCCTCACTAGTGTGTAATTGGTCTTATTCTGGGGCTTATATCCACACATTTGAAATTATTAAGAATAGCTCTCATAATGCTATTTTAATTATCAATAGACGATCACTTGATGAATTAGTAGAGGTTAACCAAAAACTAAAAAATAGCAGCCATGCCCAAAATTGAATGCATTTAAATGGATTCAAAAAAAATTTTGCCTCCATCAAAATTTCCAATTTCCTTTATTCATCTAGCCCATACACCATTGCACATAAAGAGGCCAAGAACATCCTTTTGAACAAGCACCACCAAACGTGGCCATCGTTATAAAGTTTAAGGTTAGATATCAATATAAATAATTCATCTAACAAATAATCATTGAAATATCTCTTAAGCAAAGGCCAAATGAAAATAAGCATGTCTTCATTTATATATACCAACATATATCACAATCTAAAACATTTTTAAAAAATCGTATCTCTTAATCAAACTGTTAAATGCCAAAAATTTATCAAAAGTCATTATCCTCAAAGATTTACAGCACAGTATTACTATCTCCAACCAAGATAATCTTTATTGATACATTCACAAACACAGCAGTGTTTAACATCTTAAGAATTACTAGCCAAGTTTAAGAAATAATTATAAATATATACTTTCAAACGTAATACTGAATTGCAGAACTAGAACAGTACAGTACGAACACACTAAACAAAAGAATCCAAAAAACTCAGCCAAGCAATAAACCTTAAGAGACAAAAAGGCTTAATATCATATAATATATTATAAGCCAACTATATTTCAAAACCAACCAATGCAGGCACACACAATAGGCACAAACCAGCAAATATATAGATCAATGCCCAGTCAAACAAAGATTCAAATAAGACAAAAAAAACCTTAATAAAATAATATGGCAGAGCAAGCATCAACATCCATGGATTCCCTGAATGATAAGAAGAAGAAGAAGGCTCCCAATAGGTTGGTCGTGGAGGAACCCATCAACAACGATCGACGACAACTCTGTGATCTTACTACACCCTGATACCATGCACACCCTCAACTTCTTTCATGGTGATACTGTGTTGATCAAGGGGAAGAAGAGACGGGACACGGTTTGCGTTTTTCTTGATGACGCTGCTTGTGACAGTTCCAAGGTTTTTATGAACGAGGTGGTGCAAGCGGTCTAACCTCAGAGTCAGGCTTGGTGATGTGGTTTCGATTCATCACTGTCATGGTATTAATTACGGCAATAAAGTTCACGTTCTTCCTATTGATGACACCATTGAAGGCCTTACTGGGAGTATCTTTGATGCCTACTTGAAGCCTTATTTTATGGACTCGTTTAGGCCGGTGAGGAAAGGTGATCTTTTTGTTGTGAGGGGTGGGATGAGGAGTGTAGAGTTTTAAGGTTATGGAGACTGATCCTGCAGAGTATTGCATTGTTGCACCTGAGACTGAAATTTACCGGAGGAGAGGCTTTGAGGAGAGAAGATGAAGAAAGTTTGGATGAGATTGGTTATGATGATATTGGTGGTGTTAGGAAGCAACTTGGTCAGATTCGTGAGTTGGTGGAATTTCCTTTAAGGCATCCACAGATTTTTGAAAATATTGGAGTGAAGCCTCCCAAGGGAATTTTGCCATATGGGTCTCCTGGTACTGGAAAGACACTCATAGCAAAGGCTATTGCTAATGAAACTGGGGCTTTCTTTTTCTGTATTAATGGTCCGGAGATTTTGAGCAAGATCGCTGGTGAGAGCGAGAGTAATTTGAGGAAAGCTTTTGCTGCAGCAGAGGAGAATGCTCCTTCGATTATATTTATTGATGAGATTGACTCTATTGCTTCCAAGCGTGATAAGACCGGTGGAGGGGTAGAGAGGAGGATTGTTTCACAGCTTTTGACATTGATGGATGGTGTGAATTCCCGGGCACATGTTATTGTTATTGGAGCCACCAATAGGCCTAATAGTATATACCCTGCATTAAGAAGGTTTGGGAGGTTTGATAAAGAGATTGATATTGGTGTTCCGGATGAAGTTGGGCGTCTTGAGGTTCTTCATATCCATACCAGGAAGATGAAACTCTCTGAAGATGTGAACTTGGAAAGAGTGGCCAGGGAAACTCATGGACATGTGGGTGCGGATCTTGCGCCTCTTTCTACCGAAGCTGCACTACAATGTATTAGAGAAAAAATGGATGTGATTGACATGGAGGATGAAACCATCGATGCTGAGGTTCTCAACTCCATGGCTGTCACCAATGATCACTTTAGCGCTGCTCTTGCAACTAGCACTGCCTCTGCTTTGCGTGAAACTTTCGTGGAAGTACCTAATGTTTGCTGGGAAGACATTGGTGGACTTGAGAGTGTCAAGACAGAGCTTCAAGAGACAGTTCAATATCCAGTGGAGCATCCTGAAAAGTTTGAGAAGTTTGGGATGTCACCATCTAGAGGAGTTCTCTTCTATGGTCCTCCTGGTTGTGGAAAAACCCTTTTGGCCAGGGCTATTGCCAATGAATGTCAGGCTAATTTCATTAGCATCAAGGGTCCTGAGTTACTCACAATGTGGTTTGGAGAGAGTGAGGCCAATGTTAGGGATGTTTTTGACAAGGCTCGCCAGTCAGCACCTTGTGTCCTGTTTTTTGATGAACTTGACTCCATTGCTATTCAGAGAGGAAGTGGAATAGGAGATGCTGGTGGTGCTGCTGATAGAGTTTTGAACCAGCTTTTAACCGAAATGGATGGGTTATCTTCCAACAAAACTATTTTTGTCATTGGAGCTACTAATAGGCCTGATATAATCGATCCAACACTTCTAAGACCTGGTTGTCTTGATCAATTGATCTATGCCATTAGAGAGGACATTCAAAACTATAATGATTGTAGTTGTTTCTGCAACAAGGGATTTAATATAATTCAATTTTTACCTTTAGAAAAGCTTCCTTTCTGTTGGTCTTGTCAATTGTAATTGTTTACTTTTAATTCAAATTAAATTCCTTGTTAATAATTTTTTAAGTCGCTACTGTATGACAATCACTTCAGAAATGTTTTCCATAAGCATATTTTGCGTTTCATGACTTTTTGTTTTATGTTTTCCTTAACCACATTAAGAGATTGGTTAAAAGAAAAGTCCTTAGGATTGGCTAATACATAAGCTCTTATAAAATGGTTGTTTGGTTTTAGGTATGATTTGCACCTTTTTATGCCCTACAATATAGCGAGCTACAGTCAATTCGATTGGGGTGGTTTTCCACTGATTTCAAATAACCAACTTCATAACGTATGGAAACAATCCAAATCTAACCAATCTGCCTATTGGAGTAGGAACTTTGTGTCCTTTTGTGCAATGGGGCAGAATCAACATTTCACTGCCCCCGTTTGTGTCCCCATATGTTGCTTGCAAATGAAAATATTAGACTTTCTGCTCCTAGGTTGTGCTTTCTGAGATAAGTCCCCATATCTTCATAATTCATATTCTTTTATAAATTCTCCATTCATTGTGAAACGAATGGATACAATTTTTTTGTAGCAAGAAATTATTGAAGTGGAGCCCCAAAACAGGGAAAAAAAAAAGGGTTGGGGCAATGAACTTAAGATGGTAACATAGTAGCTTTAAACAATGTTTCCAAGTAAATTATGGTACAAAAGAATTTGAATTACTTGAAGAGTCTTTCATGGTTCATATGGTACATAAAAGTAAACTGAAATAGGGTAGTACTTACAAGTCTCCCTATTGGGTACTACATAAAAAGTAAACTGATAGGGTACTCTCGGGAAAGAGAGAAGAAACATATATAAAAAACTTAACCCATCAAAGAAGAGCCATGCCTTGGTGTCCAGAAGGGATTCTGTTCTTGGAAAATAGCTGATTCAGATCTCAGCTTATTTCCATTGCTTTCTGTGTAATCATGAAAGAAAGGATTGTTTTGGAAGCCCCTGCTACTGTTAGCATTACTAGAGAATGGATGATTATCATTATTATGACTGAAGAGATTGGGGTGACAGTTCTCATCATCTTCAAATGTTGTCCATCGCATTGAGTTGCTGCTATGTTTCTCTCTGGCAGCGTTTCGCATATTCTCCATCTCTCCGACGTGGTCTTTGAATTCTTTCTTCACGACATCCAACACAACATCACCATATCGATCGCACCACGATCTTCAACAGAGAAAAAACAATCCAAAAGAGAAATAAGTGATACTGTGGGATAAGCTCTAGCTAATTATTTTGTTCAAGGCTAAAAGGACTGATTTCAGTGAGTGAGATGAGAGAAGTAGCCCTATGATCTAATGTGTGATATCTAACCAAAGAGTAGCCTTGTAGCTTCCACTATCTAGACAAAGAGTAGCCTTATTGGTAGAATAGTCTAATGATCTAACTGTTACTTGGGTTTGTTTTAACTTCTTTACATAACTCTTTCAATAGTCGATTCTCAAAAAAAAAAAAAAAAAAAAACTCTTTCAATAGTCATGTGTAGTAGCCCTATGATCTAATGTGGCATATACACCCTGAGGCCTTATTGGTCCTTATATGTCGAATAGTCTAATGATCTAACTGTGAATTGGGTTTGTTTTATATTTAGGTAGCTGTTTCAACATTGTCATTTGTGAATAAGAAAAACTCCTCATAGCCATTACAAAGAATGGACTAAGGGTAAAAAAGAAAAAGAGAGAAAGTTGGCTCACTTGGGAAAGAATTTTTTCAGGTCAGCCTTGTCAACAGGAAGCTGGGTCGAAATTGCATCAATTTGATCATTCCTGATAAAGTCACACAAGAAGAGAAGGTTAGCATATTTGTAAGACAAATATGGTCACATTCAGACACATACCCAAAAAAAAAAAAAAAAAACTTAGACATGAGTACACAATGCTTACGAGAATTGAAGATTGGGGTTTGTGGTGCAAAGTTCTGTTTGGATTCTTGACAGCTCCTTCTTTATATTATCCCCTAAGACCTTCACATAGAAAAAAGAAACAAGTTCAACTTCAGCACAAACTTCCAAATAATTCCAGCTACATGTTAGCCAATTAAATGAAAAAAGATTCTTATATAAACTATTCCAAACCTTATCTATGAAGAAATCAGAAGGAGAACCATTGGAATGCAACTTCCTTTTGATCATTTTCGTGTCAGGCCCCTCGCCCATAGGGCTTGAGACAAGCCTGCCTGACTCCAAATAAGCTTGACTGTCTGATCTTTCATTGAGAGGCAGAGGAGCTGTCTCATCGTCCGAGTCATTTCTCTTCCATTTCTTAAACCCCCATTGTTTTTTTACCGATTTTGCTGCTTTTTCCTCAGAACCAGGACCATTATCATGATCACCAATACCACCACTACCACCCCCATGCCCTTCTCTCTGTTCTTTATGAAACAGTGTCCTAAAAGGTTTCCTCTTCACTGACTCCGGTGGTGGCAAGCTTTCGGGCATTAGAATTGAATTTGTCTCACTTTCTTTGTGCTTCAAATGACTATCCCAAAATGGGTTTTCTTTGGATTGCCACATTTCACTCTTAGCAGATGCAGGGGAAGTGAATTTTGACTCGGTTGAGCTTAAATGTACAGAGGCCAAATCGAATATGCTCTTCTCTTCTTTGTTCTTTCCCGGTTTGTGAAAGCTGAAAGCTGAGGCTGCTCCTTTGATCTGCTTAATTGCGGAGCCGTGCTTTGATTTATTCTTGGAATTGGAATTCTCTTTGTTTAGCAAACAATGCTCATCCTTTAAGTCAATCACAGACCACTCTTCTTCCGAGTTTTCTTTTGGATCTCTTGGCCCTGCAACAATTACATCTTTGGCCTCAATTTCAGCTCCTTGAACTGCCAGTCTTTGTAACAAAGGCCTCTTTGAGGAATGGTACTCATCAGCTGAAATGCATTTTGCATAAAGGAGTTCCTGAAAAAAGAACAAAGGGAAAAAAGTTTTACATATTCAATTCCCTCTACGAAACAAAATTTGAAGGCTAACCCATTTTCTAGGAGAGTGAACAATGTTAAAAAAAAAAAAAAAAAATATTTGGGTTTTTTGTCACTAAATTTTAAAATTTTCTTTTTCCATTCCTAAATGATTAAAAACGTTACATTTTTCATCCTTCCTTACTTTGATTACCTTTTATCCTACACGTTTAACTAACACTATTTCTAACACCGGAGAATTTGACATGTCTAACATTGGCCATTACATTTGGAAAAAAATAAGGACATACATAAGATCAACAGGTGAAATGAAATAATTGATCAAACTTACAGTATAAGAGATCTTTTTAAAGTTTAGGGATGAAAAAAGAAATTTTTTTTTTTTTCATTAGTCTTGCGACTCTAATCTCAAATCTTAAACTCAATAAAAAGCGTAATACATAATGATGGGAAATTTCAAATTTATGCTAATTCAGGTTCTAAGCAATGAAATTTAAGACAAAATTGTAAAGAAATTTTACCTGCAAAAATAGCAACTTATCTCTCAAAATAACCGGCTGCTCTTGCTCTGCCGGAGAAGCGATAAGGGTCTCAAGCAAATGAGTTCGAAAAGCGGAAACCTCAGTCTCAGCCAAAATCCCTTCTTTGTGAAGACCCATAAGGTTCATAATCTGGTGGAAAGAATCTTGCTGCCATTTCAGATTATCTGACTGCAACTTTGAGAGCTTTCGATCTGAGGCCGGCAAGCGTGGCCTCTTCTTGAACCCAAAAGGCAGAATGGTCTTGCATAGAGAGGTTATTGAGTCATGGAGAGTGGAGTAGTATGCGGGTGTGTAAGAGTACACCATTTTGGAGTATTTGGTTTCTTTGTGGTGTGAACTTGTTAATGTCTGAAACAAAGACTTGGGATTTTTTTGGTGAGGTGCCAGAGCTGAGAATTGAATTTTTCAGGAAAATGTTTTTTGGGATTTCTTTTTCTTTTTTTTTTTTTTGGTGTGAATTCCAGGTTTTGAGGGTATTTGTATTGGAAAGAGCAGAGGAATTTGTGTGTTATAGTGTAGTAGTGGTTATTTTCAGATTTGAATTTGGGTTTTCTCCAAACGGTAACTAGAAAGTAGAAACTAGCCGTTACGTGGAGGAACCAAAAAAAGCTAAGGTAACGTGTCTAATGATTGAAGGACAAACGTTGTCGTTTTACTTGCTTATTATTATTCGCCATAATATTTGGGTTGGGCTAATCTTGGCTAAGTATAAGCCTGGCCCAGTTATATCATTCATGAAACTCTACCTTACTCCGAGTCACTCTTATATTATTGCACACTTGTATTTTATTTTATTTTTGGCAAAAATGTAAAACTAACCCTCTAATTTTTAGTCTTTTTCATTTCAGTCCTCTAATTTTCAGTTTTGTCATTTCAGTCCTCTAACTTTCAATTTCTGTCAATTTGGTACTCCGTTAAACCCCAGTTATATCTTGCCGTTAATTGAGCCAAAACGACGTCGTTTTAGTTTTTTTTTTTTAATAATAAATTTCGGAATTTAAAGAAAGAAAAAAACTGATATTAAAAAAAAAAAAAACATTTTCTGTTGATTGAGGCGAGCAAACCTCGACGCTGTCTTCCTTGGTCATCGCTGTCGAATGAAGTGTCCTGAAAAGTACCAACTTTCTTGTTTTTTCCTAAATGGAATTTCTTTCCTGTTGAACCCAAATATGTTACAACATATTTTTGATATATCTGATGAATGTTTGTGAAAATTTTTGGATGATTGATGATGGGTTTGTCGAAATCATGTTGGTTTATCTAATAAATTTACTGGGTTTTCCTTTGTGGTTTTATCTGAAAATTTTTCATGGGTATATGGTCTCAGCACTTGGGGTTCGTGGGTTTTGTGTATAAGCAGGAACTGGTTTGAATGGGTTTGTCTGATATTTATTGAATTTTATCATAGTTTGGTTTTATCTTGGTGCTTTGGTTTAAAGGGTATATGGTTTCAGACTTGGGCTTTGTGGGTTTTGAGTATTAGCAGAAACTGGTTTGAATGGGTTTGTTTGATAAAGTTATTGAATTTGCTCATAGCGCCGGTCAGGCCTCGGTGGCTCATGGCGGACTATCTCTGGGGAGATCGGAAAAAACCCACCACGGGAAGGAGGTTCTCGAAGCTTGTGGTCGACGTTGATGACGATTTTGAGCTCGATTTCCAGGGCTTCAAGGACACTGACGAGTCTGATATTGATGAGGAAGATGAGGTCCTCGGTTTTGATTTCGGGGGAAGGTTTGATGAGGAAGATGAGGAAAATGTTTTTATTTTTTTTTATTTTTACAGATTTTTTATTTTTTCTTTTAATTCCGAAATTTAAAAAAAAAAAAAAAAGGAAAACAAACGACAGCACATAATTGGAATTTAACGGAATCCTGCATTGACAAAAATTGAAAGTTAGAGGACTGAATTGACAAAACTAAAAGTTAGAGAACTGAAATGAAAAAGAGTGAAAGTTAGAGGGTTAGTTTTGCATTTTTGCCTTTATTTTTTGTTGTTGTTGTTGGTTTGTTGCTATATTGCAGAAAATTTATTGGGTACTTCTCCCCCCTCTCACATGAGGGTGGACTCTATGGTAGGACCTACTCCTCATGTAAGAGGAGGGAGCATTACTCCCGAAATACTTAATAACTTTTATCTATTACATATTTGATTAGAGAAAATTTAATGGATACTCTAAGAGCGTTGATTTAAGAAATATTTTTAAAAACTTTTTTATGAGAAAAAAAAAAAAAAGCAACTTATTTTTATTTTATTTTATATTTCCTATAAAAGTAGTATCAAAATTTTCTTAAAATGGTTATTTAACAAATCCCTTAAGAGTAGTCGTTAACCCAAACCCATTTGGTGTATTTCAAAATTATCCCTATATTATCATCATCATCATAATCATTTTTTAGACCTTTAGTCAGTATCATCATGTCTATCCTCATCAATATCAAGGGTTCAATCTCATCATCACCTTCTTTCATTAGCAGCACACATGTAACATGTTGTCCTTGCTAGCATAGCATCACCTTCTTTCATTAGCAGAACACATGTAACATCATGTCCTTACTAGCATAGTATCACCGCTACAACAACTAGGGTTCTTCAAAAATGTCGAAAGTACTAGTGCCACAACTTTCTTTACCAACCTATTTACCCCAATCTCTCTCTCTCTCTAGCATATTCCTCCTACAATTACACATCCTCAACAAAGTCATCATCTCTACCCCTATCCCTGGCAATCTCATTACCACCCCATCCTTGTTATTGCTTGCATTGGTAGCTTCATCATAAGGCCGACTCAATACAATTTTAGATTTAAGACAATAATTTTAAATGGGGCATTTTTTAATTTAATTGGTAATTGATTTTACATATCAATACAACTTCTTGAGATATACTGTAAAAAGTTATTAATTAAGTTTTTATATTTAGATTTTGCAAACATTTTCTCTTCAATTAATAATATGGTTAATTCAATTAATTTAAAGTAGGGTTTTATCAATTTTAATTAAAAAAAATTCCTGTCAAAACAATTATTGGGATGGAGGTTTTTTAAAATTTGTTATTATTATTATTGGGGATTGGATTTTTTAAAAATCAATTATTCACCTACAAGATTAGACATTTTTTATATATATTGGGATTTAGTGCGGCCACCCCCCCCCCCCCCCCCCCCCCCCCCCCCCCCAAAAACCCCTTTCTTTATTTTTTATGAAGACCTTAAAACTAGGCCTTTACTCGCCCTTGCAGAAATAACTATCATATCATCAAGTAGGTAAACACATCCAAAAAAAATGCACCATATATAGCTTTATAGCCCTTGAAAATCATTTGCCATTGGTAAAGTCTATTGTTGTCAAATATGAGATATGAGATTCAATCCCCACTTATACAAAAAATTAATTGGTGTCTTGGTCTAATAATAAACATCAATTATTAGGAGTGGGTGCCATAAATTGAAGTTCTCTCTAAAAACAATCACTTGTCATTGTCAAAGCATCATCATTAGATTATATTAACCTACCATCCTCCATGCTTATTTTCGAAAATCTATACCACAGTCTACCATAATAACATACTCTAACTATTCAGTCATATCTTTCAATTCCATGACAGACCAATCATCAAATCATATTAATAAAAAAGAAATTTTAGCAACGAATCTCCCAATATTATCACAAGACCCTTATTTTGAGTTGTGGTAGATACTGGTATAATTTTTTATTTTGACCTATGGTAAGTTGACATCTCAATTTATTTTGAAAATGTTGTAAAAATTTGTTGAGTCTCAACTCTTTAGAAGAACTCCTTATCAAATGTATGCAAATAGCAATATTATCCCCTCATATACCTAAGTGGATTATGCAAAAATTTCCACCATTACGAACTTCAACAGAAAATTAATCCACATCTACACATAAATGTTGTATGTGTTTCAATAGACTAGTGATGGAAAATAACAATACCATAAGACATGTCATTTTTCTAAGAAAGCAAAAACAAAAATTCCATTAACAATATTCCAACAATAATTGACCACTTAGCACTTCTTCAATTACATAAAATGTCATAAAAATCATGGAACACTACAAAAATTCTCTGAATACAATAACACTTCCTCAAATCCATAAAAATTATAAGGAACACATGGAGGTAACCATCCAAAAAGCAAGAGCAAATTGAACCAACTTTTACATACACAGATCAGATGACAATTGTCTAAAATGAAGTTACACAACAAGGACAAAGAGCAACATGGCCAACAAACAGATGTCTAACAAACAAAGAGCACGTGAGTTTCTAAGTATATATGGCATAGATATCATAATTCACAAAACAAAGGCTAAAAAAAATAGAGACCATGCAACCACATGTTCCCTAGTCCTTTGTGTAACACATTTTTCTTTTCCCTAAATAAGAGTAGGAGAGGTAAAATCCCACAGCTTTCACTAGGAAAAAAAATGAAAAGACAAGAAAAGAAAATTTAATTCTTTTTTAAGAAGCACAGACATGGTACAAACAGGCACATGTATAGGTACGAGAACAACACGGTAATTTTTGAAAAAATAGGACATAGGTATGGCTAGAGCAGAATATATTTATTAAATAATTATGAAAATATATTTTTATTTTTATTTCCTATATATTATTAAGCATTTATTTTTCATATAATGTTAAATTTATATCAAATTAAGAGTAATAATAGAAAATAAAGCAAATCCATGACTATTGAAGGATGTTTAGAAATTAGAATACAAAGCAATAATAAAGATATTTATTAATTTCCAAATGCACTATTACTTTTCAGACCATGAATGCTCCTTTTGTTTTGTGAAAGGGTATTTAATTCATTTTGTTCGAACGTATCCTGTATATATATATTTTTAAAGAACATGATTGGTACACTTATGCAGAAGTATTTTAGGTGTAACAAGTGTCTGACACAGATATAACAACATCTTTGTATGGCTTGGTGTCCATCTTCATCTCCTCAATCCCATCTAAGGTGTTCCTTGTAGTACTGGAGAGAGATGGGTTTGTTTGGTATAACTTTTAAACTTGCTCACATAGTCGCATACAGTTTTTAGAGTTTCACTTTTTTCTAAGTGTAAGGTTTTTTATCCAGTTTTTTCAAGTAAAATAAACTATGCTAAACACTTTAGTGAATCTCTGTATTGGCAAAATGTAATGTCGGGCCATTCTTACTTCTTTTACACGTGGAAACTAAAACATGGTGATTTGGGTGAGATAGTGGTAGTTAATGTACTGATAGAGTTATGTTAATGATTTATGACATGGTGTTTGGCTGCTAGTCATAGATGGAACAGATTTGCCATAAAGATTATATCACACGTTTGCAATCCCTTGTCCCATCCTTGGAGGTAAAGAGAAGAGTTCTTACCAAATTTTTTTTATACCAGCTTTTTCTACAACGTGCTTATATGGGATTGACTGTACAACCTGATCATGGCCGGCTTAACAACTTTGGAAGTTTTAGGCTAAAATTTTAAATGGGGTCTTTTTTTTTTTATATTTAAATATTAATTAAATAATATATGTTGAATTTTTTATTATTTAAAATCTACTTTTTTTTGCTTTTTGAGATGCAAAATTACTAATTAAGTTTTTGTATTTAAGTTCCTCTAACATTTCTTTTTCATTTGATAATATAACTAATCCACTTAATCTTTTTTGTGACATAGTAGACCTTAAATAAGATTTTGTTAATTTTAATTTTAATATAGCTAATCCACTTTATCTTTCTTTTTTAAATAAAAATTAATTTATTACATGGTTCAATAAATTAGTATCACTGTAATACAAATGAGTTGATATGATGCACATCAAATTATTAATTGGTATGATAATTTATAATAATTGATAAAGTAAGAAAATGTGTTGTCCTATGACTGAAGGCCACTGGGTTGTACAGCCTATGTAGCAGTGTGCAGTGCGCAATTGTGCTGCCTGTGCTGCTATGTAGTGTGCAACTGTGCAGAAAACGTGTTGTCCAGCCTAAAATTAATTTTGTTAGCTGAAATTTGACTGTGGGGCCCTACAATTACAGTGGGCCCTACTACGCTAATCACGTTCGGCCCCACTACATATGGCCCAAGGCCTGCGCCGAGGACAATGTAAAGGCCGAGGACAACGGGAAAGGCCCATTTCATCCAAGGGCTGCGCCGAGGATGACCTGTCCTCGGCACGCCGACCTCATTAAAGGGGAAAATATCCCATATTCTTTGAATATATCTCACCAACATTCTGACCGCTTTAATGACAAAGTGACCTGAAAGCCCAAGGCATCAATCACTTCAACTAGCATAAAGCCTACAAAGGCGGCTTTGACCTAACATAAAGCCTGCAAATACAAACGATGGGACAATCCCCTACGCCTAGAAGCTCAGATTACTGCCAGATGGACGGCTAAGATCAAAAAAAGGAGACAATATATATAGCGGAGGGATTTCCCAAAAGAAAGGGGGATCCTCCGGAGAAAGAAAAGGAGATCCTCGGCTAGAGCCGAGGATCAATAAGCCTTATAAACACCTAGCCCAAATGAGAAGGGGGGGGGGGGGGAGAATCTTTCTTACGAAAATTTCTAAGTCCGGTTCGTTTAGGGGATCCGCCCAAAAATTCGTTGATTGCCCGTTATATGCCTAGTCCTTCCTACCCATTTCTCTACAAATTTTATTGTTTGGGGTCCATTACATTTTGAGCCCCTACAATTGGCGCCGTCTATGGGAAGGACTTGCGCATTAGCGGCACGACGTAAAGAAAACAAAACGACAAATCAATCGAGAAAAGATGCAGATCCATACAGTTCTTAGCAACAATATTCATTCGGCAGTCTACAACAACAAGAAACAAGTGCAAAAAAAAAAAAAATATATATATATATATATATACAATACATGAAATAAGTCTACTTCTTTTATTCATATATGAAAAAAGATTACATCTTTTACAAGTAATGCCCAGGGGGCTTATTCTAGAGTTAACTACAAAGGGCAGACGCTCGACGAAGCTGGCGGACGCTTGACAAAGCTGGCAGAAGAACAAAAGGCGAATGCTGGACGACAATGGCAGAAGAACAAAAGATAGAAAAAGAGAGTAGAAGAAGAGATGAAGAACAAAGGGTAGAAAGCAAAGTTGGCAGAAGAACAAAAGGTGGAAAAGAAGTGAAGGAAGAAAGGAGGAAAAGAAAGAAAGAAAGTTGGCAGAGGAATAGAAGAGGAACAGAAGATAGAAAAGAAGGCTGGATGATAAGCAAGAGAAGAGAAAAAGAAAAGAGGAAGGCTCGTTGAGGAGCAAAAAGAGAAGAGAGAAGAAGGATTAGAGGGAAGAAGAGCTACAGAGGAGGTGGAAGGGGTCGCGGCACAGGACGGCCCCACTTCTGGGTTCCGCCTGATTTCCCTCCCACCCCCGCTGCAGCCAGCTTGGGGGGTCAATCACCCATACCCAAGGGGAGGTGGTTACGTTCTTCCTGGATCCTCCTCCAGACGGCGAGGAGGGTTCCTCCTCTGATTAGGTTAAAAAGAAGGAAAACCTTCGGGTATCCTATACACCCGTCCCAGCGCGGCGGCCAGGGTCGGAGTGTCATCCTCGGCTCTGGATAGGGGCTGTGCATTCTCAGGAGCGCCCTTTTCCAGGGCCAGTTCATGCGAAGGGGCTCAGATGATGGCGCCTCAAAGAATTTTTGGTGATGTGTTTATAGTAGAAGTTCAGAACGAATGTTTGTAAGGTGTAAGGGGGAAGGTTGCCCTAGGAGCGCCTTTTATAGTGGGAGGAACATTGATGAAGGCCAATCCACATTAAATCCTAGGGAGAGATTTCCGGAGACAATGATGCCGCCCCAATTTCCAAGGGGCTTGCCAACCGTTAGGTCCTCATCAATCCACGGTCAGTATTAATGAGGGGACGCCTCATTAAACAGGAAGACACCGAAGCGTCAGAACGCCTCACCCGGACAGCCCAAAAGACGCCTCGTTATCTGAAGAATCCCACCAAACAAAGAGGCAAAACACGGCAAGGTCTTATCCTCTACCAACTTCAGCATTTACTATTATTATTATTCTGCTTGAAAATTATAATTATTTAATGCTTATTGTAAAACGCGGCAAGAATTAAAACGGCTACGGATACATAAATAAAATAAATGATTAAATGAGAAAATTAGGTACTGGACAGAACCAAGGCCTTGCATGGTCCTCGGACCCAAGCCTCATGGGGAAACCAGATACTTCAGATGATTAAATGAGAAAACTAGGTACTGGACAGAACCAAGGCCTTGCATGGTCCTCGGACCCAAGCCTCATGGGGAAACCAGATACTTCAGATGATTAAATGAGAAAACTAGGTACTGGACAGAACCAAGGCCTTGCATGGTCCTCGGACCCAAGCCTCATGGGGAAACCAGATACTTCAGATGATTAAATGAGAAAACTAGGTACTGGACAGAACCAAGGCCTTGCATGATCCTCGGACCCAAGCCTCATGGGGAAACCAGATACTTCAGATGATTAAATGAGAAAACTAGGTACTAGACAGAACCAAGGCCTTGCATGGTCCTCGGACCCAAGCCTCATGGGGAAACCAGATACTTCAGATGATTATTAAAAGAGAAAACTAGGTACTGGATAGAACCAAGGCCTTGCATGGTCCTCGGACCCAAGCCTCATGGGGAAACCAGATACTTCAGATGATTAAATGAGAAAACTAGGTACTGGACAGAACCAAGGCATTGCATGGTCCTCGGACCCAAGCCTCAGGGGAAACCAGGCATAAAATGAGAAAACCGAGCACTAAACAAAGCTTAAAGCATTGCGTGGTCAAAGACCTCAGGTCAGCAGGAAGAAAGTCTCCCCATAAAAACTAAACGCTAAGAAAAATTAAGGTCATGTGCAAACGGCAGACCCAAACCTCTATGGGAATCAGTCATTACGAGGCAATACAAACGCTGATCGCGCCGAGGTGCCTGGATGAGCTACAAGTCCGAAACTAAGTACAATCCAAACCTCTTAGGCGCTAAATGATGAACCCCATTGGGGACGGAAATCATGGGAAACTGGGCGCTATAGTATAAACGGCCCAAACCTACCCGTCCTCGGGCAAACCCCGTGCACAAAAAAGAAAAAACGCCGAGGAAATCAAAATCCTCCTCCGCGCCCTGGGGGACGTGCAGCAGAATTTTGAGGGGCTATTGTGGGGCCCTACAATTACAGTGGGCCCTACTACGCTAATCACGTTCGGCCCACTACATATGGCCCAAGGCCCGCGCCGAGGACAATGTAAAGGCCGAGGACAACGGGAAAGGCCCATTTCATCCAAGGGCCGCGCCGAGGATGACCTGTCCTCGGCATGCCGACCTCATTAAAGGGGAAAATATCCCATATTCTTTGAATATATCTCACCAACATTCTGACCGCTTTAATGACAAAGTGACCTGAAAGCCCAAGGCATCAATCACTTCAACTAGCATAAAGCCTGCAAAGGCGGCTTTGACCTAACATAAAGCCTGCAAATACAAACGATGGGACAATCCCCTACGCCTAGAAGCTCAGATTACTGCCAGATGGACGGCTAAGATCAAAAAAAGGAGACAATATATATAGCGGAGGGATTTCCCAAAAGAAAGGGGGATCCTCCGGAGAAAGAAAAGGAGATCCTCGGCTAGAGCCGAGGATCAATAAGCCTTATAAACACCTAGCCCAAATGAGAAGGGGGGGGGGGGGGGGGGGGGGGGGGAGAATCTTTCTTACAAAAATTTCTAAGTCCGGTTCGTTTAGGGGATCCGCCCAAAAATTCGTTGATTGCCCGTTATATGCCTAGTCCTTCCTACCCATTTCTCTACAAATTTTATTGTTTTGGGTCCATTACATTTTGAGCCCCTACATTGACTATTTTTGTTTTTTTCCTTTTTAATCTTCCGCATTTTAGGATATAATGGGGCATTTTTAATGCATTTTATTGACCAATAAAAGTACTTAAATTTTTTTTAATTAAAATATATAGATAAATATTATATATATAATTTTTTTTATAAGTGGAGGTTTTCTTTTATTTGGGGGCCTTAGGCGATTGTATCAATTGTATCACCTATATATTGAGCCGGCCCTAAACCTGATGCTCAATCTTTCTCCATCAGCCTCTTAAATCAGATTTTGTGAATCATATTCAATTTGAATAATTGTCAGTTCAATTACTTTCTTCGAGAGAGAAACATGGGTGCAAAGATTCAAAGATATTTTCAAGATTCATATAGTGATTAGTGACCCCAATACTAAGGACAAACAAGAGCCAAATCAGATTTCAGGTTAATTCTGCCTCATTGGTTGCCTCCTTCACCTGTAGGCAAGTATAAACAAAACTTCTAGGATACGCAATCTTTTTTTTCTTGTTCATCAACAAAGATGACAAGAAATGAGTCATATGATACTGATCTTAAAGTAATCCAAAAAAAATATAGAAAAATTAGTGGGGTTGATCCATAAAAATTAGTTGCATCAATGCTGTTGGGTGGAGTCGATGGACAGACTTGTAATAATTACTCCTTTTCTTATTAGATTTCATTTCCTCAAAAGGCCACTAGCTCTGTGGATAGGCAATAGTGGTGAATTATTGGAGGCACATTATTTGAAATTCAATTTTTCCCAAGTGGGGAGACAAAAGAATAGACTGATAGTGATTTTTGCGGCAATCAGAATTGCTTCCATTTCCACTATGAATCAAAGGTCATCTTCAAGAAAGAATCACTTCTTGTCTGTTTATCCAGCATTCAAGGTTAGAATGGACACTATAGTTCTCTCTTTCCCCCCTCTTTTTCAAGAGAGCATCACCTGGATGCAGTATCCATATCTTCTTTATGTCCTACCACATTTTGGCTGATATCTTATGTAAAGTTTTTCTAGTCTATACCCTGAAAGGAAAACAGGAAACAAATAAATAAAAAGTTTTACCTAATTATCCAAATTGTTGGTGAATCTCTTCATGTTTCAATTATTCAATATGTGTCAAAATGTTTAACATGAGCAGTTTTAAGGACCAACCTTATGTATAATTCTTTAGGTATTGCGGTTATGTCTTACCCTTCATAAAAATTGGCCTTTCATTTTATTAAAATGGGTTTAATATAACTATAGTTATATTAAGCCCATTTTAATAAAATAAAACTTTAGAGCCCCATTAAGATGATGTGGTCATGTTTAGTTGTAGGTTTTAGTACACTTTAACTGAGCTTGTAGCCTAGTCTAATGTTAGATAAAGTATAGAGTTTTAAGCCGAATCAATAATAGGTAGATGCTCACTGTAAATATTAAAGTTAAGTTCCCTCTCTAATTCCGATACCAAACAAAACCCTAACTCACCCCATCAAGAGTTGTCTTGAAAGGAGGAGCTAGGAGAGGAACTCTTGCTTGGGCCGTGTGTGTGAGAGAAAGAGAGAATTATTGTTGATGTGAATTTGCTCAAGTTTATTGCTAATAGCATCAAGATATGAGATTGAAACCCTGTTATTTTCCATGATAAATTGTGTTATAGTTACTAGTATATTTCTATAATCTATATTAAAAATATAGAGGCCTAATTCTAGTTACTAGTTATTTTCCATGATAAATTGTATTCTAGTTACTAGTATATTTATTACAGAATTCTATAATCTATATTAAAAATGTACAGGCCTAATCCTAGTCACGTTTTGAGTCTGTTATATAACTCTAGTCCAAATTCATTATATATAATCCTACTTGTAATGTAAGCAAAATGATTCTAATCTTACTTGTAGTGCTAATATTGTAACCCTAGATTAGTATAGCATTTCACCTATTATAAATATCCTTAAACGTGTTCATCACTTCATTGTAATACATAGAGTTTTATAATAAAAAATAAATCATAAATAACTTTTTGGGGCAGATGTTGGCATCTTAAGACCAAACCACATTGATTTCTTATGTTCCATTTCTTTGTTTTCACTCTTCGCTTTCTTTATTTCCCTTTTCACATATATATATTTTTTTCATACACTTTATCATGTTGCCAAAACTATGTATCGCACTATAAAACATGGTATCACGTTATTTGTTATTTAAATTAGAAATATATATGAATAAAAAATGCTTAAATTGAATCATAAACCTAATAATTAATGTTATGTTCCGTGCATACGTGTGGGGTAGATGTTGTAATAGTGGAGAATATGTAAGATAATTGTCGATGGAAACAACACCATATAAGTCACTTGCAACATGTTTTATGAACGCCAAAATAACGTTAAGCTAACAGTGAAAAGATTCAGATGATGAGGTTGTCATTTTCTTATGTATTTTATGCCGAGAACTAAGAACCTGAGCTGTCATTTGGACTAATTGCTTTGTAATTATTGCATTGGGTGCAAGTAATATTGTAAACTTTGGCTAATATATTCGTCATATCCGCCTTTAATTCCCACTAGAAAAGAAAAGATATAGAGAGAAAAGAATGTGTTAAACCTATAAGAAATCTTTCATTAGTATGATTCGTCAGATCATGTTTGGAATGATTCTCTTAAGATGTCACAACCATGATTTAAAATATTCTAAACTAAACATTTTAAGAAAATCAATACCGTCCACTTCCTTGCCATGATCTATTTTTTCACTGATCAGTGATCACAATCTGAAGAGTTTAGAGCAATTTTGAATTCCCCCTCTGTCCTAACCAAGGAAAAAAAGGAAAACAATCCTCCTTCATAGTACTTTCTTGCGCTAATAATGCCTAAGCCTAGCAACAAAATGTAAGTGATCTTGACAAATTATAGACAAAAAGCCTGTCAGATTCTTCAAAGACCATTTAATTATCTCATAAAATCTGCCAAAATCTTAATTTAACTATAAATCATAGTATAATTTGGTAGCCGACAATAATTTACAAATAGAGAATATAAGGCCATATTTGGTTTGCCCAATTCTCACCACCCATTACTCAATTTTCATCACCTATTACTCACTTTTAGTGGAACCCACACCATTTGTGCTTGTTTGGCTTTGTTTTGGTTTCTTACTTTCCATCACTCCTAACTCAAAAAAGTGAGTGAGAGTGATGAAAAATGGAAACACATTTTTGTTGTTTCCGGATCATGAGATATGGGTGATGGTGGCAAATTAGCTAGCCTTGTTTTCGGACAAATTAATAATTTAATACATATTGGATCTTTTGTCAATGTTGAAACGAACAAACACAATTGGTAGATTTTAGCAAGACAAGTGTCACAATAATGTTCACACTTTGCATTTAAGGTGCTATATGGTTTGCACCAAATGCAACTTTAATTTAAGTTATCTAAAATAGTCCCCCAAAAAAAAGACAATAATATTAATTACTGGGGTATTATCCCCATTCTGCAACATGGGCAATGAGCATTGTTCTCTAGCCATGGCACCAAGCATCTCACATGGAATTTATGGGCACAAGGCAGGTGCACTAGGGTCTCACCAGCTTTGAACAGTTCCAAGCAAACAGCACAGTCATCTTGGTCCGAATCCTTCAGCTCAACTTGGTCCAACTGAACCTTCTTGACCCACTCTTCTTTGACCCAAAGACCTGTGTGCGCAATTCTCCCAGTACCATTGACCTTTCCTCCACACACCTTAGCCTGTCTTTGTTACTGTTATTCCTAGATTCAATTATATAAAATTGGGAAAAAAATTATTAATATATCATTCAAATAAGCTGAGAGGGTTGTGGATTCTTGAATCTAGTAAAAAGAGCTTAATTTACATAGCCAGCATGCGTGTGTTAGCAAAGACCATAATGGTTTTTGCTGCTATTTGCTTGGAAAGTTGAAACTTGAAACCATAAAGCTAATTATATTTATATATACCTTTTAGTTTCTGATGATTTCCTTGGTATTCTTAACTTCCCATCTAATCTTTCCTTGGCTTCTCTGGCTACTTCTTCTAGCTTCTCATCCTGGCTTACTTGGTTCAATAAAGTTCTTTGCTGCTTTTTTGTAGGTGTTAGCTTAATGACATTAGTAAAAAATACTAAAAAAAAAAAAAAAATTTGAAAATGAAATTTTGAGAGAGAGATGTACCAGTGAAGAGGTATAGGAATGATGAGTATCATGGTGGCTTGTGTACAAGCAGAAAGAGGAGCGCCTTGATCCACCGTGCACAGCCATATTTGGTGAGTCAGACCAAGCCACACTCTGATGGAACCGCCTTCTTCGAGCACATTCGACTCCTGGAAGGCTTCCAGCCATTGATAACAAGCAACCTAAACAATTCAAAAGGAGAAAAGGGATGGTGCTATTTACAATTCATCTTCAAATTCTGATATTTGTATGCCTTATACTCAAGCTATATCCGAAACTAAGAAGAAAAACAAGTGTGTCCATATGATGGGAGAGCAAGAAAAGATACCTCAAATGATAGATAGGAAATTCTGATTGGGATGGAGTACAATTTAAATGTGAGAAAATTAACATTTTAATTGTTACAAATCGTTTAAAAGATGGTGGGAGACAAAGCTGGGTCCGTGACATTATTGCTGCACAACAATCTTTATCTCACAAACACAGACACACTCGCTCAGACTCTTTCTAGATGATTAGTTTAGTTATACTTTAAGGTAATTATTATTGGGTCAAAACTCAGAAGTAAAAGAAAAGGAAGGAGCTAAGGAAGCTGCAACGCAATTCACCAACCTATGACCAACTTTTATTCTACTCGGCTATATATATACAATCCACACTTCTTGTGGCATGGTAAACGCACGTGAAGTGACTAACCAAATCGCCATCTTCGTGTTACATATAGAGACTTTAACGTTTTTTTTTTTATTTTTTTTATTTTTTACAATGATTGTAATGGTAGATCGAATGTCAACCATTTTCAAGAATTATGGCAAATGACCACTGCACATCCCTTGTGTTGTTGTATATATAGGTATATACATTGATATGTTGTAAATGATGTTTGAATTTGGAGAATATTGTTTCATAAAGTGAAAATTCGAAATTCAGTATTTTCGATTGATTGAAACTTTGGCTCGATTGATCGAAATGATGAAGAAAATAATCCTGGAGTCTCTGGATGAATCAATCGCTATTCAATTTATGTTCGATCGATCGAAAAAAGCACTTGAAAGGAACTTTCGACCGATCAAAAGTCATAAAATAGGATTTTCTGCAGAATTTTTTAGTGACTATTCAGAGAGTTTGAAGAGGTTTCAAGCATTGAGAAAAGTTTTATGAAACTTTTTAACTCTCTATAAGTGTCTTTTGTTGAAATATAACCCTATGGATATAAATAGAGGTTTATGTTCACAAGAAATCCAGTAGTTATTATCTAGAATTGTTATATGTAGAACCCAACATTTTAGTTGTATCTTGGGGACAAATTTGCGATAACTCTTTAGCAACAATAGTGTGGAGGGCAAATATTGTTCAAGGATAACAATTTTATGCCTTCAAGTTATCTATTTTTTGTTTATCTTTTGTGTTAATCTTATTCTTCCATTATTACTTTATGTAATATTCTCAACATGTGTAATAGTCACTTTATAAGTATAAGTGTTTATGAGATATCGAAAATAAGGATTGTGATTCAAGTTTTTAGGATGAAGTTTCACATGTACATTTAAATTAAGTTAGAGAAGAATTTTATCTTAGATAAAAAAAAAAAAAAAAATTATGACAAATGTTGTGAAAAAAGTCGTGTTCATGACATTATTGTACATTAAATATTGTTAGCATTCCAAACCACCCCCCCCCCCCCCCCCAACAAATTGTTTAATTAATATGTTATTTGCTAAACCCTAAGGGGGTAACACAATTCTAGGGGAGTTCAACGATTCTTTTCTAATGTCGTTTTAGTATGTTATTTTCTGAACCTCAACAATTATATGAGGATCGTGTTTTACGAAATAGAGTGAGAGTAGACACGTAGAGCTCTTTACATGGTGCTCAGTGTTGTATAATTTGCTCACAATGAGTCTTGACCTTAGGTTGATTGCTAGTATTAGGATTGGAAAATCAACACAAAATTTAGTCATTTTATTATAAATGAATCATTTACATATGCAAGTTGGGACATCTTTATATGCATGAAAAATATGTTAAGAACTCATAATTGATTCCAAATTTTGGCACTAAAACCCTTTTTATCATCATTGATTGTCATCATAATAGTATAACATGTAGAGAAAAAGCTTGAAGATTGTTAGTTGGTATGTCGATGTCCTCAAGTTTTGAAGTTTTTGTCCATTGTGATGTAATAAAAGTATAAAACCAATTCTCTCTCCCCGTCTCTTTCTTACAAGAGATCTTAAAAGAACCCTCCTATGTTCCACCCTCACGGGTTGAACCTTTTTAGATTGAAAGAATTAATATCATTAAGCTACGAGATCATTTGCAAATTGCAATGCAACTTCCTTCTTCTCTCTTCTTTTTTTTTTTTTTTTTTTTTTTTTAATGTGGTATCTTATTCTACCACGCAGAAAAACCATACAATTAATAATATCTTATTCAACTGGCAGAGAGGAAAGCAAGCCAGAAACAAACATGAGTGGTTCATTCGTTGAACAGTCTCTAACCCAATCTCAACTCGAAATAAAAGTCTAAGAGAAACTAAGTATTCAGAGGAACCTTATTTTTTTAATTTAAAGAGATATATAATAACCTTAGGGGCTATTTGGATTTGCAGTTTCCATCACCCATAACTCAAAATTGGTGGGTCCTACGGCTGAGTAGTGTGTTTGGATGTGTTTCCAATTTTTGTTTCCATCACTCAATTCTCTGATTTTTTTTTAAAATTTTTTTTGAGTGATGAGTTATGAAAACTGAAAATACATTTTAGGTGTTTTCAAGTTATCAAAACTTAGTTTCCATGGCATTTTCGTAATTAAACACACATGCATGTGACCCACTGTCAGTGCAAAGTCACACCAGGCACTGCTTTTTACAACAAATCCAACAACTCTCTTTACCAATATCACTATACTCCATCTTCATACCAGTACCACCACATGAACTGAAGCCTCTACTGCCAACCCTCACCTTCACGCAAATCACCATACTCCATTTTCATGCACACAGTGCCCGATCTGAGCTCAGCCAACCCGCACCGTTGTGTCACGATCACGCAGTTCTCTCTCCTCTTCCAAAACTCAACCACCACCAACCACCACGAAAACTCAGCCACAAAAAAATTTGTCACTACCAAAATTACCCAAAAATAATTGCCACCACCACCAAACCCACATCAACACAATGGCAATTATTGCCACCACCAAAGCTCATGTCAATGTTCACTAAAAAAAAGAAAAAAAAAAGTCTTGTCAACACGGTGGAGCAAGGATTTCAATTGAAGGGGCAAAAATAAAATACAATGTTAAAAAAAAAAACTTAAAATATATTAATTGATACTAATAATAAACAATTGTAAGTTTAATACAAAAACTAATGTAAAAAAATATATAATTATAAATCTAATTTAATATTATAAAATAAATTGAGAAAATAAATCATTCTAAAAGTATTTAGAGTATGGCAATATACTTAGGAGTGTCCACCGAAACCCACCACCAGATCCACCCGATATAATCGACCGAACTTGAGCTGACCGCCAGCCAACCCGATGCCTTGGCAATCGACAACAGGTGCTTCCATTCAAAACTTGCTGACTCTTGGTTGAGTGGCGGTTATGCCTCTCCAAAACTCAATTTGAACTGACTTGATTGCAACCCCCTTTGCTTCGTCCAGATCTACCTTCACTCTACCCATATTTGCCTTCACTCCAACCTTCGTCGTGCTTAGATCTACCCTTGTCATGCTCTTCCCAAATCTCCCTTCGCCATGGCCCGATCTATCTTCTCTGAGCTCAAATATGTCTTCGTTGAGCTTAGATTTGTCTTCGTCGTGGCTAGATCTCCCTTCACCGTGCGTAGCTCCACCCAGATTTGCTCAGTTCTCTGCCAAGATCTGCCTCTTCAATTTCAACCAAAACTCGATTCGCCACACTTGACAACTGACTCAATCCAATCCGGTCCCCACTTCGGTCGACGGCGGGAGTCGTTTTCTGCCACCCTACGGGTTAAGCCCAAACCCAAACCGAACCGACCCGTGGGTACCCCTAAATATACTTGTAAAGTTTTATACTGTGAGAGACCACGCCCCCAGCCCGCTTTATGATGTTGGGCCAAATCCACGTGAATGGGTGGAGTCGTGTTATTGCCTCTCAAAATAGAGGTTCGATTAGTTATATTTTCCCCTTTAGATTAAGGGTTTTACAATGGAGTCGCCATTTATTTAATTATTGGGATAAATAAAAAAACCAAAATTTAAAAATTCCTCATTTTATTAATTTTCAATTGATTTTACATTGATCATAGGAAAATTACATGGCTTTGGTTTTAGATACAATCTAAGATAAAGTACATAGTTTTGTTTCCTTGTTACAATCTAGAAATTGAAAATTACAAGGATAAATATTAGTCTATCAACCCTTGATCTAAATTCGGAGGCTATGTTATAAGGTGAGAAGGTGTTAGGCACCCACTTTACTCGGTGAAACCGGTCTTCTAGACTATAGTGGCCAACATTCATACCATATCATCCAATATGTTATCAATCAATTTGCATGTTGAATTTAAAGTGTGTGCATGTGATAAACCCTAATTCAATTTATTAAGTATTTCATTTGGATTGAAAAATAAATTCTAGTGAATGTGTGTGGATGGTGATATCCTATATTCAAGAATTTAAAGAATTATTAAACAAACATATTTTTCATGTTTTTGATGTGGATTTGAGATTGAAACTAGTGTTATGTATGAACATGTGATGAACAATCAAGAACATGAGAAGAACATATAAGAACAATTAAGAACATTCAAACATATTCAAAGGAATTTAAATGATTATTATCATACTTTAATCTTAAACTTTCATCATGACAACACAAAAAATAATTAGAGAAAGAGATTATACCTTCATGCAAGATCCATATGGTGGAGGAGGAGACTCTTGAGGGAGGTCCTAAGGGTGAAGGAAAAAAAGAGTTAGGAAAGGAAGAGCGAGTCTTACTCAATGCCTTGAGTTTCAAGAAAACCAAAATATGACAAGACTACTCAACTTCCTAAAACTCAAGAGAGGAGAAGAGAGGGGGCTTTTGTGTGCCTTGGAATGGAGGAGATGGAGATTTATATAGTAGTGGTTGAGGAAATATGAATGGAAGAGTATTTAATAAGGGTTGACAAAGAATCATGAACTTAGACCTCATTTTAGCTTTGGGAAAATCTGGTGTATTAAATGTAGAAATTGGTGGGAGGTAAAGAGCAAGCAAAATTCGGTTTTCCCGTAACTACTATAACAGCCTATAGAGCCAACTAAAAAAAAATCATATCTTACTCAATTATGATCGAATTGTCTCGTTCTTGTACTCAAATTGAAGTTCCGGATATCTAGTTTCTGGGAAAATTAACCTCATTCACAGATTCAAAATATTCTGAGAGATATCAACGAAATGGTGAGCAGAGGTCATTTGTTAGAAAACAATTTCAGCACAATTAGTATTAAAAGGTCCCAAATTAGTTTCTAATTAATATTAATAGGCTCCAATCACTCTCATTTCAGACCTAATTAGTTCCAAATTTACCCTAATTAAAATATAATTGCTCAAATTACTCATTGAATGATTAATGTTTAACTACCTAGTTAATTGGGTGTGTGCAACCCTACTATAAAATGTAGTCTTAACCAATCAAATAATGACACATCATTGATCTCAAATTGATTATATTTATAACCAATTGAAATTAATTGTTCATAATCACATATAGTTAGACTCAATTTGTGATAGTGCATCTCAATCATTAAAACTGGATTTGATGATAACTTTCAATCTGGAGGTCCAATTTGGGCTTATGGCCAGTTGATTTGATCGTTACAATATCAAGATCATTTTGGTGAAATGAGATTAAGAATCTAATGACCAGAATCAAGATGCATATTTTCAAGGCAAAATTACCCTTTTACCCCACATGTGAAGTTAAATGTGGGTTTGCAAAATGAGGTGTCAACATATACACGTCTAACTGCCTTAATTTCTTTGTAAAAATTAGGAAAAATTCAACATTTCTTTCTCTATTTCTTTAAAAGATTAAAATTTGGGTTCATGGCAAAAATTGAAATGTCAAGAGATGAAGGAGAAAAATAAATGGTAGAGACTTTAAGATTTTGCACCTTACAAGGATATTAGAATTTCTTTTTCCAATAATAAAAAAAAAGTATACAACGTGGGACCATCAATTGAAATTCTATGGAAAATAAAATAAATAAAAACTAGTAATAAAAAGCAAGGGGTGATGGATGATAATGATGGCAAGTTGTTAATGATGGATGGTAATATAGTGTCAATAGTCGGCCTATATGAAAATCAGCAATATAACCTTTCAATATAGTAGGTGTGGATTTTGTTGTAAAAACTATTGTGTTTATAGGATTGGTCTTGTTTTTATTTTGCTAAATATGCGTGTGAACAGTGAAAAGCATAAAAGCAAGACAAAACTCTTGGAAGAGTGTGCATTAGGAAGCCTTTTATTTTATTTTATTTTATTTTTTATTGTTTTGGAAGAGTGTGCATTAGGAAGCTTTTTATTTTATTTTATTTTATTTTATTTTTTATTGTTTTAGACTGTCATGGAGGGCAAAGCATTCAAGACATTTCTAATACTAATGCATGTAAGATATTTAAGGATGAGTTGTTTGTTGGGGGGGGGGGGGGGGGGGGGGGAGGGGTGGAGGGGGGGTGGGGGACCAATCTACCCCTTTGGCTTCACTAGTGCCTGTCGATGTCATGATAAATCCATTTCTCGTGCAAAAAATCCTATCTATTTTAGCAAAAGACCCTAATTTTTCTATTTTATATAATCACTTTCAAAAACATCCGTATTAGATTATTTATTATATATTTATTTTTTATTAAATACAATATACATTCTTCAATTACTTTTTTACTATTTCCACAGAGAGAGAGAGAGAGAGAGAGAGAGAGAGAGATGAATAAAATATTGATATGCACATGTACGGTAGTCATGTATATTTACATAGTTACTGTAACTAGAATGTAAAAATTTGCATAATTTTACATGAACTAATGTAGTTGATTTTTGGAACTTAATGTGCAAAATTTACACCTTAAGCTATTATGCACTAATTGATGCGAGTGCTCTAATCATGAAACCCTAATCACTTGATCAAGAACCTTTGGCTTGTAATCATTAAACCTTGATGCGAGTGCTTTAACCAAGAGTAGCTTCAACAATCATTGGCACATGTTTTAGGGTTTTCTTAGATACCTTTTACTTGTAATCATGAAACTCTAATAACTTGATGGCTTGAATGGGTTGAAATCACGATCTGTAAACTCGTAGTTTGATTAATTGACTCAATTTATCGAAATTCTGCCTTTACTATCAATCAAAGAGCTATAGCGATCCAAATTTGTTAAACACCTGATTTTCGCACATTGAAATTCAACAACTAGGTAGCAGGTCTTGTCAACACATAAGGACTTTAAGGTTGCGTTTGGATACCGTTTATTTTGTTGAAAATTGAAAACAATAAAAAAATAATTTTCGGTTACTATTCACACTCACAAAACACTGTTCATTTGCCTTAATGTATTGTTCATGTCTCATGAACAGTACAAGAGGCGCTAGTAAAAAAAAAAAACACACACACACATAGATGTGAAACGCCAATCAAATGCTACCTAAAAGCACTATTAATTACAAGACACTTTTTTGTTCATGGTTACCCACCTAAGGCTTAAACCCAACATTATCAAAACTAAAACAGTGTTGGAAAGAATTTTACCTCAAAAGATTCAAATTCCTAACTTTAGCTTAACACGTTTAGCTGTAGGGGGAAAAGATTCAAACAAAATAACGACTCCAGTCTTGGTTAATCAAATGCAAGCTCTAGGCTTTGAGTTAAGGCATACTCATGTCTCACTACATCAATGTTTTACTTGAAGACTCCCATATGGTTATTTCCTCATTGTAATATCTTATATGGGCTTAAATCTGGAAATTATCCCCAATGATCTGAGGTACAGACTATGAAATTTATAACATAAAAAATAAGAAAATAGTGGAGGATTCGAATGATTATTTCCTTTATAATAAAATACAAATCACTTCATTCATATAGAAGTCATTATAAGAAATTCATATAGAAGTGCATATGCCCATGGTCTCATACTTTTCTTTAATTAAGAAAAAAACAAAGAAAAATCCCTCGATTTGAATCCATAAGATTTCTGCTGATCTGTTTATCACTTTGTTCATCAAGGACAAACCTGCATTGCTGGAGCTCACATTCAAGCATTTCTAGAAGAAATTAAAAAAAATTATGTAAAATTACGAGGAACCAAGTTTTAGGCCAAACATGTATTAGTAGTGGGTGAGTCCGCTAAGCAACCCTCTGTTGCTCTTTTCCTGGTCTAATTACTATAAATTAAGCACACTTAACTCCATCATTAGTCATAACTGCTCCCCGATTCATAATGTGACTCACAATAATTTTCCTTGTCTAATGTGACACACTCAATTTCTCACTGACAAATAGCAATTTATTATAAAGGATTCGATGCAAAAATAAATCACAAAATGTAGATAGTAGATGCGGAGAAAGCTGAAATTTATATTTTTGTAAGTTGATTAGTGTTGGCATGCACTGATGCACGTGCTTGATTAGAATAAATATACTAGAATTTGTAAGATCAAACGTATGACTGCATTCAATATTAAAAATTTTAGATACAAATATATTATGAAACTAGTCGCTAACCCGTGCGATGCACGGGATAGTTAAAGAAAAGGACAATTAACCAACATCACGTTAAGGTAAAAAAAATTAGTGAGAGACTGATTTACCCACCAAGAATTTAAATGAAAAAAAGATTGATATAATAAAATCTAAGAAATTTAAAAATAGAAAATTGGGTTAATAATATGCATATTATAGACATTTTGCTAGTTAGCATTTAAAAAAAAAATGGATCTGTCATAATTAAATAAAATACAATGGGAATAAATATTTACTTTTATGCTTTTCATTAGTTTAGAAGTGTTGATCTAACGTAGAATGTTATTGGGTTGTAAAAAGATTTTTATAAAATGTTAATACCATATATATATGCTTATATTATCAATGTCTCACTGCAGGTACATAGTTACTGAAACCTACAAAGTAATTTACAATTCTTAAATTAATAAAGCAAAATTCCCAAAAGTTATATATATACACACACTCAAAACTGATATAAACTATAAAATAAAAACAAATTTTATTTAGTCGTATTAATAACAATATAAACAATTCAAAACATGGAACATTATCAAATTTATAACACATATTCTATTATCTTTTACGTTGAATCTAAACAAATAATTAATTGAAATTATCTAAACAAATAATTAATCAATCAAAAATCAAAACTTTAATTAAGAAAACAAAAAATCACATGAACCCAAAATAAAATTCTCAATAAAGAAAAAATATATAAGGTAAAGAATTAAGATCAACCTACTAAGACGCAAATACCAAAACCCAAAACTTAAACCTTTCAATTTTAGAGAATCCCCAAATTCTACTTCAAAACCAAACAAAACCCTTCAAATTCAAAAAATTCATATATAATATACAAATAAAAATTTACCACACCTTGGGTTGGAAGACATGGGTGGCAGCTTTAATTTTCTCCAAAAAATAGAGATGCTTCATCTGCTGTATACAATATAAAATAATTATTAGAAATTTCAACCCAAAAACCAAACCCACAAAAACTCTATCAAAATATAGAGATTAACCCAAATACTTAGAAGAAAATAAATTCTAAACATAACAAAACAATAAGATAGAATGAAATTTCAGGCACATATGAAAGCAAATAAAAAAGACAAAACCTACGTTTTTTTTTTTTTTTTTTTTTTTTTTTTTTAGTTGAGTCTCTCTCCTTATTATTTTTTTAATTTTAAAGTGAAGTTAAGTTTAGAGTTTTGAGATGGTAATTGCTAGGGTTTTAAGGAGAGAAGAGAGAGTCCTACCAGGAGTCTAAATAATATAAACAATTCAAAACATGGAACATTATCAAATTTATAACACCTAATTCCATTATCTTTTACGTTAAATCCAAACAAATAATTATTGAAATTAATTCAAACAAATAATTAATCAACCAAAAATCAAAGCTTTAATAAAAAAAACAAAAAATCACATGAACCCAAATAAAAATTTTCAATAAAGCAAGAACATATAAAAATTTACCACACCTTGGGCTGGAAGACATAGGTTGCAGTTTTGATTTTTCTCCAAAAAATAGAGATGCTTCATCTGCCATATACAATATAAATTAATTATTAGAATTTCAACTCAAAAACCAAACTCATAAAAGCACTATCAAAATATAGAGATTAACCCAAATACTATAAGAATATCAATTCTAAACATAATAAAACAATAAGACAGAATGAAAAATTTCAGGCACATATAAAAGCAAATAAAAAAAGACAAAACCTATGTTTTTTTTTTTTTTTTTTTTTTTTTACGTGAGTCTCTCTCCTTCTTATTTTTTTAATCTTAAAGTGAAGTTGAGTTTAGGGTTTTGAGATGGGTAATTGCTAGGGTTTTAAAAAGAGAAGAGATTTTGGTATTTTTATGCAAAAAACGTTATTTTAGGTCTAGGTGATTTATTTCTTTGTTTTAGAGCTCTTTTAATGTTTTTTTAGGTCAAATTGGTTCCTATTATGGTTAGGTATTAATTAGGGCTTATTTTAGAATATATTTTCTTGTCCATCAAGTTTTATGGAGCCCTTAATAGGCCTCCAAGTTTGTATACGTTTTTCAATATTATTGTTATAAGATATAAAACCTAAAATAAAAAAATCAAAAATAAAAAGAAAAAGAAAATAGTGATGATGTGGAAACTTGTGAGAGTTTCAAAAGTGTTCGGTTTTATATATATATATATATATATATATATATAGATTAATTGCAATCCAATAGTAGAGACTACAAGTGAAACAAATCAAATTGTCATTTTGATGGGTATTGCAATATTTTTAGGACAGCTTTCACTATTTTCCTAACGGAAGATTTAAAGCAAGGTTAGGTACTGTTTGGTTGTGTTTGTATAAAACAGTTTTTGAAAATTGTTGTCAGATGATAAAATGTACGAGAATATGTTTTCACATAGCACACTTGTTATTTCCTCCATTTTCTGTGTAATGATAAGTCTATGAAAAGTCCGATCTTACATCATTTAAGTCTAAATCACATGATACTAAATTTTGTATGGTTAATTATAAGGCATGATACTAAATTTTGTATGGTTAATTATAATGACACAACACATAAAATTCTCATGAAAATTTTCACAACTATGATCAGTGGAGGCTTCAAAATTGTTTTCAGGGTGTTTATTAAGAAATTTAAATTATACAAAATTTAATAAGAAAAAAATTCATATAAAAAAATAAAAATAAAAACAGGCAAATATGAAATACATAAAGTCTTACAATTTTCTTCTACGAATTTTTTTATTTATTTTGAAATTGTTGCATAATAGTATATTATCAAAATGCTACAAGCTATATATCTTTCAAATTTTTTTGTTAAATAAAATTTTTCTTAGAATTTTTCTTTTTATTTGTAAGGATCTAATATATTATTAAAGGAACCAAAGTTAAGGATATAGTTTGGTTACAAACTTAACTATAGCCTAAGGCTACAACTATAACTAAAAAAATTAACATTAAAAAAAATTAACATAGCTATATATTTTGAAAATCTAACCATTAAATTGCATATTCTTTATGTTTTTAAAATATATGTCAAATTTTAACTAATCGGATATTATTTACTATTCAATCCATAAACTTGTTTTTTATATATAATTTTAGGCTATAAAAACTTGAAATTTAAAATTTTGATTAATAACATATCTATTGATATTTGATTTTTTTAAAATTTTGTAAGTATGAGGAATATAAGAAGAAAATGTAATCCAATAGTGGATGTATCAAAATTCACATCCAATTAAAAAAAAATTAAATGGAGTTGAGCCTTAGTCTACAACCAAGTTTGTTGTCAAGCTTTGTTTAAAGTGTAATTATGTTGGACTTAAAAAAATTTAGAGCGGTCACAATTTTTTTTAAGGATTAAAAAATCATTAATTTTTTAAAATTTATATATAGTAATTTTTTTTTCCAAGTTAAGGTGGTCCTGTGACCATCCTGAACCAAATGTGGAGCGGCCCCTTGAACTATGTTGCCTTTAAACACCGTAATTTGTTATTAAAAATGGTGTGCAAGTGTTCATGTTCCTTTTTTTTTTTTTTTTTAATGAATAAGAATGATAATATATAGGGGAACAATGAAAGGTCCTAGTCCATCTCAATCTTCGGGAGAAAAAACGCAAAGAATGAAGAAGAGGTACACAATTTTTTTTTTTTTTTTTTTTTTTTTGTGAAATAGGTACAAAAGTTTTAATAAAATTTTGTCAAATTCTCCCCATGAGTTGCTTAGTTAGTTTGAAGTTCAATTCACTTGTTATTTACTAATCATTTGCTTTTAGGGATTAAAGGGTCGATTTATGGGGCAAAATCGGGTTCCTAAGGAGATAGTTGTACCCATAATATGAGGGAATTGGTCCAAATCTAGATTGCTGTCATGAAGTTTGCTATGAAAAAAAAAAAAAATTAAAAAGGTCTAGTCTATAGGGACGGATCTTAGTTCAATATGAAGTGGGACTCTGTTTGGTCCATAGGCACCGATCTTGGTTCAAGAAGGCATTCATGTCCTTAGTTTGATAAGTTCTTTTATTCTTATTATTGTTTCTTTTGGTAAAAGTGGATTTTTAAGCTTTAAAACAGTACTTCAAGCTCCATAATAAGCAGATTGAGATTCAGTGCAATTGCAATTCTCTCACAAAAAGTTTTACCACACCCACTTTTTAACTATCTTTTATTTTATTTTATTTTATTTTATTCAGTAGTTAAGCTTGAAAGTTGTTTTTTTTCAACTCTCATCTTAACCATTCAATGTTATTGCATCAGGTGCAAATGTGCAATACCTAACCTTATCTCAATCCGTAATAAGCATGCCATTAACTTAGTTTGAAAATATAACCTCAAATTGAGACTACATAAATTCTAGGCTTGAAATCGCATGAATGTTGTTGGATTTTCAACTTATAAAATAGTGTGTTATTAGTCCTCTTATTCCATAATTTCATTTACATAAAATGAAAAGTTAATCGATGCCCTAAGGTCATTGATTTAGAAAATATATTAGAAACTTTTAATGGGAAATGAAAAGAGTATCTAACTTGTTTAACAGTTTTTTATATTTTTCATGAAAGTGGTATTTAAAGCAATAACTCAGTGAGTATGATGACTCAAGCTTTGGTCATCTACTTCAAAATGCAAGAGGTCTTTAGCTTGCAAGATATGCAAAGAACTTAAGTCATGATTTTGTATGGATTTAAGATGAACCTTAATTTTTGAGTGATAGCTTGAGAAAAGATAGCAAGCTATGTAACTAATAGTTATCCTTTTAATAAAATCTCAATTTTTACCCATAAAAAAAAAAATGAATGGTATTAAAACTTTTTTAAAGTAGTTCATTAACAAATGTCTTAAGAACATATATTTACCAAACCCTTTAATAAAAGAGGGGGCACTGACTTTTTATATAACAGTTTTGTTTGTATTAGAATGTTTAAAATTGTAAGTTTTCTATTCCATTTTGATATGTCTCAAAGTAAAAACCTCTTTGAAAAGTTAATAAATGAAATTTCTAACATATCATTTATTTTATTTAAAAAGTTAATACCCCTCTTTCATTTCATTAGAATTGATAGAATTTAACTTAAAGATGATAGTTTTGAAAAATTCTATATTTTTATTTAAAAGACAATACATTTAATACTATTTCCTTAAAAAAATTAAATTTTCTAAAAGCCTCCTTACTTCTTCATTTTAAGATTCCGCATAATTGCTCCCTATTTTTAGGAGGAGCACGATTCATACCCCCAAACCTTTAGGAGTATGAACATTTATTGTTTTATCATTTTTCTAATAAAATGTTTCTAAAGTAAATTGATTGTAGCTAAACTTTGTCCTTTCTTAAAGGAAAAAAGTTTAGCTACAACATTAGTTATAACCTAAATTTACAACCTTACTTAATAAAATAAATAATACTATATATTTTGAAAATGTAACATTAAATTACATGTTCTTTACACCCTTAATACACATGTCAAATTTTGTATCAATCGAATATTATTTACTATGTGATCTATAAGCTTATATTTTATGCATAATTTTAAATTACAAAAACTTGCAATTTAAACAATTTATTAATGACATAAATATTGACCTTTAATTTTCTATATATTTTGCAAGTATGAAAAATATAAGAAGAAAATATAATTCAATGGTGTATTTGTCAAAATTCATCTCCAATAAAAAAATATTAAGTAAGATTGTAATCTTAAACTACAACCAATTTTGTAGTTAAATTTTATCTTTTACTAAATTGGATCTTTTGGCACCCTAGAACTTGTACCAAAAATAAAAGGTTGGATTTATAGACAAATTTATCAAGAGTAAATCAATTGATTGACACCTGACACCAGACACCTCTAAGTTAAAAATATGTTCAAGATACTCACCTCCAACTATCAACTTATCAAAAAAAAAAAAAAAAAAACCAAGTTCAATTGATAGACACATTCTGAAAAGCACGTTCAAATCCCCGCTTCCATCTATCCAATTATAAAAATAAAAAATAAAATAAAAATGTTGACAACCACTTTATAATTCAAAACCATATATCATTATGTAATTGTAAGGTACTTACATACTACATCAAAAACTAATGGAGGTGGAAGATTTTTAGTACCGTATTTCAGATTTCAGTATTGAAAAATACGTGTTTTAGTATTATAAAAATACATGTTAAGAGTGTTATTGTTATTTATTCACATCCCCTAGTATCCATAACTCTGTTTCAAACAACAGGGCAAAAACTAAAAATTATTCAGCTACATGTTTACCAAGCAATCTTATGTCACATTCATTCAAAAAGAACAAAATTAAGGGCTATCTCACATGCAAACAGCGCATTTGCCTTCTACCGAGACATTCCAGCTAAATTTGGCCCAATTTAACAGCTTTGAGCCACTCTTCTTTGACCCATACAACTCTCCATCTCTCTGCAACTCCTCCACACACCTCAAGCAGCCTTTGCTGATACTGTTATCCCTATAAAATTAAATCGACCATAAAAACGTATAAATATACATAACTATGAAGACTGAAAATGAAATTTAAAATTTTAGTTTTCTGGCGCATGTTAGCAAGAACCATAATAGTTTAGCTAACGTGCGCCTTGAATTTATAAAAAATAAATATAAAAATCCTTACCATTTTTTGGTGTCGGATTTTCTTTGTGGTTTCAGTTTCAGCCTTTCATCTAATCTCTCCCTAGCCTCTTTAGCTACTCCTCCCAATTCCACATCCTTATACGCTTGGTGTTCCTGCTTTTGGATCAAATTTAAACAAAATTATAAAAACATTAAAAACAAAAATAAACATATTTATATGTGAAATAGACAACAATAGAGAAAAAAGAGATTGAGATTTGAGAAGGGTATGTATGAAAGTATGTATGTATTTATGTAAGTACCATTAAAGAAAAAGTGGTACGATGGGTTTCATTGTTGGTAGGGTATAGAGAAAGACAGGACCGCCTTGTTCCTCCATTGGCAGCCAAATTTGCTGATTCCGGGCCCCCTGCAACGCTCTGATGGAGCCGTCTCCTTCGGGCACATTCAACACCAGGTAGCATTCCAGACATTGATTTACAACAACAACAAACCGAGCTCTCTAAATCATGAAAAGATTTCGTTTTTTTTTTTTTTTTTTTTTTTGCCGTGCAAATATTTGTGTGTGAAAGAGAAATATACCCAGATGGAAAAAGATGAAAACTTGGAAGTGAAAGAAAGTGTTGTATACTTTTATATTCAACGCCTATGCCTGAAAACAGAAGAAAGCTAAATAGATACCCTTTAAAAAAGGAAGGAGATAAGAAGGAAGAAAGGAAAGTTCAGTGAAGTTGTCAAAAACTGTGGGCTAACCAAAACATAATTAAAGATAATACAATATAAAAATAGGTGGGCGAAAAGAAGGGGGCTTTACTTTTACCACCTGCAACGTCAATGCTCCTTAAAGAAACTTCCTTGAAACTCAAAAACTGTGAGCCAGCCACGTAGCGTGACTGACCAAACCCTCCTTTTTTTTTTTCTTTTTTTTTTGGGCCTAAGGTTGGTTAAGACCAAAGACCAGAGGGTCGTGATATTATATTGAGCTATATTAATAATAGAAAATTTCTAAGATCGTCAAAAATTGCATAATTTGTGTTGTAACTCCATGTGGTAAATTGTGAATGTTGAAAAAAAAATGGTGACAAGCAGTCAATCATAGTTTGACATATAAAATAGTTCTGACAATAGCAGGTCAATGTGTAAATGACAAGCAGTTAATTACAATCTGACACATAAAATAATTATGGCAAAAATTGTGACAATTTATATGATACTAGAACTATTCATATTAATATATGGGAGAACTCTAATTCACATGCTCTTTGCGGCTTGCGCACACATACAGGATGAAATCGTGGCTTCTTGATTTCAATTCAATTTTTTACTTGGGTAAGAGTAGGGGTGTCAAATGAGTGGGTTTGAGGTGGGCATAATTGGGTTGAATATATAAAACTCATTCACTCATTAAAACCCATTTAACTAATTGCTTTTAACCCAAACCCAACTTAACTCAATTATAATAGGTAAACTCCAACCCATCCAATTACCCAATTATCAAAATTACCAAAATGCCCATAAACACAGTAATAGCACAATAACAGGAAAATAGAGGAATGTCCGCTGTTTGGTCGCCAAGAAAATTTAGAAAAATATGGAAATGAATTTTGAAAATTGAATTCCAATTATTTACGAACTGAAAACCAACACAAAAAAGAAAAAAGAAAAAAAGCTTTCTTCTTCTCCTCTTCCAAAACCTCCAAGCTCATCATCCACCCTAACTCGGCCCAGACCCGAATCTACGGCATCACGTGTCGGGTTAAGTACCTTGTTGACTCACTAGAGAACATTTGGAGATGCCTCGACGAGTCCATGTTCGTCGAGTTTGCCGTGCGAAGCACGTGCACCACACTCTAACCTTGACCTCGAGTTCCTCCTCCTCTGACAACGATCTCTCCGTTTTGTCGAATTTTCCTTTGCTTCACCACCAATGGCAGATCGTCGAGAGCTTCAAGGTTTAGATCTCGCAATGAAGTCATAAGCGGTTGCTGGAGCGAGAGCTTCCGATTTCGGCTTACGCCGATGCGTTGGCTGGCGTCGCCGTCATCGACGAAATTCATCCCAATCAAGTTCTTCCCGTCGATCATCCAATCGTTTCCAACTTCGATTCCGTCTTGAATTTCTCTCAAGGTTTGGAAAATGCTTCCTTCGATGCTTCGAAGCCGCTAGAAATGGACTTTGGTGAGCTCTCTTTTAATGCTTTTGTTAAAGATAGTAACGAAATTGGAATGCGTTTGGTTGTCGAGAAAGTTAGGGAAACAGAAATAAGAAAATTAGAGTCTAATTTTATCTGAGGGCTGGTTTTTTTTTTTTTTTTTTTTTTTTTAATAATATATGGAAAGGGCTGGGTTGAATTTAAGTATATTATTTTTGGGGTTAAATGGGGTTCAATGGGTTTTTAGTTAAAACCTAATAATCACTAGGTCTAATTGGGTTGATGCCCATTTAACCCAACTAATAATTAGGTGGGTTTGGGTTCAATTAGAGTGGGTGAGTTTGGGCGGGCAAATGGGTTTGAGCTTACTTTGCCACCCCAGGTAAGAGTGTGTATATTAGTGGCTATGTAATAGATGCTACTTTTAAAGCGTTCACATTAGTATGTGTATTAATAGAAAAATGCGTAGAATTTACACAATTTTATCTAAAAATGACTCACATTAGTTTATGCATAATTATGTAAATTTACAAGTTTACTACAGTAAGAGCAACCACATCAGCATGTGTAAAGTCTTTTAAAATAGAAAAAGATACCCATTTTACACATTTGACCCAAAAAATACCCACATCAGTGTGTGTAAAATTGTGCATTTATGCACAATTGCTACAGTAATCGTGCATATATGCACAATTATTGTAGTTCGTCCATCCATTATTTTAATATTATCTTCATATACTACAAAAAAACCTTTTTCACTCTTTTTTTCTCTCTCCTTTGACCTGAGCAACACCAACACCTTCAATAGTCTCTCCTTGTTTCATTCTTGAGTTCTTCCTCTCATCTTCTCTCTTTGTCTGCTTCTTGACAGCTCTTGCTCATTCTCATCACCACGAGAAATAATGTGATCAGTTTGGGGGGTTTTATAATCCCATGAGAAGGGTGGATCAACTTGGAGGTATCTCTATTGATAGACTTTGGGGAAAATTTCTCTAAAAAGGTATAGGTTTTTCTCATTGAGATTTTAGGGTTTTTTTTGTTTTTTGGTTTCAAGCAAGATTCTTGGGAGTTTCTCTAAACAAATTTTTTTTTAGGGTTTCTTGGGAGTTTCTTGTTTCAAATTTTTTCTGGTTTGGAGGTTTTTTTTAGAGATTCTTCGAAACACAGCCAAAGTTATTTTTGGAATTTATTAGTATTTCAGATTTTGTGTGTATTTATATTTGATTATTTTAGAGTTTAGGTAAGGATTAAATTTCATGTTTTTTAGATAGGGATTAGTTTCCCCGTGTGTAGGGAGTCTTTGAAGAATTTGGAGTTTTTTAAACTTGTATTAAATTTCAATTTCTCCCCTGTTTTCAGACTGCTTGAACAGGGTATATACGTTGTATATGTTTTGGACTTATCAATAACACTTTCTTTCTTTTACCTCAAAAAAGATAGGGATTAGTTTCAAGCCAAATAAATCATATACACGGTTCACAAATGATCACAATCCTTATATTTAATATGACTACCCAGTATTCGTATGGAAGAGATTCTTCCTTTTATGAATTCATGTCTACTAGGCAGATGCAAATTGCTTGTAATCCTATAGCTTTTCCTTGTTCTTGTTACCTTTTTGTAAATACCTGTTTTTGAGATAAATATGCCATCTTTATATATATTCCTCCAATTCTATGATACTGGATCTTAGGCACATTAGTGCGTTAAAAGATTATTTGCTGATTTGGTGGAGTCTCTTATTACTTAGTTATAAACTACTTCAACCTGATGTTAAAGGTTTTACATTGATTTTGGATATTTCTTTGGGATATACTTGAGAAACATATACTGTTTGATGGCCATGAAAGAACTGCCTAGTATGTCTCTGCCTGTGGAGCAATTTTAATCCACTTGTTATGGCGTTAACCATGTCATCTAGGGTAATTTCGATGTCCATAAATCTTGTACTATTTAACCATTATAAATTTTATAACATGAATATATACCAATGGATAGGCAATGGATGCAAAAGGTTACAAAAAAAAAGTTACATATCTTTAAATTTTTTTTATTTATTTATTCTAGGACTCATCTTATAGGTTGCAAGCAGTATAGCTAACAAGATGATGGCCTTGAAATTAAAGTGATTATTCCTTGGATCAATCACCAATCGTGGGATTTGGCCTTTAAACCCCATGTCTCCATCACTTTATATATGCTAGTAAAAAGGAGTCAAATATTAAAGCACTACAGTTCCTTTTGAGATAATACAATCGAATGCTTATTGGCTTCAATTTAAGCTTTTCTGGCATGCCTGGCTTACCTACCTCTGTCAATTCTTTTCCCCTGTTCATTGTCAATATCTAATCAAGTAATTTTTTGTATAGTGCAAAGATACTAGCACATAGTTGACATAGAAGATTTGATATTAGACATCTCTTTGTAGTATTTACTTGTGCAGGGAACATGATTATTCAATCTCTAATCATGTTAGATATATTTTTGTAGTATTCACTTATGCAAGGAAAATAGCAATGAATTTTGTATTATGCACGGACAATAGCACTTGATTATTTAATTTAATTTAATTTGTGCACTGGTGGCGTTCGTCAAAGCCACTATTTTAACAATCCACCCACCGGTGGGTCACTATTCGGCGGTATGGTGGGCGGCGAGACCAATCCGATGGTGTTCGTCGGAGCCACTATTTCGGCAGTTTGGCCATCGGACCTCCACCAAAAGTGGCTCCATTGGCTGAACCACCGGTGTTGGTAGTTTACTTAAAATATAAGTTTAAATTAAAAAAGTATGACCATAAGGGAAAATAATAAAAAAATTGATGAAAAATGAATATTTTATTGAAAAGTCTTGTAAAATAGATAAACTAATGTGGGTGTTTTGTAAAAGTGATGGTGTAAAATAGAAAAAGTAGGTTTTTTGTGTAAAATAGATGGAATTTTTTAAACATGCTGATGCGGTTGCTCTAACCATCTAAATTTACACTGACACTGTTTATTTTTATTTGGTTGTTTATTTTTCTTTACATATCTCAAGGATAAAGGAAGTAAGTGAATGGTGGTTTTCATGTATAAAGAAAGAGAAACTGTAAGGGCTGGTTTTCGTTCCTAAACCCAAAAGATGAATGGACTACGGCCCAAAGAGCCCAATACAATGAATTTGTAAAGAATGAGCTTAAAAGCTAGACTTCGATAGATCAAACAATACGCATAATGAATCAAAAACACAAGAAAGTAAAGGAAAACGAGCTCTATGTAAAGAAAATCTTCCTCGGCAAAATCCGAGGAGAGTGGTCCTTTGATATATTTCTTTTAAACTTGTGTACAATTTCAATTCTTCCTGCTACAGTGTTTTCTCTCTAGGTTTTCTGATCCCCTCTCCCTGGAGGGTCTCTTACATTATATAACTCCCTTTAGATGATCTTGGCCTTTCATTTGTTGACCGTCTAGGCCACTACTTGAGTGTTTGTCCTATCAAACACCTTCCCAAGCCCCTTGTGAGTTAGGGCAACCAATGCAACACTGTTCAAGAGTCTTCTCCACATAAATGCAGTTAGGAGGTTTGGTAGGATGCATTAAATGTGGTGGCAGCCACCATCCCTTCAGTCATGTCAGGGCTAACCCCCTCCTTGAAATTCTTTCTCTACAGTATGACCTCTTCTGGTAACGTGTCACTAATGTGGCCTTACTGTCCGAGCATGTGACCTCCTCGGCACGATAATGGCTCCCTCGACCATGGGTATGACACGTGACGCAAATACCTTATTTAAATTCCTGTATACCACAGACACAATTTTAAAAATTAAGAAAAATTGATATTTTAATGAAATGTAGTGTAAAATAGATAATTCGATACGAAATGTTTTGAAAAGTGAGTATGTAAAATAGAAAAAATAGGTTTTTATGCTAAAATAGACAGAAATTATTGCACGAGCTTATGCAAATACTCTTAAATTTTAATATAGAAAAAAAAAATTAACGGACGATCTAAGTACATTAATTTAAGACATTTTTAATATATATATATATATATATATATATATATATATTTATGAAAAAAGAAAAAAATATTTACAACTTTTTACATTTTCTATGAAAGCGGCATCAAATTTTTTTTTTAAATGGTTCATTAATAAATATCCTATGCTAATTGAAACTCACCGATCACTTACACCCCTTTTATAATCTATTAATCTCAATATGTTTGCTAGACATATTGTTTTACTATCCAAAATATTAAATATGTGTAGAGCTTGTTGTCGAGCTTATTATTTTACTGCTTACTAATTACTTGATAAATAATCTTATGTTGGAGCTTCTGCTTGATGATTGTAAGACTCTATTGAAGAAATTCCATAGATCAACTGTCCAACACATTTTCAAGAAGGCAAACCAATGTACTGATGCATTGACTAAGTTTGGAGCCACTCTATCTTCTGACTATGTTAATTTTGTTAACCCATCGGCTATAGTGGAGGACTTGTTGGCTTTTAACAGCGCGAGCTTTATTATAATAGACTTATTCATAATTAATTTATATCAGCATTGGTATACCCAAAAAAAAAAAAAAAAATCACAATTTGTCATATTTTTTGTGGAAACTGATATGGAATAAATTCAGCAAAAAGCTTCTGTAATTTTAAACTAAAAATTCCTTGATTTTGCAAAATAATCATTTCAGTCAAGAATGTATTATTGAGTGTTTCTTTGTAATTAAATATTTAATTTAAAGCCATGGTGCAGTGATCAGGGTTTTGATTGGGGGATAGGTCTTACGTTCGAACCTTTGAGTGCGACGATGTGATCTTTGTTTAATTTTAGATTTATTATTGCCCTGTACTGCTTGAAATCAATGGTGTTTTAGCCTTTTAGGACCTTAGGTGGAGCAAAAGTCAAACCATGGCTCAGTCTATCTTACTCTTATTATTAGCATTAGTTTCTTAATGACTAATGAGTAAGCAACTATGGTCACACCGAAAGAGGACCGCCACAACTAATTGCACCCTCCAGTCTTTTATTTTTTTAAAATTAAAAAAAAAAAACCTGAAGTATTTTTTGTTTTTTAATTAATTAAAATATGAAAAAGTTTGGTTACAATTCTTACTAAAAAAAATTATCTTAGTTGCATGTTTTGAAATTTTAATTATTAGATCGCATGTTGTTTACTCTTTAATAATTTAACAATTTTCTTGCTGTGGTTTTCATTTTTGTTTTTGGGTCTTCGGGCCTTTGATTTTTCTTCACATATATTCGGCCCACCCACTTTAGGCTTGCTCCAAGGTAGTTATTGTCGATTCTGGGGAGCTGTCACGAAGCCAGAAAATGAGGCTTGAACAAGAACAAAGAAGCCCAAACATCGCACAAAATCAAGAAATTGGTTGGAAGCCATCCTGACTTATCCTGACTTGGTCCGTTTGGATATTACTTATTTTGATGAAAACTAAAAATACTGTAACAAAATAATTTTTAAATGTGTGAATAGTATCGTGGGATCTATTTTTAATAAAAATTTTGATGAAAAAAATATTTGTGAGTTTCATGAATAATGCACGGAACTCATTGGAAAGCACTGAAACACGCTTCACAATAATTAAAAAAAAAAGCATAAAACGCTGGAAAACGCAGACGTGCTCAATATAATCATTACCCAAACGGGTACTTAGTATTAATCAAGCTTATATATAAATTTACAAACTTAAACTTACAACCTATTTTGGCTTAAATCTCTCAACACATATCCAATACCATATATATATATATATATATATTAAGCCAAATGAGTAAATGAATCCCAAACGAACACTTTTTATTGTTGTTGCTAAGGAGTCGAGATGAAAGTGGCAGTAGCAATTGATGAGGGTTTAAGAAATGAGAAATAAAAGCCAACTATTGCCTGTTGTGTAGGTTCAATAAACTTCGGCCCGCTACCAATTGATTTAGCTAGCCAATAGGCTCCAAAGGGCCTCCGATAGGCCCAATTAAGAGTATTCAATAGACCTTCAAAAAATCTCTAAAAATATTGGGTATTATTTAATATAAAACAGGAAATTTGGAATTAATCCAACTAATAGAAGCGGTTCTTGGACTCGGATTATTATTATTATTGTTATTGAGAAAAGACTTGGATTAAATAAGTGTACGTTACAATAAATTGGTATCTTGATAACAATTATAAGAAGTAGACATCATAAATTAAAAGCATCTTTAAAAAAAAATGTACGTTGTTTGTCTACCATTTTTTTAAAGACTTGTAGCTTATTTGTTTATGCATGACATTTTTAAACTTCATTCCGTTTTAAATCACAACTACACTTTAGCTAATTTTCAACAAAGTGCTCATCCAATCACATACCAATCTTAATTTTGTTCAAACTTCAAAGTTACTAATATAATGCAAGGACGGTTTCTCAAAAAAAAAAAAAAAAAGTATAATGCAAGGACACCATACCATCATAGTGTTTTACACAAAATGTCTAGCGAATTATGGAACTAGCAAAACCTAATTGGTATATATAGTATGCACCAATAGAGACATTGTTGGAATGATTGCTAGGTGCTGGATTTAACATGATTTTGCTCAACAATACATTGTGTATTTTGATAGTCCACCTGTGGACTTAAATTTGTTGTTGTTTTTTAACTATTTGGGTTTGTATTATGAGAAGCTATGCTCTCTAAACTCTACTGCTTTTGGTTCTGTTGTTTAATGAATTCCAGGTTTTACCAAAAAAAAAGACATTCACATGACTAGAGAGCAGGTTTAGGGCCTTTATATTGGATATGCTACACAGAAACCAGACCAAGTGCCAGATTGGATGGCTTGGACTTGGGATCCTATATTTATTTATGAAATCGAGTATGGAATTCTATTTACTCATTTTAAATTGAGTAAATAGAATTCAAGTATAATGCAGTTAATCCCACAGATAAATCAACTAACTTTCTATCCTTCAAAAAACCAAAAACAAAAAACCAAAAAACAGCTAGTAAATTAAAATGTTTGTTGCCTAAAATTTCGTTTTTTTCCCTAAAATTTGAATAGGTTCTTTTTTGTCCCTAAACTATTGAATTTATATTCTTAAACTCTAAAATTTTTTTTTTTTTCTTTTCTCATCTCTCAAATTCTCAATTACTGAAAAAACTTCTTTCTTCCTTATTTTTGCCCCCTAAATTATAGGGAAAGAAAAAAAAAAAAAAAAACTCTTTAAAAAGAAAGTGTAATGTTTTCAATAATTTAAGGACAAAAAAAAAACTTTATTATTTAGGAATATAAATGAATTTTGTGCAACTTTAAGGATGGAAACAATATTTTAACATTATTTATTTATTTATTAATGGTAAATTGAATCTTAAACTTTTTCTTTTTGGGTAAGAAACTTTGAATCTTAAACTTTAACTAAATCGCTAAGAGGGGAAAGATGAGATGTTCATTTGAATGACAGCGACTATACTCACTTGTTGAAAATTGAAATACTCTCAACTAGCTAGCATAAAGCAAGTTGACGAATGCAAATGAATATTCTTCTGCCATTACTCCTGGAAGCATTATTCCTGTGAAATATAACGTTACACATTGATTTATTATGTTCACAATATTTTCACAACAAATTTTATGTCGCAGTTTGTTATGGGTTGTTAATGGTGGGGTAGAAAAGTTATTTCAGTGATAGATTTAAATTAGAACCAATGACATCTAACTACTTATGATTTGTTGTGAAAATATTGTAGACGTAACACTTCTCTTTATTTTATATTTAGTAAGTTAACCAATAAACACAAGCCAGCTAGTTTTTAACACATTTATGAAATGTGAAGGATACACATGAAGTTTTTTTGTTTTGTTGAAAGTGACACATTAAGTTTATTTATTTTTTTTAGTGACACGTGAAGTAAGATTAAGGATTATCAATGTTACAAATGCAAATTACAATTATATAACTATAATAAAGTACGCAAGTTAAGTTTTATAGGTTTTCCCGTGGATGTATCATATAGTAATATTTAATTAGGATCATTTTAACAGGTATTCTTAAAATAATTGTTTTTCTAATTATAAAAAAGTCTTTAAAGAATTTGTTAATAAACTATTTTAAGAAACATTTAACACCGTTTCAATGAAAAACATAAAAAAAAATTATTAAAAAATTTAATTATTATTTTTTACTATAAAAAGTTTCTAAAAATATTTCTTAACTAATACTCTTAAAGTATTCCATATTTTTTATTTTAATTAGATGGATCGGTTGAGCATTTGCTCTCCTACTTCATCCACTATCATTCTTTGGTTGATACAACCCATCGCCAACCGCACACATGTCACATCGTCATGAAAACTAATTTAGTATATGAAATTAGCTTTCCGAGATTCACAAATGTTATGTAAAACGAAAATATACATGAAAACCCGGTCAAGCAGTACAAGTGGAACCGTGGTTGTAATTTTTAATTAAGGGTATGTTTAGTACATTGAAAGTGGATTATAACAGGAATGGTAATCTCTATTACCGGGAATAAAATATGTTGTAATAGAATAACTAAATATATTCATTAGTTTGGTTGTGAGTTGTAATATTAGAATAAAACTTATGATCTATTTATGGAAATATCTCATTCATACAATTATATTTTCTAGAAAATAATATATTTTAAATTTAGAGAGATGAGTTATTTTTTGATGATTTTTTATTTTCACAATTGTTAGGTGGATATGGAAAGTTTATTTATTTAGGAATATATTAATGCTAGAAATTATTCCCTTAAAACCTCAAATTTTCATTCCACCAGAAATTGGGAGGAATGAGAGAGATTGGAATTAGATTTAATGATTTTTTTACTAAAACTCCAAAAATACTCCTGTAGGGACACGATTTGTAACCCAAACCCAAGACGTATGGGATGTTGGCCCAGTGAGCTCAATACAATAAATTTGTAGAGAGCGGGTTAAAGAATTAGACCCTAATGAATTTAACAACGACTAGTATGGGTTTAAAAGATAATCAAGCAAGAACAAGGCGCATAGGGCTGAATAATTTCACTGTCCGAGGAGGAAAATCTTGATGTAAATCAATAGAATTGATTACAAGTGCAACTATGATTGCTACAGTATTCTTTTTCCCTCCCTCCGGTCCCCCTTCCTTCAGGAGTCTCTCACATTATATACCTCCTTCCTGATGATCTTAGCCCTCCATTTGTCAATCGTTCAAACCACTACTCGAGTGCCCGTCTCATCAGACGCCCCTCCTGACTCTCTATAAGTTGCAGTGGCCAAGAAAGCACTGTTCAGGGGTCTTCTTCACATAAATGCGGCTAGAAAAATAGCTGCAGTGCATTTAATGCGGAGGGTAGCAGCTTTTCCTTAGATATTTTTAGGTTCCCTTCTTTCTCGTGTGTTTATGAGGCACGCTTCTGACATAGGAGCTTCTATGGGGGTCACTTTCGTCATTGGAATACGTATCTGAGTTGTATTTGTCATGGCCAAGGAGGAATTCCTCCTCGGACCGCCTTCTACTATTTTCTTACTCATGAGACCTTGAACTGGAATCCCTTATAACTATTTATCTCTTCTCGGACATGCCAACGTCCTCGGATAAGGCCCGAGGCCCAATATACAATTTCGGGCCCTTATCCTTACAATAGCCCCTCAAAACTCCGATTTTTCCCTCTCATCTGAGGAGAAAAAGTGGGGTTTTGATCTTTAAGAGACCAGACCATTTATTTCTCTAGCTTACACGTGTGGGAGTGCCATTTTACGCGCTTCATAACTGCTTCTAACGCTTCGGGGTCTGCGAATCTTCATTTATTGCTCTAGGCGGCGCTTTGTTCCTTAAATCTAACGGTGAAGCACAAATCCAATGGTTGAGCTTTTTCCTGGAATTTTGAGCGTGATAACTCCCGCTTACTTTTGCTTCCTATATAAAGTGTACGGAGAAATCTTTTCTCCATTTTACAAGTTTTTCTAGAGATATCAAACACTTTAGCTCTCAACAACTCTCTAAGATACACAACCTCTGACACCGTTTCCTCAAGATCTTCGAAAACTTTTTTCAGAGGTATCAAAGATTTAGTATACATTTTAGTTCCGGCAAATTTACATTCTTGTTGAATACTTCTTTTTCTCCTCGGTCAGTTTCCTCGGTCTTTTAGTTCTTACTTCCTTATTTACAAATCCCGGTCACTTCATCTTAGGTTATCCAAATGAGTAGATTCGAGAGCCTGGTAGATTCTCCCGCCAATTTAGAAGTTTTAAACAGAGGTACCATATACCCCAAGAAGTCGGCCTATGATATTGTTCCCCAGAACAAATCATTATAAATAGAGAGGAAGGGGAAGTCATCATCCCTATAATAGCCTTCATAAAGGGGGGAATGACTCTTCCTATAGGTAGGATAACCTGAGACTACCTTATTAATCATAGGTTATGTCCCCATCAGTGCACGCCTAATATGTTTAGGATCCTAGGCTGCGTTGATGCTCTTAACAAGTATCTCAAATTGGGACTCACACGGCACGACGTGGTCCATATGTACGAGTGTCACTCACAAGCCGACAGAGGGTTTAACCTCAAGTCCAGGTCGTCCATTGTCAGGCTTATTTCGTGCCTCCCCAAATCCAACAAAGGAACGAAAGATGACTACCTAATCGCTTTGGGGGTATGGCACGATGGTCTCCACTGCCCAACCCAAGAGAGAGAGCCAGGTGGGATACCTTAGAGTTAGGTTCCTTAGCAAAATACTTAGATTTTATAACCCTACCCATGTCCTTCATTTTACTTTCCTTTAATAATGGACTTCAATTATCTAATTGTGTTTGGTTTCTCGGCTATTTCTGTAGATAGGAGGCAAGTTGCCCCTCGATTTAGTCTTACTAACGTTGCAGCTCTCAACTACCTACTCTGGTTGGAAATTTTTGTGAGCGAGGACCAATAGTTGCGAGCTGTCCATTTGAACCTAGATTTTGATCCGAATTTGAAGATTTTTCAAGAGGTTGGCCACATCATCAAAGCTGGTAATCCTCGGATAAATTGTCTTGACGTGTCAAAGTCGGATTTTCTGGCCCGAGACGACCTTCCCCTAGTCATACTACCAGCTCATCAGATCCCTCATCCGCTCGCAATACCATTACAACAAGTCCCCTCTAAGCAACAACTGCAGCAGAAGAGAAAATTGCCTCCTCGCACTTATCATTGGAAGAAGATATAGACCAGTTTCGTTTTGAAGGAAGTGGAGCGCCCGATAGGATTGTGGAGCTCTTGGATTCCGAGACCGAGTTTGACAGATTCTCTGCAGCTCACCAGCCCGAATTGATTGTATCCTGTGTCGACACCTGTCCAAAAGAAGAAGAAGGGATGGACTCCAAGAAAAGACCAAGCTTAAAAGGTTTAATAGCTAATAGGAACAAGGGGGGAACCTTGAAAGATGTTCCCAAGACCCAAATTCCTGCCAATCTTCCCCCTCATTCTCCCGTTGATCTCGGATTGCAAGCCCTGCAAGATCCGAAGAAGAAAAGGCTAGTGTGGGAACTGGAAGAAGGTGAGGTGGCCCCTCCGAAGGGCACCAAACAACAGAGGATGAAAGACCCTCGGGAAAAAGGGCCACCTCCATTGATAGCAGGGAGGATGTTGAAGTGTGCCGACCACAGCGCACCTGGGCTCCCCGGATATAACTGGACAGAGCCCCCATTTCCTGGGATTCCTTTATTCAGGAATCCCAGAGAGGGCATGCGACCCATTTGGCTGAAACTCAGGAGCAACCCTTTCTACTCCCAAGGGATATGGAGGCTCTTCGACGTGCTAGGCAACCGGAGCTTTTTATGTCATTGAAGAGAGACCTTGTCATGGTAAGTTAATTTTTGTCTTTCCGAATTAAATGCTAAGGAGCACTTTTACTAGTCAGTGTCATCATCACTATTTTTCCCTTTTATATATATATATGTATGTATATATATATATATATATATATATATATGTATGTATGTTCCCTCTGTCACTGTTGTACATGTCACTCAGCAAGTTTATGTGGCCGAGGAGTGGGTCCGAAATGCCCATAATAAAGATGAAGCTGAAAGCCATTCTTGGCGCAAGGTGGAGAAGGCCCTTGAAGCCTTGAAGGAGGAGCACATGGTGTTGGGCAATAAGTTGAAAGAGGTGGACAATGATCGCAAGAATGCTCTGGCCGGTCTGAAGATTGTCGAAACCCAGGCTGAGGACCAGCGTAAGCTGCTATATACAATGGAGTTGAACTTGGCCACCTAGAAATAGTTAGTTCTGGACCTTAGGGCTGAGTTGCAAAAAGTCGAGGACGCAGCCAAAAAGGCAGCTCAGGTGGCCAAGGAAACTACTGAGGCTGCTGCGATCGTATCCTATGAACGAGGGGTGGAGGAAACGGAAAAAAGGCTGGTCGAGAAGGTAGCCAAAGTGTGCAGGGACTATTGCATGGAGTCCTGGATGGAGGCGCTCAATAGTGTGGGGGTCCTTTCTGACTCTGAGTTGAGGAAGGCTGAGAGCGTATTCTTCCCTGAACACATCCGAGAAGCTCCAGTTGACCTCCCTCCAAATACTGTTCTATCCCTCTCTCCTCTTGAGCAGGTCTCCAGCACCCAAGACGTTGTTGCGGATGCTGAGATCCCCCTAGGAGTAGTTGGGAAGGGTGTGGGGGTCCCTCATTTAGCCAAAAATACCCCCTCCGAGGATACCCTTACCATTAAGGATGTGGTCTCCCAAGACAAAGCTTCTGAGTCAAAGTCCCAAGCCGAGGATGCCAAGCTCAAGGCCACTGATCTTGAGAAGAGCTCCCAACTTGCAGAAAAGTAGTTGTAGGATCTTTCATTTTCATTACAGTCATATTGTATTTCACTATTTTTATTTTATTTTATTTATTTTTTTTGCGTTTTGGCTTCTGCCACCATTTGTAATGAATCTACTCTTGATTAAAGAATAGACTTTCACTTCTACTTCTCATGTCCTTACTTTATATGCCAATGGATTTGAACTGCTAACACTCTAAACAATTGGATTGAGTACCAATAAAAAGAAAAAGAGGTCTAACACACACTTGTACTATGAATTGGATTAGAGAGTTAAAGTCTTTAACTCACACAGAGTTAGAAACCCCAGAAGCTGGTTATAACCTGGAATCTGTTTGACTCTTAGTGAAAAACAAGCGAATATCACAGAACGTTAATTTTCCTATATCATCTGGTCCAAGGAATACAGGCATGACTATGGTTTAGCTTAAACACTTATAAAAGATGTCAAAGTGTATTAATTTCTTCATAGCATCTAGTCCGAGGACTTCAGGCATAGCTATGGTTTAGTTTAAATACTTATAAAAGATGTCAAAGTGTATTAATTTCCTCATAGCATCTGGTCCGAGGACTTCAAGCATGACTATGGTTCAGTTTAAATACTTATAAAAGATGTCAAAGTGTATTGATTTCCTCATAGCATCTGGTCCGAGGACTTTAGGCATGACTATGGTTCAGTTTAAACACTTATAAAAGATATCATTGAGTGTTAATTTTACCCAAGTATGTGGTCCGAGAGACCTGACATAGCTTAGCTTAGGATCTGTTTAACACCTATAAAAAGAAAAAAATTGAATAATGAGAAATATAATGTCAAAAGAGAATTTCATTAATAATAATACATTTTTAGGTTGTTTACATTCCACGAGTATGGTGTTACCTATCCATCTAAGTCTTCTAGAAAATATGCTCCTATACCAGCCACCGCGGTGATGCGATATGGTCCTTCCCAATTGGGCCCTAGTTTTCCCCATGCCGGGTTCTTTGTAGTACTAAGAACCTTTCTCAACACCAGATCACCAAGTGCTAATGGTCTCAGCTTCACGTTGGCATCATAACCCTGCTTTAGTTTGTGTTGGTAGTATGCCAATTGAACCATTACGTTTTCCCTTTTCTCTTCAATCAAGTCTACGTTCTTCTCTAGTAGCCCACTGTTACTGCTCGGATTGAATAAGCTAGTCCTTAACGTTGGGAAGCCAGTCTCTAGAGGGATAACAGCCTCAACCCATAAGTCATTGAAAATGAGGTCTCCTTGGGTGACCTGCGAGATATGGTCCGATATGTCCAGAGGACATGTGGTAGTTCTTCCACCCACTTTCCCTTCGCGTCATCTAACCTCTTCTTGAGTCTGTTCACTATGATCTTGTTAACAACCTCAGCTTGTCCATTCCCTTGGGGATAAGTTGGGGTAGAATACCTATTCGTAATTCCCAATTCACAGCAATATCTCCTGAAAGATTTGCTATCAAACTTGAATGTTCAAAATGTGTGTAAAACACCCTTGAACGTTTAGACCCTCAAATTACAAAATATCAATTCAAGCTTATAATCAAACAATTAATGTGCGGAACATGAACATAAGCTAATATCAGAATTGATAAACAATCTAAGTCAATTAAAAAACACATCCACAACAGAAATTAAAAGGCAAAGATTAACGGAAGAGAAGTGCAAACACAAAGACAACACAGCAATGTGTTATCGAAGAGGAAACCGAAACCTTCGGCGTAAAACCTCTCCGCCGCCCTCCAAGCAGTAAATAATCCACTAAAGAATGTAGTTGGGATACATGAACAACAGAAGACCCTCCAAGCCTAATCTACCCAGTGTACCTAAGCCCTCCAAGCTTTTTGCTCCAACGAGGTTGCGCCGAATCTATTTCTTCTTTAGTTTATCGGATTCCGCTATAGCCCATAGCATCAACCAATAACCATTGGTTCCTTCCTAACTGCTTCCCAAAGCACCAAAATACCTTCTTACAGATGTGGATGTGGTGAGATAAGGATTTGGTAAAAAACCTCTCAAGGATGTATCAATGGAGAGGAAGAGAGTAGAGGAATTTGAAGAGTCTCTAAGGTAAAGATTGTGGATAAATTAATCTTGTTTTTCTCTAGGGTTTATTTCACAAAATTTTCTCTAGAAGCTCTCTACATTTCATGGGTATAAGGGTCTATATATAGTGGTGAGTATTTGGAATGCGAAGAGTCAATTTTTCCCAAATAGGGTGTTCTAGCGGCTTGGCCTCGCGACTGGTCTGAGTCGCGAGTTCCAACCGCGAGTTAACGGACTGGCTAGCCTGAGACTTTTGTCCTGTAGTGCGACAGCTGGCATGACCCTTCAACTCCCCGCATGCTTCTCACGTATGCTACAGTTGGCGGCTTCCAGTTGTGAGTCACCCGCAAGTCCTAGCCGCGAGACTCTGCCTCCTTGCACAAACTTGAGCTTTTCTTCACATCTTCTCACACATTACCCTTACAAGAATCTCACATAAATACAAAGTTACTAATTGCTAAAATACAAGCAAATTTGGCACGAAATAAAGCCAACAAGATGGTTGGTTAAATTCAACCTTACAAAACTGAAGGTCGTTATCTGAGATGAGGATATGAGGGACCCCAAATCGAGTGACGATGTTTTTCCAAAAATCTAGCTTTTGCTTGAGAGACGTGACTTCTGACTTGAGTATGGCTTTTGCTTGTATGCGTAGTGTGCACACTACCTTCTTGATCTCCTCTACGCTCAGGGTTGGCAAGGTGGTTTTCACATTGGGCTACCATGGATTCCGCCTAGTGCGGACCTGAACCTACCATTGTTAACCGCTACACTCATTATCGCACAAGTTCTTCCCACAGACGGCGCCAATTGTAGGGACACGGTTTGTAGCCCAAACTCAAGACATATGAGATGTTAACCCAGTACAATAAATTTTGAGAGAGCGAGTTAAAGAACTAAGCCCTAATGAATTTAACAACGGCTAGTATAGGTTTAAAAGATGATCATGCAAGAACAAGGCGCATAGGGCTGAATAATTTCACTGTTCGATGAGGCAAATCTTGACGTAAATCAATAGAACTGATTACAAGTGCAACTATGATTGTTACGATATTCTTTCTCCCTCCCTACGGTCCCTCTTCCTTCAAGGGTCTCTCACATTATATACCTCATTCCTGGTGATCTTGGCCCTCAATTTGTTAATCGCTCAAACCACTACTCGAGTGCTCGTCTCATCAGACACCACTCCTGGCTTTCTGTGAGTTGAGGTGGCCAAGGAAGTACTGTTCAAGGGTCTTCTTCACATAAATGCGGCTAGAAAAGTAGCTGCAGTGCATTTAATGTGGAGGTAGTAGCTTTTCCTTAGATATTTTTGGGTTCCCTTCCTTCTCATTTGTTTATGAGGCACGCTTCTAATATAGGAGCTTCTATGGAGGTCACTTTCGTCGCTGGAATATGTATCTGAGCTGTATTCGTCATGGCTGAAGAGGAATTCCTCCTCAGACCGCCTTCTACTCTTTTATTACTCATGAGACCTTGAACTGGAATCCCTTATAACTATTTATCTCTCCTTGGACATGCCAATGCCCTCAAATAAGGCCCAAGGCCCAATATATAATTTCGGGCCCTTATCCCTACAACCCCTATATATTCAACTCTTTCTTTTAAAATAGGGGTCTAATAGTAATATTGTCATAAAATGATTCAATTCCATTCCTTCCATATTGCTCCCAAATAAGATTACTTACATTCCATTTATTTTCATTCATTTATTTTAAAACATCCAATCAAAGTTACTTAATTCTATTCCATTCCATTCTTTTCCATTCCTTTCCCTTACTTAAATACATTTCATTTCATTCCATTCCTTTCCATTCTCTTATGTTCATTCCATTCTTTTCCATTCCATTTCTTTATGAACTCTCAAACGGAGCCTAAGTGTATATGTGTGTGAAGCTCCTTTTTGGAGACTTAATCCCTAGCCCTCTTCCCCTCACACCTTTACAAGCACTTATACTTGTGGAGTGACCATTGTGCCAAGGGTGCATGGTGATAGTTTTAGAATTTTCTTAAATTAGAGTACAAATTGTTAAATCTATTAATTTTAGATACTCCCGTTATGAGCTCATCATCCACAGGGAAATTTGAGAAAAGCTAGGATTTTCCTTTATTTTTAGTTTTTATTTTTTGAGAAAAGATTAGAAATAAGATAGGCATTAAATATAGGTTTAATCTTACAAATATTAAGAATTTTAAATCTCACAATTTGCTCTCTTTTTTTGGGGGGGGGGGGTGAAAGTTGAATTTTAATTGAAAAAAAAATGAAGTACAACTGCACACATCATCATACAAAATTTTTATTTAGTATATATATGAATTGGCTTTCGTAGAAATCCAGATGCATGAAAATATACATGAAAAACCAGTCAGGCAATACAAGTGGAGAGTCTTTTGGCTAAAAATTGCAAAAAACGAAGTTTATTGTTGTTATAGGTACTGTTCAAAGTTATTTGGAAAAATGAGAAGAGAGACTGAATTTCAGTAACGGTGTTGTCGAAATTGCAAGAAAAAGTACAATGTGTCAGGGGAGAGAGAAAATTGAATTTCGGTAATGAGATTACAGAAATTCTTGTCCTACCCGTGCCGCCCGAAATGTAAATCAATTGTGGCAATGACATTGCCGAAAATGGGAGAAAAAAAAGAAAAAAAGAATAGTGGCAACTAAGTTGCCGAAAATGGAGGAAAAAAAAAAGATGCTACGTCCACAACATTTTTCACAACAAATTACAGGTGGTTAGTTGTTATTGGTTCAAATTTAAACCTAACACTAAGATTACTTTTTTGCCCCAATAATAACAATCTATAACAACCTATCACTTAGGACATGTTGTAAAAATATTGTAAAAATGTTGTGGACGTATCATTTCTAAAAAAAATTGTGGTGCCGAAATAGAAGGAAAAAAAGTGGCAAATTGTTTTTTTTTCCCTCTATTTCGGCAATGCCATTGCCGCAAAACAATTTGCCACTTTTTTTTTTCGTTCTCTTTCGGCACCACAATTTTTTTTTAAGAAATGATACGTCCACAACATTTTCACAACATTTTTACAATAAATCATAAATGGCAGGTTGTTGCTGATTGTTATTATTGGGGCAAAAAAAGTAATCTAAGTGTTAGGTCCAAATTTGAACCAATAACAACTAACCACCTATAATTTATTGTGAAAAATGTTGTGGACGTAGCATCTTTTTTTTTCCCCCTCCATTTTCTGCAACTTAGTTGCCACAATTCTTTTTTTTTTTTCCTCCCATTTTCGGCAATGTCATTGCCACAATTGGTTTCAATTTTGGCAGCACGGGCAGAACAAGAATTTCGGTAATCTCATTGCCGAAATTCAATTTTCTCTCTCCCTTGACACATTGTACTTTTTCTTGCAATTTCGGCAACACTGTTGCCGAAATTCAGTCTCTCTCCTCATTTCGCCAAATAACTTTGAACAGTACCTATAACACTAATAAACTCCGTTTTTTGCAATTTTTAGCCAATAGACTCACAAGTGGAAATGTAGTTGTAATTTTTAATTAAGTCAGTTAATTATTGCCCCAAGACACATTAGTTCAAATTCAAGAGCAGGAGTCTTTTGGCAAAATACTATTGAATCTCAAGTTTATTTGCGTTATGGGCACTGTTCCAAGTTATTTAGGGAATTGATGAAAGAAAGTGAATTTCGGCAACGGTGTTGCCGAAATTCTAATAAAAGTATGAGAGAGAAAGAGAAAAAGTGGGAGAGAGAAAATTTGAATTTCGGCAATGGCATTATCGAAATTCCTACTGCCCAAACAGGCTGATCGAGTGGGTGTGAAGTGCTCGAAGTGTGCTAGTGCTAGGTGCCCAAAGGGAAACCAATTGTGGCAATGCCATTATCGAAATAGGGGGGAAAAACTTTTTGTGGCAATGCCATTGCCAAAAATGGAAAGGAAAAAAAAAAATAGTGGTTGCCGAAATTTGGGGAGGAATTAAAAAAAAAAGTGCTACGTCCACAATATTTTTACAAAATTTTCACAATAAATCACAAGTGATTAGTTATTATTAGTTCAAATTTGAATAAAACACTAAGATTACTTTTTTAATCTAATAATAACAATCAGTAACAACCTGCCACTTAGGATTTGTTGTAAAAATGTTGTAAAAATTGTGTGTACATATCATTTCTCAAAAAAAAAAAATGTGGAATGGATTTGTGGCAATGGCATTGCCAAAATAGGAGGAAAAAAAAATTTTGTTGCAATTGGTTTGTGGCAATGGCATTGCTGAAATAGGGGAAAAAAAAATTTGTGATAGTCATGGCAATGTTATTGCCAAAAATGGGAGGGAAAAAAAACGTTAAAAAAAAAAAAAATATATATATATATATATATATATAGACATGAAGCAAAAAAAAAATTATCATAAACATATCTAAAAATAGGTAAAACAAATTCATCATAAACCTATCTAAAAGCACAACCTTGCCTAGGGAAGCACCCAACTTTTGGCATCAAGCATGCACACAATACGATTACTTCTGTACATGATTACGTATGGTAATTCTTTAGACTTCTTTGTGTTCTTTGCAAATTGCACATGAAGTAGTCCTTTTTTTTGGCCAATAAAATTTCCTTATAATTAAAAAAAAAAATCAATTCTAAGAGATTTTCCCTTTTAACTTTATGGGTATTATACAATTACCTTAGTGGATGCAAAAAATTTGGAAAGATCATTTGATGATTGGGTTTTACATTATTACGAATTGTAATTCTTTAGACTTCTTTGTGTTCTTTGCACATTTTTTTTTAACGTTTTTTTTTTCTCTCCCATTTTTGGGAATGGCATTGTCACAATTGCCACAAATTTTTTTTTTCCCTATTTCGACAATGCCATTGTCACAAACGAATTGCAACAAATTTTTTTTCCCTTCTTATTTTAGCAATGCCATTACCACAAATCCATTCCACATTTTTTTTTTGAGAAATGATATGTGCACACAATTTTTACAATATTTTTACAACAAATCCTAAGTGACAAGTTGTTACTGGTTATTATTATTAGATTAAAAAAGTAATCTCAGTATTAAATTCAAATTTGAACTAATAATAACTAATCATCTGTGATTTGTTGCGAAAATGTTGTAAAAATATTGTGGACGTAGCACATTTTTTTTGGGGAAATTACAGTTAACCCACATGTGGTTTGGCCCATTTTAACAGTGCCTACCCGTGGTTTGAAATTTGTCACTTAACCCACCTGAGGTGGCCTCCGTTAGACCCCCGTTACCCACCTCTCTCTTTTCACCGTTAAAAATAGGGGTAAATGTGTCTTTTTCATTATATTTTATGTCTCTCTCCTCTAAAAACAAAAAATAGAACAAAATTGCAAGAAAAACAAGATCAAAAAATGGTATTTGTTGTCTCTCCATTCACACAAATTTTGAACCTAAGAACATACCTAAAAAAATTTTATTTGCACGTTCACACTACTCTGATTATTTTAATGATTTTTTTTCCTTATTTTTTTTCTTCCTTTTCTTTCATTTCATCCCAGCTGTCTCTCTTCTCACGTTTTCTTCTCCATCTGAGTTTCTCTCTTTTCCTCCATCGCCGATATGCACAAACCCATCCACCATAAACCCAGCTTGCCTCCCCAGCTTCGATCCAGCCCTTCCGCCGACCCAGTTCGCCTCCCCAGCTCCGATCCAGCCCTTCCGCCGACCTAACTCGCCAATCTCTGCAACCCATTTCGTCGACCCAGCTCACCGATCTTCCTCCACTCCTCACCGGCCCAACTCCCCTACCCAAACGTATTCCTCCATTCCGCAATCCATTCTTGCATTTTTCTGCTATTTTCTCCGCCCAGATCTCTCTTCCTCGATCACCGCCACTCAACACCACCGCCTATCCAGGCGGTGCTTCCCTTGTTTCTCCCTACCAAACCCCACCGCCCTCTCTCTCCTTCATTTGAACATTTCCAGATCTCTTCTCTCTTTGTTTTCTTTCTCTCGCTTCGATCTATCCCTAGATCTCCCTCAAATCTCTAGTTCAACCAAAGCCAAACCCCACGAGCACCACCACCATCCACGACAGGCACCACGACACCAAAGCCAAACCCATGACATCTCGATTTACTTTGTTGGGTTTGCTTTGTTGCTATTTGTGTTTTGAATCTTTGAAGGTCCTTTGTGTTTGTAGTGAGATAGTGAAAAATTGGCTGAGTAATTGTTGAAATCTTTGTGAAATAATCGGTTTTCATCTAACCGTGAGACATACATGGATGTGGTTTGTGAAAATTGGTTTTCATCTGAGTGAAAGAATCTTTAAAGGTCTTTGTGTTTGATTTTGTGGAAGAACATATAAGGTAGAGAGGGAGAGAGCTCTTTTTTTTTTAGGGTTCTAATTGGGTTTTAATTTTGGCTTATATAGTAAAGGGGATTTTCTAATGGAAAGAGCAGAGGTGGGTAACGGGGGTCTAACGGAGACCACCTCAGGTGGGTTAAGTGACAAATTTCAAACCACGGGTAGGCACTGTTAAAACGGGCCAAACCACAGGTGGGTTAACTGCAATTTTCCCTTTTTTTTAATTCCTCCCCAGATTTCGGCAACCACTATTTTTTTTCCCCTCTCATTTTCGGTAATGGCATTGCCACAATTGGTTTCCCTTTGGGCACCTAGCACTAGCACACTTCGAGCACTTCACACCCACTCGGTCAGCCTGTTTGGGCAGCAGGAATTTCGGTAATGCCATTGTCGAAATTCAAAATTTTATCTCTCCCACTTTTTTTCTTTCTCTCTCATACTTTTGTTAGAATTTCGGCAACACCATTGCCGAAATTCACTCTCTTTCCTCAATTCCCTAAATAACTTGGAACAGTGCCCATAACACAAATAAACTCGAGATTCGGCAATATTCAACCAAAAGACTCCAAGAGTAGTGTATATGTAATACATAATACATTGTATAAAAAAGGAAGTTAAGGGGTTGTTTGGATTTGTAGTTTTCCATCACTTCTTACTCTATTTTCATCATTCATCACCCAAAATTAGTGGGTCCCACAGGCTTGTTTGGATGAATTTTTTAAATTTGTTTCCATTACTCAATTTTCACCAAAATGAGTAATGACTGACTGAAAATGAAAACAAAATTTAGGTGTTTTTGGGTTATGGAAATAGAGTTATGATAGCAAAATTGTAATTTTCTCCTTTAAGGGATGAAATTAGAATTTAATTTAAAAAAAAATTAAGCACCAAAGATAAATAAACAATTTGCTTAGAAACGAAGAAATGTAGTGTACTTAGAACAGAATTCTTCCAGGACAAGTGATTATTAATTTAGATACTCTAGTTAAGACCTCATCCACAAGGAAATTTTAGGAAACCAAGGATTTTCCTTTAATTTTGTTTATTTATTTAGAGTAAAAGAAATCCGAAAATGTTAGGAATTAGATAGGCATTAAATATAGGTTTAATCTTACAAATAAAGTAAATCTCATAATCCGAAAATGTTATGAGAATTATAAATCTCATAATTTGATCTCTTTTTTGGGGGGTGAAAGTTGAATTTTAATTAAAAAATAAATAAAGTACAACTGCACACATCATCATACAAAATTTTTATTTAGTATATATATATGAAGTGGCTTTCGCAGAAACCTAGGTGCATGGAAATATACATGAAAAAACAGTCAGGCAATACAAGTGGCTTTCGTAGTTGTAATTTTTAATTAAGTCAATTAATTATTGCCCCAAGTCACAGTATTTCAACTTCAAGAGCAGCGTATACGTAATACATGACAATACATTGTATAAAAAAGGAAGTTAAGGTTCTTGATTTCTCACTCCTTTTAATAATTACGTTTTGTTTGTTTTAAGGAAACAGGAAGGAGAAGCTTGAAAGTGTAAACCACAGATTTGATTTACAATTAAGTTAATCTTCCTCCCTAAAAGTCACATTATTAGTTTGACAACAGCGAATGCACAAGAAACAAAGCTAGAGAGAGAGCCCATTTTTTTTAGCCCTCCTTGATGATTAAAGTTTTTGTTTTTGTTATTTGAAGGAAACTAGTGTTGGTTTAAATTGGAAAAGGGAGTAAATAATATGATGTTGTTTGGATATGATTGATATGAAATTTTTTGGGCTTATACACACAAAGTTGAAAGCAATAACAACAATAACAATATACTAATCTCTTCTCAAATTTAAGATACTTTTCTTTTTATTTTTTTAAGAAAAAAAAAATCAGTATCCTCCCAAAAAAAGAGAAAAAGGAATGCATAAGAAATTTTATTGATTAAGAATCCTCAAAGAAGTTAAAGAAATTTATAGGAAAAACATGTGTTAAAAGTTAAAATTTAAAATCAATTGAGATTGAAATATATATTTGGAGGTGTAGGAGTGTCAGCGGATTGGATTGAGTCAAATTTTACTCAAGCCAATTAGGAGTGGCGATTCGGATAGATCGGGCTTTTCAGTTAAAGATTATGTGGAGATCTCATCTGATTCAATGAAAATTTCCAACGAAAATTTCCAACAGATTTAATGGAGATTTCTCACCAGAATCACGTGGAAATCTTACTGGATTTGGTGGAGATTCTAACAAATTGCTCATTGGTTAATTTGCTCAATTCGAATCATTTTCCAAAATTCTGCTAGATTCTAAATTTCCGTAATATTTCATATCCACTAGTTTTTAGACACTCCTGTTACAAGCTCATCCAAAACTAAGGGTTTTCCTCTAATTTTATTTAGATTAAATCTTTTTTTTCCCCCTTATGAAAGGTTAAAAATAAGATAGGCATTAAATATAGTAGGTTGAATCTTACAAAAACGTCACAATTTGCTCTCTTTTTAGGCGTGAGAAAGTAGAGTTGAATTTCTCAACAAATTTGCATTTAGAAACAAAGAAAATATATTGCTTGTTCCCTCAAAAGATAGGCCTTTTTGATGGGATAAGTATTGTAAGCTGTTGTGAGTCTTACTTCCCCCTCGCCTGTGTGTTAACTTCTAATCTAACTAAATTTTCTCAAAAAAAAAAAAAAAAAAAAAAACAAAGAAAATCTATTTATTAAAGTGCACTTGTTAAGAATTGAATTCTTCCATGGCAGGCAAGAAAAGATGTACCTATAAATTTTTTTTTTTATAAAAATATAAAAAGTGAAAAGACGAAAATGCCCCTGACACCTTGGATCCGTTCCTCAAGATCCGTGGCTCTAAAAAAAGTTAAAACCGCTTCTTCGGTTCTTCCTCGCTCCCCACTTTCCCACTCACTATAATAACTCCCCTTTTCTCAAAAACTCTCCGCTCTCTCCGCCGCCGATAACGATGAACAAGCACCACCGCATCTACAACAACAGCCAAGATTCGTCGATATCGCCGCCATCGTCGTCTCTCAGGCAAAAGCTCAAGTCGTCTCTGTGTTGCTTCCACAGTCACAGCCAACGTGATGACAATTCCGTGAACTACTCTTCCGACTCGCAGGAGCCGAGGCTGTACCGGAGCACGTCGATGAAGCTGAAGCCGCAGCGGTGCTGGGCGAGTCACGATGCTCTCATATCGCCGGAGTTGAAAGACAAGTGCAAGAACTTGATGTCGCGCATCGGAGCAGGAGGTGGAGGAGGAGGGGGAGGGAGGCACCGGAGGCGCCATTCCGCTGATTTCAAATACGATCCTCTCAGCTACGCTCTCAATTTCGACGAAGGTGAAAACGACGACGGTTACGGTTACGGTTACGGCAACGGTAAAGGAGAGCCGTCTCGCGATTCCGTCGATGTTCCGTTACGGAATTTCGCGTCAAGGTTACCGGCGTCTCCGCCGCACACGGGAATCGCCGCCTATAGTTGATGATTATTCAGGTTTCTGTTTTTTGTTCGTTCTTTTTCTTTTAAGAAAAAAAAATGCTGGTGTTGGTGGCGGTTATGGCGGTTATGGCGGTTGTGGCGGTTATTATAAATATATATATATTTCTATTATATATGTGAATATCTGCTTTAACTTTCTTCGTTTTTTTCTGACTCTACGTGTAATTTTGCTTTTTTTTTTTTTTTTTTTTTTTCAAGAAAAGGTTTACAGTGCCTTAAATTCTGGTTCCCATTGAATAATCAATAATACCAAAGAATTTTTCCAGATATATTTTTTGAGCTTTTATTTTTGCGTTGGATAAACTTTCTAGATTTAAGAACAACACTAAAAGTATTCTTGTTATCTCTATAAATAGTAAAAATAATGAACTAATCAAACTGCATTAAAAAAATAATTCACTGCTTTACGGATTTAGTGTTGCACAATTTTAAGTTCAAGAAACTTCTTTAAAATTGTAGATAAGATTACATATCAATCATTTTTCCTATACGTATGTTTGGGTGTCTTGTGTCATATTAGTGTCATATCAGCTGTGTCATGTTATAATTTTTTAAAAGTTATTTATATTTTCGTGTCGTAGCCGTGTCCATGTATGTGTTTATGCTTCCTAGCTCGTTATTCACGGCCTTCATAATCATTTTACATGCAATTTCTGCGTTTTTATTTATTTATTTATTTATTTTTAATGTTGTTCATGTTTAAAACTTAAAATAGAGGATGTATGATAAGAAGTATGTGGGAATATTAGCCACCAAATTCCATAACCACTGCTACTTTTTGATGGACAATGCTCTTTTAGTTGCTTCAATCTAGTAAAGGTCTCTTATGCAAGCCAATTAAAAAAGCTAATAATAAAAGTTTACAAGCTAGCATTGCTAGATATATAGTTGACCCATCTCCATGGCCAACTGGCCATGGTAGAAGGACGGTGGGTGACTTGTGTGTCAACATTTATAGCGGGCCCATGTAAGTCCCGTGAGGGTTAAAAAAAAAAAAGCGTCTTTATAATATTTGACCCAATAAAAAAGCTTAGTAGATGTTCAAGGAGTAAAGAAAAAGCAAACAATTCTATTCTTAAAGATATCATGTCCCACAATGTTCAAATTTATTGTAAACCTATATATTATTACTTATTAATCAATCAAAATTTTAGGGTTAATTTAGGCTTCTTTAATATATAAATCATAATTGCGTTCATCGTAAACAACAAGTTCAATGGTCTAAACGTACTCGTCAAGAACTTTTTATTGAAGATGTAGGCAGTTTAGACCACATTAAAACTTTACTTCCACTTGTTGTAAGGAATAAAAAGGAAGAGAAAGAGATTTTTGAAAGAAACTATGTAATGTGTGTATAAACAGTGCATTTTCTGTATATAAAAAATACACATATATGTCTAAGTTGTTGACCTAAGTTGGACAATATTAAGGGTTGAATTTGGCACACTAACTGATACTAAATAGATATCCTACAAATATATATACTAACACCATTCTTTATTTGTCTCTTTCAAATATTTGCATCACTTGACAAGTTTAACACGAACAAACATGCATCCATAGCTAGATATCGTGGCAGCACATTTTGGCGATTTATATTTGATAGGCATTGAAAGCTTCTTGTGAAGAGTGATGATACTTGCACGGGACAAAGACAGCCAGTGAGTGAAATACTACTAAATAATACTAATAAAAGTCCACTCACACCGATAGGCACGAATCACATGACCATTTAAAAAAAAAAAAATCTCGGAACTCACAATATGGTTGGTTTGGATAGAGTAATGATGGTGACAAAGCTTTCCCACGTGGCGAGTTGTGAGTGGTAGAGGGGTAATGATGGGTCTATGTGAACTCACTTTTATCACTTACAACTTGTTACGTGAACGAATTATGGCACAAGTTGTGCCACTTTATGTGGCATTGGTATTAAGAATTCTTACTAGCTTACTGCACCAATATTTTAACCATGATAAGGAAGGAGAGGATGAAAATGAACAATGGAATTTGCTTTTCAAAAGGAAAATTCTTTATGTAGCATATTCCACTTTTTATCTAAATATAAATCTCTTTTATAATCTCAAAAAAAAAAAAAAAAAAAAAAATCTCTCTCATTGGCTTGACTTTCAACTATAATAATGTGACTGCATATTAATTTATAAGACTACTTATGTATATTATTTCAACAAGTTACATGACTCACTAAAATAATTATATGATAAAAAAAACCACATAAAAGACCTCTTCAATCACCAATTCACCATTAATAAATTGGAAGTAAGATAACTTCAAATTGAGCCCAACTTTTTCTTAAAAATGATAGTTCTTTTATTCTCATTCATCCTAAAGTCATAAAGTGTATAATGAAGTTGCACTTGGCAGTGGCAGCAAATAGTAGTAGCGCAATGCGCTAAGCCTCTAACCCCTACAGCATATGATTTTTTTTTATTGTTTAGTTTAGCATATTTTCCTTTGCCTCTTGTTTAGGTTCTTTAATCTTTAGTTCTTTACAGCTTTACTACATTATTTTTGTCACATATATTTTATAAATTTGTGACAAAATAAATGAAGATGGCCCATGGCCCGCTGACTTTCTTATTTGGTGGAGCTAACCATGTCCAGTTAGTGCCAGAAAGGCCCAGAAACTAACTCAAGCCCCATTTTTGACAACCCATCTTAGACTTCTTTCAATGATGGGCCAGCTCTTTCTATCTACGGCCCATATGACAAATATCTTAGACTCCAAATTATTATTGAGTGTCTCGCCCACATATTTCCCCTTTATGAAAAATTTTCTTTACTAGTAACTAGAAGTTCAATTCAGCCTATGTCAAGTATAAAAAATTTGCAATTCAGCCAATTAAAAAAAAAAAAAAATTGAATTGCAAGATTTTAAGGTTTAACAAAAAAATCAATTGGTGTCTTAGCTTGATATAAAGAGCAAGCATCATATAATAGACACTGAACACTGTAGGTTTGAAATATTATCTTATTTATCAAAGAAAAAAAAAATCCAATTCCCATCTCTTCCTTTGTCCTACAAAATTTATTCCATGAGAGATGCAAAACAAAATTCATAAAGTGCCAAGTGCCTTGTTGGTAAAAGTATATGTTGATTTTTCCGCCTTATAATAAGCATATTTATCATAACTGTACTGAACTCATATTAATGAATTATAAAAAATTTCAACTTGGTTTGAAATAAAAAAACTTGATTTTTACAAAATATAGAACCACACTATTTTATTCTAACCATCCTATTTTTGTAAGTTCTAGTTAGCTCAAATGGTAAGTCTCTTATGGTTAAATAAGAGATTTGAAATTCAATTTTCGACTACACAAAAAATCGATTGATATCTTAGTTTGACAATAAAGAGCTATCATTAGGAACGGACAACATAAGTTGAAACTCTCAAAAAAAAAAAAAAAACCATCCTATTTTTCAATGTTAAGTTACTTTTATCAAATAACCATCCATTCTTTCAATTTTTCCCTTTTAGTCTTTTACTTTTAAGCTCGAAATAAGTATGTAGTCAAAGATTTTGGTGTCCTATTTTAATTATTTTTATATATAAAAAAGCATTAAATTCTATCTATGTATAATTTTATAAACAATAACATTATATTGATTTTAATATTTAGTATACTCACATAGTTTATGTTTAAATTGAATATAATCTCATATTATATATATATATATATATCATCTTCGTTTTTTATGTATTGTTTAATTATATATATTTTTATAAATAAATGAACTATTATAATTATAATAGTTATTAATAAATGGGAGAGGATTTGAATCCAAGTTCTTTTTTATCTAAAATCTTTTAATGCCACTGAACTTCAGTTCTTAACTTCTATTTTTTTTTTTCAGTAATGCTAAATCAGAAAAATAAATATATGACAGAGATGATTAATTATTTATACACAATAAAATGACCTTGAAAATTATGATAGAGAGACCTCTTAATACATAAAATTTCTTCCAGTGCTCTTAATTAAACACAGGTATTCACAATTTCAATGTTGCCTACATGTAAGAGCATTCACAGCAGTGAATCTAAAATTTTAGCTATTTAGCTACACAAAAAGCCACTTTATTTATTTTACCTACACACATGCTACAGCAGTGGATCTATTTTAGCTTTTAACACAATAAAATAATATAAACACTACAATAAAATAATATAACTATTACAATAAAATAATATATCCCACTCTAAAAAAAACATTCACAGTACTAACCACAACCACCTTTACCGTCAGCCACAGCCTCAACCACACCCACAACCACCACCACTGCCACCGCCATTCATCAACCAAAGAAACCCAGCCACCATTCATCAACCATCAACAAATCCCATTCATCAACCATCAACAAAATCAAAACCCATTCATCAAAATAAAAATAAAACCCATCAAAATCAAAACCCAGCACCGACGATCATGGGTCTTGGTGTTTGAGACGGAGAAAGATTGAGAGACAGAGTAGAAGAAAAATGAGATAGCAGAGATCAATCGGCTTGGGTCGGCGCTGGGTAGGGGCTTGGGTCAACGTTGTTGGCACTAGGCAGAGGCTTGGGTCGGCGGTGGGCAGGGGCTTGGGTCGGCATTGACGGCACTGGGCAGAGGCTTGGGTCGTGGGCTTGGGTCGGCGTTGTCGGCGCTAGGTAGGAGCTTGGGTCGGCGGCGAGTGGAGGAATTGAAGCTTGCAACGGGAAGAAATGAAGAGTGAGGACTGACTAAGGGGAGAGAGGAGCGACAGGTAGAAATGGGGAAGGAGGAGAAAGAAAAAAGAAAAAAAAAATTCTAATCACAGTGTGAACACATAATAAAATATATATATATATATATATATTTTACCTGTGAGCTACAGTGCACATCTAAAGATAGATGTGCACTGTAGCGGAGAAGCAAAAAATTTTGCTTATAGCTCCACTGCTGTGCCTTTATTTTGTGATCAGTGGTGCTAAAAAATAGCAATATAGCTATTTAGCACCACTGCTGTGAATGCTCTAATATATGTCATCACGGTCATAACATAGAATAAAAATGAGAAAAATGCTCATACACCCCCTAAACTTTCAACTACTGGCCAAAAGACCCCTTCAACTTTTTTATTGGCCAATTTACTCCTTAAACTATTCACAACTGCCAAATCAATACTTCAGTTAGTCACACGTTCAAACATTAATGGAATATGCACATGTCACTCACGTGACTTTCAAATAAAAAAATAAAAAAACCTAAACGTCCAAAACCCAACAAAAAGAGGAGAAGAGAACCAGGTCCAGCGGAGAGAGAGAGAATCCATGCCGTTCAGAGCCATTGCCGAGCTTCTCTCTACCGTTTCACCGCCCTTATCCCAGCGGTGCCTTGGTGGTTCCACCGCACTGTTCAATCTGGAAACCACCGCACAACCGCAATGCCACCACTATGACCAAAACCCATCAAGAACCAGTGAAGAAGAACAAAAAAAAAAAAAAGACCAGAAAAACCAGAAAAATACAAGCAGAAATATGAGCAAAACTCAGATCAGTAAAACCAGAAAAAAGAGAAGAAATATTAGCAACCCAAACCGAAACCAACAAATTGAGAACAACCAGCAAAAACTCAGCCTGAAACGCAGAGAGATGCCGAAACCCACGCCCGAAACACAAACCCGAAATGCAAACAAAGCCCGAAACCCAGCCTGAAATCCACGTCGAAACCCATACCGAAACACAAACTCAGCCTGAAATCCACTCTGAAACACAAACATAAACGTTGAAACCCATATCGAAATAGAAACACAAACACCGAAATGGGTCAGCGATGGAGGCTTGGGGCTTGGGGCTTGGGTCGGCGACGAATTGAGGAAGAAAGATGGTTGGAAATTGGCAGGGGAGAGACATACCCAGATTGAACAGTGTGGCGAAACCACCAAGGCGCCGTTGGGACAAAGGCGGTGAGACGGCAGAGAGAAGCTCGACAGTGGCTCTGAACTGCGTGGATTCTCTCTCTCTCCATCTAACCTAGTTCTCTTCTCCTCTTTTCGTTGGGTTTTGGACGTTTGGGTTTTTTTATGTTTGTATTTGAAAGTCATGTGAGTGACATGTGCTTATTCCGTTAATGTTTTAACGTGTGACTAACTGAAGTATTGATTTGGCAGTTGTGAATAGTTTAAGGAGTAAATTAGTTAATAAAAAAGTTGAGGGGGTCTTTTGGCCAGTAGTTGAAAGTTTAGAAATCATTGACATTTATCACTGCTTACAACAGTTTGAAATCACAGTCAGCTTGTGTCAAAGAATGTGTAGATTCCACTTCCACTTCCACATTCAAAACATGGTATTCTTTTTCCTCAAAAGGTGATAATTATTTGCTATACTTGTTTCTTAGAGGCATACAGGTGACCCACATTTTTGTGAGAGAGACCATAGAGTGAATGCATAAGATACTTTCTCCTCTAACAGTTCAATTATGGCTTAAATAAAAGAAAGGCAATTGGGCTCACATGTCATCGACTTGGGTGGGATAGCTGGGCTCTTATTGACGGGAAATTAAAACTTAGTCTTGGAGCAGTGCTTCGGGCTCTCACAAAGTGAGTGTGCCCCCCACACTTGGATCCCACCATGGGATCCACCCACTTTGTGAGAGCCTAGAACATTGCTTTGAGACCACCTAAATATTACTCCTGATTGACCACAACTTCTACTTCCCTACCTACAAGCTATAGCAGTCATACTCATGCACATTCCTTCTATTTCTTAGCCCATGTTAGTTGTTACCGTCACCAGGAGAATTCTCCAAGAATTAGTCAACAAGAAGTGCTAACTGATATTGTAACCTACCAACTCTTTTTTTTTTTTTTTTTTTTTGGAGAAGAATGTAACCTGCCAACTCAATTGGTGGATTTCAAAAAAATTTAAGCATTCTAATATAAGAGTCAAAATAATATATTGTTCTCGCCCATGTGAGTAGTCATCCTCATCTCAGACAGTTTGGACTATTCATTGACTATCATACCTATATTGACTTTGCATATGGGTTTTGAATATTACAATCCCTCAAAATTTTGGTAAGGAATTTAGAAAAAAAAATGTAGATATAATATGAAAGAATGGATTTAATTGCCAAGAGGTAAGAGTCTTATAACTCAATTGACACTTTTTGGAGTTTTTAACGAAAATAATCAAGATACAAATTCTTCATCCCCTAATTATTTTATGGGTTTAATGCAAAAAAATATTTACAAATTGCAATCTAGACTCAAATACAATATTTTTCAGGTATTTTAATTTTATTTTTAAATCCTAAGAAAACATACAATTATGGAGATTTAGAATTCAGTAACATAGATAAATTTTAAGTGAATAGCATAAAATTTTGACATTTTAATTTTAAACGATAGCATAATCAATTGGATACTATATATGTCTCAAGAAGAGAAGACCATTAATTTAAATCTCTCTCATTTTTTTCTCCCTATAATCCTAAACACATCTTTAAAATTAAAAATTAGCTTCTTGAAAAAAGAAAAACATGTGAAAAACTGACATTGCTACTTTTTCATTGAGATTCTTTTCAACCATAACTTTCTTTTTTTTGGTTCTCAAATTAGGTTTTTGATGTCCCTATGTACATCCCATCAATTCGATTATCTCTTTTCTATATATTAAGGGTCTGTTTGGATTGAACTGAAAATTGAAAAATTGTAGCAAAATAATTTTTAAATGTGTGAATAGTGCCGTGGGACTCATTTTTAATGAAAAAGTTGATAAAATAAAATTTGTGGATCCCATTTACTGTTCATGGGACCCACATAACTGATAAAAGAGAGTTTAAAAGTCAAAAAACAACGGCTACTGTTTATGAACAGTAGCCGTTGTCTCCCAAAAAGCTTGTGCAGCAGCAGGGAAAAAAAAAAAAAAAAAAAGGTCAAAACGTAACGCGTTTATTGCGTGCAACTGTAGCGTGGGTCCCATGCCCAAAACGCAAACGCAGAAACGCAGGATTAATCTATATTCAAACGCTCACTAAGAGTATTCAGAAAGTTAGTAATGACTTTAAAAAAATATAAAAAATACTCATAATTTAATTAGATAATTTTTATTCTTAAAAAATATATATATATATATATATATATACTAGAGAAACTTTTTTCCAAAAAATTAGCACACTCTCTATTTAAATATATCTCATGCAAGTTTAATATATTTTTTCCTAAAAATTAGCTCATACCAAACCAGTAGTTTACTCTATTTTAAATTCTAAATTTTTCTTTCTGTGTAACTTTACTAACAATATATAAATTTAAATTGAAAAATTACATTAAATTGAAAATAAAAAAAGAACACCATCACATGTGCGGAGCGTGTGACGAGGTTAGTATACATTATTTCATACTGAATGAATAATGTCCAATGCAAATACTTTATTTTTGTTGATAAAATAGAGACAAGGAGAAGAGAGAGAAAGTGATGTGCGAGGGAGAATATGCGAGAATAATATGTATATTTTTGTATAAATAATGTGCTGTACAAATAAAGTAAAGTAAAATACAAATACAAATAAATTGAAGACTGGGCTTGAGCCCGTTGGGCTGGACAGTAATATAGACTAACAATTTTTTTTAGACTTGCAAATGCATTTGATATCATATTTTTCGACTCGGTTGATTTTGTTCAAATTCTTGGTTAATGCGTTTTAAGAATTCCATACCCAGACGCATAAAAAGCATAATTTCGTATCATCAATTCATCACCATCATCATCAATCTTTATCCCATAAAGCCTAGTTGTTACAAACTGAAAAGACATCATAAACGTGTTGGTTTCACATCATTGCTGAATAAAGTATAGAAAACACTTGTACATTACCATACCCTACAAAAATAGAATGACCTACTAGTCAACTAGTATCCGTAATTAACCTTTAAGAGGTAGTTGGAACATCTTTTCTTCTTGTCTTTGCTTCTCATATATATTAGTGGCCAGTGGGTATTGGATAATTTTTTTTTTTTTTGGTTAAAAAAGGGAGGAAGTTTCAACTTATGATGTTTTCTTTTGATGATAGACCAAAATACCAATCGGGTTTTTAGTGTAAGCCTTTTTTGTGTAAGCGAAAATTGAACTCAAAATCTCTTATTCAAATCATCAGACTTTACTAGTTGAGTTATCTGAAACTCTCAAGTATTAACTAAATAATTAAACTTGATGTAGACAGATATTTTTTGTGTTAAATCTATTCTATAGGGTATCTAATCTAGAGGTTGTAATGTGCAGTGTTGGTTGTTATGTGACCAGTTATATATATATATATATATCAATAGTTATGATGGCAAACTTTGTTAGATGATTATATATACTATAAAGGGTCAGTCGGCTCATGGTTATCATACTCTATCATCATATTTGTGGTGGTGGCCATTAATTTCTAGTGGCCCCAAATGAAAATCCCAATTGCAACATTGGTGAAGACCTATAGAAACTTTGAAAGATAATCTAGACGCGTCTTAAAACATAAAATATGATATCTTTTACCGTTTTACGTTAGGGAAAAGATGGACCCATATCCTTATAAAAAGAACAAAGAAAAACGCGTTATATTTTTCTCACTAGTTTTACCTTTCCATTTGTTCCAACCTCCTAGGTTTTTCTTTTCACTAGCATTACCTTTCTGTTTCCTTTTTGTTTTGTTTTTTTTTTCTTTCTTATTCTATGACCAATAGATAATTTTCACCGACATAAGTCAAACACTCAATAACTCATTCAAAGGGCTTGCATGGAAGCTAACATAAAGTGCTCAATTTTGCAATAAAAAAGAGTAAAAAATGTTTTGTTGAATTAGAAACCCTTCTCAACTTTCTTGCTTTCACATGGCTTTGCTTGTTTTTGTTTGTCTTGTGACTTAGGGCCCAATGTATTCAATTCATTGGACAAGGTAAGATGATGATATGTGATTTAAAGTAAATATGTATTATTATCATAGTGGGTCTAATATAACTGGTGATTAGACCCAAGTTTTTTCCGTCTTATTGTGCTGTATTTAATCCCTTTATTATAATCAAATGATGACAATGGACTAAAAGTGAACATGTATCACCGTTGTTATGAATTTAATACAACTAGCCATGGGACCCTAGCTTTAACAATCTTATTGTGCTGCATTTAATTCTAATGTAAGCAAGAACCAACAAACTCTACGAAAAGGTAATTGCAACTAACAACGTACACTTATGGGCCTATGGATAGTGTGCAGCTCTATATTCAACGACTAAAACTTGCAGACCCTTGTACTTGTAGCCGCACCATCTCTCCCTCTCTCTGTCTCTCTCCCCAACTACCAATCTACACTGAATAAACTTTAACCGATATGATTCTGTACTGAACAATTAATAAATAAAGTGAATAAAATTGGGATTCTTTTTTAAATAGGTATACAATATAGGATGTTTCACCTTTTTTGACTAGCTAATGTTTGATGTATTTCCCTTTTAACCAAAAAAAAAAATATATATATATATATAAAATACAGGAGATCCCGGTTGATTAGTATTTAATATATATCCAGGAAAAGATCATGTAGGACCCCGTAAGTTTTGCAGAAAGATTAGGGTATATCGTTATGTGGGGATTTTTTTGGCCACCCTGCTATTACTTTGGATTCATCTAGCTTTCGCTAGACTAACAAGACTTAGGCCGTTTTGTTAGCTTACCGTTTGTGATCTTAAACCTGTTAATACACTAGAATTTCAATGCTAACTTAACTAACTAATTCCTCTCAAAAAAAACTTTGGATTCATCTTTAATAAATTATGTCTGGATTCATCTTTAATAAATTACGTAAGAAAGCGACTGCCGCTTGCTAGTTGCTACTAGTACTTAATAGTTTTTTTTTTTTTTTTTTTTTTTTTTGAAGAGGTACTTAATAGATAATTTTAATTATTTTCAGATGAGTCTAAATCTTCTGTCCCATATTTCCTATACTATTCTGTGCTCCACAAATTAAAACTTGACACATGACCACTTATTTAATTAATTTTTACTCTTTTGCATTTTTTATTTCAGTTGCTCAAAATAAATATTAAAAAGATAAAAAAAAAAAAAAAACATCCAAGACCCAACAACAGATCCCCATTGCTACCGCCACTGGTTCACCACCACCAATCCTCACTGACGGAACTAACAAGAGGTCTTTGGCGTCATCAACGCAGTTATCCTCAGCCAGCAGACCACACAACCAGCTCATTGTCTTCTTCGAATCTATAAAACCCATATCCACTGCCTCGTTGTCTTCCTTAAAGACATTGTCTTCTTCAAATCCCATACAAGTTATAGCAAGTCAAAAGACCAAAAACCCACTAATGTTTACATAAGATCTCCACCAGAAAAATGGCCAACCAACATTTTAGCCCACCCAACAAACCATAAAGAGCCAAACTTCCAGAGAGACCGGGGAATCTGGGTAACTAAACACTGAAATCAAAGTTTATAGTTAGTTGACCCGGTTCGGGAAGAATATCAGATACTAGCAACTCGAGTCTAAAAGACTCGATTTTGGGTCTGTAAATCGAGTATTTGAGACTCGATTTTTATGATCTACCCGGCTCTGATGTGGCACTTTTTCCACGTGGCGATGACATGGAAATCGAGTCTCTAACCCTCGATTTATAAACCAAAAACATTTTTAACAAATTAAAGTATCGTGTACAGGCCGAAATACCCAAAAAACAAATCTGAGAAATTTCTAGAGACTCAGATCAGAGGGAGAGAAAGAGTAGATCAGAGGGAGTGAAAGAGCATATCAGAGGGAGAGAAAGAGCCGCGCGCGGCCTGGGCTGCGCGAAGCCTGGGTCGCGCGCAGCCTGGGCTGCGCGAGCGGCCTGGGCTGCGCGACGCCTGGGCTGCGCGAGCGACCCAGGGCTGCGCGACGCCTGGGGCTGCGCGCGGCCTGAGTCTCGCGCACGATGGTGGTCTGAAGCCGATCTGAAGCCGCCCACTCCGATCTTGATCTTCTCTCTTTCTGTTTCTAGTTTTTTTTTTTTTTTTTTTTTTTTTCTCTGGGTTCTTCTGGTTCTTCTCTGATATTGTGGTGTCTTTTTTTTTTTTTTTTTCTCTGGGTTCTTCTGGTTCTTCTCTGATACTGTGGTGTCTTCTCTGATATGTTTCCAGCTTAAATATAAGGTTTGTAAATCGAGTCTTAAAGACTCGATTTCCATGTCATCGCCACGTGGAAAAAGTGCCACATCAGAGGCGGTAGACCATGAAAATCGAGTCTCAAATACTCGATTTACAGACCCAAAATCGAGTCTTTCAGACTCGATTTGCTAGTAATCTATATTCTTTCTAACCATTGCCTACTAACTACATAGTTAGCATTTTATGGCTAAATACCAATTTCGTTCCAGAGAGACCCATTTCACTTTATGGCTTGAATTTGCAGATCTAGATCAAAAAATAGGAGCTGAAAGCTTAAGAGCCTTGGAGATCAGACAAAAGAATAGGAATCCAAATGAATGTTGGTTGTGGTGGTGGATGGCTGGCGTTGATGTCGCCGGCGAACTTTGGTGGTGGAGGATCGGCAGTGAGATGTTTTGGGTTTTTTGTTTTTTTAATTTTATTTTGAGCGACTAAAATAAGGAATGCAAAAAGAGTAAAATTTAATTAAATAAGTGGCCATTTGTCAAGTTTTAATTGTGAAGCATGGAGTGGTATAGGAAAAATGGGACGGAAGATTTGGACTTCTCTTAAACATTCTAAGCACTTTTCCACTGTAAAAGAGCCTTTTTTTGTACAAGTCCATCAATGGATACATTTAAATTCACACTCAATTTTACAACACGCTTCCTTTAAGTAAAAAAAAATTCTCAACACGCTTGGGTGTCAATTTGTGATTGAATTTCATAATTAAGTGCACCAATCATAAAGTAATACTTAAGCATGTTGTGAATTTGAATGTGTCGGTATAAAATACTCTTAAGTTAGTAGAGTTGAAGGGATGCAATAAATGTTATATGCCTTCCTTTTATACGATTGAGATGATAAAATGTAATTAATTTGATAGCCCATGAGTAAATATTAATCATTTGACTGCGTGTGTTAATTTTTTTTTAATTTGAGATTGAATTATACTTTAGTTTAATTTAAGTGTATATGTGTAAAACTTCTTACTAGATACTTGAACCTCAGCCCTTCTCCCACACTCCACAAACACTTATAATGTTAGAGTGACCATCACCCTGAGGGTGTATGGCGCTGATGGTACCATATAGTCTTTTTATTCTTTCTTTATTTGTTCTCTTTTTGATAAAAATTAGAACAAAATTTGATTCCAAACTAGTTTGGGTTTATTTTTTTCAACACAGTAGGTGACAATTTATAAAATTATCCTTGTGTATTATTTAAAGTTTCAAAAAAGTCACATGACAAAAATTATACACGGTGGATTAGAGCAACATAACACCAAATTAGTTTGGAGCCAAACTTTTTTTCTAAAACTTACAGGGCTTTTATTCTTATTCATTCATTTGGGAAACTAGTCCCACAAGTCGACCAGGAGAGTTGTGTCCAATTTTGACACTAGTGGTGGCTAATGTGCGTGGCGCTATCCGAAATATGTTCCTATTGTTGGGATTCCCAAATTAAAATCTGACACACCCAACCTATTCCAATGGTGGTAGCAAAGGAAAGGCTCCAAAATTAGACGAAGGAGATTGAAGATCTAAGAATCTAGTGAAATCTTCTCTCTATCGCCCATTTTCGATTTAATCTCCACATGGTTGATTTTACCAAACGCTGGCATTTTTTTTTTTCCCATTTAAAATTTAAACCTCTACCAGTAAACCAGTACTTTCTACAAAAATCCAAACTCATTAATAAGAGTTACAACTATATTTTTATTGATTACTTCAACAAATATAATAAGAAACTTAACTTGTAACTCATGTATATGCATAGATCATTTAAAAATAATTATAAATTAGATAAAGATTAAACATTTATATCTATGTTTAATTTAATGCTACATATATATTTTTTGATTTTTTTCACTAAGTCTTTTAGGGGTATCATTTCGTAGAGACATCGAGATCCCTGTCAAAATTTGGTGGAGATATCAAGATCTCCATTGAAGGGGAACAACCACATGCAAGTAGTGGTGATGGAGGAAGGGGATAGGGTGAGTGTTTGCCCACCCTTATCTGTATTCTCCAGACACTTCATTTTATGTTTAATAAATTTGTTATTAAAAAATCAAGGGTGAGTAGTTTAAAATTGACATATGCTTACCCACACGTGATAGATGAGAGATTTGAATTATGATGGACATCACCATTAAAAACACTAAAAGATGTCGATTGAATTATATAACTGTTGGTTGCATGTGGTTTGGTTAGACCCAGTCATAAGAGCATCTGCATCAGTAGATGCAAAATTTTTGTAAATTTGCACATCTAAAACCTATTTTTTCTATTTTATACTCTCATTTTTACAAAACACCCACATCAGTTTATTTATTATACACATTTATTCAATAAAATATTCATTCTTTTACAATTTTTTATTATTTCCTTCGCCCTTCACACTTCTCTCTTCTCTGGAAATCCTCCCATACACAACCCACACCATCAACGATCAATCCACCATCATTAAGCACAGCCACTACAGACCGTGCACCATCATCAGCCACTAATTAAAACTCAGATCATCAAGCACCATCATCAAACTCTCCCTTCACCCACTGATCAAACAAAGAATAAACCATCAAAACCCTAAAAATCATTAAAACCATCAAAGAAGGCGGCGGGTTTGAAGTTGAGGGAATCGAGGATGTAGGAGACCATGAGGTCGACGGTTAGGGTGGCGAGCATGGCGGTTTTGCTGAGGTCGAGGAGGAAGGCAGTGTAGGGGATGAGGGCGATGGCGAAGGATGTTGCTCTAGCGTAGGGGTCGAGAGTTTTTGAGCGATTTGGAAGAGGATCTGAGTTTTTGAGCGTTGTAGGCGAAGGATGTTGCTCCGGCGGCATCATGGTCTGAGATTGAAGAGAAGGATCTGAGAGCAACAGAGACAAGGAGAAGGACTGAGATAGAATGAGAGAGAGGTGAAAGTGAGAAGTTGAGAGAGTGGGGTGAAGGAGAGAGAGAAAAATATAAAATATTAGATACAAGATCTACAGTAACTGTGCATATTTGCACATTATATGCATGGCTACTGTAGCAAATGAGCAAATATGAACACTTTTAGAAGCACTGATGTAGAACATTTTTAAGGTAAAATATGTAAAATTGGTGTCTTTTTTCTATAATGCAAAACTTTGAGGGGATGCTCTTAGTTATTTCTTATTTGTCTAGTCCACTCTTGCTATTAATTACTTAAAGAGTAGATAATGTTATAATTAAATCCAAATAAAGAACTTTCACCGGCTTAAACCTCCTCCTATTAATTTTTATATAGAAAAAAAAAATTCATTTTGGCAATTATTTGTTGTGTTTCTTTATTTTGTATATTTTGGATTGGATATAAGGATCTAAATATATTTAGAAGTCTAAGTCCCATTGGGGTAGGAGTTGTAATTAGAGAGAGTCCCACATACTCTTTTAGCTTTAGGAGTATTAGAGAAAATTTGCATGAAACGATCCATTCCACATCCACGTGCCGCCTCCCCAGTCTTTTTCTCCATTTGATTCCTTAAAACCGAAGAAAAAAACTAAAAAACGCCACGCATACTCTCAAATCTCATGCCCATTCAGCCGCTCCTCTCTCTGTCTCTCTTGCTTCACATCGCTTCGCTCTCTACTCCCTACTACCGTACTACGCACAAACATACAAACACACTCACTTTCTTTCATTTTCTTGAGAAAATAAATCAAAATTCCCATCTCCTAGAATTTTTTTATTTATTTTTTATATATACAATTAATTACTCTCAAAACAAACACAGCTTTGTTATAAAAAAAACATATGAAATTCCCATAGAGACAAATTAGAGAGAGAGAGAGAGAGAGAGAGAGAGTAAGAGTTGAAAGACAGAAAAGATTCATCAAAGCCCTGAATCGAAGGCGCGTTTGGGAACTCCACCGACCCCACAGACTCTTCTCTCTCTATCTCTCTCTTTCTTCTTCATCTTTATCTCTCTCTGACTCTCTCCAACACCGTTCTAATCAGGTACCTCTCTCTCTCTCTGTTTAGCTCTGCTTTTTTTTTTTTGGGTTAGAAAACCCTTATATCTGTGTAAATTTATTGTAGTTGATAGGACTAGTTCCAGACTCGAATGTAGAAAAGGGAAAAAAACCCATTAAGCACAGCCCTGGTTTTATTATGATTATTGCTTTTGTGGATTGATTTATAGTGAATTGAAGTAGATATAAATTTATATATATTGTTGTAGATATGGCATTTGATCAGAACTCTATTCCCCAAGATCTACGGCCGTTAAACGTAGCTCGAAGTATAGCAGAAGAGCCACGCATTGCACCTGCGCCGGCTGCTTCTACAGCTAGAAACATAGAAGGGTTTTTCCCCAACCCGCCTCTGGAGGCCGGGAGCTCCGGTTCCATACCCGTTTTTTATCCGGCTGGGACAGTGTCCGAAGCCGGGTTTTTTGGTTTAGGGTATGGAAATGGGGCTCCGGGTGTTTCTATGTGGGGCCCTCGCATGCCCGTGACTTCGGTGGGGCATCCTGGTGCTGTTGGTGTTGGGTTTGGTTATAATCCCAGTTTTGGCAATCGGGTTGGTGGCAATGCTGTTGATCTTGCTAGTGGTGCTATGGGGGCTACTGGGACTGGGTATAGTGTGAATTTGGGCAATTGGGTTGGTGGCAAAGGAGCGGATCAGGTTGGCGGTGATATGGCAACTGGGAATGGTTATAATGTGAATTTGCCGAATAGGGTTGGTGGCAGTGGCGTGGATCAGGTTGGCAGTGATATGGCAACTGGCTTTGGTTACAATCCCAATTTGGGAAGTAGGATTAGTGGCAATGCCAATGATCAGACTGGGAATAGTTTAGCTCCTGGTTATGGTTATAGTTCCAATTTGGGCAACCGGGGTGCTGGCAATGGGGCTGATCAGGTAAGTGATGAGGGTGGTGATGATTCAGTGTCAGGGAAGAAAGTAAAGTTTTTGTGCAGTTTTGGGGGAAAGATTTTGCCTAGACCAAGCGATGGGATGTTGAGATACGTTGGAGGACAGACAAGAATCATTAGTGTTAGGAGAGACGTGGGCTTTAGTGAGCTGATGCAAAAGATGGTGGATACTTATGGGCAACCTGTGGCTATCAAATACCAGCTCCCTGATGAGGATCTTGATGCATTGGTGTCTGTTTCGTGCCCTGAAGATCTTGATAACATGATGGATGAGTTTGAGAAATTGGTTGAGAGGTCTTTGGATGGATCTGCTAAGTTAAGGTTGTTTTTGTTTTCTGCTTCAGAACTTGATCCTTCTGGTATAGTACAGTTGGGGGATTTACTTGATAGTGGGCAGAGATATGTTGATGCAGTGAATGGGTTAACAGATGGAGTTGGTGGTGGAATTATGAGGAAGGAAAGCATGGCGAGTGCTTCTTCAACCCAAAATTCTGATTTCAGTGGGACTGAAGCTGTTGATAGCTTGGGCCCTGGTCAAGGTGATGTTAATGGACCTTCATCAACTGGCATGTTATCGCCCAGTGGAAATTTAGCTACTTCTAATGGCACTGCTCCAAGATTAATGTGTGTAGATCCCAACCCTGAAATTTATACAGATGCCTCTACAGTCCCATTAGGCATTCCTGTGGTTAAGTCTGGCCCTCCCCAAACATCATCTTCTCAGCCTGAGGTTGAGTTAGAAAGGTCCGTGCCTATTACTGTATCACAGCCACAATTGGGGCTGCAGCAAACTGGAATGGATGTTCCAACTTCTGGAACTTATTTGCAGGCTTATGTTGATCCTCGCCAAGAAGTTATGAAGCATGCAGATTATCCGCAGCTTCGTCCTCAAATGGGGTTCCCAAATCATCAGCTATTGGGGACTTCAGGGTCTTTATACACCCAACAGCACTTACGTGATGGCACTGGTGGCATTACTCCCCATCAGTATGTTCCTGCAGTGCACATGACCATGACTCCTGCACCTTCTCATGTCAGTATAAGACCAAATATGATTCAGCCAATGATGCAACCACAACAAACTCGATTGGATCATTATGCTGATGAAACCAAATTTGGACCAAGGGTTGTCCAGGTTCCCATTGAGCGGAGCTACAATACATATCAAGTTCAGGCCCCATCTGCAATTGTAGGATATGGCTGGCATCAGGTTCCAGTGCCTGAGCATGCAATCTTCTCTGATGGATTGGTACCTCATCAGCACGTTATGTATCCTGAAAAAGGCCTAAGGTTTGAGGACTGTTATATGTGTCAAAAAGCATTGCCTCATGCACATTCTGATACTTTGGTACAGGATCAAAGAGACTCAGGTGCAAGTTGTGTGTCTACTTCTAACTCAATTCATCATAGTCTCCGTTTGGAGGAAAATATGAGGGCTCAGCCAATGAACAGGGTTATGGTAACTGGAGCCTTGGGGGAAGGCATTGTAGATCAGAAAGTTGGGGCTCAACCCATGGTCCTTGGTCAGGTGGATACTCAAGTTGGGATAACTCAATCAGACACAACTGCATTTACTCAAAGTCTGGAGACACAGAATGAAAATGAGAGGACTATTCTCCAAAAGGCAGATGATCTTGATAAACCTCGTATTTCAGCTCCCCTGAGTGTGATCGGTAGGACAGGTGATGTACAATCATCTTATGCTGCATTCATAGGCACTGCACCTCATTCTTACCTAGATGATGCTGTCCAGCAGCATTCAGTGCCAGCCCAATACCAAGTTAAAAAGGATGCCTTAGCGAATAAACCCATTAATGGTGATATAGCGTCAGCTGCAGGTGCACCAGTTCAAAATTCAGAACGTATATTTCAGGAGTCTCCAAAAGAATATCCTAACAAACATCCTGGCATTCTTCCAAAAGAAGACACTGCAGACACTTATTTTTCCTATGATCAGCTGAGACCAATTGATGGGAGGATGGATTCCCTCAGAATATCCCCTTCTGAAACTTATAATAATGAGCACAGCAAGGCACCTCTTGATAAAATTAGAAAGGAAGACAGCTTTGATCACAAACCACAGCAAGTTGCAGGGAAGGAGGTGCTTCTAGATAATACTTGTGGCAAACCCAAATTAGTTTTTGAGACAAATCACAATAAACCATCTGAAGGTATGCCTTGTCCCTCTACAGAAGTTTCCTATGTGCATAGTTCTCAAGCATTGGAGTCCTATGAGGTGGCTCAATCTGCTATTTGGGCTAATCCTGAATCATACTCTCAATCAAATGTTGGTATTCATAACTTGGATCCTGAGGAAATTCATTATGGCAACCCTGTATTATCTGGTGTTGAGTCTTCTCATCTAACTGATAGAATTCCAGCCCCTGCTGAGCTGAAGGATGACACTTCACGTATCCAGCCCAAGATGGTACCAGTTGGTGCGGAAGCCTTCCCCTCGAGTAATAATACACTGTCTTCTTTATCTCCATCTGGTAGAACTGGAGATGTTCAAGATTCATCAAGCTCACTTTTCAGCAATCAGGATCCTTGGACTCTGCGCCATGATACTTATTTTCCGCCTCCAAGACCAAACAAAGTTCTGCCCAAAAAAGAAGCCTTTGCTAATAGGGATCCATTTGGTGAGAGCCATTTGGGCAATAGTGGGGAAATAAATACAGAAGTACGCCTGGAGGATGGACTTCACCAGTCACTGGGCAATCAGAGCAAGGATTTCCATTCAGAGCATTCTAGGTCTTCTAAAGGTCAGTAATATGTTAATTTGCTTGTGTAATTAATTAATTACTATATAATGTTTGTTTGCGGGGTTTTTTTTATTTTTTTTATTGGCTTTATATGTCAAAGGCTCAGTGGAGGAACAGATTAAGCAAGATCTTCAAGCTGTTGCTGAGGGAGTAGCTGCTTCTGTTCTTCACTCAGCTACATCTTCCAATCCTGACTTGCATGATAGAAATGAGTCTGAAGCTATTCAAGATGGAGATAATCAAAATAGCAGTGTTGACATGCAGCGCAAAGCTAAAGCTGAGGTCATTTACTTTCTTCTTTTTTTTTTTCCCCTTCCAGCGGGGTGGGGGGGATTATTTTACTTGTTGGTTTCTTTCTTTCTTTCTTTATTTTTTTCTTTTCCCTTGTTTATTTCAGGATGTCAAGAACAAACTGCCGGATAAGGCACACCTTGGTTTTCCAGTATCAGATGGCATTGGCCACTTGCAGGTTGAAATTTTGGTTTTTCATTTTTATTGAAATTATATTTCTGTTTTGCTAAATTGGCCTCTTATCCCAAGCTGCGATTGTTGGCAGATTATAAAAAACAGTGACCTTGAAGAGCTGAGAGAATTGGGTTCTGGCACCTTTGGCACCGTTTATCATGGAAAATGGAGGGGTACTGATGTCGCAATCAAACGGATAAATGATAGGTGTTTTGCTGGGAAGCCTTCAGAACAAGAGCGGATGGTTGGTGTATTTTTATTGTAATGGGTTCCAATGTAGCTTTCCCCCCTTTTTCGGCTTGCTTATTAATTCACTACATTTTGGTCTATGGATTCAGAGAGATGATTTCTGGAATGAGGCAATCAAGCTTGCTGACTTGCACCATCCCAATGTGTTAGCTTTCTATGGTGTTGTGCTTGATGGCCCTGGAGGTTCTGTGGCAACAGTGACAGAGTATATGGTTAATGGTTCTTTAAGAAGTGCATTGCAGAAAAATGAAAAGTAATGTATTCTTTCCTTCCTCTTTTTTGTCCTTGTGGCTTGGCCTTATGTCATTTTCAAGGTTATGTAAAATTGACACAAGTAATTACGTCAGGAATCTTGACAAGCGTAAGCGCCTCTTGATTGCAATGGACGTGGCCTTTGGAATGGAGTACTTGCATGGAAAGAATATAGTGCATTTTGATTTGAAAAGCGACAATTTACTGGTCAATCTCCGAGACTCTCACCGCCCAATATGCAAGGTTAGTGAATCGGCCTGATTTCTTTACAACCTCATTCTAGTCCATTTTCTGAGTTCAAAATGTGCTGAACTATTGTTCTAGTATCACCTTGTTGTCAAATAAACAAAGACCATATAACTATGATTAAGTTAGCGAGGTACCACCTTGTTTCTTATATGTCAACCGATTTCATGTTCTCTAGTAGTTGTTCATAAGAGCCATCTTCTCTAGATTCTCTACTTACCCTTTATGGGAAATTCACAAGCACATATTGATATCGGCTTATATATTACAGCATAATCTGGAGAAATTTCTTATGTAATTTGCAATATTTGCAATGATGAGCATAGAAATTATGCATTATGGACGCTTTTTTTTTTCTAAAATTTCGTGTGTCAAACACTTAAAGGTCTGTGTCTGTATACTGGTTCATTACATAAATTCACCCTCATGTTACCATGTACATTTTGAGGATATTATGTATTTGATCACAAAGCTTATTCACAGTCATTATTATTCAAAATTGTTTCATTATCTATGGTTCTTATGTGTGCAAGCTTAAACTCGATGACATAGGACAAATTGGGAAATTTCTGTGTGTGCTTGTGGTGGGTTTAGGGTTAGAAGAATTTGTGGATCTAGGTTCTAGAATTGTCAAAGGGTTTGAAGCACCTATGTTGACCACTCCAAACACGAGCAATTGAATATCTAGAACGAGTAGACATAGTCTTTTTCCTTACGTTGAGTTGCAGTTATCATTTATTGTCATTGTCAAAATAATTTTCATCTCCCCCAACTAATACTAGGATTGTTGTTTCTGAGAGTTGAGCTGGTTTGAGTTAAATTAATAATTATCTAGTAGTCCACTACATAGATTTTTACCATCCCTTTATTTATTTATTTTCTTTTTTGTTCTCCAACGACTGAAGTTGCACAAATCATCTACTTTTAAATTGGTAAACATGCCTATTGAATACCTAATCTAATGATTGTGGGTGTTAGCCCATCTGTATATATTTTTTCATCTTTCAATAACTTAGTAAATCCCAGTTATTAAAAAGATTAAAAGATTAATGACTATAACTTTGAAATGAATCACTTCTTTTAAATGATAAGTGAATTAAAACTTTAAAAGATATGCCAATGAGTGCTAACACGTGATTCTGTCACATGCCTGTTAGTCGTGTTTTAGAAATTTCAGTTTCTGTAATTTTGATTTAAAGCATGCTTTCTGTAATTCACTTATAACTAATGCTCATTGGAAATGGAACTTGGTAACTCTAGGTCCCATGTGCGTCAGATATCCAACCCAATCAACTTGCTAATTTTTTAATTCTAAAACTAATTTTGAACAGTTCGATCTCGAATTAGGGTATTGAATCTATTGATTGCAAAAGTTTATAGTTTAGGGTAGATATTTCAATTCCTATAATTTAGGACAGATAGCAACAATTAAGAGAATTAACCCTCAATTTAAGTTACAATATAAGACCAGATTTTTAACTCCAAGGGATAGCATAATCAGTTGGGGACTATGCATCATAATGTGGAGGTCACTAATTCTAACCTCCTGTTGGAAATAAAACTTACTAATAATAATAAAAAAGTTTCAGACCAGATTTTTACTTGTTCATTTTTGAAGGTTTTTTTTTAATTTTTTTTTTAGTTGGCAGTACTGTGTTGTTGTATTTTGGCACGTCTGATATTTTGTTTTTATGTTCATTTCAACTGCCTGCCATTCTCTGAGTATTCATTAATTTGAGAGAGTGATTTTAAACTTACGTTTCTTGGAACCAGGTTGGTGACTTGGGCCTATCCAAGGTAAAATGTCAGACACTGATCTCAGGTGGTGTTCGGGGAACACTCCCTTGGATGGCACCAGAGCTTTTGAATGGTAGCAGTAGCCTTGTTTCTGAAAAGGTTTGTGCTCGACTGTTTCATTTATTCGTCCTCTATAATAATCCCTCTCACTCACTGAATTTGACATTTGTGCTTTGAAAATTCCTTATGTAATAGGTTGATGTATTTTCATTTGGTATTGTATTATGGGAACTCCTTACTGGAGAAGAGCCTTATGCAGATTTGCACTATGGGGCTATCATAGGTAATCTTTTACTTGTATTCAATCACATGATAATTGGTTATCTTCCCTTTTGGTTGAGTCAGAAATTGAGATGCTGATAATCGTTGCAATTACAATTCAGGGGGTATTGTGAGCAACACATTGCGACCACCCATACCAGAATCTTGTGACCCAGATTGGAGATCACTGATGGAGAAATGTTGGTCAGCAGAGCCATCAGAAAGACCAAGCTTCACTGAAATTGCGAATGAGTTACGTTCTATGGCAGCAAAGCTTCCTCCCAAAGGACAAAACCAACAGTAGCAACTCCCCCCCTCCACACAGTCTCAAGTTCAGAAATGATTACAGGCAAGCCGCTTCCACTTGGAGTCTCTCCCTATGGGCTAAAGGCCCGTGTCTCACAGGCTGTTGGAAGATAAGTGATGTCTTGTGCTTGAATGTAACAAGGAAGATCGTCTTACTCTCTATGGTTAGAAATTTTTTAGTGGTTACAAGTTTTCAGTTTTTTAGGTCTAGTTTCCTGATGTATGTGCTGCTGTACATTTCTTCTGTCATTTTTGTGTTACCAAAACCCCATTAGATCATTAGTAATTTGGGTATGATTGGCGCCAATGCTTTGTTTGAGCTCCTGCTCCCCTTAAGGAGGGGTGTAATATTTTCTTTTTCAAATTCTCTTAGCTCAAATTTTGAGGAATCTCTACATGATCACCTATCCATAATTATGAATTAGGATTCTTTTAGAGTTACTACGGTAATTTTAGAAGTTCTCAATATCCTCATCTCTCAATATTCTTTTGGGTAATTTTTAATAAATTATTTTAGGAAAGTTTTGACACTAATATCAAGAGAAAAACAATTCTTAGGTACTCCCGAAGTACGGAGAATGGTGCTTACTCATCTCATATTCATGGTGGGGTTTACTCATTAAATTTATGGTAGGGTCCACCATAAATGTGAGATGAGTGAACACCATTTCATTATACTCATGGAGTACTTAAGAATTTTTCTCAAGAGAAATATAAAAGGCCAAAAAAAAAATTTTTTTAATTACCTTTTTTTAAAAAAGTTTTTGAAAAATATTTTTTAAATTAATACTCTTAAGACATTTGTTAACTTTTCCTGTTATCCACTAATGCTACTATTGTAGTCTAAACCCTTACCCCTAGGGATGGCAAAATATGCCTAACTCACAGGTATCCGGTTCGACCTGACCCTAATGGGGTGGGTTTTACCCGATTTGTGAAGCGATGGGGCTAGTTTGGATTTAAATAAGAAACCCAAAACGAGTTCGGGTCAGGTTCAGGTATTATGCAAACCCGGCTCGAACTCGACCTGTATACATATATAATATTAAAAAAAAAAAAATTAAAAACCTTAACCCTAAGTATAAATATCTTCTAAACTCTCTCTTCATCTCTCAGCTCTCTCACTGACACGGCCGCCTCTCCTCTTCATCTCTTAGCTCTCTCACTTACACGACCACAAGTAGTCAAGCACAGCTCTCTGACTCTCTCATCTTCATTTCATCCTTGTTGATCTCGCATAGGCCTCTCATCTCCCTTGCCCATCTGCCATATCCCTCAACCATCTCGCACTAATACCTTACCAGTCAGCCACTCTCTCACGGCCTCACTCAGTCGCCCCCCTCATGGCCTCGCTCATCTACCCTCTCACGGCCTCGCTCCACCTTGCTCTCCTTTTTTTTTTTTTTTTTTTTTTTTTTTTTTTTTTTTTTTTTCTGGGTTTAGTTTGTCTCAATCATGTGAGTTTGTGTTTGTATTTATGATTTTTGTGTTTGTGATTTTGAAAGGGAAAATCATAAATCTGAAATTTGTGTTTAGTTTGTGATTTTGAAAAAGAAAATCATATATATGAAATTTGTGTTTATGATTTGTGTGTTTATGTTTGTGTTTGTGTTGGGATTTGTGATTGTGTTTGTGATTTTGGGCTGGAAAATCATAAATCTGAAATTTGTGTTTCTAATTTTGGGTCGGGCATGACGGGACAGGGCGGGTTTGGGGTGAAAAAAAAACCCGTTTATTAAACGGGCTGAGTTCGGGTCACGGGAGTGGGTCCACGAGTTGGGTTCGGGTATAGAAAAACCTGCCTTAAATCCGACCCATTGCCATTCCTACTTACTCTGTGCATTTTGTGCTCAGGGAGGTACCACATGTATCATGATGTTCAGTTATTAAATTACTTAGATGAATGCTACAATTGTAACCCTTCCCCTGTGCATTTTGTGCTTGGGGGAGGTAGAGTTGTGCTAGGACCATCAAAAATGGCACAAAGTTGTGTTGCAACTCGCCACGTGGCGAGTTGTGACTGGTGAAGGAGTGTTTGTGGGCCATATGGGGACACACTTTCACCAATTATAACTCGTCACGTGACGAATTGTGACACAAGATTATGTCATTTTTAGTGGTCCCAGCATTTTTCAGGAGAGGTAGCACTTTGACCGAGATGTTCAGTTATTAAATACTTTGTTGGTGATAAGAATGAGGAAGCTATGGAGCTGGCAGTGTGCTATTGGTTCCGGTCTTTTGGAGGATAAGATTGTTTGGTACAAAGGCAATGTGAATGCCTTTGGTTTCAATGTGAGTTGAATTTGCTAAGTTGGCTTTGGATTGTCTATTTAAAAATTTTTAATTGATGTGAATTTTTATTGGGCCACCTCTTATACCTTGCAAGAATTGCCTATTCACCGATTGTAGGTGCTATGCTCTTGCCATATTGGGGGTAGGAGGTGAAGCCTTATTCTTTTGAAGTAATTGTATCATTGACCAATATGTATACACCTAAAAAAGAAGAATGTGACATAAAGTTACCAGTAAATTTAATGTAATTGCTATCATATGTGACAATTTTACTATCCAAAGTGATGTCTTTAATAACCAGTGTGACTATACAAGGAATTTAAACCAAAAATAAAAAATAAAAAATAAAAAATAAAAAATAAAAAATTAAAACAAGAAAAATAAACATTAAAAAGAAAAAAAAAAGAAAAAGAAAAAAAAAAAAGAATGCGGTATAAAGCTACCAACAAATGTAATATAATTATTGTTATATGTAACGTTACTACTGATAACTATATAAGGAATTTAAAAACAACAAAACAAAAAGAGGAAATGCCAAAGCTATTCCAAATTTTGTTACAAAATTATTACAAGGTGACATGGCAATAAATATAATTGGTGTCACTTTAACAATATAATTAGTAAATGTATGAATTAACTTTTTGTGGTTGTTGACCATTGCTATTCAATATATATGACTTTATTATTAGACTTTAAAAAAAAAAAATTTTAAAAAGAATGCTATCTAAGGTTGCCAACAAATTAACAAATGTGATTTAGTTACTATCATATGTGACAAAGTTATTAATGTGACTAGCTATATTATTTTTTAAGCATTCCTATCAAATGGTAGTAATTATTATTACATTAAATTGATAATAATTGCTATCATATAAACCATTAAAATATTATTATTAAGTATTAATATCATATGATAGTAATTATTACATTACATTGTAATAATTATTATCAGTTATAACTACATAAAACTCTCCCCCCAAAAAAAAAAAAAAGTATAAAGCATTGAAAAAAATAAAAGGAAATAGCATATGATCGCCTATTATACTAGTAGATTAAATTATTTCAAAAAAGAAAAAAGAGAGATACTTTTCTTAACAAAAAAAAAAAAAAAAAAAAAAATATTAGAGATACCTTTTGAGTTTTGACCACTATAATTGGGCTTTCTTTGTGAAATCGTTTTAGAAGCGTGTGGCTTGATTTTGATTAGTACTAGTCAACCTCAATTTTGAAGGCCCTGACCGTGAACACGAATAAGCAATCAATCCTACGTTTTTATATTTCTTATTTTGTTGTTTTTTCCATATAATAAACCAATTATTAGCGACAATCGTGTTATAGAAATATATAGCAGCGTACGATCGTAGAAAACGCGTGTAAGCATGAAAAACACGTACAAGTAAAATCCTAATACAACTTTGAAATAGGATTTCATATTCAATTTCCCTTGAAGATAGGATTGGCAACTCATATATTAAACCCATTTCTTATTTTTTTTAAGGCTTCTCTAGTTTCTCATAAATCTCTCTCGCAAAACACACATACACAAACATGGCTGCCCTTTATGATGAAAAACCATTAAAGGATAATGAAGAAGGAGAAGCTATGTATGACTATGATGAAGATTCTGCTTCTGGGTCAGGTTGTGGCTGTTTTCGGCTTTTGGGGTTCAGACCACAGAGGAAAAGAAATGACAACGAAAGCAAATATCTTTTGCAGCAAAAGGGAGAACTCAGGGAATCATGGTGGAAGAATAAACTGAATAAGGTTAAGCAGGTAACAGAAGTATCAGCCGGGCCCAAGTGGAAGACTTTTCTGAGAAAGTTCAGTGGATTTGGGATTAACAAGAACAAGAAAGATAGGAACAAGTTTCAGTATGATCCACAGAGTTATGCTCTTAATTTTGATGGTGGTTTTGATAGTGAGGAAGATGACCTGGTTCTTGGTTTTTCGTCGAGGTTTGCTGCTCCTATTCATAATCACGAAGAACAGCGGAGAATTGGATCAGGAAGGTGATGGTTTTGTTTGTATAAATTTTTTTGATGATTCGCATCTCTTTGTACTGTTTTTTTTTTTTTCCATAGAATATTATTGTTCGTCCATAATCTTTAATTTGTGTCTGTCTTTTTTGAATTTAGTTTTGTGTTTGATATTATCATCCCTTTTTTCCATAAAATCTCTCATAATTCCTTGTTCACCAAGTTAGAAGTTCAAAATATTAATAATAATTTGTCGCTATCTCGTGCAATGCACCGGATAGTTACAAATGAATTAACTTTTTTTAAGATGAAACAAATACATACCACTAACATTGCTCCTATACTATTCATTTCCACAAAAACAATTAATAGATATTAACAACATGAGGGAAGACATGACAAATATATTTATTGCCTCTTAGACATCAAATTTCAAAATGAAACATAAATGATCCACATTTTCATATGCATATTTTCAGATAACAAGATACTTTGATGTCAAACATGAATAAAAGTATTTCTTTTAGCATTTACTCGATTTGTAGTTTGCATAGAAATCTAAACCATGTTGCCACAATGCATTAAAAAAAAAAACATTATTCATCATGTAAAACTTTATTTTTATTTTTATTTTTTTTAGAAGGATGTAAAACTTTAGTTAAGTCCATATATTACCTTTAAGGGAGACACATAATAGTTACATATTTAACTTCATAGGATCTATACATTACTAAATATTTTACAATTTTATGTACAATCTATATCAATAGGAAATTGTCTAGAAATTAAATTGAATTAACCATTTTTTTTTTTTACAAAGAAAGCACCACTTATATTTTTGAATTGAGAAAAAAATAAATTTAAATTCTTGGACAATCACATTGATCAACAATCAATTAATCATAACTCGATTAATGATCATATTTAACAATAAAAGAGGAGTTACTAATTAATTATATATTTCATAATTTAAATCAAATTCAAATCTATAGAGGTGCAATTCATCCCTCTTAGTGGACTTTTTCTTCTAATGAAAACAGGAGGAAAATAAAAAGTATAATTCAAACTTTTTCACAAACTTCAAAAAAAAAAAAAAAAAAAAAAAAACTTACAAACCTCAAAGTTCATGAACATATTATAACATAAAAAGAAAACCAAAAACTACCCTTAAGTTATGGAAACTCGTTTATCACAAACCAAAGTAGTATTCTTTCTCATTAAAAAGTCAATCTTCTATAATAATACATAAAATAATTTCAAAACACCGTCCCCAAAAAAAGCCAATCTAGTTAATGTAAGCCATAAAAAATTCTGATACCTACTGCGCATTTATCTATAATTTGATTTTTATCTTTTCTTTTAAATTTATTTGTTAACCTTACCTAATTTTGTAACTTCAAACTTAAAATATGCAATTCAATTTTTCCAAGTGAAGATTATCATTGGAAAAATCTAATAGTTATAAATCAAAACTTACAATTCTTAAAAGTATGATGTCAAGAGCATAAAAAAGCTTTGGATAAAGGTGTAATATATAACTTTTGATTTCTCAAGAAAAATGTTATAAGAAATTGTAATGCATCCAAATGCTAATAATGACTATTACATACTGTCAAGGGTGGAAAAGTCTTCTTCCCAACAAATGAGATTTGTGTTGGGTTGGGGGCCTAAACCGAAACTCGACAATGGGTTTGAAGCACGGCCCAAGGGCTATCGGTGAAGATTTGGAGAATTCGCCTTGTTTTATGCCTTGGGCCAAGGTTGTGACTAACAAGGATTATGGGATGGCCCAACAACATTTCCTTCAGCAGACACATCAGCACAGCAGAAAAGGATACTGCAACAAAGAAAGAGCCTAGCAGTAAAATATTCCAATGGTAAATATTCCAACAGTCAAATGAGACAGAATAGAATAAACCTCCAGCCGTTAATTATTTCATAGATTAAGGAGAGTGTCTACATCTCCAAAATCATCACCCATAGGTTCTAGTGAGAAGAAGTCCTCTAATACAAGAACATGAGGGGAAAACTCTATAGTAACAATTACATTATAACCTTTAATAGTAAATGAATAAACAAACACTATGGGTTTCATTATAACAAGTACTGGAGAAAGCTTAGTGCAAGATGAAGGGAGAGAGAGATTCCAGCTAACGCAGCAAGATCATTATGATGCCAGGGTATGCTCGTGGGTATAGTATATGTAATGAGTAGTGAGGGTCATTTCTGGTAGTATAAGTAATGAGAGAGAGAGAGAGAGAGAGAGTATTTAGTAGAGCTGCTAGGACTTTCTGCTAGGAATGGATAAGAGCTTATAAGTAGAGGTGTGAGAGGTATTTGTAAGCTAGGGGCTGAAGAGCTTAGTTTCTAAGTTTGAAACTAAGAACTCAGAGGCTCAGAACTTTGCTAAGAGCTTTAAGAAAATTAGGGAGAGAGGAAAATAGAGAAGTTTATGAGAGAGTTCTTCTCTATTGGTGTGTGTTGAAGTGTTGGTGGAGATCTCTATTTATAGTTGGGTTTGAGGGGGTAATTAGCAAATAATCTCTGCCAAATCATTCTCAATCTTTAGAAAATCCTTGGAAAATCGTTCCTAGAATTTGGCCAAGAGTGGTAAATTCAGCTTTAGAATGTTCTTGCTGTTTTGGGTAATAGCAGCTGGAGTTTTGACTTAGAATTAAATGCTGATTCCCTTCAGCCAATGGAATTAGAGCATGTATTAGGCTAATGATCTTGGTTGTCTACTGCTAGAATTAGAGCTTCCTAGGGCAGATTATGTCACCCCAAGCCAGGTGTCAATCTTGGAACCCTCTGCTAGGAACTCTGCTGGAGATCTCCTTGGTGTCCTCCAAACCACATTTCCCTAAGTTTCCCAATTTGGGTTCATGTGCTTGGTTTATGAATTAGAAAGTACACGTTTTTGGCATAATAATGAGCTATTTTCAACCTATTCTAGAAGCTTCCATGGCTGTTTATGGCTGCCCCATAATTCCTTGACCGATTGTGTTGGAGAAGAGAGAGAGAATGGCAGGCTGTAGCTCCACAATTTTGTGTCTTGTCAGCACAACTTTTGTGTCACATCAGTAATTATGAAAATTAACTTGCCAAAGAAGGGTGTAAGCTCAGCTGGACATGTGTCCTCTTTTGCTTTGATTTGACAAGCTAAAAATGATGGTAATGGGCCCCAGCTGTCAGCTTAGCTGTGTTGAAATTTGACCAGTGGTTAATCTAACCATTTCAGTTGCTCAAGTGATCCTTGGTTGCTGGGATTATCACATGGGCTAGGTTGTCCCAGTTGGGCCTTGTTGTTGGGCTTCTTTGGGCTTGTTCATCCCTACAAAATGAATAGTTTTGCCATAAGTGACATATATGGGCTTTCATAGCTAGAGTTTCTTATGGAAAAATAAGTATAGTTCTATAATTTTTGTAGAAGAATTAGTTCTAAAAGATGAGTAATGTATCATAAGTAGTTTATGCTTCCCATAAATTAGGGACTTTAGTACATGAAAATATGTTTTTGTCAAGAAATAGTTTTGGGCTTTGAGCATAATGTAATTATTTTTGCCAAATGGTATTTGGGCTTTAATAGAATAGTTGTTTGCCCAATAGTTTTGGGTTTTTTTTAATAAAAGATGCCAAAATAATATTGGGCTTTTGGGAATAGTTGGGCTTTTGTAAGTAGTTGTTAAAATAATATTGGGCTTTTATAAATAGTTGCCAAGATAAGATTGGGCTTTAGTAAGTAGTTGCCAAAATAATATTGGGCTTTTGTAAATAGTTGTCAAAATAATATTGGGCTTTTATAAATATGTGCCAAAATAGTATTTGGGCTTTTATAAATAGGTGTCAAAATATTATAATATTGGGCTTTAGTAAGTAGTTGCCAAAATAATATTGGGCTTTTGTAAATAGTTGTCAAAATAATATTGGGCTTTTATAAATAGGTGCCAAAATAGTATTTGGGTTTTTATAAATAGGTGTCAAAATATTATTTGGGCTTTATAAATAGGTGCCAAAATATTATTTGGACGTTTTGAGATTTTGTAAAAATACTGCCGTGTAGCAACGAACTTAGTAAGAGTGCCGTGTAGCAACGGGCTTTTAGAGGTGTCGTGTAGTAACGAGCTTTAGGATGTCATGTAACAACGGGCTTTTAGAGATGTCATGTAGCAACAAACTTTAGGGTGCCGTGTAGCAACGGGCTTTGTAAGAGGGTTTTGTTGGGCTTTTTGGGTTTTGCCCACAAGGTAAATGAGTTTGGGCCTTTTGTGGAGATAGTATAATTTTGTGGCCCAATTTTGGTAATGGTATGATAAGTATTTTTGTGAAAACCCAAGTTGAATAATACGTGGGATATAATGGGTAATATTTGTAAGAGGGCCCAAGGTAATTTATGGGATTTATATGGGAAATATTTGTGGGAGCCCAAGTTGGGTAATAATATGAAGAATATTTGGGTAATATGTGGGAAGTATGTGGGAAATATTTGTGTGGGTCCAAAATAGTTTATGGGCTTGTATGAGTATTTTAGTGATTGGACTAATGAGATTAGGACTCGAAAATTTGTACCTCAACTCATACCTATCACAAACTGTTGTTACAGTCTAGAGTTTCTTTTCCATGAATTTGGTGAGATCATAGGAAAACAAACCAAATTTCTCATGCATGTATATTCACTTTATAATCTAGCAAATAAATTAAAAAAATTATATTAAAGATGAGAATTGGAGGAGAGGAAAAGAAAAAACAAAACTAACCCCGCCCACTCCTCTTTTATTCAAACATGAACCACAAAAAATAAATTAACCTCCACTCTTGCACAGTAAATGTCGAATATGGTGGAAATTAAACAAACACTAGAACTACAACTTTATACTAGAAATACAACTTTTCAAGCAAATTGAAAAATAAGGACTCCTAAATAGAAAAACTACTAGCTTACCACAACACAATGACTCCAACTTGACCATCCGGTTTTGAGAGATAAGAAGTTGCTACAACAATTTTACGTTTAGGGTTTGTGGAGCATAATTATTATTATTTTTTTGATAAAAATCCATACGTATTCCATGGTAGTTTTTGTATTTGTATGACTTTCACATCTCCAGGACTCTCGAGCCACATCTCAACATTGCCATTCCACGATTTTTTTTTTCATAAAGAAGGCTTTGCGTTTAAGCCATGAGAAAAAAAGAGAGAGAAATAGATAGGGGCAGCATGAAGAGAGGAGTGATTGTGCGAAGGAAGACTAGAGTGAGAGAGAAAAAAAAAATCAGAATTTAAAAAAAAAAAAATAATGCTGACGTGAAAATTTGTGGAGCTTAGCAAAAAGTAGGAGGTTTCGGTTTTATAATAATAATAATAATAATAATAATAATAATAATAAAATTTATAATTTATCATCAATAAAAATGTTTATGCACCACTTTTGTAAGGAGAAAAGAAAAGAAAAGAAAGAGTTTTGCCCCCATTGGCAATAGACGTGCCTGCATTATTAATCAGTTTTTGATAAATCATAGTTGGGTTGGGGGATTAATTGAATTATAAGTTTGGCACGCCTGCACTAATAAGTACTATCATAATATATATAATATAGTTTAATAAACTTATAGTTGTTCGATGGATTAAATAGTTTTGAAGAGTCTTAGACGACAAGTTTGATAGTCAGCATGCTCGAGTAAGGCATTCAAGAATTACGGGTTCAATCTTATAAATAAATATTATTTATTTATTTTTAAATTAAGGATTCAATATTGTTAGGAATTTTCTTTTATTTTGAGAAGAAAAACCTCAAACTTTCATTAAAAAAACTTATTAGTCATGATCGGCAATAAGAACACCATGAGGGTGTGAAGGAATATCTTTCATACATACTGATAAACTTCTAACGTTTTTTGGATGTTTAACTAGGTTGGCTATGAGCTATGTAGTTGTCTAATTTATGTATATGAGAAAAAGAAATATTATTGAGGGCATCTATAGTGGACTAAACAGAAGTAAGAAGGTGAGTAAAGGAGGCAAATGACTCATCTTCACTTTTAAAGGCTTTGACCATGATTACCACCTGAGAATCTCCTTCCATGGATAATCTCACTTTTAAAGGCTTGATAGAAATACCCATTGTTTTAGAATTTTAGCCTACTCCTTTTAATCCCAAAAATGAATATTTGAGATATTGAAACCAAGAATCCATATCCAATGAGTTTCACTACAGTCAAACCTTTAGGATCTATTTTTAGTGCTAGAGGCTCAAGCTCTATGTGAATAAAGATTTCATGGAGGAAATCACTACATAATAAATCCAGAGGTTCTGGGATTATTGTGATAGGAAGGCAAGCAATATGTTTGCAGAGAAGTTTTCCTTTGGTTCTCCATTTTGTAGCAAAATCACCATGCCATATTCTTTAGTGCTTAACTTGATTGGTGTAAGGACCAAATAAACTGACTTGGCCCAAGCCCACTTAGAGTAGTGAGTTATACAGTTCAACCTTGGCCCAAATCAATAAAATTTGTAAGAGAGGGAAACAATTAACAAGAGAGGGCTTTGCCCGAGGATAAAAATAAAGAAGAAAAGGTTGATGTTATAGAATAGATGAGCAAATGTCTCCCCACAAGCCTGCCCGAGGAGGCCAATGTTATACACAAGCCTGCCCGAGGAGGCCAATGTTGCACTATTCACTCTCTTCTTGTTGCACTGCTCAATGTTCTTCTTGTTTCTTTTTCTTCTCCCTTGATACTTGTGTCTGGATCTTTTTCTATGAAAACCATCTTTTTCTTATATACCCCCCTTTCCTTTGCATCCTAACCTTCCATCTTTACCTCCCTCATTTCTCTTTGTGACACTTGTCCCTTTAAACATCTGAAGAAGATAGTAGATGGAGTTTGTTTAGCTGTGAATTACAATGTTCAGATCACTTCCTCTGTTCTGGTCACTTCCTCATCAATACGGTTGATAAAACTGTTGCCCACTATTTAATGCGGAGGCAACAGGCTACTTCTCTCTAGAACCTTCCCATACTCCTCATGATTCTCTTATCTCAGCCAATCCTTCCCACCTAATGCTCTTAAAAGCCTTTTGCCTCTTCATCTCCCCTTCCCGGGTGTACTCCCTCCTCGGGCGTGTGATGCCCCAATGCCAACACTACAGCCCAACAATCCCTTCTTTAGTCCTCGGGCCCCCACAATTGGTATATTGCTTATTTTCAAATTGTCGCGATTAATCATTAATTTGTTATTTTTACAAGTTTAATTAGATAGGGGTCTTAAGCTTAGATTTTTTTTTTTTTCTTCTGAATATTATCTTAATTAAGTACTTAAATCACGGTGTGATGTTGCAAACATAATTGAATGTAATTCGTAAATGACTAAATAATTAATAGAAACTAAATGCGTAATTGAATTAAATCGATAAAAAATAATAAAGTATAAAACTAAATCAAGCAAAAAACTAAAATATTGCAAATAAACCTACTTGTCAAAACAACTAAAATTAAGATAATTTTAAACTAATAGATGAGATTGCAAAGATAAAGTTGGTAGTCTTTTTCTTATTTCAATGACCAAAATGCCCCAAACATCTAAAATGATTAAAATATACACCTCGACATTGCTAAAATGAGCAAAATGCCCCAAAATCCTCTAGAATGAGCAAAACAATTTGAAAACAACCAAAATACCCCCAAAATCTAAAAAATCGAGTGTGTTTTGGCTTAGTTTAACTTTAGAGTTATTTTGGTCATTTTCAGAGGTTTAGAGGGCATTTTGCGAACTATCTGGTCTTTTTCCCTTAATTTTTTAAAAAATTAGCAATATGCCCCTATTTCGAAACTATATAGGGAAATGCCCCTGTTTCGATACATGATTACCCTAAAATCGAGTTTCAATGAAATACTTGATTCATATAAAATCGAGTTATGCCCGATCAAACTTTAAAATATATATTTGCATGTAACTCGACTTTGAGAAAATCGAGTTCCATGCAAACTTTTTTTTATAAGTGTGAGCCTTATAGTGGCGTTTTTAAGCCCTACAGTGACGTTTTAAAATCCTATAGCGGCGTTTTCTTGCAAATTTTTTTTTTATAAGTGTGGTCACCCCATACCAGGTTCAAGGAGTCTCTATAGTGTAGTTTTTAAGCCTTATAGTGACATTTTAAAGCCCTATAGTGGCATTTTCTTGCAAATTTTTTTTATAAGTCTGATCCCAGGTTTAGGGAGCCCTATAATGATGTTTTTAAGCCCTATAGTGGCGTTTTTGAACTCCATTTCCATAAACTCGAGTTCCATGGTTGTTTTTTTTTTTTTTTTTTTTTTTTTTTTTTTTTTTTTAAGTTTTATCGGGTATAACTCGATTTTTTATGAATCGAGTATTTCATTGAAACCCGATTTTAAGACAATCAAGTATCGAAATAGGGGCATATTGCTAATTTTTTTAAAAATTAAGGGCAAAAGGCCAGATATTCTGGTATTTTGCTTTATGTTTTTTTGTAATATACCATGAAGATCATGCCAAAATCATAAAACATGTTAAATGCTTTTCATGCAAAATATGGCCACATTTTTATGAGGATTTTTCATATACACATAATTTTTTAAATATAATTTAAAAAAAAAACTTGTAAATTTTAAATGGTGTCATTTCTATCAAATACCTCAATTTATAGTGAGGAGTTCTCTTATTCTAAATTTTAATTGAATAACATTTATATTTTGATATTTTTTTTACTTAAAAATCTAATTTTCTTGCCTTTTGAGATGCAAGATTACTACTACTTATGTTTTTGTGTTCAACTTCTGCTAAGATTTTATTTTCAACTGGTAATATCACCAATTCACTTAATCTTCTTTGTGACATATTCTATCTTAAATATGATTTTATTAACTTTAATTTTAAATAACTTTTTTATGCAAATGCAACTTTATGATGTGTTGTTAGTTATATATAAGCATTAATTAGAAAGAGCAAGATACTGTTAGTTAATATTTCTCCCTAATTGCATTAAAAAAATCTAGTCTTTTTACATAACTTATATGTTAATTAGACTATTTTCATTTATTTTCATATTTAAAATTTTAATTCTAAAAATAAATCTAAATAATAAATATTATTATGAGAGTTTAAAATTGGTAAGGATAAGATGTAAATCAGCATTTTATTTAAAATTCAATACATCTTACCACACCTAATAACATTTCAATAAATTTTCAATTTGGTTGAATTTATATATGGGTATTAGAATTAATTAGGTGTGGTTGTGCTTATTTTTAAATCTGTGATAAGATAATGTAATATATTACGATTGGAGGGGTAAAATATTAGTTTTACATCACATATTTACAAAATCTCCAGGTATTGAATAATAATTTTTTCGAAAAAAAAAAACTATTAATTTTAATTTTAATTTTAATAGAGAGAGTGTAAGGCCTCAATTTGTAACGAACCCTTAAGAATAAAATTTGTAGAGATGTGGGTGTAAGGATTTGGCATCACCGAAGTAAACAATGGCTGGTATAAAGTTTATAATGAATAATTGATGGCATGAGATTCATTGGAATCTAAATGTGAGAATTTGGCTAAGTGTTTGTGAAGCATACTTGTCCTCGGCCCAGGCCGAGGATTTATTCTTCTTTGAACTTCTCATCGACCTCCCTTTATGCTGGGAGCCCTCTTGGATATATAGTCTCCTTTTTGTTAATCTTAACCATCCACTTGTCAATTATCTGGACTATGTGTACAGGGATTTGTCCCATCATCTGTAATTAGCAGGCTTTATGTTAGTTCTTAGCCACCTTTGCAGACTTTCTATTAGTTGGAGTAACCGAGGCAACTGGGTTTGTTGGTCACATCACCATTAAAGCAGTCAGAATGTTGGTGAGATATATTCAATGAATGAGGGATATTTTCCCTTTAGCGAAGTCGGTGTGCCGAGGACGTGTCATCGTCAGCAAGGCCTTTGGGTGACCTGAGCTATTTTCATTATCCTCGGCCTTCACAATATCCTCGGCGTGGGCCTTGGGAAGGGTATAGAGTGGGTCAGAGTAGTTAACGATTGGGGCCCCACAATAGCCCCTCAAAATTCTGCTGCACGTCCCTTTGGGCGGGGAGGAGGATTTTGACTTCCTCAGCGCATTTTCTCGGCCTGTTGGGCTCTACCTCATCGTCAATGTTATCGCTATTTCAGCTGTTTTTGCAGCTTTCTTTTTGCGCAAAGGGTCGCCCGAGGATGGATAGGTTTGGGTCGTTCGTGCTTTAGCGCTCAATTTCCCATGGTTTTCGTTCCTGACGGGGCTCATTATTCAGCGCCTAAAAAGGGGTTGGCTTTGTCTCAGATCTGGACTCGTGATCCATACAAGGACCCTGGTTCCGTTTAGCGTTTGTATTGCCTCATAGTGACTGGTTCCTATAAAGGTTTGGGTCTGAAGACCATGCAAGACCCTGGTTTTTCTTAGTACTTAGTTTTTATGAGGAAATATTCTTCTTGTTGGCCTGAGACCTTGGACCATGTAATGTTTAAGTTTTGTCTAACGCTTGGCTCTTATTCTAAAACATCTGAAGTATCTGGTTTCCCCATGAGGCTTGGGTCCGAGGACCATGCAATGCCTTAGTTCTGTCTAGTACCTAGTTTTCTCCTTTTATTCATCTGAAGTATCTGGTTTTCCCATGAGGCTTGGGTCCGAGGACCATGCAATGCCTTGATTTTGTCCAGTACCTAGTTTTCTCCTTTTATTCATCTGAAGTATCTGGTTTCCCCATGAGGCTTGGGTCCGAGGACCATGCAATGCCTTGGTTCTGTCCAGTACCTAGTTTTCTCATTTTATTCATTTGAAGTATCTGGTTTCCCCATGAGGCTTGGGTCTGAGGACCATGCAATGCCTTGATTCTGTCCAGTACCTAGTTTTCTCCTTTTATTCATCTAAAGTATCTGGTTTCCCCATGAGGCTTGGGTCCGAAGACCATGCAATGCCTTGGTTCTGTCCAGTACCTAGTTTTCTCATTTTACATCTGAAGTATCTGGTTTCCCCATGAGGCTTGGGTCCGAGGACCATGCAATGCATTGGTTCTGTCCTGTACCTAGTTTTCTCATTTTACATCTGAAGTATCTGGTTTCCCCATGAGGCTTGGGTCCGAGGACCATGCAATGCCTTAGTTCTGTCCAGTACCTAGTTTTCTCATTTTACATCTGAAGTATCTGGTTTCCCCATGAGGCTTGGGTCCGAGGACTATGCAATGCCTTGGTTCTGTCCAGTACCTAGTTTTCTCATTTTATCATTTATTTTATCTATTTATCCGTAGCCGTTTTAATTCTACATTGCTATAATTTACAATAAGTATTAAATAATTACATTTTTCAAGCGGAATAATAATAATAATAAATGCTGGGGTTGGTGGAGGATAAGACCTTGCCGTGTTTTGCCTCTTCATTTGATGGGACCCTTCTGATTACGAGGTGTCTCCTAGGTTGTCCGAGTAACGTGTTCTGATGTTTCGGCGCCTTCTCGTTTAATGAGACGCCTCCTCATTAATGCCAGCCATGGATCTACGAGGATCTAACGGTTGATAGGCCCCTTGGAACTTGGGGCGGAATTATTGCCTCCGGAAATCTCTCCCTGGGATTTATTGCGGATTGGCCTTCATCAATATTCCGCCCCCTATATAAGGCGTTTCTAGGGCAACCTTCTCCTTCACACTTGACAGACATCCATCTTAAATTTCTCCCAAAAATATCACCCCAAAAAGGCTCTGCCAAACATAGCCGTTTGAGCCCCTTCGAATGAGTTGGCCCTTAGAAAGAGCAATCTTGGGGATGCACAGCCCCTATCAGGAGCCGAGGATGGCACTCCGACCCTGGACGTTACGTTGGGGTTGGAGTAGGGGAAATCCAAGGGTTCTCCTTCTTTTCAACCTAACCAAAGGAGGAACCCTCCTCGCCGTTTGGAGGAGGATCCAGGAAGAACGTAACCACCTTCCCTTGGGTATGGGTCCTTGACCCTCAAAGCCGACTGCATTGGGGGTGGGAGGGAAACCAGGCGGAACCCAGAAGTGGGGCCGTCATGTGCCGCGACCTCTTCCACCTCCTATGTAGCTCTTCTTCCCTCTTTTCTCTTTTTTCTCTTCTTCTTTTGCTCCTCAACGAGCCTTCCTTTTTTCTTTTCCTCTTCTCTTGCTTCTCATCCAGCCTTCTTTTCTATCTTTTGTTCCTCTGCCAACTTTCTTTGTTTCTTTTCCTCCTCTCTTCCTTCACTTCTTTTCTATCTTTTGTTCTTCAGTCAGCTTTGCTTTCTATCTTTTGTTCCTCTGCCGGCTCTGTCAAGCATTTGCCTTTGTAGTTAGCTTTAGAACAAGCCCCACGGGCTTCACTTGTAAAAGATGTAATTTTTCTTCATGTATGAATAAAAGAAGTAGACTTGTTTTGTCTCTTTCTATTTTTCGCATATTCTTGTTCTTGTGATTGTTGACTTCTGAATGATTGTTGCTGTAGTAGATTGTATTGTCTTGGTATATTGTTTCTGAAAGAGTTGCCCTTAATTTCTTTACACCGATCACCGTACTTGCCAGCGCACAAATCTGCCCCACGGTGGGTGCCAATTGTAAGGCCTCAATTTGTAACGGACCCTTAACAATGAAATTTGTAGAGATGTGGGTGTAAGGATTTGGCATCACCGAAGTAAACAATGGCTGGTATAAAGTTTATAATGAATAATTGATGGCATGAGATTCATTGGAATCTAAATGTGAGAATTTGGCTAAGTGTTTGTGAAGCATACTTGTCCTCGGCTCAAGCCGAGGATCTATTCTTCTTTGAACTTCTCATCGACCTCCCTTTATGCTGGGAGCCCTCTTGGATATATAGTCTCATTTTTGTTAATCTTAACCATCCACTTGTCAATTATCTGGACTCTGTGTACAGGGATTTGTCCCATCATCTGTAATTAGCAGGCTTTATGTTAGTTCTTAGCCGCCTTTGCAGACTTTCTATTAGTTGGAGTAACCGAGGCAACTGGGTTTGTTGGTCACATCACCATTAAAGCAGTCAGAATGTTGGTGAGATATATTCAACGAATGAGGGATATTTTCCCTTTAGCGAAGTCGGTGTGCCGAGGACGTGTCATCCTCGGCAAGGCCTTTAGGTGACCTGAGCTATTTTCATTATCCTCGGCCTTCACAATATCCTCGGCGTGGGCCTTGGGCCGGGTATAGAGTGGGCCAGAGTAGTTAACGATTGGGGCCCCACAGAGAGAAAGAAAGATTAAAATTTAGTGAGTTTGAAAATTTATAAAAATAATTTTTATTCATTACAATTTTTTACTTTAATTAAAATTACTCTTTTTTATTATTATATTTTATTTTAGTGGGCCAACTTTTCCATTTAGGGCCTTAGGCCTTTGCCTAAATGGCCTAATTGACCCAACCGTGATAGAATACTAATTCCTTTATTATTTCCATGATATTTCGGTTCCCTATTCCATCTATAATTCATACGAAGGCTTCTACACGATATAAAAGAGACTTCAGCTTCAGCCCCTAGTTTCTAAAAGATAGTTTCTTACTTGAAAAGATAGACTCCCTCGCGATCTCTCTCAAACAAACATACACAAACATGGCCGATTCCGCTTCTGGGTCAGGGTGTAGCTGTTTTCGGCTTTTTCACTTCAGACAGAAGCAAAGCAACGACAATGAAAGCAAACGTCTTTTGCAGCAAAAAGGAGAACACAATAAGCAGGTTACAGGAGTATTGGCCGGGCTGAAGTGGAATACTTTTATGAGAAAGTTCAGCCGATTCGGTATTAACAAGAACAAGAAAGAGAAGAACAGGTTTCAGTATGATCCGCGGAGTTACGCGCTTAATTTTGATGATCGTTTTGATAACGACGAAGACGCTTTGGTTATTAGTTTTACGTCCAGGTTTGCTGCTCCTATGCGTGATCATGAAGAACAGCGGAAAACCGAGTCAGGAAATTGATAGATTTTGTATGGAAATTTATACGGATTCTTTCTGGGTATCTGGGATAGCTCCTTGTTCATTACGACAATGAAAGCACATTCTTTTGTTGCAAAAAGAGAACACAGAGAGACATGGTGGCTGAATCAACTGAATCAGTTTACAGAAGTTTCGGCTGGCCGGCGCAAGTGGAGGACTTTTGTGAGAAAAAGTTCAGCGGATTTGTATCAGTGGTTTTGATAGTGAGGAAGATGCTTTGGTTCTTGATTTTACGGCATTGAGATTTATATCTGATATAATTCCTTGTTTATAATGATATTTCTATTTGGGTTAGTTCAATGTATTAATTGTATGCGACAATTATGATAGATAACTTTAATGAAATTATATTTTTGATATCTATAAATATATTTTGATTAAAAGATTTATGGATAAATTTCATAAATAGTTCCTATTTTTTACACTGTGTTGGTCTTTATCCTTTCTTTTTTTGATACCATTGAACAGAAAACACAGAATTACATATAGTTACTGTTTACATCACGACGCATAGGAGACCAAAAGTGATGGATTGGCATCTTAGAGCATTCATAGCACCAAAAGTTACTTTATTTATTATACTTACACACTTGCTGCAGCAGTAGATCTATTTTAACTATCAACACAATAAAATAATATAAACATCACAATAAAATAATATACCCCTACAATAAAATAATATATCCCACAACCCAAAAAACTTCCCAGCACCGACCACAACTACCTCTACAATCAGCCACAACCACCACTACCACCACCACCACCACCAACACAGACACAACCAAACCTACAAACAAAATAAAAAACCAAACAACCATCATAGTCACCAATCCACCACCACAGCCACCAAGCCCATAGGAAAAAAAAAATCAAACACCGTATCACCAAACCATAGCCACAACAACCACCATCGCCACCACCACAACCATCAAACTCGCAGAAGAAAAAAAAAATCAAACATCATTCCACTACCATAGCCGATGGATTGATGGCGTGGATTGATGTGGATCGAACGGCGTGGATCGATGTGGATTGACGGCGTGGGTCTGGCAGCGAGGATCGATGGTGGCGTGGGTCGGTAGTGTGGGCTTGGGCTGGCAGCGGTTAGAGAGTTGAGAGAGAGAGAGAGGTGAGATGATCAGAGATGAGAGAGAGCTGAAAGAGTTGAGAGAGAGAGAGGGGTAATATTTTAATCAGGTAAGGATTAAAATATTATTATTTTTAGCTCTCATGAACTGTGCTCTATAGCAATGGAGCTAAAATTTTTAGATTTAGCTCCACTGCTGCAGCAAGACTTTTGTGTTTGTGGAGCTAAATTTTAGCAATATAGCATTATACCTCCATTGCTGTGAATGCTCTTAGTGGCCTGATCAGCTAAATGGCACACTTGACCAAGGACCAAGTTAGTGTTAGGGTTTATGCTCTGAAAATTTAATTTATTAGCATGTTATAAATAATTAAATTGTTTAATTATATGAGACTATTTGTAAATGAACTAATGAGACATTATTATAGTCCTTGAGATGCATTGTATGTGATTTATGTGATTTAGTTATAGAAGATATAAAAGACAAGTTTCTTGTAAGCTCAAAATATAGTTTGTAGTCAATGATGAAATTGGACATTTCTTTTACGAAGACTATAACTCATCAACTAAGATGGTTTGTCTTGATCATGAAAGTGGAGACTTCTAGTTGATATGTTGATATACCTTAAGTGTGTAAGACATATTGAACTGGACCGCTGTGAGATTAATTATTCAATTAATAACTGTCACTTGAATAATTAATCTCATGACTTCTAATTTCATAGACTCTCAATCCTGAGAGGGTAGTGAACCCGATCATGAAATGTAAGTTACTTTGATATATTAGGAGTGAGATCTAGTTTAATAGTCAAAACCTCAGTATGTTAGGTAACCACACGTAGTGTTGAGAGAACACATATTCTCAAGATGGAATTCATAATCTCTTTTTATAGAGACACAATATATCCTTTTGAGATAAGTTTAATAGGAACTGGTTATTTAGGGCTAGCCACTTTAGTAAGGAGTTACTAAAACTTATATTTATGAAATTAGATTTCATAAATATGAATAATTAAAAGATTAAACTGGGTACTCAAGGAATAAAATAGCTGTTTATAAAGTGACAGCTTATTATGACTTTGTTCACTATGGATATTTCATAGAGGGGTCAAATGATATCATATTAGAGTCTTGGGATATAATTTATTAATAAGGCCTAGAGTGTAATTATATTTCCATAGTGGTACTTGTTATATAATTAATGATAACTTTAGACTTGTCAAGAGTTGACATATAAATCTGAGGCCCATTGAAGCTAGAGCCTTATTAGTCCCTTTGGTCCCATCTTAAGCCACACTCTTAAGCCCAATTGGGTTGGCTCAAAATGCTAACCCAATTAGATAATCAGTTATTTATTTAATACGAGTTATTAAATAAAGTAACTGCTAAGGTATTTAAAATGTACGTATGATTAAAAAGAAGCGAAAATAGATTTCCCCTAGAGGATCTTGGAAATATACTTTTTCAAAAGGAAAATTAACGTACACAAGAACTGATTAAGAGACTACTCATCTTGGACATCATGTGAAATTGGGATGAAAATTGAGAGTATTCTCAAGTTTTGTTTTTTAATCTCACTACATCAGGGTACGCTTTTTTTATTATTTTTTTTGTTTTTATTTTTTTTATTTTTTTATGTTCTAGAATTCAAGGTTACATGTTATCTCTCATGATTAAAATAGATTATTGTGTTGCTTTCGTTATGGGTTTTGTATGAGATGCAAAACCAGATTTTCAACAGTCAGCTACAAAAATCAGCCTATGTAAGTCCACTCTGTTGCAAGGACAGGAGGTCTGAAACCATAGTCTATTCCTGCCAGTGAGGAGCTCTTTCTAGATTAGAGACCTGGACTAATCTTCTGCTGTTACATAAAACCAAAATCCGCTGATACCCAAGGTTCTTGGCCTTTGTAATTGCTTCCATCAATGCTTCCCAATGAGTTGCACCCGAGGCAGTTTTAGCAGCACAACTGACAGCACCTGTGAAGATAATGTTTCCCTGCAAATTTTTGGCTTCATATGCATAAGCACACCTATTTGCTTTTTTCCTCTTTATCCCTGCAATCTTGATGAGAATCTGCCAATGCGTCTTTATCCTTTCAATGCCATGTCAAACGCAACAAAATTTACTTGCGACTTCAACGGTCAACTCATATTTAAAATAAAATAAAATTTCTTAAAAAAAAAACTCCAAATTTGAAGAGATAGGAAAGTGTTGTTTTGTTACATAGCAGGTATTCCTTTTCTTTACGAGTTCCTTTAATTACACATGACATCAACATGGATCCATTAGTCTTGCAAGAGTTCCAAGCTCCCTTGAGCACTAGTATAAGGTGTGCCAAATGTCAAATATTTGACATTTAGCACACCAAACACAAAAAAAAATCACATGTTTCAAATTTTAAAACTTTTAGCATGGGTGAATATTACTGTTCTAAATTTGGAACGGTACTAATCATAAATAGCAAATTTTTATTTTTTATTTTTTATTATACTTTCTCTCCTCTGACCTATTGTTCACAATTTGTAAAATTTTTATTTTTTTGAATTGAGATGAGTTTTAATAAATATTATTTTAATGTGTTGTATTTATTATTTTAATAAATGAAATTGAATAATAGAACATGTAATGTTTGGTGTATTGTAAAATAACGTACTAAAATAATAGAGTAGACTTTTTGACGTGTAAAAATGATATATACTTTTGCAATGGCTGATGATGATGCTCTTTTGATGAATCCAAACTGATGTAGAATCGCTCCTTTTTGCCCTCCAATCCACTGCTCCTGATTCTCTTCCCATGGTTGCTTGCTTCCCTTTTGCCTTTAGTGAGCTTGGTTCACCTTGTGAGAGAAGAATTGGCCGACCACTTTGAACTTGATGCTTGTTTCAAATACAAGCTTTGGCTGAGTTCTCTTTGAATTGTTTCGGCTCTCAACATGGAAATTTCAGCAACTCTGCCTTGCATTTTACCGTTGGATTTGTGTCGAACTCACTTCTTTGCTTCTCGTGTGTTAACACAGCCTCTCACGTGGGGCTGTGTGTGGCTTTGAGCCAGGCCTCATGGGCTGGGCTTGCCCCTCTTCTTTCTTATTTTCTTTCCCTCTGTCTGTGTATTGGCCTAATCTATATATATATATATATATATATATATAAAACCGAAGTTTTTGAAATTCTCACAATTTTTTACATCATCACTATTTTATTTTTCTTTTCATTTTAGATTTGAATTTTTATTAGTATCAATAATATTGAAAAACGTATACAAACTTGGAGGCCTATTTAAGGGCTCCATAAAACTTGATGGACAAGAAAATATATTCTAAAATAAGTCCTAATTAATACCTAACCATAATAGGAACCAAATTTGACCTAAAATACATTAAAAGAACCTAAAAATAAGGAAATAAATCACCTAGACCTAAAATAACGTTTTTTGCATAAAAATACCAAAATAACAATATCCTACATCAACTTATCAAAAAAAAAAAAAACTTTAGGATTAAGAAAAAAAGAGAGAAACTCCTGGTAGGACTCTCTCTTCTCTCCTTAAAACCCTAACAATTACCATCTCAAAACCCTAAACTCAACTTCATTTTAAGATTAAAAAAATAAGGAGAGAGACTCACGTAAAAAAAAAAAAAAGTAGGTTTTGTCTTTTTTATTTGCTTTCATATGTGCCTGAAATTTTCATTCTATCTTATTGTTTTATTATGTTTAGAATTGATTTTCTTCTAAGTATTTGGGTTAATCTCTATATTTTGATAGTGTTTTTATGGGTTTGGTTTTTGGGTTGAAATTCTAATAATTATTTTATATTGTATATGGCAGATGAAGCATCTCTATATTTTTGGAGAAAAATCAAAGTTGCAACCTATGTCTTCCAGCCCAAAGTGAGGTAAATTTTTATATGTTCTTACTTTATTGAGAATTTTTATTTGGATTCATGTGATTTTTTGTTTTTTTATTAAAGCTTTGATTTTTGGTTGATTAATTATTTGTTTGGATTAATTTTAATTAATTATTTTTTTGGATTCAACGTAAAAAATAATGGAATTAGGTGTTATAAATTTGATAATGTTCATTGTATATGGCAGATGAAGCATCTCTATTTTTTGGAGAAAAATCAAAGTTGCAACCTATGTCTTCCAGCCCAAAGTGAGGTAAATTTTTATATGTTCTTACTTTATTGAGAATTTTTATTTGGATTCATGTGATTTTTTGTTTTTTTATTAAAGCTTTGATTTTTGGTTGATTAATTATTTGTTTGGATTAATTTTAATTAATTATTTTTTTGGATTCAACGTAAAAAATAATGGAATTAGGTGTTATAAATTTGATAATGTTCATTGTATATGGCAGATGAAGCATCTCTATTTTTTGGAGAAAAATCAAAATTGCAACCTATGTCTTCCAGCCCAAGGTGTGGTAAATTTTTATATGTTCTTGCTTTAATGAGAATTTTTATTTGGGTTCATGTGATTTTTTGTTTTTTTATTAAAGTTTTGATTTTTGGTTGATTAATTATTTGTTTGGATTAATTTCAATTAATTATTTGTTTGGATTCAACGTAAAAAATAATGGAATTAGGTGTTATAAATTTGATAATGTTCCATGTTTTGAATTGTTTATATTATTTAGACTCCTGGTAAGACTCTCTCTTCTCTCCTTAAAACCCTAGCAATTACCATCTCAAAACCTTAAACTTAACTTCACTTTAAAATTAAAAAAATAAGAAGGAGAGAGACTCAACTAAAAAAAAACGTAGGTTTTATCTTTTTTATTTGCTTTCATATGTGCCTGAAATTTTCATTCTATCTTAATTTATTTGCTTTCACTAATTCCTTTACCTTAACGTGATGTTGGTTAATTGTCATTTTATTTAACTATCCCGTGCATCGCACGGGTTAGCGACTAGTTAGTTTTATAACCAAGATCTGAACCAAACCAAAATGTAAGCTTGGGTAATTTGTTGTCCCAAAAAATACCTATAACAGAGTTTGAGTCAAGTTTGATATACTGCGTGTCCTCGACTAAGGTGTTCAAGGATTGAGATTTGAGGGTTCAGTATTGTTAGGCTTAAAAATTTTCCCCCTAAAGAATATCGCTCGATCTAGAAATTGTGCTTTTAAGGGTGTGTTTGGATAAACTATTGCAAAATAATGTTTTGGGTTTAAAATAAGCGTTTGTAAAAAATTTATGAGGTGTTGCTGCTGCGAAACGGAGTTTTGGGTTTTAAAAACACGCTTTTAAGCTTCCAAAATACTTAACCAAATGGACCCTAATTCTGTTGATGAAGATTTGCTTTGTGTTTTGGCCTTGCACAAACAGAAGTATAATTTACACATAGGCAAAGCCAGGGACAGAGCCACTATTGGATTGGGGGGCAATGCCCCCCACCCCCCACCCTAATTTTTTTTAATATTATTATATATATGTGTGTACTAATTTTAGCAAATTTTTCTATAAAATTACATTTTGTTTCCCTTAAAACTTTTTTACAACATTTTTACAATTTGTTCTGGTAGCAAATTCTTATTGGTTCGCATATGGGTCCACCATTCACATCATTTTTTTACTTACCAATAACCATTTATCACATCAGTAATTTATAAAAATACTTGTAGTTCTAGCATTTTTCTCATTTTAGTGACTATAAAAAAATTTATAAATCTAAAATCTAAAACAAAATATACAGGCCCAAAAAAAATAGTTCAACTACAAAAATTACCAAAAGTAAAGCTAAAACAAATTAAACTCAATTAACCAATTTTATCCAAAATAAACAATCCTGCCCTTTAAAAAATTCTAAACAAAACTAATTTTGTTCTTACAATACACAAAAAAAGAAAAGAAAAAAAAAATCTCAGTAGTTAAGTAGTAGTAGAGTCAGAGGTTGAAATCACCGCACACAGCCAACAGTAAAGCCGTTCCTTCTAACTCAAAGTTTTGGCTCCGTTCTTGGGTAGAGCTTTGTTTTTCTGATGCTTTAAAGAGGCAAGATTGGGTTTTTTGAGTCTTCCTAGTCACATTTGTATAAGCTCATTCACAAAAAGAGCATGGTGTTAAGCCTTTTTTTGGCACAGAGGGGTTTTGTGTTAATGTGTTATAAGCTTTTCTCCACCATTTTTCGTGCAGGAATAAGAGAGTTTGGCTCTGTTACTCCGTATTTTGAAAAGTGGAGAGAGCATTCTTGATTAAGCGCCCAGCCGAATGTTAAGTGCAGACTACAAACAAGTAAAGCATTCAACCAATAGATTTTTCTCACACAGCCAAGAGAGCATTTTTTTTTAAGCATCCTAACCTTTCTCTCTCTGGATTTTGTTCTTAATCTCATGCCTTATTTTGCATCCGCATGGTAAAACAAAGATCATTAAAGAACCCATACCAAGTGCTTGATAGTAATGCCCAGTATTTAGTCCACCCATCTTTCAATCCCAATGTGAGTATTTGGAGATTGAAACCAGTCCAAATCTAGTAAGTTTCACTGCAGTCAATTCTTCGGGGGAGATTTCTTGGAGTTATTGGAAGAGATCATTTAATAAGGATAAAAATTCTAAAGGTTCTGAGATAGCTGTGGTAGGAAATTTCTGCGGCAGGAAGACAAGCCAAACTTTGCAAAGAAGTTTTTATTTGATTTTCAACTGTGTAAGTGACGGACTTAGGATTTCGAGTTAGGAGGGTAGAGTATAAGTAAAATAAAAATTATAAAATTTCAAATAAGCATCTATTTAATATTAACTAGCCTTATCACACGCACTTCGCGCGTGCAGTGAGACTTTTTTTTTTTTTTTTTTTTTTTTGGGTTTACGCCAAGGTGGGAAAAAAACAATTTATTGATAAAAAAAAATGGTATGTTTGAGGGAAAAAAAGACAGTTTTATTTTTTATTTTTTGAAAGAAAAAATTGTATTAATACTTGACAATTACGTGAGAGAAAACTGTGGAGGAGGGAGAAAAAACTGTTTTTATTTTATTTTTTTAAAATTTAGCTAAAAATTATGAGTTTTTAAATTACTAATTTTATATGTCTAACCTTATGATTTAAGCCTTAGAAATGGATGAATTTAAGGGTATTTTGGATATCTAAATTGAGGATCCCAAACAAGAAAAGCCCTTTAAATAGTAGTATAGATAAACTATCAATAAAGACAAATACACAAAATCATTATTTCATAATACATTATAACGCAATCATTTACTAACAAAGACAAAGACATGAAACACCATTGTTTCTTACTACATTAGAGCATTTGCATAAGTTCATTCAAATTTTTTTTGCGTATTTTAACATAATAACTTGATAGTCTACTTTAATTTTATTTTATTTATATACTTACTTTTCAAAATAGCTCACATCAGATTATTTATTTTATACTACATTTAATCATAGTACTATTTCCTTATTGATTTTTTTTATTATTATCTCAATTCATTACTCTCCTCGTCAACCAAAAATCATTGCCCTCAATTCAAACAATTTCTAGAACATTCATTTGCATAGCTACAATAATTGTGTAAATTTTATCAATTAATCTCAAAATACACTCACATCAGTCTATGTATCATTGTACAAAAATATATTTGTACTATAGTAATTGTGTAAATTTGCAAAAATACATTTGTGCTAAAGTAATTGTGTAAATTTACATAGTTATAGTAGCATAAATGTATTTTTGCACAATAATAAACAGATTGATGTGAGTATATTTTGAGGTTGCCAAATACTATTACAATAAAATCAATGTAAAATTGTAAGATAAGGACCTAAATTTTTTGAAATAACGAGTTCAAATATGAAATTGTAACCCCCCCCCCGCCCCCCCTCCCCCTTGAGACTAGGGGGGCCCGAGCCCCCTTGGTCCCCACCTAGTTCCATCTCGTTTGTAATCAAATCACTATCTTATATTCTTTACTGCTTTATTTCATCTGGTATGTTTATATTAATAAGTTGGGTTAATGTTTAAGAGTAAAACTTAAATAAAGTAACAAGTCAAAAAAACAAAGTTTCATTTTTGACTTCTAGTTATTTGTCATGCATTTTCTCTCTAGGATTCTTTCTTATGGCCATTGAGAAAACTATTTGGCAAATTATTACTTTGATTTGGCTTTTTGAAGATTGGTCCATGTACCCCACAAAAGCTTTAAAAGACTAAATTTTATTGAAAAAATTTCAGGAAAAGAAAGTTGTAAAGAGAGAAAGGCTGGTTAAGCCATAAGGAGAGGGAGAGGATGGTGGAGAAAAAGACCGAAAAAATATTATTAAAGAAAAAAAAAAACAATTGAAAAGTAGAGTTTACTGATGCCCTTTAAGAGACGAGTAATTCTACGAAAAAATTTGGCAACATTTTTTATAACAGTTGAAATAGTATGTTTTTATTAGTTCTCATTTTGGTTTATCACTAACATCACTTTTTTTTATCTACCACTAACAATCTGCCATATCAGTTAAGTGGGTCAATGGAAGGAAAACATAATTAGCTATTGTATTTAACTAGTAAGTTGCCCATGCGATACACGGATAATGTTGTAACGTTTTATATAAGATAGTTTTGAAAAATGTTGTACATATATTATAGCATAATTGTTATAAAACTTTGTTAGTAATGGATTCATCATAAGAAGCAACGATTATAAATTGTACACACATAACTATTATAATTATTCAGTTCAAGGAATGAGGGGAAAAAAAACTTTGAAGGAATATTGTAGAATAAAAGTTGATACAGAATGTGTTTCTCACTTTTTCCTTATTTCTAAAGCAAAATACACATCTCAAACACTCACAATCAATCACAACCTTTACGAAATCCATAAGTCCACAACATCCGACCTTAACATCAAAATTGTAATTGCCTTGTCAGTTAATATATATAAAATGCAAACCCACTTCCTTGGTTGTAGCCAACTCATATGGTTAAGATTAAATGGGACAGCAGTATTAGAGTTAGGTAGGTTTCGTTGAAAGATTAAAGGTAAATGACATTATTTTTTGTCTGTGTATATTTGACATATGATGACATAATGGCTATGTGCAGAGATATATATAAAGGAGTAGAAGTTTGAAAGTTCAAATAGGGTGTAAAACATCAATGAACGTTTAGACCCCCAAAATTAAAATCACCAACACAAGCTTATACACAAACAATATATGTGTAGAAAGATGAATATAAGCAAAAACCAAATTAGTAAAACACTCCAAACCGAAAAATTCAACCTTACAAAGTGCAAGAGGTGAAAATTATAAATTGAAATGCAAAGAGTTTTGTGTGTATGTATGAGGGAAGAAAAGTATTGAAACATTGTACCAAAAGAAACAAATAATACTCATTTTTTAATTTAAAAAGTTTTGAAACATTAAACCAAATAAAACGAAAAAGTCAATATTTAATTTGTTCTTATCTTTGATATGACACTTGAGAATATTCAATTCTCTTTGAAAAGAATGCGTCACTTAGCAAAACATCATTCTTTCCTATATGAGATCTTTGCTTATATATATATATATATATATATATATACCTTGGCTGCTACATGCCCTGGCCTTGGAAGCATATCCATGGTGGCTACCTTGGCCATAGTTGCCTACCCATGAGGGCTACCTTGGCCTTACCTGTTGCATACCCTGGCCTTGGCTGCTTGCCCATATATATATATATATATATATATATATATATATGGGTTAGGTTCAAGTTACACCTAGTGTAACTTCAAGTAATGTTACACCTAGTGTAACTTCAAGTAATGTTACACCACTCAATATTTTTTAATTATATGTGAATTTTGATAAATCCACCATTAGATTACATTATATTCGTATATTCTCCATACTTACAAAATTTAAAGACGATCAAAGATCAATAGCCATGTCATCAATTAATTATTTAAATTCAAATTTTTGTAGTTTAAAATAATGCATAAAAGATGAGTTTATGGATTGAATGGTAAATTAGATCCGATTGACATGAAAATTAGTGTTCATGTTAAGAATATATAGAACATGTAATTCAACGATTGGATTTTCAAAATATGAATTGAATAACAAGTTATTAGATAGTGTAATATTACTTAGAGTTACACCAGGTGTAACTTGAACCTAACCTTATATATATATATATATATAAGGGAAAAAAAATATCGAAACATTGAACCAAATAAAACAAAAAGCTAATATTTAATTTGTTTTTATCTTTGATATGATACTTGAGAATATTTCAATTCTCTTTGGAAAGAATGCACCTTTATATATATATATATATATATATATAGTTGGGTTTAAGTTACACCTGGTGTAACTCTAAGTAATGTTACACTATCCAATAACTTGTTATAGAATTTATATTTTGAAAATCCCACCGTTGAATTGCATGTTTTATATGTTCTTAATAATCATGCCAGTTTTCATGTTAATTAGATGTTATTTATCATTTGATCCAAAAGCTAATCTTTTATGCATTATTTTAAACTACAAAAACTTGAATTTAAAAAATTGATTGATAACATGCCTATTAATTTTTGATCACCTCAAAATTTTGCAAGTACGAAGAATATACGAAGATAATGTAATCTAATGGTAGATTTATTAAAATTTGCATCCAATTAAAAAATATTGAGTGGTGTAACATTACTTAGAATTACACTAAGTGTAACTTGAACCCAACCTACATATATATATATATATATATATGGATTGGGTGATCAAAGATTAATAGTCATGTCATCAATTAATTGTTAAAATTCAAATTTTTTTAGTTTAAAATAATACATAAAAGATGAGTTTATGGATCAAATGGTAAATAGTATCCAATTAATATGAAAATTGGCATGCATGCTAAGAACATATAGTTCAATAGTTGGATTTTCAAAATATTAATTCAATAACAAGTTATTGGGTGGTGTAATATTACTTAGAGTTACACCAAGTGTAACTTAAACCCAACCCATATATATATATTGATTTGTGCCTAATGTTTAAATTGTTGTGACAATGTGATTAATCAGTAATTTTTTAGAATCAATTCCATGTTTTTATACTTAGGTGGCATTTGGATCCGGATGAAAAGCCATCGTCTACGTCTAGCGTTTCCTTTTTTTTTTTTTTTTTTTTTTTTTTTTTTTTTTTTTATGCACGCGGATTATACTGTTCAGGAGACATTATGCACTGTTCATGTACGGTTCACACACTGTTCATGCACTGTTCATGCACTATTTACAGGACCCACAACCACTTTATTCAGGAAAAAAATTAAAAATGGGTCTCAAGGCACTATTCACACATTTAAAAATTATTTTGCTATAGTGTTTTTAGTTTTCAGCAAAATAGGCGGTATCCAAACGGATCCTTAGTAATCTCAAAAACCTTCTCCCCTTTCCCGTGAATGCAAATCCTCTATATCACAATTTGTATTCCACTTTATGTTTCACCAATCATGACTTTGCATGTGTTTATTTTTTTTTATTTTAAATTTTGGCTATTTTATTAGGAAAGTTAAAAAAAATACATAGTAAGTTGTGATTGGTAGAACATAAAATAAAATACAAAAAATAGTACAAAGAATTTGTATTCTTCTCTCATCCGTGTTAAAACCCTTAATATTTTCAACAACAATAAAAATTCCACGTTTTTATATTTCTATTTTTTTTAGTAAAACGTTTTTATATTTCTTAATTTGTTTAATTTTTGCATATAAACCAAGCGATGGTCTTGTCAAAGAATCATTAGCAGCATCCAAACATAGAAAACGTGTTTGTAGGAAAGACGCGTACAAGTAAAACCCTTATTTCTTTGATATTTCCTTTCCTATTCCTTCAATACTTCCAATTTCTCCACAATAAAAAGGAATCTTCAGTTTCTACTTTCATCATCAAAAAGACTCTCTCTCTCATACACACACATGGCTGCCCTTCAAGAAAAACCATTAAAGGAGAATGAAGAAGGAGAAGATATGTATAACTATGATGAAGAAACCTGTTCCGCATCTGGGTGTGGCTGTTTTCGGCTTTTCGGGTTCAGACAGAGGCGTAGCAACTACAATGAAAGCAAATATCTTTTGCCGCAAAATGGAGAACACAGAGAGACATGGTGGGTGAATCAACTGAATAAGGTTAAGCAGGTTACAGAGGTATTGGCCGGGCCCAAGTGGAAGACTTTCTTGAGAAAGTTCAGCAGATTTGGTATTAACAAAAACAAGAAAGAGAAGAACAGGTTTCGGTATGATCCAGAGAGTTATGCTCTTAATTTTGATCGAGGTCTTGATAGTGAGGACGATGCCTTGGTTCCTGACTTTACGTCCAAATTTGCTGCTCCCATTCTTGATCATGAACAGCCACGAACTGAATCCGGAAAGTGATGAACCTCTTTGTACTTATTTTTTTCCATGTATAGAATATAATGTTCTTTCATAATAATCATTCATGAGTCTCTCTTTTATTGGAATTCAGTCTATGTAGAGAAATTTTGTGTGTTTGATATTGCCATCTTTCTATTCCGTAAAATCTCATGCTACATATCTACAAATTTGCTACAAACTAGAGACAGTTCCTTGTTAAAGGTGTAATTATGCCGCACTTGTTGAAAAGGGAAAAGAAAAAGTTTATACCCATTGGGGAATAGACGTGCCTGCACAGCTGCACTAATCAGTTTTTGATAACTCAATAGTTGGGTGGGGAAGAGTAATGCATACAAAAAATTGTGTACATAAAAAATTTGAGTTGGTAAAATCTGAGTACACCACTTATACCATTTTTACTTATCACTAATAGTACTGGTATAAGCAATTAATGTAGTCTCCTAAGGCCCTAAGTAGAAAAAAGGCCCCAAATTTTAACTAATATGATTATTTTTTTAATTAATTAAGGCCAAATATTAGCAAGCAAATAAAATAATATTTTTTTTATCAAATGAAAAATAAGAAAAAGAAAGAGATAAATGTTATATCCACAATATTTTTCACAATATTTTTACAACAAATCTTAAATAGCAAGTTGTTACATGCTATAAGTGATGGCAAAAAAGTAATTTCAGTCGTGGATTCAAATTAGAACTAGTAACAACTTAATATCTAAGATTTGTTGTGCAAAATATTGTAAATGTAGTAGTTCTCAAAAAATAAAAAAGAGAGCAATACACACAAAAGATTCACAACATTTTTTATAATAGTTGAGTTTCGTTGGCAACCTTTTACTAGTTCTCACATAAGTCCACCACTAATATCACTTTTTTACTTACCACTATCAATCTACCACATCAACATGTGTGAATAATTTTATCAAATTTTTTTGTGTTTATAGACTTTCTAAAAAAAATTTCTACGTTGTTTATGTTAATTAGTAATAATTTTGCCTCTAAAACAAGATATATAATTTAAATAATATTTTATTTTTTAAAGTTATATTTAAATATATATATATATATATATATAAAAGATCTCAATTTCAGTTTTACCTTAAGTCCCCAAATATATTAAGTCACCTCTAATCGCTAATAATTTACCACATTAGCATTTTTACCTATCATCGCCATTAATAATCTGCCAAAATGTCAATTTTTTTTTTTGACAAATTTGTTATGTGAGTAGACTTTCTCGGGTGGGGAATTTTTAGAGTTAGGCGTGACTGCACCATCAATACTATTATGGTAAAATCTATAATAATGATAGATTGTAGAAAAAGAAGGAAGGTCGTTCGATGGATGAAATAATTTGGACTTTCAGTGAGTTTGAGTTTGAGTCAAGTTTGGTGGACAGCGTGTTCTTCTGTAATGTGTTCGAGGATTGAAGAGGGTTTCATCTTTGTTATGATTTGATGTTGACGTGGGACCGTGTGGCTTGAATTTTTCAAGCCCAAATAAGTCAAGCTTGAATTCCAAATTTCCAATTAGAAGAGGAATTCTCCTTTGCCGACTGAGTATATGACACTTTATATATACACACGTGTGTTATTATATGCGGCACAGTGTGTTCCAAACCTTGCAGGGGTAAGCCATATAGAGAAAATGAAAAATACTATCACACACATGGTATACCCCCACTCACAAAAAAAAAAAAAAAAATCCAGTGAACACTAGCTTGTGTATTTGTTCAATTACCAATTGTCCAGAAAGTTTAAACTATTAAGAAATGGTAAATTTAATTATTTAATCAAAATTCTAAGTAAGATCAAACTCTATTTTTCGTAATTCTAACACTCGCTCATTTGTGAGATCAAATCCCCTTTCTTTTTAATAGGTGAGGACACTTGTAATTCTAACACTCCTGCTCATGTGTGGGATCAAATTCTCTTTCTTTTCAATAGGAGAGGATCAACACATAGGATTTTTTAATATTTTAAATGGGAGATAAAGCGAAGACAGGAATCGAACTCAAGATCTCTTGTTCTGATACCATGTTAAATTACCGATTGTACATTCCTTTCTTTTTAATAGGTGAGGGCCAGCACGTGAGATTTTTTTAATATTTTAAATGGGATTTTTTAATATTGTAAATGGGAGATAGAGCGAAGACAGGGATCGAATTCAAGATCTCTTGTTCTGATTCTATGTTAAATTAACAATTGTCTCAATAGTTTAAATTATTAAGAAACTGTAAGTTTAATCACTTAACCATAATTCTAACTGTATTTGAGATGTTGAGCCATTTTTTGCAGAAAGGCATTTCGTGTTTCAAGCATTGCTCTAGCAGTTTTTTTGGTGCAGCAATGCAAGAGTTTGGTTCTCTTGCTCCTGAGCCGTAAATGAAAAAGCAAAGAGAGCATATCTTAGATTAAGCCCTTAGCCGAATGTGAAGATCAAACAAGTAAGGAACCCAACCAATTGATCTTTCACAAAAATCCAAGAGAGCATTTTGTTAAGCTTCCTAAACTTTTCTCTCTATGGATTTTGTTCTTGATCTTATGCCTTATTTTGCATCCCCATGACAGAATACCCATTGTTTTAGTCCACTCACCATTCAATCCCAAAGTGAGTTTTTGAGAGATTGAAACTACAGAGTCCATATCTAGTAAGTTTTCCTTCAGTTAAACCTTCAAGAAAATTCCCTAGAAAAGTGCCAAAGCTTCAAGAAAATTCCTTAAAAAAATGCCAAGGTTTGGCTTTTGGGAGTGAGGAGTTTGTGGGGGAGTTAATAAGGATTCTAGAGGTTCTAGGACTACTTCTACGGTAGGAACACAAGCATGGCGTGATTTTTTCACTTTGTAACCAATTATCACTTGTTATTTTTGCGAGTTTTTTTTTTTTTTTTTTTTGGGTTGCTGAATTTGTTATTTCTGTGAGTTTAATCACTTAGGGGTCTTAAGCGTACATTTAACAAAAATATTATCTTAATCAAGGACTTAAACCAAGGCGTGACATTGCAAACGTAATTAAATGTGATTTGACAATGATTAAATAATTAATTGTAACTAAATGCATAATTAAATTAAATCGAATAATAATAATAATTTATAAGACTAAATTGAGAAAAAAAAAAAAACTCAAAAACTGTAAATAAACCTGCAATAACATGATAAAACAACTCAAATTGAGGAAAATTGAAAACTAAAAGGGGAGCTTACAGGGATAACCTCACAAATGCTCTTAACAACAATTAACATATCATCGACATACGGTAGCAGAAAAATATTAGAATCATCATTAAGTATTCTAACATATACATAGCAATCATACTCACAAAGGGTATAAACAATCTGAATCACATAAGAATCAAATCTCTTGTACCACTATCTAGAAGATTGCTTAAGCCTATAGAGTGGCTTCTTTAATCTGTAGACAAGATTCTATGTAGGTTGCTTGAACCCCACTAGTTGTTCTATGAAGATCTCCTCGTCCAAATTCTCATGAAGGAATGTCGTCCTCATATCCAATTATTCCAATTCCAAATCTTGATGTGCTATCAAGGCCAACACCACCCTGATAGAAGTTTGCCTGGCTACAAGTAAGAAATAATATTAATAATAATTTATCATTGATGAATTGATAATCAAGGTGGGGGCTTTAAATTTGGGCGTTTTTGTTGAAAGTATCACGAAGTGCCAATTGAACTACAAAATTTTTGGTGTGCCTGCACTAATTAGTGTTATCATTGTATATCTATAATTATATAAAAAGAATGAAGGTTGTTCATGGATGGATAATTTTGACTTGAGTTTTTTGAGTTTGAGTCAAGTTTGATAGTTAGCATTTCAATTGAAAATACTATGACTATTAATTGAACTATAAGATGACTGTCAATTAAACTATAAGACGTTTGGTGTGACTGCACCCCAACACTATTAGTAGTAAATCTATAATTATAGAAAAAGAATGAAGGCTGTTCAGTGGATGGAATAATTTTGACTTTTTAATTTATGTGAGTTTGAGTCAAGTTTGATAGACAGATTGTTTTCGTGTAAGGAGTTCAAGAAGAGGAGTTCAAGAAGAGGGTTTCAAGTTTCAACATTCTTAGGATTTGATGTTGATTTGGGCCCATGTGGCTTGAGTCTCCTTTTAGCTTTTTTATTTTTTATTTTTTTAACTTTTATGTACAGTTTTTTAAAATTTCATATTTTTCTGTATTTTTTTTTAAAGTTTTTTTTAAGGTACAACTATATTTTAACATATTTTAAGCAAAAAAAACTAGATAAGCTATTGCCAAATGGACACTAAGAGTCTGTTTGGCATCTGCTTTAACTTTTAGTTTTTAACTTTTATCTCTTATGTACAGCTTTTTTAAAACCCCACGTTTTACCGCTTTTTTTTTTTATAAATTTTTTCCACTTTTTCTCATTTTTTTCAAAGTACAAGTATACTTAAGCACACTTTCAGCAAAAAGTTTTTTGTAAAAAGTTAGATAAATTGTTCCCAAAATGACACTAAATATATAACACAATATACATAGTCGTGTTATTAATGTGCCACTGTGTGTGTTACTTTTAGTAGTCATAACTCACAAGGGAAAATGACAAAGTTTAGCTTTTAGCTTTTAATTTTTATCTCTTTTTATGTACAACTTTTTTAAAACCTCACTTTTTTTCCCACTTTTTCCAAGGTACAAGTATATTTAAGCACACTTTCAACAAAAAATTTTCAACAAAAAGCTAGATAAGTTATTCCCAAAATAACATTAAATATATAACACAATATACATAGTCATGTTATTAATGTGGCACTGTGTGTGTTACAACTCTCAAGGGGAAATGACAAAGTTTAGCTTTTAGCTTGAGTTGTAACTAATGGCTACACTTCCACTCAATATCTTTTTCATGAATGTGAATTTTGAGAAATTCACCATTCGATTATATTTTCTTCGTATATCATCCATGATTGCAAAATTTCCAAAAAAAATCAAAGATCATTTGTTATGTCATCAATCAAATATTTAAATTTCAAATTTTTGTACTTTAAAACTATGCATAAAAAGTAGGTTTATGAATTAAATAGTAAATATCATCCGATTAACACAAAATTTGACATGCGTATTAAGAACATAAAGAACCTTCAATCTAACATTTAAATTTCCAAAATATGTAGCTATTCTAAAAATATTGTGTGCAGTTGTAGTCATTAGTTACAAGTCTACAACCAAATTTGTAGCCGAACTTTGTCTTAGAAAAAATAACAAGAGAAGTTCAGCCACGTAAGAGAAAAAAATGTTGCGGGCTTCTTAGTTTTGTGACTATCTCCTTATTTTCTATAAGACAAAGTTTAGTTATAAACTTAATTGTATCCAATGGCTACAACTCTACTCAATATCTTTTCATTTGATGTGAATTTTGACAAAATAACCATTGGATTATATTTTTTTTTCTTATATTCTCTATACTTGTAATATTTCTAGAAGATCAATAACTATGTTATCAATCAAATGTTTAAATTTAAAATTTTATAGTCTAAAATTATGCATAAATAATAAGTTTATGGTTTAACTAGTAAATAACATTCGATTAATGGCCCATATGTTAGTCTCACAAAGGGTGCATATGCCCGGCTCATACAAAATTTTCTCCCTTCGAGCACATACATGGTTATAGTATATCAATTGTAGTACATCATGTGTTTTGATATATATATATATAGGTTGTGGGTTCCAGTTAGCTCAACTGGTAAAGTCTCTGATGGTTGTATAAGATATCTGGGGTTCAATCCCCGCTTACACCAAAAACTGATTGGTGTCTTGGTCTGATAATAAAGAGCAATTATCAGGAGCGGACGCCATAGGTTGAAACTCTCTCAAACAAAAAAAAAAAAAATATATATATATATATATATATATATATATATATATATATAGGCAAATTACAACTTACTCACCTATGTTTTGCCCCAAATTTAAGTTGCCTACCCATGATTTGAAATTTGACACTTTACCCACTTCAGCTATGCTCCGTTAGGCTTCTGTAATTCACCTTTTCATTTTATGTTAAAAAAACACATTTAGATACAAAAATATAACATAAAAAGGATAAAATATAAATAAAAATAATAAAAAAAAAAACTAGGGTTTAAAATTTTGCAAAAGATGGATGAACATCACATAAAAAAATAAAATTCAAAAAAATACAAATTAAATATTAGAATTTCTCTTAAAAAAAAGTTCTAATTGAAAACACTAAGCCTTTTGTGACAAACCCAACAAAATGAAGCAAACTTCCAGTGTTAGCCTAAAGAGAAACCAAAAAATATAAATAAAATTGAAAACATAGCATGAATCTTGGCTGGGGTTGTGTGTGTGTGAGAGAGAGAGAGAGAGAGAGAGAGAGAGAGAGAGAGAGCTTGGACTTCAATAAAAAAAATGACAAGGCACTAGGGACAAGATGATATCTAGGTAAGATGATAAAAATGAAGAAGTCAATATATTTTCTACACTTTTGGCTGATCTTAGTTAGGATTAAGATTCGAAAATAGTGATCTTGATTGCTAGGGTGTGGAGTCCTTTCTGGAGGAGTATTTAATTTTAATACCCACAACTCTTTCCCATCTTCTCATCTTAGGATTTGGAAATTTGAGAATGTTGGATAGTAAGGGGTTTCAACACCTTACCTCTACATTCCTCACATCCCCTTCATCGACATTGATGAAGAAATCAATCAATATCTAAGCCAAAAAAGTGTAGACAAGATCCAACATATATGCTATTTGGGTTAGATGATGTCGTGTGAAAATTTTTCTTTAAACCCTAAATTTTTTATTTGCTCTATGTTATGTTTTTGTATTAAAATGTGTTTTTTAACTAAAAATGGAGAGGTGGGTTATGGAAATCTAATAGAGCATAGTTCAGGTACGTAATGTGTCAAATCACATGTGGGTAAGTTATAATTAGCCTTATAATATATGACAAATTGTGATTGAAAAGTGACAAAGGATTTTTATTCCTAACGTTAGGACTGCTTTACCAAGGATTATATAGATGTGGCGTTATGCTGGCCTTAAAAAAGACCAATGGTAAGGATTTTTACCTATAAGTTACCAAATGAGGGATGGAAAGACAGGCACTTTCGCCTTAATAAGTCAAACTATATTCGCAAGTCACAACTACTTTAAATATTTTTGTATTTTCTTTTTAAGTTTTTTGAAGGCTTTGGCCAATATTTATTTCTATATCCAAAAATCTTCTCTACTTTCCCAACTTGGTCTAGACTGTTAGAGATATATTAGCCCAGTAGCATAAACCCAAGTCTAATTCTACTTTGTGTGCAAGGCAAGTCTCTTACTTGCACTAGAAGTCTATTAGTTTAGGATTTAGTTTACTATATATACACATGTTATGATTCATTGTAACACAAGATTTGTATTACACTATAATATATTATTGATGTAGCCCTTTAGGGTTCCCTCCGTGGATGTAAGCCGTTAGGCTGAACCACATAACCCTCGTGTGTTATTGTGTTTTATACATTATGCTTTCGCTTTTGCATCCATACTAGCATATTCAACATGGTGTACCAATGCTAATGTTTAACATGGTATCAGAGCCACTGCTTTAATCCTTTGATGTGCCACTTTTAAGTAGTCTTGTCTTCTTGGGTGTCATCCACTGTAGCCGTTGTTCTGAGCAATACCACTGCCTCCACTGCGACTCCAGTACATCAAAGACCACTGCCTTGTTGCCACCACCACTTCCGCTACTCCGATCAAACCACAGATTGCACCATTAGAAAGTAATCTTTCCGATCTGCCTTTCTGTGCAAACATCGTCTTCATCAGACCTCTCACGCGCCTCAGCAATTCTCGACGTCAATATAACGTGCAACCACGTTCTACCAATAATCCTCACACGCTTCCATGTGCCGGCCACGCGCTGCCGCGCCGGCCACGCGCCAAAACTCGGTACGCTGACATCATCAGTTGCGCCACGTCAGCCCTAGTGACGTCATCTTGCTTATGTCAGCATCCAGCCATCTACTAACGTCATCGCCACATCACCTTGCTGACATCATCTCCACTGCCCATTGACTTTGACCGTTGACCGGCCCGTTGACTTTCACTTGGTCGTTGACTTTGATCATTGACTTTTCTCCAGGGTTTACTTTTTGCAGTCCAAGTGCTCCTTACTCAGTTTTTCGCGTAGATTTCATTTTTGCAGTCCATTTTTGCAAATTTTGCTTCTAAATGAAGAATAAGGACAAGTTTTCTTCCTTTTGCAACAATCATCGCCGACAATCCAACAAACGTTTTTGCAATTTTTGCAAACGTTTTGGCCATAATATTGAGACTTACTATCAGCGCAACAAATTAGCTGTTTCCACTTCTGCTGCTACAGTTGCTAACATTGAGAATGTCCAACCCACGGCTCCTGTCTCTGCACAGTCCCAGTCTTTTGAATCCACTTTCTCCATTTCTAGAGATGACCTTATAAATATCATCGCCAATGTCATTCGTATAGTTGGTAATGCATCTTATTCCTCTTCTCTCAGCTTTATCTGGTATGTCTCCTACCTCTTGGCTTATGGATTCTGCTTGTTGCAATCACATGATACCTCACTCGTCCTTATTTTCTGACCTTGAACCTGCACCGCACCCTCTTAATATTCACACAGCAAATGGTTCCACAATGTCTGGTCATAATATAGGTTCAGTTTCGACCTCCAACCCTTCGGTCCCTAGAGTCTTTAATGTTCCTGACCTTTCTTATAATTTGTTTTCTGTGGGACAATTAGCTGAGTTGGGTTATCGCATTATCTTTGATTATTCTAGGTGCATTATGCAAGATCCGAGGACGGGACAGGAGCTTGGGACCGGTCCTAAAGTTGGGCGTATGTTTCCCATGGACAACCTTCGTCTTCCACTTGTTGCTACTGTTTCTATTGCTGCCGCTGCTATAATTTCTTCAATTCCTTCCCTTGCACTTTAGCATGCTCGACTTGGTCATGCATCTTCCTCTCGGGTACAACAATTGGCTTCTAGAGGTTTGTTAGGTTCAGTGTCTACAGAAAATTTTGATTGTATTTCATGTTAGTTAAGGAAACAACCAGCTTTGCCTTTCAATACTAGTGAATCAATATCCACTGATATTTTTGACCTTATTCATTCTGATGTTTGGGGGCCTTCCTCTGTCTCTAGTATTGGTGGATCTCAATATTTTGTTGACTTTGTTAATGATTACTCTCGCTATAGCTGGATTTTTAATATGAAATATCGTTCTGACTTATTGGAAGTATATTCTAATTTTGCGAAATGGTTGAAACTTAGTTTTCCAAACGCATTAAAATTTTTCGATCTGATAATGCTCTTGAGTACACTCAATATGCTTTCCAAACTGTTTTGCATTCCTATGGCACTGTTCATCAACTAACTTGTCTAGGTACCTCTCAGCAAAATGGTAGAGCCAAACGAAAATTTCGTCATATTCTTGATACTGTTCGTGCTCTCCTTCTCTTTGCCAAAGTTCCTGCTCCTTTTTGGGGCGAAGTTGCTCTTCATCATGTTCATGCTATTAATCGCATTCCAAGCTCTGTCATCCAAAATCAAACTCCATATGAACGCCTTTTTGGGTCACCTCCAGATTATCACCACCTTCGTTCCTTTGGTTCTGCTTGTTTCGTTCTTCTTCAACCACATGAGCATAACAAACTTGAGCCTCGGTCAAGGCTTTGTTATTTTTTTGGCTATGGCGAAACTCAAAAGGGGTATCGGTGTTATGATCTTGTTTCTCATCGTCTTCATATCTCCCGCAATGTTGTCTTTTGGGAACATCGCCTCTTTGTCAAGCTCTCTCACTTCCATGCCTCCCTATCTTCCTCCTCTGTCTTAGATCTTTTTCTAGATGAGACACATATTCCTTCTGTAGCTACTCCTGATCCTCCTATAGTTGCTCCTAATTCTCTTATAGACTTTTCTGTCCAACCACTAGATATCCTTGATCCTTTTCCTAGTTCACCCTTTAATGAACAGGTGGAAGATGAACAGGTCGACGACGAACTACCCAACCCTGAGCTTGGGTCCCCTACTCCTGCTCCACCTGAAGATCATGCACAAGACATTCCACCTCCACATTGTCACTTAACTCGGGTAAGATCCATTCCTGAACATTTACTTGACTATCATTGTTACACTACCCTTGCTACACTGCACGAGCCTCACACCTATCGTGAGGCTTCCACTGACCCTTTATGGCAGATTGCAATGAAAGAAGAACTTGATGCATTATCAAAAAACCATACTTGGGACTTGGTGACTCTCCCCCCTGGGAAATCTGTGGTTGGTTGTAAGTGGATCTACAAGATTAAGACTCACTCTGATGGGTCCATTGAGCACTATAAAGCTCGTCTTGTTGCAAAAGGTTTTACACAGGAGTATGAGATTGATTATGAAGAGACCTTTGCTTCAGTTGCTCGTATCTCATTTGTTCGTGCTCTCTTAGCTGTTGCTACTGCTAGTAAATGGGATCTTTTTCAGATGAATGTCAAAAATGCATTCCTTAATGGGGATTTAAGTGAAGAAGTTTATATGCAACCTCCTCTTGGTCTCTCTGTTAAATCAAACAAGGTTTGTCACCTTCGACGAGCACTTTATGGCCTTAAACAAGCTCCACGAGCTTGGTTTGCCAAATTCAGTTCTACCATCTCTCGCTTGGGTTACATGGCCAGTCATTATGATTTTGCCTTATTTCTTCGTCGCACTAACAAAGGCACTATTTTACATCTCCTATATGTGGATGATATGATCATAACTGGTGATGACCTTAGTGGCATTTAAGAACTCAAGGATTTTCTCTGTCAGCAGTTTGAGATGAAAGATCTTGGACATCTCAGTTACTTCTTGGGTCTTGAAATCACTCATTCTACAGATGGACTTTATATTACTCAAGCCAAGTATGCTTCTGAACTCTTGTCTTGAGCTGGACTCACTGATAACAAGACTGTTGACACTCCAGTTGAGCTTAATGTGCATCTGACTCCCTCAGGGGGGAAACCATTGCCTAATCCCTCTCTTTACAGACGCTTGGTTGGCAGCATAGTTTATCTCACTGTTACTCATCTAGACATTTCCTATGCTGTTCATCAAGTGAGCTAGTATCTGTCTGCTCCACGATCGACTCACTATGCTGCTATTCTGCACATTCTTCGATACCTGAAGGGCATTTTCTTCCATGGTCTTTTCTACTCTGCTCAGTCTCCTCTTATTCTCTGTGCATTTTCTGATGCTGATTAGGCAGGAGATCCCACTGATCGCAGGTCCACCACTGGTTATTGCTTTCTTCTTTGTTCTTCTCTGATTTCTTGGTAAAGCAAGAAACAAACTCATGTGGCCCGCTCCAGTACTGAAGCAAAATGTCGTGCCCTTGCTGATACCACGTTTAAGCTCCTTTGGCTACGATGGCTTCTCAAAGACTTAGGTGTGACTACATCCTCTACTACTCCTTTTTATTGTGTCAACCACGAGTGCCATTCATGTTACTCACAATGATGTCTTCCATGAACGGACTAAACACATCGAGATCGATTGTCATTTTATTCATTATCATCTTGTCCATGGTGCTCTCAAGCTGATCTCAGTCTCCTTTAAAGATCAACTTACAGATATCTTCACCAAGTCACATTCTAAAAACGCCTTTGTACTTTGGTTGACAACCTCAAGTTGGTCTCATCCACCTTGAGTTTGAGGGGGGCTATTAACGTGTATAGTTGTGGGTTTTAAGCCCAAATAGATTACTTGTATAGCACACTCTTGTACTACACTCTTACTTGTACTGCACTCATATGCCTCCTATATAAGGCACTCGTGTATATTCTTTCATTTAGAAGTACAATATAATCATTCAATATTTCTAACATAGACCATCCGAACTACTCTGCTCCATGAGTATATTGTTCTGTTTAACAAAAATGTCTTAAAGTGAAAGTAAAATTTCTCTCTTGTATTTGCCATCTTCATCTAATCGATACAAGAAGATGAAAAAATAATCATTTTCTTAAAATATTTCTTCTTTTGAAATTTTTTATATAGATCAAATACTAATTCAAACTGTTGCACCTCACATCAATTGTTTGAATAGAACCAGTACTATTATAAACAGCTATGCAATAAAAGGAGACTCAAGAATGTCATTGGTTAGAAACTCATAGTGTGAAATAGGGCTGTCCACGAGTCGAGTCAAATCAGGTTTTGGCTTGACCCGCAACCGACCCGATTAGATCTAGTGAACAAAAAATAGACCTGCAACCGCCCGAGCATTTGGCCGGACCTGGTGGCTCGGGTCGTCAAATGAGCGGGTCAGAGCTGTCGGGTGATTTCGGGTCTGAAGCACAATGAGAATAAGAACATAGAAAATCTGAAGAACACAGTTACACATAAATCAAAACCCAGACCCAACAGAAATCAACCCAAAGAACATAGAGATTTTTCAAAAAAAAAAAAAAAAAAAAACCCAAAGAACAAAGAGAGAAATCAAAAACCCAAAGAACAAAAATCACAATCCAAACCTTCAGAAATCAAATAACACACCACAAAACCCAGATCTATGAAATTGAAACAAAGAACACACCATAAAACCCAGATCTGTGAAACTAAAACAAAGAGAAAGAAAACACCAAATCGGTACCTCCACCACTCCATCACCCACCATCACCACATCCATCACAAGATCAGTGCAAATTTTTTTTTTAAAAAAAACAATATTTTGACCCACCATCAAATGCACAAGATCAGAACCTCAAATTGTAGATCAGAGTAGTCTTCAAGAGAGAGGGGTTTGAGTGAGACCAAACCTAGGACGGTGGTGAGTCAACGGTAGCGGCAGAACGATCAACTTGACAACGGCGACGGAAATAAAAGGGCTAGGGTTAGGGATTTGAGAGAGAAAGGGAGAGAAGCAGAACATGAAAGAGAAAAAAAATACAGAGAGTCTAAAACGGTGAGTGAGAGAGACTAAGATGTGATTCATGAAAACCCATTCTTTTTCTTTTTAAGTTTCAAATGGGTCGGGTCGGTTTCTACGGGTTAGTAAATGTGGAATCCGAACCCGAACCGAAAACCAAAATTTTAACACTAAAAGACCCGCACCCGACCTGTCTGGGTATTCAGATCTGCTTGTGGGCCTTCGGGTCGGATCAGGTCGGACGGGTGGGTCGGGCTAACGGGTTGCTGGACAGCCCTAGTGTGAAATGTCAAGTGTCAACCATGATGTCCAATGAGGCTACATTAGGCATAATTACGTACCAGACACAATTTGCTGAAAGAACTCAAACAAGTACTCATTTTTGGCTGAAGATTTCAGATTTTAACAAATCTTAGTGACAAAGAAAAGAGAGAAACTTTCTGAGAAATCTATATAGTTCGGCAATATATTTATATTTATGGAAGCGAGCAGTTGAGAATTTCATTATATAAAAATTAGATTTCACAACAAATTTATACAAATCCTAAGAAACCCTCACTCGATATATTGAAATTTCTAACATACCATTACCATATAGCGGGGTTTCACCCCCCCACATTCCATTTCTCCTTGTCCTTGAAGACTTTAAACTAAAGATCAATGCTACTTTCACAAACAAAATATGAACCCCTATCTTTAACATTTTCCCTAACCTGATTACAGAAGTGCACTGAAAACTTATCATATCTCTTGTTATTATTCTTTCAAACCATCGTCAATATTGAGATGGTGCCACGTTAGTTATATGGGTTGGACTTCTTGTGCTCCAAATAAATGAGTGGCACATTAGAGCACGCACATGGCTTTTGCAAAATAGCATTTTAGCCTAAATAGGCCTAATGAACCCCCCAAAAATCGCCCACATTGGATTAACAATCATTTAGCCAAATTACCATTAGCTATAGTGCTTCTCTGAAAAGAGAGAACACTGCATTAACAATCAATTAGCCAAAATTCCAATAGTTAATAGTGTTTCTCAACCCATAGGGATCTCATTGCTAGATTCTTTGATCATATTTGGACGATAAATATGTGGTGACTAACGGTCTAGGTCGAGTCATTTCATTGTGGTTGAGAGTAGTGGTATTGGTGGGTGGGTCTTTAAAAGCCTCACTTCATTGCAGCTTGAAGGCTGAATTTGCAGTGGATGCTTGGAGATTTGAGGGCCAGGTTTGTTACCGGTGAGGGTTTCGTCAGTGATTTTGGGTGTTGAATGGTGATTTGGGCATGAACGATGAAATGAAAATTGGGGTTCTAAGAAAAATATTGTGAAATCGAGCAACATGAAATTAGATTTGGGGAAGAGAAAGGAGAGATATGAGTAATAAAAAAAAATGGAAATAACATTTTAATAGAATAAAGAAAGAAACAGATAATAAGATGTGAAGTTTAACTTCTCACCTACAAATTTGTCAAAAGAATTTGCCTAATCATGTGAATGCTATTATAGTATACTAAATCAACAACAAATTTTGTTGGGTATACAAGAATAAGTGAAAGTCTCACATGAAAGAAAAATAATAGACTTGAGGAATCATTGACATAATTGGATAGTTAAAGTTTTTTGGTATATCTCAATACCTCATTTTAAGGCCTGACTACAGGCTCTTAAGAGTTCTTCAAATTAGCTCCTGCGCACACGCCTTTGTTTTACAGCAAAGTTTTTAGCTAGATACCAATAGACATAGAATAGTACGAAATATATAATGAGAAGATTTTACTATATATATCCATAACTTCTGTATTATCTTTTGAGCTTAGTTATGCACCCATAATCTATAACCATAATAATTCACAGATGTAGACGCCAAAAGCAGAAATAATAGGTAGAGTCACCTGGTATAGAATATGCTATCTAGATCCACACGCAGGTGGTACAAAAAGGCTATCCAGATGGATTTCTTCCAGTCCTGTATGCTTCAAGTTCTTACATATGATTGTGGTACAGAGATCAAATGTAAAGCATACTGGTCATCGACTGGAACCAATCAGTGGTGGGTCAAATACTCATAGGTATCAAGTGGCAGGTTTAGACTAATCCATATGAACAAAATAAAGATCTTTAAGGAGTCTTGTAATCTTCACAATGGTGTGCTTCAACACTAAACTTCCAAAAAGATTTGACACAAGGATATACAAAGTAGTTTTCTCTTTCAATTTGTCCAGTTACAAGCACTGCTTGCTGGTTTCACCTGCATTAATTCTTTCTAAATTACAATTGGCAAAAATCTTGAAGTGAAATTGATCTTTAACAAGCAAAAAAATATGTTTATCATCAGCTTACCTCTTGCGTTTGCTCTTCAAAACATTAGAAGATGATGGGTTAGTATGCCAATTCCTTTTCCTTTGATTAATGAACCAGTTATTTATTTGCTTTAATTGCAAGCCTGTTTCCTGCACCAACCTTGCTTTGTCTTCCTCCTAAAGACAATATTAACAAGTAAATACGTGCTCGTGGAGCCATTTTCAAAACATTTAGCCAAAATGACAAGAGGAGATTGTGTCAAACCTACCGTGGGGTATGGCCACTTAGAATGTGATTGCCACCAAGATTTTAAGAGCGAGGTGGTGTCACCTGGCAGTTTTCCTGCTCTTCTCTTACGTAGAATTTCCTCTCTGATGTCTACAATCTTCTCCTTGTAACCCTGAAAAGCAAGAAGCTTATGAGCTACTTATCTGTTTGGCAATATACTGATATAGTAATGAAGCGTATGCATTCTTACCTGTTTTAGCTCATGCTTCAATTCTTGCCTTACACGCTCCATCAAGGACCTCTCACTTTCAGTTGGGATGAGAGGACCAAATCCCATGCTGTCAGGTCCATCCAGACTTCCATCATACAAGTTGGTGTCACTATCTGCTTGGTCATCTTCGTCATCAGACATTGTAGCACCTGTGCCTTCACCTGGAGATACACCTGTTCACACATTATCCATATTTGAATTAGCCACTTTAACCTGTTCTAGAATATACAAAAACAAAAAAGGGAGATAGAGTGAAAAAAAGGGGTAAGATCTTCATCACTCCATCATCTACTGTATGCAGAGAAGCTAGAGGTGAAGACCCCAGAGCAAAATCAACCTTTGGGCCATATATTTTCAGGTTGGAAGAGCAAGAGAGTTTAGGTTCCCCAGATATTAACGATGCTAATAAACATAGTGAGAAATCTAATTTATAACAGAGGGATCAGGATTGAATAAAAAAGTGAATCAGATGATTCACTAGCAGATAACCCACAATTGAAGAATCCCAAATAACAAGTATAATATCTTCAAATTATTTAACCAATTTTCAGTAAAAAATTGTATGCTTGCATCCAAATGGACACTGAATTGATAATCACAAGCCTCACCCTAAAACAAAACCCAATCTCGATCCAAAATGAACACAGCAAAATATTGAAGGAAGACTATAAAAGTAACTATAATAATAGATATCTCATAAACAAATCTAAAATAAATAAAGGAATGACAATAGTTGAACCTTAATACTCTAGTAAGAATGTAAGCATCAACTCGTTAACATCTGTGAAGCTGACATTGAAACAATGGGGATGCTTCCATTCATATGGATCAAGGTCACATAACTAGTTATAAGCGAAGTACAGTGCTAACTTACTCTTGTCATGACAATAATGACAACAAGGTGATAGATGTTAAGCTAAATTAAACAGAGAGCTCGTAGAACAGACCTTTATTAAACAAAAGTTATACAAATAGTACCCTCCTCCCGTTAAAAGGGGAGGCTGGATTCAGCCTATAGGATAGGGGGAGTTTGGGCTGGGGGAGGGCTAAACTCATTTTGTGGCTCACTACTGCCAATGAATAACAGAAGAAATTATTTAAGCAAATCTCAAAATTGAAAGAGAAACATATAAAGAATTCTTCCAAACATCTAAAGCCAATTGGGATGTGATATTTCTTTGCATATGGATACATTTGCCAATCCAAAGTTCCTTATCTATAAAGAAAGAGCAGAACAATACGATCAAGCGTAACAGACATGATAGAAGGCAGGTCCATTTGTCTTACCTTTATAGTTCATATACTAATATTGGGAGTATTAGTCAACAAATATAAAAATTTGGAAACTAAATAAAAACTTTAACAAGATGTAGCAAATTTTGTACAAGCATATATACACTAATGTCTCAGTTTTCTTTCTACTATCTAAGACATGAGACATCAAGCCATATTAGATAAGGGGAGGGGGGGTGAGGTTGTTAGTTACCTGTTAAGCTTTGTAGAGACTGCTCAAGCTCCCAACAAGCCATTACTGCTTCCATGGCATGACCGCGGACATGTTGTTGCAATTGTTCTTTAAAGGAACAGAGCAATAGAACATAATGTGTCTACATCAGAAGGAACAAAGAAAAAGGGAGAGAAGAAAAAAGGAAATTCAGATGAAAAAAAAAACCAATCACCATACTGTATATGTTTAAATTCAATAAAATCACTAAAAGCATGGGTAACGAGATAGTAGTGGATCCATAGAAAAAGAACTTTGCATTTTACCACATCCCAAAACTTTACTTTACCATTAATCACAGTGATGATTTTAGCAATTGATATCCATTTAATTATGGTATTTATTTCAAGTTGTACTTGGATAAATATAGACCAAAATATCAATTAATTTGATTTGAGTCCTAGAATAGGTCGATCTTATGTTTTCCATCTAAGGGGGCAGCAATGAATACAATAATAAACTGGTGGAAGTACATAAGGCAAATAAGACTTTCAAGAGTGATTAGAAGGCGGCCATTTGTTGCACTTACTAGTAACATAAAATTTAAGACAGTCATTCTTTGGCTGGTCAGTAAGGCCAAGGTTTCCATGTCAAAAGTCAATATAATTTAAAGTATTATCCTATTCCCATATTGGAAGGAATAACATCTGAAACCAACTTAGTTTTTTGGAAAATATATTAGTCTTAATTGATGCTTAGTCATTCCATTATGCATGTATCATCACTTTTATAAGGTTGTCTCTTTGGTTTTGCGTGTCATAGTTTTGGTTTTGTCTGAGGACCTTAACATCATAACTGTATACACACTTACTTAAGGAATAAGGATAGCACACAAGAAATTTAGGAATCCAAAAGAGATTAAATAGACATCATTTTCAAAGATTTCAATAGAAATTGCTCGTCAAAGCATCAATTCCTTGTAAAATGACATGCCTTTTTATGGTCGTGTTATCAATAAGGATAACTCAAGCTTCTAAAATATCTAAGAATTTTAAAAGATTTCTTCTCAAAAAAATTAATTTAAGTATATAATTTTCCTTAGAATAAAGTTCCTTCAAGTTTTAATCACTTAAAATAATTTAATAAGTCATCAAATTAAAATATACCTTGATGGTTTGGAGAAGATTTCTCCAACCTAGAACTTTGTCTTTCATTTAAGAGCCCAAAAGAGAAAAAAGAATAAATATAATTATAAGATTGACATCCATTGCAGCATAAATTCATCCAGCTCAAGTCACCTTCACACAGGTGCTAATTGAGGAAATGGACATCTACATCAACAAAATAACTAGCAAAACTATTATGGTGGTGCTTCATGACAGATCATATTTGGACAAGATAAATAGCAAGGAGGACTGAGTCATGAATGACCCAAAACAAGTGGAAAGAGATTCTTCAAAGCACTCCAAACTTAAAGTTACAATTATTATAGTACCCTGAACAGCATGGTTCCTCCCTCTGATGCCACTTCTGCATTCATTCTGATTCGCATCACAACTCCAAAAGTTTGGTACTACCTATCTAATATTTAATTTATTTACTTTCTACTTTCTAAAATCATACAAGATTTTTTTTGTTTAAAAAAAATAAATAAAGAAAGAAAACTGACACATAATCCTTTAATTGTCTGAATAAGGACAATGCCAACAGGGCTCTCTGTCTCTCTCCCAGCCATTCCCAATACCCATCTCAAATTGGATGGACTTTTATTATGTTAATAAACAATTAACAACACCACCCAGAAAAATATAATAAAAAAACAAGGCTTATCAAATTTTGATTTCAACACATATAATCAATTTCCAAAAACAACTAAAATGAAAAAAAAAAAAAAAAATCAAATTTTGATGCACTTAAATCAACCCCAAATCAAAATATGAATTTATGTACAGTAACAACAAAACCTTAATCCCAAAATTGTTTTAATTATCTAAAAATCCTCAACAAATTAGTCGGGTTGGTTATAAATATTCTTTTTGACCATCTTATTTTATCTAAAATCATTCTCTCTGTTATATTTTTATTACGAAATTTTTAAAAACTCAATCCACAAACCATTAACATAAAAAAAAAAAAAAAAAAAAAAAAAAAAAAAAAGACTAACATAGAAACCGAGACAACACTAGACCTCCACACACCCAAAAAAAAAAAGTCAACTTTTTTCAATACAGCAATTACCAAGAAGAAGAGAGTAACTAAGCAAATAACTGACAAAAAAACCGAACTAACCATAAACTGATCGAGCTCTTTCTGGTCCACCGCGCCGTTGCCGAGCACGGAGTACTTCGCCACCACGCGCTGCGACTGTTCGAGCTGTGCGTCGATCTTCGGCAGCTGGTCCACCGGCGTGGCGATCCTCAGACACGCCACGTGTGCCGATAAGAGCTGCTCGTACAGTGGGTGCGTCACTATATCCCCTTTGTACTTCGCACTCTCCCACTCCCACCTCTCTTCTCTTTCACAATCTTCACTCTCCGTCCGGTTCCGATCGCCACCACCACCACGGTGGTTGGTGCTCCCCGCATGTACGTCGTCGTTTCCATCGTGAAGCACCGAAGAAGAAGAATTGTTGTTGTTATTATTACTGCTCTGTTGCCGCAAAATCGCGTTGCTAAGCCAAGTGGGCGCCCCGGATCCTCCTCCGCCGGATGACACGTCGACAACGGCGCCGGACAACCGTTGCTGCTGCTGATGCTGGTGGTGGTGGTGTTGTTGGTGGTGGTGGTGGTGGTGGTCAGTGAAAGACTCGAAAGACATTTCGTGATCGTGAAACGCCATTTGTAGTTTCAGTTTTATATATATATATATATTAGTAAAGAGTAGAAGTGTGTGTATTTATACAAGAAAGAGTGGTTTGGAGTTGCGGGTTAAATGGGTCATTGGTGGTGGTTGAAACTTGAAGGAGCTGTTGTTGTTGTTTGTTTTAAGAAAGAAAGAAAGAAAGAAAGGTTTGGAAAAGAGCTTTTGAGGGGAGGTGGGGGGTGAAGACTTTTCGAGGATGAGATCGATTGACACGAGGGATGATCAGACGGTGGAGAATGATTGGGAAACGTGGCGGGGATTGTGGTGTGTGATGCGATGTTATTGGAGATTGTGTAATGAGACAAAGATTGATCATTTTAGTTGTTTTTGATTGATGGTCTACGTGACATGGGGGATGAGCCATATATGAGATGAGAGAGTTTTTTATGGCAAGTTTTACACTTTTTACACTTTTCGACGCCACATTTTTACAACATGTTTTTGGGTTATCTTGACAGGTGTTTTTAGGGTAATAAATAATAAATTATGTTAGAAAAATTTTGACAATAGAATATTTAAGTGCTTATGAGGTGTGAAAAAATAATGGTAAAAGTTCAAGTATACAAGGAGAGATTCACACACATATATATTTAGATTAAGGTAGAGCAGAATTTATATCTTGTATAAAAAATAATAATAATAATAACAATCAACAGCTTATAATTTTATCATTTATTGTAAATTATTTGTTGTAAAAGTGGTGAAAATGTTTATTTTTGTTTTGTTTTGTTGTGTTTTTATTTTTACTGTAGGTTTCGTGGTTGATAAGGAAACCGTAGTCCTTTGGGCTTTCCCAAATCCTTTCTACAGTTTAGAGGACGAAGTCTTTTCCTTTTCACTTGTTGTTGTTGTTGTTGCTTGTTGGGAGTGTGAATGGTTACTACCATCTTAATTAACAAGTACTTTTCCTTCTACATTTTAGCTCATCCTTGAATCGACCCATCAACACGAATTTTTTTTATTTATTTATTTATTCTTAGAACAAAATAATATTATATAAATAGGTGAACAAATTAGGTGGGTACTCACGGATCCTCAACATCTAGGATAGAATGTTTCAAGTATCCCCTAGACTTAAATTGACCCGTTCTCTCTCAATGCTATATTAATCAAGTGACTCTTTCTCATATATTTTTAAAGCAAATTCCTAATTTTGAATCCAATTTGCTTTTACTTCCAATTATCTATCTTAATATATATATATATTTTTTCAACTATACTTATTTTATGAATATGAACATGTTTCTCAACAACCCAACACTCAATATTGTAGAGCATAACTTTTTTTTTTTTTTTTTATAGAAATAATTACATAATACTGCTAACCCTGCAGTTCGAACTATTTTTCTCTTAAACTCTTAAACACTTTGTGTATGGAGATGTATCAATTCAGTTATAAAACTTTTGATTTGTAGAGCATAACTAGTTTTATAGTAATCTTGTAAAAATTTTCATTTTAATTTAATAAGTTTATGATCACATAATGCTCTTGATGTGCTTCTCTATTTCATCCACATATTTTTATGCTACTATTCACATCCTATTCATTATCTTTATTTTTATAAATGATTGAATCTTAATATCAAAAGTTATCACTCTTTATTGACTCTTAACAATTAACTCATTTCAAACATTAACTCATTTTCAATTCCATCCATTAAAATTATATAATTTACAAAAAGCATTTACTAATGGATCACATCATGAAACTAATATCTCGCATCGCAAAAATCAAAGATTACTTGTTTGAATAATCTCATCGAAGTGTTGCTTGTTGTATTTGAAGACAATAATTTATTGTTACACAAATTGTATCATTGGAAGGAAGTGGATTGGTGTTGTTGCTGTAACTTGTAACTTTGAAAGATCGATCGATGTTTATTGTTTGTACAATCACAATGATCGACGACGACAGTACTGTGTGTGGAGACAACTGCAGAGATCCAATAACTCTCTATCTCAATATATCTTTCTTTTTTTCTTTTTTCTTTTTTGATAATAATAATGAGCGTTGATATTTTAGTCGACGTGGACGCCGACAGCAACTTCGACCTCGACCCCTCGTACGTAAGCCACTTGTCCTGCCCAAGTTTCATGGACCACTTGGGACTTCGCGCCACATTCATCAGCAAATCGTATTATTACAACTGTCAAGGTCACAGCCTAAAACGCAGGGACCACTCTATACCTAGTTTTTTTCTGCCACAGACCACGACGACAGAGTCATAGACTACAGGTAACGGCGGCTGAAGTCACGGTCACAGACAGAGTGAGTGAGTGAGAGGTTTTAGAGAGAGAAAGATCACGCGCGCGCCTGTTGGTGGTCCCCACGTATAATAAAGCCGAAAGTGCGTTTGGGGGTAGGGGAGAGTCGGTGGTCCCCAGTCGGAGTAGACAGACCAGTCCGGGGGACCCCATTTTTGAGAGACTGTTGCATGATTTTTGTTGTACCGACACGTGTTTTGACGTACAAAATGGTCCCCCTTTATATAATACTACTTTCTCTGTCTTGCCGTTAGCCTCACGGCAGTTTCTAATTTATCTCTCATGACTCATCATTGGGCGCTTTAGGCAAACAACTTTTTTATTATTTTTTATTTTTTAAAAATTTAATAAACGTGAAGATAGAATTTGGATGGTAAAACAACCGGGGTGTTTTATAGAGAAGTTTGAATAATATTATTTGTAATTTTTTAAAATATATGTGCATAAAAAAGTATATAAAAATATGTGTAATGTTGTTTAAAAATTAAAAATAAATTGTTTAACAACTCTACCAAACGAGCCCAAGTTTGACTAAGTAGCAAAAAGTAAAAAATGCTTAAGTTTAGCTTGATTTTGAGCACACCAGAATGTTTAAGAGTTTAAGATCGGTTTTGCTTAACTTGATTCATTTGTCAAGTTGAGTTAGAGCTCAAAATCCAATACAAGTACTATATTAATTCTAATCAAGTTTATAATAAATCCATTTGGTTTGAATTTGTAGTCTCAAATCTCAACTATCAATTAATCAAAAGTTTAGTATAATATGAGTTTATTTATCAATTTTGTATCAAACTTATTACCAAACTCATTAACAAGCCTAGGCTCAACCTTTTTTTTTTTTTTTTTTTTTTCTTGAGCCTTATTGTTCACGAACTTGTTTATGAACAATTTTTTCACTAAACTTTGAATCATTTATTAAATAAGCCTAAGACTAAAATTCAAACTTGGTTTGTTTATAGACAAATAAACATTAATACACTTTTTATCTAAACAATCCCAAGATTCATTTACTGCCTTAAATAGAAAAAAAAATTACCACCTTTTTAATTCAAGATCAATAAGGTTGTTGTAGGGACTCAATTTATAATGGACCCTTGACAATGAAATTTGTAGAGATGTGGGTAGAAGGGCTAGATACCAACATAGCAAGATGAACAACGGATAATATGAAATCCACAAGAATAACAACAAAGTCATTCTACTGAGTGTTTTCTATGAAGATAAGGACCATGACTTTGGTTAGGTGTTTTTAAAGATCTTTATAATGATTTCGGCTCAGTGTTTGTGAGGATCCTGATGATTTTGGTTAAGTGTTTGTGAAGCGTATTCGTCCTCGGCTCAGCCCGAGGATCTATTTCTCTTTGGAACTGATTTTTCAATCTTGTCATTTCTATTAGGACTGATAAATATCAGGTGCCTCCTTTTTATGCTGGGAATCCTCTTGGTTATATAGTATTGTTATAGTTAATCTTAGCCGTCCATTCGTCGGTTATCCGAACACTGTGTATATGGGTTTGTCACATCATCTGCTTTTGCAGGCTTTATGTTAGTTCTCAGCCGCCTTTGCAGACTTTCTATTAGTTGGAGTGACCAAGGCACCTGGGTTTGCTGGTCACTTCACCATTAAAGCGGCCAGAAGGTTGGTGGCGTAAGTTTAAGGGGTGAAAGATATTTTCATTCCATCAACGTCGGTTGGCCGAGGAGGTGGGCATCCTCGGCGAGGCCCCTTGAGGGCCTGGGCTTTTCCCTTTTACCCTCGGCCTCTATATTCTCCTCGGCGCGGGCCTTGGGCCGAGTATGGAGTGGGCCGGGGTTGTTTAAATATTTGGGGCCCCACAATAGCCCCTCAAAATTCTGCTACCCCGACTTCTAGGGCGGGGAGGAGGATTTTGACTTTCTCGGCACATTTTCATGCCCTGTTGAGCCTTACCTCTCTGTCAGTGTTACCGTTACTTTACCCGCTCTTGCAATTTCTTTTTGGCGCTTGGGGCCTGTCCGAGGAGTTTTTCCTTGTTTTTACAAGGCTTTTATCTTTCTAGTTTATACATTTCTGCCTGAGCTTCTTATTGGTTCCTCTAGGATGGGTAGGTTTAAGTCGTTTGTGCCTTAGCGCTCAGTTTCTCGTGGTTTTCATCCCTGATAGGGTTCATTATTTAGCATCAAAGGGGTTGGCTTCGCCATAGATTTGGCCTGTGGTTAGTACAAGGACCCTGGTTCTGTTCAGCGCTTATATTGCCCTATAGTGACCAGTTTCCACATTGGTTTGGGTCCGAAGACCATGCAAGACCCTGGCTTTCCCTAGCACTTAGTTTTCTCATGAGGAAATGGTCTTCCTGTTGGCCTGAGACCTTGGACCATGCAATGTTTAAGTTTTGTCTAACACTTGGTTTTTATTCTGAAGTATCTGGTTTCCCCAGAGGTTAGGGTCCGAGGATCATACAATGCCTTGGTTCTGTCCAGAACCTAGTTTTCTCATTTTCATCTGAAGTATCTGGTTTCCCCAGAGGCTAGGGTCCGAGGATCATGCAATGCCTTGGTTCTGTCCAGTACCTAGCTTTCTCATTTTCATCTGAAGTATCTGGTTTCCCCAGAGGCTTGAGTCTGAGGACCATGCAATGCCTTGGTTCTGTCTAGTACCTAGTTTTCTCATTTTCATCTGAAGTATCTGGTTTCCCCAGAGGCTAGGGTCCGAGGACCATGCAATGCCTTGGTTCTGTCCAGTACCTAGTTTTCTCATTTTCATCTGAAGTATCTGGTTTCCCCAGAGGCTAGAGTCCGAGGATCATGCAATGCCTTGGTTCTGTCCAGTACCTAGTTTTCTCATTTTCATCTGAAGTATCTGGTTTCCCCAGAGGCTAGGGTCCGAGGACCATGCAATGCCTTGGTTCTGTCCAGTACCTAGTTTTCTCATTTTCATCTGAAGTATCTGGTTTCCCCAGAGGCTAGGTTCCGAGGACCATGCAATGCCTTGATTCTGTCCAGTACCTAGTTTTCTCATTTTCATCTGAAGTATCTGGTTTCCCCAGAGGCTTGAGTCCGAGGACCACGCAATGTCTTGGTTCTGTCCAGTACCTAGTTTTCTCATTTTCATCTGAAGTATCTGGTTTCCTCAAAGGCTTGAGTCCGAGGACCATGCAATGCCATGGTTCTGTCCAGTACCTAGTTTTCTCATTTTCATTTGAAGTATCTGGTTTCCCCAGAGGCTAGGGTCCGAGAACTATGCAATGCCTTGGTTCTGTCCAGTACCTAGTTTTCTCATTTTCATCTGAAGTATCTGGTTTCCCCAGAGGCTTGGGTCTGAGGACCATGCAATGCCTTGGTTCTGTCCAGTACCTAGTTTTCTCATTTATTTACTATCTTATCTATTTATCCGTAGCCATTTAATTTTACATTGCTACAATCTATAATAAACATTAAATGAATACACTTTTTAAGCGAAATAATCACAAACGCATGCTGGGGTTGGAGTATGAGAAGACCCTGCTCTGTTCTGCCTCTTCGTTTGACGTGATTCTTCTGATTACGAGGCGTCTCTTTAGTCATTCGAGTAACGCGTTCTGACGCTTCGGTGCCTCATCGTTAATGAGGCGTCTCCTCATTAACGTCAGTCATGGATTTATGAGGATTTAACGGTGGATAAGCCCCTTGGAATTTGGGCGAAATTATTGCCCCCCGGAAATCTCTCCCTGGGATTTAATGCAAATTGGCTTTCACTAACTTTTCGCCCTCTATAAAAGGCGTTTTTGTAGCAACCTTTTCCTTCACACTTGACAAACATTCGTCTTAAGCTTCTCCCAAAAATATTGCCCAGAGGTTCTGCAAGAAATAGCAATTTGAGCCCCTTCAGATGGGTTGGCCCTTGGAAAGGGCGGTCCCGAGGATGCACAGCCCCTATCAGAAGCCGAAGATGACACTCCGACCCTAGACGTCACGTTGGGGTTGGGGTAGGAGAGATCCGAAGATTCTCCTTCTTTTCAACCTAACCAGAGGTGGAACCCTCCTTGTCGTTTGGAGAAGGATCCAGGAAGAACGTAACCTCTTTCCCTTTGGTATGGGTCGGTGACCCTCCAAGCCGGCAGCAATGGGGGTGGGAGGGAAACCAGGCGGAACCCAGAAGTGGAGCCATCCTGTGCCGCGGCCTCTTCTGCCTTTCATGTTGCCTTTCTTCCCTCTTTTCCCTTTTATCTCTTCTATTTTTGCTCCTCAACCAGCCTTCCCCTCTCCATTTCCTCTTCTCTTACTTCTCATCCAGCCTTCTTTTCTATCTTTTGTTCCTCAACGAGCATTTTTTTCTATCTTTTGTTCCTCAATGAGCCTTCTTTTCTATCTTTTGTTTCTCAACGAGCCTTCTTTTCTATCTTTTGTTCCTCTGCCAGCTTTGTTAGGCGTTTGTCTTTGTAGTTAGCTTTAGAACAAGCCCCACGGGCATCACCTGTAAGAGATGTAACTTTTTCTTCATATATTAATAAAGAAGTAGACTTGTTTTGTCTCTTTTTACTTTTGGCATACTCTTGTTTCTTGTGATTGTAGACTTCTGAATGAATGTTGTTGCTGTAAACTGTATTGTTCTGGTGTTTTTTTTTTTTTTTAAAGTGTTACTCTGAACTTTTTCACACCAACCGTCGCACTTGCTAGTGTACAAGTCCGTCTTACGGTGGGCGCCAATTGTAGGGACTCAATTTGTAATGGACCCTTGACAATGAAATTTGTAAAGATGTGGGTAGAAGGGCTAGATACCAACATAGCAAGATGAACAATGGATAATATGAAATCCACAAGAATAACAGCAAAGTCATTCTACTGGGTGTTTTCTATGAAGATAAGGACCATGATTTTGGTTAGGTGTTTTTGAAGATCTTTATAATGATTTCGGCTCAGTGTTTGTGAGGATCCTGATGATTTTGGTTAAGTGTTTGTGAAGCGTATTCGTCCTCGGCTCAGCCCGAGGATCTATTTCTCTTTAGAACTGATTTTTCAATCTTGTCCTTTCTATTATGACTGATAAATATCAGGGGCCTCCTTTTTATGCTGGGAATCCTCTTGGTTATATAGTATTGTTATAGTTAATCTTAGCCGTCCATTTGTCGGTTATCCGGACACTGTGTATATGGGTTTGTCACATCATCTGCTTTTGCAGGCTTTATGTTAGTTCTCAACCGCCTTTGCAGACTTTCTATTAGTTGGAGTGACCAAGGCACCTAGGTTTGCTGGTCACTTCACCATTAAAGCGGCCAGAAGGTTGGTGGCGTAACTTTAAGGGGTGAGAGATATTTTCATTCCATCAACGTCGGTTGGCCGAGGAGGTGGGCATCCTCGGCAAGGCCCCTTGAGGGCCTGGGCTTTTCCCTTTTACCCTCAGCCTCTATATTCTCCTCGGCGCGGGCCTTGGGCCGAGTTTGGAGTGGGTCGGGGTTGTTTAAATATTTGGGGCCCCACAGTTGTATATCGGACTTGTGGATAATACAATAATGTCAATAGTAAATCTAGAAGTGATATTAGTTTAATTGAAATGTAAAAACACTCTTTAAGATTTAGGTCAGTTGCAAAAACACACTCCTTAGGTTTCATTTCTTCATTATTACTCCATGAGGTTTTTATATCTACTGAATTAACTTTTGGGACTAACTTCCGTTAGCTTTTATAAATAAAAAATAAAAAAAATAAAATCATGCAACCATATTAAGAAGACTCACTAACTAATTTGTGTCACTGGTCACATATCAATCATGTGATTTTTTTCATCCATAAAAGCCAACTAAAATTAGTCCTAAGGGTCAATTTAGTGGATATTAAAAGCTCAAGGAGTTCATAAAGGAAGGATTGAAACCCCCTAGGTGTTTTTGCAATTGATCCAAGCCCCATGGGATGTTTTTGCATTTAGGCGATAATTATAAATTACTACTTTAATAAATTTTTATTATTTTTGAAAATATGAGAAAAATATTCTATACATAACTTTGTTTTTAAGTACGCTTGTACTGAGGGGTTATTTCCCCTCACCATTATTGTTTGTCCCTATAAATTCCTCACTGAATGTGTCCTAGTGTTTTAATAAGAAGTTCATAGTAAACTCAATATGGAAATGGAGAAACAAGACGTCTAAATTCTATTGCATTTACAAACTTCATAACTCATTTAATTAAGTAATATTCTTTATATTTGATGTGTATTAAATAGGGCTTATAATTCAGCTTATTTGACTTATTAGGTTTTTTTTTTATTTTTTTTTATTTTTAATTTCTATGTTATAGTTTATTCAAAATTCATTAATGAAATGTGTAGGGATAAGGGCCCAAAATTGTATGTTGGGCCTTGGGCCTTATCCAAGGACGTTGGCATGTCCGAGGAGGGATAGTTAGTTGAGGAACACCAGTTTGAGAATCTCATAAGTAAGGAAGGAGTAGAAGGCGGTCCGAGGAGTAAATTCCTCCTTAACTACAATAAGTATAACTCAGACATGAATTCCAATGATGAGATTGACCTTCATCAAAGCTCCAGTGTTAATAGCGTGCCTCATGAACACACGAAAAGGAGGGGAACTCAAGAAATATCCAAGGAAAAGCTGCTACATCCGCATTAAATGCACCGCAGCTACTTTTCTGGCCGCATTTACGTGGAGAAGACCCCTGAACAGTGGTTTCTTAGCTACCGCAACTCACTGAGAGCCAGAAGTAGTGTCTGATGGAACATGTACTTGAGTAGTGGCTTAGATGGTTGACAGATGGAGGGTCGAGATCACCGGAAATGAGATATATAATGTAAGAGACCCCTGGAGGAAGGGGGATCGGAAAAATAGAAAAAGAACACTGTAGTCACGAGAGTTGAACTTGTAATCAGTTCCATTGATCTATACTAAGACTTGCTCCTCGGACAATACATTCATCCAATCTTACGGCCAATGTTCTTGAATAATTGTCTTTCAACCTCATCCTAGCCGTTGTTAGATTCACTAGGGCCTAGTTTTTTAACCCATTCTCTACAAATTTATTGTATTGGGCTCATTAACCCACAATCCCACACTTATTGGGCTTGAGCTGCAAACTGTGACCCTACAAAACGGCTTGTGCATGAACCCTATTTTTAGGACTAAAAATTTGGGAAAAAAAAAAAAGGCGAATATGCCACATAATTTAAGTTATACTGAATAGACATTTAAGGAAAAAAACTAAAATACCATTTTAGTCTCTAAACTTTATTAACAATTTGTTCTTTTCTAAACTATGAAAAAGTTCGTTTTTTGTTCCTAAATTATTGAAAATGTTTCACTTCTATCCTTAAACTTTAAAAATGATATATTTTTATCCCTAAACTATTGAAAAAAAGTTCATTTTTTGTCTCTAAACTATTGAATTTTTTTTAAAAAAAATCTTTACAAAGTTTAGGAATGAAAATAGAATTTTTTAAAGTTTAAGGACAAAAAAAACAAAATTTTGTTCAAGTTTAGGGACCAAAATAATCTTTTACCCTAAAAAAAAAAAAGTACAGTTCCAAACCTATTTAGAGCTATCTTGCTCTAACTTACTATGTGGTAATTAAAAAAGTCATTAGTATGTAGTTTTAGTCTTATAACTTTTTTAATGAATCATGTTATTTGTTCAAATAATACATATGAATAGTCTTATAAGACTCAACGTATTGATTTGGAAAAGATAATTTCAAACATTTTTGGATCCAATTGTTTTTTGACACTTAATAAACTAACTCCTTAATAATGAATTTTTTTTTGGATAATTCGATAATTGAGAGAATGAGTACGAACCAATTAAACTAAAAATCTCTTGAAAATCATTGAGTTTTTAATAGTCAAAATAAGTAAATAAATTTTCTCCAAAAAAACAAAAGTAAATGAAATTAAGAAAGAAAATAATTATGAATGTTTAGTCACATCTTGGAGGGGGATCTTATCCCTATTGAATTTATGGTAGTTTTGGTATTCTTCTTTGTGGCTGGTTTGCAAAATGTATTGCGAGTGGTTGAGTTTGTTGTATTTTAGAGACGACTTTTAAATAATTTCTCTAATTAATAATTTATTGAGTGGGTGTAAATTTGTTCAACAGAATGACAAGGTCCATGTCTAAATCTCTGACTCACCTCTTTACAAACCATTTAAAAGTTCTTTGAGATAAAGACAAAATTTCTTCTATTCTCATACATTGATACATACTGTACATTAATTTATCTATAACATTATAAATTTGAGATTTTTTCTTATGTCTACTTTCAAATATCTCAAAATATCCTCCCTGATAGTTAAAACTAACATTTATGAATTCCCATCACCAAAAGAAATAAAACTAACATCAAACAAACTTACGATTAAAAAAAAAAAAAAACGTAAATGCTAAATTTCAAATTTCTAAAATATTTTTAACCAAAAAAATTCTAAAATATTGGTATTTACTTTGTAGAAAATAATGTAACTTGTTTTTTTGTTAACTTGTTGTTAATTAAAGCTAACTTCTCACTATGTGACTTAGCAACTAATTTATTTGAAATCTAAAATTAGCAAAAAAAATGGTTCACTATGGAATGTCTTTAGACCATTCTTTAATTTTTCCCAATTATCAATATAGCTATATATACTCATGGCATGGGTGTAATTTTTCATGAGATATTTTTAAGAATGCGCAGATTTTTTGAAAAGAAACATAATTTTTGTATCAAAATTTTTGAATTTAACGGAATATACTAATGATAGAGGACAATTTGTCAATTACCAATCAATCAAGGAGGACATTGCCCTTTTTCATAATTTAGTGAGGACTTGAATTGACCCAAATAATTAAGATGAAAAATTACAATTAACCCAAACACACTATTTTATTTTATTTTTTATTTTTTTTGTTGATAAAAAACAAATTATTCTTTGTACGACTGATAGTGGCATTTTCAGCACGACATTTATACTTTAATTAAAATATCCGTGGTGCATCTTGATTTAGTGTTACTCATCGTATTCTATTATATATGTGTGTGTGTCATGTTTACTAGTGCCCTTAGAGTAATTGATAATAAATTATTATAGGAAATTTTTTACACTACTTTAATAGAAAATATAAAAAATTGTAAAAAAATTAATTATTTTTTTATTTTTCTATAAAATATTTCTAAAAATAATTCATAAACCAATACTCTTAGTCTTAGATATCCATTATCATTTTCATATATATATATATATATATATATATATATATATATATAAAATGAGAATGTAACATATATTTTCTTCTAAAAAAAAAAAAAAGTTTGGCCAAGAGGATTCATAAATTAATTTCTTACAATGCATGCGATTTGTTGAATTGTGACCCACCCATCAATTCTTATGACTTTCATGCCTATAACGTGGTTGCTGCCTGCTAGGTAGGATGCATTTATTGTAAAATTTCAAAGTTGCAGTTACTTAAATTACTATAATTTTGAGGGATTCACATCAGGTGCAATATTTAGGGAATTGCACCTGATGCAATTCACCCGCTTTTCTCACAATTTTTTTTTACATTTTTTACTTTTTAATCCTCTTTTAATATATTTTATTTAATGGTTGAGATTAAAAGTTGCTTTTTCAACTTTCAATCTCAACCATTGATTTGAGAGGCTATTACCAATTATGATGCAGTTGGTGGAAACCTCAATGTTGTGCAGCGAGCAATTGGCCAAAGGCCATTTGCAAAGTTTGAAATGTGTTTTTAAAAGGATTTTTGAATTTTTTGAATTTTTTTTTGACTTTTTGGCTACGCAAACAAATAGAACTAATTAAACCATGTGTTTATTTTGAACGAAAAATGTAAAAAGGACACCTTCTAGAATTTCAGATGTTTTGAATTCTAACTGAAGATGCAAGTCAACAAAAAAAATTTCTATATCAACAGAGAACAAGTCTATTAGGGTTAGAAAATCTCTCCTAATTGACTATCTATTAACTTTTTTTCAAATAACCTTCTTGCTCACGCTAACTATTTCTCACTTCTTTTTGTGCAGATTTCAAATTTGGGGGTTTGTTTTCAAATTTGAGGCTCCCTAATGATCTAAAATAGAAAATGTTTTTCTATTTGGAGTCTATTTTTGTGAATGAAAGTGTTTGTTTATTAATGATTTTTTGTGTAAGTCAAATAACAGAAAATGTTTTACTCATTTTCAAGATCACAACTATACACCAAAAAAGAAATCAATTTTTCAATTTTTTTTTTTTGAAAAGCCATTTTATAAAAAAAATTGTTTGTTGAAACAAATAGAGTTCCAAAAATACAAGAGCTCCTCCCCAAAGCATTTAAAATCTTTTGGGAGTAGTGAAAAGCCTCTTTTGGCATAATGACACTTATTATGGCTCAATTGAACTCTCCCTATATGAGAAAGTTCAAGTTCACTATAGCGTACAAACATATCATATGCTCTTGTCACAACTACCAGCCAGTGAGGTGAGAAATTGGGTCGATGTTTCCTCACCATGAAATTCCTATCACTTTGCGTATTATATGACCTTTGACCACATCATAAGGTGGGGGAACGATGTCTACTGTTTTAGCCAGGGGCGGCCCAATATAATTTGGGGCCTTAGGTGAAAAATTTATGCGGGACCTTTAATATGTAAATATTAATTAAACAAAATTATTTAATACTAATCAAATTAAGGTTAATTTAATACATTAAATACATAAATAATACCAACTAGATTAATGTTAATTTCATATAGAGAATTGAATATCATATTTGAACCTATAAATATTAATAAAAAGAAATAAAAATATATTTTGATTGAAAAAGATACTTTATTTTGGATATAAGACAATGCATAGTTAAATAAAATTGTAATCTAATTTTTAATTTTATATTTTGATTTTAAGAGAGAGAGATAGATATTATTTGGTGTATGGTTTTGTAGAATATTATTTTACAAAAATCAAAGTCTCAAACTATTAGGAGAGATTAATCTATAATTGATGATTTAAAACATTTGCAACATCTTTTTGAAATATTTTAGGGTTTCAATTGAGTTAAAGTTCTATTGGTCTCGTACTTTGAAAGTCTTAATAGAAATAAAAAAGAAAAATGCACTAATTAAAAGACTATAAAATGTTCAAAATATAATGTGATATTGTCTCTCATTGATAAACTTCATCAATTTAACTAATGAATGTTTATATCACTTTTTTGTAATTAATAACATGGTAATTTGTAAGCCAATAGTAAAATTTGTAGTATCCTTAACATCACTAATAAAAAAAATGTACAACCTTTAGAAAATATATATATATAATTTTATAAAAATTTGGGCCTTTTAACTATGGAAAGTGGGGCCTTTTTTCCTAAAGAAAAATTTGTTTTTTGGTGGGGCCTTAGGCCTAGGCCCAACTTGCCTATGCCTTGAGCCGGCACTGGTTTTAGCATGATGCCTATGCCTATATCTCTTACTATGAGTGATCAAAGGATGCTCAGTCCAATGTAATTAGATAAGCAATAACAAGCTACTTTGTCTCTTTAGTCTTTAGGGGTTAGAGCACTCCCATCCGGCTTAATGCGATTTTATTTAAATTTGGTCTAAAAAGCTATTTTAATTAACTCATTTGTAAATACTCTTACATTAGATTCAATATTCTATTTTTAAAATTTTATTTTATTCATTATTCTTTGTTTTTCTCTCTCTTACCCATTGATTTTTTCTTCCTCTCTCCATCTCTCTTCCTAGATCAACACCTTCACATACAACCCAAATAAACTGTGGCCAACGTCCTTCACCGTGAGCTTTGTCGTGACCAAAGTCAAGAGAGAGAGAGCTCCAATCTCCAAGAGAGATCTACTTCACCGGAACCCTAGTATTTTTGATTTAGTGATGCATGATCTACAGAGAGAGAGAGAGAAAGAGAGAGAGAGAGAGAGAGAGAGAGAGAGAAAGAGAGAAATTATTATAAAATTTGTTTGTTGATAAACAGTGCCTCAATAATAAGTGGAGAAAGTATACCATGTAGCGGGTATATGCAACATCTCTCACAGCTGGTGGGTCCCACACATCAACAAGTGGGTATAAGTTTTCCAATAAGTGTAGTGAGGTATTGGTCATTGTTAAAATTTTTGGGTAAACTATTGAGCATGATGTAGAGCACTTTTAAGGGAGATTTGCTAAGCAAACTCTTTGCGCTTAATGCTCTTGCACCATGATAGTTTCAATGGAATTCAACTAGTATCCCCACGTGCATGTTTGGCTTGTCTTTCGCACGGACCAAATGAGAGAGACATGCTTGAGATAGTGTGCCTTCCATTGTGGTGGGGAGCAATGGTTGGAGTTAAAATTTTCAAAAGGAAGTTTCATATATATATATATATATATACACTTTAGATCATACTAAAGTAAAATTTCTATTTTGTAAAAAAAAAAAAAAAAATGGTTAATGCTATTTCGGTACACGTATGATTATACATGAGGTTTTTTATAAAAATTTAGAATTATGAACTCAAAGTTGTTGATTTTGAAGTGTAATTATTTATACTTTAATTTCCTTTAATTGCAAACTGGTTTCAAGCTCTAACATATGTTGAAATAAAAAATAAAGGTTCTAACATATGTAAAAAAAAATAAAGGCTCTAACATAAGGGTTTGTTTGTTAAAAGATATATAGTAACGTTGTTTTTATTTTTTGGAAATACGTGTGGGTAAAAAAAGTACGTGAAAATACATGCAATGTTGTTTAAACACTGAAAACTATTGTTTAAACAATAGTAACAAACGGGCCCTAGTCTTGCAAATAAAAATCCCACAAAGCATTCCCATTCTATCTAAAGAATAATACTACAAACACAAATTATTTTATAACATTTTCCCTTCCCTTTAATTAGACCCTCTCTAGTTTTTAAGATATTAATGTATGGTTTTTGAAGATTTTCTAACATAATTGATAGCTTGATGACCAAAACAAGCTAAATTTAAACTGAGCTTATCACTCTCTCACTTCTGTCATATCGGACCCATACCACTTAAATCCAAAATGGTATTTGATTGAATCGAGGGTCCACTTTCAAAAGGCCCTTGTGTGATAGGAATACCGGATATTGAAAGAGGAGGCAGTTTCATTCAAGAACATCATTATTAAGCTAGTTTGGGCTACTATTCCCTTTGGAGGCAAAGAAATGAAAGATGTCACGGTAGTATAGGATTAAATAAAGTGAGAAGAAATCCTGAAAACAATCATGATTGATGTCAGGTGTAGGTTACTGCATAAGAAGAAATTCATGAAAACTCTATCCAAAGTGAAGGGCATTAAGCATGTGCTGCATGTGGAGGTATTGCCTACCACTGTTGTCCATGTTCAGTTGCTTTCAATCCAAGTTTGTTAGGTAAAGAATGCTGTTGTTGACTTCTTGTGAAGTATAGTTTAGATTTTTGCAGCAATGCTGCTTTGTACTTTGGATTGTTTTATGAGCTGTAGTTCTTTGTTTTTTGTTTGAATAATATTCTCACTTTTTTTAAGGGGAGCGTAACACCAATATCATCCTGTACTTTGACTCTAATAATATAAAAGCGTTTAGTACTGGGCTTGAAATTTTGCCAAGCTAAAAGTATGAAAGCTTTCTGTAATTTGCAAATTTAATTTCCTTCCTGCTGTTGCAAAACATGTGGATAGGTATACATTGAATCACTTGCAATTAAGGTAGAAACAGTACGGATGTATAAAGTGAATGATGATTGATGAAGCCATTATAATGGATGGTCCGAATTCAATTACCTAGCAAAATGCAGGACAGAGCATTAAAACATATATATAATGCTAATTTAACATAACGAAAAATTATGGCTGGTGCTAAACTGCTAATCCGGCTATGTAAAATAAATAGGTGAAAGCCATTTGTTAAGTTTCTATTTTGACAGGATTGAAGGGTATGGGGAATTTTCTTGGGCTTAAAAAAGGGTTTAAGGATTTAGCTTCTACTCTTTAAATTTATTTTGAGGCCATAGATTCCTCAAGGAAAAGTAAAAAAAGAAAAAAGAAAAAAGAAAAAGGTTGAAGAAGAGAGGTTAGCATCTCTTACATTACTGTGTGAGCATCTCCACATGTGGGCCAGACATAAGGGTGTTTTGAACCTTGGGCTTAGGTGTATCTTACCCTACCTATTGGTGAGACTCGAACCCAAGCGCTTATGGCGAGAAATCTGAGCTCATCCCAAACATTGACAAGCTTCAATGGTGTCCAACATATTTTTGATTGAGAAATATTAGCACATAAATTATTCAATATGCAATTTAGGTAATAATTTGTGACTGAAATAACATCATTAATTTATACTAATTATATTATGTACCAATTATGATAGGTCATATCATTAACAACAATCATTTTTTGATCCATTAGGTAAGCCCCCACCTTAGCTTGGTTAGTCAGGCACTTGATGATTATATAGCAGACAGTTGCACTACGAATGGCCCAACTCAACTGAACTCATGTCTGTATATTATTGAGATTTTACTCCACCTCATTGGGCCTATACCAAGTCTGTAGAATGGGATGAGTTTTAAAAGTTAAAACTTTGGTCATTCAGCCTTCTGAACACCAAGCTTGCTCGGGTACTAATCAAGAAGCAAACTTGGAAGTATAAAGCAAAGCCTCAGAAGCCACCTATAGTCTGAAAGTCTTAAACTTGTCTTCACCCATAAACATAAAAGATTATTTACACATTTCCAAAAATGCCATAACACGATAGAAGATTAAAAAGAAATTCCCAGTCAATGAGATCGGTGGTTAAAACATGTTCGTGCATAATGGCACTTTGTTGAATATGTAAGTAAATAAACTACCTCTTCTCTATTAGACTTTTTCATTGTAACTGGCAAAACATTAGAATGATGTCTGAGCTACAAACGTACTCTATAAATCACAATTCACCTCCAAGTTCATTTAATAGGCACTGCATATGAATTGCACTCAGGAAATTAAAGAATTTTGAACTGTGGTCTCCTTTTTCTTAATGAATTAAACCGAGTACAAAAATATTCCCTTTTTGTTTCCATTCAGGAAGAATAGATATACGTACAAGAAAATTAACAAGTAGATACCAGGACCTTGAATTAGTGAATAATGGTTTTAAGGTAGAGTAGGAGAAAGGGAAGGCTTAGCCACTTTGAGCTCTCCACAGTCACTGATATATACAGTCTTAAGAGGCCTGTTCCATATTGCACGAGCATTTTGGGCTCTTTCATCTCCAAGAAATTTGGCCAAGTCATTGAATTGGCGAATTCGTTCCCCTGGTTTGTATGTAGGGATGGAGGCTATGGCTGCCACAATATCCAAACCTGACACACAGTTCAGCTGAGAGGTTAGTCGTGCACTAGATGATAATACAGTAGAAATTCTTTTATTTACAATTTGTTGCTTTGAAGATCCTTTGCATGTTTGTGTTTCTGCTTGTGCCACTGACTTAATTTTGGTTTTTAAGCCAAAAAAATGAAATCTCATTACATCAGAATTTTTTTAATTTGTTGTCCAATTACAAAAGTTCAATGCATAGCAGATGAGAGATCTGTAGATGCATGAAATTATATGTAATGATGGGGGAGGTGTTTATCTCTATATCTACATTCCAGATATCAACTCTTACATGCTACAAGCTGCCATGTACTAGTGAATCAGAAAGCTAGAATCACCAAATCTAGGAGTTTGTCGCATGTTTAAAGAAAGCAGTGACATTTTTATTAGACTGATCTTAGATACACAAGTTTTTTCACAAATCATTGAGATGAAAGTTATGATTGCTACATCACTTTCACATGGGCATACCACTAACATCACTTTTATTGTACATCAATCACAACATGTCACTTTGTTAGTTATGAGAAAAATTTTGAATTTTTGTGTGTAGTATTTATTGTTTGTAGTATCAGGGTATTTATGCTGCGTATACCAGTAATACTATAAGCCAAAGACAGAATTTTAATGTCTTAGCACCACAAAGAAGATCATTGATGCACTCCATACAGTCCACAAAAGGTGATAAGAGGCACAAAACCATTTTTCACATAAAACCATCATGCCTCATTAGACAAATATTACAATAGAGCTCTTCAAACTTCTATATACTCATTGAACTTCTGACGAGGACAAAAGAGACACCAAAACTGAGAAATGCATGCGATATTTGTTCCAAAAACAGACTTTTGAGACAGATGCCTTAAATAAAGTGTTGATTTAATTAACACAAGGGAAATGCTAAAACTATTACCAATTTTACTACAAAAGACTTACAAACCGATATGACAATGAAAGCGATTAGTGCTACATAAATAAATGTATACATTTTTATTCTTTGATTGTTGAAACATCACTTATCTCATGAATTTGTAGTTAAGTCCTAGCATCAATCTTAACTTGAATAACTTCACAACCATACAAAGCAAGAGGCAATGGACTTATATAACATTCCAGTGAATCGGTATGGTAATGTGTTATGTATATATAGCTACCCCTAAAAAAATTACTAGCCCCTGAATTGAATTCTGTCAATTATCAAAACACGAAGCTTGACCAAACACCAACCATATATCTTTGGTCATATCAAAAGAGTTCATTTCTAATAGATTAGTACAAGAGAATTATTCAAAATCATAATAATGTGCACCAAAACTAACCTTCGAGGACGGTCCCGAAAACAATGTTCTTGTTATCGAGTTGTGGACAAGGACCAGGTCCAGTGGTGATCAAGAACTCAACGTTTCTGTAATTTGGATCGAGCTTAATATCTTCATCATCATCATTCTCAGACAGACAAAGCGAAACAACACCAGCACGCGAGTGCGGGAGCAAGAAAGCTTTGGACTCGACAGCCTCAGTGTTGCGAGGCAAGTCGTGAGGTGGGCGAACCTCAGCTTTGTCACGGCGGCCTTGGCGACCAGCGAGGAAGAACTGACCCGGAAAGATTTTGTGGACGAGGGTGTTCTTGTATGAGGAAGGGGAAGTGGAGGAACACATGGACTTGAAGTTGGAGACAGTGAGAGGGACGAGGTGGCCGTAGAGGCCGAGAATGAGGCGGCCTAAGAGGAAGGATTCGGTGCAGAGAGGAGTGGAGGGGTCGGGGGAGAGAGTTGGGTTGGTGTTGGGGAGGAAAGTAGTGGGGCAGAGGCTGAAGTCCATGAAGATACGGTCGGTGATGGTGGTGTCAAGTGGAGGAGAGGCTAAGGCTAGTGAGGGTGGTGGTGGTGGTGGTGGTAGAGTGGTTGTGAAGGAGAGTGAAGTGGTGGAGAGGAGGAGGGAGCGGCGGGTGATTATGGGGTTGAAGTGGAGAGGAGGAGGGTGGTGGTTGTGGTGGTGGTGGGAAAGGAGGAGTTGGGGTTGGGGTGTCAAGGAGCGGGCCATGATGGTGGAGTGAACATGTTGTTTTTTGTTTGTGGATGAGAATCATGATGGGAGGGAGGGAGATTGGTTTTTGCTGGAGGATTGGGGTCTACTCATTTACAATTTGGATAGAATATGAGCAGTTGCAGTTCTAAACTTCTAAAAATTACACTTTTTTTTTTCTTTTTTCTATTCAAGTGTGGCATTGTTTTCATATTTGGTTTAATTTTTGTCTACAAAATTTGATTCTGTTTTCAAAATATTCTTTTTGTACATATCAATAACTATTACAGTATATGGCTTTAGAGCATTCTCATCTTGTTGCAAAAATTTCTCTCCATTTTAAAATGAGAACTTACTTTTTTTTATTTTATATAATCACTTTTCAAAATATTTTACATCAGATTATTTTACAGTTTACACTACATTTTATTAAAATATCAATTTTCTTTTATTTTTTTAATTATTTTTCTTTCATCACACACAATAACCTCCATCCATTCTCTTCTTTCGAAATACGTAAAAAAATAAAAAATAACTAAATGCAAAATGAATAGTATCAATGTAAATTTATATAATTATTGTAGCAAACTTGTAATTTACACAGTTATACACAAACTGATGTGAATTATTTTTAAACAAAACTGTGTAAATTATATTATACACATACTAATATGAATGCTCTAAGAGATAGGAAAATAAAAAAAGAAACAATGTCATTTTGTTTGCACTTAATAACTAGATCAATCACAAAAATTGACCGAATGCCTATTTTGAACATGAAATCAAATTTGGTGGACAAAAACAAAATCTCAAACTTAAGGGATCAAAATATAAAAAATCATCTCAAACTTTCAAAGATAAAAAATATCAATTCGTCAAAACAATATCAAACATATGAAAAATTTTATTTATTTAATTATTTTTAAAATAACATATAAGATGACATCTTGTGATTGATATAATATAATTTTCATTACTTAAAAAAAAAAAAGTTAATTTTACTATTTTAGTTCCTTTAGTTAAAAGCATCTTGTACTTATACCGACCACACAAACCCATGCGTATGACCAAGTCCAAGTAGCCAACATCTTCACCAAATCTCATTTGTTAGGTCAACTTTGCGATCTCGCATCTAAAACTAAGTTGACTTTCGAATTTTGATAACCCATTTTGAAATTGATGGGGAGTTCAGTTGTGAGAGCACTCAATACTCATTAGGTTGCGGGCCAAGCCCATTTCTCGCATACAAGTGTGTGTATTCAATCCATAAACTTGATGAGGCCAAATCAACTCAACTCAACCCGATGCTTTTTCTCCAAAAAAAAAAAAAAAAAAAAAAAAAAAAACCTCAACCCGATGCTTTGTGTTGGTTGAAAATTTATTTTGAATTTCGGGACGAGGGTGGGACAGATGGGTGGCTCGGATTGGAATTTTGATTTTTGCATAGTTTCCTCTGAAGGTACTACCCATTACTGATTACTCTGTCTCAGTAGATAAGGTATCTAATATTTATCATCATATTGTTAAGCATGATGAATTGGCTTCTACTTTTATGGAACACAGAATCTGGGTTTATGGGTAATGGATGCAAGCATTTTTTAATGGGTCATGCTAACGAGTGCCCTTAGGGCACTCTTTAAGAATCCATTTTAAGAAAGTTTTGATATTACTTTTATGGGAAATGAAAAAAGCTGTCAAAACATTAATTGCTTTTTTTTCTTTTCCCATACAAACTTTCTTTAAATAGATTCTTAAAGAGTGCCCTAAGGGCACTCGTTAGCATTTCCCTTTTTTAATATCCGGAAATCTAGCCCTGGTGGCCCTATGATCTATCATACCTACGAGTTTGGAAGTTGTGTGTTCGGGTAGTGGCATGCCTAATTACTGCCTAGGTGGACCTACACCATAATGCAAAGCGGAGGTTTAAGTGATGCCGAGCAGTGATTACACCTACGAACTCTTTTTTTCTTAGCAGAAAAAAAGAAGTGATGTTCAGATTTTTCACCGTTCTAAATTATTCCAATTTCAATAAATACCTGCTTTTATCTTAATAAATGAGAACGAATTATCCATTTAAAAAAAAAAATTTGATAGCTTGTGGACTATCGAAAACTTGGAATAAATTGCAGATCAAAGTGACAAAACATTTGTATCATATATGTCTTGAATACTCAAATGGCATTCTTTTGTGCTACCTTTTCTCTTAATTTTTTACAAGTAAAAAATTCATTTAAGAAGGCACAAGGAGGAGTGCAATCCTAGTACTTGGAAATACACCCTTTCTTTTAAATAATTCAAAGCAGTAACGATTGATTGACTGTACGTCTACTTTTCTGTTATATGGAAACTTCCAAGCCATTGTGCTACTGGGTTTTTGTCTTGATTTGGGGAGATAGAGAGATGGGATACAAATTTAGGATTAAGGTCAGTAGCAGTTTTGTCTTGATTTGGCTCTGGATCTCATTGTACAAAATGGGGTTTTAACTTAATTTGCTTAGACAAAAATATTTTGGTCAACTTATTTCATTGGATTCAAGTCCTTGTTGTTCTCAATAGCATTTTTTATTGCTGCCAACTTTTTTGATTTTGTATTCTCCTAGTTTGATTTATTCCTCATTCCAAGAATATATCCCTATCTCCAGATGGACATTTGAGAACACATTGTCATTGTTTTTGTAAGTGATAAAGTGAGCACAAGGGAACAAAAACATAGATAATGTTAAGGCCAAGTAATTCGTTAAACAAAAGTTTTGATAATAAAATATGCTTCTCTGTTGTCCGTTTTGTAGACTTTAGTGTTTAGAGAGAGAAGATGCAACTTTGGAATTGTGGTGGAGTGCCAGCAGTGGTGCTTTGTCTTGGTTTGGTCTTGAACTCTTGTTTAAACTTTAAACTGATGCTTTTAATGGGAGAACAGATTATGCTTGTTACCACAATTAGAGCACTGGTGAACTAAAACATAGAATAATGATCAGGCTAAATGCTTAATTTAACAAAAGTAGTAATACTAAAAGGTGAAAATATACTATTGGTCCCTAAAATTTAGGTCAAGTTCTATTTTATTCCCTAAAATTTGAAAAGTTTTTTTTAGTCTTCAAAAAATTGAAAACGTACCAAGTTATAGTCTTTATGTAGCCTTGCTGTTATAATGGAGTGCCACATGGCTGTTGAATATAGGCATGTAAGCAAGGATTATAACGGAGGGTGATTATATAGGAATGTGTTCCGTTTTGTTTTTTTGTTTTTGTTTTTGTTTTTTTTTTTTTTTTTTTTGAGGAAATGATAGTAAATTTTATTCATTCAATATCATGGTATACAGTGGAAAAAGAGAAAAGAGGGTCAAACCAATGGCCTTCTCATTCTCTTTTGCAAGTTGCAACACTAGCAAGAGCTAGAGCAACACAATTACATCTTAAAAGAAACTAAAAATAAAAAATATATATACTAACAAATTGTTCGCAAATCAGCTTAATATCCTTCAAGATCTAACCAACCACTTCCAAAGAATACAATCTAATCTTGATAGCATTGACCTCCATGAACTCCATAGTGTAGGTAGCAATATGAGAACATAGACTTCGAAGATCAATTCATTTAACTTCTAAAGAAAAACCTAAACATGCATGACCGGCCTGAAAGAATTCCAATAAGGAGCATGAAGCCAAACGACTTGTGCAAAGGAACAATCTTGCAGCAGGTGTATACATGATTCAGTTGGATTAGAGGTTGAAGCCATGTTGTCCTTGGAAGCATCATCAATATGTCCCGTTAATAGGTTAAATAATTGATTTGTTATTATATTGCCACATTAGGAAGAATTATAACAAAGAGTGATTATATTGCCTAGTACCAAAACTGTTTCATTTCTGAAGAATCATTATATTTGGAATGTGCTGGGTAGTCTGAAAATTAATCATGGCAAATTTACTGCTTCATGTCATGTTAGAAATGGGAGAATCAGGTCACAATGCTGAGCGCATCATGTAGGTAATGATTCAGACTCCTCAGTGGGTTTGAATCAGAGACAATTTTGCACAGTTCACTAAATAACCTATGTTTCATGAAACCCAAAAATATGTCATGGACTAGGTTTCAGATTATTCAATTGAATCAGAAAAATGTTACACTGAAATCACCTGGGTAGCACCAGTAATCATGTGAATCATGCAGGTAATGATTTAGACCCACTAAAGAGCCACATGATTACTAGTGCTACCTAGGTGATTTCAGTGTAACATTTTTTTGATTTAAGTGAATGATCTTAAACACCGGTCCATTACATATCTTTGCGTTTCATAAAACATAGGTTATTTAGTGAACTGTGCAGAATGGTCTCCTTTTCGTTCACCATGTTGATTGACTTTTGCTTATACAAAAATATCTTATATGCATAGGCTTCATTTGGATTAGCAGTAGAATAATATTAAATTGTTTATTTAGCTTATGTACAACTCTAATAATGCTTTACTTTTTTAGGTACAAATGTACTTTTGCCTAGCTTATTTTTAAGCACAATAAACCCAATGAAAATAAGCTTTCCCGAACAAATGTGCATCTTTCTCCCAGTTTTCTGCCTGTCTTAGGACACAGTTTGAGTTGCTGGTCTTTCCGTTTTGAGGGTTGGCCTTTCTGTATGATGATAAAGGGTAACATTCTTCTTCATCCTAATTCTGTAATTGTTTTTATTTGTAAATAGAACATGCCTAGATTGGTAGATGGGGGGTAATGTTGGTTATATCACTACTGTTGAAGCATTTTAATATTAAATAATTAAAATGAATAAAGGTAATAATATAAATGTAAAAATGTAGGAGTGAATATGGAAGATGAGGAGTTAGTGAAAATGTTAATCCCACATTGAAAAGGAGAGGGACTATTTTATTCCTTTTAATTGTGGTGATTAATAGGCTAAAATGAATTGTCTTAGATATTGAGCTAGATACGTGCGCAAGAGGGACATGAAGAGTGGAGGTATCTTGTTGCAAGTTACTACAATATACACACAAAAAAAGAAAAAAAAATAGAGAGGTTCTTGGCAAGGAAGGGTGTTCTTTCTTGTAGAGTTTTGGGCTTGAACACTTTGTGTAGAAATTATTCTAGCCATACGACACTTGTTGGGATTTGGGTAGTAATTTCGTGAGGCCCATTGAGCCTATAAATAGACTCAATCCAAGTTACTGCAATATATACACAAAAAAAGAAAAAAAAAATAGAGAGGTTCTTGCCAAGGAAGGGTGTTCTTTCTAGTGGAGTTTTGGACTTGAACACTTTGTGCAGAGGTTGTTCTAGCCATACGACACTTGTTGGGCTGTTGTATCCTGGGGGAGACAAGTCTGAGACGGTCTGCACCGATTACAAAGTTTAGCCAACCAAGGGCTTGAATCTCCTTAAAGAGAGCAAATGCCGCGCCCCAATCCAAATAGTGTTGTGTAATTTTTCTTATTGAATTAATAATATTCAGAAGTATTATTCAATTTCTCATTGTGTTATTTTCATTATCATTGTGATTGCACCAACAACTACTACACTAGAGGTAGCCATTTGTTAACATTTGTAAATATATATACAAATCCTGATCAACTTTCTTATTTGTGTTGCTGTGTTTCTATCTCTGCATTGAGATAGAAGAAAGAAGAGAACATCTAAAGACGGAAATTCTAGCAATTTTCCTCAATTAGTGAACATTCTTTTGGAGTAAGAATGAGAAGGGGAAGGGGAAACTGTTGCCTTAATGCGCTGCAACATTGCTTTCATTGTTCTTAATTAAAATAAATGAAAATTTTTGTTTGATACGAAAATCTCTTTCATTTATCCAGTTCTTGGTTCTTCATTTTCACTTATTCTCACTAAATATATTTACATTATCAAGAACCTCAGTAGTCTTGCATTTGTTGCAAATAACGTTGTCATTATGACATATTGAGTTTGATTTCAATTATTTTTAGACAGCTAGCTGATGCAAAGAGATGATCATTTACCTTGAGAAAAAAGGATGGGCTTGTTCTAGGATATCCCATAGGCTATAGCACACATCCACTTGAACCAGCCTATTACTTCAGCCTACATAAATCCCAGGGACGTATTCAACGAGAGGGGAAAGCAGTCACAGGCAACAATTAGTAGTGCGGTTCAGTGGAAGATCAGTGCTCTCTCTTATCTGTGTATGTACTTGTGTGTGTGTGTGTGTGCGTGCCTTTTCTGGGGTGGAGTGTATAAGGCCTGGGAACAAATTCACCTTGGTGCACGGTGAAGTGCTTAATTCCTTTGACACTGAACCAGGACCTAAAAACCAAAGTTTTGTACCTAGCAGTAGCCTAGCTTAGATGTATTCTATACAATGTCAAGTTTGAATCATGAAGTTTGTTACAATTTATGTGCTTAGCTATGACACTCCAGTAAATATATTATAAGCAAAAATTGGAGGTCTGCAAACTGTTAGCAGTTTTCGCTCTTTTCAAGTTCGACCCTTATCAAGCTATTAAACCAGTGCTGTATCAAGTTATCCAGTAATTATAAGTTGTTATAAGTTGGTTTATATAACTGAGAGTGGTTAAGGCAGTTAGGTGTAGTTTTCAGCTTAACAAACTTGGTTATTCTTCTATCAGGTGCTCAAGCATTGAGTCTGTATGTATATAAATACATGATGTATATAAGAAAACAGAGAGCTAGGAAATAGAGAAGCTAGAGAGAGAATCAAAATTGACGAAACTTTGTGATACTTCCATTAATTAACAAATTGAATGTACATGAGGTTTATATACCAGAGCTAGTATAGGAATGAAAATAACTAGCCCTTAACCAACTCCAAACTATACGGATCCAATACCTACAACCAATCACTACACTACACGTGTTAATACATAGCTTCTAACTGATCTAAGCCTAAACTACATGTCGTATCTGCTATATCAGTTGTTTAGTAAGCTCATCCATAAGTCTTCCAATGCTGTACTCCAATGCTTTGCCTCTCTGGCTGAGCTAATGTCCTCAAACATTCTTTAACAAACTCATCTTGACTTGCTTGCATCTGACTTCTCCTTATGTTTCTTATCTGTACAATCAACTAAACTTTGACATTCTCCCTCAAGATGAGAAGCTGAACTGTGGATATTTACAATATTCATCTTGCCTAATAAGTACTTCAATTGTTGACTATTAAGAGCTTTTGTAAGAAAGTCTGCCAATTGTGAGTGTGTGGGAGTAAAGAACAATCTAACCACATTGTCTTGCACCTTATCTCTAACAACATGACAATCCACTTCTATATGCTTGGTTCTTTCGTGAAACACTAGATTTTCTCCAATATAAATGGCTGCTTGATTGTCACAAAACAATAATGCAAGTTGAGGATGATAGATCTCCAAATCTTTCAATAATGCCAATAACCAAGTCATCTCACAAACTGTGACAGCCATAGCTCTATATTCTGCTTCAGCAGAAGATCTAGACACTATGGACTGTTTCTTGGACTTCCAAGAGACTAGAGAATCACCTAAAAAGATGCAATATCCTATGGTTGACCTTCTGGTATCAATGCAAGATGCCCAATCAGCATCTGTGTTAGCCTTTAAATGAAAATCTAATGAAGCTGATAGGAAAATTTCTTGACCACAACAACCCTTTATGTTCTGCAACACCTTATAAGCAGCATCCAGATGAGGCTTCCTAGGTTTGGACATAAATTAACTTAGCTTGTGAATAGGATATGCTATATTTGGTCTAGTGATAGTTAGATACAACAACCTGCCCACCAACCTTCTTTACACTCCAAGATCAGATAACAGTTTACCTTGAAACTTGCTTAACTTCAAATTCCGCTCCATTGGTACCTTGCTAGGCTTGCAAGCTGACATTCCTGCATCTTTCAAGATCTCCAAAGCATATTTTCGTTGACACAAAGTAATCCCTTTGTCTGATCTAGCTATCTCAAGACCAAGAAAATGCTTTAAACCTCCAAGGTCTTTAAGTTTGAAGTGCTGATCTAAAGAAACTTTAAGTTCATCAACTGCTTGAACATTGTTGCTAGCTATGAGAATATCATCAACATAAACCACCAAAGCTATGAAAGAATTATTAAACTTCTTTGTAAATAATTAGTCAGCTTTAGATTGCTTAAAATCAAGTTGTTTAAGAACAGAACAAAACTTTGCATTCCACTGCCTTGATGCCTGTTTAAGCCCATACAAAGACTTATTTAGTTTGCAAACAACATTCCCCCCTTTGCTGTGAAAGCCTTGAGGGAGTTGCATATACACCACCTCATGTAAATCCCCATTTAAGAATGCATTGTTGACATCCAATTGGACTACATGCCATCCTTTCACAGCAGAAATGGCAAGAAGAGTCTTAACAGTGGTCAACTTTGCAACTGGTGAGAATGTGTCAGTGAAATCCAATCCCTCTTGCTAAGTAAACCCCTTAGCAACTAGTCTTACTTTATATCTCTCCATAGAACCACCTGCCTTATACTTCACCCTATAGACCCATTTGAATCCAATGACCTTTTTGTTGGAAGGCAAAGGAGTAAGAGTCCAAGTATGATTGGAAACCAAAGCTGCAATCTTAGCATTCATAGCCTCTTGCCACTTAAGATCCTTAACAGCCTCATGATAGAATCTTGATTTAGGTATAGAGGTAATAAGAGAACAAAAATTGGCATAGGAGGGAAAGAGATGTGAAGAATCAAGATAGTCAAAAAGAGGGTATTTAGTACCTAGAGTGATTGAGGAAGCACCTAACCTGCAGTTGATAGGATTAGATTGTGTAAGCTCATTGGAAGTGATAGTGCTGCACTTATAGTCTTGCAAGCAGGAAGGGGGTTTAGAAGGTTGGGAGGATCTTCTTAAAGAAGGATTGGAAGCAGGTGGAACAACAACATGCCCTTGATCAAGGGGCAAAGTACCAGGTTCTGCAGAATTAGTATGGACAGAATCTGGTATGACAGATTCTGGTATTGCAGAATCTAAAATGACAGGAAGAACAAGATCTAAAACTTGTCCAGAAACTTAAATAGGACTAGAAGCAAAAGATGCAATATCTGGGGAAGAAATAATAGGGTTTAGAAATATGGAATCAACTAGAGTAGCCATACTAGGACAAATGTGAGGAAAAGAAATAGAGGACTGTGGTGAAGTGATAGAAGAAATGAATGGGAAAACATTTTCATGAAATGAAACATCCCTTGAAATGAATATCTGTCTTGTAACCAAATTTAACAACTTGTAACCCTTAACACCAAAAGGGTAACCAAGAAAAACACAAGGAATAGATCTAAGAGCAAACTTAGACCTATTGTAAGCTAGTGTAGATGCAAGACAAAGATAACCAAACACCCTTACGTGATGATTAGAGGGAATCTTGCTATAAAGTTTCTCAAAAGGAGTTTTATGGTCTAAAACAGTACTAGGCGGCCTGTTGATGATATAAACAGCTGTCAAAACACAATCTCCCCAATAACAAAGTGGCATATGAGACTAAAATTTCAATGCCTTAGCAATGTTTAAAAATATGCTGATGCTTTCTCTCCACAATTGAATTCTGTTGTGGAGTAGCAACACATGAGTGTTGATGGATAATCCCATGTTGAGCATAAAAGTCTTTGAGGAAAAATTATTGAGCATTGTCAGTTCTAATTACTTTGATGTTGGTTTGAAATTGAGTAAAGATCATTTTGCAAAATGAAATTAGTAAAGGCCTAGTATCTGTTTTAGATTTCATGAGGTAAACCGATGTGTATCTTGTAGCATCATCTACAATTGTAAGAAAGTATCTAAAACTATCATGAGTTGTTTTAGCAAAGGGTCCCCATACATCACAATGGATTAAATCAAAAGCATGATCAGACAAGTGATTAGAATTAGGAAAAGACAATTTTTTAAGCTTTGCAATGGGACAAACAACACATTCTTTATTGGATGAAAAGAAGGTACGTCTGATATACAGTGATGAAGTTTGTCATCAGAAACATGTCCTAATCTAAGATGCCACAAGTAAGGCTTAGTAACACTAGGAACATGAGAAACAGAATGAGCAAAGGACTGTAAAACTGACTCTAGGATAGTAGTGGCTTCTGAGATAGACTTGCAATTCTTTGAAATTTGTAGCAGGTACAAATTGTTATGAAGCTTACCCAATCCAATCATTTTCCAGCAAGTAAGGTCCTGTATGAAATAATAATTTGAGAGAAAAACCAAACAACATGACAAGGATTTGTTTAATTTGCTCAATGAAATCAGATTAAAAGTAAAAGCTGGGACACAAATCACATCCTTAAGAATTAAGGTTGAAGTGAGCGGGACTGTGCTTATGTGTGTGACAAGAACTTTTTCACCGTTAGGCAAATGTACAAAAGAAGAGATTGAATTAATTATCTTGGTGAACAAAGAAGTGGAATGAATGATATGGTCAGTGGCCCCTGTGTCAAGAACTCAAGTTTCTTCATTGTGAGCTGTTTTGTTTGAAGGATTTTCAGCAAAGACTGAATTCTTCAAATTAAGGCAAACAGAATCCTGGAAAAAGGCACAAGAAATACCTAAGAGAGTTGAATTGGTTGAGTGAATAGCATCAATGTTGTTAGAAGAAGATGCTGGAGAGCTCAGCATTGACAACAACTGCTGGCATTGTTCAGCTGTGAAAGGAAAAGATCTTGACTGTGATGCAGCCTCGAATTGACCAGAGTCACCATCAAGAGTCACTTGATAGGCCATAGACACCTTGCCCTTTTGCTTGTACCCTGGTGGAAATCCAACTAGCTTGTAACACTTTTCCATGAAATGGCCAACTTTGCCACAATGGCTGCATACAGGTCTGCCCTTGCCTTTGTGTTCTTCCCACCTTGATTGAACCCTTGGGTCTTGACTGCAAGAGCAGTTGAATCAACTGAAGTGCTCTATTGGCCTTTCCTCTTGTATCACCAAAGAGAAGGCCTTGTCAATCAAGGGACTTGACTCCATCATCAGAATCTGAGTCCTAACTTGTGAATAGACTTCATTCAAGCCATTAAGGAATTGCATCAAGGAATCTTGATGATGAAAGAATGTGATTTCGTCATTCACTCCACAGACACATTTACCACAAGAACAAGATGGTAAAGGCCTGAGATTAAGCAGTTGATCCCAAGAAGCTTGAAGATTAGTGAAGAAAGTAGTCACTATTGCATCTCCTTGCATAATTGTTGAAATCAATTTCTGAATCTGTGAAATTCATGGACCATTGGCTTGTGAGAAACGGTTTCTAAGTGAATTCCAAACCTCCATTGCAGTGTTTCTGTAAATTACACTTGCAGTGATGTGAGGAGAAATGGAATTCAAGATCCATGAAGGAATCATGGAATTGTTCTTTGACCAAGCAATCTTTTCCAGAGGAGTTATAGCCATGGAAGCTATGATAGAACCATCCACAAAACCTAGCTTGCTCTTCGCATCCAATGCCATAAGCATAGCCCTAGTCCAATTAGGGTGATTGTCTTCTGTTAAGAGCTGAGTGACAAGAATTGCACCTGGTGATTCTCCATGGTGCAAGAAGAAAGGGCTTCTCGGATCCTCCATTGGAGAAAGCTCACAATGAGCAGTGGATTGAGAAGTAGAAGATTGCGAAGCTTGATCTTGATTCGCCATTAACAGAAGCACAAAAGCTCTTATACCATATAAGAAAACAGAGAGCTAGGAAATAGAGAAGCTAGAGAGAGAATCAAGATTGAAGAAACTTTGTGATACTTCCATTAATTAACAAATTGAATGTACATGAGGTTTACATAACAGAGCTAGTACAGGAATGAAAATAACTAGCCCTTAACCAATTCCAAACTATACAGATCCAATATTTACAACCAATCACTACACTACACGTGTTAATACAGAGCTTCTAACTGATCTAAGCCTAAACTACATGTCATATCTGTTATATCAGTCATTTAGTAAGCTCATCCATAAGTCTTCCAATGCTCTGCTCCAATGCTCTGCCTCTCTGCCTGAGCTAATGTCCTCAAACATTCTTCAACAAACTCATCTTAACTTGCTTGCATCTGACTTCTCCTTATGTTTCTTATCTGTACAATCAACTAAACTTCGACAATGTACTCCCTTCATAATGCAATGCAGAGATTCATATGATCTCAATCTCCTATGACTTTACCTTTCTTATTCTTCAGAATGAGTTTCTTTACACAAATTAACAAGCATAAGACATGTGAATCATATTAATGACTCTATGTTCCCATGTCTTCATCCTAAAATAATGTTTGTATGCTGTATTAGGAGGGTCACTGCAAATAAAATAAGTGTTGTGATCAACAATACAGGGCCATGTGAAATTGAATTAGAATACAATATTGCAGAATTCTGACTGACACCCCCCCCCCCCCCCCCCCCAAACAAAAAAAAATACAGACATGATTGACAGTAGAAGAAACCCGTGTGCTCATTCTGCAATTTCTGGAAGACAAGAAAACTAAAGAATGAGGAATAATAGACTTGCTTCTCATTTCCTAACCTTTTTGTTATAACTTAGCTGTGTCAAGCTTTAAGGATCCGATAAACTCTATTTCTGTGACAGGGTCCCATTTGCATCTTCTTTGTTCCTAACTAACAATTTGTCCGCAAGAGATGATGGACCAGAGAGTTTGGAAGCTGCTGTAGACAATGAATAGTTTGTCCATGACTGTTTCTTGGGAAATAGAATTTTTCTTTGTTGAGGACAAGGATTAGAGCAAACACCCTTTGACTTGTGCAGCGCACAACTGCAGTTGCGATGGTATGGCCTGTGCTCTATCTCCTTGTCCTGCATCGATAAGCTTCCATTAAAGATGCATTGGGGCATCATCTGTGCTGTTCCAGTGGCCATTATCTCCTATCTCTTACATTTTTCTGAGTCCCTGTTAGTGTTTGTATACCAATTATGTGTTTTTCTTGGGAGGGGAGGTTGTTAACATGTGAATTTGAATGTTTTGAAACCATTGCATGCTTTCTGAAGCATTTATATAGAGCAGGGGTAAGGTTAAAGAATGGTAATTTGGATTAAATAAAGAGGGAAAAGAGTTTGTGTGGTTCTCTTCCGTAGAAGTCGAGAGAAATTTTGTCTGGAGGCTTATTGGCAAAGTAGTTATGCAACAAAGGCAAACGATTTTCCCTAGGAAGTTTCAGGTTTTGATTCTGGTGCCTAAATTAAGCTCAAAAGGATTCTTAAGAAGAGACAAAAATAATTTGGCTTGTTCTGTCTTGCTTTTTATGGAACTTATTTTAGATGTAGGGTTTTAGTATAGATTACTCTAGTGTTGTATCTTTCCAACTAACTTTTGAGAAGGGATGCAATTTTGTTGTTATGTGTGATATGGGTGCTTATATCTATGCAATGAAGGATCTAAAAAAGTCCCACTGGTCACTTTTAAGACATGGAAAAAAAAAAATAGTAACATATAATCTGTCTTAACTATGTTTTCGCTTGACCATGATGTTGGTGGTCATTTTATTTTATCATCATGATTGTTATTGTTCACTTGTCCCTATTTGTGCTGAGCAGTTGGTAGTGCAGGTCTTGATGGTGGTCTAGGGATTTCATGTATACTCCCTTTGTATTATGAGATTTCAAACCTAGTTTTGCCAATCTAAGGAAATAAAAAAGGTTTTAAACCTAGGTGAGTAATTGGCCGTATAGTATGCATATTTGATTATGATGTAAATTGTTTATGTTACCTATGTTTTTAAGTCGAAAAGGAGTAGAAGTTAAGCAAGAAAGTTTTGTGGGAATTTGATTCTATGTATATGTCTACTTGGTTGTATTGACGTTAGAAGAAACAAATAGTTCATTGATGTGTACTTATCAAAAAAAAAAAAAAAAAAGTCTGGAAGTAAAATGCATGGCATGTAAGGCTTCTTTTTGTTGCTTTCTTCTTCTTTACTGGGATATAAGACAGTCAAATATTAACTCCTCTCATGTAATCTTTAGGAGAAACTTTTTATGTACACCCTGTGTATGTGATGAGGTTTCTCCTCCTCCTAATAGAACTTCTTGCTATTAGAAAAATATGAAAAGTAAAAACTATAAAATTGTAATGTTAAGAAAGTGTAAAGATGAGAAATGAAACAGATTGGAACTCTTTTTTGGGTGTTACCACTCACCAGTTAGACATCCTCAAACAACTGTTGTGTCTCAGTCAAATTGTATTTCAATGTATTACAGATTGATTTGAAAAATAAAAAAATAAAGAAGAAGATTCAATTTAGAAGTTTGAGTCAATATGTTTTGTTTGATATACAATGTTATGCAAAGGTGCTGGAAATTGCATTATGTTATTATTCCTCATGAAATTGCTATATCTCTCTCTAAGCAATGTTGAATGAGAAATTGGCCTACTAAATATTTGGGTGTTTGTAGGCTGTGCTTTCTTGAATCACTCAAGTCACATCATCTTATTCTTGACTTATCTTGCATGATATGTCATAGAAAAGCTGTGATTAACTGTCTTTTTGTTTTAATTTCCTGCTTGGAATTGTTACAAGTGTTATCTTTTGTGCAATGATAAAATGTTTTGCTCGCTGTTAAAATATTGCATTTTTTATGTTGTCAAATGAATTTCAAACAGAAAGCAAGGAAAATGGCAAATACATTTTTTTGGTAGCCAGTGCTGTTGGGAGCATATTTTGCCATCAAACATCATTTTCTCTCTTGGAAAAAGAAAAAATAGGTTGCAATATCTATGTTGCCCTTTTCTCTGTTTGAGGAACAAGTTATATAAAATATAAAAATTATAAATTTAATTCATAATTTAGAATATTTGCGACATTCAAATTTTCAAATAGCATGCTAAGTTGAGAATTAATCTGCACAATTTCTTAATTTTTTTACTTCTAAATGTGGGGAAAATGAGTTTAGTCGATGTTACTGGGTGGGTGCTTCATGCTGGTAATGGCTCAGACCTGATGCTATATAAATATAAACTGTCCAGGTATCGGGTAGTGTAGAACCTAGCTAATTTGGGGCATGATGTTAGCATTCTAATTACTTAGCTACTCCAAATTCCAACTTTGTACTGAGTACTTCAGAATGGTTCCATTGGGATCACCTAAAGTTGGGGATCATATTGGGTTCACAAGTGCTTCTTGCTCTCAGCTTTCTGCTAGGTATATAGATTAAAATTAATCTGCTTTATTTCTGATAGTTTTTAGACCCCTTAAAAACACAATTGGATTAACCTAGTTAATTAGCCAAGTGATTACTTAGTCCAAATTTCAGATCTAGGTTAACACAATCATATAATCATATCAATGTAAAGTGCGGAATATAAATAACACAAAGATATGATGACCCAGGAAAACCAAACCGGTAAAAAACCTAGGGAGGATTTAACCTAACTATTCTCAAGGTAAACATGAATCTACTATATGAAAGAATCGAAGTTCATACAATAGGACTTAGATCACTAACATCCTATTGCTATCCACTAGTAAAACTTACTGACACAACCACGTACAAGCTCCGAATCCACAGACTCTTTCTTTCTTGGATTCTCAAGGAAGTACAAGCACTCTCGCTTGTGTATCTTTAAGCTCTTATGGCAGCAACTGAATGATCATCAAGTTCTTGAAGAAATCTCCTCCTTGATAATCCCAAGCTTGTGTAAAGGAAAGCTCCTCAAAGATCTTATAAGAGATTCACACAAACCGCAATGTGAGCAACAAAGACCTTAGAGAGGTTTGGGTACAAAACCTTAGATACAAAAGAGACACTCTCTTCTCTCTCTAAAAAGTCTCTTAAAAACGTGCTTAGGGTTTCCTTTATATAATGGGAGAAGTAGATCTGAAACCCTAATCCTTAATGGGCTTAGGCTAAGTTGGAAAATGCTACAAAAAAAGGTTCTGCCCAATATTCGATCGATCGAGTCTAAGCTTCGATCAATCAAGCCAGGCCGAAAGTCACTAAAACTTCTGCAGCCACTTGATTCCAACTTTACATACAACGCCCACACTTTGAGCAAGTCTAAACAAGACTAACAACTGTTTTGATCATGATTTGCTAACATTACACATTAAAGTTCTAAATACATTACTTCCTAAGTCTTTAGAACATAACAATTTCATTTCTACTTTAATTGAGATGAAGGGGTCATATTCCATCCTGATCCTGATTTCAGCATAGCATGGGGGCCAATACTGGTCAACTCATTAATGATTTTTAGGTTTGCCCTATGAAGAAATGCCCCATGTTATTGTGAGTCGGGATGGATGCAAGTGAACAAGTCTTGAGCATTAGATGTTGTACGGTTTCTCCATTGAGCAGGAGAGAAGAAATGTAACTATCTGGAAACCAATCCCTCTTTCCAGATGGAAAAATTTTAGGAGTAAGAAGAGGAGACCTAGTGATTTGAGAGAGAGAGAGAGAGAGAGAGAGAGAGAGTGTGTGTGTGTGTGTGTGTGTGTTATCAGAATGCTGCAGGACTACCATCATATCTCTGATTCTTGTTCATCTCATTAAGATGTTATTGGCAAATGCAAATGTTGTTCATTATCTGAAAGATATTTGACAAAGCTACTTTTTATGGTTTATATTTTTTTTGTTCTCTTTCCTCTCCCTTATATACATATAGTGTTGATATATTAGGGGTTAAACCATCAACACTATAGAATTAGGGGTTAAACTATCAACACTATAGAATAACCCCTAATTCTATAGTGTTGATATATTAGTTATATTGCCTAAATTTCTTTGTGTTTTCAACATTTTTCCAAACACAAGATTGTTGAATGACAAATTTGACTTCACCTACCTTATACTTGCAGACAATCTGAATGAAAGGGAAGTTAGGAGATACACAAAAAATAATGAAAGGGATGTTAGAAAATAGAAAATGTGAAAATTATATCAGCTAAAACTTAAGAACTTTTTGAAGATAAACTTATTCTAGATTAAAACGTCCATATAGCTAATAATGCTAGCTGCAACTCTTCACCCTACCCAAACCACAGGCAGCTGAAATTCTGAACTAAGTAATAATTTTCCTTAATAGCCAAGCTATAGGTACTGTCATTAAGAAGGGAGAAAGTTAAGTAAATAAATAAATGTGGTTACAGGTTTATGTTTATTTATGTATTCAGTGCATAAGTGCAGCAGAGAGCACAATGGACAATGCTTTTTTTTTGGTAAACACAATGGACAATGCTATATATGCAGGGAATGGAGTCCGGTGAAGTATGTCTGACAGATTGAGTAATAAAAATCATATTGCCCAAAAACATAAACCCTCTATACTGTGTTAGTTGTACTATCATTAGAAGCAGATTGAGCTATAAAAATCAGGAAGCTAGGGCATATGTACTTAAAGTTGAATTGTTAGTTGCATGCAGATAATTTTTTTTTAATTATTAAAAAAAATAATAATAAATAAATAAAAAAACAGTGAAGACAATGTTTACATAAAACTTGGGTAGAATGTACAGTTGATGATAGAGGAAATTGATGCATTCATTCCTCAAGCCTTATTTTGAGGAGCACTGGAGAACTAGAAATAGAAAAACAAAAATATATAAAAGGGTCCTATTAATGGATGTCCAAGACATTTGTTAATGGATCATTTTAGAAAAATTTTAATGCTACTTTCATGGGAAATATATATAAAAAAATTAAAAATTAAAAAAAAAACTGTCAAAAAAGTCAATTTTTTTTTTATTTTTCCATAAAAAGTTTCTAAAATTTTTTCCTAAACCCAACCCTTAGGCATCCGCTAACTTTTCCCTATATAAAATAGCTTCTCAGTTCCTAACTGTTTCTTCTAAATGAGCTGTATCAAACCTCTGACAATTTTGTCCACATTAGTATCTTCTCCATTTCTGCTCGACATTTCACCAAGAAGAGAGGAGTGAGAAGAGGATTTGGAAGCTGCTATGGACCAGTAGCACTTGGTCTGTGACTGTTTCTTGGGGAATGATATACTCTATGATGGGAACAAGAGTTAGAGGAACCATCTTTCAAATTATGTAGTGCACAGTTACAGCAGCGATGATATGGCCTTCGCTCAATCTCCATATTGTGTATTGATATACTTCCTCCAAAGATACACTGAAGCATCATTTTAGCTGCTCCAGTGGCCACTCCTCTCTCTCCCTCTCTCCTTTTGAATATGCAGTATTTCTGAAGGTATGAATGTGTGTAGATTTGTATACTTGCTTGAGTTTGAAGATGTTGAAACTTTTGCATGTTTTCTGAAGCATTTATATAGAGCATGGAATTAGCGTATGGTGGGAGTACTCTTGGACAAAAAAAGTTTGTGCTTATGCACCGTTGAACTCGAGAAAAAGTAGTTACACGACTAAAACAAACGTTTTCCTCTAGGAAAGTTTCAGTTTTGGAATGTTGGTCTTTGACTTTTTCTGTGAGAGAGTTACTTAGGAATTGAGGAGACCTTGGAATTTGGCTTATTCTTTTTTGCTTGTCTTTTGAATCTATTGTAGTAATGGGATTTTAGGCTTGCATAGATTGTTATAAACCTAACTTGTTTGGAGGATCCTAATTTGTTGTCATGTGTGTTGGGGGCGACTCTTTCTATGCAATAAAGGATATCAGTTTAAGCATCATTATATTAATCAGAAGTAGGAAGCCAAATATTTGTTTTTCTGAATAGACATAATATAGTTCTCTCTCTCTCTCTCTCTCTCTCTCTACACACACACATATATCTATAAAATTGGTTTCGATATTTGGCTTACACAAGTTCATTACATGTCCAACCTAGCTGCATGTGTCTTATTTGTTGGTTTAGATAAATAGTTCAAAAGTTTTTAACTTGGCAGATGGAAAGAATGCAAAACAGCAATGAGTTTTGTTTCTATATAACATTTTACTATTAATCAAGTTTTTTTCTGTTTATTCTAGTATACGGTGTCATGAATTGGTGCTTGAAAATGTGCCAATGAGCTCTAGCTCAAATGGTACTTCCTTCTCCCACAAGAAGAGGAGAGTGATATCATGAGTTTAAAACTAGCTAGTTGTGGGTGTGAACTAGTAAATTTAAAATTAAAAAAAAAAAAAAAAAATCAATGGTGCTTGAAAATGCATTATGATTGTTGAGACATCACACCTCATATAATTGCATTCAGCAAAAATTTCTTCTTTGGTTCATATTTCTGATCGGTTTCATTCCCTATAGGAAGATGAAGTTTCTAACCTAAACAGTGGTGACTCTAGGAATTTTGTCCAGGATGTTCCTATTTCACTTTGAAAAAATTTCGGGTCATTTTGGTCTATTTCGGGTGTTTCAGTAAATACCGGCCGAAATTCAAGATTTGGCCGACATAAAGTTTGTGCTTAAAAAAAAAATGTTCTTAAAACGAAAACAAATTTGCATTCTGTACACCCAAAAACCTCAAAAGGAAAAAAAAAAAATGAAAAGAAAAGAAATGAACAAATGTACCTATACAATAAACTATAAGTTCATTTGAAATATTAATAAAATTATTAATTATTGTTGTTTAGTTGTTTCATTAATTTGTTTGTCTTTTATAAACTATAATTTGTTATATTGTTGTTTCATTAATTATAAAATTATTAATTGTTGTTTAGCCTAACATAATTTAATTTGTTTGTATTTTATAATGTATTGGTTAATTATACTGCTTTAATTATTGTTGTTTAGCACAACAATAAACTATATTGCTTTAATTTGTTTGTCATTAATTATACTGTTTTAATTTTTAATTGTTGTTTACCCGGCCCCATGTGCCCATCTACCCCCACCCCACTCAACAGACAAGCACAAGCCTGATGCTTGATGCCCCAATCACAATAACCAGCTGTCAATCAGAAAATTTTACAATCACAATACACATTACACTAAAGACAATCAATATCCCACCAACACCAACACCAACACCAACACCAACACACACTGACCAACACCAATGGATAAGATAAAGCATTCAAAAAGTCAAAAAAACAGGCAAAAAGCAAAATATTAATAAAACTAAAGAGTAAAGAGCCAATCACAGACTCACAGTTCAAAAGAGAGAGAGTTATTGAGTTAGACTCTTAAAGAATAAAGAGAGAGTGACTCTCATTCATTAATTTCATTTCACAGTTTTCATTTCAGAGAGAGAGAGAGAGAGAGAGTCAGAGAGAAAAAGAGAGAGAAATACCTTGAGGGAGGGAGCACCGAGCACAGAAGCGGCAAAGCAGCCCGCAGCTGAGTGATCTGCGAATCTGCAATCTACAATCTGTGATCTGCCATCTGCGATTAGGGGCGAGTGACGAGCGACGAGGTTGTGGGGTGAGGACGACGACAAGTGAGCTGCGAGTGACGTGACCGTGGGTTTGGTTTGCTCTGTATTGGGGTTTGGTTTGCTTTTGCTCTATATTGCTAGTATTGGGGTTTGGTTTGCTTTGCAAGCGACGTGACTGTGAATTTGATTTCTGTCTGATTTAGTGATTTGCTCTTTTGGTTTTTTTTTTTTTTTTTTTGGAGAATCTATGGGTTTGATACCTCTGTAATTTGTTGGGCTTGCTGTGGGCTTGGCTCTGTTAAATTTTTTTTTTTTTTTTTTTTCAGATTTTAGTTCAAATTTTTTTTGGGGTTTTTTTTTTTTTTTTTTTTTTTGCTTGAAAGTAGAGCAAATAAATTTTTTTTTTTTTTTTAATTTGAGGGTGTTCCTAATACAGAGCAAATATAAAAAAAAAAATTATTATATATATATATATATTTTTTTTTTCAGGTTTTTTTCAGGTCAGGGTGTTCCTAGGAACACCCTGAGCTGCACGTGGCGTCGCCACTGGACCTAAAAGTGTAAGAACTCAATAGATCCCCCCTTGACCAGAAAAATAATGCTTAATGATAATTACCATAATTAGTTGGTAATAAAATAATAAAGAGAAGCGGAAGCAAGAAAGAGCGAAGAATACAAGGGGAATAAAGCCTTAGCGGCTACATCTTTACTGTATATTCAAGTCCATTACAATAAACCCTATTATATATAGAGACTAGAAGTGGGCCTCTTGGGCCATTGCATTAACATAAAACTAATACTTTAACAGTGTTAAATAATATAACAACTTAATTTGAATCTTAGAAAAATTTTAAATGAATATTATAGCTCATATAGGTAGTGATAGGAATGCAGTGTGTAATTCATAATTTTGGGTTTTCCCATTGTCACCTTATGGTTGACTCTCCAAATTTGATATATTTATCCATGTTTGCTATACGAACAAGAACACTTTTGAAGAAGAAAATTGCTGGGGAATATCAAACGTGCAGCTACATTTGTAGCTTGAGATTTCTAATGGAATTGATTAACTTTGAGCTTGAAATTTAAATTTTATTCACTCTTTTAAGCAGCTGTCAGGATTTTCTGAGATTTCTAATGGAATTAATTAACTTTGTGCTTGTAATTTCTTCTATTCACTCTAAGCAGCTGTCAGAATATAGGAATATTTGAGAAATAAGAAATTCGCCAACTCATCTACCTGCTGGCTTCCAAGCCATGCTTCAGATTGCATACAAGGTGTATTTTGTTACAGGTAACTCATATCACATCATATGATTTTTTTTATTAAATACAGTTATCTGTTGCTTTATTGGGATGATCATTTTTTCTTTCTTGACACAGTTTGTATCTCTTAATCCTTGTTTAAATGATTAAATCGCTCTCTGGAAGTAGTGAGCAAATTGAATAAATGTTTTTTAAGGAGCCAGTTGCATTAAAGGTCGATATTACAAGATCAATCATCAATGTCTTGCATGATAATTAGATCAAAGGGAAAAAAAAAATACTGTGACAGTCGAACTGCAATATTTCTCACTGCCATTGTATAATTGAATGACATATCTCTAGTGTACTCAATTTAATGATGGAGAGATTGAAGTGTATGTGAATCATAAGATAAGAGAAAGGTGAACGAAGTGGAGAAGCACGTTAGGAGCATTGAGTAGAATTTTTTTTTTTAATTTATGAGAAAATTTTATAAGATTTGAACGGTTTTAGACCCCTTACAAACAACCAGATTGCGTAGCCTAGTTAATTAGCCAAGTTGTTACTTAGTCAAATTAAGCAATTCTAGGTTAAAGCAATCAAATAATCATATCAAAAATATAATGCAGCGGAATAATAAATAACACAGTGATATGATCACCCAGGAAACCACACAGAAAAACTTGGGGAGGATTTTACCCACCGATCCTCTCAAGGCAAAACGGAATCCACTAAGAAAGAATTGAAGTTCTTACAAAAGGACTTACAAGCTCCCCGCTTTACTTCCTAATGCTACCCACCAGTAAAACTTCCTAACACGACCACACGCAGGCTCCAAGTCCACAGACTACTTCTTTCTTTGAATCCCTTAATCAGCTACAAGCACCCACGCTTGATATTCTTTAAGCTTCAAAGGCAACAACCAAGTTGATCATCAAGATGTTGAAGTAATCTCAATCTTGAAAACCCTAAGCTTTGTGTAAAGGAAAGCTCTTCTAGGTCCTACAAGAGATTTACACAAAACCGCAATATATGAGCAACAATACAACTTGTGCAACTCTTAAAAACGTGGCTAGAATTTGCCTTATATACCTAGGGCAAAAACATAAAACCCTAAACGTTTAAAGAGTTAGGGCTGAGTTAGAAATTCTGCAAAAAACGCATCTGGGCTGATTTTCGATCGATCGAGTCTAACCTTCGATCGATCGAGCGAGCCAGGCCGAAATGCCCCAATGCATCTGCAGTCACTTGATTCCAACTTTACAATATTTTATTAACTTTGAGCAAGCCTAAACAAGACTAAATACATTGTTTTGATCATGGTTTGCCAACATTACAAATTAGAGTTCTAAATACATAAATTCCTAAACCTTTAGAACCTAACAAGATTATTATAAGACCAGCTATGCTCTATGCTATAGTGGTACTGTTTAGCAGCCAAGCTAGGCATTTCCATAGGATTAAACGAAAAAAATGTAAGTAAAACATGGAGGTTAGAGTCTTTTTGAGGCAAGCTTGAAATTATGCTTAATGAGTCTCCGTGACTCCTCTCCGTCTCTAATTTACTTAGCATAAAAGCCAATGAGCTTTGGTTCAAATGGCACTCCCTTCCCTTGTAAGAGTATGGTTGAAGATGGGATCTTTGGTTCACGTCCCAATAGGCTTGTGTAATTACCATTAATAAATTCACTTAGAAAAAAAAGAACATAAGGATTTACACACGCACATGCACATTCAAGCACCCAGCAGAGCATCTGTCTCAACATGTCTTCATCTTAGGAGGTTCCCATGCTGGAACTAAGTCCTTGTCCCATGCCTAGAAATCATACTACCAATGAAAAAGAGAGAGAAAAAAAAGGAAAAGAAAGTTTGGCATATTGCTTCTTTTGTTTTCCATTGAAAGTCAATGGTATGGAACCCATACACTGGTTAGAAAATCAGGACGAGAAGGGTATGTTAACTCAACTTAAATTAGTATATTGTTATTGAGTCGGCATGTTCTCAAAAGAAATAGTGGTAAAACACCACAGCTACATAAACTCTGCAGAATTTACAGTAATGAAGCCCGAAGAAACTGCTCTCGAATTCTATAGGAGAATTAGAAATAGAGAAACAAAGCAATAATATAGTTTCTTAGTTCCTAACCTTTTTTCCTAACTCATTTGTATCAAGTCCCCAATAAATTCCTTTCATCCATGTGAAAAGAGTTCCGTTGGCATCTTCTCTGTTTCATACTAAGAGGAGAAGACTGTGAAGAGAATTTGAAAGCTGCTATGTACAGGTTACAATTACTGCATAACTTTTGCAGTGATTGCGAAGGTAATGAAATTTTCCTTTGTTGAGAGTAATCATTGGAGCAAACATTTTCTAACTTGTGTAGTGCACAGCTGCAGTTCCGATGGTAGGGTCTCCTCTCAATCTCCATGTCATGCACTGATATACTTCCATTAAATACACACTGCCAGGGACGAACGCAGGATTTTAAGCCAGGGGGGGCCGGAGATAAGCGAAAAATTTTTTTTCAAATACGCATCCATATAGTATTAATAAACTATCAACCAAGACAAATACCCAAAAATCATTGTTTCTTAATATATTAAGATACAATTTACTAACAAAAACAAAAGACACGAAATACTATAGTTTCTTTATATAATCATCTATAAAAAGAGAACTCGACGCTCTTTCAAATTTTCAAAATCATCTAATGTTGAATCCAAACTAAATGTCGAAGCTATATCCTTTTCAATGTATAACATCAAAGAGTCCGTCAAAAAATCATTTTCCATTTTGTTTTGAAGGTCAGTTTTGACAACTTTTATAGCTGAAAATGATCCCACTAACCCAAATACTCAATGAATCCCACTACAGACACAAACACTACTAACAAAAACTTTTCCCTATTATTATGCCCAATTACCAGTCAACAAAGAAAAAACTATCTGACTATCTCTACAAAATCTACAGTCTACTCTCTCTATCTATCTCTTTTATCTATATAATGCAAGAGTCACAAAGCCAAAAAGCCCAAAAAAAAAAAAACACCACAGGCAGCAGCCACAGTTGACAGCATAGATTCAATTCACAATCACCAAATCAGTTCAGTTCATCACTCATTAATAAAAACACAAACATAAAACACCACAAGTCCACAAGGCACAAGCACAATTTCTTTGATTCTCAGATCACAAGGTTTTAAAGGAAAATATAAGAGTAAATACCTGTGAATTGTGAAGGCTCGAAGCTGGGCTCGCTAGGCAGATCGAGCAACGGCGACCGGCGGCGGCGGCGGCGGCAAGTGGGTCTTGTCTCGCGTGGCGGCGTGGGTCTGGCTCTCGCCGGCGTGGGTACTGCCGTAATGAACTGGGTTTCGCACTCTCTCGCTCTCGTCTCGCTCTCTGTCTCTCTCCGTCATGGCGACACGAGCCTCTAAATCTGATCAAGATGGGTCTCTCATCTCTGTACTCTCTATCTCTATCTCTATCTCTGTCTCGCAAGTCGCAGCTCTGCTTCTCACTTTTCTTTTTGTTTTTTTCTTTTTTTTCCTTTGTTTTTTGCCTTCTCCGTTTGGTTTTGGACTGCTGAGAGTTGAGCTTTTTTTTTTTTAAAGATTGACATGGGTCATGGGCTCTGCTCTAAGCTGGCCGGATGATGGGCTAAGGGAAGGGGTTGATGATTTTTGGGAGGGGGGCCGGAGCTAAAAACTGGGGGGGCCGGAGCTAAAATCTCAGGGGGGCCCAAGCCCTTTTTTTTATTTTTTGGGAAAATTTTACTTGCTAAAAAAATTTTCTTTTGGGCCCAGGGGGGGCCCGGGCCCCCTTTGCCCTCTACCTGGGTCCGTCCCTGCACACTGCAGCATCATCTCAGCTGCTCCAATGGCCATTCTTTCCTCTCTCTCTCTTCCCTCTTTTAACTTCCCTTATTTTGTGTACATCTTGGTGGGCTTGTATGTGTTTGAATGTAATTGTGTTGAAACTTTTGCATGCTTGCTATTAATGAAGCATTAATATAGAGGAGGAAATCAACAATTGTTTTTAGTGTGTGGTAGAAATCTAGAGAAACTTTCGTGCAAGTGCTTCCACGTAGAAGAATTCAAGAAGGGTCTGGAGGGTTTTTGGCAAAGCAGTTACCTAACTAAGACAGACGTGTTTCATTAGGGAAGTAATTCTAGCTATAGAGCCTAGGAAATTTGTTCATAGGCTGTCTTGGCTTGCCTTTTGACTTCATTGTTGAATGTGGTATTTTAGCATAGTTTTCTCCGAAGAAATACACTTTGACTTACTCTTCTGACCAGAGGTTTACCAAACTTATATGAAGGTAGGTGACCCTTCCCAATTTCCCTGCAACTTAAGATCTTGGTCAACTGTAATTGTTAAAGAGAGTAATGACACTGGAAAACAGAGACTGAAATTGGAAGAAGAAGAAGATCAACGGCTAGATTCTAACGGCTAGTACAATACGGTGTCGTATTTAATGTGCCTCTTAAGCTGTAATAAAAAAACGGTGACGTTTTGTTTTAGTAGAACGGTGCCGTTTTAAGGCTTCTTCAGTGTTAGAGCTCTAGGCACTGTTCTTCCCTCCCCTGTGTACGAGTTGATAGTCATCACTATGTGCTTCTTGAAGATGAGCCATAGCTCCACAACTGACTTGGTAACCATCAATCCTGAAATCACGTAGAGTCTGTTACAGGGGTGGTTATGAGTCTGTTAATTAAAGGTTCTAGAAGTTATCTAATCTCGGTCCTATAAATAGAGACTAAGTTATACTCTGTAATTTGAGCTTGTATTTTCTTTTTCTTTTTTTCTCAGTTGCTTAGTAAAGATCATTCTTTCTCTCTCTCTATTCTGTTAAACTCCTCCGCCATTGTTGACCTCACATAAGCTCCAAAATCTTTCATGGTATTAGAGCCATAAGATCCATGGCTTCGACTTTAGCAGATACAACTCAATCTACACACACCAATCTGATTCCCACAACACAATCCTCTTCTCAATCACCATCTCCATTACTGTTACTCTCAAATATGTCAAACCTCATGTCGATCAAGTTGGATTACACCAACTACATTCCATGGAGGCATTAGCTAGTTACAATACTAGAGGCTTATTCACTGATTGAGCACATTGATGGTACTGCTGCAAAACCATCACCTTATGTGCTTGACAGTGCAGGAAATGCAACTTCTGTTGTGAATCCTGAATTCCAAGCTTGGAAGATCAAGGATAAAGCTTTGCTTTCCTTGATTAATTCTACTTTGTCACCACAGGTTTTCTCACTTGTTGTTGGTATCACAAGTTCAAGAGAAGTTTGGGGTACTCTGGAACAAAGGTTCACCTCCACTTCTAAAGCAAATATCTTGAACCTTAAACTTGAGTTGCAAAGTCTCAAGAAAGGTAATGATTCTGTAAACAGCTTCTTGCAGAAAATCAAGATTGCTCGAGATAAACTTCTAGTTGTTGGTGTTGTTGTGGACAATGAAGCATTGATTTGTATAGTGCTCAGAGGACTCCCTAGGGAATTTGCTCACTTCTGCTCAACAATTTGGACTAGGAGTGATCATATCACTTATGAGCAACTTTCCATTATGTTGCAAAATGAAGAGCAAGCTATAGCTGAACACTCAGATTCAGTTCCTCACTCTCTTGCCATGTTTGCCTCAAATGCCTCAAACAACAAGGCTAGTAGCTCCTCTTAGAATCATTCTCAAAATCATGGGTTCTGGAAGAGGAAGGGGCAGGAATAATTTCAATAGAGGCAGAGGAGAAGGCAGGTTCAATCACAATGGTGGTCCACAGTATGCCAGCCATGGTGGTTCACAGTATGCTAACCATACTCATCCTTTTCAGAATTTTCAGAATCAAGGCTCAACTGCTTCTCAGAATTACAAATCTGATCGTCCATCTTGCCAAATCTGTGGAAAATCAGGCCATCAAGCTTTGGATTGTTATCATAGGATGGATTTTGCATTTCAAGGCAAAAATCGTCCTACCAAGCTTGCTGCCATGGCTAGTGCTTCTAATGCAGCCATCACAAACAATCAAGATCCCTGGCTTGCAAATTCAGGTACCTCTGATCATCTTACTGCAAACCTCAACAAACTTTCTCTTCAGTCTCAATACAAAGGGCCTGAACAAGTCACTGTGGGCAATGGTTAGTCTCTCCCTATCAATCATATAGGTAATGGAACTTTGTCTACTAAATATCATAACTTCATCCTTAAAAATGTCCTTCACGTGCCTAGGATAGCTATGGATCTTCTTTCAATACACAAATTTTGTCTTAATAATAACTGTTCTTGTCATTTTGATGCTTATGAACTCAAAATTCAGGATATTCCTACGGGGAGATTCCTCTACAAGGGCTTGAGTGAGAATGGAGTATATCCAATCTACTCAAAGAACTTCATCAAATCACCCTCTGTCAACACTTCTGTCAATCCCACTGCATCATCACAGACTTCATCTTTTCCACATTTGCAGTCATCTTTTGTTTTCCATGTAAATAGATCAAATAAATGGCTTTTGTGGCACCATAGATTAGGTCATCCAAGTAATAAGGTGCTTAATACAACACTTTCTTCTATTGATGTATTTTGTCCTTTACCAAGTGATGGAATTGTATCTCATTGTATACATTGTCTCAATGGTAAAATGCATCAATTTCCTTTTCCTACATCTGATTTTCATGTTTCTAGTCCTCTTGAATTAGTCCATTCTGATGTCTGGGGTCCAGCTCTAGTTACTTCCACAAATGATTTTCAGTATTATGTTATCTTTGTTGATGTCTATTCCAAATTCACATGGCTTTATCTCTTAAAACACAAAGTCAGATGTTCTGGATGTTTTTAGGTTTTTTAAAGCCATTGTTGAAAATTAGCTAAACTCCAAAATTAAAACTTTAAGATCAGATAATGGAGGTGAGTTCACTTCTAATGCCTTCAAACTCTTCTGTTCTTCTCATAGGATTATACATTAGTTTTCTTGCCCTTACACACCCCAACAGAATGGAGTGGCTGAAAGAAAACATATGCATGTTGTAGAGTGTGCCCTTACCTTGTTATCTCACTCAAAATTGCCCCAGTCTTATTGGTCTTATGTAGTTTCTACTGCAGTTCATATTATCAATAGGCTTCCCACACCTAATCTCCATAACCAATCACCTTGGGAGGTTATTTTCTTGTCCAAACCAGATATTACCCATCTCAAAACTTTTGGCTGTGTCTGTTTCCCACTCTTAAGGTCTTACAATACCCATAAGCTTCAACCACACACTACCACATGTATTTTTCTAGGATATCTAGCTTTTACTAAAGGCTATATCTGCCAGGACCTTATTACTTCTAGGATATATATTTCAAGACATGTCTTGTTCAATGAGGCTGAATTCTATACTTTTCAGTCTTTATCTACTAGTCCCAATTCAACTCCTACCTCACAGATTCCTATACCTTTCTTAATTTCTACTTCTTAATCATGTTCCTTTCCTACTTCCCAGTCTGGTACACGGTCTAGTTCCACTTCTACATCATTCCTAGAGTCTTCCTCTACCCCTCAGTCTACACCTCTTTCTCTTCCTTCACCTCCTATCACTCAATCTAATCCTAATTCTGTGTTAGTTTCACCTTTACCTGTCCCTTCTGTCAGTACCATCCCACAGGTACCTGTTCTAGCTCCTTCATCCATCAACACTCGTCCTATGATCACTAGGTCCAAGGATGGCATCTTTAAGCCTAAAGCCCTTACTGCTCACCTCACTCATGATCAGTCTCTATCTGACCATTCTACTTCAACTGCTTCTCCAGTCAAGGCTGCTAAGTCTAGTAAAACCAAATCTATCTGCAAGCTTGACTATACAATCACTAAGCCTCCTTCATATAGAATAGCAACTCAGTATCCTTAATGGTGCTCAGCTATGGATGATGAATTTGCTGCTCTTAAAAGACAAGGTACTTGGACTTTGGTTCCACCTTCACCTTCTCAGAATTTAGTTGGGTGCAAATGAGTTTATAAGCTCAAACACAACAGTGATGGCAACATTTCTAGATACAAAGCTAGGCTGGTGGCTAAGGGCTTTCACCAACAGTATGGAGTTGATTTTGAGGAGACTTTCAGTCCAATGATCAAACCACCAACAGTTAGAATCATTCTCTCCTTGGCTATTCAATTCAATTGGCCTCTTAGACAGCTAGATGTAAGCAATGCCTTTCTTCATGGCTTCTTAAGGGAGGAGGTTTACATGGTTCAGCCCTCAGGTTATGTTGATCCCACTTTTCCTAACCATGTTTACAGGCTTTGGAAATCTCTGTATGGCCTCAAACAAGCTCCTAGAGCTTGGTTTGAGTGATTTTCTACTCAATTACTACATATAGGGTTTCAGGCTTCTCTTGCAAATTTATCCTTGTTTTTTCTTAGACAAGTGAAGTTAGTTGTGTGCCTCTTAGTTTATGTTGATGACATTTTCATAACTAGAAATTACCCTCAGTTTCTGTCTTCCTTGATTGCTCAGCTTGGTACTGCTTTTGAATTAAAGGATTTGGGCCCTCTTCATTACTTTCTTGGTCTCCAAATCACTCGGACTTTCAAGGGATTGTTTCTCAGTCAGTCCAAGTATGCTCAAGACCTTCTTCTCAAGCTTGATATGTAGTCCTCTAAGCCTGCTTGCACCCCCTATGCTCCCCATCTCAGATTGGTGCCTCATAAGGGATCAGTTCTTTCTAATCCACATGAATACATGAGTTTGGTTGGTTCACTACACTACTTAACCTTCACACACCCTGATCTCAGCTTTGCTATCCAACAGATGTGTCAGTTCATGTCTATTCCAACTGATACTCACATGGTTGCTACTGAGCGCATTCTAAGGTATCTCAATGGTACTCTCAATTTTGGGGTTTACCTTAGACCTAGCCCTATTTCTCTCTCTGCTGATTCTGAATGGGTTGAAGACCCTTTTGATCGGCGTTCTACTACTGGGTATATTATTTATCTGGGCTACAATCCAATTACTTGGAGTGCTAAGAAGCAAAACATAGTTTCAAGGTCTTCCACAGAGTCTGAATATCGCGCTTTAGCTTCCACTACAGCTGAGCTTTATTGGCTTTGTCAAATGTTAAAGGATCTTGGACTGTTTCTCCCTTCTCCTCCAAAGCTCTGGTGTGACAATGTCTCTGCTCTGGCCATTGCTTCCAACCTAGTGTTTCATGCTCGTACAAAGCATGTGGAAGTTGACTATCACTTTGTTCATGAAAAGGTCCTACGCCGTGATCTTCAAGTCAAATACATTGCCACTGGTGATCAATTGGCTGATGTGTTTACTAAGAGCATGTCTACATCCCATTTTCTTTTTCTTCATTCCAAAATCATGGTGTCTATAGACCCCATGGTTTTGAGGGGGGATTTTAAAGAAAGTAATGACACTGGAAAATAGAGATTGAAATTGGAAGAAGAAGAAGATCAACGGCTAGTACAATACGGTGTCATTGTATTTAATGTGCCTCTTAAGTTGTAATAGAAAAACGGTGACATTTTGTTTTAGTAGAACGGTGCCGTTTTAAGGCTTCTTCAGTGTTAGAACTTTGGGCACTGTTCTTCCCTCCTCTGTGTACAAGTTGATAGTCATCACTGTGTGCTTCTTGAAGATGAGCCATAGCTCCACAACTAACTTAGTAACCGTCAATCCTATTGACTTGGTAACCGTCAATCCTAAAATCATGAAGTTTCTATTACAGGGGTGGTTATGAGTCTGTAGATTGAAGGTTCTAGAAGTTATCTAATCTAGGTCCTATAAATAGAGACTAAGTTATACTTTGTAATTTGAGCTTGTATTTTCATTTTTTCTCAGTTGCTTAGTAAAGATCATTTTCTCTTTTTCTCTCTCTCTATTCTATTAAACTCCTCCGCCATTGTTGACCTCACATAAGTTCCAAAATCTTTCAGTAATATTTCTTAATAGAAGAAAAAAAAAATCTTATTATTTCATTTTGGTTTTGCATTTTGTTTGATGATTTTGATGCTCTATTTTAATTTCACCAAGGTCCATTCCTTCCATTCAAATGGTTGGTAGCATATGATATGACACTGTTTTGTTAATTTGGTGTTATCCATAGATGTAAAATTTCTCTTTGCACCAAACAGTAATTAAGGAGCTGCTGGTGATGAGATTCAGTCATAAGCTACTAATCTCTTATACTATTAAAGAGCATTAAGGACATTCACATGTTTCCTTTTTCCTTCTCTTTTGGGGGATCATGAGTTGGATACTGTGGAGGATTTGATTGATATTTAAACATGAAGGTGACCCTATAACAGTATAACCACTCAAGTCTCGGGATTTCATTACGATTTAATTGACCTTAAACATGCATGAAGGTGACCTATAACGACCCTCAAGTCTCAGGATTTCATTGGCTTCACATCAAAGCCAATTGATTTTCTTGAAGTAAAAAAATTTGATTATCTTCAACCTGTTGTTAATTGATGTTGTAAATCAATTAAAGGCCAATAAGAAGAAATTTTATGCTACAGTATATCAAGGACACAAGTTTCAAAACCGGATTGTGTAAGTACTCGAAGTATCTTGGAAAATTTCAATTTCCAAACAAACACTCAAGGACAAGTTTCTTTCAAGTGGAGGAGTCTTGATGTATATCAAGATTTTAAATTTTTATCCTTTGTTAGTTTCGAATTCTTGTGTAATTTTTGTTATTTTAGGATTTTGGATTCTATTTCCTTGATTTTAGGATTTTTAAGGTTTTTCTAGTCAAATTAAATTCCTATTATTGGTACTATATCAATTAGAATATGTGGAATATTTTTACTTGAAAAATTAGTTTTCTAGAGCCTTTAAATAAACTTGCAATATGTAAAAGGAAAATACAGTTCAAAATTTATAATTTGATTAATAATATTTTTTAGAAAGGTTTTCTCTTTTTATTTTCTAGTGAATTTTATAATTTGATTAATAATATTTTTTAGAAAGGTTTTCTCTTTTTATTTTCTAGTGAATTCTAGAGTCTATCTCGTGGGTTTAAAAGAGTAACCTCTACTATGCTGTTCGTTTTGCATTAGGTAATTACAAAGTGGAAAAATCTTGTTACACACTCACTATTGTATACTCTGTACACACTTTTTTTGAAAATATGATTTTAGTCTACATGACAGTGTGTACAGTTTGAAATCGTGTTTTTTAATATGATTTCAATTCACATGACAGTGTCTGTTTGTTAATTGAAATCACGTTTTCAAAACATGATTTTAGTCAATGTGACAGTATATTTGAAATCGTGTTTTTTAATATAATTTCAATCTACCTGAAAGTGTAAGTGTGTAATAGCGAGTGTGTAATAATCATTACTCTTTGTCTAGACTTCAATCAAAGATGTATAAATATTGCACTCAACTCCCTTTTTATTTGACATGCCCAAACAGGTTCTTTTAATTGTTTATGGTTAAGTTGGCATCAAAAGATGAGCTTGGCTACTGGAGCCAATTAGCCAAGGAGATATCGACCATTTGTAGCCTTCTGCTAGCAAATACCTTATTTTTTCTGTACTGAGTCTGATACAGAGATCCTTTGCCGTTTGGTTTGGATTGTAATTACATGACAATACTACCGAATTGGAATAAGAAATATTTAGACTTTCTACCCAGTTCTACCTTCCGTCCCATGTGGTCAGCTTTGGCAACACCATAATCAAAGGAGTTCTTGATTCATAATTATTATTTATAGAAAAAACTTTTAATTTATATATTCAATTAAGAGGAAGATAAGCTCGATATCACACTTTTAGATGCTTTTTTTCCTTGTATCTTCCTTCCTTTGATTTTATTTTATTCATTCTTTTTCCCCTAGCATTGAACAAGGGAGCCGCCCACATGTGACACGAATTGATGCCCATCTGACCTGACCATCCTAGCAAGATATGCAAGCCATTATTTTCAAAAAATGCATCCCTCAAAACCTGATTCTTACAACCATGATGCTCCTTTTATGAACTAAATTTAGGCATAACTCTTTCTAAAAATCATCCTAATGCATCTAAATTGAATAGGTCACTTGACACTAGAATTAAGAAAATTAAAATAGAAACTTTGATAAAATAAAACTGTAAAAAAGTTAATTTAGATTCGATTTAGATTTTGATGGTGTTTAATTTGGTTGAGTTATAAAGTTTTCCAAAATTGTCATTGGAGATCAAGATTCACAATAGGGTCGAGCTTAATTCGAGTTGGGAATCCAGGTTCCAAAATTCACAAAGAATATGTAGAAGAAAATTTCAATTTGGGTTCTCGATTTTAAAGCAGTACACAGATGCTATTGCGTACACGAAACGAAAGCACCATCTATTCCTCATTTTTTTTTCTAGACAAACGAAGAGAATTTACAAATATGTTGCCCCATATTTACACTGCAAACCATTCCATCAAACACAAAATCCATTTTTGATTAAACCATTCATAAGATTAGGATCATGAAAACTGTCAGGAATCAAAAAAAGTTTACAACCATTAATTCCACCAACACATATATAAAATTGTCACAAATCTGACTTGAACACCAATTTGTTCTAAAAGAGAGACCATGTTATTAACAAATTAAATAAATAAAAATCAGATCTTGAATGTAACATACTCTTCCTCTAGATCACACAAACCCAACTGGTTCTTCCCAGTACCAACCAAAGCTGGTGAAGTTGAAGGTGAAGAATAGTTAGAAGCCGCCAAGACCAAAGAACCTTCACTCCAAGCCCTCCTTATTGGGTAGGACACGTTTTTGCACTTAGGCAATGGATGTGAACATTCTTTACCAGCCTTGTGAAGTGCACAGCCACAGTTTTTATGGTATGGTCTGCGCTCTTTCCCTGTGTCACAGTCAGAAATGCAACCCTCATAGACACATCGGAAAAGTCCATCAGCAGCACCGGTGGCCATTGTCTTCACCACCAACACCACTACTTTTCTCTCTATGTGCAACACACCACCACCTTTTAGAAAAATTTTAAGCTTGTAGAGCAATGGTGGGCATTTATAGAAGTAGTTATTGATGTTTATATAGTGGTAGTGATGGAGTAGTATTGGGCTTTGCTTTTTGTGGGGTTTTAGGTGGTGGGGTCAAAATGTTGTTGTTTGTAAGCTGTATTGTGCGGCATTTAAGAGTCGTAGAAGCCGTGTCCGCGTGTCTTGAGGGGTCGGTTATAGAAGTGTAGACCTAGTAAAAATACTAGTAGGATACGTGGCCTTTTGCATGTGTGTTAGGAGAGAAAATAGAGGGGGTGTGTAGTTGCCGACACGATTCTCATAGATTGTCCCTAGGCAAGGCAAACGTTTTGGCCTTGTGGGCTGATTTTTTGGTTTTTTATTTTATTTTTTTTTATTTTCTATATTTTTATTTGCTGAGATTTGTGGGGGATTGTTTAGCATAATTCTTGCATGATTTGATTTGGTAGTCGTCACAATCTTAGTATTTCTTGTAATAATCGAGTGGTGATCGGTTAGGAGTTTCTTTTTTAACTTTTCTTTTTAATGGGAAAATGATAGCATTCCACAATAGCTAGAGAAAAAGTACAAAGCATATAATAAGGAGGGGGGAGGTAACAATGTGAGCAAATGTTGTAGCCTTGTGGCTTATGATCCATGCCATTGATGCCAAAAATGTGATTACTAGTTCTTCACTTGGTGATAACTCCAGCAAGATCCCAATGGTATACATGGTATTACCTATTATCGTCATGCGACGTGAGATCGATGAGTTTTCATTGGAAACTTCTTTTTTTATTTAGCAAAAACTAAAAAAAGGTACGAAGAAATTGTATAATTTTTTGGGAGAAAGATGCTCATAAATGTAATATGTAAGTGAATCCCACTCTGAAAATAGAAAAAAAGAAAGGAAAAAAAATATTTATAGGTTCAATCAAACAAGAGTTAGAGCAAACTTTCTGTCTAAAGTTTACTAAAGTGAGTTAACACACTAGGTTAAGCGTAGCTATAGGCTATGAATAGTCAAGTGAAATGTTGTTGTGCAAGGTCAAGAGAAATTTGAGGCATTTCCAGTTTGCTCAATGGTTCAGTCAAGTGAAGTGTGCAAGGTTAAGCGCAGCTATAGGCTGTGATTACTCAAGTGAAATGTTGTTGTGCAAGGTGAAGAGAAATTTGAGGCATTTCCAATGTGCTCAATGGTTCAGTCAAGTGAAGAGTGCATCAAAATCGTTTGAGACTCTAGAATTATTCAGAATTGTGATGAAAAATGTGCCCTAAGTGACCACTAAACTTTTGAACGCGTCTAGTAATAGTTTTGACAATATTTTGAAGGTTCTAACTTTTGGGATAAGACTTAAGTACAGTACTTAAATGTTGTACCTTAGGTTTCATTTTTAAGATTCTGTCATATGATTTTTTTTCTCATGGAATAGAAATGTATTTTTTAGTTAATTTATCACATGGTAGAATCTTAAGAAGTGAACCTAAAGAACAACACCTAAGGTACTGTATATAAGTTTTGTCCTAAATTTTCAATGGTGGCCTTTTAATAATGCATTTTCATTTGTCTTGTTGACTGTTCAAATTACTCACCTTCAATTAACTTATTGTCTTATTGAATTATTATGTGAACATTTTTAGTAGTAATATAAAGGGAAGATTACTTTCTTGTATAATATAATTACATTCACATGTCCATGATATAATATTTATCCTCACCACGGGTTTAAGTTATGCATAATTTAAAAAGTTTGTGGTGTATGTTTGTTTTAAAATCTCATTCTATCTCCTTTGTGTGTATGTATGTTTTTCAAAAATAGTAATAGTCAAGAGTATTGTAGCTTAATTGACACATCTTAACATCTAGGTTCAAATCTATCATTCCTCAATTATCAATTTTTTTAAAATAATATAATAGTATTTTCATTAAATAATAAATATTGCTAGAGAAGTATGGTGTATTAATTTAGGTTGGCAAATGCTAGGATTTCTTCTTCTTTTTTTCTTTCTAACTATTCGGCAATAATGGTAGGTTATATGTCAGGTCAGGTAGTCTCTCTCCAGTTGTCAAAAAAAAAAAAAAAAAGAGAAGAGAAAGAAGAAGAAGAAGAAGAAGGTCTTTCTCTCCTGAAAGCAAAACATTAGGGTTGATTTTCGTTATATTTATTACACAGTCTACCCTACATTTTTAGCCACCTCTAGCATTACCAATAAGTTAAGGGAGTAGTTTGGGTCTGGTGTCCAGTAGTGGCACTGGACCCGTTGAGATGGTGACATGTGTCTATTTTTTAATACGTGTCATAATCTGATCAGATCTAGTGTACTGGAAGCACTAAACCTAATCCAGACCCATAAGTTAATACCTTACCAAGCCTGTCCAACCATACAGAACCGTATCCACATGAGACCATGATCATCTCTATTGTATTTGAAAAATTGAAATAGAAAAAAAAAATTCATAGTTAAGATTTTTTTTTAATAAAATAATATATAAAGTATTATGACATGACATTTATTACACCTTTAAATTTGAGCTCATATTTAATTATTTATTAAGACTATGAAATCAAATGGGAAGAGATTTGACTTCCTTTCAGTACTTTTTTAAAATGAATCTTCTTTTATTTTAATGAGAAACTGCCACATTACCCATTAACTAAATAAAATGTGAGGATTAAAACTCACTATCACTTATCATTATATATTTAAAATAAAAAAACATGTCCAGCTAAAATATCATAATACTCCCTATTGTATTATAGCTTCTGTCATCCACACAATCTATAGCTTGGCAAGTGTCAAGTGTCCACTTTGGTACTGTCCTTGGGACTTTGACACATAACATAGCCTTTATTTAGGTCTTCTAAAAGCGTAGCTAACCGAACTAGAGGTGAGTTTGGTTTAGCTTTTTGATATTGTACTTTTTGAAAAAGTGAAAGTTTTAAAAAGTGCAGCATGAAACTAGACTTTTTGAAAAAGCTAAGTATTTGGTAAAAGCTGTTTAAAAGTATTTTTTGAAAAAATTGAGTGTTTGGTTAGCACTTATAAAAGTGGCTGTTTGAGTGGTAATTACCAAAAAGGACAATGTATATATAAATGAGTTTATTTTATACTTAAATCAAGTACTTCATGATACTTAAATCAATTTTTCTTCATTCATTTCTAAAAACTACATTCATAATATTTTTATAACACTTTCACAAAAAAATCATTTTGTGATAAATTGATACGTCGTACTATTAAAATTTTTTTTTTCTCTTTCTAAAAAAAAAATATTTTTTTCTCACTAATATTAGCAAATAATAACCTACCACTTAAGATTTATTGTGAAAATATTGTGATAACATTTCTCAATTTTAATTTTTTTTCTTTATTTTTTTTCCCCTTATTTCTTTATTTTTTTTCATCAATATTTCCTCCTTTTTTTCCCCCCTCTTTTTTTCTCCTCCAAACACGTACCCTTACTCTTTTCTTTTTTTCCTTCTTTCCTCTTTTTTCCCTACCACTTCCTCCAAACTCCAAAACATTCTACAAAGCTCTCTCTCTTTCTTTCTCTTTCTTTTTTTATTTTCTTTCTTCCTTTCTCTCTTTTCTCTTACTACTTCGTCTACAAGTTTCTTTCCCTCTATCCCATCAAAACACACAAACTTAAAGGTCACACACAACCACACCATTTGATTCTCATCAAACAAAGATAGAGAGGGGGGGAAATCGCCAAGAGAGGAAAATCGCCTCCGTCGTCTGCTGATCTGCTCTGCCTTCATCGCCGCCTGTCATCCTCCCCACCGCTACTTGATCTCTTCCCCACTGCCAATGACATGCAGTAGAAATGGGTCAAATCGGTTTTTTTTTTTTTTTTTTTTTGTGGTTCTGATTTCATTATTGGGTTCCTTTGTAAAATTGTGTTATAAGTAAAGGGATAAAATTGGGTTTTTAAGAATTACTAGTGGGCAATTTAACTTCCAACGATAACATGAAACGTGCTTCAGCGCTTTTTTGCAATGGAGCTCCTTGCTGCTTTCACAATTTGGGCTTTTCCTTCACAAATGAAAATACAATTTTTTAGAAAAAACAACTTTTAAAACCTTACCAAATGCACATTTTATTTTTTTTTGGTTTCAAAAAGTGCGTTTCAGCTTCTAAAAGCTTAAACAAACGGGCACTACATAGGTGCATTCATTCAATAGCAAAACCAAACTGTGTATAGCCCCTGAAAATTCAAAAAAACATAAAGTCCATAATTATTTTTCAATTTTTATATATATAATTATTCGTATATTCTGTTATAATAAAGCACAAAGATTTGACACATAAAACAATTTTTTAACTAGCATAGTAAGATGCTCATTAAATATGAGTTATTGACTTATTATGGACTCCAATTAATAAAAAATTGGTATGAATTGAATCAATTTATGAAGTGATAAGTTTTTTTTTTTTTTTTTTGAGAAGAAATTGAAGTGATAAGTGAAATTTTTGAGAAGATAGTAAAGTGATAAGTGAATATATTTGACATAAATCAAAAAAAAATTTGATAAGTAACTGTTTTGAAAAGGTGTTATGTCGCTATATATATACTCTATCTATATCCTGTTTAGTAGGCTCCGCCAGCACAACTGTGATTGTGAGAGACTAGGACATTTGTATGTGAGGCTCAAAATATAACATATTTCTAGGAAGATATTTTTTAAGTGGTTATGGTATGCCTTTTTTGTTTCCTTCTGTTGAATAAAATTTTCAGTTCATAACCAAAAAAAAAAAAAAAATGTTATGGTATGCTTAGAGAGATTTGTAAGAAGTTACAATTGCTCTACAACCTTTAAATTTAACCCATGATGGATTGGAGAATAGTATCTCTACTAAATGAGAAATGATATATCCACAATATTTTCAAATACTTTCATAATAAATTTTAAGTGGCAAGTTGTTATTGGTTATTATTAATTAGTAAAAAAAAGTAATTTTAATTATTGGCTCAAATTAGAACCAATAACAACTCACCACATATGAGTTGTTGTAAAAATACTGTGAAAATATTGTGGATGTAGTATTTCTAGAAATTATTTTTTTGCCCACTAATAATAACTAGTAACAACCTACCACATAGAATTTATTGTGAAAGTGTTGTAAAAATGTTGTGGACATAGCATTTTTCATTACGTTTTCATAACAAATGATAGATGGTAAGTTGTAACGGGTCCTAATTTGAATCCACCACCGAAATTATTTTTTGAGAAGTCCACAATATTTTTACAACAAATCTTAAGTGGCAAGTTGTTATTAGTTGTTATTATTTGAGCAAAAAAGTAATATTAGTTTTAAGTTCAAATTTGAAATAATAACAACTAAACTACCTATGATTTGTTATGAAATTGTTGTAAAAATGTTGTGGATGTAGCACCTCTTTTATTTATTTATTTTTTTTTTGCCCACTAATAACAGTCAATAATAACCTATTACTTAAAATTTATTGTGAAAATGTTGTAAAAATGTTGTGAACACAACATTTTTCTTTATAATTTGGAGATTAAATTCAATAAGGATGTGATGTAAAATCCAAATTTTATCTCTCCAATTTTAACATGTCATTTCATCATGTTACATATTAAAGAATAGATACAACCATACTCAATCAATCCTAATATTCATTTGAAAATCCAACTTAATTGTAAGTTTATTAAGATGTTATTATGTTAGATGTATTGAGTTTTAGTAAAAAACTGATATGACAATCTTTTATTAGATTGTGTAAAACACGAATTTTACACTCATCTTTACCAAATTTGGATTCAATAATTAGAGTTGGTTGGATAATATTCTGAGTGTCTAGATTGCAAGGCTCAATTGACTTGTTGAGAATGATTGATTAATATGATTGCCTCTCAAGTAGAAAGAAGAGAAACTTTTGTAAGATTGCTTCTCTTGGAGAGATATCGGTAACCTAAAACAAAGTAAAGATGTTTTGAGAGGCAAGATGGGAAGAGTGTTATTGTAGAAGAAAAAGCATACCAAAATACAGTTACCTCTGCTCTTGGTTGTCCACTTTTTTCACACCAACTGCACCTAAATTGAATTTTCTACTGCGGAAAGGTAACACTAAGCAAGTGAGCTTTACTTGCGCTAGTGAGCCAACTTTCATTACTCAAAGGTCTCAAGGATTCTTGGTAATTACTCATCCAAAAAGAAAAAAAAAAGTTTGCATATAAGATCACGATACTTGGTTACATGAATTTGGAGCTAACCAATATTAGATTCCATTAGAGTATTAAGAAAGATTGCACAGACAATAAGTGAAGTGGCCAGGTGAAATTAAATATGGTTGCAACAATCACGAGTTGTTTGAAGGTAAAGAGAGGAAAATCTTACAATTTTATATGCTGAAAATCTCGTTCTAGTTGGTGGTGGTGATTTTTGTGGATGCAATTAAATTCAGGTAAATGCTATTCTGCCTATAGTCAAGGGCTCTAGATTCTAGAAATAGTCAAAACTATGAATTTACTTTTGATTTTTTTTATATAGAAAAAAGTACATCTTCTGGTACCAGGAGGTCTCCTAATTAAGCAATTAAATATTAGAATATACATAAGTACTTAAAAAAAAAAAAAATTTAGCAATCTTATTCTATAAAATTATACTTTGCCCCTTCATAACAATATCATTGATTTTTTTTTTTTTAAATATCATTGATTTCTTTAAAAGTAATACTATGGTCACAAACTTTTCTATAACATTTTTACAACTATTGAGGTAGAAAATTCTTACTAGTTCACATTTGAGTCTATCACTTATACCATTTTTTTACTGTCTAATAACCATTCACCTCATCAACAATTTGTAAAAAAAATTGTAACACTAGAATTTTTCTCTTTTTAAAAACCATAAAAAATTTATAGATCTAAAATCTAAAACAAAATATACAAGCACAAAAAATGTAACCCAACAACAAAAATTTTCTATAGTAAAGCTAAAAAAAATTAAGCCCAATCATCTAATTTTACCTAAAACAAACAACATGACCCTTTCAAAAAAAAATTAAAATAATAATAATTTTTTCCTTACCCAGCAATAGCCGCACGCATCAAAGACACACACACACACACAAATCCCCTCAATAACTTAGTTGCTGCATACAATCAGCAACAGAGCCATCCCATAATTCCAAGCTCTAGCTCTATCTCCATCCCTAACTAGAAGCCCTTAGATTGTGTAAAATTGAATGCAATTATTAGGATTACTAACTAGATTGATCATGCGCCTCATTCCCTCAATTATTTTTTAAATTTTTTTTTAGATGATCAGGACTAGTTAATGGAGGTAATGCTTTTCATCTCTTAGTATGAGCAACCGTTTGATTTCTTCAATACAACACCAACTCTATGTTCAGATGCAGGAAGATGGTAAAAGAAGAGAGGAGAGTAGAGGGAAATGAGATTGGAATATAATCTGGCCCTAACCATACTTTTAATATAGGATAAAATACATTCAACACTCTTATGATTTGGGCTAAATACTAGGGAAGTCCAAGATATTTTAAAAGTAACCAATTTGGGCACTAAATTGTTACTCATTTTTCTCCACTCTTTTAGGTGATTAGGGACCAAGTTGTTCAGTTTTAAAATGTCTTGAACTTGACTAACATTAGTCCAAACCTTAGGGGTGTTAACTGTATTTTACTCTTTAATATATTTCGATCACATTCCTCTCTACTCTACTCTCTTCTTCTCTCCTTTCTCTTCGTCTCCCTCTGTCTAAACATACTCAAACAAACTTCATTGGCTAGTCTAGCCAACACCTCTTCTTCTCCACCTCTAGTTTTCTGTTTGCCCCTATAAATTATCTTGGTTGTTCATAATGAACCAAGAATTTCCAACTCCCCTCTTTTAAAGAATGTGGGGATGGTGCCATAATGTAATCAGACTATTGAGTTCAAAATATAAATCCCTGTAAGCCGTTCGGCCCAGCCCATCATGCATTGTCCATTTGGTCCAGCCAGGACATGATATCATTCAACCTTAATGATAAAACTGCAAACTGGGCTAGGTGCAGGTTAGAGGCCTTCCTTAAAATAAAAAGTAAAAGTTTAAAGGCCCCACATAAAGTGTAATCGGCCCAAGTTCAGTTCGGTTTGTTGTTAATACTGGACAGAGTCTAGGTAGTGCAAGAGAAGGACCCAAAAAACAAATAATAATAAAAAGCCCATAAAGTCATCTGTTTTCCAAAAAACAAATAATAATAAAAAGTCCATAGGTTGAAACTTCCTCTCAAAAAAAAAATAAAGCTAGAGTTCATCCACAGGAATAAATGAGACACCATATATAATATCATTATCACTAGATTATATCATTTTAAGGCCAAATACTTATTAATATATTCACTTTTACAAATATAAAGTATTGAGTATAAAATATACAAATACGAGCATTTACATTAAACTATACTAATTTTTTGCTAAATTTAATCCAAAAAAATTACTTCATATATTTTAGTTAGTCTTTTCATCAGATGGGTATGCATCAAAACTCTTTGTTTTTTACTCTACTACTAATTAAATATTATTTTTAATTCTTTTTCTCTCTACTTTTCTAGCCTCTCCCTGTCTTCATCATTGATCCAAAATCACCCATTGCCACCACTCTCACAAACCATGAAATCCCCATCATCTCCATCAGCTTAATCATCACAAGTAGCTTAATCCTATTCTCATCTAAATTCCCTCTTCCAGCTTATTCTCAATTAATCAAAATGATGACGTCCTAAATCATCAAATGGGCTTGGAGATATCATAGACTCATGGTACTTTGACTTCCTTACAATGCATGAACACGGGGACATGGTGGTAGATGAATACATACGTATATAAGTGGCTTGGTGCATTAGGGGCTTACGGCGAAAAATGAATTGAGATCTTTTATATATTTAAATATGACATTTAAAAAAAAATATTACTTAAATTCTATTTTCTTGTTTGATATGCAAAATTACCAATTAACATAAATCACGTGTGTCTATATATATAATTTTTTTAAGTCTATAGTCACAAAATAAAAAATAAAAAAAAAATTGACAAAAATTTTTAGAATTGTTAATGTGGGGGCCAAATAACCAGAATGTATTGTTAAATTTGTATATTGGGCCTATGGCCCAATCCAAGGACATACACTCGTCTGAGGATGATCACGCAACATTGTTGCGGGAATAATGTGAGAGGAAGAGATACGAATTGTGCACAACAGTCCAAAAGATGTCCGAGGAAAAAAGTCATATCGGAATTGTAGATCTGAGGTTGGTAGGAATATCCTACCTCCCTAAGCATCCTACCAGGTCCCATAACAGTTAGAAATCAAACGTTAAATAAGGAGTGAGTAGCTGAAGGCTACAAATATCTACTAAAGCTGCTACCTCCGCATTAAATGTTCTGCATCTAACTCCCTGGCCGTATTAATGTGAAGGTGATACCTAAACAGTACAAAGTTGGCTACTCCAGAACCTATACAACCAGAGAGGGTGTCTGATGGGACAGACACTCAAGTAGCAATGCAATTGATCAACAAGTGTAAGGTGAAGATGCATGGAAAAGAACTATATAAGAAGAAAAACCCTTCGTCAAAAGGGGGGAGAAAAACACTGGGATATTGAAAGATAAGACTTGTAACCTAATTTGAGCATAATATACATGAACAGATCACCTCGGATCACTCCGAGGACGATTTTTCTTCTACATAACCTTGTCTCTTTACATTACTTCATTATCCAAACATAATCCAAAGTTGGTTCAATCATCTAGAGCTCAGTTTTTCTAACTCATTCTCTACAAATTCATTGCTTTGGGCTTGTTGGGCCTAAGTTTCTCCACATAGTGGGCTAGGAGCTCAAATCGGGTCCTTACAATTGGCGTCATCTGTGGGAAAGACTGGTGTTTCAGTGAATCCAACTTTCAAAAATGGTAGGTTCATGTCCGCATCAAGCAGAGTCTATGGGGTTTCAACATCAAGATCCCTTTCATGATCTTGAACGGCAAAGAGACCGGGAGGGAAGTGTACATACTACCCATACTGGTAGAGGCCATGAGAAGGGTATGAGCTACATCTCTCATGAGGAAAATGTGAGAAACATGCAGAAGGAGATTGATCATTTGAAGAGGAACTTACGTCATGAACGACGAAAGCGAGCCCCATCCATTTCTGACCTCTCTTCTAGCAGAGAGGAGGACATTAGCTATAAGCACAAATCGAGGACACCTCCTAGCGAATCTTTTTCACATGAAGAAAACTATCATCATGAGCGTAAACAGAGAGATTCATCCTCGTTTGGCTTGGGTAATGACGCTGTGAGCAAAGCACTTAATCAGATTTCTAGGTCACCTTTTACACGTTGGATCGAGAGAGGGAGACTTCCTCAGCGTTTCTCACAACCCACGTTTACTATGGTAGAACTGATCTCGTGGAGCATGTCAGCCACTTCAATCAGAAGATGGTCATACACTCCAAAAATGAGCCCTTGATGTGCAAAGTTTTCCAGTCTAATTTAGGGCCTGTGGCGATGAGGTGGTTTGACAGTTTGAGGGCAGGTTCCCTAAACTCTTTCAAGGAACTCACTCAAGCGTTCGGATCTCGCTTTATAACATGCACTAGGGCTCCTCGGTCTTTGGCCTCTTTATTGTCTTTATCCATGAGGGAAGGAAAAACCCTAAAAACATATTCGAACAGATATTGGGAGATGTTCAACAAAATAGATAGGGATTTTGAGGATGTTGCCATTAGCACTTTTAAGCTCGGCCTACCTACTAACCATGGTTTAAGGAACTCTTTGACGGGCAAACCAATTACCAGCATACGTCAACTCATGGATCGAATTGACAAGTATAAGAGAGTCGAGGAGGACCAGCAACAGGACAAGGGAATGGGTAAGATTGTCCCCTAGGAAATAAGGGATTTCAGGTCGAAACGTTACAACAACAACAGACCCCAGAGAGATTTTGTTGGACAATCTGAATCTGCAAATCCTCAAGTGGTAAACACTGTGTTCAGGGATCCTGTGGAACAAGTTTTGGAGAAGGTTAGGAACGAACCATATTTTAAATGGCCGAATAAGATGAGAGGTAATCCTTTGAAACGCAACCAAAGTCTTCATTGCCAATACCATCAAGAGAGGGGACATACTACCAAGGACTGCCGGATGTTATGGAATCATCTGGAACAGCTGGCCAAAGAGGGGAAGTTGCAATACTTACTGTCTCGCCCTAACGGACAAGATAACCAGTCGAGATCAGGAACACAGGGGAGTGTTTCTACAAGGCCCCCAATAGGTACTATTAATGTCATTTTTGCTGCACCTGGAAGGACTGGGTCTCAACCTTCCAAGGTGATGTCTATAGCTCGGTTACCTACCGAGGATACTAGTATGGGGCCGAAGAGGGCTAAAGTGGAATTTCGACCGACTTTGAGCTTTTCAGATGACAATAAAGCAGGAACCATTCAGCTACACGACGATGCCTTGGTAGTGACCCTCAAAATAGAAGGATATGATGTGCGCAGGGTGATGGTAGACCAGGGCAGTTGTGCAGAGATCATGTACCCTGATTTGTATAAAGGGCTGCACTTAAAATCTGAGGACCTTACCACCTATGATTCGCCCTTGGTAAGCTTTAATAGGAAGGTTGTCATCCCAAAGGGTCAAATTAGGTTCCCCATGCAGACAGGCTCAGAGGTAGCGGAGGTAGACTTTATAGTGGTAGATGCGTATTCTCCTTACACGGCCATCGTGGCTAGGCCATGGCTCCATGCTTTAGGGGCTGTTTCTTCAACTTTGCATCAAAATGTGAAATATTCGTTAGGAGATCGAATTGAAGAGCTGATTGGGGATCAATTTGTGGCTAGGCAGTGTCTTGTATCCGCAATCTTGCACAGACCAACAGTTGAGTCCTCGGCCTCGGTGAATAAAAGCTCATAGCAATCAAAATCTACAGAGTTTCCAATGAAGGAACCAACGAAGGATGCTAAGTGTGAGGACTTAGAGAAATTTATCATTGGTGATGATCTGGAGAAGTTTTTCTAGGTCGGAGTCCAGCTACTGCCTCAGGAAAAAGGGAATTAATGGAGTTTCTTAAGAGGAATATGGATGTATTTGCATGGAATGCCTACGAGGCTCAGGGGGTGGACTCGAGCTTCATCTGCCATCATCTGAAGGTCAATCCATTGGTCACCCCCAAGAAGCAACCTCTTCAGCGTTCATCCAAGAAGCATTCAGATGCTGTCAGGGATGAGGTCATGAAACTCAAACAAACATGGGCTATTAAGGAGGTTTTCTATCCCAAATGGTTGGCCAATACAGTAGTAGTAAAGAAGAAAAATGGGAAATGGCATGTGTGTGTGTAGATTTTACGGACTTAAACAAGGCCTGCCCGAAGGATCCTTTTCCTATGCCGAGGATTGATCAGTTGGTGGATGCAATTGTGGGTTATCCTCGGATGAGCTTTCTAGATGCCTTTCAAGGGTATCATCAGATACCTTTGGCTTCGATGACCAGGAGCAGATAGCTTTTGTTACTCCCATTTGAAATTATCTTTATAGGGTGATGCCTTTTGGTTTGAAAAATGTAGGGGCTACTTATCAGAGGATGATGACTAGGATGTTTGAGCCTCAATTAGGGAAAAACATAGAAATCTACATCGATGATATGGTAGTGAAGAGCAAGGTGGAGTTAGATCATGTTAATGACCTTGGAAATATTTTTGGTATCTTGAGGAAGTATAAGCTTCGGCCTAATGCTTCTAAATGTTCTTTTGGTATTGGGTCAGGGAAGTTCTTGGGCTATATGGTCATGCATTGTGGAATCGAAGTTAACCCTGACTAGATTAAGGCGATCAACAATCTTTAACCACCTCGAAATCCCAAGAAAGTCTAGAGGCTTACAGGGATGACTGCAGCGTTGAACCGATTCATTTCTCCGTCAGCAGACAGATGTAGGCCTTTCTTTCAATTATTGAATAAGTGGAAGGGGTTTAAATGGACTGAAGAATGTGTCCTGGCATTTCAACAGTTGAAAGAGTATTTGTCTCGGCCACCTATTATGTCTTGACCTGAGGCGAATGAAGTGCTATTTGCTTACATTGTTGTGGCCACCCACGCAGTGAGTCTAGTGCTGATACGGGATGATAATGGTGTGTAGATGCCAGTTTACTATGTGAGCAAGTCCCTACATGAGGCCGAGGTTCGATATTTACCGTTGGAAATGGCCATTTTGGCAGTAGTGCATGCTACACGCAAGCTTCTCCACTATTTCTAATAACACACGGTGGTCGTCTTAACCCAACTACCACTAAGATCTTTGCTTTGAAGTGCTGATTACACGGGTAGAATTGCAAAATGGGGGACGATTCTAAGGGCTTTTGACATCAAGTATATGCCCCGCACCTCAGTCAAGGGTCAGGTCCTTGCAGATCTGGTAGCCGAGTTTGCTGAAAACCCAGCAGAAGAAAAAGTAGAAGATCAAAACATGGATGGAAAATTGGTTGGAATAATTTCCAGGCAAGAGCCTGCATCCTGGAGAGTCTATGTTGATGGTGCAGTAAACCATAGAGGATCTAGTGTGGGGCATAGTCTTGATATCTCCAGAGAACATCACGATCAAAAAATCCTTGAGATTGGGATTCTCGGCTACAAATAATGAAGCTGAGTACGAAACTCTGCTAGAATGAATGATTATGGTATAAAAAATGGGTGGAAAGGCAGTGGAATTGATTTCTGATTCAAGATTGGTCGTTGGTCAAGTCCAAGAGGACTTGGAAGCCAGAGATCCCAAAATATAAGAGTACTTAAATCAGGTTAAACATTTACAGTCTAAATTTGAATCTTTCAACTTGACACAAGTCTCTAGAAGTAAAAACACACATGCAGACTCTCTTGCCACATTGGCAACTTCCTCGGCAAAAAATCTACCTTGTGTTATCCTCATAGAAGACTTATGTAGACCTACTGAGGCAGGAAGTATCGTAGCTCGTGTTAATCAAATAAGGGCGGCTCCTAGCTGGATGGATCCTATCATATTGTTCCTCAAGGAGAATGTTCTACTAGAAGATAAGTTTGAAACTGACAAAGTGCGAAGAAAAGCTCCTCGGTTTTGGCTATCAGAAGATCAGAAGTTGTATAAGAGGTCTTTTTCTGGCCCATATTTGCTGTGTGTACATCCGGAAGGAGTTGAGTTAATTCTGGAGGAATTGCACGAGGGAATTTGTGGAAGCTATATAGGGGGTAGGTCGCTATCACATAGGAGCCTCACCTAAGGCTATTGGTGGCTGAGGATGCAGAAAGAAGTAGAGGATTATGTAAAAAAATGTGACCAGTGTCAGAAAAAGTTCGCCCTAAACATTCACCAGTTAGGGGGAGTTCTCAATCCCATCTCTAGTCCCTGGTCTTTCGCTCAACGGGGTTTAGACATTGTTGGCCCTTTCCCTAGGGCAGCAGGAAATAAGAGATACTTATTGGTCGGTACAGATTATTTCACCAAGTGGGTGAAAGCTGAACCGTTGTCCAATATCAGGGACGTGGATGCCAAACGGTTTATTTGGAAAAATATAATAACAAGGTTCGGAGTCCCTCACACTCTCATCTCGGACAATGGTTTGCAATTTGATAGTAAAGCCTTTAGGGAATATTGTAGCGACTTGAGCATAACAAATAGATATTCCACCCCGGCATATCCACAGGGAAATGGTCAGGCTGAAGTTGTCAATAAAGTCATAGTAAGTGGACTCAAGAAGAGGCTAGATGACGCAAAGGAAAAATGGGTCGAAGAGTTACCATACGTCTTATGGACTTATTAGACCACGCCTCGTAGGTCCACAAGAGAGACGCCTTTCTTAATGACATATGGGGCTGAGGTTGTTATTCCTCTGGAAACCGGGTTCCCTACCCTAAGAACAAGTTTTTTCACTCCAAGCAACAATGACGAGCTATTGAAAAAGAATTTAGATTTAGTTGAAGAACAAAGAGAAAATGCCATAGTCCAATTGACTGATGTTAACGTGAAGCTAAGGCCGCTAATAGTGGGAGATTTGGTTTGAGAAAGGTTCTGGGAACTGCCAAGAACCTAGCATGGGGGAAGTTAGGACCCAATTGGGAGGGATCATATCGTATAACATCAGTGGCTGGAATAGGAGCATATTATCTAGAGGACCTAGATGAAAGGGCTGCACCTCGTCCTTGGAATGTAAATAATCTTAGAAGATATTATTATTAATACAAGCATTTCTTCACTTTCTTTTGGTTTGCTACATTCCTCATTTCGCGTCCTTTTTATCATTTAAGGTGTTAAACAGAACCTATGCAATGCCTGGTTCCTCGGACCATCTGCTTCGGGAAAATTAACACTATGACATTTATCTAAGTATCAAACAGAACCTTGGTCATGCCTGGCTCCTTGGACCATATACCTTGGGAAAATTGATATCTTTTAGTTAATTTTCTAAGTGTTAAACAGAACCTAAGCTATGCCTGGTTTTTCGGACTATCTGTTTTGGGAATATTAACACTATGACATTTATCTAAGTATCAAACAGAACATTGGTCATGCCTGGTTCGTCGGACCACGTACCTTGGAAAAATTGATATCTTTCAGTTAATTTTCTAAGTACTAAACAAAACCTAAGCTATGCCTGGTTCCTCAGACCATCTACTTAGGAAAAATTAGCACAGTATGACATCATTCTGGATATCAAACAAAACCTATGGTCATAGTAAGCTAGTTTATTTTATTAACTACTTTAATGCCCATTGTGATCACTTCGGATGACGATGACCCTTTTCGTAGTAAGAATCTCAAAATTAAGCCCATGAGCATCACTTAAAGCATTGTAAGGAGCCATGAACTTGGTTTTTGTTTAACCAACACTTGAATACTTTTTCTCCAAGTTAGAAAATTTGTTAAAGTGCTAAAGATTTAGTGAATTTGATCTATTCTAATTCTCAGTCAAAAAACATGCGAAAATTATGTTTTCCCTTATGAAAATAACTTCACACTGTTGTAATGTATGACTACATTTAATTAGTAAACAATCAACAAGAAATTTGTACAAATGAAGAAAGTAATCACTATAAGTTGGGGAAGGCAAAGTGCATATTTCATTAGCTTTATAGAAATTACATAATAAAAATCACAATTACATTCCAAGATAAAAGTTCATCGTTTCAATTTCATTTGGAGCCCACCCTTAGAAGTTTTCTTAGCTTGAGTGGCTGCTTCATCAAGAGTCACTTTGTCTTTCTCCTTGGCTGTATCCTTAGCAGGCATAGTGACTGAAGCCAAAATCTGCTCAAAATTTTGAGAAGCTTCCCCATCTTGTGGAATCTCCACTCTTTTATCCGAGGACTTATCTATGTCGGAAGAGGGTTCCTTGGGAGCTTCAGTTTCTTTTATTTGCTCTTGTTGACTGGGAAGAGGAGGATCTTGAGGCTGTGTCCCTCCAGTAGGGTCAGCAACGGTAGGGGCTACCTCACCTTAAGTGGAAGGAATGACCGAGGCACATATGGCTGGAGGATAATAAATTTTCTTTGGCTTTTTCAACTCAGAAGAAACCTCAACCCCAGCTTGGTTGAGGGCTTCACTCCAAGTCTGAGTGCAGTAAATTCGGCACACCGCTGGGACCTCTGCCCTAAGGGTTTCCTCGGTCTCGGCCACCCCAATTTCGTAACCCTGCTGCTTTGCCGCATCCTTAGCCTTTTCGGCCTCCTCTCTTTCTTTGACAGCCTTAATCTTGGCCTCTTCGACCTAATCTTTCTGCTTCTAGACTTCAGCTAACTTCTTCTACAAAGCTACAACTTGCTCTTTAAAAGAAGCCAATTGTTCCTTGGCATCGCACAAAAGCAGTCTTTGATTCTCGGCCTGTTTTTAAGCGCTTTCTAAAGCTGAGTCAGCACTTTTTCTTGCTCGCTCTTCCTCTATCAATTTTGTCCGTAAGTCCTTGTGTGATTGGTCAGCGATTTTAAATGACTCCACAACCGTTGCGCGCCTATTCCTTTTATCGTCCAGCTGACGATAACATGAATTAGTTATCTCCTCAACCCTGAAAGTGACTTGGATAGCCTAACAGAAAAGTGTGGTTACCTTTTGAAGTTCGATAAAATTGGAGAATAAAAAAAAATGATAAAGAGAAGCGAGCTGTGTACCATGCCCAGGTATCTTTTGAGGTTAAGGAAAACCTCTAGCCTCCTGATGTTCCGCAGCTCAACCATATCTGTAGGGAGTAGTAGAGCCTCCTCCAAAGCTGAGGCCATGTGGCATTCCTGGCCTCCCTGGAAAGCCCTGATGGAAGCATTATCCATCAAGGGCTCACCATTGATCATGGGAGCTGGAAACCAAGCCTGAAGCTCAGTTGGCTGGTTGTCTCTCCTCTCCGAGCTCCTTTGTCCTGTTTGTCTAGTTTTTTGCTGCTTTGCAGCCCGAGGAGCCTCTTCTTCAGGCGTTGGGCGAGATTTCCCAGCCTCCACTACATCCTTACCTTCCTGCTCTCTCTTTCTCTTTAGGTCAGAGGGTTCAACTCGGGTTGGCAAGGATGGTTGAGAAGGAGGATGAGGAAGTTTAGGAAGAGGAGGGGGAAGTTTGGGCTAACTTGGTTCCCCAGGCGCATTCTTTTCGAGCTGGGACTCTATCAGCTCCAACAAAATTCTCTGTTATTTTCTTTGGATACCTATCTCATCTAAGGGGCTGATATCTATTTCTTGCTAATGGACAGAGTCGGTTGAGGTAATCTCGGGGGATAGAGCTTGGTTGAACACCTCAAATTCGTCTTGGGAGTCTGACAAGTGTATAATCCCCTCTGGTTCTTCTTCTTCTTCTTCTTCTTCTTCCTTAACAACAACTTGGGATGAGTATGCTCCTACTGAAGGGATACCAACAAAGAGCGGCGGGGTAATAGTTGTGTCCTCTGGAAGCGGAATGCCTTCAGGAACAATAAATCCTTTGTAGGCCACACTAATACGTTGAAGACGGGGGTCTTTGGTTTTTATTATGTACTTCGGAGCTTGAAATGCGCGGGAAATAGGCTGGTATCTGAGGATTATATGTACTACTCGTAACTGGCCGTCTGCCTTGTTTATGAACACCTCGGATCGTAATTTCTTGTTTAGATTCTCTCTGTTGACAAGGTTGAACTGAGGTATAGTTGCATGTTTGTTTGAGAAATCATTAAGACAAAGAGAAAGTTTATTAGAAGCAGAAATATCGAAGAATAGAGGCGAAATGTAAGCTAAAGCACATAAATTTACGACTAAGCCCCCACCTGGTTTTCCCTCCTTTGTTAGACAGGGTAGATTATTATGCCATTCCCTAGAGAAGATTAAAAAATTTTCCTTTAACCCTTTGTTTGATGTAGGGAGGCATTTGATTAATCTTACTTCGGGATACCTTGATTTAAGATAGTATCCCTGCCCCTTCAAATGGTGTAGATTGTATACCCAATTGACATCATGGTGGGTCAATCCCAGGTTCATTCTCTCATTTAGGGCTTCTATACTCCCTAACACTCTGAACATATTTGGGGTGCATTGTGTGGAGGATAGTCTAAAAAATCTAAGGAAGTTCCTGGTGAGACTACCTATGGGGATGGTCATTCCTCCCTCTATGAAAGCAGTCATTGGGATGACCACCTCTCCTTCTTTCCTATCATCTGCCCACTCCCCTTGGGCAGCGTATCTCATACCCACTGTGGGTGGGATCCTATACTTGGCCCTAAATCTCTTTATATCCACCTCAGATTCAACTAAACGCTTGAATCTACCCATTTTTCTAAGAAGTTTTGAAAATAGATCAACAAGTTTAGGACGAAAAATAGAGCCAAAAAGAAAAAAGGGTGATGAAACAAGAATATATGGAAAGAAACAAAACTAAGAGAGTTCGAAGAAACTTATAGGTTTTAAAAATAAGGTCCTCGGACAAATTTTTGGTATTTGTAGACGCAGGAAGAAGTAAGAGAAGGTGGCACTTTCAGTGTATGAGCTCTAAAGTTGTGCGATTGATGGAAATAGGGAAACGAGTTGATTTGAGAGACTATTTATAATGGCACGGAAGCTACAAGCGGGAAAATTCCTGCTTAAAACCCCAAAAAATTCTCCACCGTTAGATTGGCATCGTACCATTGAATGTAGGGGATAAACGTGCGGTCAAAATTTAATGAGGGCACGCTCTAGTCACCAAAGTGTCAGGGGCATGCCTCGAGTAGGTAAAAAGGCATTTAGAACTTCATACAAGCATGATGTAGCTATAAACCCGGGGGGGGGGGGGCTGTTGATGTCGAAATCTTACTTTCCTCTCGAGGAGTCGAAAAGCAAGATTCCGAGGGGCTATTGTGGGGGCCAGATAACCAGAAGGTATTGTTAAATTTGTATATTGGGCCTATGGCCCATTTCGAGAACATATACTCGTCCGAGGATGATCACGCAACGTTGTTGCGGGAATGGTGTGAGAGGAAGAGATACGAATTGTGCACAACAGTCCAAAAGATGTTTGAGGAAAGGAGTCATATCGAAATTGTAGATCCGAGGTTGGTAGGAATATCCTACCTCCCTAAGCATCCTACCAGGTCCCATAACGTTTAGAAATCAAACGTTAAATAACGAGTGAGTAGCTGAAGGCTACAAATATCTACTAAAGCTGCTACATCTGCATTAAATGTTCTGCATCTAACTCCCTGGCCGCATTAATGTGGAGGTGATACCTGAATAGTACAAAATTGGCTACTCCAAAACCTACACAACTAGAGAGGGTGTCTGATGGGACAGACACTCAAGTAGCAATGCAGTTGATCAACAAGTGTAAGGTGAAGATGCATGGAAAAGAACTATATAAGAAGAAAAACCCTTCGTCAAGAGGGAGGAGAAAAACACTGGAATATTGAAAGATAAGACTTGTAACTTAATTTGAGCATAATATACATGAACAGATCACCTCGGATCACTCCGAGAACGATTTTCTTCTACATAACCTTTTCTCTTTACATTACTTCATTATCCAAACATAATCCAAAGTTGGTTCAATCATCTAGAGCTCAGTTTTTCCAACCCATTCTCTGCAAATTCATTGCTTTGGGCTTGTTGGGCCTAAGTTTCTCCACATAGTGGGCTAGGAGCTCAAATCGGGTCCTTAAAGTTAATATGGTAGATTCATAGTGGTAAGTAAAAAAAATTAATATTGGTGATGAACCTAGATAAGAATTAATAAAAGTTTACCAACTTAAATGTTATGAAATTTTGTGTATTATTTTTTTTAGTGCTATATTTACAACATTTTTCACAACAAAATGAACAATACTAAGTGTTAAGTTGTTATTGGTTATAATTTGAACTCACAATTGAAATTACTTTTTTATCCACCAATAATATCTAGTAACAACTTACCACTTAGAATTTATTGTGAAAGTGTTGTGAATGTATTATTTCTTACTCTCTTTTTTCTTGTTTTTCATTTGATAAAAAAAATACTATTTTATTTATTAGCTAGTATTTAGGCTTAATCAATATTATTACAAAGAAAGAAATAACCTTATTGGTTAAATTTTGAGGGCATTTTTCTACTTGGGGCCTTAGGTGACTGCCTCATTTGCCTATGCTATATAGTTGGCCTTGCATATGTAGTGATGGAGATGGTGGTAAGTGAGGTCAAAGATGATGTTGTAAGAGATAGAAGGAAGAGATTAGAGTTTGGGAAGTTTAGGGGAGGAGGGAAAGATAGTATATAATGTGAGAGAGAGAGAGAGAGAGAGAGAGAGAGAGAGAGAGAGAGAGAGAGAGAGAGAGAAGATGGCAAAACTATTTTGCTAATACCAATTGTTTTGGCTAGCTTCCAATGTTGATCCCTTCTTTTGGATTGGCTAGAAAAACTTTAATTGAACTAGTCATAACATTAACAATACTAAAAATGAGACTCTTATTAACCATTTCATATAAATCATATATGTGTCAGAATCAAGTTGTAATTGGTATATCTTTTTGTCAAATTTTTATCACTTAATAATGTTTTATTCTATTAAAAAGTTAAAAATCTCACCATTAAATTGCAAATTCTTTTTATTCTTAATACGCACACCAAAATTTCATATTAATTAACTGTTATTTGGCATTCAATCTGCTATCTTTGCTTTTGCTTATAATTCTAAAGTAAAAACCTTTTGAAATTTAAAGATATTTTAGATAATAACTTAGTTATTAATCTTTGATCTTATTATTTTTCTTAGTAAAATCAAAACACTCAATACTTGTAATAAATCAAGATAATTGGTGATTAATAACTATTTTATCTAAAAATTTTAAATTTAATTTTTTTTTAATGTTAGCCAGAAAAAAAAAAAAAAAAAAAAAACACGGAAGAGGATTTTTATATGATTTTTTTTTTTTTTTTTTTTTTTTTTGAGAATCGGATTTTTATATGATTAATTGCTGATGACCATGCACCAAAAGATTGTAAAGAGAAGCATGGATACGATAAGTAAAGAAGTATAGTATAGGAAGCTTTAACAGAAGCTAGCACATGGTATGATTCGCATAGTATATTCCAGTCCCACTTTTTTCGGCCAGCCCTTCCGAGTTCGGAGTCGGACTTCGGACAAGAACCTAGTACCTGGTCCTCCACGTCATCAACTTGACCCCACATAACATCAAAGGTCCAGATCCAACCACAATTTCAATTTCTGTGATCAAATCAAAGATTCAACTCCAGGGCCTCTTGTCCTTTTGAGGGTTCCACAATCCAAGGCTCTCCAAATTACAATCCATCACACACACAGTGCTTTCTCTTTTGTTTGTGTAGCCATGGCTGGAGGTAGAAGGCGACCTGCTAAAACCCAAAACAACAAAAGCAGTAGCAATAGCAATAGCAACAACAAGGGTAGAAGAAGAGGATCAGAACCTTTCTCTGTTAGAGCTGGTTTGTTCGTTGAAGGTGGCTTGCTATCTGATTGGCAAAATCAAAATCAAACCCCTTCTCGAGGTCTTTCTCTGTCTTCAAATTTATCTCTGATAAATAAAAGTACTCTCTTTGTTTGATTTATTGGCCAGCTTGATGTTTGGTTGCTGGGAAAACAGAGGAAAGTGTAGGAAAATAGGGGAAATTTTTATTTGTTTTTTTAGATTAAAGACAAAAAAGAAGATGACTTTAAGGTTAAGTTAGGTGGATGCTGAACTGGGTAATCCATAGAATTTCTTTTTGGTGTCTTAGATGATAGGAAATGTTATATAGTTACGTGTGTTCCAAATTTCCGGTTCTTCCAAGTTTTTGTTTTGGAATTTTGATTGGTTTTTTGAATTGCAGGGAGGAATTCCAATCCGAATAACAAATCTGGGTCTGTGTCTGTGTCCAAATCTGGAAGCTTTGGTAAAAGCAAAGCTTCTGGTTCTAAAATTGAACCTCGGAAAATGGGTGGGAATGCTATTGGGTACCGATACCCTGCGCTTGACTTTGAGGTATGTTGTATTGAATCAAATGTTACATATGAGTTTAATGTTTTGGAAATTAATTTCCGTTCCAAGTTGGAGAGTGAACAAGCAAGTAAGCCTTTCTTTTTAGAATAGAAGACTAATTTTTAAAGTGTTTGTCCAGAGCCTTAACTTTCTAATCATATTAGCAAGCGTGCCATATAACTTAAGGAAAGGGAAAATGGGGTATCTTTCCTAGCCGGATTGGTTTCCTTGGTTGATTGTGTCCCTAGAATCAAAATGATTTTGAAATTTCGTGCATTTTTTTTTGGGTGTGTTTTGGGGAGGGGGGGGGGGGGGGGGGTGGGTTGGGACTTCGGAATTGTTACTTTGTTTATTAAATTCAGTTTCAGTTGTTTTGGTTGTTAATGATGGAGCTCAAATTCTTTAAAAAGTTTCTGATTTTGTAATCATTTCATTTTGGGGATAGTATTTTGGTTAAATCCTAAAAGGCACTAAATTTTCCCTCTCTAAAAAATTCTTCTTTAGCTGTAGATAATTCTTAGTTTCTGCAGAAATTGACCAAATACTTTAATCTTCTTTTAAACTAATGTGAATGTTGGTGACGTTTTATGAGCTCTCATCTGTTTGCTACATTGGAATTTCCATACCCTCCTGAATCTTTTCTTTCTAGGGAAAATGTTTTTGGGAATATTTGTCCATTTAATTGAAGCTTTGGATGTTCTATTTCCTAAAATATTTAACCTGGAACAAATTTTTGTTTAACAGAAGGGCAATAATGGAGATAACAGAATAGATGAGTCGCACCCCATTGTTTTAGTGGATTCAAAGGAGAATCAAATTGTGGCTTATGTAGACCCAATGCCATCTTCGGAGCCTCGTGATGTGGAATTTACTTATGACTACCATTCAGATTTTGTGTTAGGTGATGGCTCTCATCAAGGCTTGGGATTCCAAGCTGAAACTGAAGGAACCTCATCCTATGAGAAGGAAATTAATGCCGATGAGAACATTAATGATGAGATAGGTCAGATGTCAGAAGAAATTTTGGCCGAGGTATCACCTCCAGGAAAAAATTCGGGGTTCTTGTCAATTGGAGGCATGAAATTATACACCCAAGATATATCGGATGAGGAAAGTGATGAAGAAGACAATAGAGAGTCTCTAGATGAGGAAAGCAATGACACTTCTGAGCCTGGAGAAGCAGTTGGATCGTCTGAAAGTGATAGCTCTGAAGACTCATCTGATAGTGATTTAGATATTGATGATGAAGTTGCAGAAGATTACTTAGAAGGAATTGGTGGAAGTGACAATGTTTTAAATTCCAAATGGTTGATGGAACAAGTTTTGGATGAGTCAGATGATGATAGTTCTAGCAACGGCTTTGATGAGACTGTAGAGAAGTTGGGTGGAATTGCTCTCCAGGATGCATCTAGGGAATATGGTTTGAAGAAGCCCAAATCAGGGAAGAGATACTCTAAACCTTCCAAAGAGAATTTGTCATTGGCAATAGATGACCTTATGCTCATAAAAGATCCAAGAACTGTTTCTGCAAAAAAAAAGCATGTTGCTAGGTTTCCTCGATCTTGGCCTCTAGAGGCTCAAAAGAGTAAAACTTCCAGAAACTTTCCTGGTAAATTTTGCTCAATTCTGTTTTTATCTTGGATGATGCACATTTTTATTTTCTGCTGGGAAATAATCTTTTATATGTTTTAAGTTCTCAATTCATAATATTTGGAGGCAGGGATGCATGCTGCAATCATACTTTCTAAGAGATCATGATTTAATTTAAATAAAAAAGGGGGTTCGAGGGATACCCCAGTGGTTCTAGCACCTCTTGTGGTGCTTGGGCACTGGGGTTTGATCCCCACCAGCCCTGCTCTCCCAATTTTCTTATATAAAAAAAAAGATATAATTTTTCAAAACTAGCCTCTTTAATCTAAACTCAAATAAAGCTAATGGAAAAAACAGTTTTGACTTTTCAAATAAAGGGTAAGTTAGGAAAGTTATTAATATTATATCCATTGATTTGTCAAAGAGGACCACATTTTGGGATGTCCAAAAATGAAATTGAGGACCAGTATTTTTCTCCAAAAAAAAAAGTTGAGGACCAGTAAGAAAGGAATGGAGGGAGTAGTACTTTATCAAAATGCTGCATTTAATTGGAGTATAGGGATGAGTTAATCTTTGAATCTTATCATTGTTGGTGTGTTCATATTTGTGTAGCCTTATGACCAAAGGTTTGCCTATGTGTGTTGTGTGAACATACACATGGTTAAAATTCTATAACCTTGTGAAAGACTGGAACAATCATAGGTTGATAATTTGAAATCCATGGGCACATGACTGGGTTGGCCAATTTTATTCATATGCACGAGGACCTTGTGTATGTAAGAGAGTCACTCTGTTTCAATACACCGCATATATTTCCTCTTTGTTTTAAACATCTTGCAAATGCTGGCATATGTCTATGATGGTGCCTTGATGCTGTCATCATTTATGTGCTTGAAGTGTAAGTTATATTGTTTTATTAAATCTTTAGTAGGTTGACTGGTGCTCATGAAATTATTAGGCATAAAGCTAAAACCTTAGAGAGCTGGCTTCTTGATATTTGACACACCTAATGAAACCAAAAGTAACACAAATCTATAGGGATAAGATAAATAAATAATGTTGGGGATAATGGCCAATTCAAGGAATTATAGCTTTTACCAAAAATACAAATGATTTTTTGAAATGTATGGATGATAAGAGCTAGTGGATAATAATGATCCACATAAAGAGCTTCATTAGCAATGGGTTGGAGAGTTGGTACTGATTTTAGGCATTGATGCATTTCATTTAAAAGAATCATAGGAGATAATCAATACAGTTAAAAGAGTTGTATGAATGATGAAGAAACTAGGAAGCAGCATATGAACAGTATGATCATCATCTTAGGAATAAATTAAAGGAATTGATAGAATGTCAAAGTTAAGATTAGTCTTTCTGTGCTTGACTAAAGAAATATAACCTTTTGGCAAGAGAGCCCCAGAATAATTTTCTTCAAAAAACATTTCCTGGTAGGTCTGGAGAAATAGTTTTTTGTTCATACACATGCAAACATTTTTATAGTTTTTCTTTTTATTTATTAATATAGGTTTGGGTTTTCATGTTTTAGTTTCAAATAGCAATCATGGTTTTAGTATGTTTGTAACAATTAGGAATTTTATTTCATAAATTTCTAGCCATGGGTCTACTTTCTTTAAGCTTGCATTTGTTCTTCTCTGTCAGTGAAATTTTTCTTCACTATTATTTTGCTCTGTCCACTAAACTAAAGGGTCTTCCTTCAGTTCATGTTGTAAAATCTTCTACTTACCATTCAGGTGAAAAAAAGAAACATCGTAAAGAAATGATTGCTGTGAAACGTCGGGAGAGAATGCTGCTCCGGGGTGTTGATCTGGAGCAAATTAATTTGGTAAAAGCAAAAAGGAAACTTAATGTTGTTGCCCTTCCTTTTGTTGTTTTCATTTCCATTGAAATTATGGAAAGCATACTAATGCCATTCATTTCTAATTAGTTTATAAGGGTGATTGTTTACTGTTGATTACAGGCATGCTTTGTGAAGTTTGGTTTGGTGTTTTATTTTTCACCTTAACATCTCAAATGCAGATTTCTTTTTTTGGCTTTCATCCTATTATTACCTGTTATATTGAAGTGCAAGTGTCTTTATAAGCTAATTAATCAATTTGATTACTGGATATAAACCTTTTCCTTTTCCAAATTGTACCCTTCTAGTTAGATAGGGATTTCTTAATTTGATATCAGTTCTTTTCAGACAATCTCACTGTTTATATACTTATGATTTTTCAGTATTACTAACAGCTTAATTGGTTTGAACTGTAGAAACTAGAGCGGATTGTATTGGATGGTGTGGATATGTTTTCTTTTCAACCTATGCATTCTCGTGATTGTTCCCAGGTATATACTCTCTTCACAACCCACCTCCCTCTTCAAAAAAATGAAGAAACAAGTGAATATAGCATTTTTTTTTTGGATAAATAAAGCACAATCCTAGTATGGATTATGTTTAATGTGCTATTGAATTAATCCTAGGAATCTGAAGAATCTTTCATTGATTTCAAACTTTTTTTGATGTATTAGGTACAACGATTAGCTGCAATATATCGCTTGCGAAGTGGCTGCCAAGGTTCTGGAAAGAAAAGGTATATAATGAAAATGTGTGTGTTTGTATTTACATATGTATGGAGATATACAGGCACTTACTTTCTAAATTTGTTTGACATAGAGTTGATTTCAAACTAGCTGTTATTTTGTTTTTTCAGATTTGTAACAGTGGTGCAAACACAACATACATGTATGCCATCAGCAAATGATAAAGTTCGCCTGGAAAAGGTTCAGATGTTAATTAAACTGCATACTAAGTATTATGCATTGTTTGTTCCTTTTTTTATTGTCTATGAAGTTGTCTTACATGTTCTTCGAAGATTATATATTTCTACTGTCTACTTAATCTATGTATCAGCAAACCTAAGATTAGTGGTTTCATTATGAATTTCAGCTGATAGGTGCTGGCGATGAGGATGCTGATTTTGCTGTGACTGATTTTTCAAATTTAAGATCTGCCAATAGGAACAGGGTTAAGAAGACTGCTAAGGGCAGTGGTGAAGCAAGTGAGAAGAAACAGAGTGGGAAAAAGAGTTCATATGGCAATAAGGTTTCATATGCGGATCAACCCATGTCATTTGTATCAAGTGGTATAATGCAATCTGATGCTGTTGAGATCACAGCAGTTGATTCACAAGAGACAAGTGAAAATCATAAAGATAAAGGTGTGGTTGACTCGGCAAGTTTAGGTTCATTTGAGGTACACACCAAGGGATTTGGATCTAAAATGATGGCAAAAATGGGGTTTGTCGAAGGTGGAGGGTTAGGAAAGGATGGTCAAGGAATTGCAGAACCCATTGAAGCTATCAAACGCCCTAAATCACTTGGATTGGGTATGGAGTTCTCTGAGTCAACTGGTGACCCAGCCGGGACCAAATCCGACACAGGCAGGACCAAATCCCAAAAGGCAGAAGTCTCCAAATCTGGCAGTGACCCAACAAGAAACAGGTCCCAAAAGATTGGAGCTTTCAGGTCCCAAAAGATTGGAGCATTTGAACAGCATACGAAGGGATTCGGATCAAAGATGATGGCAAAGATGGGTTTTGTTGAAGGCATGGGCTTGGGCAGAGATTCACAAGGCATACTCAATCCTTTGGGTGCTGTCAGGCGACCAAAATCTCGAGGATTGGGTGCCAAAGGTTAGATTTCATTAAAATTGATAGAAATTTAATGTCTCTTAGTTCTCTCAAATTTATTTCTAGTTCCTTGTAAATTAATAGCTAATTATGGCATATTACTTCCATTCTTATCAAATGTGCAAAGATTATTTATTAGTTTCATATTTGTTGCTTCCATGTCTGATAGTCTCCAGCTATCATCTGTTCTTTCAAAGATGACGTGTAATTATTTTATTGTCTAGAGCAAAAATTATTTTATTCAGTTTGATTGGTATTGGTCCTCAGATATCTGACACGTTTTATTCAATTGATTAATTGTATTATAGCCATCTTGGAAATTGACATGAATTTTGTCCAGGTTGCTCGATCATAAGATTTTGTTATGTGAATTTTTTCTCATGAGATGAAAATGTATTTTTTAGTTAAGTAGTTACATGGCTAAATCTTAAGAGAGGAACCTAAAAAACAGCATTTAAGATACTGTACTTAAATTTTGTCATATATATATATAATTTTTTTTTTATAAATTTTTTAATGGCTATTCTAGACAGCCCATAGGAATATTCTTTCCCTCCATATATATATATATATATATATATATATATTTTAAATTTTTTAATGGCTATTCTAGACAGCCCACAGGAATATTCTTTCCCTCCTTTGATAGGATAAAATAATTTTTAAAGCTATGCAATTGGTTGGTATTGTAACCAATCTGTCCAATTTTGGTTAGCATCATCATAATATGGCTAGAATATCGAGAAAATAGAACAAGCAGTTGAGATGAAACTATCAAGGTAGAATAGGATTGGATGTTTGGATTCTAATTGAAGATTAGACGACAAACTAACCACAGTATGGAATTTTTTGAATACGAAGATATGCTATGATAACCAGTGGAAAATTGGGCCATGAATATTTGAATTTTGGGTGTGCTTTAGAAGAGAGGATTTTACCGGCTAGGGTGCTGGCCCCATGGCTGAGGCCAGAATCAAGACTCAACGGTTGTTTGAGAAATTGTTTTGTGCACTCTTAGATACCCTGATACAACTTGCACGTTTATTAATGTGTTATTGGATTAAATTACTTACGTATGTGTCCATTACTGATACTTAGTGAAAAATAATAATACAATCATTGCTTAGCATAAGTCTAAAATGTGTTAAAAGTGTGTCATCGTAAACTTTTTGTTCGAGAAATCTAAAGAGAAGATAAGTCTACAATGTGTTAAACATGTGTTAAAAGTGTGTCGTCGTAAACTTTTTGTTTGAGAAATCTAAAGAGAAGACAAGTTCAATGAGGGAACTATTGCAGAGTGGCAGTGGTCCGGGGCATGAATGAGTGAAGACATGTACAAAGACAAAGTGGTGCGTACATTGATGGGCGAATGTTTTTATTCCAGTGATTTTTTTTTCTTTTTTTTTGAGATGAATTGAATTGGATTATTAATAATAATATTATTATTATTACTCACTGCCCTTTGAGCCAGTTCTAAGCACCGACACCCCAAAAAAGTCAAAAAAGTACAGAATAACAAGAAATAGAGAACCCAATTCTGCCAGCTACATCAAGATCATTTCTCAAAAAAAAAAAAAAAAAAACTTACCAGGTCTTGTTTTAATAATTATATAGTATTTAAATATATTTTTTTGGTAACTTATGAGAGTAACTTAAACCTATTTGATGTGATTGAAAATATGGAGGAGAATGTGTTAAACACTGGGTTAAATAATCAAATCAGTACTCAATCACAGAGAAAACAAGTCTTTATTGCTTTAGGTCTCCTCTCTTCATCAGGTCTCAGTTTGCAGTGAAGCACACGGCATCATATGGTCCAATGGGATGCATCAGGATTAAATTAGTGACCCCGGGCCTGTAAAGACAGTTTACTCTTTCTAGCTTAGATTAAAACTAGTATATGATTACTTTGTTTACCTAGATTTAGATCTAAGCTACATCAAGTCTAGCAAAAAAAATTTTTTGGATAGAAAAACTAAAAGCTTATAGCTATTTTAACTCCTAAGATACTGATCCACCATGCTATTGGTCAAAGAACATTGCAATATCAAGTTAATTGAGCCAAGATGCAGAAACTATAAAAAGTCAAACCATAAGAATTTAAATGGTCTCCATGTTCTCCCTCTCTCCCATTTAAATAATTAAGGCTCTAAATTTGAGTTGCTTCTATATCAGTCTCTTAACTTTAAAAATTTGTAATTTACACCTTCAACTATTATAAAAATATCAATATGCCCATTTCATCAAAATCTGTTAAAATTTTTTTGAGCACAATGAAAGATTTTGCACCCAAACTTGAAAAAACAACTACTATGGTTGTACCTTCAAAAGGAGATCTCAATAAATTCTATCCTTTTGTTTTAACTGTTTTTATCTTCTTTTTTTTGGGGTAATTTAATGGTATTGTTCAATTCCCTAAATAAGGATACCCTGACTTCAATACACCATCGATAATTTCTCCCTAATTTCTTGGGCATAATTTCAATAAACTCTTCTCATTGGCCTATTCATTAAACGAGAAGTCAAAGTTAGGCAAAAGTTTTGATCTTGTTGTTTGCCATATCTTTTGACAATAATAAACACACATGCATTGTTATTCCTGTCAAATGTGAAAATTCTAACTTAATTATTGGGACGAGGATTTTCAAATATTTCCTATCTTACATTCTTACCTTATTATGAATTAAATTGAAATTAACTTTTTGCTCTTTACATATTTAAAAGCAAGTGCTACAGGGTTACTAGAATCCAACATTTATAATCTTCCTTTCAAAAAAAAAAAAAAATTATAATCTTAACTTAAAATAATCTATACCTTCAAAATATTAAATAAGTCTATGGTTATGGTACAAAATGTTTCACATTTAAAAAAATATATTTTATTGGCACGACATATTTTGATTAGTGCATAATAAATAGTGAATGCATGTGAAAGTGATATTACTCTAATTAAAACTTATCATTTTAAACAGGTTATGAATAAACAACTTGTGTCCCTAGCATTGCTTTTCTTATTATTTTATTAAAAAAATAATGAGTGACAAAATATAAGAACATCTTTTATTACTTACAATTTTCCACAGAGATAATTTAATTAAATTATAATGCAAATTCATTTTTTTAATGATAAATTAATTTTAATTCTTATAAAGAATGGACAATATTCAAAAAATAAATTACCCAATTATAAGTATCAAACAAGATTTTTACTTCTACTAAATTTAGAAATAATCAATAGTTCTGTTTTGGAAAGAAAAACATACTTTTTTTTTTTGGAGAAATAAAGAAAAACGTACTAAATACTAATAATTCAAAAAAAATAAAAAGATACTAATTAAATACTAAATTCCTGTTTTATATAAATTATTGGGTAAACTACATATTCGGTCTCTATCCTTTACACCATATTTTAATTTGGTTCCTAAATTGTGTCAATTTAGTTCTTAATCTTGTAGTGTTGTGTTAATTTAATCTCTGTGGTTATCTTTTAGATGAAAATTGCTGATGTAGCTAACAACTAAAATAGAAAATTAGTTTATGTTAATATGACAATAAACTAATTTTTTATTTTAGTTGTTTGTCAGGTCAGTAATTTTCATCTAAGAGATAATGGTATAGACTAAATTGATACGATATTGAAACATTAGTGACCAAATTGACTCAATTGAAATGCTAGAGACCAAACTAAAATATGATGTAAAGGATAAGGACCAAACCCGTATTTTACCCTAATTTATTTCTTCATCCTTTTGAAAATGGGTTGTTTGAACAAGTTGTACTTACCTTCATGAGATACCTCAATATTAGGCGCATTGTTATGAGGTGTAACATAATCGGTTTTAGGTTCAATTTACGACACTATTGATCATGGAAATGGAATAAAATATTTATTTGTTGTCAAAAGTCTGTTTGGTAATGTTGTTTAAACAATACAACACTTATTTTCATAATACTTTTTTTACCACACATATTTTCATAACAATTAATTTATTAAAAATTTCTTACCAAACATGTCTAAAAATCTAGAATGGGCTATTTCAAAAAAAAAAAGAAAAAAAAAAAGAAAAGAAAAAATGGACATTAATTAGAGGCCATTGTCGGCATTTGAGAAAACTGACATAGGAGGTCATTATGGTCAATGAATGAAAAAGCCAAAACAAAACTCCCTTGCCATTTTTACTCTGCGTCACCCCCAAAGCAAAGCCAACCATATATATTTTATTGCGTTCCTTCCAATTTCTTCACCTCTCTCTCTCCCAAATCCCAAATTCCCAGTGATCCAAGATCTCGTTTTTTTCTTCTCACAGAGAGAGACCCATCTCTTAATTTTCGTATTCGCTGAAGGTCAGTCAGATCCGTACTTCCTCTCAAATCCTTTTCATTTTTGCCTATTCCTTAATGTAATTGTTTAGATTTCGTAGTTTTCATATTTGAATCTGCAATTAAACCCAAAACCCACAAATAATTTTGCCTTTTTCACCCATTTCCCGATCTGAGTCGTCCAGATCCGACACAAACTCGTTCAAAAATGGGGCTCTTTAACCATCTTAGGATCTGGGTATTGACCATTTGCTTGGTATTTCAATCCGGGTATGGGTTTTATCTTCCGGGTAGTTACCCCCACAATCATGGCGTGGGCGACTCATTATCGGTGAAAGTGAATTCTCTCACTTCCATTGAAACCGAAATGCCCTTTAGCTATTACAGTTTGCCCTTCTGTAAGCCCCAAGGGGGTGTCAAGGACAGCGCCGAGAATCTCGGTGAGCTTCTCATGGGGGATCGGATCGAGAACTCGCCTTATCTGTTTAAGATGTATAAGAATGAGTCTGAGATCTTCTTGTGTAAGTCGGATCCGTTATCGGCCGACGATTTCAAGATCTTGACTAAAAGAATTGACGAGGTGTATCAGGTTAATTTGCTTCTCGATAACTTGCCTGCAATTCGATATACCTCGAAGGAGGATTATGTTTTGCGGTGGACGGGGTATCCGGTTGGGGTTAATATTCAGGATGTGTACTACATATTTAACCATTTGAAGTTTAAAGTGCTTGTTCATAAGTATGAGGAGACAAACGTGGCGGGTGTAATGGGGACCGGTGATGCAGCTGAGGTGATCCCAAATGTTGCCAAAAGGGATTCGGGTCCGCCTGGATACATGGTTGTTGGGTTTGAGGTTGTGCCTTGTAGTGTAATGATTAATGCTGATTCGGTGAAGAAGTTGAAACCGTATGACAAGTTCCCAAATAAATTGAAATGTGATCCAAACACCGTGTCAATGCCGATCAAGCAAGGGCAGCCGATTGTCTTTACCTATGAGGTTGAATTTGAGGAGAGTGACATCAAGTGGCCGTCGCGGTGGGATGCTTATTTGAAGATGGAGGGAGCAAAAGTCCATTGGTTCTCGATTTTGAATTCCCTAATGGTGATCACATTCCTTGCTGGTATTGTGCTAGTCATCTTCTTGAGGACGGTTAGGCGGGATCTGACCCGTTATGAGGAACTTGACAAGGAGGCACAAGCACAGATGAATGAGGAATTATCTGGGTGGAAGCTTGTTGTGGGGGATGTATTCCGTGCCCCAAACAATGCCTCCCTTTTGTGTATCATGGTTGGAGATGGGGTTCAGATTCTTGGAATGGCTGTTGTGACGATATTGTTTGCAGCTCTTGGATTCATGTCACCGGCTTCACGTGGAACACTTATTACAGGTATGCTTTTTATCTATATGATACTTGGTATTGCAGCTGGTTATGTCGCTGTTCGTCTCTGGAGGACTATTGGCTGTGGTGATTCCAAAGGATGGGCTTCGGTCTCATGGAAGGCTGCTTGTTTCTTCCCTGGTATAGCCTTTTTGATCCTCACCACTTTGAATTTCCTTTTGTGGGGAAGTCACAGCACAGGGGCCATTCCATTCTCTCTGTTTGTTATTCTGCTTCTGCTCTGGTTCTGCATCTCTGTTCCCCTGACCTTAATTGGTGGATACTTTGGGGCAAAAGCACCTCATATTGAATACCCTGTTAGAACCAACCAGATTCCTCGTGAAATCCCAGCTCAGAAATACCCATCCTGGCTGCTTGTTCTTGGTGCTGGGACCCTCCCTTTCGGTACCCTTTTCATTGAGCTATTCTTTATCATGTCTAGCATTTGGATGGGCCGTGTATACTATGTCTTTGGATTCCTCTTTATTGTTATGATCCTTCTTGTGGTGGTGTGTGCTGAAGTGTCGTTGGTTCTAACATATATGCATCTCTGTGTGGAGGACTGGAAATGGTGGTGGAAGTCATTCTTTGCTTCTGGTTCTGTCGCCATATACATCTTCTTGTACTCCATAAACTATCTTGTATTTGATCTAAAGAGTTTGAGTGGACCTGTCTCTGCCACTCTTTACTTGGGATATTCGCTCTTCATGGTTGTAGCAATCATGCTGGCAACTGGCACAGTTGGGTTCCTTTCATCATTCTGGTTTGTGCATTACTTGTTCTCCTCCGTGAAGCTGGACTAAAGAACTTTTTCCCGCTCAAAAGATTGGCACTTTGAAGAGCATTGGTGGCAGCCGTTTAAGGGACAAAGAACGAAACTTGCAAAGTATTTGTTTACTTTTCTACAGTTTATTTTGCTAGGGAACTTAGAAAATGTAATAACAATAATTCGTCCAGTTTTGCTTAATTCTTTAATAGATGGATATCATGGCATATGATAGTTTGCTACCAAATTTAATTTGCATTCTGGCGGATGGAGGCATGTCTAGTTGATGGTAGTTGGCATGGGATCTTTAGTTTGTAACTTTTTGACTATTCAGTTCTGTTTGTTTTGAAATACTAAAGGCAAAGATTATATGCTGTTTATTTCCTGACTGTCTTTGAACAATCTTGACTTGTTTTGTATTGCTTATGCATCTGCTTCATTGTATGAGTTTGCATATGATTTAGTGATCTTTCTATTTGTTGCATTTCAGTTAGAATTCTTACTTTCCCTACTATTCAAATAATGAAATTAGTTCTCAAAAAAGAAAAAAGAAAAAAAGAATTTAGTTTATGACAGCCTATGTCACACACTTCATTGAGTTTAGCACGATCTAAGGCTGCACAATACACCCCTCATGTTTGCCACACTCCCTGTCAGCGTGGTGCTTTAGGCTTAGGTTTACCTTGATCCAATCCTTGAAACTGGAGATGCACCGAGCGTTGCGTTTCAGCTTGATGGCATAATAGTATGTCTGATGTCTAAAGCATCAAATGAGTGTTGCGTTTCAGCTTGATGGCATGATAGAAGGTTTGATGTCTAAGGCATCAAACGATTGGATTTGGATAGAAACCTCGTGAATTCCACGTTCCTATATTATCAGTGTGTGTAATGCTGTTGAAATGACCATACGCTTTTTTCAAATCTTTGGACTTTAACTTTACCACTTAGAAACCTTCTTTACATATGAATTCATTTAGAGTCCTAGAAATATCTGTTATATTCTTTCTTCTCGAAGCCCATATTCTTTTTGAATGTTCATATTTTACCCTGGTTTGTCAATTCCTTTCAATTATATACACATCAATATATGAAGATATAAAACAATAACAAATGATAAATACATATACTCTCTCAAGTTTGGTGTAGCAATAAGTTTTCATTCGTACACAAATTGATAACATTTTTATCAAGTTGCGGAGGTTTCTCGCCACTGACTGCACTTTTATATTGGTCTATAACTTAGGTCACATTTATAGTGGCAAAAGTAATACATCTGCGAAAGTTTAAAAACTTGTTAATGAAGAAGTGAAATCTTGTGGGTGTTTGAAACTTGTTGCTGACAACTGCCAATAATTAACTGTTACCTTGTCTACCTACTTTTCACCAAACAGATTGCCTCCTCTACTGGAAAGCCACCCCAGCAGCACACAAAGGTGTCATTTGGTTGAAAAATAATACCTAATTGCTGAAACTTTATATGAAAACTGCGACACTTCTAAAAAAGTGAGTTCAACTCACCGTATTTGGGTTCAATCACGATTTCCAATAGACCCATGGTATGTTAGCTCAGTGTTGTGTTTGAGTCCATGATTTTAAATCCTGAATGGATTCAAATCACGTCACTAAAAGTACCACAGTTTTTCATAAAAATTTTAGAAAGTTTTTTTAATTTTTTTTGCAAAATTAAAATATAATTTTAAAATTTCAACCATACCACTCATTTTAATCTTATCAATTTACCTCTGTCGCTTTTTCATATACCAAGATCTAAATCCAAGTAAACTCCAACTGAGAATCTAAACAAGTTGTAAGAAGACTTGCCTAGAAAACATAATCCATAAACTTTCTTCCAGATATGGTGCTCCTTTCCCCTCTCATCACGACTGAGATTGTCGAGGTGATGGGATAAGTGTTTTTTTTTCCTTTAATCTTCATCATTAATCCATATCTGTTTTCAATTGTATTATTCAATTGGATTTTAGATAGTGGACTTTAATTGATTCTCAAAAAAAAAGATAGTGGACTTTAATTCTTAGGGTCCGTTTGGATACAGCTGAAAACTGAAAACTGAAAACTGAAAACACTGTAGCAAAATAATTTTTAAATGTGTGAATAGTATCGTGGGACCTATTTTTAATAAAAAAATTGCTGAAAAGTGAAAATTGTGGGTCCGTGAACAGTAATTTTGGGTTGAAAAGTCAAGATTTGCGGCTACTGTTCAATGAACAGTAGCCGCTACAGTAAAAAATGCTGGAGAAAAATCACATGTTGCGGCTACTGTTCAATGAACAGTAGCCGCAACAGTAGAAAAATCCTGGGAAAGCTGAAAAAAAAAAAAAAAAAAAAGGGTTTGCAAAACGCAAACGCGTCTGGGAAGCGCAAAACGCGCTTCCCAAACGCACACTAATTAGTCTAAATAGTGCGAGGCAAATGTGAGAAAGAGTAATTTATTGGTTCTATTAGAATTGTCTCTATACATAGAATTACCTTTTATTTAATTTAAGAATATATTGTGGCAAGATCTTATCGAATGAGGATTTTGTAGTCTTTATTATAAGTATTCTTTATAAAATTATAATTTATATATTATTTATGCTATGATACTAGCAATATACTGTGCAAACATTAGTTAATTAATAAACAAATAAAAAGTAAATACTGATATCATTGAAATTGTTCCAAAATATGAAAATAAAAACACCTAAACTCTGCCAATCATGTGATGAAATAATGTATTCATATGGTGAGCTACAATGCTACACAACAGAAGAGGGAACAGGGCACTCAGGATTCGACCCACCCAACGTCCTTGTTATTATTTATATTAATGTGACATGATCTAATTGGATCAATTAAATATGATACCTATCGACCACCCCTGTCATAAGTATGGACAGAATGGCTCCAATCTATATGCTACATCATGTTAGGGGTCAAAATCCAAAATTTTAAATTTTTGGTGGCAAAATCAAAACGACTCCAAACAGAAGAAGGAACAGGGCACTCAGGATTCGACCCACCCAACGTCCTCATTATTATTTATATTAATGTGACATGATTTAATTGGATCAATTAAATATGATACCTATCGACCACCCCTATCATAAGTATGGACATAATGGCTCCAATCTATATGCTACATCATGTTAGGGGTCAAAATCCAAAATTTTAAATTTTTGGTGGCAAAATCAAAACGACTCCAAACCTTAATGAGGGTGCAATTTGGAGCTTAGTGTATAATATGTTAGTAAAGGTGACTTATTCCAAGTAGGATTCTTGCACATTATTTAGAGTGCGAGAGTGTGGATCAAGGCTTTTTACAAGGTGCCATTCTTCTATTTGTCTTCCTGATCAAGCAGGATGAAAGCTCCTAGTCATCATTAGTTTTTGAGTGGGACTTTTTACAAGGTGCCATTCTTCTTTTTATCTTCTTTTCACACTTTCTTATATTTTTTATTTTTTTAGGCCCTCATTTTTTATTTTTTTATTTTAAAATGCATCTTTTATTAGCTTTGTGCTCTTTTTTTTTTTTTTTTTTTTGGGAAACCAAGGAAATTGCATTAAACTTAGGAATTAACAAGTCTGTTACAACACATATTTGCTTTATCAAAAACTAAAATATTATCCACCACAGGCAGTGGACACAAAAACACAGTAAAGGAAGACAAGGAAGTCGCTCCCAATTTAGCCAATGCATCAGCGCATTGATTAGCTTCACAGTAGGCATGAACAATCTGTTTATTGGGTATTTCTCTCAGTAGGTTCCTGCAATCAGTCAATAAAGCTTTGTGCTCTTTTACTTTTGAGGCGACTCTCCTCTGCTCGTGGTTTTTTTATTTAAAATTTTAATTAATTAATTAATTCATTTTTAAATTCATTTTTTGTTAGAATATGGTTTAGATATTTGAAATATTCTAAGACTTTGATTTTCTCTAATTTTGTGAATATGACAATGCAAATAACTGTAAATTATACTAAAAAATTTGAAACTATTAAGCAAGAGTGCACATGAACAAGGTTCTCAAAACCGGACTAGACCGAGAGGTTGGACCATGAAAATCGGGAACTAGAATGAAAACCGATTTTTTAAGCATAAAAAACCGGATTTTTGGTTAATTCCGTGAACCCCTAAAACCGGTTCGTGCAGTCCAACCCCTTAGCAATTTTTTATTTATTTATTTTTTTTATAAAAACAACTTAACACACTTTTATTCTATTTAATTAAATTATCCATCTCTTACAAGGAATAAAAAAATTATAATTAAAATCCTTCAAAGATATTCAACTTTACTTCAAAAATTAATCATAAATTTTAATGTTTTCATAGTTATTATTTTATTTTATTAACTTTCTTATTTAATTATTAAATATATGCTTGAAAATCATTAAATTTTCCTCACATATATAGATATATTAGTCAATTTTGCTAGTTTTATAAATTTAATATCTATATTTAGGTTTTAATTAATTATTAAATTAATTATGATGTCATCACGGTTCAATCCCGGTTTCACCTCGGTTCGACCTTAAAAACCTTGAACCTCTCTCTTTTACGGTTCAATGAATGATCCGGGTCTGAAAACCTTGCACATAAAAGACTGGCTTCAAACGAAGCTCCAAAATGTCCTTGTCCCTTCGCCTTTAATTGTATAGTGTAGGAGTACATACACTTCTTTTTTGTTTATAATGGGAAATTAAATGACTATTCCTTGCTCTTATCATTGACATTTCTTGTTTAATAATCTCAAATCATTTGGTTATCTCGTGCAGCCTGTGCTTGTTGTTATGTATTTGGTGCAGAACATGCCAACCATTGGCTTTTGGCTCATCGACAATGTATTTTCTGTACCTTTTAAATCAGTAAATCTATACCTCCTACTACATCATGCGGACTATGTTAGATGCTGTCATTTATTTATGAATCCAATGCAGCTTGCAAAATAATGCTATGAATTGCTTTAGATTTTTTTTTTTTTTTTGATGGAGTACTTGATAAAAATAACTTGTAGATTGGTGGGAAGCAAGTAGGAGTTGCTGCACAGAAGGGAAACACTTATTCATTGAGCTTATTGTTTGGGAAAAAAAAGGCCGCATAGAAAACTTGTCTACCATCTATTAGATAGGCAACTAAATGCAAGCGCTATTGTGGTTTCCGTAATTCATGCATCAACACAAACTCTATAGAGAGGTCCTTTTATGTAAGAACACAGACGGAATTCCAGAGAGGAGGCAAATATGGTTTAGAAGATGGTTTTTGTTTTGTTGGTGGAGGCCATAATGCCATAATACTGCTCAATTCAGTCTAGGCCAACTGATAGGTGCGGTGGTTTTGTCTAAGTTGGAAGGATCTGCATCATTTATAATTTCCCCATTCGTATGGTAACTTATGAAAATAATGCAGTCAAGGAAATCTCAGCATGTTTTAAGAGTTCTAAATCTGTGTTTCATTTAGGAAAGAAACATATTTAGATATCATTTGAGAACACTAATATACTATTTGGTATGTGAAAATTTTGTATTCTTGACATGGAATGCATAGTTACTATCATCTTAATTAAGGAAGGTTCATGGTTAAAGAATTTACAGAGAGAGAACAGAACAGAACAGAAAACTATTTGAGTGAGAGTGCATGGAGAAGTACAGCAGCAGTGATGATAGCAAGGACAGCACATGGATTACTGAAGTAATCTTGTTTCAAGGTTGCCTTCCACTTGTCCCAATGGAGACTGTGGTATGCAGTCAATTCTCCAGAACGATTAATAAAAAAAAAAGAGAAACCCTTCAAACATTCCCTATAATTATTATTTTTTTATTGAACATAAAATTTGAAAAGCTAACTGTTAGATTGTATTTTCTTTATGTTATTAACACATAAAATTTCGTTCAAATCAGATGTTATTTACTATTCGATCAATAAACTTATTTTTTTTTGTATAATTTTAGACCACAAAAATTTAAATTTAAATATTTAATTGATGATGTAGTTATTAATTTTTAATCTTTTTGATATTTTGCAAGTAAGGAAAATTAGATTTTAAAACTTAACTTTCAAAATAAATATAGGAAGAATTTGAAGAGTTTTTTTTCAAAATAATTTGGAAGCCTTGTCCGATTAGCTGAATAAAAACCTGTAGAGGTGGTAATAGTCTCCAATACAAGGTTGTTAATGAGTCACAAATTGTTGATAATTCCACATCATTGGCAGTGTCCACGTGGTGATCAAACAATTAAATAGTAAGTGTAAAAAAAAAAAAACGTGTGTGTGATCATATATTCGAAAATTTGGAATTTGCGCAAACCCATTTTTTAATTTTTATGCCAAATTGGTTTTTAGTTGATCCCACCTTAAGCTTGACCACTGCCTGGCGTAGCTGTGTTACATTAGGTACATAGTTTTGATTTTCCTCAGGATGCATGACAGCTCCTGTGGTACACCGTACATGTAAAATTTGTATGAAATAAGAAAATGTTCTGCTTAAAAACGCATAATTTTCTTCAAAGATGTTCTATACCTCCAAAAATGCCTTATTTTTTTTAAGACGTTATGGGTAGGTCTAATGAGGGAAAATCTTTCATCTTGTTGTTTATCTGGCCTTTGACAAAAAAAAAAATCTTCCAAAATGAAGAATGGTGCAATGGAGTTGATTTTCAAGCAACAATACACAATGAGAAAGTCTAGATATACACAAAGAATTTAACAAAAAATTTCACACCAATTGATGTGGCAAATTGTTAGTGGTAGGTAAAAAAGTAAAAAAGTAGTTGGTCTAGATAAAAACCAGTAAAAGTTTGACAGCTCAATTACTATGAAAAATATTGTGAAATTTTTTGTGTAAGTAGCATTGCTAATATGTTATACCACATAACCTATCAATTATGATTTACTAAACATGCTATGAACCTCAACATCGCCTTAATAACAAGGGTTGCATTTAGGTTTAATATGTATAAGTAATGTTATATCATTCAAAACATATTCTCTAGTATCTTGTAATAAAATGGGGTCACGAAGACAAGCCTTTTGTGTTGCCTAGCTTGTAGCATATATATGATGGCTATTCCAAACACAAAGTGTCCAAACTGTTGCCTAGCTTGTAGCATATATATGATGGCTATTCCAAACACAAAGTGTCCAAACTTGGAAGAAAGTAGCAGCAAGGAAATTTGGCAGCTGTAGAACTGACCATGATAAATGAGAAATTATTAGGTCTACAAGGAGGACTATTGACATGGTCCTCCCCGACCTTCCAACTAATAAAATGCTGTTATTTATGCAAATGTAACATCATCTAGTAATATTTATTTTTTATTCATTGTGCTGATTAGAAAACTCACACATACATTTGTATAGATGACATCATCTCATTGGTCAGGGAAGATCACATCAGCAATCCTCCCAGTATAAATAATAATTTCTCATGATAAACCTATATAATAGTCCTATATTTTCGTTTAGTGGAAAGACAAAATGTAGATGACATTCTAAGTTCTAACTCAAACAATGTAATGTTTTCTTTTTAATGAAAAAGCCAAACTATGATGGTTCTAAAAACAAAAAACAAAAAGAAGTCAAACTATGTTATATTATAGTATATAGTAACTTCAAAAATTCCGAACACCTTCGGACTGCAATTGGCTTTATTTAAGAAATTATACACAATGTTTTTATATTTAGCTTCATCCCTTTGTCTTTGATCTCTTATTTTTATAGAAACTTTTCAATTGTTCTCATTGTATCGTATAATAGTCCAAACTTCAAACTCTATATATAGTTGAACTTTATTTAGGCCTTTTGACATATCCAACACCAACATACATTCATTCTTTCCTACAATTTGCATTTCAACCATGACTCACTTCGACTTCAACATTCTTCAACCTCAAGATCCAGTCTCTTCCCAATCCGCTTTTCATCTTCTTTTTATTGCTGCTTCCCCATGCAAACTCAATTTCCTTCAACTTCCCTAGTTTCCAGCCAAACTTAAATATCACAACAACTTTCCAAGGTGATGCATCTTCATCCAATGGAGTTCTCCAACTCACAAAAAACCAACTAGACGGCCCCATCAATAGTAGTGCTGGTCGTGCCTCTTATGCTGAACCAATGCACCTCTGGGATGCCAGTACAGGGAGACTTACAGACTTTAACACCGAATTCTCCTTTATCATAGAAGCCGTTGATACTACATCACCACTACATGGTGACGGGCTCTCATTCTTTATTGCACCATTTGAGTCTATCATCGCTAACAATTCAAGTGGTGGGTATCTTGGACAGTCTAATTCTGAAGTTGCTTTAATCCCTTCGAGGAATCAACTTGTTGCAGTTGAGATTGACAATTATAAAAATCCTTAGGATCCAGTTTCTAATCATGTTGAAATCGATGTCAATTCCATTCAATCAGTGTCAGTGACAGAGTTAATAAGTAGATATCAAATGGGGTCAATTGTACATGCTTTGGTAAGTTACTACTCAACAGCCAAACTTCTGGATGTCACCGCAGCTTACGTTGACATTTGAGGTATTTGGACGATTTCTAGCCTATCGATTACTATTGACTTGAGGAATGTTTTGCCAGAATGGATCAGAGTTGGTTTTTCTGCTGCTACAGGTCAGTTGGTTGAGTTACATCAAATAACTTCTTGGTCATTCACTTCAACGCTTGAAGATTGAAGATTTGAGAAAAAACAAAGTGGGGTTTATCAATAATTTGTTTTGAGCCGAAGGAATTAATTTCCTGCCATAATCATTGCTCATTGGGTTTTTTAAATTACATAGAAACAAAAGTAATTTCAAATCGTGGAGATCCAAAAATAAAACTTTAGCTACTTCAATAAAAGAAGTCGATCAATAGATATGTGATTGATTTGTTGTAAGTGAATCATGAGTGACAGAATTTAAGAACCAGTAAGATGTCCGTGCGATGCACATGGATAATGTTGTAACGTGTTATATAAGATGGTATTAAAGAATGTTTTAAATATATTATAACATAATTGTTATATAAATTTGTTAATAATGAGTTCATCATAAAAAGAAATAATTATAAATTGAATACACATATTAATTATAATTATTCAATTTAAGTAATGAATATAAAAAAAACAACTTTGGAGGAATATTATTGAACAAAAGTTGATATTGAATGTGTCTTTCTTTTTCTCCTTAATTCTAAAACAAAATACATATAAAGCTTTCCCACATCAACATCCGAAATACCCACTGTCAATCACGACCTTTAAAAACCCACAAGTCCACAATGTTCGGCCTCAACATCAAAATTGTAATTGTCGTCACTCAATGTAATATGCAAGCCCCCTTCTTTAGTTGTAGTCAACTCATACGGGTTAATATTAGATGGGACAACAATGTCGAAACTAGGTAGGTGTCGTTGAAAGATTGAAAATAAATAACATCATTTTGGTCTATGTGTATTTGACATGGGATGGCATGAAGGGCTATGAATAAGTGTATATAAAGGAGTTTGGTAGGAATACTTTCAAGAAATTTTTCTAAGGTGCTACTTTCTATGTAAATATTTGGGCAGATGAATGCTTGAAATTCATATTTTCTCATATAAATTTCACATGTTTCTCCTTATTTTAAATGAGAAATATAGGGAATGTGAAAGCAATATATAGATTTAAAACCAAATAATTATCAATTGTTGTCCAATTTGGTTGATCAATTCCCTAAAGAACACACAATAGAAAAATAAAAAACTTTAATGTTTATTCCTAAAATTAACTTCCTCATCAGCCAAGCAAAGGATTTTTTTTTTCTATAGTCAAATCATAAATTCCATCACAATTAAAGGTACATAAAAACATAATTTAACCTTATAATCAAATGATAAAACTACAAACAAATATACGTCTGAAAATTCAAAGAATTAATTTGAATATATTGTTAGGACATATGTGATTCACTTGTTGGGAACATATGTCACTATTTTATGTAATTGACTAATCCTTTGACAAAACGCACTTTACTTGTATTTGGGTAGATCTAGGATATGTTTAATACTTCAAGAAACTTTGTTTCAAGATCAAGTGTTGAAGTCATACAAGTCTGTCCAAGTTTCAAGCCAAGAAAGTACCTGACATTAAAGCTCGACAGCTAGCCATCTGTCGAGGTTTAAAAAGCTGATCAGCCTCGTGGCTCAGCAGCTCGACAGCTAGGCATCTGTTGAGGTTTATGAAGAACAGATTTTTAGTTTTGTTTTAACTTTAATCCGTGGTTATGTGTTTGGGCTTTCTTTTCTCACAACCTTAGACATATAAAATGATTATTTTAAGAGCCGTCAAAGAGGACCCAAGTTGCACAAGTGTTGAGCAAAGTTTGTTCAAGCAAATTGTGACCGGAGACGGAGTTTTGCTCTAGTTCATCATTCTTGTGAAGAAGTTGCTGTGTTTGTGCACCGTAGGGTTTTATGACCAAGCATCTTCTGGATCTTCATCGTTTGGATGAACTGAAGAACTTTGTAGCCAACAACCTTCTCTAGTTGGTGATTGAAGTCGTGTAATGGGATCTGCACAATTGGTTAGTCACATACTGGGAGCCGTGCATCAAAAGGAGAAATTGTCACTACAAAACAAGTCCAATTGGGTATTGAGGTAATGGTTCAACTATAGGTTGGTATAAGGTACTGGGATTCTTTTACTTGTAACCGCTTGTTGTGATAATAGTGAAATTTCAGGAGTGGTGATCTTAAAATCACCCGGTGGGGTTTTTGCCGTGTTGGTTTTTCCCATTCGTAAACAAATCACCATGTCAATTTATTTTTCACTACATACTTAGTTTAATTGGTGATTTGTTTGTGCTACCACGCATTTGCATGTTAATTTGATTAATTAATTAAACTTGGCTAATTAATTAATTAATTCATCACAATGGGTCAATTCGTTTTTGGCCTATTAAGTGGTATCAGAGTAGGCACACTCTAATTAGGGTTAATCTTTATTGTGTTGATCCATTGACCCCTGTTTGTCATGGATAGAGGACAGTCGTTGATTATACCACCTTTATTTGATGGCACTAACTATGCATACTGGAAAGTACGCATGAGAGCTTTCTTGCAGTCTTTAGATAAAAAAGTGTGGCAAGTTGTTGAGATAGGCTGGACCAAGCCGAAGGAAGCGCTGGCCGATTGAGATGATACCAAGATCAAGGCGGCAAACTTCAACAGTAGGGCATTGAATGCTCTATTCAGTGCAGTCACTAATGAGGAGTTCAAGAAAATATCCCCTACTAAAATTGCTAAGGAGGCATGGACCATTCTTCAGACAACCTATGAGGGAATCAAGGCTGTCAAAGATTCAAAACTTCAGAGGCTCACTACAAGCTTTGAAGAAATCAAGATGGAGGAGGATGAGACATTTGATGAGTTCTATGCCAAGCTCAAGGACATAGGGAACTCGGTTTTCAATCTTGGGAAAACCATTTCTGAACCCAAGATTGTGAGAAAGGTGCTCAGATCTTTACTCGAGAGATTCCATGCAAAGATTACTACTATTGAGAAATCAAAGGACATCGACAAGATTCCTCTGACAGAGCTGGTTGGTAATCTCCAGACCTACGAACTAGGGTAAACGAGGATTGGTAAGTCGGGTAAGAGCAAGAGCATGGCTTTAAAGGCCAAGAATAGTGACATAGATGAGTCTTTAGACGATGAAGATTCTAAGATGAATTCCTACATCACCAGGCAATTCAAGAAGTTCATGAAGAATGCCAATGGGAAGGGCTTTGACAAGGACCGTAGGCAATCCAGTTCTTCTCAGTTCAAAAATCAAGACAAAGGGAAGAAAGATGCTAGGGATGGCGGTCAGTACATTGTTCCCACAGGACCAAAGTGCTTTAGGTGTCAAGGTTTTAGTCACATGAAACAGGAGTGTCCTACATATCTCAAGAGCATTGGGAAGAGCAAGGCACTTGCTGCTACCTTAAGTGACACCGAGCTTGAGGATGATTTCGACAATGAGGATAACGGAATCTCAAATGCCTTCACTACCACTGTCAATCCTACTGAGGGGATTGTTGAAGATGTGGATAAAGAAGAGGAACTAGTGGAGTCCAAGTTTGAGAAGACGGATGAACAAGATGACATCCAAACAGCCTATGCAAAGTTGTACAAGATCTTAGAAAAGCATGAGAAGTTGTATGGATTAACCACTAAGAAGCTTAGTAATGTGGAGCTTGAGCGTGAAGAGCTTTCTACAAAGTTTGATGAATCTAATCAGATTATTGGAGCACTGAGATTTGAGAACACCTTCTTGGCTGAGAAGATTAAGAAGCTTAAGGCAAAATTGTTCCAATTCAGAGCTCAGCTGGAAAGGACTTCAAGTGCGAAGCTTGACGAGATGCTTAGCATTCAAAAATTTGCTTCAGATCGAACCGATTTAGGGTATGATTTCTCTTATCCTAATATTACTTCTACTAGTACTACTGTTTTTGTTTCTCCTAGTAATAATGTTGAAATTGAGAAAAATGATGTTAAAACTGATTTAGTTAGTGAGAACATAGACAAGAATAAATCTATTTTAGGAGCACCCCCTGAGTAGGATAAGAAAAAAGTTAAAAACCCTAAGGCTAAGAGGGTTAACTCTTAAAAGCCTAAACTGAAGAAGTAGCATCTCTGTCATCACTGTGGAGCTGCCGGTCATACTTTACCAAATTACTATAAGTGGTTAGCTACTAAACAAAGCAACGACATGATCGCATTTGGAAGCTAGAATAAGCTTCAATCCTCTCTTACTCCCCTTGGAGATCTTCTGAAAGCCCTCATGTTCCTTTCGAACTTGAACTGTTTCAATTCTTTCCCCTCACAGCTGGATCAAGAATTTGCTAGACGGAAAGCTTCTTCCAAAGTGTGGAAGGAAAAGGGCTCCAAGTGATTCTATCACTTCTTCTCTCTTCTTGTTTTTGTTCGCATTACTTGTGTGTTTTGCTTTTTTTTTTTTTTTTTTTTTTTTTGAGTCAGTCTTTTTATGCATTGTTTTGTTTTATTTAACATGTTTTGTTTGGTTAGTTTTCAGTTTTGTTTTTTTTTTTTTCATATAAAAATTAAAAAAAATTGAAAAATCAGAAAAATACAAAAACAGTGTGTATTTTGTGTACATTGGTACTTGTGTACCTTGGATGGCCATTGAAACAAAGTTTTCTAAACTTTGTATCTTTTGTAACTTAGATGAGCATCTCTATACACAACTAAGCAAGTGAGCTTTGTGGCTCGTGTTTGTGATAAGTAAGATTAAGTAATCTCTTGTACTTAATACTCGTATCACTCTTTTTGATGGGAAGGACTAGAAAATCCTAAGAGAGAGACATAAATAACCATCTCGCCACTGTTGTCCGCCAATCATGAAATGACATTTGTATGCTTCGGCATAGCAAAAGTGTAATGTCAATGACTTTTGTGTGCTTCGGCATAGCAAAATTGGAATGTCAAATGCTTAATATCATTGGATATTTCTTTTCTATCTCTTATATGCCCATGCATGGTTTGCTTAAAAAAAAATATGCAAAAAAAAAATAAAAAGCAAAAAGATCAAAATGCTTTTAAATATAATTGCAAGCGTGTATTCTAGGAGATGTGGGAGTTATAGGATGTACCTTGAAGGTGATAGTCCTCATCAAACAATTATGATTGTGTGTGAGTTAAAGTGATTTTCTCATATCTCAAATCGTCATAACTAGTTGACACTTATACAATCTTACGATGTTTTTCACACGCAACACGCAAAATTCTTTACTACTCTTGATACATGTGCAGGTACAATGTGATTTGGCCATCACAAAGTTTACATGTGTTAATGTATGCTCACTAAACTGTCTTGACTTATTTTTGAAATATAAAATTAGTTGGACTTGTTTAGTGTGTGTGTGTGTTTTTGGGATCTATGTGCTTAAAATTGTTGTTGAGAGATGATTTTTAGAGCTTAAAATGTTGATTGGATCATTGGTTGAGTTGCATGCTTGATTGCATTCATTTTTGTGTTTTTTCCTTCTTGAAAAACAGTTTTTAAGCAATCTTGACAACTCCTCAACACCTCCTCGACACCTGGCTTATCTGTCGAGCTCTTAAGCTGTTTCTTATCACAATCTTGACACCTTCTCGGCAGCTAGGTGGATCGATCGAGAAAACTTCTGTCTCCTTGATAGCTTCTCGACAGCTGGTGGATCGATCGAGTCTCTTTTATCTTTTCTGTTGAACTGGTCCTCGATAGATTTTCGATAACTGCATCTATCGACGTCTGTTTTTCTCGACACTTGGCTTGACACCTGTCTCGACACCTCTCGACACTTCTATCTGTCGAGATTTACTGAACTTTTATATATAGGTTCAGCACGATCCTCTTCTCACTTTTCTCAATCTCTCTCTTGATAGATCCATTATTTTACCTCCCAAACTCTCTTTTCTCTCTCCAAACCTTCAACCCACATGATTTTCGAGCTCTCCTTGCTTCAAATCACTTGGTATGCTCTCTTTTCTTCTCATTCTTCATGCATTTCATGCATTTAGATCTAGGTTTTGGGGTTTTTGAAAAATTTTAGGGTTTTTCAAAATTGATGAGTTTTTGTTGAAATTTTGGGATGGGTTTTTGCTTAAATGAGTTTAAAATCTCATACATTGCATCACATAAGCATTATAACAGTATTATAATGAATTTAGATGTGTGCAAATTGATTGTGTGCTGGTAGGATTGGATTGGGTTGAGCCCATGATGCCTTTTATATTGCATGTCACATGTTCATGCATTTTCCATGCATACATACTCTCTTTTCAATATACTTGTATATTTGAATTGTGTTGGGACTTTTCTGATTGTCTCTCTCTCTTCTCCCTCTCTTTTCTATTTACGTTAGTCGTGTCTATGGCACTTAAATGTAAGTTTGTTCCATCCCAGAACCCTCTTCGTTCTGGGGCATCCACTTCGTCTGATCCTACTCCTTCATATGTTCGATTCCATGATGAGGATGCTCGTAAGGCCTTCTCGAAGAACTTTTCTCGACGAGGCATTCATTCGGAACGTTGAGTCATTTTGGCGAACGTCGCCGACACTGACCTACCCACTGTCATTCACAGTCAAGGTTGGGAGTCATTGTGTGATGTCCCAGTCACTTGTCCATCTGTGCTGATCTAGGAGTTTTAATCCAACATGCATGGATTTGATTTTTCATTACCTCTCTTTCATACTCGCGTTTGAGGTACGCATTGCTGTCACACTATAGCTTATTGTGGATGTGTTTTATGTACCTAGGGTAGAGTTTCCTGACTATCCTGGTTGTGGGCGTCTGAGGACTATGTCCAACGATGAGCTCAAATCTACTTTTTGTGAGAACCCTTCTGTTTAGGGTGAGCGTTAGTTCACTACTTGTATGGACTTTGCAAAAGGTCCTTGGTTTTTGAACATGGTTATGACTTTTGTTCTTCACCATCTCTCTCACTATAACTCTATCACAGAGCCTCGTACTTGATTTTTGTTGTCCCTTCTTAAGCATCTTACCATAGATTTTCCTTCTTACTTTATTCTTTCTATCTTAGATGTCTATAGGGATACGACATCCTGTGATAAGCTTATCTTCACCTCCGCTATCACGAGGATCTTACGCTTTGTTCCCTTTCTAGTGTTTGACCATTTTACTCACATTTGTGCCATAGATGTCGTTACCGTTAAACATAGCGAGGCGCAATTTAGGTCACGACAGAATGGGTCAGCAGCTCCTGCCACTCGTTCAGCTCTTTCTCAATTTGCTCCATCCACATCTGCTCCCTCCTCTTCTATGGGCGATGTGACTTTCGGAGACATCATGGCGCAGCTTCAGCGCATGGATGCTCGCCTTGATACACTCTCTACTGAGCTGTATCAGGTGAACATTCGTGTCGGCCGTATTGCACGACGGCAGACGGTCACGGGTGGCTTCGCTCTTGAGGCTTTTCCTCCACCTCTTCCAGTGGCTTCTGATTCTAAGGCTAAGGATGATGGTGATGGTGATGGTGATGGTGATGGTGATGATGATGATGCTTCTGATGATGATGGTGATGGATATGCTAGCTCTACCGATGAGATGTCTATTTGACACTCTTACCCTTTGTCACTCATGACAAAAAGGGGGAGTAGTTTTGGATATGAGAGTAGTCATACTTAGGGGTAGAGTTAGTATAGGACCATTTTGTTAGGGGGAGTGTTGATATCTGAGGGATGTAGTGAGGATTACTTGTATCTTTTTCTTTTCTTTCTTTTAGAGATACATTTATTCTTGTACATTGGGTCTTGTGACCATTATTGACATACATTGTACTTATTCTCTTTATATGTTGATGTATGTTTCTTTCACCTACCCTTACATGTGTTGTTTCTTTTCTCTCTTTATGCACATGCGTCTTATTACGTGTATGCAATCTATTATTTCTGTTTCACACAAAGATGCTTTGATGAGTTTTATTTAAAGTGTTTCAGAAATACAGGTTGTCAAAATCTACTTGCCATGAACTCTTTTCTTGTAAAGTTTTTTAAGAGTTTGTGTTAGGATAGATTTTATTGTATTCAACAAGTGAATATGAGTTAAGTGATTTATACCTTCTCTCATATGATCATTTGTTTATTGTGATTTTGTCACGGATTACCAAAAGGGGAGATTGTTAGGACATATGTGATTCACTTGTTAGGAATATATGTCACTATTTTATGTAATTGGCTAATCCTTTGACAAAATGCACTTTACTTGTATTTAGGTAGATCTAGGATGTGTTTAATACTTCAAGAAGCTTTGTTTCAAGATCAAGTGTTGAAGCCATGCAAGTCTGTCCAAGTTTCAAACCAAGAAAGTGCCTGTCATTAAAGCTCGACAGCTAGCTCAACAGCTAGCCATCTATCGAGGTTTAAAGAGCTAATTAGCGTCGTGGCTCGACAACAGCTTGACAGCTAGGTATCTGTCGAGGTTTATGAAGAACAGATTTTCAGTTCTGTTTTAACTCTAATCCGTGGTTATGTGTTTGGGCTTTCTTTTCTCATAACCCTAAACATATAAAAAGATTATTTTAAGAGTCGTCAAAGAGAACACAAGTTGCACAAGTGTTGAGCAAAGTTTGTTTAAGCAAATTGTGGCAAGAGACAAAGTTTTACTCTAGTTCATCATTCTTGTGAAGAAGTTGCTGTTTTTGTGTATCGTAGGGTTTTGTGACCAAGCATCTTCTGGATCTTCATCGTTTGGATGAACTGAAGAACTTTGCAGTCAATAACCTTCTCTAGTTGGTGATTGAAATCGAATACTGGGATCCGCGCAATTAGTTAGTCACGTACTGGGAGCCGTGCATCAAAAGGAGAAATTGTCACTATAGAACAAGTCCAATTTGGTATTGGGGTAAGGGTTCAATTGTAGGTTGGTAAAAGGTACTAGGATTCCTTTACTTGTAATTGCTTGTTGTAATAATAGTGAAATTTCGGGAATGGTGACCTTAAAATCATCCGGTGGGGTTTTTGCTGTGTTGGTTTTCCCCATTCGTAAACAAATCACGGTGTCAATTTATTTTTCGCTGCATACTTAGTTTAATTGGTGATATGTTTGTGCTACCACACGTTTCCATGTTAATTTGATTAATAAATTAAACTTGGCTAATTAATCAATTAATTCATCACAAGGGGTCAATTCGTTTTTGGCCTATCATATATGAGTAACGAAAACTTAGCTAGCAAAGAAACAACAAAACTTCAAACAAATATATGTCGAGAAATTCAAAGAGTTTGAATTATATGAGCAAAAAAAGATAACTAACAGTGAATGATCTTGACGCTGGTTTTCATTCGCTATTCCACTAAGCCATAGACACTTTTTTTTTTTATTCCTCAATTTACTAAGGAAGTAGTTGAAGGAAAAAATTGAGGCTTCTAATTTGTAAAGAAGTTTTTCCTCATGTCAAACATTTGTGAAAGCTTGAAAATGTGTTAAAAATACAAGAGCTGTTTAGACCCTTAATAAAAATTACGGCTAGATTGCTTTCACTTTAACTTATCTAAGTGTGGAACAAGAGTAAATGAAGCGCAATAAACCGATAACTACTCTAGTACATAAACATGAATAACAAACAATAAAAGTAAAACACAAGAGTAAGGGAAGAGAGATGCAACCACAAGATAACACGGCGATGTGTTATTGAAAAGGAAACTAAAGAACTCGGCGAAAAACCTCTCCGCCGCCCTCTAAGCAGTAATCGATCCACTAGACAATCAGTTAGTATACACGAATGGCAAGAGACCCTCCAAGCCTAATCTACCCAATGTACCTAAGCCCTCCAAGCTCCTACTCCAACAAGGCTTCTCGAAGCAGTGTCTTGTTTAGCTTTCCGAATCCCGCAATACGCCCGATTGCATCTGCCAAGCCTCACTGGTTTCTTTTGGCAAATCCCCAAAGTTTCCCAAGCTCCAAAACACCCTCTACACTCTAAATAAGTGTGGGTTGTGTTTGGGTACAAATCTCCTCTCAAGGTATGACAATGGGAGAGGGAAGGAGAAGAGGCTACAATGATTTCTCACTAAGGATGAGTAGCTTTCTCTCAAAAAATAGGTGTGTTTGTTGTAGAAAACTTATCTACGATTTTTCTCTCTGAATGACCTCTATTACATTTGTGGGTAATGAAAGTATATATAGTATGGGTGAAGAGTAAGAAAGTCACTCTTAAAAATCCTCTAGGCAGAGAGTCTTGTGGGTATCTCGTGGGAAGGACTTACTCGCGAAATTGGTAGCACGACTGAATCAACTTGTATATTTCTTGAAACACTCAACAAATGCATAAATGCATGTGTGGAAAATATAAATAAAACAAAATAACTTCTTGATTTCACATAACACAAAATAAAGACATATATTATGAATAACCTCATAAATATAAATCAATAAGCAATGTGAAACAAGAAACATATACAATCAATGTATCTCCCCCTATCATGGACAACCCAAAAAAAAAAAAAAAAAAAACATCATGAGCCAAAAATGATAGATATATAATGAAGCACCTAGATACAATCTAAAAGCTCCACAGCTCCAAAATACAAAAATCCCCCCCTAACAACAAAATTGTTAAGATATATGTGGTTCACTTGTTAAGAACATAATTGGCAAATCCTTTGACAAAACGCACTTTACTTGTAATTGGGTAGTTTTAGGTGTTTTTAATACTTCAAAAAACTATATTTCAAGATCAAGTATTGAAGTCATTAAGTCTGTCCAAGAAACAAGCTAGTTCATTAAAGCTCGATAGCTAGCTCGATAGTTAACATATGTCGAGGTTTAGAAAGATGCTCAAGCCTGTGTGCTCGACACCTGCTCGACAGCTACTCGACACCTCATATCTGTCAAGGTTTAAGGAAAACAGATTTTTCTGTTCTGTTTTCTTGGGATCCTTGTTTATGTGTTTGGGCCTTCTTTTCTCCTAACCCTAGACATATAAAAGGATTGTTTTAAGGGCCGTCAAAGAGTACACAAGTTGCACAAGCACTGAGCAAAGTCTGTTTAAGCAATTTGTGACCAGAGACAAAGTTTCGTTCTAGTTCATCTCTACTGAAGAAGTTGCTGTGTATGTGCACCTTTGGGTTTTGTGACCAAGCATCTTCTTGATCTTCATTGTGGATGAACTGAAGAATTTTGCAGCCAACAACTCTCTCTAATTGGTGATTGAAGTTGCGTATTGGGATCTGCGCATTAGTTAGTCACATACTTGGGAGCCGTGCATAAAAAGGGAAAATTGTCACTACAAAACAAGTCCAATTGGGTATTGGGGTAAGGGTTCAACTGTAGGTTGGTATAAGGTACTGGAATTCCTTTACTTGTAACCGCTTATTGTGATAATAGTGGAATTTCAGGAGTGGTGACTTAAAAATCACCGGGTAGGGTTTTTGCAGTGTAGGTTTTCCCCATTCGTAAACAAATCACCATGTTATTTATTTTCCGCTGCATAATTAGTTTATTGGTGATTTGTTTGTGCTACCATGCGTTTGCATGTTAATTGACTTAATTAATTCACTTGGCTAAACTAATTGGTTAATTTATTACAAGGGATCAATTTGTTTTTGGCCTATCAAGTGGTATCAGAGCAGGCACACTTTGATTAGGTTTTAATCTTTGCTGTGTTGATCCATTAACCCTTGTTTGTCATGGATAGAGGATAGTCATTAATTATACCTCCTTTATTTGATGGCACTAACTATGCATACTGGAAAGTACGCATGAGAGCTTTCTTGCAGTCTTTAGATGAGAAGGTGTGGCAAGCTGTAGAGATTGGCTGGACCAAGTAAAAGGAAGCGCTGGCCGATTGGGATGAAGCCAAGATCAAGGTGGAAAACTTCAACAGCAGAGCGTTGAATGCCTTATTTAGCGTGGTCACTAATGAGGAGTTTAAGAAGATATCCTCAACTGAAAATGCTAAGGATGCATGGACCATCCTCTAGACAACCTATGAAGGTACAAAGACTGTCAAAGATTCAAAACTACCGAGGCTCACTACAAGTTTTGAAGAGATAAAAATGGAGGAGGATGAGTCGTTCGATGAGTTCTATGTCAGGACCAGTACTTTTACCTCGGATGGCAATGACGAGCTTTTGAGTAAGAATCTAGACCTGATAGACGAACGACGAGAGAATGCGATGGTTCAGTTGGCCTATTACCAACATAAACTGAAACAAGGTTATGATGCAAATGTAAAGCTGAGGCCGTTAGCCCCAGGGGACTTGGTATTGAGAAAAGTCTTGGGAACTACCAAAAATTCAGCTTGGGGAAAGTTAGGGTCTAATTGGGAAGGACCGTACCGAATCACATCTGCAGCAGGAATAGGTGCTTATTACTTAGAAGATTTAGATGAGAAAACTGTACTCCATCCTTGGAATGTAAGCAACCTAAAGAGGTATTATAATTAATAAGAACAGTTCTGTTCTATTTCCTTTTACGGTTTATCCTAAATTCTATTACTTGTGTTTCTCAAGCTATTGAAATATTAAACAGAAACTAAGTCATGTCAGGTCCTCGGACCACAACTTAGTGAAAATTAATACACTATGACATCTATAGAAGTATTAAACAGAAACTAAGTCATGTCAGGTCCTCGGACCACAACTTAGTGGAAATTAATACGCTATGACATCTATTGAAGTATTAAACAGAAACTAAGTTTTGTCAGGTTCTCGGACCATAACTTAGTGGAAATTAATACACTATGACATCTATAGAAGTATTAAACAGAAACTAAGTGATGTCAGGTCCTCGGACCACAACTTAGTGGAAATTAATACACTATGACATCTATAGAAGTATTAAACAGAAACTAAGTCATGTCAGGTCCTCGGACCATAACTTAGTGGAAATTAATACACTATGACATCTATTGAAGTATTAAACAGAAACTAAGTTATGTTAGGTCCTCGGACCACAACTTAGTGAAAATTAATACACTATGACATCTATAGAAGTATTAAACAGAAACTAAGTCATGTCAGGTCCTCGGACCACAACTTAGTGGAAATTAATACACCATGACATCTATTGAAGTATTAAACAGAAACTAAGTCATGTCAGGTCTTCGGACCACAACTTAGTGAAAATTAGTACACTATGATCTCAATTGAAGTATTAAACAGGAACTTAGTTATGTCAGGTCCTTGGACCATAACTTAGTGAAAATTAATACATTGTGACCTCAATCGAAGTATTACACTGAAGCTAAGGTATGACAGATTGTTTATACAACAAACTTAGTAGAAATCAGTGCTTTTTAAATGGGATCCGTGCGACTAAAATTGTATATCAAAGCAAACTCCATGAGCATTACTTAAAGCATTTTAGGGTGTTCAATACCTCCAGGGGTTAAACGTTTAGAATGCTATCTCAAATATGGACACTTCTTAATGAATTTAAAGCAAGCCTTTATAGGGCTGGGGAGTTCACGGTTATAGTCTGCTTTAGTTCCCAATTAGCATACATAAAGTTAAGTTTTCCCTTATAGTGTTAGATTTTATTCCTCTATAGCCTGGTATCATGTAAAAATAAAGAACATTCGTGCAGGAAATTATACAAGTGATAGATAAAGCCATAATATCTCATATAAATTTGGAAAGGGAAATATACATCGCAATTAAAAATATCCTCAAAAAACTTAACACAAAAAAAAAAAAATGAAATGAAATGGAAAATAAAGGGAATTTAACTACGTTAACTATTTGTTTAATTTTATTTGGAGCTTGGGTTGGAGGGCTTTGCCAGTTGCCTGGGGAGGAACACCTTTCTCTTTTTCCTTTGGAGCTTCTCCAGCAAGTAAAATGGTTGAAGCTAATTCCTATTCAAAGTTTTGAGAAGCTGTTCCATCCTTAGGCCCCTCTACTACTTTGTCTGAGTAAGTATCTTTTGCCACTTTAGGCACTTCAGATTGCTTCTGCTGATTGGTAGAGGAAGGATTCTGAATTTGTGCTTCTTCAGCCAATTCAACAACTGTAGATGAGGCCTCTTTTTGTTGGGAAGAAGGACCTGGAGCTCGTATGGCTGGAGGGAAGTAAACGTTTTCAGGTCTCCTCAACTCGGAGGATGGTTCGACCCCAGCTCGGTTGAGAGCCTTCTCCCAAGTCTGGGCACAATATGTCCGGCATACGACTGGGACCTCAGCCCGGAAGTTATCCTTGGTCTCAGCAACGCCGACGTCGTATCCATGCTGTTTGGCTTTGTCTTTTTCATTTGTAGCCTCAGCCTTAGCTTTTTCAGCCTGATATCTGAGCCTCTGGGCTTCCTCCAGTTGTTTCTTTAGAGCTGATATTTGTTCCTGGGAAGTTGCCAGCTGGTCATTAGCATCATGCAGACGTTTCCTCTGATCCTCGGCCTGCCTTTGGGCGCTCTCCAAAGCTGAGTCAGCACTCTTTTGAGCATGTTCTTCGTCGGCTAGCTTTTTCTTCAGCTGTACATTGGTCTGTTCAGCAACAGTGAATGTCTGAACAGCTGTTGCTCGCTTCTTCCTCTCATCGTCTATTTGCTGGTAACAAGCATTGGTTATCTCCTCCAGCCTGAAAGTGGCTTGAACAGCCTAGAGGAAAGAGAGTTAGAGATGCAATAAACAGAGTTGTGTGCATGACGTTCAAAAAAAAAAAAAAAAAAAAAAGAGAGACAAGAAAAGCAATAAGGGTATCATACCATGCCTAAATATCTTTTCGTATTCTGGAAGACCTCGTTCTTCTTCATGCTTCTCAGCTTGGCCATATCCTTGGGAAAAATGAGGGTTTCTTCTAAGGCCGAGGAAACGTGGCACCCAATTCCGCCGTTGAAGTCCCTAATCGAGGCATCTTCCCTCAGAGGCTCACCACCGAGCATGGAAGCAGGGAGCCAGGCCTCGGGCTCCGAGGACTGAGTATTTTGCCTTGCCATAACTCGTTGAGGCCTATGAGTAACCTTTTGCTGCTTCGCAGCTCGTTGGACCTCGTCTTCACGAGTCAGACGAGATCTCCCAGTCTCCATCACTTCTTTGTCTTTTGGCTCTCTCCTTCTCTTTGGATCAGTAGGTTCAGTCCCATGCAGTTGGGGTGGTTGAGGAGAAGGAGGAGGGGGGAGATTGGGTTGAATTGACTTCCCCGGCGCCCCCTTTCCAGGCTGGCCTTCGATCATATCCATTAAACTCCTCTGGTTCTTTTTCTGGATGCCCATGTCGTTAGAAGTCACCTCGGGAGATTGGGGTTAGTTGAAAACTTCAAATTCATCTACAGAATCCAACAATTCTACAACTCGTTCTGAAGTTTCTTCTTCTTCTTCTTCTTCCTCCTCTTCCTCCTTCACTTCTTGAGGAATAGAACGTGATGATGAAGCTCCTACAAAAAGAGTGGCCACAGATAATGGCTGAGTAAAAGGGGTGCCTTCAGGAATCGAAACACCCTCAGGAATAATAAATCCTTCAAAGGCTACACTGATTCAGTGCAGCCGAGGATCTCTAGCCTTTATCATGCATTTGGGAGCTTGAAAGGCCTTGGAAATTGGTTTGTATCGAAGGATTATGTGGGCTGCTCTAAGTTAGCCGTCGGATGGGTTCACATACACCTCGGATCGCAGGATTCTATCTAAGCTTTCCCTATTAACCAGTCTGAATTGAGGTCTGGTAGTGCGCTTGTCTGCAAAAGCAGTAAAACAGGAGAAAAACTCTGTCAGAAATAAAGGTAACTTGAACTGAAGAATATAATCCAAATTGTAGAGGCGTATAGCCTAAAAACCCCACCTGGTTTTCCCTCTTTAGTCGAACAAGATAAACCATCATGCCATTCCCCAGAAAAAATAAGAAATCATCTTTTAAGCCCTTGTTCGATGTAGGGAGACACTAGATTAACCTTACCTCAGGGAACCTAGATTTAAGATAGTATCCCTGGCCCTTCAAATGATTGAGGTTATACACCCAGTTCACATCGTGATGGGTCAGACCTAAGTTTACCCTCACATTAAGGGCTTCTATACTCCCTAGCACCCTGAACATGTTTGAGGCGCATTGTGTGGGAGATAACCTAAAAAACCTAAGATAACTTCTGGTAAGACTACCCATAGGGATAGTCATCCTTCCCTCTTTGAAGGTGATCATAGGGATGACCACTTCCCCTGTTTTCCTATCGTTTAACCACGTTTCTGTGGAAGCATATCTTATGCCTACCGTTGGGGGAATCCTATACTTAGTTCTAAATATCTCTATTTACTCCTCGAAATCAGCTAGACATTTAAACCTGCCCATTTCCTAAAAGTCGTGAAGAAAAATTAACGAAGAGGATTGAAGGCTAAGGAGGGTTAAGGAAACTTACATGTGTGGAAAGTGAGCTCCTCGGACAGACTCCCAGTATTTATGAGAGCGTGGAGAGGAAAGAAAGAGGGACAGGTTCAATGAATACATGCTAAGACGGTGTGATTTTTGTAACTAAAAAGAGAGTTGATTTGAAAAGCTCTTTATAGGGGCGCAGAAATTGTAAGTAGGAAAAATCCCGCCCATAAATACCGAGAGTCCTCCACCGTTAGATTTACATCTTGCCGAAACGTGAAAGACAAAGAAGCCGCCATCATTTAATAATGGCATGCTACTGACGCCGAAACGTCAGGAGCGTGCCTTGGGCAGGTAGAAAGGTGTTCTAAAGGTTAAAAAAGTCCATGAAAGAGGTGAGGGCGAGATATAAGAATCTCTCTTTTTTCGAGGTGACAAAAAGTGAGATTTTAAGGGGCTATTGTGGGGCCGGTTGTCCAAAAAGATGACATAGAAATCATAGCAAATGGGCTTGTGGCCCAACGGCCCAGTCCGAGGACATTCACTTATCCGAGGATGGTTAAAGAAAGGTATTTTGGGAGTAATATAAGACAAAGGGATGTAAGTCGTGTATAGTGGCCCAAACCGCGTCCGAGAATAAGATCCACCTCTGATACCACGGTCCGAGGTGGATGTAACTATCTTAGTATTCAAGGTACTCCACAAAGTTGTATATGAACTGAAAAGTGAATATAGAACAAGGGAGGAACCGGGAAAGATAACAAATATCTTCTAAAGCTGCTACCTCCACATTAAATGCTTTTCAGCTAACTTTCTGGCCGCATTAATGTGGAGGTGATACCTGAACAGTAACCAAATAGCCTTATAGCTACTGAGCGAAGGTTCCAGGAGGTGCTGGATGGGATAGAAAGAAGTTCTCAGAATAGGACCTACACGTGTACGGTGAAAAGGGGGTGAGGAACGCAATATATAACAGGAAAGTGGGTGACATTAAAGAGGACTTTTGGAAGAAAAAGAAAGAAGACGATAGAATCCAGAAAGATATCCCCTGAAACTTAGCCGAGGAGAGTTCTGATCGTTTAGTTAGTTTGAAACTTCCTTTGCTACACAACAATCATGACTTTTTCTACAAAACGGAATTAGCTCTTACACCCACTCTCTAAAAATTTCATTGTTTGGGCTTGTTGGGCTAAAAACCCATCCCTATTCTGGGTCCAATCCAATTTGAGTCCCTACAATATTAATTTAATAAAATGCAACTTGAGGAAAAAAAAAAAAAAAAAACAAAAACAAAAACAAAAAGTGAGTTGTGTGGGATTTAAGCTTAAAATTTGTTGATAATAGGCTTTAAGTTTTATTTAAATTAAATAGTTGTGAAATATTATCCCTTAATTTGAAAAAAATTTATCATAATAAATAATGTAAAATTAATTTACTAGTTAGTTATTCTTAAAATGTTGATAATAGATTTTTATTGAAGTAGAAGTTAATTTTTTTTTTTTTTTTTTTTTGGAGAAAGAAAACGTAAGTTGTTGTCTGGGATTTAAGTTTAGAGTTTTTTATAATAGACTTTTAGGTTGAATAGCATTTAAATTTGTTGAAGTCTAAATGTATAAAATCAATTTACTAATTAGTTGTTCTTAATAGACTTTTTACTTAGAGCATAAGTCAAAGTGTAGGGTTAAAAAAAAAAAAGAAGTGGAGGTTTTCTGGAATTTAAGTTTATGATTTTTTATAATAGACTTTTAGTTTGAATAGAATTTAAATTTATTAAAATTTAAATGATATAGTTTTATCTAAATTAAGCAGTAGTTAAATATTATCTCTTAATTTGAGGAAATATGTCCTAAAAAATAATATAAAATTAATTTACTAATTAGTATGAGTAAAATAATTAAAAGCTTAAATAAGAGAAGCAAGAACTTAAATGGGTGTCCATTGTTTTACTTCTTTATAATAAACTTTCTTTGACATTATATCATGAACTCAAATTCGGAACTAAAGAACAATAAGTAAGATTAATTTATTAGATTAATACATAAATGTAAGTTGCATCTTGGGAAAAAAATTGAAAAAAAATAATATAACAAAGTGGGGTGTATTATGTGGAATTTAATTATAGGGATGACTTTATTGGTTAAGAGAGATTACATCGAAAAGTCATGGCTTAATATGTGTGTGTGTGTGTGTGTGTGTGAAATTTTTGATAATAGACTATTAGTTGGAGTAGTATTTAAATTTGTTAGGTTCTAAGTACTTAGGAACTAATGTATTAGAACTCTAATTTGTATTGTTGTCAAATCATAATCAAAACAAGTTGTTAGTCTTGTTTTAGACTTGCTCAAAGTATGTCTTTTATGTAAAGTTGGAATCGAGTTAACTGCAGAATTAAGTGTGCAATTCTGACTGACTCGACTAATAAAAAATTAGGCTCGATTGATTGAAAGTCGTGCAGATTATTTTTTTTGCAGAATTTCCAACTCGGCCCTAAGTCCATATGACGTGTAGAGTTTTACGTTTTACCCTAGGTATAAAAGAGAAACCCTAGCCACGTTTTTAAGGTTGCTTTGCTTGCTGTGTGTGTGAATCTCTTGTGAGATCTAGAGGTGGTTGCCTTCACACATGCTTAGGATTATCAAGAAGGATATTTTATTGAGAGCTTGATGATCATTCAGTTGCTGCACTAAAGAGCTTAAAGATATGCAAGCGGGAGTGCTTGTACTTGCTGGAGAATACAAGAAAGAAGGAGTCCATGGTCTCGGTGCTTGCACGTGGTCGTGTCAGTAAGTTTTCTACTAGTGGGTAGCAATAGGATGTTAGTGGTCTAAATTGCTATTGTAAAACTTCGATTCTTTCATAGTGGATTTGGTTTTACCTTGAGGATAGATAAGTTAAATCCTCCCCAGGTTTTTTACCGGTTTGGTTTTCCTAGATCATCATATCTTTGTGTTCTTTATATTCTATACTTTACATTGATATAATTATATGATTGTGTTAACCTAGATCTGAAATTTGAACTAAGTAATAACTTGGCTAATTAACTAGGTTAATCCAATTGTGTTTTAAGGGGTCTAAAAACGTACAAGTGGTATCAGAGCAGGTTGCTTTTTTGTTGTAGATCTTTTGATCTCTGAGCTGATCCTTGACCCCTGTTGTCATGGATCCTTGGAAAATATTTTTCCTTATATGTCAACTTGCCTACTTGTTGTTTTTGTCTCTTGTTGCTTTTGCTAAATCTTTCCTTAACATCTTGGTCTAATCACATGTGATGATAATTATATGTGTTATATTGCTTTAACCACCTTAAAGGCAAGTGATTCTTGTCTTTTGTATTTGGATAGTGGTTGTTCAAGGCATATGACAGGAAACAAAGGTTTGTTCAAGACATTCTTTGAAGGAAAGATTGGGACAGTCACTGTTGGAGATGGAAGCAAATCTGTGATCAGAAGCATTAGAACTGTAGACATTCTAGGGTTGCCAGTCTTTGAAGATATTTGGTATGTTGATGGATTAAAGGCCAACTTACTCAGCATTAGTCAGATTTGTGACAATGGACTGAATGTTCTCTTCACTAAGTATGAATGTGAGATACTTGATGGAGGAGGTAACTGTATGTGTGATGGTGTAAGGATAGCTGACAACTGTTATGGTATAACACCAAGTATAAACAACAAGTGTTTTAGTGCAAAGATCAATCAAGTTGATTTGTGGCATCAACGATCAGGGAATGCAAGTCATAAGCAATTAGAGAAGATTTCCAAGTGTGATGTAGTTATTGGTTTACCTAAGTTTGAGAAGAGAGATAAGTGCATCTGTGGACCATGTCAAATAGGTAAACAAGTGAAATCCAAACATTCGTCTGTAGCCAGTGTTCAAACTTCAAGACCTCTAGAGTTATTGCACATTGATCTTATAGGTCCTGCCAGAGTTCAGAGTTTAGGTGGAAAGAAGTATATTCTAGTTGTTATGGATAACTTTATTATATATACTTGGGTTATGCTTTTGAAAAATAAAGCTGAGGCTCCTGAGAAGATGATACATCTATGTAAGAAATTGCAGGCTGAAAAAGATACTGTGATAGCCAGAATCAGAAGTGATCATGGAAGAGACTTTGAGAATACCAAGCTGGCTACCTTCTGCAATGAGCAAGGCACACATTAAGAGTTCTCTTCACCCAAGTCATCTCAACAGAATGGAATAGTGGAACAGAAGAACAGGGTTGTTCAAGAGATGGCACGTGTCATGCTATACAACAAAAAGTTACCCAAATCCTTCTGGGGGGAAGCAGTTAACACTGCTTGTCATACACTCAACCGGGTGTTTTCAGACCTGATTCCAAGAAAACTCCCTATGAACTTTAGAGAGGGAAGAAGCCTGTTGTCAAATATTTTAGGATGTTTGGCAGTGACTGTTACATTCTGCATGATAGAGAGAACTTAGAAAAGTTTAATGCAAAAAGTGATAAAGGATACTGTTAGGTTCTAAAGACTTAGGATTTATGTATTTAGAACTCTAATGTGTAATGTTGGCAAACCATGATCAAAATAGGTTATTTAGTCTTGTTTAGACTTGCTCAAAGTTGTATATTTTATGTAAAGTTGGAATTGAGAGGCTGCAGAAGTATTTGTTACTTTCGACCTGGCTCAATCGATCGAAGCTTAGACTCGATCGATAGAAAGTCGGCCAGATTGTTTTTTCTGCAGAATTTCCAACTCAGCCCTATCTCCTAAAACGTTTAGGGTTTTATGTTTTTGCCTTAGGTATATAAGGCAAACCCTAGCCACGTTTTTAGGGATGCTCTTATTGCTTATATTTGCGGTTTTGTATGAATCTCTTGTGAGATTCTTGAGGAGTTTTCTTTTACACAAAACTTAGGGTTTTCAAGGAGAAGATGTTATCTGCACCTTAATGATCAACTCAGTTACTGCCATTAGAGCTTAAAAAGAAACAAGCGAGAGGTGCTTGTACTTGTGGAGAATCCAAGAAAGAAGGAGTCCGTGGATTCGGAGCTTGCACATGGTCGTGTCAATAAGTTCTACTGGTGGGTAGTAATAGGAAGTCGAGCGTGGGGGCTTGTAAGTCTTTTTGTATGAACTTCGATTCTTTCATATAGTGGATTCAAGTTTACCTTGAGGATAGCTACGTTAAATCCTCTCCAGGTTTTTTACTGGTTTGGTTTTCCTGGGTAATCATATCATTGTGTTATTTATATTTCTGCTGCTATATACCTGATATGATTATTTGATTGTGTTAACTTAGATTTGCATAATTTGACTAAGTTAATCACTTGACTAATTCACTAGGTTAATCCAATTGTTGTTTTAAGGGGTCTAAAAACTCAACAGATATTTTTTAGAATACTCTTCCACTAGTAGATCATATAGAGTGTACAATCTGAGAACCAAAACAGTCATGGAATCTTCAAATATTGTGATCAATGATGAAGTATGTTCAGAAGCACATTCAAAAAACACTACTCTGGTTCAAGATAAGACTATATAAGTTGATGATTCACTTCTTGCTGATTATGTGGGGAAGCTTAATGAGGAAGAGCTGTTGTTGTTGAATAATACAGTTTCAATACCATCAAGTTCAAAACCATCCACACCGGCACATGAAACTCAACAAGCACAAAGTGAGCTTAGTCCTTCATCAGAATAGAAAGGTACCTCCACATCTCTGGTTAAAGGTCCATCTTTTAAAGTTAAGTTGAATCACCCTATGTAGACACCCCATTTTACAACTTGCATTTAACCAACTGGTAGATCTTCAAATTTGTGATACAAAACAAATCTTGATGCTCTAACGATCATAATGGTATGTCATGGGTTTTGATCGGACCACCTAATCAAAAGTTATCATACAAACAATTTTCAATGATCATGGCTCACCTACACGATGGGTCCGGTCACGTTCTATTTTAAACACTTAATTTTTATTGGTTCTCACAAGAATTAATTTAAAATTAATTAAGTGTAATTTTTTATTGGATTTCATTTTATTTCATTTAAAAAAAAATAATAATAAAAAGTGTTTTTTTACGGCATCTTATCTGCTCTTTTAAAAAATTTTGGAGATATGATCCATGAAAAATTCAAAAAAAAGAAAAAAGAAAAAAGAAAAAAAGCTCAAAAAACGTCATTATCTTCAGCAGCAAGTTGAATCGTATTTTTGGCCTAGAAAACATCGAAATTTGGTTTTCTCTATTTCTATAAAAGTTGTAGCGACTTAAATTTCCTTTCAAAAAACATCAATCCCGAATCAATTGGAATTTTGAGTAGAAAGTTATGGCCAAAATACGAAACAGGTGTAGAAGATAACACAAATTCAGCACCATCTTCACTCATCTTTCAAAATTTCAAATGGGGATCAAACTCAAATTTGTTCAAGCTTGTCTAATAGGCTAATCCCTTCCTTTAGCTTCAGAAGAAAAGTTTTTTTTTTTGAAAAATAAATAGGATAAGAAACAGATACATCCTGGGAAAATTTTCAAAAACGCTAAAGAAACGTTACTAGTTTCAGCAGCAATTTGAAACACATTTTTGGCCTAGATAACGTTGAAATTTGGCTTTCTCTATTTCAACAAAGTTGTAGATAATTGAATTTTATTTCAAAAAACACCCATCTAGAATAAATTGGAATTTTGAACGAAAAGTTAGAGCCAAAATACGAAGCAAGTGCAGTATCATTTCAAAATTCAAATGGAGATCAACACCAAATCCGTTTCAGCTCATTTAAACAGGTTATCTCTCCCCTTAGCTTCAGAAGAAAACTAACAACTTAGCTTTAAAGCTAACCCATCCCTTTCCCTATAAATAGAGAAGACTTCTTCTATTTTCTGGACCCCGAATTCCCTCTAGAGAGCTAGTGAGAAAGTAGAAAAGAAAAGCTGTTGTGGAACCATTGTTCTTACTTTGGTTGTAGTTTAGTATTTCCTTACTTTCTCCCTAGCCCTTTAAGTGATCACTTCCCCTTTTTAATTTATGTTCTATGCTGGTAAGTAGTTAGTTATATGCTTAATTTTCTACACATGCTTGAATAAATGTTTAACATGTCATTGTTTTTTTTTCTTTTTATGATATGCTTGGATGAACATGCCTATATGTCTTATTATTATTCCTTTTACATGCTTAGATGAACACTTCTAGGCTAATACACAATTTTTCTCTTGAATGCTTAGATGAGCATTTCTAGGCTAAAACACAACTTTCTCTTCAATACTTAGAAGAATATGTCTAGGGAATTGTTTTACTTTTTTTTAATAATAAAAAAAATGCTTGAAAGAACATGTCTAAGTATTTTGATTTTCTTTAGATAAACATGTTTAGGGATTTTCCTTTACATATTTTCATAATTGCTTGGATGATTAAATATGCTCAAATGTTTTATTTTTTATTTGTTTATCTTTGCAATTATGTTGATGACAAATAACATGACAACTTCGATTTTTCTTCACATGCTTAGATGAACATGTCTAGGTTAGGAATTCTTTGTTTACATTGATTTCTTGGATGAACATGCTATTACCTTACTACTTTCTTTACATTATCTAACAAGTTTCACTTTTTGTTTCTTTTTTATGTCTAATTCCCCTAACACATATTTGTTTACAATTCCTACAAATTAACATGATTGTATGATATGTTGTTTGTATTTATTTGACATGACATGACATTGGCCACCTTAACCTAGGAGACCAGTTTTACCGGGCGAGATGGGTGCTTAATCCCTTCCCATCTCGTAAATTAGCCTCCGAACCAAGATCAAGGGTTCTAGACTATGCTTTTGCACATGTAATTTTACATTTTTTAGAATGTAACTAGGAAATAAAGCAATGAAATTTACTTTTCTTAGATTGTATCTAGGACAAAAAGCATTGTAAATTTTTGTTACAAAATTTGATGTAAATTGCAATATACATTAATACAATAGAAGTATTTTTTATTAAAGGTTTTCTTATTTTCCCTTTTAAATTAAATAAGTGGCAACTCTATATAAAACTCTCGATCTAGGGGGGAGTACATTTCACACCCTGCCACAAATATATTGGGTAGTCTAAATGATAACATGAGACTGAGATCAAAAGCCTTGAATGTGATTACTTACTCATGCTATCTATCCCAATTTGAACCAAAAAAGGTGGATGAAGCACTTCAAGATGCTGATTGGGTTAATTCCATGCATGAAGAACTTCATCAGTTTGTTCGGAATGATGTGTGGGAATTAGTTCCTAGACCAAAGGGAGTAAATGTGATTGGAACTAAATGGATCTTTAAGAACAAGTCAGATAAACATGGCACTGTTATCAGAAATAAATCAAGACTTGTTGCTCAAGGGTACGCACAAGTGGAAGGGATTGATTTTGATGAGACCTTTGCACTAATAGCAAGACTAGAATCCATCAGGATACTTTTGGCCATAGCAAGCCATCTGAAATTCAAGTTGTATCAAATGGATGTCAATAGTGCTTTCTTGAATAGGATGCTACAAGAAGAGGTATATGTTGAACAACTAAAGAGTTTTGTTGATCCTAACAGACCGAATGATGTCTACAAGTTGAAGAGAGCCCTCTATGGTTTGAAACAAGCTCCTAGGGCTTGTTATGATAGATTGACTGCATATCTCACTGAGTATGGATTTAAAAGGGGATCTGCAGATATTACTCTCTTTAAAAGAAAGGATAAGAATGGTTTTATTATAGCTCAAATTTATGTTGATGATATTGTTTTTGGTACTATTAATGATTCTCTTGCTCACTCTTTTACAGATGAAATGAATGCAATGTTTGAAATGAGCATGGTTGGTGAACTAACTTATTTCTTGGGATTGTAAGTAAAGTAAACGGACTCAAAAATCTACATCAACCAAGCAAAGTACGTAAGAAATCTAGTCAAGAGATTTGGACTGGACAAGGCTGCCCATACTAGAACACCAGTGGCTGCAAATGCAAAATTAACAAATGATCCATCAGGTGAGTCTGTTAATGTTACATTATATAGAAGCACGATTGGATGTCTTTTGTACTTGACTGCTAGTCGGCCTGATATTGCCTTTAGTGTTGGTGTCTGTTTTAGATTTCAATCTAATTCTAAGGTTTCACATTTGAATGTTGTTAAAAGAATCATAAAATATGTAGGTGGAACTTGTGATTATGGATTATTTTATAGCAAAGATTCTAATCTGTCTCTTGCTGGATTTTTTGATTCTGATTAGGCTAGCAATGCTGATGATAGAAAAAGCACCACTGGTGGGTGCTTTCATGTAGGAGCCAATCTTGTTGCTTGGATGAGTAAAAAGCAAAATTCTATATCTTTGTCTACTGTAGAGGCAAAATATATTACTGCTAGAAGTTGTTGCTTACAGCTTCTTTGGATGAAAAAGCTTTTGAATGATTAAGGGATATCACAAGATACCATGGTTGTTTATTGTGATAACTCTAGTGCTATTAATATCTCTAAGAACTCTGTTCAACACTCTAAGACTAAGCACATAGAGATTAGATATCACTTCATTAGGGATCCTGTTGAAAGAAAGATTGTGTCTCTTGAGTACATCCCTATTGAACGTCAGAATGCTGATATCTTCACCAAACCTCTTGATAGAAGTAAGTTTGAGACACTTCGTCAAGTAATTGGTGTGATTCTGTATCCCTGATCTTCCTTGGCTTTCTTGGTCCTTGTGCTTCATTGCTCTACTCTTTGTGACCATTGTTCTTTGTTTTTTTTTTTTTTTTTTTTTGTTTCTTCTTTTCAAAAAAAAAAAAAAAAAAGGGAAGAAGGGAAGCAAATTGTGTTTTATATTTATTCTTTTGGTTTTGAAAACTAGGTTGGTCAATTTATTTTCACATAACATGTACTTGTATCTTGTTTAGCTTGGATGAGCTTATTTATTGAACTTTACTAGTTGAAACTTTGTAGTGCATGTTGTGTGGAAAAGATATTTATGGTTTTAGATCACTCTGTCTTGATCTTGAAGTCACATGTCTTTGACTGTCGGACTTAAACCTTTTGAGAAATGCATAAATAACCATTTCACCACTGTTTACTAGCCAATCATGAACACCTTAGTGTATATCGTAAGATTTTGTGCTCGAGAAAATATAGCACATGCACAACAACAACATAAGGTGTAGCCTCGGTTTAAAATGCTTAAAATTGATGTGTACATTATTGGACTTAATGTTAAATCAAACAACTAAAATTGGTGTGTACATTATCCCGGCTATTTTTAACAAGTTACTGCTCAATTAAAATTGGTGTGTACATTATGAGGCAAATCAAGAAACTTACGTGATTGCAAGCTTATGATCTAGGAGATGTGGGAGTTACATGATGTAACTTTTTAGGTGATAGTCTCTGTCAAATTCTATGTGATGAATTTTGTAGACTTTGTGTTTGATTTCTATTCACATATCACCTCACATGTATCTCAAGTTTTTGCTAGTTACATGCACTACACAAGTTACTCTTTGCTAAACTTTATACATGTTATTGTGTGTGTTTTTGGTTTAACCAATCGAGTTTTCAAATTTCTTGAGTTTTTTATACAAAACATACTTGATGCTTGAAAATTTGAAAGATTGGATTGAAAATTTTATTTTTGGGAAAACTGGGTTTAAAACTTGTGTTGTTGAAAGACATTTCATCTCATGCTCATGCATTTTATTTTGAAAATTCAATGCTGTGAGGAGTTTTTACACAAAATTACTTTGTTTTTCAAAAATTTATTTTTTCTAGAATTTTGATCAATCGAATCTGTTCTTCGATCAATTGAAATTGTGATTAAAAAATTTGGTCAGCCTCTGTCTGTTTCAATTGATGCTTGATTGATAATAGATCAATCGAAGCATTTTCGATCGATCGAATCTAAATTTCAATCAATCGAAATTCATATTGAGAGTTTTTTTAAAACCTGATTTTCACGTTCAAACTCACTTTTTCAAAAAGTTTTTCAACTTTCTCTCTCCATACGACTTGGTCAAGGCTCAAATCAAATTTTTTGTCATTTTCCTCCGTTCCTTTTGCAAGGTTTTTTCTCTCCATACACCGGTAAGACCCTTTTGCCCTTCTTTTTCCATTTATTTTCATTATTTCATGCATTTAAGGGATATTTTCGGACTTATAAAAATTTTGGGGTTTTTGGTGTTTTTGATATTTTCTTTCACAATTGATCACTGGGTTTTTGTTATTGGATGATATAATCATGATTCATGTGGTTTAATTTGATCAATTTGGTGAATTTGGAGAAATTGAAAATTCTAGGGCTTGAATATATCTGAATTGGGGATTTTGTTCAAATTGAGTTTAATTGATGAAATTGGCTTGTTTATTTGATCAATTTGATCACTATAAACTGTTTTCTAACTTGTGTGATGATCAATTGGTCAATTTGGTTCAAATTGAACAAATGGTTTTTCAAAATTTTGGGTTTTTGTTATAAACTCTATGCTCAAGCCAATTTTGTGATTCTAAAATTCAATTGAACTTATTATCACTGCATTAGAGCATGCATCATGACATTTATCTGTTCGTGCATCATATAGATTGTTATTTCTATATTGTTTTGTGTTAACTTGCAGTCTGCCCTTGGTTTTTATTTTGTTTTTGTACTTTTTGGTTTTGTCCTTGTATCTTGTCCTTACCCTAGCACCATGCCTAGGAAGACTAGAGCTAATAGGTTTGCCCCCCCTCCCTTCGTCTTCTCCTCCTTCTTTTGATCGTGAGAGGTTTCTGAGTGAGAAAAACCAAGAGCTCTTTGACACTTTAAACCTTAAAAGAAAAATTTGGGCTGAGCATAAAGTATTATTAGATAAGCTAGATCCAGCCATTAGGGCTAATTTTGAGTGTAGGGGCTGGTCATCATTGTCGGATATTGGTCCTCCACCACTAGCTACCTTGATTAGAGAGTTCTACTCGAACATCTCTATTCGCGTCTATGATTACAACACTTTAGTTAAGAGTTGGATACGAGGTGTTGAGTTCACCATTACTCCTACAATAGTGGCTGATGCTCTTGGGGCACCGTTGGTCCAGCACCTTGTCTGCCCTTGGTTTTTATTTTGTTTTTGTACTTTTTGGTTTTGTCCTTGTATCTTGTCCTTACCCTAGCACCATGCCTAGGAAGACTAGAGCTAATAGGTTTGCCCCCCCTCCCTTCGTCTTCTCCTCCTTCTTTTGATCGTGAGAGGTTTCTGAGTGAGAAAAACCAAGAGCTCTTTGACACTTTAAACCTTAAAAGAAAAATTTGGGCTGAGCATAAAGTATTATTAGATAAGCTAGATCCAGCCATTAGGGCTAATTTTGAGTGTAGGGGCTGGTCATCATTGTCGGATATTGGTCCTCCACCACTAGCTACCTTGATTAGAGAGTTCTACTCGAACATCTCTATTCGCGTCTATGATTACAACACTTTAGTTAAGAGTTGGATACGAGGTGTTGAGTTCACCATTACTCCTACAATAGTGGCTGATGCTCTTGGGGCACCGTTGGTCCAGCACCTTGTCTATCCCTATGATGAGTCTCCTTCTTTTGATGACATCATGTCTTTCATCACTAGGTCTCCTATCCAGTGGGGTTCTGATCCTCGGATCACCACTGCTGAGCTCACAGAGTTACACTACCTTTTCTTTAGGATAGCATGTCATTCCTTGTCGCCTATCTCTCGTCTGCACACCATTCCTTTGGAGCGATGTGCTTTTTTGTACGCTCTTATTACGGATTCTCCTATTAGTTTTCCTCATTTGTTTCTTTGTTCTTTGAATGAAGTTTATAGGAGTTCTTTTACCGCTCATGCTCTTGTTCATCCTATTTTCATTCATAGGTTTTTGTTGTATTTAGGTTTAGATGACTTCCCCGCTTCTGAGCTTGCACACATAGTTGCTCCTATAGGTACCTCTTTTCTTAGGCAGAGGGTTGCTCATATGAGAGAGAGCTCTAAACACCCTCGTGTTGAGCCTTTTGGTACCGTACCCCCTCATTCTTCTACAGGTACTTCTACTGGTGAGGCGTTTGTTGATCCTGCTAGTGCTGCTGCTGCTGATGTTCCTTTGCCATCTATTTCAAATGACTTTGACATTCAACGTACGTTGGAGACTGTCATGACCGTTCAGGCGACTTATGGTTAGATTTTGGTGGACATGCTTGATGAGCTTCGTGCTTTGCGAGCAGACTTGGCGCATCTTCAACGTTCGCCTTCACCACCTCCTTTTGATGATGAAGTCTGATTGCCCTTTGGCATTCCGTCACAAAAAGGGGGAGTACTTTTGGATGCTTGTAGAGATTTTTGTAGTTAGGGGGGAGAGTTTTTTTTTTTGTTTTGTTGGAACTTGTGGAGTTATAGATTGTATGTAGGTGCTTCACTGTGTATGCATTCTTTTTGGCTCCTGTTGTATTGTTTTTGGGCTATTCATGTTAGGGGGAGATACATTGTTAAATATGTTCTTGTCTCACTGTTCATTGATTTATATTTATGAGTTATTCATGATATATGTCTCTGTTTTGTGTTTTATGAAGTCAAGAATTTATTTTTGTTTTATTTGTATTTTCCACACATGCATTTATGTGTTTGTTGAGTATTTCAGGAAATATACAGGTTGATTCAGTCATGCTGCTGTCTACACTTGCAACTGATAGATAGTAGTTAGGTTGGATTATTTTGTAATGGATATTATTTTTGTAAATGGCTTTTACTTGTAACTTTGAGCATTGTGTTTGTGTTTTGTCACGGATTGCCAAAGGGGGAGTTTGTTAGGTTTTAAGTACTTAGGAACTAATGTATTAGAACTCTAATTTGTATTGTTGGCAAACCATGATCAAAACGGTTGTTAGTCTTGTTTTAGATTTGCTTAAAGTATGTCTTTTATGTAAAATTGGAATCGAGTTAACTGCAGAATTAAGTGTGCGATTCTGACTGACTCAATCGATCGAAAATTAGGCTCAATTGATCGAAAGTTGTGCAGATTGTTTTTTTGGAAAATTTCCAACTCAACTCTAAGCCCATATGACGTGTAGGGTTTTAAGTTTTACCCGAGGTATAGAAGGGAAACCCTAGCCACATTTTTGAGGTTGCTCTGCTTGTTGTGTGTGTGAATCTCTTGTGAAATCTAGAGGTGGTTGTCTTCGCACATGCTTAGAATTATCAAAAAGGATATTTCATTGAGAGCTTGATGATCATTTAGTTGCTGCACTAAAGAGCTTAAAGATACGCAAGCGGGAGTGCTTGTACTTGCTAGAGAATCCAAGAAAGAAGGAGTCCGTGGTCTCGGTGCTTGCATGTGATCGTGTCAGTAAGTTTTCTACTGGTGGGTAGCAATAAGATGTTAGTGGTCTAAATTGCTATTGTAAAATTTCGATTCTTTCGTAGTATGTTCAGTTTTACCTTAAGAATAGCTAGGTTAAATCCTCCCCAGGTTTTTTATCGATTTGGTTTTCCTAGATCATCATATCTTTGTGTTCTTTATATTCGGCACTTTACATTGATATGATTATATGATTGTGTTAACCTAGATCTGAAATTTGAACTAAGTAATAACTTGGTTAATTAACTAGGTTAATCCAATTGTGTTTTAAGGGGTTTAAAAACGTACAAAATTTCTAAAACTTAGATAATAAATTTTATCTAAATTAAATTATTGTCAAATCTTATTCCTTCGTAAAGTCTTGTAACTTAATATTATTATGGGAGAAACGAATCTTTCACCAATCAGGTATTGTTCGCTTTAGGAATGGATCAAGGAGACCGATGCCACCCTCACGAATTTGTTCAATCCCACATCGGGGAAAGACGCCTCCCACCCTTTCCTTATAAGCACTTAGCCTAAGGAATGGTGTACTATAGTGTGTGTGTTTGTTGGAGGAACGAATCTTTCCTCAATCAGGTATTGTTCGCTTTGGGAATGGACTGAGGAGATCGATGCCACTCTCACAAATTTGTTCAATCCCATATCGGGGAGAGACGCCTTTCAGCCTTGCCTTATAAGCACTTGGCCTAAGAAAGGGTATATCATAGTGTGTGTGATTGCCCTTTAAGTTTAACCTTTTTTTTTTTTTTTTTTTTGCGGTTTTAAAACTCATGGAGCCTAAAGTCCCAAACTAGCTTTTACATTCTTCAGATAATTAGTTCCTTTTTACCAAAAGATAAAGCAAGAATCTCAAAGTTTCAATTTTCCAATCTTTTAGTACATTATGGACCGTCCTAGCTATTATGGTGTATAATTTTCACGTGGGGGCATTTATGACTTAGAATGCATGTTGATGATATTACCTATCTCTTAAGAAACCTTCATTAAACTTTAAGGTTATACACGCAACAAAAAAATTAGTTTTGAACAATGACCAAAAATCCTTGATTGGGTACCAAATTGCATGCTATATTTCATTTATTAATAATCAATATTTTCTATTGGTTCATGACATGGAAATCTAAAAAGATAGACAAATCATTCTCAAAAAAAAAAGAAAAAAGAAAAAAAGATAGGCAAATAATAGAGGCAACTTTTCTTTTTCACTTTCTCAAAAAAAAAAAAAAAAAACTTTTTTTTTTTCATTTTTGTTTTGAGATAGAGAAACGGGCTTCAACTTTAAGATTTTGGGCCCTACCCTTCATACTTGGTCCCTTTTTCATTTTTGTTAATAATAATAATATATATATATATATATATATTTTTTTTTAATATCATACATTCATGATCTCAAAAAAAGAAAAGAAACGTAAGATGCTGACAAGCTTTTCAAGGCAGAGCCAACTAGCCAAGGACCACGTGGTATCATGGCAGACCATATGGGCCAAAGCCTGTCCTCCACGTGGCACACTCTCTTTTCTTGATTCTATTTTTTGTTTTTTATTTTTATTTTTTATAATTAAAAATAGGTAAGGGTAACCAACGTGACAATTCTACTTATTCATAATCATAGAAGCACTTTATTCGTTGGGTCTAGACTCTGCTCGAGTGTAGGAGGATGCAGTGAACCATAACCACCTAATCCCACGAGGGACACTAGTGATCTTGGCTGCCAAAGTAGGCAAGCCCACGCAAGTCCATATTCAGAGTCGAACATGAGACCTCATCCTTACGTTTCTATGTGCATCACCTAACACCACTAGACCACACCCTAGTGGTCTTGTTTTTGGTTTTTTGATTTGTTCTGTGAACTTTCGGCACATTAACCTTATGCTAACTCCACGTAATCGCGTGCAATATAATAAAATATAATTCCTGGGCAGCAATTTTGTCAAGTTGGTATATGCCTACTGCCTAGTGGCAATTTCTTGTTAGAATTGCACTTTCAACGCCAAAGATGCTTTCTACACGTGAAAGTTCAAAATTAGGGGACAGCAGATTTGTAATTTCAAAATCCGCTCAGCCAATGAAATTGGTCACGAAGGATGTCATATCAATTTCCTCACACTTCAGTCAATGCCTTGTGAAATTTTTAATTAACATAAGCTCATTTGGATGTTGGGCAGCTTGATCCAAAATTATGGTAAGTAAGTGTAGAATATTGGGTTTTTTAAGGTTGAGATATTGAATATGGAAAACGCTATGAAAATGGGCCTACATATGGGTTACACACATAGGACCGGCATTTATTTGAAAATGGAGTGTAAACACCAAATATGGGGAATAATTTCTCTATAAACATGACTAAACAAAATTTTAGGACCAGCTCAATACAATTTGAGATATAAGGCAACAATTTTAAGTGGGGACTTTGGTTATATATAAATATCAATTAAATAGTAATATTTATTTAATTTTCTATAATTTTTTTTCCTTTTGAATTACAAAATTATTAGCTTTTATATTCATTTTGCTAACATCTCCTTTTAAATTGATTATATAGTTAGTCCACCTAATGATCTTAATTTTCTTGTGATGTAGGTCAATATTTGATAGGATTTTATCAAATTTAATTTTTGATTTTGATTTTTTGTAGATTCCAGTTAGTTCAAATGGTAAAGTCTCTGATAGTTGTATAAGAGATCTGAGATTCAATCCCCGCCTACACCAAAAATTGATTGGTGTCTTAATTTGATGATAAAGAGTTATCATTAGGAGCAGACGCCATAGGTTGAAACTCTCTAAAAAAAATATTTTTTTGATTTTTTTTACATAAGTATATATAATAGGTATTGTCGGTAAAATTCTATAAGAAATTAATATATGCAATTGGAGAAAAAGCTACTTATTTTTATTTAATTTAATATATCAATTGGAGTATTTTTCTCTACTTGTAAACTTATTTTTAAATTTTTAATTCTAAAAACAAACCTATTTTTTTTTTTAATAAGAAATCTAAACCATTAATATCAACACAAACATCATATTTGAAAAAAAATTCTATATTAAGAGAATATTTTGGTAAACTATCATCAGCTAGTGAATTTTAATTTCTTCAAACAAAATAGAAAACCAAAAATAGCTTGGTATATTAGCTAGAAAAAGTTCAAGCCTTCTATGAATTGATCTACTATATATGTAAGTAATAAGAGTATCTATACTTTTCATATATCTTTTTTCTTTTTCTTTTTCTTTTTTTTTTTTTTTTGGTTTGGAAAGTGTAGTCCACGTCTAGTTAACAATAAAAGAAACCCAATAAAAGGTCTTTCCTAAAGACTACTTTTTTACTCCAAAAAAAAAAAAAAAATCATGGATATGAAATATATTTTACATTTAGGTTGCTATATGGATATAGTGTTGGAACATCATGCACTAATATTCAGCGAAAAAAGGGGCGAGACAATTATTGGTGTCATGGTTAAGGAATTTTTTTTATTTATAATTACTTGGTTAAGGTTATGGTAGCATAAGATGTGAGATCTTTTCCTTTAAAAAAATTTCCATTTTGAAAAAGTAGTAAAAAAAGAAAAGAAAAAGAGATCTTTGAAAAAATCACATGATAGGTAACTTTGAGTCTTCAACTATGTAAATAATAAAACTTTTCCCACCACTATATTAATTTAGCTAAGGCACAAAGTTTATTACCAATAGACTAATCACACACATGCTTTGGTGGCAGTTTAGGTAAGGCACAGAATAATAGATTGTTGTTTCGCACGTGTATTACATTCATGCATGCATGCCAAGTGTGTCCCAAAGTTAATAGAACATTAAAATTAATAAAATTTTATCATTTGAAAAAAATAAAAATTTTCACGAGTTGTGTTAAAGAGCAGCAGCTCTTTAAAAAAATAAATTTTTTTCATGGGTTGAGTTAAAAACACCAATTGATCCAAGTTGCTCGTGACACTAATTGGTGTGTGGATGGAGTGATTAGTAGCATATGAGTTGTCTTTGTTCATTTGAGAGGGACAAAGAGCTCTCAAATGAGAGGTAAAAATTTGGTAAATATTATTAGGTTTTTGTGATTTGTTTTGTTAGGATTTACAATTGATTTGTTATAATTTTTTTTTTTTTACTTAGACTGTGTCCAAAGATTTTTTTTATTATCTGAATATGTGAATTGTTTTGTAAATTTTCCTTGTTATCCAGATTTTTAAATTGTCCAAATGTTTAGCTAAATGTTTTTCTTGATATTTTTGGGATAACTAGACAAGGGATGATTTGATAATTTTTTTCATTTTTGGTTTCATGGGTCAGCTTATAAATTGTTTCGGAAAGAGAGGCCAATTATATTAATTTTAGTGACAAAAGTAAAATTTTTATGCTAATATATATATTAGAGAATTTTTTTTTTCAAAGGCTGAGAGGGGTGCCATAGGCCCCTCAGCCCTAGGTAGTTCCGTCCGAGTCCATTTTCCATGTAAAGATGCTCTGTGACCACAAGCATATATACGGGATGTACTAGATTTCTTTTTGCGGCATCAAATTTTCTTAAACATTTAGGACAACTGCCTTTTCCATTCAGAATCTCAGTCACGATTTGCTACTGAGCAAGTTTGAGCATTTCTGTACTCAATTAAGGACCGAAAACACTGTTGAAAGACATGGAAGGAGCGCAAGTCAATGTAAGTTCAAATGTAGCAAGACGTAGGAGGAGCGTCCAGAGTCTCCCGTTACCTCATCAAAGGTTGCCAGTTGACCCAATTGAAACCAGTAGTGAAGAAAGTGAGGCAAGCCCAAGAGTACAGACACCAGCTGAAGGAGAAACTCGTACTGATGTTGTGCTCGAAATCAACGATACCGAGAGACAAGAGCAAGAAGATCCTCTCATCAGCAGAGAATGGTCATGGTCGATATTCAGGGTTCCTGCACACGTACGTGAAGTTGATGAAGGAGCTTACAACCCCAAGATTGTCTCCATTGGTCCATTTCATCATAACGAACCGGGATTAAGTTCAGCAATGGAAGTTCAAAAGCAGCGGATTCTCAATCGCCTTCTAGACCAAATAAGACAGCTTAACCCTGAAGTGTGTCTTGAAAATGCCATGAGAGAATTGGAGGGAAAAACCAGAGAATGCTATTCTGAGCATTTTGAGGGTATAAATAGTGATGGTTTTGTCCAAATGATGGTCCTTGACGGTTGCTTCATTGTAGAGCTCCTGCGCTTATATGGAAAGACTTACAAGGTACGTAAATGTATGAATTCTAGTTCAAGCTAATATATATATATATATATATATATATATATATATATAAGAAGTGGTTTAATATATTGTCTTTCATTTTATTTTTTTTCAAAAAAATCAATAACCCGTAGAGACGGAATTATTCATTGGACTTGGAGGCCATGGCCCCCTAGATTTTTTATTTTTTATTTTTTTTAAAATACTATACATATTTACCTAAGATTTTAGAATTTGGCCTAGAAAATTCTTCTTGGCCCCCAGCATGTAATTATTGCCCCTCAAACCCAAAAATTAATTTTCCAAACAAGAACGGAAAATTTTAGCCCAAACAATATCAAAAAATCAGCCCAAAAAACAAAATTAAGCTCAAACAACAACAAAACAAATTGATCTCTGGCCCATTTTTCAGCCCTACAAATCACTTATCTTTATTTTTTTGACCAACTTCAAATCACGTATCTTACTTCTATTTAAAACAAAATCCCTAACTTCATTCTAGTACCGGTCAAATATGTTAGTCTCGTCTCCTCTTTGCTTCGACTACACAGCAACACAAGCCACACCCATAGCTGCACTCCATGCCGATGAGGCTCATCTGCAATTTTACATTTGGTACTCTCTCAAAGAACCTCTCTCTCTTCTGGGTTACTTTCTATAGGGTCATTCTCTAATGAGTAAAGTATTTTGTATTGAGTTTAGTGTGCATGGCGTGGGGTCAGTGGCCCTACTGGGATTGCTTTCTCTTATTTCTAGTTTGGAAGGTTTATATCAAAATTCATATATTATTGACTAACTCAGTATTAGAATTAGTCCGTGGAATACTTAACAACCACTATAATAATAAGATTAAGATTCTTAAGAAAATAAATAAGAAAATTAAAAATACTACAACACATGGGCCGTGGCACACTATTCAATTATCAATGCACATACATGCAATTAGTTAATTTCATGATGAGAAGTTATAAATTTATAATTAGTAATTGTTTGTGTATGGATTGGAGTCATTATTTTTTAACTTAATAGCTTAGAACTTAGGTGACATTTGGTTTAGTTCTCTTTGCCTATTTATCATATATATTTTGCCTTTGTTTTTCTTCTTTAGGTTCTTATTTACTTAGCTACAATTATCTAGTGTTTTCTCATTTATTGATATTTTGTTAATACTAATTAGCTATTAATTTGAAGTTTCAAAAAGAAAAAGAAAAATAGGTTTTATATTTTTGCACCCCTAGATTGGAATCCTGGCCCTGTCCCTGATAACCCATTATTTTGTAGGGGAAAAGAGTTGTGAAGGAACCCATTTTCGAAACACGGTGGATGCTACCAACTATTGCTCGTGATTTACTTATGCTTGAGAACCAACTTCCTCTGTTTGTGCTACAGAAAATATTTGAGCTTACTACCTTTAAGAGAAAATTTACTCCTTTAAACAAGCTTGCTCTCCGATTTTTTGAACCCTTGAGAATTGGGAGGGGCAAATTGGCAAAAAAAATATTGAACACGAGAGGCGAGTATCCACATCTATTAGCTTTGTTTCATTCTACGTTCATTCCAAGTGATCACAAATACCAACCTTTACCAATTAAAAAGGTAAGGTGGAACCAATATGATAACGTTCCTGGGAAGGGTTGGGTTCAGGATGCCAAAAGTCTGCGTTCTGCTGGTATTACATTCCGCAAAAAAACTAGTAATAACCTTCTTGATATAAAGTTTGAAAGTGAGGAACTGACGATTCCTACTCTATTCATTGATGATGGCACTGGCCCTTTGTTAAGGAACTTGATAGCTTTTGAACAGAGCAACAGATATGTAGCACCGTTTTTCTCTTGTCTCGCTGTTTTCTTGAGTTGCTTAGTGGATACAGCCGACGATATAAACATTCTTCGTAATGCTGGGATTATCATACAGGTAAAGGGTGGAAACGAGGAAGTGGTGAATCTTCTGAATAGTCTCAATAAAGAGCTTGAGATTGACATGGATGATTGTTGTATAACCAAGCAGATCGAAGATATCAACCGTTACTATAAATCAACGAGGGCCAAAATCATTCATATGGTCAAAATTGTTATGAGCAAAATAAACTTTGTGAATTTTGTCTTATCATACCTTTCCTTTTTGCAGACTACTAGCTCCTCTCTCTTTCGCACAAGTAATGATGATTCTCTTGCTCCCTCTCCCTCCCCCTTTTAAGTAGTGGAAGCAATTTGTAATGTTTGACACCGTGTGTTGCTGTCTTTTATTGATTTAGCCGTGTATTTGAAAATTGAACAACCTTTATCTGATTGTTTTAACTATGTACGTCTCAGATGAATATATCTTCAGTCTTTCCTATTGCCTTGCTTTATGCGTGTTCTTGTTATTTGATATACACTACGAGTCTAAGCCAATTTGAGCATCAAAGCCAATTGTTGTGACATTTCCTTTTTTTTTGGCAGTAAAAGTGCATGAGTATTCAAGCAGGAATATATTAGTCTTCCATAAATCTACCAACATGTAATTATATCTACCTATCTACTTTGTTATTGTTGGAAATATTTAATTGCATGTACGAGCTCTAGGCCAAAAGCCAAGAGAGATCCCAATAATCAACACCAAAAACAAAACTAGATATATGTTAGGTTTTGAGTTTGTAATGTTGGCAAATCATGACAAAAATTAAGTCTCATTAGTTTAGAATGGTCTACATTGAAGTCCAAGACAAAAAACTCAAGTTCGGGATGAAAAAAAATGAGTTACAATCTGTTTCATTCGGTTGGTACTCAATCGATCGAAAGTCGCATATCAGCAAAAAAATTAGCAAACATAAAAAGCCCATAACTTCACCGTTTGAATCCAAATCGCAAGCTATTTTTTCTAGTATTTAAAGGACATTGTAAGCTAATCCTAGTGAGGGTTTTCAAAGTTTTTTAGAGAGATTAGAGTGCATCTTGTACCTCTTTTGTAGATCTAGGGTTTTGTACCCAAAAGCTTTCTAAAGTCTTCTACCTGTGTTATTCCTTGAAGAATTTCAAGATCTAGTATTGTAGAAGTTACTGCATACAAGATCAATATCTAAGGAGATTGAAAACCTTTGAGTGGAGGTTCAAAATCACAAGTGTGGATGCTTGTGTTGCAAAGGTCTAATAGAGAAGGAGTCCATGGATTCAGAGCTATTACGTGGTCGTGGTAGTAAGTTTTTTACTCGACGTAGCAATAGGATGTTAGTGGTCTAAGTTCTATTGTAAAAACTTCAATTCTTTCATAGTGGATTTACTTTTTACCTTGAGGATAGTTAGGTTAAATCTTTTATAGGTTTTTTTATCGGTTTAGTTTTCCTAGGTGATCATATCATTTGTTCTTTATTTTTCGCTATTTTGCATGATATGATTATTTTGTTTTAACCTAAATCTGAATAATAAATCTAAGTATTCACTTGATTAATTAATTAGGTTAAACAATATTGTGTTAAGGGGTCTAAAACTAACAATATAAGTTTAAAAACTATCTCACATAGTTATAGAATCAAGCAAATGCGTTGACTTCAAAGATTGATTCGGGCCACTTGAAATATAAATTAGTGCGAAGCAGTTTTTGGACAAAACAACCCCCAAAATTAGATTATAATGTCTACATTTGTGTTGGAAGAACTTCCATATATAGGGCTGGCCCTAGGCCAAGGCCAAGGCCTAAGGTCCCCTAACATAGAAAGGCCCTCAAATTAATATGAGGGTAGTAATTTTTTTTTTTTTTTTAAACTAAAAAAGAGAAAGAGTTACTTTAACTTTTTTTTTTAATCTCATAAGTCTTATAAATTAATATGTCACTGATCATGATCACAATATGTAATTCAATACTCTTTTTTTTTTTTTTTTTTTTTCTTTTTTTTTTTTTTTATTGAAATGTCACATTAGTTTGTAAGTTTTTTATAGTAAAATTTGTAGTAATTTTAGCAATATTTCAACTCAAAAAAAAAAAAAAAAGAATTAATAGAAATACAACACAATCACCAATTCACCATTAAGTGAATGAAAAATGCTAAAACTAATACAAATTTTATGACATAAAACTTATAGAATCATGTGGCAGGAATATGATTGGTGTCACTCAAACAATATAATAAATGAACATTTTGAATAACTTTTTTTTATTAGTGACACATCAGTTTGTAAAATCTAAATAGTAAGTATCACTTGCTCACATGGGGTGAATTAATCTTATTAAGCAGTAAGAATTAATAATAGATTCAAAATAAAAAAATAATAAAAATATAAAAGATAAACTAAATATTATTTAAATGATATTAGATATAAAAAGGCCTCCTTAAAATTTTCACCTTAGGCCTCAAACTCTCTTGGGGTTTTGGCCATAAACGAAAGGAGAAAATAAAGAGAACAAGAGAGAAATAGAAAGCGAAAGACGACAGCTAGCTATTGTGGGGGTGCCATTGACCTTAGCTGCCATTAGTGGTGGCGTGGGCTTCATGGAGCTAAGAATGAGCTTGAGAAAGAGAGAACCAAGAGAGAGATAGCCATCATGGTCATGGCTTGTGGCGGCTATGGCTTGCCAACGGTATCCATGAGATTTTGGGGGCATTAGAGTGAAAGGATGAGAACAGTTGAGATGAGAGAAGAGAGAGGAACAAGAGAAAAGAAAGAATTTAAGAGGGGAGAGAGAAAGAGAGACCTTAAATGACTAATGGGCTTAAACAGTGTCTAGGGATCAAATTGTGTTAAGGATTAAGTTGGTTATTTTTGAAATGTTTTGGACTTGGTTGGTATTAATCTAAACCTCAGGATAGATGAATGCATGAAATTTAACCTAAATTCAATTGTGTGGTAGTATTCCCTAATAAGTCACATAGTTCAATTTATTTGTGGTTACTGGTTAGGATAAAATAATACCTCATGTGCTTTATTATTGGTCCATACTGTTGGGAAATTTAGACCCCGGCTGATAGAATTAATAAGTTTTAAATCCAAGTTGTTAATTAGATTTATTATGAATAAACTTGTTAAAACAAATAAACATCAATATCATGTCAATAATGAATGTAGCGAAAAAGTAAATAAGACAAGATATGATAACACAGGAAAACCAATGAAACCAACCAGTTTCACAGTAAAAAACCTGGGAGGAAACCTTCTCGAAAAACAATTTACTATAGTAAAGAGAAGTTTCAGATCTAGTACAAAACTTTTGTCCCTAGACTCTACAATCCCCGTAGATGAACTCACAGCAGAAACCTTCTACCGCTTCAGAACTTCTGAACTCTTCAATATATGAACGTCACCCTTTTGTTGCACGAATCCTAGTACGTGACTAACCAATTACGCGGATCCCAGTATGCAACTTCATCACCAACTAGAAGAAGATGTTGGCTGCAAAGTTCTTCACTTCATCAAGAATGAAGATCAAGAAGCACTTGGTTACAAAACTCTAAGGCATAAAGACGCAGTAGCTTCTTTTAGAAAGAATAATTCATCGGTCACCTTTTGCATATGTTCTCCTTGTATTCTTTTATGTGACGGCCTCTAAAATAAGCCTTATATAGGTCTAGGGTTGTGAGAAAAGAAACCCTACACAAATACATAAGCCTAGCCCAAAAATCAGATTTGAAAATTCTAATTTTCGTAACCTCGATCGATCGGGAGGTGTCGAGCTTTAAACCTTGATAGATAGGTGTCGAGGAGGTGTTGAGAAGCAGTCGAGGGGACAGGAGCTTTCTCGATCGATCCACCAGCTGTTGAGAAGGTATCGAGATTGCGATAAGAAACACCTTAAGAGCTCGATAGATAGCCTAGCTGTCAAGAGGTGTCGAGTAGTTGTCGAGCTATCTGTCCAGCTTTATTGAACAGTTTTTCTTCACTTGTTTCTTGGTCCAATCTTTATGGATTTAATACTAGACTAGAACAACATGTTCCTTGAAGTATTAAACACATCCTAGATCTACCCAATTATAAGTAAAGTGCGTTTTGTCAAAGGATTAGCCAATTACACAAAATATGTCCTTAACACATACAATCACATAATAATTAAACTTAAATAATGAACATAAAGTATACTCTTTTTTTTTTTTTTTTTGAGAAGGAACATAAAGTATACTTGAACTGTTCTTAATTTTTTTTTTCTTTCATGATTAAGTTACAAAAAATCAATCACATCTCCATTGGTCGACTTCTTTTATTGAAGTAGCTAAAGTTTTATTTTTCGATCAACATAATTTGAAATTATTTTTTTTCTACATATTTTTAAAAAGCCCAATGATCATAGCAGGAAAGTTATTCCCCAAACTTCAAAAGAAGTTATTGATAAACCAACATCTCCCAACCAATCTATAACCCCACTTTGTTTTTCCTCTTCCTATCTTCAGTCTCCAAGTGTTGATGTAAATGACCAAGAACAAATTTGATGTAACTCAACCGACTTGTAGCAATAGAGAAGCCAACTCTAACCCATTCCGGCAAAAGATGGCTCAAGTCAATAACGTACGAAATGAAAGACACAAAGTTAGTGTTAGTTACAGTGACACTCAGACTTTTGGTTGTTGAGTTATAATCTATTGAAGCATGTACTCTTGACCCATATTCAACACTACTTTCCCATATCACATCTGTGAAAAGAACTGATTCAATGGAATTGACATTGATTCCAACATGATTAGCATTCCAACATGATTAGCATATAGATCCCAGGAGTTTTTGTAACTGTAGAACTCAATTGCAATAGTTTGATTCCTCGAGTCTACTACCAAGAAGTTGTGTTTATTGGTTACCTGGAGGGGGTACGAGCCAACCGTGACCATCAACATTACTATTCCCCACAGGTACACTTTGTCTCCACTAAAACCGACAAAGAGGGATTCGAATGGACGGAATCTCTTTGGGCCCACTTTCAACTGCTGGAAGGGAGAGAGGTAAATGATATCTGCCAAGCTCCCATTATCTACCAAACCCCTCATGGTATTGAATCCTTTAATCATAAGCATAATAACCAACAGGTCATCATGAGGCTGTTTTACTCTTCTGACATCTTCTTCCGAGAATAGAATATCTTAGTCAGTCCGTCTGCCTTTGCTTCAAAGGTGGCAACCTATGAACGTTGTTCACCTGCCTCTGGTATTACTTCTTGAAGGACTTGAATAATCCCCCTGTAGACCGTCATCCTGTGATCGTCTTTATCTCCCCTATGGCACTTTGTGGACGGTGGGGTATGTGGTTTTCGTCCCTCTAAAAGGCTTTGCATTAACCCTTGTTATCGTCTTTAGATCTGCTGGAATCTCCCTTCTTTACAAATTTTTGTAGCTTCCCTTTTCGTATGAGTTCTTCTATCTACTATTTCAGGTCCTTGTAGTCCTTTGTGTAATATTCGTGATCCTTGTGGAAACAGCAATATTTCCTCTTGTCCCACACGTTGGGTAATGAGTGTAACGGCCTAGGCCATTTGAGGTAGTGTTCATTTTTAATCTGTGCTAAAATTTGGTCAACGGGTATAACTAAAGGAGTGAATTTTACCATCCGAGGGTTTTTGTCATCTCTCCTCCTGTTTCCTTTAATATTCTAACGATCTGCCTGTTCCCTTTTTTGTTCTCTTTGGTCGTCCTCCTTCTCTTTCCTCTTTTCCTTGGACTTCTCTATCCCTTTTATTGCTGCCAAGGCATCTTCAGTGTTCATGTACTTTTGTGTTTTCAAGCGTATTTCTGCTATTGTCTTAGGAGGATTTTTCGCTAGAGAAACCATGAACTCCCTGGACTTCAATCCAGCTTTGAAGGTCGTCAGCTGTACTTTATCATCTGCTTCGCCCACCTCTAAAGTTTCTCGAGTAAAACGCGTTACATACGACCTCAGGGTCTCTTTTTCTCCTTGCCTGATGGTAAGCAAATGATCTGCTAGCCTTTTTGGACGCTGCTCACTGACAAAGTGATGAAGGAAAGAATTGTCCAGCTGCTCGAAGTTGTCGATAGATGACGTTGGTAGCTTAGTGAACCACTCCCTAGCTGCTCCTTTAAGAGTGGTGGGGAAAGAATGACATAATATCTTGTTAGGAGGCTAATGAAGACCCAAAGTCATCTTGAAAGTGTTGAGGTGATTCAAGGGACCCTTTAGTCCGTCAAATGGCTCAAGCTGTGGTAGACGAAACTTTGAGGGTACTAGGTATTCTATGATCGCCGTGGTGAAAGGTGAATTTGTCCTCCTGACAATTCTATCTAGACTCCAGTTTGTTTTCTCCTTGATTGCATTCCTCAGCTCGTCCATTTCTTTTCTCATTTCTCTAAGAAAGTCTGAGCTCACCCTTTTTGGAGTAATTGGTTGTCTCCTCTGGCTATCTCCACCATCGTCCCGGTTGGTCTCAGAGCGATTGTCTTCTTGTTGTAGTCGCAACCTCAACTTTTGGTTCTGTCTGGTAAGGTCCTCCACGCTGGCTACGAGCGTCTAGATTTGCAGAGCTAATGCTGCAGGATCTTGGTTAGTGTTGGACTCCATCTGGACTTGTGAGTTGAATGAAATTATGTTCTCGAACCTAGGTGCAAAGAAAGTCATTTCCCATAGACGACGCCAAACTGATGATGCTGAAATCGTCAGTCAAAATGATTGTCTAGAGGGAAAGCTGTCCACAGCTAACAAGATCCTGAAAAGTTAAATAAAGAATGGAAGAAGTGTGGGTCACCGGTGTGGTGCCTGCCACAAAGCCTCCGATGGTAAAGTCAGATAGCTAGAAAGAAGATTCAGTGCTAGAATGTGATAGTGGATTAGCTAGAGTTTCAGTACCCCCTCAGGCCTTGGGGCGCTAGTATATGTATGCGCTTGTTTCTTCCTTCTAGTTGTTGGTGGTGCTTTAATGGTGGTTTCAATGTGGTATTTGTAACGCCCCTGTGGGGTGTTAATGATAAGATCTTTGTCTGTCTAATGGTACAGAGACTCATTATTGTCATGTAACGCTTTGTCATTGATTGTGGGTGAATGGCTTCATCTTCGTCTGGCGAGTACCATCAGAGGGACGAAGATTGATGTTACTCTCTTCCACTGTCTTTTCTATGGACGAGGGTATAACCGGGACTATCACTAGGCATAAACCAACTTACGTAAACTGTTGTCCATGCATTATATTTTATTATATTGCACACGATTACATGGAGTTTGCATAAGGTTAAGTGTTAGTCACAAAACAAGATGACCGAGATGTTCGGATCTTAAAGCACTAAAAATTGACTTGGTGTTCTTGAGTCAATAGGTGTAGTTCGAGATGTGAATGGGTCAATTCGGGTTGGGTTTGTGCTCAACCTGTATCAAAAACCAATCATATCTAGTAGAGGAGGTGTCAATCCGCCGTCAACCAAAGAGGAGCGGCAAATCAAACCTCCCACAAGTGGTTGGTAGATTGATCAACACTGGAGAGGTAGACAACAACGAAGATCTAGTGAGATAACGGCGGGGAAAGGCAGAAAATGAAGAAAATCTGTTGAGATCTCGCCAAGTTTGATGGATTTTTTTTCCAAATCTAGCAAAGATCTCAATAGATTTTACTAGTTTTTGGGGCTTGTCTTTAGACAACCCTAAGTGTAGTGAATTACATGCCAACGACCTTACATTATATTTGACACAATGCTCTTTTATTGCAAGCTTGCTGCATTGGGTCATGTTCTTAGGAGGCAAAATATCATTGATTAAATTGCTCTTAATCAGGGACGGACCCAGGTGGGGGCCTGGGCCCACCTTGGGTAAAACAAAAAAAAATTAGTAGTTTAATTTTCAATAAAAAATAAAAAATTTAGACTTGGGCCCCCCTTTCTTTATAGCTTAGGCACCCTCCAAAATCATGAATCATAAACCCAGCCCATGCAAATCTTAAAAATAAAAATGTAAAAAAACAATAGTGTTCTGTGTATTAAGAAAAAAAAGTGTTTTGTGTCTTTTGTTTTTGTTAGTAGATGATTGCATCATAATATGTTAAGAAACAATGATTTTTGTGTATTTGTCTTAGTTGAAAGTTTCTTAATACTATATGGATGTGTATTTGAATTTTTTTGATTTTTTTTTTCGCTTATCTTCGGCCCTACCTAACTTGAAATCCTGATTCCATCTCTACTCTCAATCACATGAAATTAGAACCACATTAACCGTTAATTTACAAATTTGATTTACCTTTTACTCTTTTGTCAATCTTTTCTTCTCTCTCTCTCTTTTTTTTATTTTTTTTTTCACCTAAGAAAAAGGAGATAGAGAGGAGAACAATGGAAACCCTATTGCATTCAGTGTGCTAAAAGGCTCTAAATAGTAAATACTAGTTTAGCACACCAAATAGTATAAAACTCCCCCCATCTGCTGTGTCGTTTGGGTAAAAATTTTGTATAAAGATTTTCACTTACAGTGATCACTATAGCAGTGCTAAAAATTAAAACATCATTTTTTATTCAGTCAGTCCTCTCTCTTCTTAATAACATAATCATTTCTCTCCTCTCACTAATAAAGAAATAATATAAATAGAATAATAAAACAATGCTACTTTTTTTTTTTTTTTTTTTTGAGAATGAAAACAATGCTACTTTAGCACACTAAACACTAATGGTTACCAATAAAGAATCAACAATAAAAGGAATTCTAGATGGACCCACAAAACAAGGATTCTCAACTCTCAAATTTAATCCTACTAGTATACCTAACTAGGTGCCCATTTGGTTTGACTTTAAGGGGTCAAAACATGCATTTTCTAGCCCAAAACTCAAAACGCGTATTTGGTAAATTTTTTTCAAAAGTGCGATATACAAAAGTGCATTTTCTCAAGTCTAGTTAATCAGATTTGTGTAAAAAAATTGGTTATCTAAAACGGGTTGTAATAAGATTGGGTTACTAGTCTAGTCAAGTTACGAGTTGATCAGTATTTTTTTGTATAAATAATAATAATAATAATAGAACAAAATTTTTCTTTTGAGAAACAACAAAAAAAAAATTGTTAAAAATAAAAAAATACTCAAAAATAAAAGTTAAATAATACACCGATTCTTTAGTTTATAATTTACATGAGTCAAAGTTCATATATTGTTACCATTAAATTTATGCCGTTTTATGTTAAGTGCAAAAAAATGGCATAGTTTTTTTTTTAATTAAAAACATTACATTTATAAAATCCATAAAAAGATAGTGTAAATAACAAACTCTTTATTAAATTTTAAATTTTATGTTCTTATGAAAAAAAAAATAGAAATTTTAAATTTTATGTTCTTATGGGGGAAAAAAAAGGTTTAAAAAACTAGTTGGATTGAACTGCTTCCTTCGTAAGAGCCCAGTGGCTTAACCCTTTTATAACACTACACTCCGATCCATGTCAAAGGTCCCAGTTTGGGCCCTCAGCCCTCAGCCCTGTAATAAGCACCCCAATCTGAATAAGTGGTGTTCGTTTATCGTTTGGTATCAGCCACTTGAAGTTTCCCACTCAATTCATCTCTTTGCACCCAAACCCATCTCTCTCTCTCTCTCTCTGAGTAAGCAACAATGTTACCCACCACGCTCTCTTCTCTTCACTCCACCAATGTCACTCCCACTCCCTCTGTCTCTCCTCTCTCCCCTTTCTCTCCTTCTTCTTCTTCTTCTTCTTCTTCTTCCTTTCTTTCTCTCCCGCCATCTTCTTCTACCCAACGTCGTCGTCGTCTCAACTCTTTATGTGTCTTTGGCGACACCCATTTGAGGATAAGCCCAAAACCCAAGGTTTGTTCTTGTTTTTCTTGCCCAGTATTGTGTTCTTTTAAACTTTTGCTTACTGTTCTCTAATAAAAATGTGTTCTTTATTAGCGACTGAAGGTGAAGTGTTTGGTGAGTGAGCCTTTGAAGGTGATGATATCAGGTGCACCAGCATCGGGCAAAGGGACTCAGTGTGAGTTGATAGTCCAGAAGGTAGCTAAGCTTAACCATGTGTCATTTATTATTTAATTGATTAATCATAGTGCAAAGTTGTTATTTTTAATTATTAGAGATTGCAATGTATAAGTAGCTAGTGTAAGTAATATGATCAAGTTGGTTCTTTGATGAAAGATACTCATTTGTTAGTTAAGAGGTTGTAAATTCATCAAATATTCATTTATAATGTATTACAAGGCCCACCTAGTATGCGTGTAATGGAATCTGTCTATATGTATCAGTCTCATTGGTTATTTTTTGATACATCTTAAGTGGGGAAGGGGGATTTGGATTTGGGCGTTTCCATTGAAAACACGAGGTGCTAGTTGACCTAAAGGTCATTGACGTATCAGTCTCATTGTCTCATTGTTTATATTATACTCTGATAGGTTTGGGTTTAAGGCGTCTCATTATAATTGGGCACGTTGCATTTCGTTTGTTAATAAGCTTGCAGAAGCTATTGAACTTTATTATTTGGGCTGATAACCACAAAAGTCTTCGTACACTAGTCTGATTTTTTGTAAGAATATCCTCACCTATCCATTACGAACTAATGAGTTATGATCATGAATGGGTTTTATTGTAGGTGTGTGAACTTTTTTTGTGTCAGCTATGGAAGGGTTTGGCGTATATGTTGACAATCGTAGATTGTAACTGTTTGGTCCCATTTTCTCAGTACTCTGGATGTTGATACCTATACAACAATGCAGAAATGTATAGCTGGCTGAATTTGAACTTCTTGATAAAGAAGTTGTATAACATTGATGTTCTTGGTGAGGAATTGTCTACAGAAATAAACGGAAAATTTTTGCTGAGTGCATGCACTGTTTTTCAAATCACTAAACTTCCATTGACAAAAAGTAGCAACTTATTTATTGGCTAATAAAAAATGTTTCGAGGGCTAGGTTTAGTTTGATGCCTGGAAGAAAATAAGAGTGTTGATTCCTTTATTCTCCATTTGGTCCTGTAAAGATAAATTAGCTAATCTTGAAAATTATTGGCATATTACGAACAAGTGCTCTTGAGATGAAAAGAGTGCATTGCCCTTTTATTAGTTACATTTATCATACTAGAAGTCTAGATGCGCTCTTTTAATGTCACCTTAGAAGTTCATTTTGGGCTTCAGTAACTGAATGTAATTAGTTGTTATATAAATACTCATCCATGCCTCTTTTGTCTTGGTCCTTAAGTTTGGATTGGTGCACATATCAACTGGGGATCTTTTAAGAGCTGAAGTGTCTTCTGGGACAGAAATTGGAAATAAAGCAAAAGAATTCATGAATGCTGGCCATCTTGTTCCAGATGAAATCGTGACAGCTGTACTAAAATTTTCTAGCTCACATTTGTGTTTTTTCTTTATCATATAGTTTAAAGTACTAATGCCTTGCTTTGTAGATGGTCACAGCAAGATTATCTCGTGAAGATGCATTAGAAAGAGGGTGGCTTCTAGATGGTTATCCAAGGAGTTTTGCTCAAGCACAAAGTCTGGAAAAACTGAAAATTAGGCCAGATATTTATATTGTATTAGATGTATGTGAACCACATGCTTATGCATTTTATTTTTATTTATAACATATATATTGGTCATCATCCACTATAGCTTTCCTTCATTCCCTCTAAAATTATAAAACGTAAATCTACTTAGCTGAAAGATTCTCTGGTATATGAACCATCATAGACTTCTGCTTAATATGCCTTCAGAATTGAATGTTCTGTTTGTTTAGCATCTTTCACAATCTTTGATAAAAGCATCTTAGTTGTTCATACGTAATCATTTATTTATCAAATTGATCTTTTACATAGATGTGTTTCTTAATACTCAGGTTCCTGATGAAATTCTGATCAACAGATGCATTGGTAGAAGGCTAGACCCAGTGACAAGGAAGATTTATCACATAAAGAATTTCCCTCCAGAGACTGAGGAAATTAAAGCTAGGCTTGTTATTCGTCCTGATGATACTGAGGAAAAAGTATGGTTTGCATACTGACATTTTTATCTTTTTCACTCTCATTGTCATTCCCTTTTAGATGATTGTATATCATTTTGGGTATGATTAAGTCTCATGATTGTAATACTCTTTTGTCTATTTAACCTGATTTACTATGAGGTTCTGTGTCTAGCACCTAAATTTTCTTTTCTTTGTGTAATATTTGTTTAGGTGAAGTCACGTCTAGAGATTTACAAGCAAAATTCAGAAGCAATCTCATCCACTTACTTGAAAATAATGACCAAGGTGTCTGCAAATTGATTATACTTTATCCACTTTCTTTTTGCCCCTATCTATGTGAATCTATGTTAGTGATGTCTGTTTGTTATATTTTATCTTATAAACACAGATTGATGGAAACCGTCCAAAAGAAGAAATTTTCAAAGAAATAGAATCTTTTCTTTTGCAAGTGCAGAAAGATACAGAAAAGATGGAGAAATCAGGCAAGTATTTTCAGGATTTAAAGCATGTTAATTAAGAGTATATGGTTAGGATTTGCAGAAACAATCAAGCTTGTTTCAAGATATTTTTTCTGGTTCTATATGGTCACTTCTTTTAGTCTTGACTCTATTCTGGGAGACATTATCTATTTTTAAGTGGTTACATTCTTCTACTGTTTACTTAATTATGTACTTTATCAGCAGTTAAGCTTCACGACAATATCGATCTTCTTCTTCTTTTTTATTATTTATTTATTTTAGTTGTTTTTATATATTTCCTTTAGCTGCCAACCAAGTATTCCCATATTGTGTTTCCACTGTTGGGTGGTCATTTCTTTTTACTGAATTATGGCTTAGGAAATTTATCAAAAAAAAAGAATTATGGCTTAGGAATGTTACCGTTTGGTTCAGGCTGGAATTGGAAAATACAAGATGAATGAAAGGGAACCTTATTGCTTAAGAAATTAGCTGTCTTGTTAAGCATTTTAACAAACTTACTTTCCATTTCTCTGTGTGTGTGTGTGAGAGAGAGAGAGAGAGAGAGAGAGAGAGAGAGAGAGAGAGAGATGAACAGAGGGTTAGATTCTGATGAAAAATAAATTTTTTGCATTCGTTTTTCATTGTTTACTTTGTATGCTTAATCGGCCCGTGTCCATTGACATTGTTACTTCTTTTTTATTGGTACCTTGCTTTGCTAAGTATAAAATTTTAAGAGTTTTTTAAACCTTGATGGCATGGGAGTTGAATAGTCTGTCCCACAAGTTGAAGATTTCTCATTACGGAACCTTGCATTTAAGTAAAACCCAATGTTCAAGACATCGCTTGTTTTGTTTCTGTCCGCGCCCGCCCCCCACAACCACAAAAAAAAATTATTACAAAGAGACCTTTCAATTTTTGGTTATGTCATTCTGTCTATGGAAATAAAATGAATTTGCTATAGTTCTGTTATCTAGGCCAACACTGTGTGTGCGGGTCCAGCAAGCCTAACTAATATGCAGAAAGAATGAAAGATGCTTACCTTATGTGAATGTCTTATTTTTAGTCATCCCTTCTTTATTTATCTAGTTCTGTGGCCTGTGTTGGCACATGGCTTTGCTTTTGATTTCCTGTTGACGTTTCTCAACTTAATCATTGTCTGGTTGGCATCTCTATGTACAGAAGAATCTTCAAATACCAGTATGATGTTAACATTCATATCTCCAACTCAAGCCATGAACGTAGAAGACTCAATTATCTTTAAACTTGTACCAGTGACTAGCTTAAGGTTCTTTCGTTTGTAAAATTCCATCTTTTTCACTCTTTGCACCAGGGAATACACTACTTGAAAGTAAGAGCCATAAGATTCAGGCATCTACAAGCGAGGTATGATCTATAAAGTGTAAACTTAATGATGATTGTTTTCTGTATTTAAAGTTTCACTTTTATGTAAAGCTTCATTAAATAATCTCTGTTGTATTTCTTTTCTTATTTTACTTTAGCTTTTTACAGGATAACTGGAGAGGGATTCCTACTAGATTGAATAACATTCCTCACTCAAGGGAAATTAGGGAATATTTTTATAAAGACGTGCTAGAAGCAACACAAAGAGCCATAAATGATGGAAGAACCCGACTAAAGGTTTGGTATTGATCTTTATTTCTTTTTGGTTGGAGATTAATTTATTTTGATACACCAATGATTCAGGTTTATTTATTATCAATGATATAATTCCTTCGTTTATATTTTGTTTCTGAGTCATTTGCATGCTTGGTGGAAACTATAAAATAGATCACTATTTCAGATAATGAACTGTATCAGTTACAACTAATATTCATTTCCTCTTTTTTGGGATTATTTTTTACTCAGAGAATATATTTTTCATTACTTAAACCAGTCCAATTCATGTGATTAATTTATTTTGAACATGGTTTTGGGAAGGTTATGGATATGAAGTGCATCAAGTTCAGAGAAAATAAAAGGGTCTGTAGATCAGTCACCATTAAACCAACTATAGATGTGGCTAACTACTATTTAAAGACATTGTGAGAGAGAAACAAGTTTTTTCCTTTCATTCCAATACAATTTGCACATACACTAAATATTAAGTGGCTTTACTGTTTGCAAAGATATCCTCACCAATGAACTGGATTAATCTTGTTTCATTTCTCTTTTAAATTTGACAGGTGGAGAATAATATTCCAGAGCTGAACCCAGAAATGGTAAAGGGCTTTTTCCTTAATTCTCGAAGTGTCTTTTTGTTTTTAACAATATCTTTTGATGCACAGGATGTTTATCGAATAGGTACTTTAATGGAACTTGTTCGAGTTCTTGCTCTTTCATTTGCCGATGATGGAAAACAAGTCAAGGTGATTTTATCTGGCTTGCCTCTAACATGGATTTTCCAATAATAATATCCTAAATTGAACTTTTCATGTATTCAGTCTTCCACATCTTTTTTCTTTTAGGTTTGTGTGCAAGGATCTATGGGGGAAGGTGCACTGGCGGGAATGCCATTGCAGCTTGCTGGTACTCGTAAGATCCTAGAGTATATGGATTGGGGTGATTATGGTGCGCTGGGGACTTTTATCAAGATTGGTTCTGTAGGTATAGAACCGAACAGAAAATCATGTTTCATTTTTGACTTAGCTTGTAATCTTATGCATCATCTTTATGGATTGCATCTATAGATATGCATATTCTAGAATCTTTATTAAGTATCCTTGAAAAAAGTGCCGATAAAGCCTGTATGATGATGATGATATATATAATTGGTAGGATAGTGTTGTCAAAATGCATGTAGACTTGTTGACAGAATACATATCTCTATCTATTTGCATTGCTATTTTAGTAAGAAGTCCGTCATTTTTTTTACTTCAAAAAATGTGCTAAGCATAAGTTCTCCATCTTATTTCCATAACCCAACTTGAATTGCATTTATCTTCTATTTGCCTTTGTTCGTTCTAATACACTAATAAAAATCAAGCAGGCATATATGTATCATATATGCTTACCAGAAAAGCTAGTTTTTTTGCGTCGAAAGGCACTGCAATCCACCAAATTTTAAATGCATTAGTTTTGTTGCTTATCCTTTCTTAAGGGTTCATTTGCCATTGATAGCTAGATGCATGAGTGCATGGATACAGTGGCAGTGCTTATATGGAGTGGAATACTCTACAAATCTTTTCCTTTCTTTTGGATAATTAATCTCTTACAATCCTTATACAAGCAGGCATCATACAAAAGATCTGCTATCAATTCTGTTCCTCATTACATGTGTGACTTATAGTTTCAATTGCATTTGCAGGTGCCAAAGAGGTTGATGAGCAAGATGACATGTTTATCATAGTGGCTCCTCAAAATGCTGTTGGGAATTGTATTATTGATGTAAGGAACTCAGCAAATCTTCTGCTGAAACATTTAGGACATTGCATTGTCTAATGTCCTTAGTTTTACTATTCTGTATTTAGTGGTCTTGAGGTTGAATGTGCAGGATCTAAAAGCAATGACTGATGCTGCTGGGAACCGGCCAGTTATTCTTATCAATCCTAGGCTCAAGGTTCAATACCTTTTGTAACTTCAGCTGATATCCCTTTCGTGGAATGATTTTGTAATTTATTATATGTGATTGCTCTGTCCTACATTCAATTACACACACACACACACACACACACAGAGTAAATTGGAGAATATATAGATGAAATTGGGAAGTTAGTTTCTTGGCCTGAACTCCATGACTAGCAGGCTCTATCTATTTTCTTTTGTTAGATTTAAAACTCTATAACACTTGTCACCGTACTTAACCAAGCATTACATAGAAAGCACTCTCGGTGATATTAAGCCATGTGCATGAGCAAGATCCTTTTTAAGGGGACCACACTTTGAAGTGCTACTTGGACTTTTTTTTCCACATTTTTTTCTGGATTTGTTTCAACAATACACTCAGAGAGACATTTCTAATTTCCTGAAATTCTATAGAGGAAATCAGATCGAACTGTCAGGTCTGTTAGATTGCTTGTATTTAGATCAGGCATTCAGGTTACATGTGTAAAATCTTCACCAATGTACAGTCTTCTCCGGCATACTGTTATGCTTTTGCTGCTATCCTCCAACCACCATTTTAGAAGAATTTTTTGCAGATACTTATTTATCTGTGTGACTGATATATATGGATTTCCTCAAATTCAGGATTTACCTGGTTCCAGTGGTATCATGCAAGTAAGTTTTGATCCTGCAATTTGTCATATTTACCCAAATATAAACCCATCAATTTATACCTTTTCAGTTTCTCTTATAGACAATGGGTCGTGACAAGCGATTAGAATATGCCGGATCATTCCAAAATTGCTATTTCTTTCGGCTTCTCTATTATGCAGGAACCCAGTATCCAATTATGGGTGCTCTCAGGTAAAGATATTGCAAGTTTAGTACTTTTTATATGTTACCCAAACCTTTTGATCATCCTTTTGTCTATAATTCTTTGTTAAGTTGTTGTTTCCCCCCCACCCCCTAATAAGTAATATGAACTCACAAAAAAGGGGGGCAAAGGTACAACACTATCCTTGAATACAGGATGTATACAAAAGAAAAGCCTAAAAAGCAGATAGAGAAAACAGAAAACACAAATGGAGAAAACTTAGTCAAACACAGAGAGACCCACACATGCACTCAGAAAAATTCTAGATGCTTAAGTGTTGGTCATCATCAAAATGGTCATATATGGATAATTGTTCCCTATTGTTTAATATGGTGTCTTTGGAGGGAAAAAAATAGCAGGTGTTTTGAAGATAATGAGAGATCCATACCAGACCTCAAGTTATTTTTCTTTAGAACTTTATTGGATTGGTTGTATGCTTTGCAAAACCAATCATTCACATCTTTTCTTGATTTTCTTGATTCTTGTAATTTTTGTACTTGATTTGTTGACTCCTATACACTCCCTGTGTACTAGGGTGTCCCTATTTTGATATTAGTAAAATTTAATACTTATCAAAAGTAATTCTAGATGTTTAAGCGCATAAAATTTCTTTCCTCGGAGATAGATGGTGTGGTAGATGGGAACACTTGTTGTTTCCTATTTCGTTTCCTTGTATAGTGAGTACTGAGTTGAGTAATCTCAAAATGGTGCTCCATCTATTGTTTGAAAGACAATGCATTACATGATATGGTGCTGCCCCCTCCAAATAATGCTGATTGGTTTTGTTGGACCTGATTGATTGTGATGTTAATGGATGCCATTAGAGAGATTTGATGGCTATTTGAATTTTATTGCTAGATTTGATGTAATCTCATTATGAATAATTTTTCCTTGTTTGATGTAAATTGGGAACTCTATTTAACGGGTTCAAAATTCACTGTTGTAAGTAGTTGACGATGGATTTATAAAATTAGGATTTGAAGTTTTCTTCTAGTGCTTGGTGTTGATTCCAAGCAGGCCCAGGTGCTGATTTTTAGGTTCCTATCATGATTGGTGCTGATTCCAACAGCCCTAGGTGCTGACACCTAGGTTTTATTTTTTTTGTTTTCATTACTTGGTGCTTATTCCAAGTAAACCCTACGTGTTGATTCTTAGGTCCTATCCCTTTATTTTATTCTTCTTTTGCTTCCCAGGCACAAGTTTGCCCTCTAGAGTTTATTGTCTTGTGTCACAATGTCCCTTGAAAAGTTGGTTCTAAGAATAGACAAACAAAATGTGATGGAGGGAGTAACTAACAGCCTTTGTCTTAGAAAAAAGATGATATTTCCTTGCTCCAATTCTTTGAAGTTCAAACAAACCTCATTTATCATGAGACTGACAAAAAGTCCATCATAAAGCAATGGAATTCCCGTCCTTAAGTTTTACAAAAATATGGAAATGCCAAACTTGGAAAAACTAGAGAAATGTCCTAATAAATTATAGAAATATAACCTCTTTCACTTGCAATACTAGATAATATGAATTAAGGGGGAAAATGGGCATATGCCCCTAATTTAAAATTGTGCAGTAAAATACCCCTGTTTTGAAACTATTTAGGAAAATGTCTCTGTTTTTAAAACTCAGTTTTAACAAAATTGAGTTTTATGTAAAACTCGATATTCGCAAAATTGAGTTATGTGTATATTTTTAAGTGTAACTCGACATTAGCAATGTCTATTAAGCACTGTGTCCTTGTTCTAATGTCAAGTTACACTTAAATTTTCAAAAAATTTTAAGTGATTAAACTTACCTAGAACTTGATTTTTAGAAAATCAAGTTTAAAACAGGAACATGGTGCTTAATAGTTTCAAAACAAGGACATTGTGCTAGATATTTTAAAAAATAAGGGCAAAAGCCCATTTTCCCCATGAATTAAGTGTGTTAGTTGGATTAAAATTCTCTTCCATAAACATTTGGTACAAAGGAAATTTTACATAAAAGACAAAATTGTGTTCTATTGTACCACTGATTGCACTTTTTCAAATGAGTACTGGACTATTGCATTATAAACTTTTCAAATTGTGGCTCGATTGGCAAATCCTTTTCCCAACTTGTTTTCTTAGTGTGGCATGTCTTTGCAATGCTCACATATTTTTAAGATTCTTTTTCTTCTGTGTCATATGGACAATTTTTTATTCAAAATCTCAAACCTGATTTAACGTAAGACATTTGGCTGCATGAGTACAAAGTATAATGTTTCCTTTTTGGTAAAAGGCCTGTTTAACATTTTGATATATAATGGAAGTACTTACACCATTATATGATTGGAGCAAAGCTTAAAACCATATCCTTGTTCTCAATTTTTGAAAATGACGTCCTGTCCTAGATATAGCATCAATATCTACCCCAATTGTATTTGGGTATTCATTATTTTAATTTTCTTGATTAAGTAGGAGTTACACACACACACACACACACACAATCCAATGAAGAGATGGATGTGTTACATTAATCTGCTGCAAAGTTTTATTACCTAAAATACTAATATGAACAATACCTTAAGAGTATTCTCACCTCATTGTTTCAGGATGTCTTACCCATATCGTTGTGAATTGTATAAGAGGATAGATGAACCATCTGGAAAGGAGAAGTATGTGATCTTGTCTACATTTACTGAAAGGCCAACCATTGATGAAATTAATGATGCCTTCCAAGGAAAACCAAGGTAACTCAGATTTGATTGTTATATATTAATATTTTTTGGATAATTTCTGTTACTCTATGTTCTTGTTGCTGTTCACTTTCAAAAACCAGTGTCATGATTAAACCCATTCATTTCATTAACAAATGCAGAAATGAAGCTAAGAATACCTCAGGAATTTGGTAAGAAACATCACATCTAACTTATTTCTGGTTGTTATTATCCCCTAATTTTTTAAATGATTTATCCTCTGTTCTTTTGTAGGGGCTTCTTGAGTGGTATATTTTGAGTAGGAGGGTTGCGGTATATTTCCGTCACATGCAAATGTCTTCTTTATTTGCTAAAGAAAAATGTATTGTGCTCTTATAATTCTTCCAATCAGTAATTATTAAGTTCCAATCATCTTAGCCTTGGGAACAATTCCAGTTATAATTGTATATCTGGTTTAAAAAATATGGGAAATGTTGCTAAAAGCTCAAAATACATGTTCATATATGACCTTGCCAGTACATTCATCAGAGACTACCGAGGCCTGAGAACTGAAGAAACATTGTAAAGGTGCATTTTGCAAAATTTCTTTCAGATGTATGTTGTTATCTTGAAAATGTGTCAATCTGGAGGTCAATGGAAAGATTATTTTTGTTAGTTGGTATACTTCTGATACCTTTAGTGGTAATATGGTGATAAAGATAAGAGTATAACAAAAGCTATTGGCAGACCTCTTGTCACATGCTTCACTCTTTTCCTTTTTTATTTTATTTATATTTTGGGGCTGAATCCATGTTTTACTTTAATAAAATAAAACTAGTCATCTCAGTTCAGTTTACATTGGCATTGCTTGATCCCTGGTATAATTAAGGGGAAATTACCTTTTTTGTCCTTGCATTTTAGCCATGTTTTAAATTTGGTTCTCAAGTTTTTATAACTTCATTTTTTGCTCTTGTATTTTAAAAATCTGTTGTCATTTTGGTCCCGCAGTATCTTCACTTGAAGATAAAAATGATAGCAAATTTAAAAATAGGACCAAAAATAAACTTATAAAAATTTGAGGACTAAATTGAAAATATACCCAGAATTTACGGACAAAAAATTAATTTCTCCTATGATAAATGTGGGCTGCTTAATGGTCCACTGAATTTAGAACAGTACAACTAGAGACTATAAAAATTCACAAGGAAAATTCTTAGTTTATATTGTATTAGTGCAATGTAAGACTTATATTATAAACTAAACAAATGTATACGTTGTTTTGTACATATTTGTTTTGTGACTTTAGTCGACGATATGAGATTTTTATTGATAGTACAATGTAAACCTATATTTACTTAATTCACAATATTTCTACCTACTATAGGCCAACAACAATTTACAATTATAATTACAATATCACTGTGAATTTTTGTTAGTTCACTCAGATAAGAAAAGATAAAATTTTGACTTTTCTTTTTTCTTTTTGGAGGAATGATAAAATTAGATTATTCTAATCTGCTAAATAAGGGTGTTTTGCTATTAATGTGAACAGGAGATACTAACTCTAAAGATGTAATGATGATAAATAGTAAATTTTCAACCAAAAAAAAAAGGGGAAAAATCCTACTAAATAATAGATGTGAGCTTTAAAGGATATGATATTGTCCCGGTGATGATGATGATTCCAATCCCAGGCCCAGCAATTATAGACGATAGTGAATAATAATAGACTAATAGTAGTCTAATGCGTCGTGCAACTTAGAAGAATTTCCCAGATTCTGAGGTAGGCATTATGTTGCAAATGTCAATTTAGAATTTTGAACAGCCGAACTGTCTTCCTAGCTAGAAGTCTTGATGCCTAATAATAAGATTATTAAATTTATGGTCTAATTTCTATGGTATTTATTGTCATCCATCGATTTCATTTTCAGAATAATCAAACCAACAGCCTACAGGTTTGTAATCTTTCATATATATATATATATATATATATAGGAAAAATGCACATGACCCCCTTCAAATACGGAGTTACAATATTTTTTATTTTGTGATACTTCCATTCCCTATAGTTAGTTTCGTGAGACATTTTTTTTTTTTTTTTAACAATAAAGCTAATATCGCAGAGATACATACTTTGCCACAACTGTCGTAGCTGACATGTTAGTAGTAGAAAAAAAAAATAGTAGATTCATATAATAATGATAAATAACCAATTACAGTCTGTCACGTAAGACAGTCGTGGCAAAGTATGTGTAATACTAATATTATTGTAAGTAGTTTTATTATAGTTTTCTGCTACAAATTTTTCTTTTCGATACTAATTATTTGCTTTTTCATTCAATATGAGTTTACAAACGTCTTACTTATTATATTTTACATTAATTGATAATGACTTCATTGGTTGTCTGGTATGGGATTAACTATGATTCTAATATATTTTGAATATAATACAATATTTTCAATTCAAAGATATAATATGAGCTTTATATGGACAACATAATAGAAGCTTGATAACACAATTATTATAAGATTCCCAAAAAAGAAAATACACACAAATATAAGGAAATATACATTCCATAAGATTCTCCTAGTTCATTATTATTTTGAACAACACATGGGATTCTTATTTAAATATGTATTATAATGATAACTTTCCAGCCTTGAAACATTGATGTTTCCATCATGATCAACTGCTTATATATCTCCGACTTTTATTATGAGAGGCTATGCATTGTCAACTTCAACTGACCCTGCAAATACAAAAGTAACCATAATTTGGAATTACTGGAAAACATTAACAGAGACTGATCCTGCATTCATATTAGCTATTGTGGGGGAAAGAGGGTTGATTGAGAGTAATAAGTGTTGCAAAACCTGGAATATAATCGACGATTTTAACATTTACAGCCTCATTTAAGCAAAGGTTGTGGCACACTCGGGTTGCATGAGACCTGGAATATTTGCCCGCATGCTGCCCCATTTAACCGTAATTCATCACCTACTGCAGCTACATAGTTACCTTCGTATTGATTTCCAAAGCATGTAGAGGCCGTCAATGGATAATAAAACATTATTAAATCAAAGGTTAGAATTTTTATAATTTAAATTCTATAGCATATATATTCAACCAAAGTGTTAAGTTAATAGAGAGTTTCTCAATTGATTTATTTATAATTTCATGGGAAGCAAACTCATTGCAATCACTCTAATGTTGTAATAATTGATCCAACTAAAACAAGTGAATTAATTTTAATAAAAATTTTGAAAAACAATAAACTTAGCAACTTCATGTAATGGTTATATCTATGTCTTAAAGTTTGTGGCAACATGGATCGAAAAATCATTTGGGTAAAACTTATTACACACTAGTATGTATACACACAAGTATGTAATAAACACTACCCCAATTCATTGTATTAACCATTTCATCAATGCTACCATTGGCCTCTCCTTATACTTGTCATAGGGGGAAACCATTTTGAACTGTAATATTCTATAAGATGTACCAATTAACTAAAATTGTTGCATATAAATATGCTTACTAACAGAAGGACTGTAGAAAGTGGCAACCCCAGAATAAATACTTTCAACTGAGGCGAGACATATGGCTATGGTCACCATTAACAAATAATGAATAATTACACCCATATTTCTTTTTAGAATAAACTCTGCACCGATATTATAACACTTCTACTTTGTGATTTCAAGAAGTAGAGTTTCCTCCAATTTATAGCAGCACCTTCAATTGTTATACGCCCTTTTTTATAGACTTGGAATGATTCAAATTTTCATTATTACTAGCAATGGGCCCACGCTATGCATGGATAATATTGTAAGCTGCTATGTGAGAAGATTATATAAAATATTCAAAATATTTGAAAGTGATAACTTGAACTAGTGTTGTTTTTGTTTAATTAATGATGTAATAAAAAATTTAGGGCATGAAGAATTTAGGCTATAGAGTAAATGTCATAAAAATTAGAAATTAGTTATTATGTGGCGTAACTATTAAGTTGATTGTTTTTTTTAATCATAGTTTTTGTTTCTTTAATGCATTGGAGTTGGTATAAAATTTTCTGTAGTATCATGTTAATGTTTAATTGGCTTATGGAAATTTCATAGAAAATTTATGATATCATGTTTATGTTATTGAAGTATGATTGTGGTAGGTTAAACAATTAGTAAAAATAATAATATCCTACTAATAGAATTTTATTATAATCCAAAATATATAAAGAGGGTGAGGTGGAAAGTTAAAAGAAAAATTACTCTAACAAAGCACCACATGGCAGAATTGCATAATTTCCCATATGAGATTTTTGCTTTCTTATATAATTTTTTTAAAAAAAGCATATAAAATACACACACATATATGTAATGCACACCTATAGATTATTAAAATGTGTATTTACACCATTAACACATTCAATGAACTAAACATAAATGCAAACTCTGATGAGGTGAAAGCCTAAATGAGAGAGTTTCCAGTAATATGCCACTTGGCACAACCTCATGCTCTCCCACATGAGGTCTCTGCTTCTATATATACTAACATTTAACCAGTGCAATACAGGAGCATTTTACATTTTTAAAATACTATCAATTTGACATAATAATGCAATAAAATACAATACTTAATATGTTTATTAAAGGCTTTGCTGTAATAATGACAATCACTTAAGTAAACAAAAATGACAATTGTGCGATATAGAGTTGGGGTCAATAACAATGTCAAATGTCCAAAATTCCCCATAGCAGAAAATAAAGTCTAAGAACTCATTAACCAAAAAAACATTTAGTGAGCAAAGACATATTCTAGCCCTAATGCACTGTAAGTGCCAGCTTTGTTTCACTTAGATGAATTAAGCCATCATCATTCACTTGCAAAAACTGTATATAGCACATATGGTAATCCTCTTAAATGTAGTCCATCTTGAACATGCCAACTACAAAGGTATACACAATAGGAACAAAATGGATTCTTTGGTGTGCTAAATGGGTGATTGTTGTCCAACTGGAGACAATAGCATAATAAAGACCTATTTAAATGCAACCTTTGAAATGATAGAAACTAATACAGCCTTTTTAGCCCCACTTTTCAAAAATTGTTTTCTTTAGTAGAAGTGCACTTCTATGGATACAAAAAAACAATATTTTAATTTCTATTGGTAGAAACACTCTAAGAATAAAAATTTAAATGTGGAAAAACCAAAAGTCAAACCTTAATGGGAAAAAAAACCACCTTAAATTCTCCTAAATTTAGAGGTTTTAATCTAAATGATGCTAATAGAGTAATTGATTGATAAGAGAAAGCATAACTGACAATTCAACGGAACTCTGATGTAATTATAAGTATTATAAGATCTTTTATAGCCTTAGCACCAAACAACCAAATCACTCACACCTACTAGGGAAATCCAAATTGGGATGTAGATGCCCAAGATTGACTGTTGCAATTTTTACTTTTATTTTTTTCATTACTTGGTGTTTATTCCTAGCAAACCCTAGGTGCTGATTTCTAGATTCTATCCCATTTTTAATTCTTCTTTTGTTTCCCAAACACAAGTTTTCTCCTTTAGAGCTTATCGTCTTGTGTCACAATGTCCCTTGAAAAGTTGGATATTCTAAGAATAGACAAACAAAATGCGATGGAGGGAGTAACTAATAGCCTTTGTCTTAGAAAAAAGATGGTGTTTCCTTGCTCCAATTATTTGAGTTCAAACAAACCTCATTTATCATGAGATTGACAAAAAGTCCATCATAAAGCAATGGAATTCCCATCCATAAGGTTTACAAAAATATGGAAATGCCAAACTTGGAAAAACTAGAGAAGTGTCCATCTAATAAATTATAGAAGTATAACCTCTTTCACGACCAATTATGGTTTTAAAAATCAGATTGGACCGGCCAGTCTAACTGTTTTAAACAAACCAGGCACCAATCCATTCAGGAAAAAACTCAAAACTAGTTAACACCGACCAAAACCGGTCAAAATCGGGTTAAACCAAGAATTGGAGGCAAAAACAGTTTTACCCCCAATCGGTTTTTGAAACCATGCTGCGAATACTAGATAATATGAATTAAGGGTCTGTTTGGGATCCGCTTATTTTGCTGAAACTAAAAACTTTTTACTGAAAATATTGTAGATAAAGGTAAAAGTTAGCTGAAATAGTACAGTAGGACTCATGAATTGTATCAAAAAATGCAGTGGACCTATGAATAGTAGCAAAAATAAATTGAGTAGTAAAATAAAATGACAAAAAATAAGCTATCAAAATGTAAGCGGGATGAAAGTTCTCTTCCATAAACATTTGGTACAAAGGAAATTTTACAAAAAAGATAAAATGTGTTCTATCGTACCACTAATTGCACATTTTCAAATGTGTACTGAACCGTTGCATCACAAACTTTTCAAAAAATTCTGATTCTCTTCCATATTCACTTGGGACTAGGGAAGTTTTACACAATAGACAAAAAATTGTGTTCTATTGTACCAGTGATTGCATTTTTTTTCAAATCTGTGTACCGACCCATTGCATCATATACCATAATAAACCACACTCTTCTTTCTCATTTGCCTTAGGCTTATCCCAATAGTTCCTGTTTCAAGTCCCTAGATAGAAGGTCACAGCTTTGTGGCTCAATTGGCAAATCCTTTTCCCAACTTGTTTTCGTAGTGTGGCATGTCTTTGCCCACATATGGTTAAGATTCTTTTAATTGTCTGTCATATGGACAATATTTTATTCAAAATCTCAAAACCTGATTTAACACAAGACATTTGGATGCATGAGTACAAAGTTCAATGTTTCCTTTTTGGTAAAAGACCTGTTTTAACATTTTGATATATAATGGAAGTACTTACACCATCATATGACTGGAGCAAAGCTTAAAACCATATTCTTGTTCTCAATTTTTGAAAATGACTTCCAGTTCCTAGATTTACCATCAATGTCTATCCCAATTGTATTTGGGTATTCATTATTTTAATTTTATTGATTGAGTAGGAGTTACACACAATCCAATGAAGAGATGGATGTGTTACATTAATCTGCTGCAAAATTTTATCACCTAAAATACTTCTATGAACAATACCTAAAAGTATTCTCACATCATTGTTTGAGGATGTCTTACCCATATCGTTATGAATTGTATAAGAGGGTAGATGAACCATCTGGAAAGGAGAAGTATGTGATCTTGTCTATATTTACTGAAAGGCCAACCACTGATGAAATTAATGATGCCTTCGGCCTTCCAAGGACCAAGGTAACTCACATTTGATTGTTATATATTAGTATTTTTTGGATAATTTCTGTTACTCTTTGTTCTTGTTGCTGTTCACTTTCAAAAACCAGTGTCATGATTAAACCTTTCATTTCAATAACAAATGCAGAAATGAAGCTAAGAATACCTCAGGAATTTGGTAAGAAACATCACAGCTTCTTACTTATTTCTGGTTGTTAGTATCTCCTAATTTTTTAAATGATTTATCCTCTGTTCTTTTGTAGGGGCTTCTTGAGTGGTATATATTATTTCCGTCACATGCAAATGTCTACTTGTTTGTTCTTGTATTTGAAAATTTGCTGTCATTTTGGCCCATGCACTATCTTCACTTCAAGACCAAAATGATAGAAAATTTTTAAAAATAAGGACTAAAAAATGAGGTTATAAAAATTTGAGGACCAAATTTCTAGTATCCCAAAAATGTAGGGACGAAAAAAGTAATTTCGCCTATGACAAATGTGAGCTACTTACTGGTCCACTGAAATTGACCCAGGCACAATAAGGCTCGATCATTGCTCTTAAATGTCTCATGCGCCAGGCGCATGAGACTTGCCTCTCACAGGCAGGTGGGCCCCACATGTATCTCATGCACCAGGCGCATGAGACTAGTCTCTCACAGCTTTATATATGTATATAAAGTTGAGAGAAATTTCATTCACATCCCAAATTAGATTTCAATTGTGGGCCAATTTTGTGCCATGTATCCACTAAAGTTTTTTAATCAATGCCAAGTGAGTTAATCAGTGCATGGGTTACATGCTAGTTCTTATAAAATAATAAGGCGAAAAGTACATTTTAGTCCCTACATTTTCAGTCTATTCTCATTTTAGTCCTTACATTTTATTTTTACCGCTTTTAGTTCCTATCATGAAAAACGCTTTCCGTTTTGGTTCTTGCCATTACATTAAAAACGGAAAAAGCTGACGCAGCAAATGGCAGAATAAATAATACTAAATTAATGTCCACGTGGCCTAAATAAATAGTAAAAAATGCCACATCAGCATTTAAATTAAAAAAAATTAATTTATTAATTTTAACTAAATAAAAAAAATTAAAAACATAATTAAAAACTAAAAATAATAGGAATTGAGATCTAAATGTGTCTTGAACAAGAACAACAAGAACACAATCTCAGATCCAAGAACACAAACCCAGAAATTAAATAAAAAAAAAATTAAAAAAAAAGGGCAAATTCCATTGCTTGAATCTGAGAGTGCCAAATTACAGAAATACAACCTAAAAACAAGAAATGAAATCCAGATCTAGAGGCAAGATCTACAACAACCACCACAACTAACTAAGTACACAAATCTAATCACAATCTCAGATTCTTAAGCTGTCAACGTGCTTGAAGGTGACGAAGCTGTAACCCTTGGATTTTCCAGTCTGCTTGTCGAGAATTACTAAGGCTTCCTCGAGTTCTCCGTAGGAAGAGAAGAGGCTGCGGAGGCCTTCGGTTGTGGTATCCCAACCCAGCCCACGGATAAAGAGCTTGCGCTGGGAAGAGTTAGAGTCGGCGAGAGATCGGACGGCGTCAAGGACTTCCACGTGGCGAGAGGCAGCGTTGGCTACGATGTCAATGAGTTTACCCTTGTCGACGATGCGGTCCACGATCTTACACACGTCTTCAGGTGTGAGTTTTGAGACGGAGGGGTCCATGTCCGAGACGGTCAAATAGAACCCATAGATAGTCCTTCAGCTCTTTACCCAATTCCTTAACCCTTCGATCCCCTTACAATGTGATCCCCAGGATTTTTTGCTTCAGCTCCACCATTGCTAGGTGGGTTGATATGGAGGGAGATCTTGTGTTTTGCTTTGTGGCTTTTGGATTGGATTTGGGTTCTTGGCTTTTGTTGTTGTTGTTGGGATGACATTTTTGAGAGAAAAGAGAGAGAGAGAGAGAGGCGTTGTTGGTGTTGTTACATTTGAGATCTGGGTGTTGTTTTTTTGAATGAGTTTGAGCGAAGGAAAGAAAGTGTGTGTATGTGGGTGTTTTTTTCTTTCTTTCTTGTATCGAAATTGTGTTCTTGGTTTTTTTTTTTTTTTTTTTAAATTTCTGGGTTTGTGTGTTGGATCTGAGTTTGTGTTCTTGTTGTTCTTGTTCAAGACACACTTAGATCTCAATTCCTATTATTTTTTAGTTTTTTATTTTTTTTATTTAGTTAAAATTAATAAATTAATTTTTTAATTTAAATGCTGACGTGGCATTTTTTATTATTAATTTAAGCCACGTGGACATTAATTTAGTATTATTTATTCTGCCGTTTACCACGTCAGCTTTTTCCGTTTCTGATGTAACTGTAGGGACCAAAACGGGAAGCGTTTTTCAAGATAGGGACTAAAAGCGGTAAAAATAAAATGTCGGGACTAGAATGAGAATAGCCTGAAAATGTAGGGGCTAAAATGTGCTTTTTGCCAAATAATAAATAGAAATAAAAACAATGTAAGATTTATACAATATAGACTAAACAAATGTATAAGATGCTTTGTACATATTTGTTTAGTCTATAATGTAATATTTACATTAATTGTATAACATAAACCTATAATTTCCAAATTCACAATATTTCAGCCTACTATCTTGCACATTGGCCAACCACAATTTACAATTATAATTATAAAATTTTTGTTACATCTCTCAGATAAGAAATGATAAAATTAGACTGTTATAATCTGCCAAATAGGGGTGTTTTGCTATTGATGTGTTATGTGTACAGGAGAAACTAATTCTAAAGATGTAATGATGATAATAACCTTGGAAGCACCGACGCAGCTGGGAGGGTGCCGCACTGGAGTCCGATGCGGCATCTGAGTTTTTTTTTTTTTTTTTTTTTTTTTTTTTTTTTTTTTTAAGGATTCGCGCTGACTCGGCTCTGATTCGAGCCGACTCGGCTTCGATTCACGCCAATTCGCGCCGAATCGGGCCGATTTGGCCAGTATCAAGTCGTATCAGCCGAAACTGGCCAAAATCAGCCTTGAATCATGTCGAAACAGCCGAAATCGGCTTTGAATGAGGCCCAAACATCCTAAATTTGTCCTTCCTCAATTTTATTTTGAATATTTGTTGTTTCTTTTGTGTTTCTTGCCTTCTTCTTTCTTTGTTTTGTAAACCAAGGACATATAATGTGTTTTTTAAGAATATTTTAATAGTAAAAATATATAGAAAATATAAATATAAATATTTTTAATAATTCTTTAATCGCCGCACTCCGCTGCACTAGCACCTTACTTTTTCAAAAATTGTCGAGTTCCGCACCCACACCCAAATTCGGAAACACACCCGTGCTTCATAGATAATAACATAACAACGATGACAATGATTGGATCAAACATTTTGAACGGATATGTTGTATATAGAAAATTTTCAAACAACAACAAAAATCCTACTAGAGACGATAGTGATTAGATGTGATGGTGATGATAATGATTCCAATTGCAGCAACTATAGATGATAGTGAATGATAATAGCCTAGTCGGGTAAAACTTAGGTACAGTTCTTTAGGTACAGTTACTTAGGTTCCCCTTTTAATTTTTTGACACATGTTACTTAGCAAACGGACGTTAAAAGACCTATCTCTTTTTGTTTTCTTCCGTTAATTTTTTTTTTCCTGACTTGTGACTGCAAGAAAGCACAAAGCAGAAGCTTTCTTTAGTTTAGATCTAAGAACTTTGAACATTGATCATACCAAGCTTTTTCATCATCTTTAGATGAATGGAAATCCTGACCGTTAGACAAGTCAAAAAGCAAGTCCTCATAGGAGACAGCGAAATCTAGTCCACCACTGCCGCCGCCGCCACCGAAGACCTCGGAGTAGTCGAAGCTGAACCTCCGAACATCAAAGAAGACCTCGGAGCCTTCCTCATCAACTGCCAGGAGATCCAAGATCGGAATGGAAGTGGCACATGAGGCGTGGAAGCTCTCGAATATCTCGCTGTAGTCCTTAGCAGTGGCAAAAGTGTAGCAGCCACTCCGAACCTTGGCAACCACCTTAAACGTTGTTGTACAAGCCTCCACCTCTGCCATTGGTATGATCAGTGTTCAAAGTTCTTAAATCTAAACTAAAGCAAAGCATCTGCTTTGTGCTTTCTTGCAATCACAGGTCCAGAAACCAAAAAAAAAAAAAAAAATTAATGGAAGAAAACAAAAAGAGATGGGTCTTTTAACATCCGTTTGCTAAGTAGCAAGTGTCAAAAAATTAAGCGGGGAACCAAAGTAACTGTATGTAAGAAACTGTACCTAAGTTTTGCCCTAGTCTAAAAATGATGCATTTTTGTTTTGTTTTGTTTTGTTTTTTTTTTTTTTTTTTTTTTTTTTTTTTTTTTTTTTTTTAACAATAAAGCCAATACTACACTCTTCTCAAAAAAAAAAAAAAAAAAAAAAAAAAAAAAGCTAATACTACCTAGATACACATGTACTTTGTCACAACTATCTTACGTGACAGGTTGTGAGTGGTAAAAAATCATATTGGGTCCATGTGATAATGATAGATAACTAGTTACAATCTGTCATGTAAGACAGTTGTGGCAAAGTATGTGTAGTAGTAACATTATTGTAATTAGTTTTATTATGATTTTCTGGTTCACATTTTTCTTTCGATACTATTTTTTTTTTTTTTTGAGAGTATACTAATTATTTGCTTATTCATTCAATATGAGTTTACAAACTTTTTCTTACTTATTATATTTTATATTAATTGATAATGACTTCATTGGTTGTCTGATATGGATTAACTATCATTCTAATATATTTTGAATATACTACGACATTTTCAATTTAAAAATATAATATATGCTTTTTATGGACAACATAATAGAGGCTTGATAACACAATTATTATAAGATTCCCAAAAAAGAAAATACACACAAACATAAGGAAATATACATTCCATAAGATTCTCATAGTTCATTATTATTTTGAACAACACATGGGGTGCTTATTTAAATATATTTATCATGATAACTTCCCAGGCTTGAAACACATATTTTTCCATCATGATCAACTGCTTATATATCCCCAAATTTTATTATGAGAGGCCATGCATTGTCAACTTCAACCGACTCTGCAAATACAAAAGTAACCATATATAAATTATTATGTTCTTTTTCTCGCAAATTATACATGCCTTAAGCGGAAGAAATATAAAGTTTGGTCATTTGGACTTACTGATCAACGTTAACATAGACTGATCCAGCATCAAGGTTAGCTATTGTGAGGAAAGCGAGTGGAGAGAGATTAATAATTGTTGCAGCACCTGGATTATAATCGACGACTGTAACAGTGACGGCCGCACCTGTGCAAGGTTGTGGCACACCACCGTTTGTAGCCCCGGTGCATATGACACTATATTGTCGCCCGCATGCTGCCCCATTGTCCCATAATTCATCACCTACTCCAGCTACATAGCTACCTTCGTTTGTATCTCCAAAGCATGCAGAGGCTGCCAATGAATAATAAAATATTATTAAAGCAATGTTAGAATTTTTATAATTTAAATTCTATAATATATATTTAACCAAAGTGTTAAGTTAACAGAGAGTTTCTCAATTGATTTATTTATTACTTCATGGAAAGCAAACTCATTGCAATCACTCCAATGTGGTAAGAATTGACCCAACTAAAACAAGTGAATTAATTTCAATTAAAATTCCAAAAAACAATAAACTTAGAAATTCATGTAACAGTTATATCTATGTTCTTGAAGCTTGTGGGAACATGGATCAAAAAATCATTTGGGTAAAACTTATTATACACTAGTATGTATACACACAAGTATGTAATAAAAACTACCCCAACTTATTGTATCGACCATTTCACTAATGTTACCATCGGCCTCTCCTTATAATTTCAATATTTTCTTCATCAACCTGAATGAAATTCTATTGTTTGGGCGGAAAAACCATTTTGAACTATAACATTCTATGAGATGTACCAATTAACTAAAATTGTTGCATATAAATATACTCACGGATATAAGGACTGTAGAAAGTGGCAGTCCCATAAAAAGTACTTTCAACTGAGACGAGACATAAGGCTATGGTCACCATTAACAAATAACAAACAATTACACTCATATTTCTTTTTAGGAAAAAAACCTTGCACCGATATTATAACACTTTTACTTTGTGATTTCAAGAAGTAGAGTTTCCTCTAATTTATAGCGGTACCTTCAATTGTTATACATATTTTTTAATAGACTTGGAATGATTCAAATTTTCATTATTATTGGCAATAGGCCCGCATGATGCATGGATAATGTTGTAAGCTGCTATATGAGAAGATTATATAGAATATTAAAAATAGTTTAAAGTAATAACATAAAGTAGTGTTATTTTTGTTTAATTAATTATGTAACACAAAATTAAGGGGATGAAGAATTTACGCTATAGAGTAAATGTCATATAAATTAGAAATTAGTAATTATGTGATATAACTAATAAGTTGATTGTTTGTTTAATCACAATTTTTGTTTCTTTAATGCATTGGAGTTAGGGCTGTCCAGCAGTTCGTTGACCCGCCCAAACCGACCGGGTCCGACCGACCCGACACCAAACGGGTTGACCCGAAGCTTATAGTGAGTCAGTTTCGGGTCTGGTTCTTTCAAAACCCGATTACTCGGGTCGGGTATCGGTTTAAGGAAGAAAAAACCCGTAGTACCCGACCCGACCGATATTTAAAAAAAAAAAAAAAGTAATTGAAGGATTCAGCAACCCGTGAAGTCTGAAGGGAGAAGGCTGATTGGACTTAAAGCACTGTGTTTTTAGTTTTACAAGCAAGTCTCAAATCAACAGCTAAGAGGAGCCTAAGATTTTTACACGCAAAGCCTGAGAGTTGATTGGACTAAACACTATTTACACTGTAGAATGAACCATGGCCGTGCGATTTAAGTGTGACCAACGGTCTTGATCCTTCTGATGATCAACAAAATAGCTCCTACACACTTACACACAGAAAAAAAATCAAACAAAATCAAACAAAATCTCTCTTCAGCCTTCAGAGGTTCAGAACGGCCATAACCCTCAAAATCTCAAATCATAATCAAATTTTCCACTTCCCCAAGCAAGCCATGGCCAGTTACCCTCCCTCAGCCTCAAGAGGCCCTCAACCCTCATCTCTCTCTCTTATAAATAAATCTGATTCTTCCCTCTGTTTTACTTTTCTCTGCTCTCTAGTCTCAAGGGCTGATTCAAAAACACTCTTATATTTTGAAACACTTGACTTTAACTTCAAGATCCAAGTCTCCAACGGACCAAACACCAAACCTTACTGCCGCTGGTTCTCATCTTCACAAATCACACGAATCCCCGCTAAGCAGAGGATCAGAGTGTCATCGGTGGTCCGTCGCACCAAGGGCCCCGTCCGTCGCCTCTCTGCCTTCAAGCTCGGCTACCGCGGTTTCGCTTTCCTCGCCAACTGGTTCGTATCGCACAACCTTAAAAATCTGTTCTTTCACTTTTTTTAAAAAATTTTTAGATTCTTCTGATTTTTTTTTATGCTTTTAAGATTATTTGATTGCCTTGTTGTATAAAGACTGGTGAGGATTTAACGAATAATACAGACCCCAAACAAAGTTTGTAACTTTTTGAAGTAAAAAAATATTTGAGCTCAACAACCTCCTTTCCTTGTAAGAACACTGTCTGTGATGTTAAGGAAGTTTGTTCAAAAACCATTGGCTATGTGTAACTAAGCAATCTTTAAAAAAAAAAAAAAAGAGAGAACAAACTAAAGACAATGAGAGATTAATTCAACTGAAGTTGTGTCTATGATCTGGTTTTATAAAAAAAAAGGTTTGGGAAACTGTTTTGGACCTCCATGTTTTGAACAAGGACAATTTCTTTCAAATGCTTATTATAGTTATATCAGTTCTTAGTTTTGTCTTGACTCTTAAACATGCATACTTGTAATTTAAATAAAGTCATGAAGCGCCATGTAATTTACCTTAAATCATGAAGTGCCATGTAATTTACCTTGATACAGAACACGAGTATTAAATGAAATCAGTACTTGTGAAGTTATGCATAATGATATTTCTTATTCTACAATGCCCCAGTGTTTGTGTCTTTTCCCTTTAAGAGGTCAACTACAACAGTCTTTCTTAGGATTAGTTTTTATGGTTTCTTGCTAATGCTTTAGGATTAGTTTTTATGGTTGTTTGCTAATGCTTAAATTTGATATCTTTAGATTATGGAACCCTCTTGTGATGCCCCCCCTTCCCAAACAACACCTGCTGCCCAAGCTGAACCTGCTGTCCAAGCTGAACCTGTTGCCACTCCAACTAATGCTGAGGCACTTCCACCTAAACCTAATGATAAAACCAAAGTGAGTGAGATAGCTGTTGATTGTGGTAGTAATAGGAAAAAGTCTACTGCTTGGGATCATTTTGAAAAAATAAAAATTAGTGAGGGTCAATTTAAGGCTGTTTGCCATTATTGCCAAAAAACTTATCGAGCTAATAGTAAGGGTCATGGTACCACTAATTTGTTGAATCATACACCAAACTGTGTTAAGAACCCTAATAGAGCCTCACTTAAAGGACAACAAACCTTAGCATTTGAACCCAAAATGAATGGGGAGGAAGGGTTTCAGCTTGTACCAACAGCCTTTACTGTTGAGGCTTCTAGGAAGGCACTTGCTGAAATGATTATAATAGACGAGTTGCCTTTTAGGTTTGTTGAAGGGTATGGGTTTCAAAGATATTCAACAACCTTACAACCTAAGTTGCAAATTAGGGATATCCCATCTCGTCAAACTGTGGCTAGGGATGTGATTAGCATTTATGGTGTTGAGAGAGAGAAACTAAGGGCAGCCTTGAAAGGTCGTAGGGTGTGTCTTACTACGGACACGTGGACTAGTATTCAAAATCTGAATTACATGTCCCTCACAGGTCATTTTATTGATGATGATTGGAACTTGCATAAGAGAATTTTGAATTTTTGTCAAGTGGAAGACCATAGGGGGGAGACTATAGGTAGAAAGATTGAGATGTGTTTGCGTGAATGGGGTGTTGATGGCATATTCACCTTGACAGTGGATATTGCTTCCTCTAATGGTACTACCATTAAATTTTTACAAACAGTGACTAAAGATTGGAAGGGGACTGTTTTAGAGCATGAGTTCTTGCACATGAGGTGTTGTGCACATATTCTAAATCTGATTGTGGGAGATGGTTTGAAAGAAATTGATGCGTCCATTGCTAGGGTGCGTGAAGCAGTGAGGTATGTTAAGTCCTCACCAAATAGAAATCAAACTTTTAGGAGTATTATGGAGAGATTAGGTATTGAATCCAAGTGTTTACTAAGTCTTGATGTACCTACTAGGTGGAACTCTACCTATCTCATGTTAGATACCGCTGAAAAATTTGAGAAAGTGTTTTTGAGAATGGACTTTAAGGATAATAGCTATTGTTCATACTTTTTGAACAAGGAAAATAGTGGTGGTTTGGGATCTCCTTGTGGGGTTGATTTTCAAAATTGTAGGACATTTGTGGGTTTCTTGAAACTTTTTTACAATGCAACAAAAAAGTTCTCCGGTTCTTTGTATGTGACTTCAAATACCTTCTTTGATGAAATGTTTGTGATTCAAGAGAATATTGCTCATTTAATTAAGTCTCAAAATCCTCTTTTGAAAAACATGGCTACTAAAATGGAAGCTAAATTTGAAAAGTACTGGGGGAAAGGGGATAAAATTAATAAGCTTCTATATGTGGCTGTGATTCTTGATCCAAGGAAGAAAATGAGGTTTTTGAAGTTCTCTTTTTCTGAAATTTATGGGGATGAAGTGGCTGATGAGATGGTTGATTTGGTGGGGGAGTTCATGGGTAGGTTGTATGATGATTACTCTAGGGTTGATTCACCAAATGTGGTACTACCAAGTGAGAATGAGAGAACACACATGGAAGTTGATACAATTGGTTGTAGTGATCCTTATGCGATGGTTAATTCACGATATGAGCGGTTTTTAGAGGCTGAGAAGTCTATAGGATGTAGCAATGAGGTTGAAAAATATTTGGCTGAAAATTGTGAGAGTAGAAGGGATGTGAAATTTGAGATTTTGGGGTGGTGGAAAGCCAATTCAGATAGGTACCCAGTGCTGTCCAAAATGGCTAGGGATGTGCTGGCTGTGCCTGTTTCTACGGTTGCTTCTGAATCGGCTTTTAGTACCGGAGGGCGCATACTTGATCCATTTCGAAGTTTACTTTCCCCTCTCATGGTTCAAAATCTAGTATGTGCTCAAAACTGGCTGCAAGCCCATGTCCCAATTTCTTTTCGCAAATCAAAGGATGAGATTGAGGCCTTGGAGGATGAATTTCATGAATTAGGTAATATGTTTAACTTCCAATCTTTTTGTCTACTAAGTGTTATTAAATGTGTCATATACTTGAGCAAAATTTAATCTATTGTCTCAATTTTTTCTTTTCTAGTTTTAAATCAAGCAACAACAGCAGCAAGTTCTAGTTCCTGCTCAAACAAAGGTGGTACTCGTACCACAGTTAATATTGATGAATGATCACTGATTGGGTATGTTTCTGCCCTTATAATTTTTGTTCATATTGGTTACTGCCCTTCAAAATATAATTTTTGTTCATATTATTGATAAATATTTTTCCCCCTTGTATTGTAGGAGGATGGAAGGTTGCCTTTTGTATAGGAGGCAGTTTTTTTGGATATATTTTGAAGCTTTTTGGACAATGTGTAGCTTTTCTAATTATATATAAACTCTTGTCTTGCTTAGAGGGAGGAAAACTTAGCATTTGTGTTGCCATGTAGGCTTTCCTCTCTATAAGTTATGGACTTGTTAACTATAGATAATGGAGTAGTTCTTTACTACCTTAGGAAAGCTATTTTTTTGGAAATACTTATAGTATTTCATAATTGTAACTAATTATATACTGCTGGGAATATTGCCTACTGCTTTGGTATTTTACTGCCTTGTGCAGTAACTGCTTTCTTTGCTGCCTCTATGGCTTTTTATATTGAATTATGAAGATTTTAGTAAGTATGTGTTCTGGAAATTTAGTAGTGCTTGCTGCCTTCTTTGTGCAGTAATTTTAGTAGTGCTTGTTGCTGTATGGTTCTGGAAATTTATTTGATGTGTGGAATGGTTGGTAGGTATGTGCAGTAACTGCCTTATTTGCTGCCTCTATGGCTTTTTATATCAAATTATGAAGATTTTAGTAGGTATGAAGATTTTATATCAAATTATGTGTTCTGGAAATTTAGTAGTGCTTGCTGCCTTCTTTGTGCAGTATTTTTAGTAGTTCTTGCTGCTGTGTGGTTCTGGAAATTTAGTAGTGCTTACTGCCTTCTTTGTGCAGTATTTTTAGTAGTTCTTGCTGCTGTGTGGTTTTGGAAATTTATTTGATGTGTGGAATGGTTGGTAGGTATGTGTTCACCTTGACAGATTGATGAATGTGAAAACAAAATGGTACTGCCCAGGCCTTAAGGCTTAGGCAATTTGGAAAATTTCTGTTATAATGTGTGGATAATTGACAGGTGGTAACAAAATGGTATTGTGTTTTTATTTGTTTGATTAACAGGTTCCAGGTTTTACTTTGAATTCATACCCAATATCTGGGAATTGGGAAGTATGAATTTGGAGTTTTGGACAAATTCAAGTAAAGATGATGGTCCATTTTAAAAGAAATTTAGTAAAAAACAGGCCCAATCTGATTCAACAACTATTAATTCTTTGAAAAGCCCAATAATTTCGGCAAAAAAGGCCCAAAAAAATTAAATTCCTTGAAAAGCCCCATAATTTCGGCCATAAAGGCCCAAAAAAAATTAAATTCAATAAAATTTGTGGAAAGGCCCAGTAAGAGGTCCAACCCGCCAAACCGTGGAATCCGACCCGTTTGAACCGATGATCCGACCCGGCGGGTTTAACCCATTCTTTGATTGATTGCGGGTCAGATTTTTGGTGACCCGACCCAATCGGGTCGAGTGCGGGTTGGGCCCAAACCCGGGCCGACTCGACCCGTGGACAGCCCTAATTGGAGTTAGTATAAATTTTTTGTAATATCATGTTAATGTTTAGTTGGCTTATTGAAATATCATAGAAAATTTATAATGTCACATTTATGTTATTGAAATATGATAGTGGTAGATTAAACACTAAGTAAAGATAGTAATATCCTACTAATAGAATTTTATTATGATCCAAAATATGTAAAGAAGGTGAGGTGGAAAGACAAATGAAAAATTACTCTAATAAAGCAGCACATGGCAAAACTACATAATCTCCCACATGAGATTTTCGCATTTTTATGTAAATAATTTTTATTTTAAAAAAAAAACATGTAAAATACTTTGTGTGCATGTGTGTGTTTACTCCATTAACACATTCAGTGAACTAAACATAAATGCAAACTTTGATTAGGTGGATGCCTAAATGAGAGTCTCAAGAAATGTACCCCTTGGCAGAATCTCATGCTCTCCCACATGAGTTTGCTAGGAGAGACATTAACTATCTCACAATCACTTGCATTAAGAGAGGAACGCCATTTTGCCATAAGAAAAATCTTAATCAACTGGTCACATTGTTCAAGAAGTATTAAACTCATACATGATCAAATCAGTGACCACTAACTGGCTTAATCATCCATGATCAAATTAGTGGTCATCAAACAAATTCAACAACTGGTTTTCAGGTGTGACACAGTGCTTTTGATTTTGTGTCCTGTGATATTAAGATGAGTCCCATTCCACATACACCTAAAATCTTTTCAGCACGCTTTAAATGGAAGTGGAAAATTAAGGCAACTGGGCCAAAACCCAAAAAGTCTCAAAACCCATTATTGTGGATCATATGTGTGTCACAATTGAAGAACATGTACCACATACCAATATGGCATCAAGTAACCCACGTCTCTCAATTTTAAACCCAAACAAACAATTTGATTATGAGGTATGTCATTGGGTGTCCTTGTGCACTCATTAAGGGGTTAAAAACAAACTTCATCTACATTGAGAAGTAACAAAAGCTAATAAAAAAAATATTTATTAAAACTGAAAATGGCTCAAATTCCGTAAAAATCCAATCGATTTCATTATAAAATTCAATCTTAACAAAAATATTAAGACACTCGTTAACCAGACTCATAATTATATTTATAAACGGAGCACCTTAATAGTGGTAAAGTACTCAGGTGGGGGGAGGAATCACGACAAGAATTTCAACCAAACAAGAATGGTTAATGATCAATCTTTCCTGACGTAGGACTTGCAGGGAAAAACACATACTTGTTTTAACCAAAAAATCTACTAAACACATACTAGTTTTAACCAGTTCGCTTCTTTTATTTTTCTTTCTTTTTTCATCTTGGGTTTGGACACTAGCCTATCTTTGTTTTGGTATTATCTTATTAAAATCAACGTCATAGCAAAAAAGCCATTCCTTCTTACAGCCTTTTCGCAAGCCTCATACTCATTCTAATCTAATGCAGACAAAATTAGGATTAAAACTGAGAATCAGAATCACGTATGAAACAAACACATGTGCCTAATCATTATAAACCCTGCACAGTGCACACCAAGTTGATGTTACAACTTCAAAGTCAAGACCATCTTTTTTGTTTGTTTGATACGTACAACTCAGGCAAAGCAAAACTTTTTGGGACCTCTCTCTCTCTCTCAATAGACAGAGACTTAAGTTTAAGCAAATACAACATAGATATAGTTATAAGTTTCAACAGTAAGATAATATCGCTTATTAATTTGCTATTGGATATGGAAGTTAGTTTCAAGTTGTAACAGACTGTCTTGCGAGGCTTGTGCACGGCATTTGAGCTCAAACTCAGTAGCCTATCTTTTCATACACTTTTTAACCCCTTTTTTTTGGGTTTTGCCATATTTGTTTTGTTAATTTTTGCATTATGTGAAAACTTTTTTTTTTTTAAAAGTGAGTTAATTTTTTTTTGTTTTTTGTTTTTTTTTGTTTCACACTTGGTTAAATAAGATACCGAAAACTACGGGATATTCATTGAACCATTCCCACCATAATGTATGTGTGAGTGAACCGAATAGGTCAATATCCTATCATATACTGTAAAAAGAAGTTAGATCCTATAATATGTGGTTGCCCCAAGTGGTTATTTTCATTTTAATTATTAAGATAGTTTACCGTAAATGAAACTCTATTACCAATAGTTTACTCGATATAAAACTCAATTACCAGAATTTTAAGAAATTTAAAATTCTACTTCAATTGAAAATCTATTACCAAAAGTTTCAAGCAATTTAAAATAAAATTAATATTTATTTTTAATTTTAATCATAATTTTATATTATATAATAAAATTTACATATCATACTTGGGACAAAATGGGCTTTTGCCCTTTTCAACCAAATTAATTAGTTTTATATCCCCCTTCCCAAACTAAGTAGGAAAATGTCCCTCTTTTAAAACTCGATTTTTGATAAATCGAGTTAAAAAAAAAAAAAATTATAAAGCCCTATAGTGGCGTTTTAAGGAGCCTATAGTGACGTTTTAAGGACTTATAGTGACGTTTTTTAACTCGATTTCAATGAAATCGAGTTATAGGTAAAAAAACGCCACTATAGGTCGATTTCATTGCCTATAACTCGATTTCATTGAAGTCGAGTTAAAAAATGTCACTATAGGTCCTTAAAACGTCACTATAGGCTCCTTAAAAACGTCACTATAGGACCTAACTCGATTTATCATAAATCGAGTTTTAAAAGAGAGGCATTTCCCTAATTAATTTGAGAAGGGGGGCATAAAGCTAATTAATTTGGTTGAAAATGGCAAAAGCCCATTTTGTCCATCATACTTGCACAAAATGACTTAATATATGTATGTATTACACATTGGAGATTGATGTGTTTGTGTCATGTGGCTCACTAACTATTTATATATATATATATATATATATATATACAAGATAGAAATTCTACTCTAACATAATCTAAGTATATATATGTGTGTGAAGCTTCTTCTTGGAGATTTGAATCCCGGCCCTTACTCTCCACGCCCCACAAGCACTAACTGTTAATATGTTTCAATTTATTTCCATATAATTTTTAATTAAGTCATGCATTGAATGTGCATGATACTTGAACCAATCCTGACATAATGCATGCATGGGTGAGATTTTGGAGACTTGAACCCTGACCCTTACTCCCCACGCCCCACAAGCACTAACTGTTAATATGTTTCAATTTATTTCCATATAATTTTTAACTAAGTCATGCATTGAATGGGCATGATACTTGAACCAATCCTAACATAATGCATGCATGGGTGAGCCTAACAAACCAATATCATATAAACTTTTATTATCGGATGCCCTAAAGAAAATGGTTAATATCAAATAACACTTTATTAAATAATGTGTTTATACATTCAAAAATAAATAAAGTTAAACCGTATGAATATATCCAAAACACACACACAACCAAATGAATTTGTGTAGTGAGTCAATGAATCATTAACAATGATATTTTCTTCTTTACCTCTATCCTAAGGACACACATTACTAGTAACCCAACCAATCACTATCTAAGAGTGCAAGTTAACAATACTTTTGTGTTATAATTTTCGAAATAAACTAATGATGTATACGCGGATCATGCCGAATATCCGCTAGTATTAAGACCCGCGTGTTTTGTAGTGACCAATTGACTGCTACAAAATAAACCTCTACTTTTTCTTTATAAAAAAACAAATATAACAACTAATTATTAAAGTATTTAATATTCCTTAACGTGTTATCTAACTTAAATAATTAATATTTATTCTAACATTTAAACCTTAAATAATTACTAGCAAAACATGCTTTAAGAATTGCTGATTTTATAACCTTTTTTTTTTTTTTTTTTTGATAGACTAATTTTATAACTTAGATTGAATATGTGTTATCTCATGATGTATTATCATTTTCTTTATATTAATGCAGTTAACTTATTTTCTATGAATAATTAAAAAACACAACAACAACAAAAAAAAAAAAACCATTAAAAATTAACAAGGCTTTGGAGGAGGGAGAGAGGAAATTTTCTACTTAAAAAAAACACAAAAAACAAACCTTTAACAAATACTTATACTCCTTTATTTAAAGGATATACATATTAACAATTTTTTTTTTTTTTTTTTGCTAGGTAATTGTGGGAGATAGAACCTCCGAGCTCATAGATACACATTGTACCGGATACCACCAGGCTAGAAGGCACGGTGGTAATTAATAGTTAAACATAGTAATACTTTCCAATTAATAGTTAAACATGTAATAATACTTTCCATAAACATTTTTTTATGATGACACTCCCAAATCCCAATCTCATTAATCGTTGACCTTTCTCTTTGTCCACCACCGATCCTTGAACCCCGGATCTCTAGGCTAGCATGGGTGGGTCAATCACTCAATCCATATTAACCATTGACCTGTAGCATACACCAATAATACAATCCAAATAGTTCGAAACCCACACACAAAGTTAAAAGAATTTGTTGTCTGAATAGGATTAGGATAATATCATTGACTTATTTATCCCTCCCCCAAAAGAAAGGCTAAATCCTAGTAGTAAATAAAAATAATCACACGTGACTCATGATAAATCCTAAATTCAGCTAGAAAATATAAATAATCACATCACTTTACTTAGAAAAAAAAAAAACACACACACACACACACACATTTGGGAAAAACAGAATTGTGTCAAATTTCATTCATTACCTTCTCATAAAGTTTCTCAAAAAAAAAAATTTATCTTCTCAAAAAATACCAAATTAAATTCATTCATTATCTCCGTTTTTACCTCAACTAATTATCTTCTCCAAAAAAAAAAAATTCATCTAATTTAAATGACAAACGTATGGTGTAAATGAGGAGATAGAGCCAACTTTTTTAGCTAGAGATAGAGCCAACTATTGGACTATTATGTGTCATTAATTATATAAGCTAGTACCACATAAAACTCCACAACTTTTACCATAACTTTCTTTCGTGACAGACTATGATTAATTATATGTCATTTTCATATAGACCTACTACTTTTTTTTACCATTCATAGTCTGCCATATGGATAGTTGTGACCAAAAATTATGGTTGTGCACGCCAAAGGGGAGGTTGATGGATCAACCTTCACTTGGGCTCATAATCTATTTGTGATATGGACTTTGGATTTCTTACTTTGGGTCGTTCCTTATACAGAGACCCAATGGAACTGCCTTCCCCTCTAAATTATCTTACTCCCTCTCCTCCTATTATTATTGTGCTAGCTTGATACACTCTTGCTCTTTCTATCCTCAATTTCTTTGTGAACCTTTCAACCCCTTTTCCCTCTTTAGCATCTCATATTTATAGCCTAATAATTAGTGGGGAGTTATGATTACTCTTGTGGTTAATGGCAGAGGAGATCCAATGTTATTATTGCTAAGTGGATGTTTAGGTGGGAGTGGGGTGTGGTATGAGTGGCCTTGGAACTGGTTCCCACCTCAGTAGAGTTGCTCGGCAGAGATATGACCTAAGGCACTGCCAGGCAGTCGAGAGATGGTACCCCCAGGCAGTTGTCTCTTTGTTCGGGAAGTGGTTCATCGGGCGTGATCCAGGTGACATGGCGTGGTATGTACTGAAGAAGATCGTTTGCCCGATGGGCTTTAAGGTGGCCTGAGGCCTAGGCCTAAGGGCGGTATGGGCCATACTATCAGGTTGGAGCTCAAGGACCAAATGGGCCTGGATATCCAAGTGCCATACAATGGTATATTACATGGTCTTAAAATTTTTGCTAATTATATAACCCTCATGGTAATTGGTGGCAATGGGATGTGGCATTTCAGAATTTCTAGAAGGCTCACTTTTTGAAAAACTCGGTTAAAAAAAAAAAAAAAACAAAAAACAAAAATAAAGCAAAGTTGTGTCATTTTCCAGGGAAATTCTACAGTACCCCCTCTTTTTTTTTTTGGGTACGGTACCCACTAGTAGGCAACCTGCTATATCAAGTTACCAAAACATCACATTTGATGGTACCATCCTCACATTGTGTAGTACTAACATCACATGTGATTGTACTTTTGTCACATTCAGTGATTCCCTTATTTTTTTTCTCACATTTGATGGTACCATCCTCATATTGTGCAGTACTAACATCACATGTGACTGTACTTTTGCCACATTCGGTGATTCCTTTATTTATTTTTTTCTCACATTTGATGGTATCATCCTCATATTGTGTAGTACTAACATCACATGTGATTGTACTTTTGTCACATTCGGTGGTTCCCTTATTTTTCTCACATTTGATGGTACCATCCTCACATTGTGTAGTACTAACATCACATGTGACTGTACTTTTGTCACATTCAATGGTTCCTTTATTTTTTTTCTCACATTTGATGGTATCATCCTCACATTGTGTAGTACAAACATCACATATGATTGTACTTTTGTCACATTCGATGGTTCCCTTATTTTTTCTCACATTTGATGGTACCATCCTAACATTGTGTAATACCAACATCACATGTGACTGTAATTTTGTCACATTCGGTGGTTCCTTTATTTTTTTTTCTCATATTTGATGGTACCATCCTCACATTGCATAGTACCAACATCACATGTGACTGTATTTTGCCACATTTGGTGGTTCCTTTATTTTTTTCTCACATTTGATGGTACCATCCTCACATTGTGTAGTACTAACATCACATGTGATGGTACTTTTGTAACATTCAGTGGTTCCCTTATTTTTTTCTCACATTTGATGGTACTATCCTCACATTGCGTAGTACTAACATCACACGTGACTATACTTTTGTCACATTCGGTGGTTCTTTTATTTTTTTTCTCACATTTGATGGTATCATCCTCACATTGTGTAGTACTAATATCAAATGTGATTGTACTTTTGTCACATTCGGTGGTTCCCTTATTTTTCTCACATTTGATGGTGCCATCCTCACATTGCGCAGTATCAACATCACATGTGACTATACTTTTGTCACATTTGGTAGTTCCTTTTTTTTTTTTCACATTTTATGGTACTATCCTCACATTGCACAGTACTAACATCACATGTTACTGTACTTTTTTCACATTCGATGGTTCCCTTATTTTTTTCCTCACATTTTATGGTACCAGTCTTACAAAGCGCAGTACTAACATCACATGTGACTGTACTTTTGTCACATTCAGTAGTTTCCTTATTTTTTTCCTCACATTTTATGGTACTCACATTGCGCAGTATCAATATCACATGTAACTGTACTTTTGTCATATTCGGTGGTTCTCTTATTTTTTTTCTCACATTTGATGGTTCCATTATCGCATTAAGTAGTACCAACATTACATATGACAGTATTTTTGCCATAAATGACCGAAATGACTAGAAACCTTGAAAATGACTAAAATACCACCCTCAAAACTTATAAAATGGCCCAAATACCCTCGAAATCCTCTAAAATTACTGGAATACTCTTAAAATCTAAAAGATGATCAAAATACCCTTAGAACCTAAAAAATGACCTAATGACCCTAAAACCTAAAAAATGATCGAAGTACCTCCTGAAACCTAAAAATGACTGAAATACCCTTAAAACCTAAAAAAATGATTATAATGCCATCAAAACCTATAAAATGACCGAAATACCAATAGAACATAAAGGTCATAAGGAGGAACCCAAACCCACAAATGGGTAAGCCTTAGATCTCATGAAATGAAGGGAAGATGAAAGCCTAGCTCGCCAAGGTCAGAAAATCACTAGGGAGCCCAATGATAAGAACTGGGTCGGGATACTTAGGGATTTCCAGGAGCCTGGGATCCTCGGGATGTGCAGCAAAGCCAGGGTTGGATTAAGACAGTTCAGAGGGGGGGGATCAAGAAACACAAGGAACGAGAGCAGATATGTCCCTATCAGCCACCCAATGATGCAAAAAATAAATCAGAATTCTTGAGAACCAACAATTCATGAACAAGGAGCTGGTATCTCGGAACCCAGAAAGAAGAACCATGAAGGAAGGTGGCTGGGAAACTTTCAACATGGCAGGAAGGAATCAGCTCACTTGGGAAAAATGATAAAGGGAAAGGCAGCCAAAAGTTGAGTCTAAAAAGATGGGATCTAGAAGCCTTGAAAGAAGAAAGACTAATGGTCAGCTCTTTAGGACATCTCAGAGTGGAAAGTCAGCAAGAGGCTTTTGAGGAAGAAACCCCAAAAGAAGAAAATAATGAGAAATGAGGAAGGGACCAGCCAACCAATGTTTCTGGTACCCAGGGGAGCAAATGGAGGGAATCAGTGGTACCCTAGAAACCCTAAAATGACATTATAAAAGGGGAAGCAGCCAATAGTGAAAGGCATTCAGCAACAGTGAATTCGTGTAAGAATCATTGAGAAAACTCTATTAGAATTCCAAAAAAAAAAAAAAAAAAAAAAAGGGAGGGAAATACCGTCCGGTATCTCCAAACAGCCACTAGAGAACACACTTAGATTCAAAAGAATTTAAACTTTGCAAGTCTTAGAGGCCTGAAGAGCCATCTAAGTCTGTAATTTTTGAACTTATTTGAACCTTGTGACACGTCCTAGTGAGCACAATGTATTACATAATCAAGAAAGAAATGAAATATTTTACATTATTTTAAGGATCCCTAACGCTTTATTTTATGTTCCCTCTTTATTGTTTTGTTCCTTTGTTGTTTCTTGCTGTTTAATGCATATATTTCTTGTATGTTACCATGTATGTGTTGTAGGATTTGTGCTCTGTATATCACCTGGTTTGGAATTAGCCCAATTTAGCTGCGGTGAACCAAGTTTAGTCCCTTAAGACAATAAGTACTGGGCCTAGGATCCTTGTTTTCTACTTGGGCCTGTGTCCTAAAAAAAAAAAAAAAGAACCCACATAATATGTTTGTAGCAAAAAATCAGGATGAAGATGACAATCCCATATTGGAATGATTTAAAATACATACGATGACAAGTATATATCAAAATTGATGGTTCCCTTATTTATTTTTACATTTAATGGTTTCATTGTCACATTTGACAGTACTAACATCACATTTGACTGTACTTTTGTCACATTCAGTTGTACTCAGTATTTTTTCTCACATTTGATAGTATCATCCTCAAATTGTGCAATACCAACATGACATGTGAACTCTTGTCACATTCGGTGGTTTTTTTTTTTTTTTTTTTTTTTTTTTTTTTTCACATTTGATGGTTTCATTGTCACATTAAGCAAGACTAACATCTTATTTGACAATATTAGATTACACTATAAGCAATCATAAAAATTAGCTCGGTTTAAACATTCAATCGCTATTAACAAATCTTGTTGTTGGCTTATATTGACAAGGTGAAACTAAATTAAAAAAAAAAAAAAAAAAAATCTTAAGGACTAATGTGAAAATTGAAATAGAAGTCAGGTGACTAAATTGAATTTAGCCAAAAACTTATATCATATCCTCAGCCCTATTTATTTGTAGGGAGATATGTAGCATGCACTGTAAACTATTCCATCAGTATGCTAATGCTAACAAAGTAACACATGCAACTTTTGCACTTCTTGTCACATAAATGTTTTCCAGGTCCCTATTTATTTATTTTAGAGAAAAACCAAGTTTAAGGACCTTGGTGGTAAATCAGTAGCAAAACTAAGTATAATTGATTCCCTGTCAAAAGACAAAATCAGCTGCTTGCAAATTGGATGTCAAAGGGTTCATACAAAAATATTGCAATAACATCCTAGAGGGTTGGCATTAGTTAAGTTGAGTTTTCAACTGCGACAAATACAATTAGTAATTCCAATAAATTTTGGCATGAATGCATTAACAATACTTCATGTAATATGAGTAACTAAGCACTTTTTCTTTAGATAAAATTGTACATAGAGAAAGTTTGATGCCAAATAAGCCATTTTGCAAGTTACAAACAGGTTCTAACCCCAAGAGTAAGGCAACAAACTAATATTTTATCTGACCCTCTTCACCAGATGTACAAACACAAAATGGGGTCTATCATCATTCCATGTAAGCCTGAGTTTAATGCCATCTTCAATTATTATACTCCTGGCTAGCCTGAAAGAGGAAAGAGAAAAAGTTCGTAGATTAGTGAATCGGAGAACTATTGACCACCTGAAAACTGTGGTGTCATATCAAGTAATGGCCTTCTAGTTTGTTAAAATATTACACAATGCTAAAAAAGAACAACTTAATCTGCCAGGGAACCTGTATGTCCTTCAAGCTTCAGATTACAATTTTAAACTCCTATTATGCATATGACATAATGACCTTTTCAAAGCAGCATATCCAAGTCATGCTCTTCCTTATAATTGAAAGCATCATCAAAACCAAACTTATTTTTCAATAGATCAACCTAATTCATCACAAAAAAAAAAGATGAGTATTTCATGCTTAAAAATAGTTTTTTTTTTTTTTTTTTTGAACTTCTTTTGTGAATGGTACATTCATCCTACCAGCCCACTCCACAATCACGGAAGGAGAAAAGGACTGTTTTTTAGTAGGGTTTGTGGGGGAAGGAAGATTCCATCCTGTCCAAATTAATCAATGTGGAATTCAGATAAAGAGTAGCTTGTAGATAAAGAAGGGCTAGTGAGTACTAAAAAGTATATATCCAAATAGAATATACCTTTTCTTTACTTCCAGCACTCCTAACTACGTAACAACCCAACAATTTTGCAAATTGTCCAACAAGCTAGCCAACAGCACCAGATGCTGCTGAAACGAAGACATATTCTCCTTTCTAAGGAGAACAAACTTCATGGAAACCAGCATAGATGGTCATACCAGTCATACCTTTTTTAAAATGAAAAGTCAAAGTTAGAAGATTAGTGTACATTTTACAGGGAGAATTGAGCAAGATGCCCACAAAATCAAAGGAGATCTTAAATTAATGAAACTAGTCTTTGAGACATGCATATCAAAAGGGTATGTAGCATAATCACCTTCGTCTAAATCTCAAGTTATTCCAATCTTCATAGAATAAGCAAACAACATACCAAAGTCCAGTATAGTACGAAAGGGGTACATCACTACGCGTAATCTTTCTGAGGCCTTCGATTCCTGTGATTAGGCTATACTCTTCTCATCTAGCAGACCCCCAATACTCGTTTATCAACTGCAAGTTTTCACAAAGAAAAGTTCACAATTGCAAGCTCAAAATTGTACACAACATCATTTTTAACAAGCAGTCACTCATGCATATATATATATATATATATATATATATATATATATATATATAATTAATCTCTTTTAGTCATACAAAGAATTAGTTAATCTTTTAGTAGTCTCTAAAATGTTTAACAAGGTTATTCTTCTCTACGCATTCTGCTTTCTTTCTTTTCTGTCATTTATCTCCACTTGTACCAAAAAACATACTCTGCATTTATCATCAACTATATCTTATAATTTTATTTACCAATAAAAGATTCTTTATTGTGATTCCAACTACACATATTACAAATTAGATGTACACCACATAGAAAAGAAATGAAATAGAAACAAAGAAATAGCGACTCCATACCCATGTCCTCCCTAGGACGTAGAAGAAAAAATTTATTTCTTTATAAAAACCCTTCCACCTTAAATAAATAGGTGTTGCCTTTTTCCTCTACTAACCAAAAAATAATAATAATAAATAAATAAATAAAATTTCAACACCACACTAACAAGAACCCACACCCCCTGATGAGCAGAATACAAAGTCACAAATTTTGGAAAAACTGAATCCCTTAGAAGCATTTCAACAAGCACTTTCTGTGCCACTTATAAGAAACTTTTTTTTTTATATTATATATAATTATTTTTATATGGAAAATTTGATCTACGAGTGGTCATTGGAATCCATTATTTAAATTTTGCATAAAGTTTCTGTTTTTCTAAGGGGAACAGAGGCCATGTCTTTAAAAGTGACAAAATCAAAGCTAAAATCAAAATTGACCACATGAGACTTTAAAATGTTGTTCAATGTTTTAATTGTTGAACAACTACAATTAAATAACAAGACATGAAATAGCTAAAACTAGCAACATCCTTGGACTGCATTGTCTTTTCTCTTAACAAAATTTTATAAACACAAAGATAACTTGATTATCTCTCCCTCTTATCTGTTTTTGCTCCAGTGCACTATCTGCATCTCTCAAGTAAGGGGGGAAAAAGAAGAAACAAGTAAAAACAGCCAAATTTATCAAGAAATAAAACCATAATCAAAATCTGTCAGACTAATTCTTTTTACTTATTCTTGAGCTGTCATTTGCTACTCCTTGGAAACCTCAAGTAACATGATAATGATTCCAAATTAACTCCAAGGAGTAGCATATAACAGCTCAATAATAAATGAGGTTGAAAAGGAAACAAAGAATAAGGAACTAGTACTCAGTCAAGCACAAAATCAGGCTGAAAAGGAAACAAAGAATAAATTATTCATATTGATAAGCTAAGTTATTTGATAGGAAAAATGAAATGGTTATATATAAGCTGAGTTATTAAAATTAGATATTACTTTAAAAAACATGTTTTAAGTGTTTGGACCCATTTACAGAAGCAATACACAGAGTAAGCAAATAATTAAACTTATTTAATAAACCCATCAATAAAAGGATTAGTCTCTGGTACACCACTGAATTAGGAGTAGGTTCTTAGTAATAACTTATATATGGGGTAGAATTTTATCAAGGAACTTAGTTCATTCCAATTAGGATAGTTTCAAATTTAACCCACCAAAACAGAGCTATTGAATGGTATGTTTCACAAGGTTTTCAGTTCAATCCCGTTAGGATAGTTTCAAAACTAACCCATCAAAACAATACAAATGAATGGTATGGCTACAAATTTTTCACAACTGCAATAGTCATCCCTCTACTCCCTCGCAACTTTCCCTGCCCCTTGACTCAAGATAAGGCATACTTTACAGCTAGCATTAGAGTAGATAAGTAGAAATTCCTCCATTCCTCAATATCAAGATAGATACACAAGTTCATTATCTATTGCATTTCACAAATCAACCCCTAAAGGTCTTCTATCACAATTGCTTAATTAATTTAACTTTTTAAAAAATAAAAAGTAAAAAACACATTTTTTCCAAGTGAAAATTAGCAGTTCCATAGATAAATGTCATCCAAATACCCCCAACAACCCACATGGTTAGGTAGGCCGAAATATAAGCAAAACAAGCTTCCTATATGAAAAATGAAACAAAAAGGAAAAGGGCCAAACCATAGGTGAAGAACAACTCTTTATGTGTCAGTGATTCATTTCTTAACTCAATCATTGATCAAATGGGCATTTTATAATCCACAATTCAGAGCCAGCAAATTATTGCTATTTACTTGGGCAAACAAAAGGCATAACCAAATTCTAGAGACAAAAACAAAAAAAAAACAAATTTTCAACTTGAATTAAGATAAGGAAAAACAAAACATACCAAGAATTGAAATGATACTGAAAATGCTAAAAATACCCAAAAATTTAGAGTCAAAATGAGAAAAAAAAATAAAAGAAGAAAAGAGAGACCCAATATCAAATACAAATTGATAAGACTAAAAAAAAATATTAAGAGTAAAGAGAATTGAAGAAATCTCACAGGTTGATGATAGAGATCCATTTGAGAGTGGAGTAGACAAAATCTAGGTCATCAGGTTTGAAGCAGTTATTGACGAAGCACACGACCCGAGAGAATGAGTCCTTCTCTCTCTTAGGCCATCGGTGGTGGAAGCCAAGCATTGCAGAGATGCGTCGTTTAGGATTTTGAAGTAAAAGAAGGAACACCCACTAGGTTTTCAGATTGAGAGAGAAGACGCAAGAAAGAGAACACTAATTCGTTTGTCCGTGTATTCTTGCTTTTATAAATTACCTACTTAACTAGTAACTGGTTTTTCATTAAAAATAAATAAATGGTCAGGATTCAAATGTGTAAAATCTATGGTCAAGATTAAAGAGGGTACCGTACCCCCCTAAAAAAGAGGGGTACGGTAGAATGACCCCATTTTCCATATTTGTCATAGTTTCCACTTTCCACGAGTTGAAAGTTGTTGCAAAATAAAAGATGAAAGTGAAATCCATGTAAATCCAAGTAAAAATACTATGGAAAGGGAAATCCATCCGTATATTGGATGCTTATTGTTTGTTTTATCCTGAAAGGATGCAAAATTATTCGCATAATAGAGATTAGTGAATATTCTCGATTTAAGAAAGTGAAATCCTTTTTATTTTAATTACACCTTTTTTTTTATCAAGCAATTATTATTGCAACACAACAACCAAAAAAAAAAAAAAAACAACAACAACAACAACAACAAAAACAAAAACAAAAACAAACAAACATCGCACCAAGCGGCGTGAAAAACAACAGAAGTACACGCACCAAAGCAAAGAGAAATAGGCTTAGATTTAGAGTATATTTAATTACTTTTTCTTACCAAATTTCCATTTTACTATGATAAATCTCATTTTCCTTCTTATGCAAAGAAGAGGATCCAACTTGTATATAATAATAACAAATTAAATAAAAGAAGGTGAATTACACCCAGCTACCCAATTCAGATTTTTTTTTTTTTAACTGTAAGTACGAACTTTTCGCAATTTAAAAAACTTATGATGAATTAAATAGAAGAAAGTGAATTATACAGACCTCCCTTTTTTCTTTTCTTTTTTTTGATAATCAATCCATGAGCAACTTCATTAATCTGGGCCTAAACCCATAGATACAACATCCATACAGATCTGATCAGCAATCATGGGTGGGGTGTCCTCAACCCATATTACACAGTCATCAATATTACAAGCATGCCTAGCAAGTGTGCTGCAAAATTACAGTGTCTACGCACATGGTTTGTCTTCCACTACTTGAATGCCTCTAGTTTTGTTCGAGCTCCTTCCACAATCTTCGGAATTGAGCTTGGGGAGTGTTCAGGATTCACGAGGGTAGATATTACTATTGAAGCATCACCTTCAACCATTATTTCCCCAAGTCCCAGGTCCTTTGCAAAAATAATTCCTTCTTCTGCAGCTCTTGCTTCCACCTCTAGAGCACCTAACAGAAGTAGAATTTTCTTAGACATTACTCCCATCAGTTCCCCTTTTTCATTTCTAACTACCACTCCAATTCCGCTCTGTCCTGTGTCTTTGAACATGACACCATCTGTATTAATCTTGAACCATCCACGTTTCGGGGGACTCCAAGTTTCTCTAAACTGCCCCCCAGGTCTATGATTGGTGTCTTTTGGGTCATTGCTTTGACGAAACTCTTCCACAAAGTTGGCTGCTTCCCTTGCTACTAATTTGGCCAATTTGCACCTGCCTTCGTGCTTAAACAGGTTTCTATTCTTCCATATTCCCCAGGTCGTGGTCGCAAATAACTCCCAATCAGTATCCAAGGCATACTCTCTCATCAACCACAAAATATCAATGAAGTCTCTCTACGCTGAAACTCTATGAGGGATCTTGATACTCGATTCCTTCCATACTTCAGCAGCCTCCCTGCAATTCCAAAAAGTGTGACCTAATGTTTCTTTCTCCCCACGTAAACACAACCATCCATTGTCCCCACTTTCCTTCTGACTAAACAATCATTCATGGGCAGAATATTCTTGCAGGCCCTCCACAAGAAATGTTTAATTTTGCTTGGGCATTGCATCTTCCAAATTGACTTCCAAATATTGGACATTCTTGAGTTATCTGAGCTGTCTCCTCTGTCCCGGTTCTGCTGGCCTTCTTTGAGGACTTAAAGGGCTACACCATAAGCAATTCGGACCGTGAATCTCCCATTATTATTCCAAGCCCAAGTTAGGGAATCATCAGGTAGGCATGGACTGATTAGGATGCCCAAGACCACATTAGCTTCATGGGGGAGGAAAGTGCTTTTCACTTTATCAATATTCCACATACCTTTTTCACCATCCAGCAAATTAGCAACCACCTCCAAATCAACACCTTGTCTTCTTAAGCTACACACTTTGAAGGAGATAGGAATTGGGAGCCACCTATCCTCCCAAATCTTGACCTTCTTCCCATTTCTTATAATCCATCTCATGCCCTTCTCAAGGACATCCCTTGCAACCAATATACTCCGCCATGCATAAGAAGGATTCCTTCCCAATTTGGCCTCCATAAAACTGGAATTCTTAAAGTACCTAGCCTTGTATACTTTATGGATTAGGGAAGAGGTGTTCTGGAGCAGCCGCCAGCCCTATTTCACAAGAAGTGCCAAATTGAATGCTTTTAAGTCCTTAAAGCCCATTCCCCCATCCATTTTCCTTGTACACATTCTTTCCCATGATACCCAAGCCATTTTCCTTTCACTTCCTTGCTGTCCCCACCAAAAACTACCCACCATGGTGTTTAGTTCTCGACACAGGGAATCCAGGAGCTTAAAACAGCTCATAGTGTATGTGGGGGTGGCTTGGGCCACTGCTTTAATGAGAATTTATCTACCTGCATTTGACAAAAGTTTGCCCTTCCATCCGGCAATCCTCCTTCCCACTTGGTCCTTCAAACTATTGAATGCTTTCTTCTTTCCTTTTCCTATCATCAAGGGCAAACCCAAGTATTTTTCATGTTGCTATATGATTTGAGCTCCAAATAAGTCTTTCACCCCGTCCTACACTTCCTTCATCATGTTTTTACTAAAGAAAAGTGAAGTTTTCTCCCTATTCAGTTTTTGCCCCGAATCCCTCTCATAATCAGTCAGAATCTTGATCACTTGGTTACTTTCTTCCATGGAAGCTCTACAAAAAATGATGCTATCGTCTACAAAGAGCAGATGAGAAATCTGAGGCGCTCCTCTACATACTTGTACTCCATTCAAACTTCCCAAACTCATCTCCCTTTTAATCATAGCTGACAAACCCTCGCCACACAGCAAGAAAAGGTAGGGGGATATAGGGTCTCCCTGGTGAAGCCCTCTGGTAGGATTAATGCAGCCTTTTGGTACGCCATTAATGAGAAGTGAGAACCGAGTATGACACTGTCTTTATGCACATCATGGAAAGGGCAATCCACCTTCCTTGAAAATCCATTCTCCTCATTATCGCCTCTAAATACCTCCATTCTACCGTATCATATGCCTTACTCATGTCGAGTTTTATGGCCATCATTCCTTTCTTCCTTTTCCTTTTCCTTTTTATACTGTGCATTGTCTCAAAAGCGACTAACACATTATCAGTTATTTGTCTCCTTGTCACAAAAGCACTTTAGGCTTCATCTATAACTTCAGGCAAAATCTTCTTTAGTCTATTAGCAAGTACTTTAGATATGATCTTATACAATACGTTGCACAAGCTAATAGGTCTAAATTCTGTAATTCTCTGTGGGCACTTCAGTTTTGGGATTAGGCAAATGTAAGTCTCATTAATACCGCTAGGCATTACACCAGTATTCAGAGCATGTAGTACACATTTAGTGACACTAGGACCTACTATACTCCAATATTTTTGGAAAAAGATAGGAGACATACCGTTTAGACCCGGAGATTTTGTGGGGTGCATCTGCCACAGTGCCGCTCTAACTTCTTCTGCTTTGAACTCTTCAAGAAGCAAGGCATTCATTTCTATTGATATCCTTGTACTCACTACTTCCAAGTTGGGTTCATGGAATTCAGCTTGTTCAGTGCTATAAATTGAGGAGAAATACTCAAGAATAATTTCCTCCACTTTCCCTTGATCCTTGCACCACAACCAGTACTATCCCAAAGCCCTTCAATCTTGTTGTTCCTCTATCTTTGTGTTGCCGTCGCATGAAAGAATTGAGTGTTGTGATCCCCATACTTCATCCATAGAGCTCGGGAACACTGATTCCACATTAGTTCCTCCCTGCTTAAAGCTTCATTAATTTCCTTCCTAAGCTCTTTAATTTCTTCTGCGGTCTTATAGAGCATATTCAATGCCTCAAGTTGTTGAAGCCTACTTTGCTTATTCTTCAGATTCTTGCTTACATTCCCATACACCTCCCAATTCCACTTCTGAAGCTGAAATTGACAACTCTTAATTCTATCTTGAATTTGGAATTTTGATCCTCCCCTGAATGGATCCCATGCCCTTTCAATTACCTCTTTGCATCTCTCGTCTTGGGTCTTCAAAGAAAAATCTTCATTTCAATGGCCTTGGAGATGTTCGGTGTCGCAAAAATAAAGCTAGAAGGCAATGGTCTGAAGTAGACATTGAGACATGGTGGACTTTGGCTTCTGAAAATAATTCCCTCCACTCCTCATTGGCTACCATTCTGTCTAATCATATCACCGTGTGTGATCCCCCAATCTTTCGTTGCACCACGAGAACCTTTGCCCCACAAAACCCAAATCCATGAGACCGTAGCTATCCAAGCACTCTCTGAAAACCTTCATTTGGTCCACATCTCATTCAAGCCACCCCAATTTCTCATCGGAGTGGGTTATCTCGTTGAAGTCCGCAAAAATCACCCATGGCATATCACACCATTTCTTTAGAGCCTCAATTAGTTTCCAAGAGATATACCTTTTACCTAAATCCGGTTGGCTATAAAAACCCATTGCTCTCCATGGCTTTGTTCCCATTTCACCACAGACCACCACGTCAATGTGAAAGTTTGAACAACTCTTTAGTCTCACATCTGTACCTTCCCTCCATACCATCGCTAATCCTTCACTTTGCCCATCACTAGGAACTGTGATTCCTTGAGTTAGACTTAGCTTTCTCTAAATACTCTTCATTTTATTTATTCCGGCTTTCGTCTCCGCGAGGAAGAAAAGGATCAGTTTCTTCGCTTTCACCTCTTCGGTGAGCGTTCGAACCACTAAGGGTGATCCAAGACCCTAGCAGTTCCATGCCAAGACACTCATCGGGCTCGGCAACGCTGCTCTGCAACCACCGCCACTCCGCCATTTGTACTATTCTGTGATTGCTTCTTTGTGCCACCTTGCTCTGTTTTCTTACTTTGTTTTAGCTTCAGTTTGTTTACGTCTAACTCTTCAAGAGATATCGGGCTTTTTCTTTTGATCTTCAGTGAGTTTAAGGTTTCTTCTTCCTTTTTGTTTTTGGTATGGGCTTTCCTTGCCATTCTCTTCCAATGCCCACTTGTTGAGCCCAAGCTCTCAGTCATCCAGCCCACCTCGTTAAAGAAAGTCATTGCCATTAGGCCCTTACATGGGCTTTCCCTTTTTTGGACTATCGTGCTCTTTTTTTCATCCCTGCTGGACCCCATGTAAAATATAAATTTTAGCTCGTTGGTTTGTTTTGGTTCAGGTTCCCATTGCATCCGTTTCTTTTTCCTCTTTTTGGGGCTCACTATCTTCTACGTTTTCCATTCCTGAATGGGAACGAATATTTTCTAAGGGCTTACCAAGACTGGTGCCCATTCCCTTTTCGTGAAAGATTTCAATCTCCTGCACCATTGCTTCTGCCACCTTTGTCTCTACCTCCTTGGTGCTCTTCTCTATGTGGGCTATAGTTGACTCTGTTTTCTCGCCAAGATTGTCGCTCAGGACCGGTGATCGTAAAGCAACCACCGACAGGTCTCCCAAACTCCTTTCTGGATTTCCTCGTCTTTCCGACGTGCCCCTAGTTCCGTTTTGGCTCGCCTCTTGCCCTGTCTTCCTCAGAAACTCCCCCCTAAGCCATGCTCCATATTGAAGCCCATCTAAATCTGGTTGCTTTGCAGTCCTTGATAGATCAAGACAGTTTCTTATATCGTGGCTCAGCAGTCCACAGTTATAGCAAAAATTAGGTAGATGTTCGTACTTGAAGTGCACTCATCGTGCCTCATCTCCCTCAATTGCCACTTTCTTCCCTTTAATAAGCTTTTTTGTGACATCCATACGCACCCTCACTCTTAGATATCTCCCCCATTGAACTCCAGTGTCTGCCACATCAACCTCCATCACTTCTCCAAACGTTTCTCCAATTGCTCTTCCTGTTTCTCTCGTTTTGCTCTGAAGGGGCAGATTATGGATTTGAATCCAAAAGGGAAACCATTTTAAAGAGATTTCCGTTGGTGCTTGTTCTCCTTCAAACTCTTGGAGAAGGATAAGCTATTTTTCATAGCTCCATGGACTCATATCCAAGACTTTCTTTTTATCTTTTTCATCACCGAACTCAACAATGAACATTTCCTCTCGAATTTCCATGATCTGTAAGCCTTTGTTTGGTTTCCAAACCATTCTTAAGTTCTTTCTAATTGCATCGAGTGCAATGCTCTTTCTTGATAGTATTTTCATTACTAAGCAGTTTTTCCCAAGTTCCTTTGCTACTTTAGTGCTGTTGCTTGCTAGAACGACACTCTCGTCCTCCTCTTCTGTGAAGGAAAACTTCTGCCATAATGCCTTTAATTCGTCTTCCATCGATTTTTTCACTGACCTCACCCATGGGGGTCACAAAACTCTTGCAAGGGCAAGGCCTGCAAGACTTACACTGCTGCTACACGCTGAGAAGCATGAGAGCACTTGTGATATAAAAAAAATTCTAGCTACTAAAGGAAGAAAAAAAATTACAAACCTCTCTTGAAATTTGAGATAATGACACTTCACCCACCTTAAGGAAAATGACACCCCTCCCTTGAAGTTTGAGAGAATCAATAAATTAGTTTTTTTTTTCTTAATGGGTCCTGTGGGAGGGAGGGGTTCAAACCAAGAAATGAGGTCCATAGATCCAGTCCTAGGAAAGGCAAAGGCCTATTCAAGCACCAATCAAAGCCTGACATATAGGCAGAGTTTGAGGAAGTCAGACTTGAACATAACGCTAATTCAAGCAAAATGTGCGAATAGAGATCTGATGATGGGATGCGGACGGACCATTTGTCCAAGGAGCCGTAGCACCTCAGGATGTGCCAGCTATCCACCTACACCAAAAAGTAAAGCACTATGGAAGACAACAGAGTCGGAAAATATCTGGGAAGGTGGTCATCACCTCCACATTCAATACTCTGCACCAACTGAGCTAGCCGCATTTATAAGGAAAAGACACATGAACAGTGACTTCACAGCTCATTCTCTCTACCACCTCTAGAAGGGTCCTGATGGGACAAGCATCCAAATTATTCCCCTGAGATGTACAGATGGAGGGCTGAGATGCAATGGAAAGAACTATATAAGGAAAGGAACCCCTCTAGAAAAGAGGATGAACATTTTACAAACTGAGAGAGAGAGAGAGAGAGAGAGAGAAAGAGAGAGAACTAAAGATCCTATTGTAAAAGAATCAGCTTTGACTGTTAATGAACAACCCCTCCTTGGACTTGCCCGAGGAAGAATTTACACTGAATCTATGCCTCTATCGTTCATGTTAATTGCGTTAGTCCTATTATCCTCAAGCTTGTAATTTACTTAGCATTGCAATTGTACTCAAATAGCCCACTCTCTTACAAATTTATTGTATTAGGCTTAAAGTACTGGGTTCCACTATTCTAAGTGGGTTTGGGCTATCTTTCAAGTCCTTACAGGTCCGTTTGGATAAGCTGTTTTAAAATGTGCATTTAAAAAAAAACGTCATTTTTAAAACGTGTGCTTTGAGAACAGTTTTTAAAACCACTGATAAACATGCATTTTTAAAACATCCATTTGCAATTTCTTGACTTCAAAAATGTGCTAAGCACAAGTTCTCCATCTTATTTCCATAACCCAACCCTGTAATTGCAATTATCTTCTACTAGTCGCAAATCCACGCGATGCGTGGAAATAAATAATTATTTTGTAATTGTAATTGTAATATGATGTATAATTTGTTCTCTCTAAAAATTAAACAATTGCTATCCGGTGCAATTAGGTCTACTTCAGTACACTTTGGTCTCATTCGGTCCAATTTGGTCCACTTGGTCAATTTCGGTCCCTTTCGGTCCATATTGGACAAATTGGGACTTAAATTGATTCTTTTATAGGTTTCCTTTTCAAGTTTAGCTCCAAAAAAAAAAAAAAAAAAACACTTAATTTTTGGGTTGAAAAGTATGAGATTTTATTATATCTGGGCTAAACTCTTTAGTTTTGAATTAAAAAATACAAACAAAATAAACATTAGAAATTAGAAATATGGGCCCTAAAAATGCAATAAAAATGATAAATATTCAAAAGTATTATTTGGTCCACGTTGGTCCATTCTGCCTATTATGGTTCTATTTAGTCCACATTGGTCCTATTTGGTCCAATTTGTCCTATTTAGTCAATATTGGTCCTATTCGGTCCACAATGGTCCTATTTGTTCCTACTTGGTCCACATTGTTCCACTGTCCTATTCAATTCACTTTGGTCCTATTCGGTCCTTCTTGTTCCCATTTGATCCTTTTTTGTCCATTCGGTCCACTTTGTTCCATTTGGTCCATTTGTGTTCACTTCGGTCCATTTAGACCACTTCAATTCATTTTGGTCCACTTCGGTCCATTTTTGTACACTTGCCTACAGAGAAAAGACATGTTTAGGTTGAGAGTACCTATTCTAAATCCAAATTTATTATATATATATATATATATATCTCAAACTTGTAATAACTAAAATTCTAAGTATAGAATTTATTATTGCTACACTTTTGTTGAGCCACAATAACATAGCATTTCAGTCTACTTCGGTCCAACTAAATTTAAGTGAAAGTCCTTTTAAACATTAAGACTACGAATATACAAATCTAATATTTATGGCAGATACTCATTTATTTTAACATCATTACTTTTAAATGAATTGCATGAGGTTGATTATACATTCAAGCAAAAAATAATAAAATAAATAAACAAATATATGTGTTTGTGTGTGTGTGTGTGTGTGTAACTGGACTGAATTGACCGTATGGACCAAATTGGATCAAATAGATCTAACTGGACCAAATTGGACCGAATTGATCGAAGTGAACTGAATGGACCAGATTGGACGGAACAGGACTGTATTGACCAAAGTAGACCAAATTGGACTGAATGGGCCGAAATGGACTGAATAGACCTAACTGGACCGAATTGGTCAAGTCAACCATATGGACCAAATAGACCTAACTAGACCGAATAGACCTAAGTGGACCCTACAGACCGAATTGGACCAAGTCGACCTAAGTGGACCGTATAGACCAAATTGGATGGAATAGACCTAATTGGACCGAATTGGTCAAATTGAACCGAATAGATGGAAGTGGACAGAATTGACCAAAATAGACCAAAAGAACTGAATTGACCAAAGGAGACCGAACTAGACCGAATAGAGCTAACTAGACCGAATTGGCCAATAAACCGTATGGACCAAATTGGACCGAATAGACCTAGGTTGACCGAATGGACCATGTTGGATCAAATAGACCTAAATAGATGGAATGGACCAAATTAACCTAAGTGGACTGTATGGATCAAATTGGACCGAATAGACCTAGGTTAACCGTATGGACCAAATTGGACGGAACAGAACCAAATTAGACCGAATGGGATTGAATGGACCGAATAGGACTAAATTGACCGAAGTAGACCAAATGGACCTTTTTTTTTTTTTTGCTGTTGAGAATCAGAACTAATTGAATTGAAGTGGATTGAAGTAGACCGAATTGGACCAAAATTGACCAAAGTGAACTGAAGTAAATCGAATCGGACCGAATTGATGAAGTGGACCGAATGCCGATCTGTTATTAGCATAGCCAAGATTGTGTTTTGATATAAATTCAAACTCTTACTTCCAAAATAATCAAGTATTAACTCAAACAAAAATCAAACCAAAACTATAAGAAAGAAAAATATGCTACTTGTAATGGGAAACTAAAAAATACAACACCAAAATGTATAAACCCAATATAAAGTTTTAAAAAATCACAATGATTCATCAATATAAAGAAGAATTGTAAGAAATAATTAAAAAAAAAATGAAGAGAGAGAGAGAGAGAGAGAGAGTAACCACGTTTCAAGAGAGAATGTGAGAGAATAATAAGAAATTTATAGAAAATAATATGAGAAGAAAAAAATTAAAAAGTAAAAAATATTGTAATAAACACCAAATTATCCAAGTCATGTTATGTTATATAATAAAATAGCATTATATTCTTATATGCTATCTTTATATATAATGCAATAGGATAATATCTATGAAATCAAATGGAAGAAAAAAGATAACAACTTAAAAACATAACTTAAGTAGAGTTTCAAATAATACAAAAACCAATCAACTTAAAGTAGAGATGAAAGAAAAATCTTTAAAAAAAATCCACCAAAAAATAAAAATTTGAGAGAGAGAAATAACCTTATGTGTGGGAAAACTATGTATAGAATGAAATTGAGAATTGTAAATTTATAATAAGAGGGGGATAAGAAAAGCCAAAAATAAAGGAAGATAGAGGGATTGAGGAAAAGTGATATTAAGATAGATAGTAGTGGGGAGATGAAAATATAAAAAGGATAAGAAAAGTTGGTAAAAGTATAACATTAAGTTGGAAAATTAATAAGAGAGAAAAAAAGAAGTTAAAAAAAAAAAAAAAGAGAGAGAACATTGGAAATGGGTGGATAATGTGGTGGCTCAATAGAAATATAACAACAATAAATGCTACACTTTAGCTTTTAGATATATATAAATATACATTTGCCTTTGTTCGTTCTAATAGATGAATAAAAATCAAGCAGACATATATGTAACATATACACTTACAAGAAAAGTTAGTTTTTGACTTTTTGTGTGTAGAAAGGCACTGAAATCACCAAATTTCAAATGCATTAGTTTTGTTGCTTTTCCTTTCTTAAGGGTTCATTTGCCATTGATGTTAGCTAGATGTTTAAAAAAAATCTATTTAAACAATAGCTAGATGCATGAGTGCATGGATACAGTGGCAGTGCATATATGAAGTGGAATACTCCACAAATTTTTTCCTTTCTTTTGGATAATTAATCTTTTACAAATCTTATACAAGCAGGCATCCTACAAAAGATCTGCTATCAATTCTGTTCCTCATTGAAAATTTCTGTAACAAACACACACTGATGCTGAAGCAAGATCTTAACTGTGGATTGTTTTGTATATAGCAGAGAAATTGAAGGACAAAGAAGACAGAGAGAAAGAGTGAGAAAATGAGAGAGAAAGAGGAAAAGAAAGAATTAAGAAACTGAGAGTAATTCTTGCTTAATTATCAACAGAAGTGTACATCAATATTTATAGCACAAAGCCTTGGGCATAACTGTGTAATAACAAACCCACATTATACGGATCTAATCCGTGATTTTAGGAGAGAGAATTTAGTTACAACTGAATTTCTCGCCTAAAAGAAACTCCAACCTGTTCTAACAGAAACGATATCGTTTGATGACTTAAAACTGTGCACGTAATACAAATGAAACGGTGCGTTCTAATAAATACATTATAATGAAAACGGCACGTTTTGCTATTCATCTATATATATATATATATAAAACCGAAGCCTTTGAAGCTCTCACAATTTTTCACATCATCACTATTTTCTTTTTCTTTTTATTTTAGATTCTTTTTATTTTAGGTTTTATATCTTATATAGAATCCACCGGAAAAATAATAGACAAAAGTTTGAATTTTTATTAATATTAATAATATTGAAAAACGTATACAAACTTGGAGGCCTATTTAAGGGCTCCATAAAACTTGATGGACAAGAAAATATATTCTAAAATAAGCCATAATTAATACCTAACCATAATAGAAACTAAATTTGACCAAAAAAAACATTAAAAGAACCTAAAAACAAGGAAATAAATCACCTAGACCTAAAATAACGTTTTTTGCATAAAAATACAAAAATTAAATAATTACAAAAATTAAATTGTAAATTCTATCCTACATCAACTTATCACAAAAATCATCATCTATATTTATTATTATTATTATTATTATTATTATTATTATCTATATATATATATATATATAGATAATTATAATTTTTTAAGATACCTCACGTTAGAATTAAAAAAAAAAAAAATGACTCACTTTAGGTTTGAATTTTTTTTTTTTTAAAAGGACTCACCAAAAAAAAAAAAAAAACTTTAGGATTAAGAAAAAAAGAGAGAGACTCCTGGTAGGACTCTCTTTTCTCTCCTTAAAACCCTAGCAATTACCATCTCAAAACCCTAAACTCAACTTCACTTTAAGATTAAAAAAATAAGAAAGAAAGAGACTCACGTAAAAAAAAAAAAAAAATGTAGGTTTTGTCTTTTTTTATTTGCTTTCATATGTGCCTGAAATTTTCATTCTATCTTATGGTTTTATTATGTTTAGAATTGATTTTCTTATAAGTATTTGGGTTAATCTCTATATTTTGATAGTGTTTTTATAGGTTTGGTTTTTGGGTTGAAATTCTAATAATTATTTTATATTGTATATGGCAGATTAAGCATCTCTATTTTTTGGAGAAAAATCAAAGCTACAACCTATGTCTTCCAGCTCAAGGTGTGGTAAATTTTTATATGTTCTTACTTTATTGATAATTTTTATTTGGGTTCATGTGATTTTTTGTTTTTTTATTAAAGTTTTGATTTTTGGTTGATTAATTATTTGTTTGAATTAATTTCAATTAATTATTTGTTTGGATTCAACGTAAAAGATAATGGAATTAAGTGTTATAAATTTGATAATGTTCCATGTTTTGAATTGTTTATATTATTTAGACTCATGGTAGGACTCTCTCTTCTCTCCTTAAAACCCTAGCAATTACCATCTCAAAACCCTAAACTTAATTTCACTTTAAAATTAAAAAAATAAGAAGGAGAGAGACTCAACTAAAAAAAAAAACGTAGGTTTTGTCTTTTTTATTTGCTTTCATATGTGCCTGAAATTTTCATTCTATCTTATTGTTTTGTTATGTTTAGAATTTATTTTCTTCTAAGTATTTGGGTTAATCTCTATATTTTGATAGTGTTTTTGTGGGTTTGGTTTTTGGGTTGAAATTTCTAATAATTATTTTATATTGTATACAGCAGATGAAGCATCTCTATTTTTTGGAGAAAAATCAAAACTGCAATCTATGTCTTTGAACCCAAGGTGTGGTAAATTTTTATTTGGTATATTATATATGAATTTTTTGAATTTGAAGGGTTTTGTTTGGTTTTGAAGTAGAATTTGGGGATTCTATAAAATTTGAAAGGTTTAAGTTTTGGGGTATTTGGTGTTTGCGTCTTAGTAGGTTGCTCTTAATTCTTTACCTTATATGTTTTTTCTTTATTGAGAATTTTTATTTTGGGTTCATGTGATTTTTTGTTTTCTTAATTAAAGTTTTGATTTTTGGTTGATTAATTATTTGTTTGGATTAATTTCAATTAATTATTTGTTTGGATTCAACGTAAAAGATAATGGAATTATGTGTTATAAATTTGATAATGTTCCATGTTTTGAATTGTTTATATTGTTATTAATACGACTAAATAAGCTTTGTTTTTATCTTTGTAGTTTATATCAGTTTTGAGTGTGTGTATATATATAACTTTTGAGAATTTTGCTTTATTAATTTAAGAATTGTAAATTACTTTGTAGGTTTCAGTAACTATGTACCTGCAGTGAGACATTGACAATATAAGCATATATATATGGTATTAACATTTTATAAAAATCTTTTTTACAACCCAATAACATTCTACGTTAGACAACACTTCTAAACTAATGAAAAGCATAGAAGTTAAATATTTATTCCCATTGTATTTTATTTAATTATGACAGACCCATTTTTTTTTAAACGCTAACTAGCAAAATGTATATAATATGCATATTATTAACCCAATTTTCTATTTCTAAATTTCTTAGATTTTATTATATCAATCTTTTTTTTTTAAAATTCTTGGTGGGCAAATCAATCTCTCACTAATTCTTTTACCTTAACGTGATGTTGGTTAATTGTCATTTTATTTAACTATCCCGTGCATCGCATGGGTTAGTGACTAGTATTATATATAATAAAAGTTGGGCTTAGACGCTGTGATTGTGCCAAGTGGTAGCACCAAATTGTAGAAATTTTTTTAGATTTTTAGATTTTAAGAAAAAATATATATAAGTTTTCTTCAACTAAAATTTCTAAGTGGATATAATTTTTCTTCAACTACAATTCCTAAGTGGATAAAAATCCAAAAAGATCCAGCAGTATTCTAAGCAGATAAAAACAAAAATCATAACAATTAAAAGCCAACAAAAAGCCGGTGGTTATGTTAATCTAAAAGACCCAGCAGTCTTTGGGTAACGTACGTGGTGTATGGTGCTAAAAGACCCAGCAGTAGTTTTTTTTTTTTTTTTTTAGGGAGACCCAGCAGTAGTTTGGTAATGTGCTGCTAAACATTAAACCAAATCAAAATAAAATTAAATATTTGCTAAATATTAAAAGACCCACCAATTAGCATATCACGTGGTAGTTTAATTAGCTTTAGACTTTTTGTTCATATAAAATTCTTCAATGTGGAGTATATATATATATATATATATCAAATAATTTATAATTAATACCCATCATACGGTTATTTTGTGCTATTCTTCTTTTCTTCTACCTACAATCTCTATTATTTTTCTTCCTTTACCTACAATCTTACAAGTACATTTTTGTTTACTCTACTTTTTTTTTTTTTTTCCCATCAAATTGAATGTATTTTTTGTATTTGTTTAGGTTGATTACAAATTTTGTAGTGTTTGACAAGGAAGCAGAGAAGTTAATTAAAGTGCCTGCAACTCTCCAATATGGAAGAAGAGGTAAATATATATTTGTATAATTATATTAACTGTATTATGTTACACTAATTGAAATCTTTTGTTTATGCTTCACCTATACATTATTGATGAAGTTATAATATTATCATTAGTACATAATGACATATTGATCATAGGAAACAACAAAAAGAGGGGCTAACAATGGAAATGAATTACTTGAAGAAAAAATCTGTGCCTAAGTAAAGAAAAGAAAGATTGTGAAGAAGTAAGTACAATTGCACAAATAAATATTATTTGGTTATTTTTTAAAATTTCACACAATCGTTATTTTCCTAAAGAAGAAAACAACTTCTGTATTGTTTCTGTTTTGCAGAGAAATAAAAAAAGAGAAAGTGGAAGATCAAATAGAAGTGTTAGACGATTAGAGAACATATAAAATATTTAAATCAAAGACTAGTTTCATATTTAGAGTTTTAGATTGTTTTCATTTCAGAATGATTTGAGTTTGGAAAATTTTACTTTTAAGTTATTGTATATACGTTAATTCAGTTTAAAGTTATATTTCGGATAGGTCGACTTACTTTATTGTACACGTTTTCGGTGTTGCATTATTTTTTGACAAATGTGTTAATGTGCTAATTTTCTTTCATAAAAATATTTCCATTCATGTGTAGAGAAATGCTAAAATAACAGTCACGAAAGCTGTGAATTCAACCAACAAAAGACAAAGAATCACTATTCAATTATTATTTTCATTTTGTTTATTTTCTTTAGTGTTATTATTGGTTTTTTGTCTTCATGTGATTTTAATTAATGAATTCAAAACATTCGAAAACATTGTCAAGTTTCTAAAGGCTCCTACTTTGTTTTTGTATTTTGTTTTTATTAAATTGATTAGGTTTTGTGTATTGGTTGCCTTTTGTTTAAACTAATTTTCTTAGCTTTGATCTAATTTATATACTTAGGGTTAGGGTCTTAGAATTAATGATTAAATATGGTTAGAATTAATAGATTAATTTTAACAATTTTCTTATTTGATTTTTATGTTACATTAAATTATCAAGATGTTCTACATGTGTATTCTTGAATTATCAACTTTAATTTTAATTTATAATATTATCAAATTATATTAATTTTAGATTTATCAATTGTTTAGTACTTTTTTTAAAAAAATAATTATCTATTTAAAATTCAATTTAGAATTATCAATTTAATTTAGTTTTAGGAAGAAATCTTACCTCTTATTTTAGTGGGATAATTATTTACATTTGATAATTTTTTTTTTTTATCTTTATTGAATCTATTAAAATATATAATTAGTTATACATTTATTTTAAAATTTTTTTATAAAACCGTGCAACGCACGGGCCTATAACTAGTATATATATAAAACCGAAGATTTTGAAGCTCTCACAATTTTCCACGTCACCACTATTTTTTTAAAAAAATTCTTTTTATTTTATTTATTTAAGTTAAAATTTTTTTAAAGAGAATTAACCTGACTATTCTATATATCTCTCCCGATTCCCCTCCTAATGCAGAAGAACTCTCTCTCTCTCTCTCTTTAAATCTCTAACCTTCCCCCAAATCCTTAACCTCACGCACGAAATCTCTTCCATTTAAAAAAAAAAAAAAAAATCCTAACGCTAATGCAGAAAGAGACCTAATGCAGAAGCACTCCCTCTCTCACTCTAAATCTCTAACCTCTATGGGCTATGGCATTTCTACTACAACGTTTTCAAATATATTGATTGGACTGGCTCAATATATTCCGAGAATGGTCAGGATCGAGACGTAACGCCGAAATCCGATCAACATAAGCCAAAGAGGAGCGGAATGGGCGATGATTGTTGTGAACCTTTGCCACAATCCGTTGGTGCGAAAAAGGCGCTGGGGCTAGGGTTGAGGCTGTCTCTTTCGAAGCCGAGGAGGAGCCAAAGCGAAAGCGATGATTGCTCTGAACCATTGTCACAGTCCCAAGGTAAGTTTAATTTATTAGTAAATTTGTAATTAAGCATATTCAGATCAGGGTTGGGTTTTTGCTTTGTTGTGTAGGCAATAATATACATCTAAATCCTTGTAAAAGGCAAAAGATAGCTAAAGTTAAAGAATTGCAGAGTAAAAGATCATTCTCATTGATTTCCACTTTCATTAAGTGTTGTTTCTCTTACCCATACACAAGCTGTTTGATAAAATTCCTACGTGATTTTTTGCTGTTGTCCTAGAAGTCATAATACATGGAGAGTGGTAAGGAGGATGATAAGTAGGGAATGTGATGCTATGTTGTTTATTTAATCAGGGGTGAGATGTTTTGTTAGCCTTATTTTCTCAATGTCATATGTTTGATATTGGGATTGGAATTGATGGTGAGATTTTGATATGATTCCCTTTAAGAAGTAGGTTTGATTTTTTTAATGATTTATTTCATGGTGGGTTTGTGCATTAAGATTAGAGTTTGTTACCCTTAATAACTTCAAAAGAATCAAAGCTTTTAGAAAGTTTTATTGGCATTGATGGTGAGATAGGTTTATATAGTAGAAAACAACATTTAGATAGTTTTGGTAATAGTTGATAGTATTGTACAGATGCTTTTTGTTTTTGGCTGGGCTTTAATCTCTTTTCTCTCTCTCTCTCTTTTTTTTTTTTTTTTTTTTTGGTAGATTAAGCATAGATCGTTTCATTAGCTTGCAATCCAGCAATTCAATATGCAAGGTATTTGATGAGGATAATTTTTCTGTTTCATGGACTGAAAACTATGGCGGCAATTTTTCTCTCATCTTAAATGGAAAGATTTATATACACAGATGTTCTTTGTTAACTTTTACTATTCTGGATTAAAATGATAAAGAAAAAAAAAATAATGTACCTCGAGCCATATTTTAAATAGAAGGTGAAACATATCCTTTTAATTTGGAGTGTGTACATAAAATATTTTAACTTCATAACCAAACTTAGCTGTTTATGTGGTATCAAAAATACATAGGTACCTACAAAAACCTCATTCCATGTTTTCAATTTTTAGGCACAAAGGAGCTTGCGCAGGCCTTGAGAGAGAAAAAACAACCCTTGGTAATATTGAAGCTGGTGTTGCTGTAACATGGTACTCTCTTTTCTTTTTAAAATTCTCTCTTTTATATAGTCTTTTGGAAGTTTTGCAATGATTCATGACTATTGTCCTACTATTTTAAAGTAGAGTAAAAGATCATTCTCATTGATGTCCACTTTCATTAAGTGTTGTTTCTCTTACACATACATAAGCTGTTTCATAAAATTCCTAAGTGATTTTTTGTTGTTGTTCTAGAAGTCATAATACATGGAGAATGGTAAGGAGGAAGATAAGTAGGGAATGTGATGTCGTGTTGTTGATTTAATCAGGGTGAGATGTTTTGTTGGCCTTATTTTCTCAATGTCATATGTTTGATATTGGGATTGGGATTGATGGTGAGATTTTGATATGATTCCCTTTGAGAAGTAGATTTGATTTTTTTAATGATTTATTTCACTGCGGGTTTGTGCATTAAGATTAGAGTTTGTTACCCTTAATAACTTCAAAGGAATCAAAGCTTTAGAAAGTTTTATTGGCATTGATGGTGAGATAGGTTTATATAGTAGAAAACAACATTTAGATTGTTTTGGTAATAGTTGATAGTATTGTATAAATGTTTTTTGTCTTTGGCTGCATTATTGTAATAATGATTTATCATATTGATTATTAGTCTATGGACTGGTGTCACTTTGGAGCTTTAGGGGCCTCTGCTGGGCTGCTATTGTTGTGGACTAGAAGAGTAGTAAAGAAAGTTGATGGGGCTGTGGGAATTATTCAATTTATGTAAGTTCAGATGTGTGGATGATCAATACAAATCGGTGTTTCAAGGGCCTATGGCCCCAATTCTAAGCATGATTAGATCATATGAGTTAGACCCTGATGGAAAGGTTTCCATAGTAGCCTTAGTGAATCGTTTGCAGGTTCTGACTATTGAATCTTAGTTTGATATGTATGTCATCAAAACTCAATATTATACCAACTGAAACGTTTAACTTAATTTCCAAACCCATGTCCTTGTAGGAATCAGCACTTAACCACCTTAAGAGTGTATGGCTGCTTGCCGATGGTTTTGGTTCAACCCTAGAGATGCATAGAAGGGACCTGATATGGGTGGCCTATCGGTTGCAAATTGAGGTGGACCGTTGGAGTTCATGGTATCCTTTACAAGCTTTTTCCGATTATATCCATTATTATAATTATTGTTTAGCAAATAACACACATGATTCAAATTAAAGAAAAAAATAAATTACACAAAACAAAATAAAAAAATAAAAAAGAGTTACATGGTTCGACAATTGCTTAAATAAACGGATGGCGACATGAAGAAAGTTTAGCCATAGAAATTAGAAAGATTATAATAGTAGCACAAGCTGTGATTCTGCACTTGCTTGATATTGAACAGGCAGCTGAATCCTTGAATGGGATAAGAATGGAAATGACTGATGCTGCCTTTCCTCTTTTAAAAGGTATGTCCCTTATCTTGAGAGCTAATTCTAGGTAGGTAGAATTATTCTCTTCCCTCAGGTTCTTCATTCATGTCATGAATATGGTTCAATAGATGTGGTTGCTACCACAGACGTTGTTGAAGTGTGTAAAGATGTCAATATTGCCGTTACGCTTGGTGGATACCCACAGAAGGAAATTACATTAAGGAAGGATATGTCTACAAAAGAACCATTAGTGAAATAAATAAAAAAAAATTTATGTGGGGCTTTGATAATAAGGTAAGAAAAAAGAAAACCTTGAACAATAATATTGTGTCCTTAACATTGCTTTATGTAATATAGACTTGCTTTTGCAAAATTTAACTATAAAATTATGAGTTAATTGATATTCATTAATTAAATGGAAAAGAATTTGTTTTCCAAATACAACTAAATGACTATAATCTCAAGTATAGATGGGAATTCTTCACCGTCAAGAAAGTTTTTGAATCTTTTGAAGAAATTGACAAAGCAATTCAGCTTGATAAAATGATAGAAGTACGTATTATTTAATATAACAAAATTACAAATTTGATTTTTAACTTCTATATGTTGTAATACATTTCTCAACCTGTTCTATTGCCAGTCTTACATCAGCTATACCTCAAATGAATGTAACAACAAATTATCAAGTGAACAAGATAGTGATTTTACAAAGTTTTAAAAAGTTTATGTTCAAAGTTATGTACAACTCACACCAACATCAGTAATCAAGGAAAACAAAATAGCATATTTAGTGACTTCTACGAAGCAACAAAGGAAGAAGATACAAAGAATACTTTAAAGTTGTCTTTCAATTTATTTGAAATATTGATTTAGTTCTTTAAATTTGTGTTTCTTACATTTAATGGATAATTGAGGATGTCAAAGATTTGATTCTTCATTTTAATTTAAACTTAAGTTTGATTTCTATTTTTCATTATGTAATTTGATGTTTCATATCAACAATTAAAGAGGAAGAGAAAAATAATAGTTTACATTCATATACAATAGCTTTCCCGTGCATCGCACGGGTTTGCGACTAGTTCAAACAACAACGGTAACTCCCAAATCCTTGTCTTCAACCTCCAGCTCTGTGATCAAACCCTAAATCAGAATCATTGGAATGTTTATGCTTTGCTCTGGAGCTTGCGCTAGACCGCTGATCACTATTATCATCAACAATGTATGACTTAAATTATACACAGTAAATTGGAGAATATATGGATGAAATTGTGAACTCGGAATTTCTTGGCTTGAACTCCATGACTAGCAGGCTCTATTTATTTTCTTTTGTTAGATTTAAAATTCCATAACACTTGTCACCGTACTTAACCAAGCATTACATACAAAGCACCCTTAGTGATATTAAGCCATATGCATGAGCAAGATCCTTTTTAAGGAGACCACACCTTGAAGTGCTACTTGAACCTTTTTTTTTTTTCCAATTCTTTTTTTCTGGATTTGTTTCAACAATTCACTCAGAGAAAGACATTTCTAATTTCCTGAAATTTTATAGAGGAAATCAGATCGATTGATTGTATTTAGATCAGGTATTCAGGTTACATGTGTAAAATCTTCACCAATGTACAGTCTTTTCTGGCATACTGTTATATATGCTTTTGCTGCTATCCTCCAACCACCAATTTCGAAGATACTTATTTATCTGAGTGACTGATATGATATATATGGATTTCCTCAAATTCAGGATTTACCTGCTTCCAGTGGTAACATGCAAGTAAGTTTCGATCCTGGAATTTGACATTTTTACCTAAATATAAACCCATCAATTTATACCTTTTCCATTTCTCTTATAGACAATGGGTCGTGACAAGCGATTAGAATATGCTGGGTCATTCCAAAATGGCTTTTTCTTTCGGCTTCTCTATTATGCAGGAACCCAGTATCCAATACACAAAGGGAGCAAACTTAGACACACACACAGAGACCCACACATGCACTCAATCAAATTTTAGATGTTTAGCAAATTTTATTTGCTAAAGAAAAATGTGTTGTGCTCTTATAATTCTTCCAATCAGCAATTATTAAGTTCCAATCATCTTACCCTTGGAAAAAAAAATCCGGTTGTAATTGTATATCTGGTTAAAAAAATATGGGAAATGTTGCTAAAAGCTCAAATTACATGTTCATTTATGACCTTGCCAGTACATTCATCAGAGAGTGCTGAGGCCTGAGAACTGAAGAAACATTGTAAAGGTGCATTTTGCAAAATTTCTTTCAGATGTATGTTGTTATCTTGAAAATGTGTTTCAATCTGGAGGTCAATGGCAAGATTATTTTTGTTACTTGGTATACTTCTGATACCTTTAGTGGTAATATGGTGATTAAGATCAGTGTAAAAAGGAAGCTATTTGCAAACCTCTGTCACATGCTTCACTCTTTTCCTGTTTTTTTATTTTATTTTTGGGCTGAATCCATGTTTTACTTTAATAAAATAAAACAAGCCATCTCGGTTTAGTTTACATTAGCATTGTTCGATCCCTTGTATAATTAAGGGAAAATTACATTTTTCTGTCCCTTCATTTAGGCCATGTTTTTAATTTGGTTCTCAAGTTTTTAATAATTCATTTTGTTGTTGTACTTTAAAATTTGCAGTCATTTGGGTCCTGTAGTATCTTCACTTGAAGACCAAAATGGTAGCAAATTAAAAATAGGAGCAAAAATGAACTTCTAAAAATTTGAGGACCAAATTGATAATATCCCCAAAATGTAGGGATGAAAAAATTAATTTCCCTTATGATAAATGTGGGCTGCATAATGGTCCACTGAAATTGGCCCAGTCACAACAAGGTTCGATCATTGCTTTTAAAGGCCTCAAGACCAATTCTTATAAAATAATGAATAGAAATAAGAACAATACAGTTAGAGACTATAAAAGTTCACAAAGAAAATTCTTAATTTACATTGTACTAGCAATGTAAGATTTCCAATAGACCAACCACAGTTTACAACAAAAAGGAAAATCCTACTAAAGAGTGTCTTTAGAAGTGAGCTTTAAAGGATATGATAATGTCATGGTGAATATGATGATTCAAAATTTCCAATCCCAGCAACTATAGACGATAGTGAATAATAATAATAATAATAATAATAGTCTAATGCGACATGCAAATTGGAGTCAACTAGTGACCCAGTCAAGAAATTAAAGGATCTTTTTCCCATTATTAAACTTTTTTATTTATTTATAGTATTTTGGGGACTAAATAATAGAAGAATTTTACCAGTTTCTGAGGTAGGCACCATGTTGCAATTTGCAAATGTCAACTTGGAATTTTGAACAGCCGAACTCTCTTCCTAGCTAGAAGTCTTGATGCCAAATAATAAGATTATTAAATTTATGGTCTAATATCTATGGTTTTCTGCTTCACATATTTCTTTTCAATACTAATTATTTGCTTATTCGATTCATTCAATATGAGTTTACAAACATCTTATTATATTTTACATTAAATGATAATGACTTCGTTGATTGTCTGGTATAGACTAATTGTGAGTCTAATATATTTTGAATATAATACAATATTTTCAATTCAAAAATATAATATAAGCTTTATATGGACAACATAATAAAAGCTTGATAACACAGTTATTATAAGATTCCCAAAAAAGTAGATACACAAAAATATAAGGAAATATACATTCCATAAGATTCTCCTAATTTATTATTATTTTGAACAATACATGGGGTGCTTATTTAAATATATTTATCATGATCAACTACTTATATATCTCCAACTTTTATTATGAGAGGCCATGCATTGTCAACTTCATCTGACTCAAAATACAAAAGTAAACATATATGAATTATTATGTTCTTTTTTTTTTTTTTTATGGGAATTATTATGTTCTTATTCTCGCAAGTTATACATACCTAAAGCAAAAGAAGTATAAAGTTTGTTCATTTGGACACACCGAACAAGATTAACAGAGACTGATCCCGCATCAAGATTAGCTATTGTGGCGAAAGCGGGTAGAGAGAGATTAATAATTGTTGTAGCACCTGGATTATAATCGATGATTCTAACAATGACGGCTTCATTTGTACCGTGGTTTACAGGCCCAGTGCATACGACCTCATATAATAGCCCGCATGCTGCCCCATTGTCCCATAATTCATCACCTACCCCAGCTACGTAGTAACCTTCGTCTTGATTTCCAAAGCATGCAGAGGCTATCAATAGATAACAAAACATTATTAAAGCAAAGGTTAAGTTAATAGAGAGTTTCTCAATTGATTTCTTTGTTATTTCATGGGAAGCAAACTCATTGCAACCACTCTAATGTTATAATAATTGACCCAACTAAAACAAGTGAATTAATTTCAATTAAAATTCTAAAAAACAATAAACTAAGCAATTTCATGTACAGTTATATCTATGTTCTTGAAGTTTGTGATAACATGGATCGAAAAATCATTTGGATAAAACTTATTACACACTAGTGCGTATATACACAAGCATGTAATAAACACTGCCCCAAATCATTGTATTGACCATTTCATCAACGCTACCATTGGCATCTCCTTATACTCGTAATATTTTCTTCATCAACCTAAATGAAATTCAGTTGTTTGGGGTAACAACCATTTTGAACTGTAACATTCTATAAGATGTAGCAATTAACTAAACTTGTTGCATATAAATATACTCACGAACATAAGGACTATAGAAAGTGGCAACCCCAAAATAAGTACATTCAACTGAGGTGAGACATGTGGATATGGTCACCATTAACAAATAACGAAAAATTACACCCATATTTCTTTTTAGAAAAAACTCTAAACCGATATTATAACACTTCTACTTTGTGATTTCAAGAAGTAGAGTTTCCTCCAATTTATAGCGGCACCTTCAATTGTTATATGCCTTTTTTAATAGACTTGGAATGATTCAAATTTTCATTATTACTAGCAATGGGCCCACGTGATGCATGGATAGTGTTGTAAGCTGCTATACGAGATGATTATATAGAATATTCCAAATATTTTTGTAGGGATAAGGGCCCAAAATCATATATTGAGCCTTGGGCTTTGTCTAAAGACGATTAAACAGTAGTTAATAGTTTAAGCTCAGACCTTTATGAGCATGATATGACTGGGAAGGTGATCCGAGGAGGAATACCTCCTCGTACAAGCTAAATACGGACCAGATATGGATCCCATTGATCAATGTGACCTTCTAAGAAGCTCTAATGATAGGGACATACGCCATAAACATACAAGAAAGATGGGAACCCAAAAATATCTAAAGGAAAGCTGTTACCACCGCATTGAATGCACTGTAACTACTTTTCTGGTTGCATTTATGTGGAGAAGACCTCTGAACAGTGTTGCCTTGGTTACCGCAACTCACAGAAAACCAAAGAGAATGTCTAATGAGACAGGTACTCAAATAAGGGTTTAGATAATCAACAAGTGTAGGATCAAGATGGTCCAAATGGAGCTATATAATATAAGATACCCTCCATGAGGAAGGGGACGAGGGGGGGGGGAATAGAGAAGAGGCACTGTAACAATCTAAATTGCACTTGTATTCTATTTAATCAATTTACATGAAAACTTACCTCCTCAGACAATGAATTCATTCAGCTTTATGTTCCTTGTTCTTACTTAATCATCTTCTACATCCATACTAGCCATTGTCAAATTCATTAGTACCTAGTTCTTTAACCTACTTTCCACAAATTTATTGTATTGGGCTCACTGGGCCAACATCTCATACATCTTGGGTTTGGGCTACAAAACGTGTCCCTACAATTTTAAAGTAATAAGATGAAGTAGTGTTGTTTTTGTTTAATTAATGATGTAAAAAAAAAATAGGGGATGAAGAATTTAGTCTATAGAGTAAATGTCTAGTAAATTAGAAATTAGTTATTATTTAGTGTAACTAATAAGTTGATTGTTTGTTTAATCATTTTTTTTTTCTTCAATGCATTGGAGTTGGTATAAAAATTTGTGTAGTATCATGTTAATGTTTAGTTGGCCTCTGAAAATATTGTAGAAAATTTATGATCTCACATTTATGTTATTGAAGTATGATAGTGGTAGGTTAAACACTTAGTGAAAATAGTAATATCCTACTAATAGAATTTTATTATAATCCAAAATATGCAAAGAATGTGAGGTGGAAAGTTAAAAGAAAAATTACTTTAACAAAGCACCACATGGCAGGACTACATAATCTCCGACATGAAGTTTTTTCTTTCTTATATAAAATTTAAAAAAAAAAAAAAATTATGAAATACTTATAAATAAATATGTAATGCACACCTATAAATTATTAATATGTGTATTTACTCCATTAACATATTTATTGAACTAAACATAATTGCAAACTCTAATAAGGTGGAAGTCTAAATGCGAGGGTTTCAAGGAATGTGCCACTTTGCAAAACCTCATGCTCTCCCATGAGATCTCCACTATTATATGTACTAACTTGTAACCCGATGCATATGAATGAATACACTTAAAGATATACAATAAGATACATAATGTAATTCCTATATATATATATATATATAATTTAAATATTATTGATAGTCATTTTTATATTTTGTTAACTCTTTAAAAAAATTTGTAAGGATATTATTAGGTATAAAATATAAATTGTCCATATTTATTTATTTATTTATTATTGTGATGCACTTTTTTTTTTTTTTTTACAATTCATTTATTCTAAACTCTTTGGTTTTTATTCTTAATAACTCATTTGAATGAATATTTATGATGTGATCCCAAATTTGGTTCTAAAATTAAGAAATAAAACTTGTAAAGACGTTTGATGGCAGAGAAAGTTCTGTGAATATGAATGCTTGGGATCTCTGGAGAGCTTGAAGGTGCAAAATGGAGGGAGTGTGTGTCCCAGGTGATTTATATAGGGGGTAAAGTTGGATGGAAGTTACACCACTCGAAACCTAAGAACGAGTACCAGCCATTAGATCTACGCTTCGTCGTTGGATGCAGGGAACATCAAGCCGCCTGGAGCAATTAATGATGCCTCGCGAAGCACGAAACGTCAGTGACAATCATGAAATGCGCAAAACGGAGACTCCACACATGTGAACCAAGGAAATAAATGTTCTTGTCTCATAAAAAATCAAAACCTCGCATTTTCTCCTTGGATTAGGAGGAAAAGCCGAAGTTTTGAGGAGCTATTGTGAGGACAAAGGCCCAAAATGGGGTATTAGGCCTTAGACTTATCCAAGGGCATTGGCATGTCCGAGGAGGAATCCCTCTTCTGCTGCAATCAGAATAATTCATATATGAATTCTAGCAACGAGACTGACCTCCATAAGAACTCCAGTATCAGGAGTGTGCCTTTCAAACGCCTGAAAAGAAAAAGAACCTCGGAATGTCTAAGGGAAGTCTGCCACCTCCACATTAAATGCACTACCATTGCTTTTCTGGCCGCATTTATGTGGAGAAAACCTTTGAACAGTGTCTCCTTGGCCACCGCAATTCATAGAAGGCCAGAAAGGGGTGTCTGATAGAACAGGTACTCAAGTAATGGTCTAGATGATCGACAAGTGGAAGGCCAAGATCACTAAAAGGGGCCTATATAATGTGAGAGACCCTCCATGAAAGGGAGGTCCAAGAACTAAAAAAAGAACACTGTATTAAGGTGAATAGAACTTGTAATCCGTCCCCTTAGTCTATAAGAACATTGGCCTCCTCGGACAACACATACACTGAACCTTATATGCACTTTTCTTGCATAACCGTCTTACAAACCCATCTTAACCGTTGTAACACTGACTAGGGCCCAACTCTTTAACCCACTCTCTACAAATTCATTGTATTGGGCTCACTAACCCACAACCCCAGACTCGTTGGGCTTGGGCCGCCAAAACATGACCCTACAAAACTCTTTAAGAATAAATAATTTAAGACACATGGTACAGAATTGGAACTCTAATTTGGAATTCTAATTTGAGTTTCTCTCAGCTTCACCTATTATTATATATATAGACTAGTGTCATATATATGCACAAGTACAATTAAAAATAATCACAATTATATGATTTAAATCATACATTTTTTAAGAAGATGTTCAAACTATATATGGTATTAACTTACACTTTTTTTAAAGCCATATATTTCTAAAATATGTAACGGTTTCTCATATTTTATATGTGTGTGTGTGTGTGAGAGAGAGATTTAGAATTTAATTAGTTTTAGACTCTTTGGTTTTTACACCCAATAATTCACTTACTACAAAAATTAAAATTTTAGATAGACACGTGGCAGAAAATTAGACTCTAATTGAAATCCTATTTAGACTTAGACATTATACACATGTTTTAAATTATACAAATAATGTTATAAAAATTTTATGCATACCAAACACTAGAAAACATTTTCAAACTCATTTTCAAGGTCGTTACCAAACACCAGAAAGTGAGATAGTTTTCCAAGAAATGCTCTTTGGAAAATAAACTATTTTCCAGAAAACGTTAATGCTAAAACAAACAAAGCATTAGTTTACATTGTACTAACAATGTCAGATTTATGTTATGTACTAAACAAATGTGAGTTTGGCTTACCTCTAGTAATTTTTTAACTGGAATCTTTTTTTATTTTAATGAGACATTGCTACATTACCCACTAACTAAATAAAAGATAGAAATTAAAACTCACTGCTACTTGCTATTGTATATTTTAAATAAAAGGAGATATTCAGTTGAAAAAAGTACTAGAAATAAGCCAAACTCAACAAATATATACGATTTTTGTACATATTAGCGTAGTCTACAATGTAAGATCTACATTGACAGTACAGTATAAACCTATAATTATCCAGCTTACAATATTTCTGCCTACTATCTCGCTGACCACAATCTACTATTAAATAAAAGTGCTACGTCTATAATATTTTTATAATATTTTCACAACAAATTACAAGTGGTTAGTTGTTATTTGTTCAAATTTAAATTCAGCACTGAGATTACTTTTTTAACCCAACAATAACAACCAATAATAACCTGTCACTTAGAATTTATTGTAAAAATGTTGTAAAAATGTTATGGACATATCATTTCTCCTATTAAAATTATGATATTATTGTGAATTTATGTTACCTCACTCAGATGAGAAAAGATAAAATTAGACTATTCTTTTTACTTTTTTGAGGAATGATAAAATTAGATTATACTAATCTGCCAAATTAGGGTGTTTTGCTATTGATGAGTACAGGAGATTCTAAACTCTAAAGATGTAATGATGATAACATGACATAGATGACAATGATTGAATCAAACGTGTTGAACGAATATGCGGATACATAGTAAATTTTCAACAACAAAAATCCTACTAAAGATTGTCTTTAGATGTGAGGTTAAAGGATAAGATAATTAATGTCATGACGATGATATGATGATTCCAATATTGTTATTAAATTTATGGTCTAGTTTTCTATGGTATTGTTATCCATCGTTCTCAATTTCAGAATAATCAAACCAACAGCCAACAGATTTATAATCTTTCATTTTTATATATATTTGGGTAAAATGCAAATGACCCAATCAAACATGGAGTTGCAATATATTTATTGAGATGTATTCAAATTACACCTGGTATAACTCTTGTAAAGTTACACATTTTCTACACCGTAGATTTCTAAAAAATCTAACGGTTAAAAAAGACATCATTAAATATTATTTCTTTCCACTTTTGTCTCTCTCCTTATTTATTGTTTTTCACTTGATTAAAGAGCACTTGCCATTTTCAACAACCCACTTTTCAAATGAGTCATTAAACTCTCTCCACCTAACCCGTATTCTTCTTCTTCTACTATTCTCTCTCTCTCTCTCTCTCTCTCTCTCTCTCTCTAAACTCACCTCCTTCTCCTGCATTGACCCACACAATTTATTGGAGCTACATGTTAAATTTATTAGCTCGTTAAATTAATTCAAAATTATAATATAGTTTTAGATGTCAGTCCAAAACCAACTGAGGCCAAAAATTTTAACTTTTTTAGTGGTTATAAGTCCTCTGTCACTTGGCAATGAAGTGAGGGAGATCTGGTCTAAATGTCAATTTAGAAAACTAAACAAAAGACGTTATTTTTTTCTTGAGTCTTTCCTTAAAATTTTCTTTTGCTGTGTTTTTATCGAAAGGAAGCTCTAAATTTTCTTAGAAAACTATTGCTCTATCTGCTCTACTAGGTTCATCTTTAAGATTTGTCTTTTTCTTTGAAAAATTTCGTTTGGGTAAGTGTTAAATTGTTAATCTTTCGTATTTTTCACATGTAGTCTTTTGTGGATTTGGTGGCTCTAGGTATTGCATAAATCTTTCACATGGTTTCTATGCCCAGATTTTTCCAATACATTAGAAATCTACAGTCCATCTTTCTACTGAAAAGATAAGTATTAAACTTGAGGAAACAAAAAAGTTTTAGCTTTCACTTGCTTGTCAATGAAATGGGAGGCTTGGCCATGGTGGGATGCTCTTTAGTAGATTAGTATGGTTTCTAGGTTATTGAAAATGGCGTGTGCCTCTAATCAAGTGAAAAATAATAAAACATTAAATAAGGAGAGAAAAAAAATTGTTTGTATTAATTAGGAATGAGTTAGGAAGTAATAGCATTTAATGATATTTTTTTAACCATTAGATCTCTTAGAAATCTATGGTGTAAAAAAGGTGTAATTTTACCAGAGCTACACCAGGTGTAACTTGAACCCATCACATATTTATTTTGTGATATTTCCATTCCCTATACTTAGTTTCATGAGCCATTTTCGCTTGACAATAATGCTAGTATCATATAGATACATATTTTTTCACAACCATTTTATGTGATAGAAAATAAATAATAGAGAAAAAATGATAAGTCTATATAATAGTAATAGATAGTTAATCACAGTCTATCACGTAAGATGGTTGTGGCAAAGTGCGTATGATACTAACATTATTGTAACTAGTGACTTTGCAATAAAGAATTTTAACTAAAAAAAAAAAACTTTTTAGTGTTCAGAGGGTTTGACAATACATTGATAAAAAAAATTTACAATTTATTATACTTGTTTGATAACCAAATTCACCAAAACGTATTCACTCAAAATAGAGTTATAAAAAACACAATGATTCATCAACCTAAAGTGGAGTTGAAAAAAATAATAAAAATTTGAGAGAGAGAGAGAGAGAGAGAGAGAATACTCATATTTTTAGGAGAGCATGTGAGAGAGAATAAAAATTTACAGAAAATAAGATGAAAAAATAAAAAATTTAGAAACACATGTAGTAATAAACATTGTATTATTTAAGTCATGTTATATGATAAAATAACATTATATTGTTATATACTATCTCTATAATGCAATAAAATGGCATCTATGAAATCAATGAAAAAAATAAATACTTAACAACAAAAAACTAAATCACATCAACCCAAATAGAGTTCTAAAGAACACAAAAATTAATCAACATAAAGTAGAGATGCAAGATATATATAAAAAATAAAAAAAATCCACCAAAAAATTTATAAAAAAAATTAGGAGAGAGAGAGAGAGAGAGAAAATAGCATTTTTGTGTGCAAAAATTATTCATAGAATGAGAGAGAGAGAATTGCAAATTTCTAGTAAGAGGGTGGGAAAAAGCAATGGTGGCTCCAGGATTTTTTTTCTAGGGGAGTCAACAGTGGTGAAGGTAAAAATTTACCATGGGAGTGAGTAAAAAAAAATAAAATAATTAAATTTGTTTTATATATGCAACTTCCATAATATATATATATATATATATATATTATACAATAATCTAAAATAGTATTCAAAATATAATTTAGTATAAATATCGGTAAGAAAACAACCATTAAATGGATAAAAAAAATATAATGAAATAACTAATAATACACGTGGTCAATCTCTTAGAGTCAGACTAACGATAAATGTGAAACTTAGAAGAAGAAAAAAATAGTAACAAATATAAGTTTCAACTTTGGAAGAGTATGACTTCTTAACCATACATGTGATTAGTCTCGAAATTGGAGTAAGCACTGAAAAACTTTTTGGATTTGGAAATCTATAGAGCATTTATCAAACTACTTGATCAAATAGAGAGAAAAACTAAGAAAACATAGAAGGGAAAAAGAAAGATAGAGAGAATGAGAAAAGAATAACAGATATAAATACAGATCTGTTAGTTGTAATAGTAGTGTGCTTTTTTGTTGATGAAGAAGAAAAGTGCAGGGAAAAACAACTTTATTCTGCTATCAATGCAAAATTAAACCAAAATCTCAACAAAAAAAAAGTATTTTTTTATAACAAATGAGCAAAAATTAAACATTTTTTTCTTTCTTATAAAATTAAATATTTAAGAGTAATGCTATTAACACAACACTTTCACAACAAAATCTAGGTGGCAAGTTATTAAAAGTAGGAAAAAATAATGTTAGTTATGGGTCCTAATAAAAACCAATTACAACTTGCCACTTAATCTTTATTGTTAAGTTATTGTGAAAATACTGTGAAAGTAGCATTAAGATAATCATGTTCAAATTTATATTAGCTGGGTTTAAACAAAATTTAGAAGGTTCAAAATTTTATTTTAGGGACTAAAAGAAGTTATTAAAAAAAATTTATATATATATATATATATATATAATTTTGGACAAGTCAAAGGGTTCATTTGAACCCGCTGGCCTTAAGGTAAAGCAGCCTTGGGAATAAGAAAAGTCAACAATAAAAAAAGATAAAAGGAAACAAGAAGAGTAATATTAAAGTAGATAGCAATGGTGAGATGAAAATCTAAAATAGAGAGGAAATGTTGGAGGAATTGTAATAATAAGTTGGGAATTAATAAGAAGAAAAAGAATTAAAAATAAGAGAAAGATGGAGTTGAAAATAGGTGGATGATGTGACTCAAGAATAATATATACTACGCTTTAGTTTTATATATATATATAGAGAGAGAGAGAGAGAGAGAGAGAGAGAGAGAGAGAGAGAGAGGTTCAATTTACACCTGGTGTAACTCTAAGTAATGTTATGCCACCCAATAACTTGTTATTGAATTAATCTTTTGAAAATCTAACCGTTGAATTACATGTTCTATATGCTTTTAACATGCATGCTAATTTTCATATCAATCAGATATTATTTACCATTTGATCCATAAACTCATCTTTTATGCATTATTTTAAACTACAAAAACTTGAATTTTAACAATTAATCGATGACATGGTTATTAATGTTTAATCACCTTGAAATTTTGTAAGCATGGAGAATATATAAAGATAATGTAATCTGACGGTAGATTTGTCAATATTCACATCCAATTAAAGAATATTGAATAGTGTAATATCACTTGAAGTTACACCATGTATAACTTGAACCCAACTCATATATATATATATATATATATGACTTTAATAGAGTGATGATGGGATAAGTATTGATATCGCTTACGCACCTAGTCAGAAAGATTTGACATAAAGAAACTTTTCTACTTCTACCCCAGGGGCTAGGAGAGACAGTAACCATCTCACAATCACTTGCATAAGAGAGGAACACCATTTTGCCAGAAGAAAAATCTTAATCACCTAGTCACATTGTTTAAAGAAGTATTAAACTCATACATGATCAAATCAGTGACCACTAACTGGCTTAATCATCCATGATCGAATTAGTGGTCATCAAACAAATTCAACAATTGGTTTTCAAGTGTGACACAATGGTTTTGATTTTGTGTGTCCTGTGAAATATGACGAGTCCCATTCCATACACTGGAAAACTTTTCAGGATGCTTTAAATGGTAGAGGAAAATTAAGGCAATTGTGCCAAAACTCAAAAAGTCTCAAAACCAATTATTATGGATGATATGTGTGTCACAATTGAAGAACATGTAATATGGCATCAAGTAACCTACGTCTCTCAATTTTAATTCCAAACAAACAATTTAATTATGAGGTATGTCATTGGCTGTCCTTATGCAATCATTAAGGGGTTAAAAACAAACTTCATCTACATTCAGAAGTAGCGAAAGTTAATAAACAAATATTTATTTAAAGACAAAATTTAGCTACAACCTTACTTAATATCTTTTTATCATAGGTGAATTTTGATAAATCAATCATTGAATTACATCTTCTTCTTATATCCTTCATGCTTACAAAATTTCTAGAAAATTAAAGATCAATAACTTTGTCATTAATAAATTATTTAAATTACTAGTTTTTGTAAGTATAAATTATGTATAAATTATAAGCTTATAGATCATATAGTAAATGATATCTGATTAACACAAATTTTGACATGTGTATTAAGAGCGTGAAAATCATACAATTCTGTTGTTAAAATTTTAAAATATGTAATAATATTTATTTTATTGAATAAGGTTGTAACCTTATATTACAACTAGTTTTATAATTAAACTTTGTCATTTATTTAAACTAAAAGATTCCCCGTAAAAAGACAATTTATGTTATAATTCAATCTTAACTAATGCATTAAAACACTCATTAACTAGACCCATAATTATATTTAGCACTCTAAATTGAGATGGGGGACTTGTAAAACATAGCATTTCTTTTTATATAGGTGGGGGAGGAATCACAACAAGAAATTCAACCAAACAAGAGTGGTAAATGATCAATCTTTCCTGATGTAGGAATTGTAGGGAACGAACACATACTATTTCTAAGTTTTAACCAAAAAAATCTACTAAACACATACGAGCTTTGACCAGTTATCTTCTTTTTTTGGTCTCTTTTTTTTTTTTTTAATCTTAGGTTTGGACACTACTCACTAGCCTTTCTTTTTTTTAGTGTTTCTTATTAAAATCAACGTCATAGCAAAAAAGCCGTTCCTTCTTACAGCCTTTTCGCAAGCCTCATACTCATTCCAATCTAATGCAGACAAAATTTGGAAGTGAACTGAGAATCAGAATCACGTATGAAACAAACACGTGCGCCTAATAATTATAAACCCTGCACACCACGTTGATTTTACAACTCTAAGGTCAAGACTTTCTTTTTTTGTGTGTTTGATAGGTCAACTCAGGAAAAGCAAAACTTTTTGGGACCTCTCTCTCTCTCTATACACACTGACACACAGACTTGTTGAAGCAAATACAAAATAGATATGGTTTAAGTTTCAACAGTAAGATAATATTTCTTATTATTTTTGCTATTGGATATGGGAGTTAGTTTCAGATTTAAATCACTTTGAAAAATGTTAGTTATAAATTATTTTACAATTTTTTTTACAACCTGATAAGATGAGTAATTATTGATAAATAAGTAAAAAAATGATGTTAGTAATAAATCTAAATAAGAACCAATAAAAATTTACCATATCAACTGTTTTTAAAAATGTTATAAAATAATTTTTGTTCTACTACCGTTTTAGCATTACTCAATAACTTTTTCAAGTTGTATTATATTTTCTTGCTAGGCTTAGGCTTGCTTACAACATTTAAGCTCAAACTCAATAGCATATCTTTTCTCACTTTTTAACCCTTTTTTTTCTTTTGGCATTTTTTTTTTTTTTTTACTTTTTACTTTTTGTCTAAGTTTTATTTTGAAAAGCCTCAAAACAAGTTTTTTTTTTTTTTTTGATATATAAAAAAAATAAAATAAAAAGTTAATTTTTATCTTTTTGTTTCACACTTGTCAAATAGATACCGAAAACTACGGGATACTCATTGAACCACCTTGGTCATAACGTATGCATGAGTGAGACTCAATTGAATAATTCAATATCTTGTCATAGAACTATAAATAAAAGTTAGATCATATAAGTTGCAGTTGCGTCAAGTAGCTATTTTCATTTTACAACAAGTGTCGACGCCCAATTAATTATTAAAATGGTTTACCATAAATTAAACTCTATTACCAATAGTTTACTCGATATAAAACTCAAATGCCAAAATTGCAAGAAATTTAAAATTCTACTTCAATTAATTGAAAATTTATTACCAAAAGTTTCAAATAATTTAAAATAAATTTAATATTTATTTTAATTAGAATCATTATTTTATCTAATATAATAAAATTTACACACCACAAACCATGTTTGCACTAAATAACTTAATATATATGTATTACACATTGTAAGATTCATGAGTTTGTGTCATGTGGCTCACCAATCAGTGGCGGCACCACATAGTACTCAAGGGGTTCAATGAACCTCCTGACTTTGAGTTTTTTTTTTTTTTTTTACATATAATATTTTTTAAAGTTTTTGTTTTGACCACCCCAAATTGAAATTTTGAAACCCCCCCCCCCCCCCTCCACTCGAAGGAAACCCAATTACAAATCAATTCAACAACAACATTTATCTTAGCTTTTTTAAACCAAAAAAAAAAAAAAAAACCAACAACAAACCAATTTGATCTAAAGTCTTATATAAAAAAATAGTAAGCCCAACAACAAAAATTAGTAATTCACTAATTTGTTGATATTAAATCTCCAAAAAAAAACTAGTAGTAAACAACTGACACTAAAAGACAATTAAGTGAGGTAATGGAAGTGGGATGTGGGACAATGAGAACTAGGAAGTGAAAACAATTTTTTTTTTAATGATTGTATTATTCTGTTGAATTTTTGATAGAATAATGCAAAAAAAAAAATTATAATTATAAAGACTAATTAGCTATAAAAGTTGAGTTGAATTGTTAAATAAAATAATTGAAAATGTAAAAAAAATTAATAAATAATAAATTATAATATTCTAAGAAATAATAATTAAAGTTCACTTAATAATAATAATTAGTAACTTTATTATAATAAGAGACAATAGATGATTTCTAATATTTAATTTTAGCAACACTAATCTTCAATATGCTAAGAAACAGTATGCTCAATGAACTTATAATTTATCTTTTATTCTCTTACTTTACTATGGATAAATTTTTGAAAAAAAAAATCACATATACTGCAAGATTCATATTCTACTTAAGATTTATTAACTAAAAAAACTTGCATTGACTTGAAAAATATTACTTCGAATTATAGTTGTGAAAGATCTCATCTTATTATCCTAATAATCAAGATGAAATAAGAAAATATTATTACAAAGAGGTCTTTGCCAACCTCTTCAACACGAATTAGAATGGCTCCCCTAAAAAATATTCTTGAAGCCACCACTGTCACCAATTGTTAATAAGTTTCAATTTATTTACATATAATTTTTAATTAAGGGCACGTTTGGTAATGTTGTTCTAATAACATTGTTTATATTTTTTGGAAATACATGTAGGTAAAAAAGTGTATGAAAACATATGTACTATTGTTTAAACGCTAAAAACTATTATTTAAATAACGGTAACAAATGGGCCCTATGTCATGCATTGCATAAGTATGATACTTAAACCATTCCCAACATAATGCATGCATAGGTGAGCCTTTTTTTTTTTTTTTTGGAGAAATAATTACAACATGCTGCTAACCCCGCAGTTCGAATTCTTTCCCCCCAGACCCCCAAGCACTTTGTACATGGGGAGGTGCCAATTCAGTTCCAAGGCGTTTAGCCTTCATTAAATAATTTGTATACTTTTAAAAAAAATAAAGTTAAACTATATGAATAAATCCAAAACACACACACAGCACCAAATGGATTTGTATAGTAAGTCAATGAATCATAATTTGTGTATTACACTACAGCTCATAATTAAGAATTTATGAATCCTTTACCTCTATCCTTAGGACACAAATTAACAGTACCCAAACCAATCGCTACCTAAGAGTGCAACCTAATAATAATTTTCAAAATAAACTAATGACGTACACGCAACTCGTGCCAGATATTGGTTATTAGTATTAAGAAAAAGAGACACACATACGACCTACATTAAATAATTTGTTCTCACCCAACTTATACCAATAGACTGCTACAAAAAATACCCCCTACTTTTTCTTTATAAAAAAACAAATGTAACAACTAATAATTGATTTTTTTTTTTTTTTGATGTGTATTGATTATTTAATATTCCTTAACTTGTTATATATCTAAGTTAAATAATTAATATTTATTCCAACATTTAAACCTTAAATAATCTTTTTTTAGGAGATTAAACCTTAACAAATTTATATGTGTGTGTATATATATATATATATATAATTAAAGACCTCATGTGGAAAAGTATGAAGTTCTATCAAGTAACACATTCTTTGTAAAGAGAATTGAAATATTCTTAAGTGCTATATCAGATTTAAGAACAAATTAAATATTGACTTTTTGTTTCATTTGAGTTGGCTACAACCAAGGAGGGAGGCTTGCATTTTATATTGAGTGATAGTGGCAATTATGATTTTGATGTTAAGGTCAGATGGTGTAGACTTGTCGGTTTTGTAAAGGTTGTGATTGACTGTAACTGTTAGGAATGCAGAGATGGAGCTATAGTTTGACCTTGGGAGCAATGGTTCAACCCTGATTTGGGAAAAAAAATTATACATATAATAGAATTGAATTAAAAGTTAGGCCCAAGAAAAATTAAACCTGCCCCCTTTCCAAAATCTTGGCCCTTTAAACCAAAAAAATGCTCAAACAACACAGATTTGCCCCAAACGCAACCCTAAAATGCCCCAAACAACAAAATTGTAATGAATTTATACCTTTAGAAAAGTAAAAAAATTTAAATTAATGCGTTATGCATATTGCTCAAATTCTTATATTCATCTTTACTTAGTAATTAACTAATTATAATTACTCGTTCTGTGGGATTCTATCATTGATGATTTTTTAGATTTGAAATAATTTCTAGTTCCCTTTTCATAAATGATTAAAATTTAATGTATAATAATTGATAATTTTATTTATTAATACTAAATAGATGGTTATTGGGATTTTCTTTTTTCTTTTTTTCTTTTTTTTGGTTTAAACTTATGCCCCCTAACTAGGAATCTTGGCTCCATCCCTATTGGGATGTGTATTTTGTTTAAAATTAATGAGAGAAAGACACATTTTATATCAACCTTTATTTTATAATATTCCTCCAAAATTATTTTTTTGTTTCTCATTAATTACTTGAACGGAATAATTATAATGGATATGAGTGTAATTTATAATTTTTTTTTTTTACGATGAACTCTTTACTAACAAAGTTTTATAACAATTATGTCATAATATATGTACAACATTCTCCAAAATTATTTTATATAAAATATTAAAACATTATATGTGCATCGTAAGGGAAACTTACTAATTACTAGCAAAAGCATGCTTTAAGTATTGCTGATTTTGTAATTTAGATGGAGGAAAATCTATTTTTCATAGAATATATGTCGTCTCATGATGTATTTTCTTTTTATTTAAACTAATTCAATTAACTTATTTTCTAGATAAAAAACAAAAATAAAAACCATTAACAATGCTTTTGGTTAGAGAAGTGTTATGTCTATAATATTTTCCCAACACTTTCACAAAAAATCATAGTTTGTTACTCGTTTTCATTTGAATCTCATCACTAAAATTTCTTTCTTGTTCACCATTAACAACAAGTAGCAACACACTACTTAGAATTTTTTATAAATTTATTATAAATATAACATTTCTCTTTTAGTTAATAGTTGAAAATATAGTAATACTTTCCATAATTTTATTTTTTTGACAGTTATCTAATTTGTGCATTAAAAAATTTGTGGTATGAAAATTATAATAAGAGACAGGATGATGATTGATGACACTCCCAAATCCCAATCTGATTTATCGTTGACCTTTCTCTCTGTCCACCACCGATCCTAGAACCATGGATCTCTAGGCTAGCATTGGTGAGTCAATCACTCAATCCATATTAACCATTGACTTCTACCATATACAATAATACAATCGAAGTTCGAAACCCACACACAAAGTTAAAAGAATTTGTTGCCTGAATAGGATTAGGATAATGTCATTGACTTATTCATCGCTCCGCCCCAAAAGAAAGGCTTTATCCAAGTGGTAAATAAAAATAATCACATGTGACTCATAAGAAATCCTAGATACAGCTAAATATATATATATATATATATATATATATAATCACATCACTTTACTTAGCAAAAAAACCCACATGGGAAAAACAGATTCAGTTGTGTCAAATTTCATTCATTATCTTCTCATAAAGATTCTCCCAAAAAAAATATCTTCTCATAAAAATAGAAAGAAAAAAAAAATACATTCGTTATCTCCTTTTTTACTTCATCTAATTATCTTCTCTAAAAAAAAATCTCTTCCAATTTAAATGACAAACGTATGGTGTAAGTGAGGAGATAGAACTAGCTTTTTTAGCTATTGATAGAGCCAACTATTGGACTATTATGTGCCACTAATTATATAAGTTAGTAACACATAAAATTTTACAATTTTTATCACAATTCTCTTACGTAACAAATTGTAATTAATTATATATTATTTTCATATGGACTTACTACTTTTTTATCACTCATAATCTGTCATATGAAAAGTCGTAGCCAAAGTTGTGCTATATATAATATCAATTTGGCATGATTAATTTTACTAATTTATTTTACTATTCAACTTATTTTTGGTACTATTCATAAGTCTCATTGTACTATTTCAACTAACTTTTATCTTTATTTACAGTACTTTCAGCAAAAAAATTTCAATGTCAGTAAAATAAGTGAATCCAAACAAACCCATAATATAGACTTAAAATTTTGGCTAATTATATAACCCTTGTAGTGATTGGTGGCAATGGGTTGTGGCGTTTTGGAATTTCCAGGAGGCTCACTTTTTGAAAAAGTTCGGTCAAAAAACCAAAAAAACAAAACAAAGTAAAGTGGTGTGTCATTTTCCATATTTGTCAAAGTTTCTAAAAGTTAAAAGTTATTACAAAATAAAAGTTAGAAGTGAAACCCATGTAAATCTAACCAAAAATACTATGGAAAGGGCTGTCCATCTGTATATTGGATGCTTACTGTTTGTTTTATCCTGAAAGGATGTGAATTTATTTGCATACTAGAGATTAGTGAATATTCTCGATTTAAGAAAGGGAAATCCTTTTTCTTTTTTGGATAATCAATCAATTATTATTGCAACACAACAAACAACCCACCGCGTCTAATATTAGTGGCAATTTGGGAGATTTTACACCCCCAATACTAATGCTCTGAGGAGTGAAATACAACAAAATTATAATCATGTACATGTCCAAACTCCAAAGAGAACCAAAGCGAAAAGAAATAAGTTTAGGTTGAGAATATTTAATTACTAGCTGTTTCTTACCAAATTTTCATTTTACTATAATAAATCTCATTTTACCTTCTTACACAAAGAAAATGATCCAACTTGTGTATGATATATATATATATATATATATAATTTTTTAAAATATGTTTACACCCAACCACCCAATTCAGCTTTTTTTTTTTTTTTTTACTGGAAAGTATGACCTTTTTGCAATTTAAAAAATGTACAATGAATTAAATAAAAGCAGGTAAATTATACAAATCTCCCTTAAAATTTGAGATGATGAAACTTGGGCCCAAAGCTTAAGGAATATGACCTTCATCCCTTGAAGTTTGAGGAAATCAATAAATTAGCTTTTTCCTTAATAACAGTAACATAGGGCCCATTTGGTAGGGCATTTCAAACACTTATTTTCAATTTTTAAACAACATTACACACTTTTTCACTAACACGTATTTCAAAAACTACAAACAACACTACTCAAATTCCTCTACCAAACGGGTCCTAAAATTTGAAAATATTCCATTGACCAAACTTTAACCATAGTTTTTTTTTTTTTTTTTTGGTTAAATATTGTTACTTGTCACCAAACCATGGTTAAGGTTTAATCAATGGAATCTTTTTAAAATTTAATTTTTTTTTTATTATTAATGGAAGAACTAATGTGATAATTTCCTCGAATCTTGAGAAAATTATATCCCTTTAGAATGAAGTATCATTTCCTAAAATTTCAAGAGAGATTTGTGTAATTTACCAATAAAAGATAATGAATAATATAAATTTATATACTTCTCTCAAGAGTTGTCCCTAACCTCCCAAAAAAATGACAATTCTCTCTGTCCCATCCATGAAGGGAACACACCCATCTTTCCCTTTCTCCCTCGTAAGATTCAAATGAGAGAGAATAAGGAAGAGAGAGAGACACACATTAAGACAATATGAAGAAGGACAAGAGAGAAGATTATTGAGGTATGTAAAAAAAATTCCTAAATGTGATCTTAAATTGAATTGCATTTATTTGATCATTTAACCAACAAAGATTACATGTTTATAGCATCCATTGACTTACTTTTTTTTCTTTTGTTTTTTTATTTGAGATAGAAATTTTATTTTAGCATAATCTAAGTGCATATGCGTGAAACTCTTTCCTGGAGATTTGAACCTTGGCTCTTATATCTTCTACCCCACAAGAACTTCTACTTGTGAAATGACCATATTTTGTTGATACATAATTAGAGTAAGGGGTTTGAATTCTGAATGTCTCAAATGGAAACACCAAAAAGTGTCAATTGAGTTTTAAAACCCTTTGCAACTTACTTATTTATATTGAATATTATAATAATTTAGAAACTTTCAATCAAAAAATATATTTTAATTAAAATTAATAACTTATTATAGAGAACTAAAATTGATCATTAAAATTTTTTTTTTAAATGAAATTCAAGGTCCAAAGATTAACAAGCTCAGTTAAGTTCTATAATAAATCATACGGAATTTTTATTAGGTCATTCCTTTAAGAAAAGCATAATTTTATATGCATTCTTAAAAAATATTGCGGTTGATTAAATTTTTTTTTTTTTTTTTTAAGACACCTCTTGCGCTAGAACTAATAGTAATATTATTGAGCAAAATTATTAAAAGTAAAAGCATATCGAAGTTACCATGGAAAATCTTCCTATTAATCTTGAGTTACAATTTAAAATACTGGTAGAATTTTTATTTTAATAATTTGCAACCACCACTAGGAGAAATTCCTGACTTGAGTTATTTACAACTTGAGTTGGCCAAGAAACTAAAATTTCCATTCTCAATTAGTGTGCATAAGTGATAGTTGTTATATGACATTGAAATTAGTATATTAACTTGTTTTTTTGCCTTGGTGAGGAACTTGATATTTATTAACGAAATTAAAATTTCATCTGAAAATATATTAATAGAACTTATCTTGTAATAATGGTTTGCAACTTGTTGGTTCATTTTAAGAAAAGTACAGTCCTTATCCATTAAAAAAAAAAATTATCCATACATATATGTTCTTACAAAATTATCATTCCTTTGCATGTTTGTCATCTCTTCTAAATTTCCTAAGGTACTCTATCAATAGATTTCCTTAAATCCTAACCATTCTTTTATGATTTAAAAGTTTAGATTTTGTCATGTCAAGATTCCACTAATAATACTTTTAAAATAATATAATAATGTTGCAAATAAAACAATTAAAATTATTGTTAGTAGAATGTTGCCATTGCAAAATCTAGACCCTTGCATCATTAAAAAATTGTTAAGATTTAAGAAAATCTATTTGGTAAAGTACTATAAGAAATCTAGAGAATCTGAATCCATTTTTCTCACCCAAGTTAAAAGCACTTGCCAATATTCTTTTCTTTCTTTCTTTCTTTTTTTCTTTTTTTTATAGAGATGCCAAGATTCATTTATCGTAGACTAAATGACATTTTCTCCCTCATAATGACATTCCATATGGGGTATGAGTTCCTTTATCAAATAAATAAAAATGTTTCAACTTTCAGATACTATCTTCAAGGGGGTGTGAATCATATTGGTATACTTTAGCAATATCAAAGTTGTTTTTTTTCTTTTTGTGGGTCACCCAAATGTTATCTATGCTGCACCAAGTTTAATGCTAAAAGTTTTTTTCCTTTTTTTTTTTTTTTGGTAGTTGCTATATATTAATTGAAAAATTCTTAAGTACTTTCAAAATACAAAAAAATTGTACTCTTTTTTTTTACATTCATAAATCCTATCATGAATTTAATAAATAGATCCCACCATGAATATGAGAGAAGAGAGCACTATCTAAATATTACTCATATTAATTTATGTATACTTCCTAACATGTTTTTTTTTTTTTAAATATGGTGTACATACATAATAGTCTAATAATAATACTTTTTTTTTAAAGCACTAAATAGTTTAATACTTTTCTCCTCCTTTAGGCATTGGAAAAGAGGCTCGTAACATGGTCCTTTTATTGACAGGGTTCAAGTAGTGGGGTTGTTTGTCTCTCGCCCAACTGCAAGCTCCTTTATTGTAAGAACTGAAGCAGAGTTTGGCAAATACTTATTCTTGAAGAGAGTGAAGGGTTGGTTTGTGTTAAGAGTTAAGTTATCTCTTACCTATAATATTTTGTTAGGTCTGAAACTGAGAGGAAGAGAAGGTCTTTGAAGATGGCAGGTGGATCTTTTGGCCCGGCAGGTGTGGCCAAAGAGAGAGCACAACAGTACAAAGGAAGACTCACCTCTTATGTGATCATTGCCTGCACTGTTGCTGCTGTTGGTGGCTCAATTTTTGGCTATGATATTGGAATTTCAGGTACTTCACTTTCATGAATCCGAATCTTCACATGTTTATTATTATAGTTCTGGCTTTTTCGATGATTACTGTGGTGGAGAATCTACCAAATATTGTCATAAAAAAATAATAATAGTAACAACTTCTTGGGTATCTGAAAATGATGAGCTAAAAAGTGCACAGTGAAAAGTTCAGATGTCACATGGACTTTGCATGTGTGCATATATGGACAGAACAGAATCAGATCATATCAGAATTGCCAAGAGGAAGTGAAATTCTGTTTGGTACCATACAAGTAGGAGTTAGACCTTTTCTATGACTATGATGAAATTATGAAACAAAGTGCAAATAAATTAGTAGTCTTTCTAATTCATACCTGAAATCTCTTCTAATGCATCAGCCAACATAAAGGCTCTGACATCTTCAAGAAATACTGAATCCTATAGTTAATTATCTCAACACACCAGTGGTCTTCCAATTTTCCTTCCTCTGTATTTTTATTATTATTATTTGTCCATTGAAAATTTGGAACCCAAGTAAATTCAGTATACCAGAGAAAATTTTCTAAAGCATCTACTTCATCCTTTATTTGGTGCTACGAGGAAAATTATATCATAAAATTGTCGCAGAAAAAGGGGAAGTCTTCATGTTGCTTCTTTTTCTGAAAATCAATGAACTAACTATCTAAATCTTAATCTCCTGATCAATTTGAGACAAGAAAAAAATAATCTTGGAATCTAATTCTATACTTTGCCTAATAGTATAGATCACAGCCATGGTTTATCTCTAACTGAATTTAGTGATGAGTGCTCTCCTTTTTTTAATATAAAAATTGAACAGATTTTACACCCAAAAAAAAAAAAACACAACCAACATAAAGTGCAAGATGCTATGAAAGAAAGAGGTATTTGGTATCCAAAACATAAAATTTTGAAAGCAATTTATTTCATAAGTGCGGAAATCTGCTGTGACACGGTGAAAATTGATAAATTAACATTACTCCGATAATGCAATTGTGCTTGTCATGCATGCATGTCTGAGGCATAGAGAGAGCATTCATGTTTTTACAACTTACTAAATGCTGCTCTTTGATTAATAGGAGGAGTGACATCCATGGATACATTTCTTGAAAAATTCTTCCCTACTGTTTTTGTAAAGAAGTCGCAAGCACATGAAAGCAATTATTGCAAGTATGATAACCAAGGGCTTGCAGCATTTACATCTTCTTTATACCTTGCTGGTTTGGTTGCTTCTCTGATGGCTTCTCCTGTTACAAGAAAGTTTGGACGTCGAACAAGTATAATCTGTGGTGGGCTAAGTTTTCTTACTGGGGCAACACTAAATGCTTCTGCCATGAATATGGCTATGCTTCTTTTGGGTCGGATCATGCTTGGTGTAGGCATTGGATTTGGAAATCAGGTATATCCCGTTTTTGTACCTTTTCAAGTGTTAGATAAATCAGATATGATCAATTATATTGTTTCTATATTTAAGAACACATGACTTAATCTTCCCTCTTGTTTGTTTTAAAGGCAGTTCCACTATATTTATCAGAGATAGCGCCAACACATCTTCGAGGTGGTCTTAACATGATGTTTCAGGTAGCAACTACATTTGGTATCTTTATAGCAAACATGATCAACTTTGGAACACAAAAGCTTAATTGGGGATGGAGGCTCTCTCTAGGATTGGCTGCTTTTCCAGCTTTTTTAATGACAGTGGGAGGAATACTTCTTCCTGAGACACCTAACAGCTTAATTGAGCAAGGAAAAAAAGAGAAAGGGAGAGAAATCCTTGAAAAGCTCAGAGGAACCAAAAATGTTGATGCAGAGTTTGAAGACATGATCGAAGCAAGTGAGCTTTCAAACTTAATAAAGAATCCCTTTCGAAACATCCTTGAGAAGAGGAACAGACCAGAATTAGTAATGGCAATCTGCATGCCAATGTTCCAGATACTCACGGGCATAAATTCAATTCTCTTCTATGCTCCTGTACTGTTTCAAAGTATGGGGTTTGGTGGCAATGCTTCTCTCTACTCCTCAGCTTTGACTGGAGCAGTTCTTGCTTCATCTACATTCATCTCTATTGCAACAGTTGATAAATTGGGTCGAAGGGCTTTACTTATAAGTGGCGGGATTCAAATGATTACATGCCAGGTAAAAACTTCAACACTTAGTTAGGTTGTGACATAATAATACTTCCAGGAGAAGTAAAATCAAAACTAGTACCATAGATACAACCAAAAAAAAAAAAAAAACTAGTACCATAGATTCTAAGCGCAGTCATATTTATGTTACTTCACTGAACACAGAATTTGCAACATTCCCCTAAAGTTTGTAATATGCTTTAATTCAGCAGCTCTAGTGAGAGAAGCAAAAGCCCTTTCTTAACACCAAAAAAGACCTTGTTTTCCTGGAAATACACTAAAACTTAATGAAATATTTACAACAATTCACAAAGTATCCAAAAAGTAATACCATAGTTGATGTCTGGGTTCTGGAGTTCCTTGATTCTATCAAATTAATCATTCTTTGTGTATCTGAAACAGGTTATAGTTGCTATAATCTTGGGTGTAAAGTTTGGCAACCAGCAAGAACTATCAAAAGGTTTCTCAATATTGGTGGTGGTCATGATTTGCCTCTTTGTTCTAGCTTTTGGATGGTCATGGGGTCCCCTTGGCTGGACGGTGCCAAGTGAGATATTCCCGTTAGAAATTCGATCAGCAGGACAAAGCATTACAGTAGCTGTAAACCTTCTATTCACGTTCATAATAGCTCAGGCTTTCCTTGCCCTTCTTTGTGCATTCAAGTTTGGAATCTTCCTCTTCTTTGCTGGCTGGATTACCATCATGACCATTTTTGTTTATTTCTTCCTACCGGAAACGAAGGGAGTTCCCATTGAAGAGATGGTATTCATATGGAAGAAGCACTGGTTCTGGAAGAAGTTAGTGCCTACCAAAGGGGAAGGCGAAATAAGCAATTCAGTGGAGCTAGATGAGAACGTTATAGAGCCATAAGCTGAATGGATATAAGCAGCTGGGATATACAAGTGCATGAAGTGCCTCAGCCAGATTGGGGGTGTTAATTGGCAAAAGTATTTGAACCTAATTATCCAAAAAAATGAAACCAGGCAATGCCTACAAAGGCTCTCGCGAGCATGCTGTAATTGATGTAACTCTGTAATTTATGACAAAAGCTTGACTTGTTACAGGCTAAGGTCACTTTTTTTTTTTTAAAACCAGTGAATCATCATTGGAACTGTATGTTCAACTATAGGAAGGTGTTATCTCAGCCCCCACAAGACCATAAATTGATGACTTTACTCAAGCTGAGGCCATAACCTCATGTTCAACTATAGGAAGGTGTTATCTCAGCCCCCACAAGGCCATAAAGGCATATAAATTGATGATTTTGCTCAAGCTGAGGCCATAACCGCATGTTCAACTATAGGAAGGTGTTATCTCAGCCCCAATAAGGCCAAAAATTGATGTGTCATTACACATCACTGGGTCTTGACTTATTCTATAAATTAGGTTGCATTCATTTTTGCAAAGCACAGGCCGGCTCCAGCATATAGGCATGCCCCAAATAAAGGAAAGCCTCCTCTTTTAACTAATACTACTATAATATAATATATTTATGTGTATATTTTAATTAAGGCCCCTTTGTCCAAAAAATAATAATAATAATAAGGCTTTTTCGTTCGCTAAAAGAATGCATTGTATATTAAAAAAATGTCCGGTTAATATATGCTCTCGAAAACAAAATCTTACATTTACTGTCTCTCATTTTGAAATTTGAACAAAACCTATTAATCGATCTACACTCAACTTACACGCCTATTGACATGCACACGTCTAGAGTCTAGTCTGGACCCTTTTTTAACTAACATTAGACTATTAGAGTCTTGCATCCATTGATTGAGCATTTGCATCAACAATGCAAAATAAAATAATAATTAAAAAAAAAAAATGCTCAATTCTACACGGTAGTGTATAAATTTGTAAAGTCGATGCAGTTTTACACGATTACTACCTTCTCGGCGTACCATTAGCCTTTTTGCTATCATGCGCTCAAGCCTATCTTGGCCGCTTCGTGAGCTCTAGCTCCGTCGTCGACCATTCCCTGCCCTTCGTGTGTATCTCTTTCCTCCTTAGTGAGTTTCATCTGCCTTGTTCGTGGGTTCCTTTACTCCTCGTGGATATTGTGTCTCTGCTAGTGTTTCACCTACCATCAGGAGTTTCGCTCCGCCTGAAGCAAGCGGTTTTCTCTGGCGAGTGGGTCTCCCAACTATTTACTCTCAGCCATCGCCAAATAAGCTCATATCTTGATAGTGATTGCGTCTTTGGTGAGTACTCATCCAACTGGCTGTTTTTTTTTTTTTTTCCCGCTGCTATTAGTGCTGGGTTTCTTTGAGGTTTGATGTTATTTTGCTTTTGAAATGGTGAAGCTATTAGATTGGATGCTCTAGTCCTTTATGTTGTGGGTGGGCTTTATATTAATTGCTGCTCTTGTCTTGGGTATGAGAATCCTATCTTGGAATTGTCGGGGTGCTGGAAGAGCCCCAACAGTCAGAGCTCTTAAAGGTCTGGTTCATAAAGAAAGCCCAGATATTATCTTCATTTCCGAGTCAAAAGCAAAGTATCCTAGAGTAGGAAAAATCAAAGAATGTTTGAAGTTTAGAGGATGTTTTTGTGTAAATGCGGAAAATAAATCTGGTGGCTTGGCCTTATATTGGGTTAATGGAGTTAGTTTGGAAGTTATCTTTGACAATAAAAATATCATTGCATGTTTAGTATATTCTGATCCTCCTACAGATGTTTGGCTTCTTCTCCTTGTTTATGGACCTCTTAAAGTTGCCCATAGAGAAGCATTTTGGGATTTAGTTACAAACCTTACAGAATCATTCTCAGGCCCGTGGATGCTTTTGGGCGATTGCAATAGTTGCAGCTCAAGCTCAGATAGGTGTGGTAGGAGCAGCAGAGGGGATTACTCCTCCAAGCCTTTTCGTAATTTTCTATCCAATGCAGCAGCTATTGAGCTTGGGTTCCATGGGCCCCAATATACATGGGTGGGTCGTAGAAGTGGTGGAGTTCATGTAAGAATCAGATTAGATCAGGGGTGCTGCAACCAGGAGTGGCAGGAGATGTTTCCTAATGCAGGAATAAAGCATTTGGTTGCCCCTACATCTGACCACAAGCCTCTTCTTCTCGATACTCATTTTGAAAATAACAACATCAACAAGCCATTCCGCTTTGAGGCTATGTGGGTAAGAGATCCTGAATGTGAGGTAGTCGTTGATCAAGCCTGGAGAAAAGAATTTTTTGGATCCCATGGATTCAATCTAACGAAAAAAATATTCAATACAGGCTTCATGCTAAGCAAGTAGAACAAAACTAGTTTTGGACAATCCAAAACTAAAATCAAGGAGCTAGAAAGACGCATTGAAGTAATTCAGTCAAAACCTCCCAGTAAAGAAGCTTTAGAGGAAGAAGCAAGCCTTATGATGGAATTAGAAGAGTGGCAAACCAGAGAAGAGCATAGATTGAAGCAAAAGTCCCGTGAGTTATGGCTAAAAGAGGGGGACAGGAACTCAAAATTTTTCCATGCCTCCACTTTGATTAGAAATAGAAGAAACAATATTTCAGAGATTAAATTAAAGAATGGGCAAAGGATTTATGGCAGGGAGGATATAGAAAAGTATTTTGAAAATCATTTCAATGAGCTATATAGCACTTCAAATCCATCCTTCCCTGATGACTTGGAGAATCTAATTGAACCAAGTACATCGGCTGCCGAAAATGAAAAGTTGCTCAAAATCCCTTCAGAAGAAGAAATCCAAAGAACTATCTTTGAGATGAACCCTCTAAAAGCCCCAGGGCCAAATGGTATGCCTGGATTATTTTTCAATAAATTTTGGCCTATTGTTAGGAACCAACTAATACAAACTATCCAAAGTTTTTTTAGAGATGGATGGCTACTAAAGGATATGAACAACACCTTCATCACCCTAATCCCAAACGTTCGAGGTGCTAATAACTTTGGGCATTTTAGACCTATCAGCCAATTTTTGTTACAAAGTTATTTCAAGAATTTTGGTGGCAAGATTACGACCGTTGCTGGATAAACTAATTGACCTTGCACAAGTAGCCTTTGTCCCTAACAAAAATATAGCTAAGAATGCTTTGTTGGCCCAAGAAGTAGTGCACTCTTTCTCCACCACTAAGAAGAAACACAGGTTTGTGAGTTTGAAGTTAGACTTTTAAAAGGCTTATGATAGATTGGAGTGGCCTTTCCTAATTCAGGTATTAAAAAATTTTGGTTTTCATCAGAAGTTTATTAATCTCATATACCAATGTATCTCTACTATGAGTTTCACTCTTTTGCTCAATGGGGGAAAGGGCCCAAGCATCAATCTTTCGAGAGGCCTAAGACAAGGGGATCCCCATCCCCTTATCTTTTCATTATTGGGAGCGAAGTGCTAGCAAGAATGATCAATAGAAGCTCAACTCAAAGATTAATTAATGGCATTAAAATTGCCCCTTCTCTACATGGAATCTCAAAACTACTCTATACAGACGATGTTTTATTGGTTTGCAAGACAAAACATTCAGAGATCAATGAGATTATGAATATCTTGGAAAAATATTGTGAGTGGTCAGGCCAACAAATCAATTTAGAGAAATCAAGAGTCTTTGCTTCAAAAGGGGTTCATTCTCAATTTCTGAACTAGCTCAGGAATCAAAGAGGATTAAAGAAGTTATCCCAAGGTACTAAATATTTGGGAGTTCCTTTATTCCTTTCAAGCAGCAAGAAGAAGGATTTTGCTTATCTCAAAGAAAATCTTGAATCTAAGGCAAGTAGCTGGAAGAGCAAATCTTTGTCTTGGATGGGAAGAGCAACTCTAATGAAAACTGTAGCCTTGGCTACTCCGCTATACACTATGTCAAGTTTTTTAATACCAAAATATTTATGTAAGGAGATGGACAGCATGCTAAAAAAATTCTGGTGGAGCCCATCAAAGAACTCAAGCCGTTATTTTACTCCTCTAGTTTGGGACAATTTATGCCAACCAAAAAATTTGGATGGCCTTGGGTTTAGGCACTTCTCTGATATCAATATGGCTCTCCTCTCTAAAGTTGCTTGGTGGATTTTAAATCAGTCCAACAGACCATGTGTGCAAGCACTTATTGCCAAATACAATGTGAGAAGAAATTGACTCAATGCAGAATCATCCAAAAAGGCTTCTTGGGCATGGAAGAGTGTGGAATCCGCTAGGCATATACTTGTGGCTGGAGCTTGTAAGCAAGTTTGTAATGGGGAAAGTTGATAGGCCAAAAACGTATTGACCCCTTATGATTAAATCAATTGATTAATTAGCCAAGTTATTAATTAATCATGCAAACGCATGGCAGCACAAACAAATCACCAATAAACTAATTTTGCAGCGGAAAATAAATAACACGGTGATTTGTTTATGAATGGGAAAAACCTACACGGCAAAAACCCCACCAGGTGATTTTCAGGTCACCACTCCCGAAACTCCACTATTATCACAACAAGCGGTTACAAGTAAACGAATCACAGTACCTTATACCAACCTACAGTTGAACCCTTATCCCAATACCCAATTGGACTTATTCTGTAGTGACAGTTCCCCCTATTGATGCAAGGCTCCCAAGTACGTGACTAACCAATTGCGCGGATCCCAGTACGCAACTTCCATCACCAACTAGAGAAGATGGTTGGCTGCAAAGTTTTTCAGTTCATCCACACGATGAAGATCAGGAAGATGCTTGGTCACAAAACCCAAAAGTGCACATACACAGCAACTTCTTCAGAAGAGATGAACTAGGACGAAACTTTGTCTCTGGTCACAATTTGCTTGAACAGAGTTTACTCAATACTTGTGCAACTTGTGAACTCTTTGACAGCCCTTAAAACAATCCTTTTATATGTCTAAGGTTAGGAGAAAAGAAGACCCAAAGACATATTCATGGATCCCAAGACAGAAAATCTGTTTTTATTAAACCTCGACAGATGGGAGGTGTTGATCAGCTGTCGAGCAGGTGTCGAGCACACGGGTTTGAGCAGCTTCTTAAACCTCGACACATACTAGCTGTCGAGTTTTAAAGAACTTGCACTTCTTCAGCTTGTTTCTTGGACAGACTTAATGACTTCAACACTTGATCTTGAAATCTTGTTTCTTGAAGTATTAAAAACACCTAGAACTACCCAATTACAAGTAAAGTGCGTTTTGTCAAAGGATTAGTCAATTACATAAAATAGTGACATATGTTCTTAACAGGTGAATCACATATGTCTTAACAATCTCCCCCTTTGGCAATCCGTGACAAAACTACAACAAACAAATGAACATATGAGAGAAGTCAATCACTCAACTCATACTCACTTATTACATACAATAAAATCTATCCTATCACAAACTCTTGAAAAACTTTACAAGAAGAGAGTTTATGGCAAGTAGACTTTGACAACCTGTTTTTCTAAAACACTTTAAATAAAACTCATCAAAGCATCTTTGTGTGAAACAGAAATAATAGATTGCATACATTTATAAGAAGCATGTGTATAAAAAGAGAAAAGAAACAACATATGAAAGAGGTAGGTGAAAGAACATACACCACATATAGAAAAAATAAGTACAATGTATGTCAATAAATGGTCACAAGACCCAATGTACATGAACAATGTATCTAAAGAAGAAGGAAAAGAAAAGATACATGATAATTCTCACTGCATCCCTCATATCAACAACAACACTCCCCCTAAGAATAACTACTCTCATATCCCAAAACTATTCCTCATTTTTGTCACGAGTGACAAAGGGTAACGTGTCAAGTAGACATCTCATTGGTAAAGCTAGCATCTCCATCATCATTATCAAAAGTATCAGAATCAGAAGCCACTGGAGGAGGTGGTGGAGGAGAAGCCTCAGAAGTATAGCCACCCATAGCCGCCTGCCGTCGTGCAATACGACCAACACAAATGTTCACCTGATACAACTCAGTGGAAAGTGTATCAAGACGAGCATCCATGCGCTGCAGCTGCACCATGATGTCTCCAAGTGGCACATTGCTCGTAGAAGAGGAATGAGCAGATGTGGATCGAGCAGATCGAGATGAAGCTGAACGGGAAAGAGGAGTGGAATCCGGCTGTCGCGACCTAAACTATGCCTCACTACATTTTACGGTAGCGGCGTCAATGGCACAAATGTGTGTGAAGTGGTCGGACACAGGAAAAGGAACAGAAAAATGGTGTAAGATCCTTGTGATAGCGAAAGGAAAGATGAGCTTATCACGGGTCACCGCATCCAAATGAACATCTATAATAGACAAAATGAAATGAGAAGGGAAGTCTATAGTAAGATGCTCAAGAAAAGATAACAAAAATCGAGCACGAGGTTCTGTGATAGAGTTATAATAAGAGAGAGGATAGAGTACAAAGGTCATCACCATGTTCAAGAATCTAGGACCTTTAGTAAAAGGCCGACATGATGTAAACTGACGCTCACCCCACTTAGAAGGGCGCTCATAGAAAGCAGATATGAGCTCATCCTTAGACACAGTCCTTAAACACGCACAACTAGGATAGTCAGGAAACTCTACCCTAGGAACCCAAAGCATATCCACAACAAGCTGCGGTGTGACAGTAATGCGCATACCTCAAACGCGAGTAAAGAAAAGAGATACTGAACAATCAATCTCGTGCATGTTGGAGTAAAACTCCTAGATAAGCACGAGAGGACAGGTGACTGGGACGTCACACAGTGACTCCCATCCCCAACTGTGAATGACATCGGGAAAGTCAGTGTCGGCAAAGTCCGCCAAAATGACTTGGCGTTCCGAATGAACACCTCATCGAGAAAAGTTCTCTGAGAAAGCTTTACAGGCATCCTCATCATGGAACCAAATGTTAGAAGGAGTAGGATCAGAAGATGATGCCCCGGAACGAAGAGGGTTCCGAGACGAAGCAGATTTACGCTTAGGTGCCATAGACACGACTAACGTAAACAGAATGAGAGGGAGAGAAAAAGACAATCAGAAAAGTTCCAAACAGTTCAAATATAACAAGTATATTGAAAAGAGAGTACGTATGTATGGGAAATGCATGAACATGTGACATGCAAAAGAAATTGCATCATGGCTCAGCCCAATCCAATCCTATCAGCACACAATCAAATTTGCGCACATCTAAATATATGATAATACAGTTATAATGCATATGTGATGCAATGCATGAGATTTTAAACTCATTTAAGTGAAAACCCATCCCAAAATTTCAACAATAACTCATTAATTTTGAAAAACCCCAAAATTTTTCAAAAACCTCAAAACCTAGGTTTCAAATCATGAAATGCATGAAGAATGAGAGATTAGAAGCTTACCAAGTGAAGAAAAACTTGAAAAAGCTTGAAGAAACCTTGAGGAACAAGATTGGAGTGAGATGAAAGTGTTTGGGAGGTGAAAAGACAGAGGTATCGAGAGAGAGAGATCGAGATAAATGAGGATCGGATCGCACGAAGAAGTATATATAGAACCTCAGTAAATCTTAACAGATAAGGTGTCGAGAGGTGTCGAGAAATCTATCGAGATAAGGTGTCGAGATAGGTGTCGAGAAAATGTTCTTCGACAGATGCAAGTGTCAAGAAGGTATCGAGGAACAAACACCAGGAACAAGAACAGAAGCTCGATCGATCGACCCAGCTGTCGAGAAGCTATCGAGGAGGCAGGAGAATTCTCGATCAATCCACTAGGTGTCGAGGAGCTGTCGAGATTGCGATAAGAAAAAGTTTGAGAAGCTTGACAGATAGCTAGGTATCGAGGAGGTGTCGAGCTTGCTTTTAAAAACAGTTTTTCAAGAAGTTAAAAACACAGACATGAATGCAATCCAACATGCAACTCAACCAATGATCCAATCAACATAATAGACTCTCAAAATCATCTCTCAACAAAATTTTAAGCACATGGATCCCAAAAACACACACACACACTAAACAAGTCTAACCAATTTTATATTTCAAAAACAAGTTAAGACAATTTAGTGAGCATATATAAACACATGTAAACCTAGTGATGGCCAAATCACATTGTACTTGCACATGTATCAAAAGTAGTAAAGAATATTGCATGTTGTGTATGAAAAACATCGCAAGATTGCTTAAGTGTATACATGTTATGACGATTTGAGATATGAGAAAATCACATTAACTCACACACAATCATAACTGTTTGATGGGGACTATCACATTTGAGGTACATCCTATAACTCCCACATCTCCTAGAATACACGCTTGCAATCATATTTAAAAGCATTTTTTATTTTTTTGCTTTTTATTTTTCTTTGCATATTTTCTTTTTAAGCATATTATGCATAGGCATATAAGAGATAGAAAAGAAATACCCAATGAGATTTGACATTCCAATTTTACTATGCCGAAGCACACAAATGTCACTGACATTACACTTTTGCTATGCTGAAGTATACAGATGTCTTATCAAGATTGGTGAGCAACAGTGATGAGATGGTTATTTATGCCTTTCTCTTAGAATTTTCTAGTCCTACCCGTCAAAAAGAGTAATACGAGTGTTAAGTACAAGATATCACTTTAACTCACACACAATCATAACTATTTGATGGGGACTATCACCTTTAAGGTATATCCTATAACTCCCACATCTCCTAGAATACACGCTTGCAATCATATTTAAAAGTATTTTTTATTTTTTTGCTTTTTATTTTTCTTTGCATATTTTCTTTTTAAGCATATTATGCATGGGCATATAAGAGATAGAAAAGAAATACCCAATGAGATTTGACATTCCAATTTTACTATGCCGAAGCACACAAATGTCACTGACATTACACTTTTGCTATGCTGAAGTATACAGATGTCTTATCAAGATTGGCGAGCAACAGTGATGAGATGGTTATTTATGCCTTTCTCTTAGAATTTTCCAGTCCTACCCGTCAAAAAGAGTAATACGAGTGTTAAGTACAAGAGATCACTTTAACTCACACACAATCATAACTGTTTGATGGGGACTATCACCTTTAAGGTATATCCTATAACTCCCACATCTCCTAGAATATACGCTTGCAATCATATTTAAAAGTATTTTTTTATTTTTTTGCTTTTTATTTTTCTTTGCATATTTTCTTTTTAAGCATATCATGCATGGGCATATAAGAGATAGAAAATAAATACCCAATGAGATTTGACATTCCAATTTTGCTATGCCAAAACACATAAATGTTATTGACATCACACTTTTGCTATGCCGAAGTATACAGATGTCTTATCATGATTGGCGGGCAACAGTGGTGAGATGGTTATTTATGCCTTTCTCTTAGGATTTTCTAATCTTACCCGTCAAAAAGAGTAATATGAGTGTTAAGTACAAGAGATCACTTAACCTTACTCATCACAAACACGAGCCACAAAACTCACTTGCTTAGTTGTGCATAAAGAAGCTCATTTAAGTTACAAAATATATAAAGTTTAGAAAATTTTGTTTCAATGGCCATCCAAGGTACACAAGTACCAATGTACACAAAACACACACTGTTTTTGTATTTTTCTGATTTTTCAATTTTTTTATTTGAAAAAAAATAAGCAAAACTGAAAATAAACACACAAAAACATGCTAAGCAAAACAAAGCATAAAACTAGACTGACTCAAAATAAAAGCAAAACACACAAGTAATGCAACAAACAAAAACAAGAAGAGATAGAAGAAAGTGATAGAATCACTTGGAACCCTTTTCCTTCCACACCTTGGAAGAATCTTTCCTCTGGTTAAACCCTTGAACCGACGGAGAGGGGGAAAAATTGAAACTGTTCAAGTTCGAAAGGAACATGAGAGCTTTGAGATGATCTCCAAGAGAAGCAAGAGAGGATTGAAGCCAATTCTGGCTTTCAAATGCTATCATACCGTTACTCTGTTAAGTGGCTAACCACTTATAGCAATTTGGTCGAGTATGACCGGCGACACCACAATGATGACAGAGATGCTGCTTCTTCTGTTTAGGCTTTTAAGAATTAGTCTTCTTAGCCCTAGAGTTTTTAACATCTTTCTTATCTTGCTTAGGGGGTGCTCCTAAGATTGATTTACCCTTATCTATGTTCTTGCTAGTTAAATCAATTTAACATCATTGTTTTCAATTTTAACATTATTACTAGGAGGAACAAAAACAGTAGTACTAGTAGAAGCAATATTAGAGGAAGGAAGACCATACCCTAAACCTGTTCGATCTGAAACAGATTTCTAAATGCTGAGCATCTTATCAAGCTTTGCACTTGAAATCCTCTCCAATTGAGCTCTAACTTGAAACAACTCCGCTTCAAGCTTCTTGGTCTTCTCAGCCAAGAAATTTTTCTTGAACCTCAATACTCTAATAGTCTGATTTGCCTCATCAAACTTTGTGGACAACTCTTCACGATCAAGTTCCACATCACTGAGTTCTTGGTGGTCAGCCTATAGAGTTTCTCGTGTTTCTCAGACAGCTTGTATAGTTTCTTATAGGCTGAATGGATATCATCTTGATCATCCATCTTCTCACACTTAGAATCCACCAATTCTTCTTCTTCTTCCACTTCTTCAACAATCCCTTCAGTAAGATTTACTGTGGCAGTGAAGGCATTTAAGATTCCGTCATCCTCACTATCGGAATCATCTTCAAGCTCAGTGTCACTTAAGGTAGCAGCAAGTGCCTTGCTCTTCCGAATGCTCTTGAGATATATGGGGCACTCTTGTTTCATATGACTGGAGCCATGACACCTAAAACACTTAGGTCCTGCAGGAACAGTGTACTGACCATTATCCTTAGCATCCTTCTTCCCTTTGTCTTAGCTCTTAAACTGAGAAGAACTAGATTGCCTGTGGTCCTTGTCAAAGCCCTTAGCATTGGCATTCTTCATAAATTTCTTGAACTGCCTGGTGATGTAGGACTTCATCTTGGAATCTTCATCATCTGAAGACTCATCTGTCTCACTGCTCTTGGCCTTCAGTGTCATGCTCTTTCTTTTACTCGTCTTGCCGATTCTGGTCAACCCTAACTCATAGGTCTGCAAGTTTTCAACCAACTCAGTCAAAGGAATCTTGTCAATATCCTTGGATTCCTCTATGGCGGTGATCTTAGCATGAAATCTCTCGGGTAGAAATCTCAGCTCTTTCCTCACAATCTTGGGTTCAGGAATGGTTTCCCCAAGATTAAAAGTAGAGTTCACTATGTCCTTCAGCTTGGCATAGAACTCATCAAACGACTCATCCTCCTCCATCTTAATCTCTTCAAATCTTGTAGTGAACCTCTGAAACTTTGAATCTATGACAGCCTTGGTTCCCTCATAGGTTGTCTGGAGGATGGTCCAAGCCTCCTTAGTAGTTTCAGTCGAGGATATCTTCTTAAAATCCTCATTGGTGACCGCACTGAACAAAGCATTCAATGCCCTGTTGTTGAAGTTTGCCGCCTTGATCTTGGCATCATCCCAATCGGCCGACACTTCCTTTGACTTAGTCCAGCCAATCTCTACAGCTTGCCACACATTCTCATCTAAAGACTGCAAGAAAGCTCTCATGCGTACTTTCCAGTATGCATAGTTAGTGCCATCAAATAAAAGAGGTATAATTAACGACTGTCCTCTATCCATGACAAACAGGGGTCAATGGATCAAACACAGTAAAGATTAAACCTAATCAGAGTGTGCCTACTCTAATACCACTTGATAAGCCAAAAGCGTATTGACCCCTTGTGATTAAATCAATTGATTAATTAGCCAAGTTATTAATTAATCAAATTAATCATACAAACGCATGGCAGCACAAACAAATTACCAATAAACTAATTATGCAGCGGAAAATAAATAACACAGTGATTTGTTTACAAATAGGAAAAACCTACACGACAAAAACACCACCGGGTGATTTTCAGGTCACCACTCTCGAAACTCCACCATTATCACAACAAGCGGTTACAAGTAAAGGAATCCCAATACCTTATACCAACTTACAGTTGAACCCTTATCTCAATACCCAATTGAACTTGTTTTGTAGTGACAGTTCCCCCTTTTGATGCACAGCTCCTAAGTACGTGACTAACTAATTGCCCGAATCCCAGTACGCGACTTCAATCACCAACTAGAGAAGATGGTTGGCTGCAAAGTTTTTCAGTTCATCCATACAATGAAGATCATAAAGATGCTTGGTCACAAAACCCAAAGGTGCACATACACAGCAACTTCTTCAGAAGAGATGAACTAGAGTGAAATTTTGTCTCCAATCACAATTTGCTTGAACAAAATTTGCTCAATGCTTGTGCAACTTGTGAACTCTTTGACGGCCCTTAAAACAATCCTTTTATATGTCTAGGGTTAGGAGAAAAAAAGGTCCAAAGACATATTCAAGGATTCCAAGATAACAGAACAGAAAATCTGTTTTTATTAAACCTCGACAGATGGAAGGTGTCAATCAGCTGTCGAGCACACGGGCTTGAGCAACTTCTTAAATCTCGACACATACTAGCTATCAAGCTTTAAAGAACTTGCACTTCTTCAGCTTGTTTCTTGGACAGACTTGATGATTTCAACACTTGATCTTGAAACCTTATTTCTTGAAGTATTAAAAACACCTAGAACTACCCAATTACAAGTAAAGTGTGTTTTGTCAAAGGATTAGCCAATTACATAAAATAGTGACATATGTTCCTAACAAGTGAATCACATATATCCTAACAAAAGTATTCTCAAGTGGGAAGATCCTTGTGTCCCAGACCTACCAAATTATAAACCGATACCTTTGTCACATGAAAATCAATCTAGTTACTTGGTGGTATCATAGCTTCTAAGTCCAGATAAGTTAAGGTGGGACAAGTCGAAACTTTATGAATTATTCACTAAAGACTCAGCCAAGGCTATCAAAAAAATTTTAGTCAAAGTGAGCCAAAGGGAGGATAATTAGTTATAGCTGAAATCCCATAACGGAACACTCTCAGTGAAGTCAGCTTATATGGAAATTCTAGCTCTATCTGATTCCATTGAGACTGACCAAGTGAAGTCAAAAATCTGGAAATCAAAAATACATGATAGACTTAAGATGGTCTTATGGAGAGTTGCCTCAGATATGCTTCCCACCAAGGAAAAATTGATAAGATTCTTTCCATCCATGGATTCCAACTGTCCTCTATGCGATGTCTCACCTGAATCTTCTTTACATCTCTTTGTCTTCAATCATGTAGCCAAATCTTTGTGGGTTGGTAATGTTTGGGGTTGCAAACCGGATGCAATGCAGTTTTCTAATCCAAGTCAATTTATAAACTTTCTTGTATCCCCCCTTGTTTCTTTCCATGGCTCTTCTGACAAGGAGGAGTTCCTTTTATTTGGGGCTTTGGTGGTAGAGCAACTTTGGTTTGCTAGAAATCAAGCTGTTCACAAAGGAATTAAATTTCCCCCTGATAAAAGTCTACAAATAATCTTGAAAAAAATTTAATGAACACTCTGCTATGCTCACTGATATCCCCCTAGGGTCGCCTAGACCAGTTGTTTATTCTTGGAATAGCCCTGAGCAAGGAGCTATAAAGATAAACTGCGATGTGGCGGTAGGGCTAGACCATTCATTTATTGCCATTGTGGCGAGAGATTGGAGAGATAACCTGATTTTCTCCTTGTCTAAACGGGTGGAAACCAACCTCCCTCTCCAAGCAGAGGCTAAAGCCATTAATTTGGCGACTCGTGTAGCTGTTAATTGTGGTTTTGAGAATGTTGTGGTTGAGAGCGATGCCAAAGCATGTATTGAAGCTCTTAAAGCCCCCACTGATGTCGTGCCTTGGAGAATCTCAACCATAACTGCCGATACTCTTTTGTGGGCATTTCGTGGCTAGCATTTTGTCTTTAGGTGGAGTCCGAGAGATTCAAACAAAGCAGCCCATGTATTAGCTTCTTGGTGCCTTGGGAAAAATTTGTCTGGGTGTTTTGGTCAAGGTTATGCTCCTAGCCCTTTTATGGATGTAATTATTTCAGAACATCTCAATGTTGTAGTTGCTGTTTAGTCCTTGTTTCTTTGTTTCTGGTAATAAAATTTTCTGTTCATAAAAAAAAAAACTATAGTTTTACTTTTATATATCATTACTCTCTCTCTCTCTCTCTCTCTCTCTCTCTCTCTCTTTGAGGATAATAACAAACAAAGAATATAAAATGATTATTTTAATAAAACAGAGTGTAAAATAAATAATTTAATATGGGTATTTTTAAAAAAAATGTTATATAAAATAGAATAAATAAAATCTTATACTAAATATACATAAATTTTGAGTTGGTACGAATGCTCTAATGTCATTATCACATCACATCAACCCATTTGTTACTTTGTTTTTTTTTTTAATTGGTTTGACTTTTCCCATTTTTGTTGGTTCCCCTTTTTACTAGTTTTTTTTAAAAAAAATATTTCCAATCATTTATTTAATTTGTTTAGGTATATTTTTAGGATGATTTACTTTGTATTAGTACTAATTTCTTGAGTTATGTGATAAATAAATTTTTATTTGTGCAAATTTAGAATATAAAATGATCACATCATTTAGTAAAGTTGCAATCTTGTTTTTGATAAATCATGTTCTATTGTTTTATACTTTCAATTTTATAATATTTAAATTATAATTTTTTATTATAAATCATGTTTCATTTATTTAGAAATATTTATCAATTGTAAATGTGTACTAGAAAATGTCCAACTGGATATGAAAAACTAAGAGAGAGACAGAGAGAGAGAGAGAAATTTAATCTCAAAAAGAATCCATGGATAAAGCTGTTGCTAGTATTAAGCAAAACGCATTAAAAATATGAGTGAAAATATAATAAATGAACAAGATATTAAAGAGTTAGAAGATAGTGAAATTATACAACAAAAAGATAATAATGAAAATAGTCATAATAATGTTCAATCGAAAAAGAAATGTTAGCGAACTTTGAATACAAAAACTTAATTAGTAATTTTGCATTTCAAAAAGTAAAAAATATTTTTTTTAAATAAATAAATATTATTTAATTAATATTTAAATAAGTAAAGGCCACCTAAACCTTTCATCTTAGGCTACAAAATTTATTTGAGTGCATATCCATAGCAATATCCTAAGGATAAGGACCGATTTTATGGGAGAGGAATGTTATGCCAAATACAATTTTGTGGATTAGCAATAACACGTTTAGTGTCAAACATACTAGTGTTTAAGTCCTTGGAAAACTTAAATGAAAAGTGTTAAAAGTAGGAGTAAATCAAACTTGTAAATTGATGTGGCAATGTGTTATGATTCAAGATGAAAATTTGTTATTTGAAATTAAAGTATTTAAATTTAAGCTTAGCGATAGATCTTTATCTAAATAAGGTAGCAATAGATTAGTATTGTTACTTGCTAAATTCAAATTGATTCCTATGTTTTAGTATAAGATTACTAGATTAGTTCTTATGTTTTAGGATTTGTTGATGAGATTCTCTCATTTTAGTTTGTATATGTAAGTTGAAAGCATAATGACTAATGAGATTCAAGCAAAAAATTCACTAAAAATATATATTTTCTCAACTTGTGGATTTCAACTACCATCATAATTAACATGTAGCTCTAACCCACATTTGAAGAAAGCAACTCTCACCCTAACATGAGAACAGGATTTTTTTTATAGATGATATATCCCCTCAAATGTTTCACATAATAATTGGATCACATTTGCAAGATATTACCAAAGCACATCTACCTATCAAGAGCGTCAATCCCAACTGATGGGATGACAAAAAAGACCATCTCTTGTTCGTCCAGAGGAATCATCCATGAGCACCATCTAGCCAAACGATCAACTGGTGGTCTGGACAAAAGAATCGTCCATGTGCAAAACACATGGACGACCACATAACTTAACACAGAATCGTCCATGGGCAAAGCGCATAGACAACCACACATCAACTTGTGTACAAAAGGTCGTCCATGGGCAAAGCGCAAACTTCCACTAGCGGTTACAACTCATATAGCCGTTGAAGAAGTTATATCCGGAATGGCTAATCTCCACAAATCTTGGGGAAGTTACAAAATGAATAACCGCTCCAAGGTTCTCTATATAAGGACCGGTCCGAATCGAACAAAGGTATGAGATTCTGAGATTTTTACTCCCAAAAAGTTAGAATTTTATTCTTGTGAGAAACTAACTTAGTCATCGGAGGGTATTCGGCCGGTCCACCCTGGTCACCCTTGACAGTGTTTTCATCTTCGCAGGCCTTTGATTCAGCCGTTAGCCCACCGAAACCGAAGTGTTCAACCTACTAATTCCTTACCATATCAGTTAGCGCCGTCTGTGGGAAGTTAAATTGTTTTACGATTTAATTTCCGCGACAAAAGGTTGGATGGTTCAGACTAGATCGAAGGCTACCAGCCCAGGCCATCAGGGAAGCAGAGACGCTTCAAGCAACCCCCATCGCGATCGCCAATCTGCACCAGTCATGCAGGCTTCCTCTGTCCAACATGTGCAATCCATGGCGGCTGCAATGGCGAAGTTAACCCATCAAAACCAAGAACTAAGGAGGGAGATTAATCTAAGAAGGCAGACGCATTAAGAATATGAAGGAAGAGGGCAAACACAAAGGCAAGAAGATAAAGAGGATGCAGAAAATGAAAGTCAGTCCAGAGGCACTACTTCACGAAGGGTGCCACACTTGGTAAAGGAGATGGGCCAGATGAAGAAAGTCATGAAAGAAATGAAAGAAAACCTGAGAAGGGCAAATCCTGTAGAAGATTTGGTCCACAGAACCGATTCCCCCTTTACGGCTTCCATCAACAGTCACCCTCTACCACCAAAGTTCAAGTTACCTTCTCTCGATTCGTATGATGAGGCAAGACCCTTTTGATCACATAGCCACCTTCATGACCACTATGCATCTTCAAGGGATTCCTAATGAAATAATGTGTAGAGCCTTCCCTACCACCTTTAAGGGGCCAGCGCAAGTGTGGTTTAGTAAGATACCTCCAAACACAGTCAGTTCTTTTGAAGAATTAAGTAAGTTATTTGTCAATAACTTCATTAGAGGACAAAGGCACAAGCGCTCCTCGTCCAGCTTGTTGACTATAGAACAAGGAGAGAACGAAAGTCTGCGATCCTTCATCACTCGTTTCAACAAAGAAGCCTTGACAGTAGATGAAGTAGACGACAAGCTACTATTGGCAGCCTTCCATAATGGGGTTAACTCAAACTTATTCATTCATAAGCTGTATGAGAAAGAGCCCCAGTCCATGGCTGAACTCGTCCATTCAGCCCAAAACTTCATGAATGCAGAAGACGCAATCATAGCTAAGAAGAGGAAGAGAGCTGAGAGAATGGAAGCAAACCCCACGCGTCATTCTGACCAAAGGCCTTGTCCAAAGAAGGGACGGATGGAAGACAAGAAGGATCGAGACAGAGATAACAGGAAGGCAGGCCCTTCAGCAAGGAATCAGAATTACACACCCTTAAATTCCCCACTCGATCAGGTGCTCATGCAAATTAAGGATGATCCTTCCTTAAAATGGCCAGAAAAGATGAAAGGAGATCCTAACAAGCGCAATAGGAATAAATATTGTCGCTTCCATAGAGATCATGGGCATGATACGGACGAGTGTTATGACTTGAAATAGCAGATCGAAAATCTCATCAAACAAGGAAAGTTGAGGCACTTCGTTGGAAGGGATCATAAAGATGAGAAGCTGAAGAGGAAGATGGAAGAATCATCACGACCCCCACTTGGAGAAATAAGGGTTATCATTGGTGGGAGTTTGACAGGACAATCTTCCAAAGCAAATAAGATGTATCTCAAAGCAGTGCAAAACGTTCAACTCTCTAGACGGTCTCCACGGACGAGGGAGACAGACAAGCCAGTCATCTCTTTCACGGACGAAGAAACTGAATGGATCCATCATTCACATGACGATGCAATTGTCATTACCCTACTCATTGTAGATTATACAGCCAGGAAGGTGTTGGTGGATAATAGAAACTCAACGGATATATTGTATTATCCCGCCTTCCAACAGATGAAACTTGGACGAGACCAACTCTATCCAGCATGTTCACCACTGGTGGGATTCGAAGGAACGAAAGTGCAGCCCATGGGCATCGTTACATTGCCTGTGGTGGTGGGATCATACCCACAGCAGATAACTAAGGAGGTGAATTTCCTTGTGGTGGATTGTTCTTCTTCGTACAATGCCATCATTGGAAGACCAACCTTAAACAGTTAGAAGGCAGAAACATCTACCTACCATTTATCAGTCAAATTCCCTACAGAGTACGGGATTGGACAGGCAAAAGAAGATCAGTTGGCAGCCAAAGAGTGTTATTTAGCCATGTTGGCTTTGGACGAGCAGGAGCAAACTATAAGTATAGAGGAGAAAAGAGTCATCGCGGAACCTACTGTAGTGTTGGAAGATGTTTTATTACAAGAAAGTGATCCTGAAAAGTTCACTAGAATTGGAATAAGTATGAAGATGAAGGAGAAAGAAGACCTCATCCAGTTTTTAAGGAAGAATACCGATGTTTTTGCATGGAGTCATGACGATATGCCTGGTATTGATCCAAGTGTAATTACTCATCGGCTAAATGTGTTCCCCTCCTCTAAGCCTGTTCGACAAAAGAAGAAGGTGTTCGCTCCTAAAAGAGACAAGGCTTTCAAGGAAGAGGTTCAGAAATTGACCACAGCGCACTTCATCCGAGAAGTCTATTACCCGGATTGGTTAATGAATGTGGTGATGGTGAAGAAGGCAAATGGCAAGTGGAGGATGTGCGTAGACTTCACTGACTTGAACAAGGCCTGCCTTAAGGATAGTTATCTCTTGCCACGCATTGATCAATTGGTGGATTCTACAGCTGGCCATCAATTATTAAGCTTCATGGATGCTTTCTCAAGATACAATCAAATCAAAATGGATGAGACTGACCAAGAAAAGACCTCTTTTATTACCAGTCAAGGTTTGTTTTGTTACAAGGTGATGCCCTTCGGTCTAAAGAACACAGGGGCAACTTATCAAAGGCTGGTGAATCACATGTTCCATCCACAGATAGGACGGAATGTGGAGGTGTACGTGGATGACATGCTCGTGAAAAGTTTGGACGAGGGAAGCCACTTGGACGATCTTCAGGAAACCTTTGAAACACTTAGGCAATACAAGATGAAGCTAAACCCAAGTAAGTGTGCATTCGGAGTATTGTCAGGAAAGTTTTTAGGATTCATGGTTTCACAGAGAGGAATTGAGGCAAATCCAGATAAAATCCAAGCCATATTGAACGCGGAACCACCGAAGAACATCAAGGAAGTCGAATCCCTCACTGGACGAGTTGCAGCTCTAAACAGGTTTATTTCAAAAGCCACAGACAAGAGTTTACCCTTCATCAAAGTTCTTAAGAAGGTGTTCGAATGGACGGATAAGTGCCAAAAGGCCTTCCAAGATCTAAAAGATTACCTTACCACGGCTCCATTACTAAGCCCGTCCATGCTTGGAGAAGAGCTGTATCTGTACTTAGCAGTGTCCCCACATGCCGTGAGTTCAGCATTGATCAAAGAAGAAGGGAGGGTGCAAAAGCCTGTGTATTACACTAGCCGAGCACTCAGAGGGGCAGAAGGAAGGTACTCACTTATGGAGAAGTTAGCTTTCGCCTTGATAACAGCTTCTAGGAAGTTAAGACATTACTTCCAAGTTCATATTATCAATGTCATGACGAACCATCTACTCAAAAAGGCAATGAACAAACTGGAAACTGCAGAACGACTGATACAATGGGCAGTCGAGCTTAGTGAATTTGACATCTGGTACCAACCAAGAAATACAATAAAAGCTCTAGCCCTGACAGATTTCATTGCAGAGTTCACTCCAAATTATGAAGACTTAGGTGGAGGAGAAGACAATAAGAAATGGGTCGTCCATATAGATGGATCGTGTACACTGCATGCAGGAGGTATAGGAGTTATCTTGCAGTCACCAAAAAGGGATAAATTGAAGTACAAGGTTCGCTTACAGTACCAAACAAATAACAATGAAGTAGAATATGAAACTCTTTTTAAAGGACTGGAGTTGGCTAAATCTGTAGAAGCAGACTCAATACTCGTCTTGGGCGACTCTCAGTTGGTCATAGGCCAAGTAAATGGGACATGTGAAGCCAAAGAAGATAGAATGAAGAGATACTTAAAGAAAGTCATACGCCTTGTGAAGAAATTTAAGGAAGCTGATTTCGTTCAAATCCCAAGGGAAGAGAACGTAGAAGCAAACACTCTAGCAAAGGAAGCCTCTACGAATGAAGTAATGGGCGAATTTGATGAAATACAATACATGCCTAGTGTGGATTTCCCAGAAATGTTACAGATAGAAGGTGAAGAAAATTGGATGACCCCAATAATGTCATACCTGAAAGACGAAAGGCTTCCAAAAGGGAAGGACAAGGCGAGAAAGCTCAGAGTTAAATCAGCTAGGTACATCCTTATAGACGAAGTGTTATACAAAAGAGGTTTTTCACAGCCTTACCTAAGGTGTTTAGCTCCCGACGAAGCGAACTATGTATTGAGGGAAGTTCATGAAGGAGCATGTAGTAATCACTCGTCCACAAGGTCATTCGTGCATGGTACTACTGGCCAACCATTCAAGCTGATGCTAAGGTATATGTTAAGGTATGTGATCAATGTCAACGTTTCAGTAATATTCCTAGACAGCCATCAGAATATCTTACCCCAATGATGGCCCTTTGGCCTTTTGCACAGTGGGGTTTGGATATTTTAGGCCATTTTCCAACTGGAACCAGACAGATGAAGTTTTTGGTAGTGGGGATAGATTATTTCACTAAGTTGGTGGAAACTGAACCCTTAGTGAAAATTACACAACAAAATGTCAAAAATTTCGTTTAGAAAAGCATTGTATGTAGAATTGGAGTGCCAAGAGTACTAGTATCTAACAATGGACGACAGTTTGACAACACTCCCTTCAAAGAATTCTGTGAACAGCTTGGAATCAAGAATCATTATTCCTCACCCTCCCACCCACAGGCCAACGGACAAGCAGAAGTAGCAAACCGATCCTTGTTGAAAATCATCAAGACTCGGCTTGAAGAGGCAAAGGGAGTATGGCCGGATGAATTACCAGGTGTTTTGTGGGCGTACAAGACAACAGTGAGAACTTCCACAGCGGAAACTCCTTTTAAACTAGCATATGGGAGTGAAGCGGTCATACCTGTAGAAGTGCATATAGCCAACCATAGGGTGATAAAGTATCAAGCTGAGGAAAACATGGAACAGCTTCGTCTTAACCTCGATCTCATAGACAAGGTAAGAATGGACGCGGAGCAGAGAACAGCAAAGTACAAAAATCTCATGGCAAAGCAACATGATGCTATAGTGAAACCCAGGCGTTTCAGCATTGGGGATCTCGTCCTTAAAAGGGTTTCTTTGGCCACCAAAAACCCGGCCCACGGGAAGCTGGGACCAAACTGGGAAGGACCTTACAGAGTTGTCAACTGCAAGAAACAAGGATCCTACTACTTGGAAGCCCTGGATGGACGAAAGCTTGAACACCCTTGGAATGTTGAACACCTGAGAAGATACTATCAATAAAGGCGATCCATGGACGAACCTTGCCATGGATGACATCCGTGGACGATTGGAGTAATGTGGATGTTATTCTCTCCTAATAGCTTATTAATACTGTGTTTTAGATGTATAAGTATTTTGTGCTATTCATGGACGACGTTGTGATGTATTAAGTATTTTTAATTAAGGCACTGGCTTCTAAGCAAGTGCCGTAACTGTGGACGAATGTTTACATAGTGTGGATTTCCAAATATATATATATATATATGATGTATTTCCAAGTACACGTATGACTGTATGGGAATCCTCCAATTTTGTGATTTTGTTCCAAATAACTCATAGAAGGCAAAAAGCCAAAGACGAATAAAATCCTTGGACGCAAGGATGTATCGTCTTTCTTCCAAATAAGGATAAAGCGTGAAAAATAAACCCAAGGTACATTCGTCCAAAGCTTAAGACGAGATAAAACCCAGGGTGTGATCAATTAAATCATGGACGAATATTGTGAGTGTAAGAACACCGCTAGTCCATAGACGAGTTTAACCAGTCTACCAATCTAACACATGGACAAGTATCTGCTGGAAAAATTTCGCTTAGGACAAGTAAAGAATCGTCCAAAGTTTGAAATTTAAACTAGCGAAAAGAAACGTCACTCATAGATGAGGTGTACATTGAACATAAAGGATTCATTTTACTCTATTTTGGCAATATAAGATGAAATTCATCCATATGTTCAAGACGAGATAAAATCTCCATGAGTGGGTAAATCCCACAACAGAAATGGTATGGATGATATAAATAAAACTTGTTCACAAAGCTTATGGCATGTTCAAACACAATAAAATATATATATATATATATATATATTCATTCATTCATTCATAAAATTCAAAGAAGGGTAGACGACCACCGTCCAAAAACCCTTAGAAGTAATGAGTGGTTATTCTTAAAGCTCGTCCATAAACTTAGACGAGGAAATTGTACATGAATAAATTTTAGATGAAATAAGTAAAAGCCCAAAACAACGGGCATCTCCAACAGAATGAAATAATAAACTTTTCTAAGGAAAGGAAGAATTCACTTGGATAAACCACTGGCAGCATTGCCACCAGACTTTGGATCGTCCTGGGTAACTTCGTTGTTGGCATCATCCATGACGTTGACATTCTCAGAACTCATCTGCAACAAGGAGCTTTCTGTAGCAAGAGGAAGCTTGAAGGAGTCAAAGTTCAAGTCTGGAAAGGCTTCCCTGGCATTAGCACGGAAGTCCTCATAACCAGCAGCGTAATGACTATCTAGACGATTCTTGTACTCGTCAAACTTCTTGAAGGCTGATATGGCTTCCTCACGTGCCTTCTCTAGGGACGAAGCAAATTCAAAAACTCGACCCTCTAAGTGAGCAATACAAGTGTCCTTCTCAATAATGTCTGATTTGAGCTCCTCCACCTTGTTCTTCAGCTTCGTCTCGCTTCCTTGCAGACGATTGAAGTTATCAGTCAATCTGATCACCTCCCCCTTTTTTGATAAAATCTCGTTGTTCAGCTCTTTAGCCTTCTCTTTAGCCGTCTTGACCTCCTCACAAAGCTCCTTAGCCTGGCATGTCGCTGTGTAAAACTTTGACATAGCCTATACATAGACGAAAGAAAGTTAGACAACTTATTTTGAAAAATTTACGATAAGCACACAAGGACGAATGAAACTCTTTACCTTAAAGAGATCATGGATGCCAAAACATTCGAATTCTTTCACTGACATGTTGTAGCACTCATTAACTTCATTGTCAGGGATTATTCCTTTGAACGTCCTCTATGCATAACTCTCGTCCAACACCAGGTTAGAAGGACGATCAGATGGTTCAGACGAATGAGGCTTGCGAGTAGTCTTGACTAAAGGGGGGGTAGGATCAGTTTGGACGGGATGAACTGCTTGAACAGGCTCCACATCAACTGGATGCTCGTCCAGGTCTACCGTCGGAGGAGTAAACTTAGGAACCTTGGGAAGAGAAGTCTTAGTAGATTTTTGTTTTTTGGAACCTCGACGACTTGGAAGGTCGTCCAAATCCACGGCACTTGATATAGTTTTTGCTTTTCTCTTCCCAGCCTAGACAGCAGCCTTCTAGACGACAGATAGTTAAGGGACATCCTCGTCTCCGCTAGTGATAGTTTTTTCCTTATTCTCCCTCATTGTACTTATTCCTGCAACAAAGATCAAGTGAGAAATAGACAAAAAAAGAGGAGAAAGAAAAAAGAGGAGTGGACGACACTTACTTCGACGAGTGGTCTCCTCGTGACCAAGATTTTCAGCAGTAAGTTCTGGATCGAGCCTCCACGTGGCTAGATGACTAAGAGTCACTAGATCATGAAAAGTTCTTCCAGGGAAAGTACGTACTTGGTCAATTCAATCCAAGTAAAATTTGTCCAATCGAGGACAAACAACAGCTGTGCCAATATAAAGAATATATAGGGTTAGACGATTGAAAGATAAAAAAATATATGAAAGGATGAAATGAAATAAAACAGGAAAGAAACATACCCTCAGGACGAAGGCGACCTATAGGACCGATAAAAGGTGGGAAAGGGGCATTACTCACTTCAACTGGGTCCCCAGCCCAATTTCCAGAAATAATAAAAAATTCTTTTTTCCAGAGCCTGTCAGACGAGCTACGGCCCTTTATTAAACTATAGTAAAAGCCTCTGGACGAGAACTGGTAAAAACCAGCAAACTTCTTTATCTCCGAGGGCTTATAACAATAAAGGATTCGCCCACTGTTATAGGACACTCCCCTTCCAACGCCTCACGCCATAGCACTTGCATGGCAACTACCGTCCTCCATCCATTGGGGTTGAGCTGGTTTGGTCCAATACCCAACCTATGGAGAAGACCTCTACTAAAAGAATTTAAGGGAAATCTAAGGCCAGCTAAAAGGTAGGATGTATATACTCCTAAACCTGAAGAAAGGGAACAACACAATTCCCCTTCCTTAAGTAGACGAGGATTGAACTCCCTAGGAATCTAGTATCTATCTACAAGAGTTTTTAACTTAGGGGCGTCTAGGGTGGACGCTACTTCAGGAGCATAACTATATGTCACATTCTCCTCTTCCTCCTCCTCATCTTGAGGAGGGCTAGGTGGCATTCTGGACGAGCTAGTCCCAACTCCAGAAGCTGTCCTACGTTGTGTTTCCTAGAATTCCTCTAAAGAAATACCAGGAACCCCAGACGAATAATGCTCGTCTGAGGAACTATCACCACTACTACTGGTGTTACCTTCACCACTCTCATAACTGCCTCCACTTCCAGAAGAGACGTCCTGATACTCGTCTATCTCTCTCTCTCTACGCTACCACTAGACTCAAGCATAATTGTTTGAAAAAGGATTAAGACGAAAACCTAAGGAAGAGAAAAGGAAAGTACCTGACAAGACTAAAAGACGAAGACTAGACAAGGATCTTGGACGAAATGGCAGAAGGGAGATTATGAGAAAGGTGAAGGGCAAGAAAGAGAATGCGCCTATTTATAGGGCCCAGAAGTAGGGTCAGCAAAATGACACCATCCATTGAGAAAGCGACATGTGGCAGCCACATTGAAAAATGTAATCGACGCGACAAGTCCACTAATTAAGTCAGGACAGGTGTTTTTAAAAAAAATAATAATAATAAGATCAGAACCATAAGGGCACGAATTAAATCCCGTATCCTTGGACGACCCCTAGACAAGGGGGCAACTGATGGGATGACAAAAAAGACCATCTCTTGTTCGTCCAGAGGGATCGTCCATGAGCACCATCTGGCCAAACGATCAACTGGTGATCTGGACAAAAGAATCGTCCATGTGCAAAACACATGGACGACCACATAACTTAACACAGAATCGTCCATGGGCAAAGCACATAGACGACCACACATCAACTTGTGTACAAAGGGTCGTCCATGGGCAAAGCGCATGAACCACCACGTAACACTTGGGAATTTCTCGTGTTAATTACTTCACATATGTGGAAGATTCAGAACTACAACACCTTGGAGCGGTTAACCTACCCCTGATCATCGCCTCCAATTTTTCCTAAGTGTTTAACTTCCACTCACAGTTACAACTCATATAGCCGTTGAAGAAGTTATATCCGGAATGGCTAATCTCCATGAATCTTAGGGAAGTTACAAAATGAATAACCGCTCCAAGGTTCTCTATATAAGGACTAGTCCGAATCGAACAAAGGTATGAGATTCTGATATTTATACTCCCAAAAAGTTGGAATTTTATTCTTGTGAGAAACTAACTTAGTCATCGGAGGGTATTCGGCCGGTCCACCCCAGTCACCCTTGACACTGTTTTCATCTTCGCAGGCCTTTAATTCAGCCATTAGCCCACCAAAGCCGAAGTGTTCAACCTACTGATTCCTTACCATATCACCAACAAATAAAAAATAGAGAGCATGTCAAAGATTGTCAACCAAATCTTAGATATTACCAAGGACATGTCCAAAATGTTAGAAATTTAGACCCCTTAAAACCCAAATGGATTAACTTAGTTAATTAGCCAAGTGATTAATTTAGTCAAATTATGCAAATCTAGGTTATCACAATCAAACAATCATATCATGTATATAGCAGCGAAAATATAAATAACACACAGATATGATGACTTAGGAAACCACACCGGTAAAAACCTGAGGAGGATTTAACCTAACTATCCTCAAGGTAAACCTGAATCCACTATATGAAAGAATCGAAGTTTGTACAATAGAATTTAGACCACTAACATTCTATTACTACCTACCAGTAAAATTTACTGACACGACCACATGCAAGTTCCGAATCCACAGACTCCTTCTTTCTTGGATTCTCCAGCAAGTACAAGCACCCTCGCTTGTGTTTCTTTAAGCTCTTATGGCAATAACCAAATGATCATCAAGTTCTTGAAGAAATCTCCTCCTTGATAATCCTAAACTTGTGTGAAGGAAAGCTCCTCAAGGATCTCACAAGAAATTCATATAAACAGCAATATGAGCAACCTCTAAAACGTGGCTAGGGTTTGCCTTATATACCTAGGGCATAATATAAAACCCTAAACGTTTTAAATGAGCTAGGGCTGAGTTGGAATTCTGCAGAAAAAAGCACTCTGCCTAAGTTTCGATCGATCGAGCCTAAGTTTCGATCGATTGAGCCAGGCCGAAATGCATAGTGACTTCTACATCAGCTCAATTCCAACTTTACATAAAAGATACAACTTTGAGCAAATCTAAACAAGACTAAACAACCTGTTTTGATCATGGCTTACCAACAATACAAATTAAAGTTCTAAATACATTAATTCTAAGTCTTTAGAACCTAACACAAAAGAATAGTAAGGATGAAAGATTCATGGTTTCAAATGATAGAGGTCTTTGATAAATAATGCAATGAAATTTTGGAGATCAAAAACAATCATAAGTACAAGTATCCTATGAAATTTCGAAAAATCATAATGTCCTACATGAGGAATCACCAACAATTCCATAGAGTAATATGTTGAAGGGTGTAGTTGAAAAGATATATCAAAAGGATCTTCTCGTGAATTCAAATAAGCCTACCCTAATTTCACACATTGAATTTGTCGTTCCTGATAAGTTCAAGGATGTGGGAAACAAGACTTTTTTGTTTCTAGTGCTTATAGAAGTGGTTGAAGAACTAGTGTAAATATCCATGATCAAAATCCTTATCCATCAACACTTCAAAATTCTAGGATGAGTATTCTCAGATCGAAGGAGAAAGTTACAGAGTGAGCAAGCATGGATTTCCATATCTTGGAATCGTGAGGACAAGATTCATCTTGAAAAGAGATATACTGTTATTTAAATTAATTTAAAAATATTTATATTTAAGCTTAGTTAAATTTTTATTTGAATTAATTTGAAAGTATTTAAATTTAGACTTAATAATAGATCTTTATTTGAATAAAATTCCAGTAGACAAGTGTTGTTATTTGCTTGTATTCAATTTGAATCCTATGTTTTAGGATAGGATTAGTTTCTATGTTTTAGGATTTGCTGATGAGGTTTTTCCATTTTAGTTTATTTATGTAAGGTGAACCTATAATGAAATTCCAGTATAAAATTAACCAAAAATATCAACTTTCTTTGACTTGTAGATTTCAACTTCCATCATAATTAGATCACATTTGCAAGATATCACAGCTAAAATAACCATGAACATATAGGACTTGTCTATCTTGTAGGCTAGAAGAAGCCAGTCATCCAACACAATCGATAAGGTATTAAAGTACACCACTGGATTGAACTTTCTTTAAGAAGAGGAGATCTAGGATTGATAATTTATAGTGTTCAATTTTATTTTTTTTTTTTTTTTTCATTAACACTAAATCAAGTTATTTTATCATTGTATGCAATTGAGTGCAAAAGATTCTTTAGTATACATTTTGTACCGTAAGTCTGTAACCCATAAAGCCTTTTCTAGTTGACTAAACTAACAAAGTAAATGTCCTAAACACCCATATATTATGTTATGTATAATTTCTCCATCTCATGATATCAGGTATTTGGCTAATTGGCAAATTACGTACTCAACTTGTTCTTTCCTCTTTCTCAAAAAAAAAAAAAAAAAATTGTTCTTTTCCTAATGATTTGTGCATCAGACAGCTCAGTCGTGCAAATTTATAACAGGATGCGGGAAAAAAAAAAATCAAAAGATCACATATCATATCTAACAGGAAGTTCATTGAATCAAAAGATCACATATCACGTCTAACAGGAATTTCATTGATCACATGGTATTCAAAAACAAGAAGTAATAATAATAACAAAAGAACACATATAGAACACAGCAAATTTCTTATCTTACTCTGAATTAGAATTAGCAGGTGAAATGAAAGCCACCCAACATGCTTTCTTCAGAGGAAAAACTCCCCTATTTGTGATAGACATACCCATTATCAGAAAGGCTGGGATTTGGAGTAACACGATTCGAATTGATGGAGAGGGGCTGAGTTGAAGGGAGATGGATGACAATTAAGACGGGATAACATTCTGCAAACAGAGGGAAAGAAAAGAGAGAAACAGAGAGGAGCGACAAGATTTCATGAGTCCGAAGAAAGAAAGGAAGAAATTAATAAAATTCATTCTCAATACCTAGCCAATTAGGTTGTTCCTTTAAGAAAAGCATAATTTTATATGCATTCTTAAAAAATATTGCGGTTGATTAAATTATTTTTTTTAAGACACCTCTTGCGCTAGAACTAATAGTAATATTATTGAGCAAAATTATTGACAGTAAAACCATATCGAAGTTACCATGGAAAATCTACCTATAAATCTTGAGTTACAATTCAAAATATTGGTAGTTTTTTTTTTTTTTTTTTTTTTTTTTGGAGAAGATGGTAGAATTTTTATTAGTGTGCATAATTGATATTTTTTATATAACATTGAAATTAGTATATTAACTTGTTTTTTTTTTTGCCTTGGTGAAGAACTTGATATTTGGTTGTAGCTTAAATGGTATCTCTAATGTTTCCAACAACTACTGAGAGTTCGAATCCTCACCCCCTGTTGTAACTATTAAAATATTAAAGATTCTCATTATCAGAAGAAGTAGAGTAGACAGACTTATTAACGAAATTTAAATTTCATCTGAAAATATATTAATAGCACTTATCTTGTAATAATGGTTTGCAACTTGTTGGTTCATTTTAAGAAAAAGTACAGTCCTTATCCATTAAAAAAAAAAAAAACAAACAAACAAACTTATCCATACATATGTGTTCTTACAAAATTACCATTCGTTTGCATGTTTGCCATCCAATACAAAGATATTTTTCTCACCCAAGTTAAAGCACTTGCCAAGATTCATTTATTGTAGACTGAATGATATTTTCTCCCTCATAATGACATTCCGTATGGGGTATGAATTCCTTTATCAAATAAATAAAAATCTTGAAGGGGGTTTGAATCATATTGGTATACTTTGGCAATATCAAAGTTCTTTTGTTTTTTCTTCTTTTTGTCGGTCACCCAAATGTTATCTATGCTGCACCTGTTTAATGCTAAAAGTTTTTTCCTTTTCTGTGGTAGTTGCTATATATTAATTCATGTATACTTACTAACACGTTTTTTTTTTTAGATATGGTGTACTTACTTAATAGTCTAATAATACTTTTTTTTTTAAAGCACTAAATAGTTTAATACTTTTCTCCTTAACGTGGTCTTTTTATTGGAAAAGAAGCACCTAACGTGGTCCTTCTATTGACAGGGTTAAAGTAGGGAGGTTGCCTGTGTCTCACCCAGTTGCAAGCTCATTTATTGTAAGAACTGAAGCAGAGTTTGGCCAATACTTATTCTTGAAGAGAGTGAAGGGTTGGTTTGTGTTAAGAGTTATCTCTTACCTATAATATTTTGTGAGGTCTAAAACTGAGAGGAAGAGAAGGTCTTTGAAGATGGCAGGTGGATCTTTTGGCCCGGCAGGTGTGGCCAAAGAGAGAGCACAACAGTACAAAGGAAGACTCACCTCTTATGTGATCATTGCCTGCACTGTTGCTGCTGTTGGTGGCTCAATTTTTGGCTATGATGTTGGAATTTCAGGTACTTCACTTTCATGAATCCGAATCTTCACGTGTTTATTATTATAGTTCTGGCTTTTGCGATGATTACTGTGGTGGAGAATCTACCAAATATTGTCATAAAAATATAATAATAGTAACAACTTTTTTGGTATCTGAAAATGATGAGCTAAAAAGTGAACAGTGAAAAGTTAATGTCACATGGACATTGCATGTGTGCATATATGGACAGAACAGAATCAGAATTTCCAAGAGGAAGTGAAATTCTGTTTGGCACCATACAAGTAGGAGTTAGACCTTTTCTATGACTACGATTAAATTATGAAACAAAATGCAAATAAATTAGTAGTCTTTCCAATTCATACCTGAAATCTCTTCTACTGCATCAGCCAACATAAAGGCTCTGACATCTTCAAGAAATACTGAATCCTATAGTTAATTATCTCAACACACCAGTGGTCTTCCAATTTTCCTTCCTCTGTATTTTTATTATTATTATTTGTCCATTGAAAATTTGGAACCCAAGTAAATTCAGTATACCAGTGAAAAATTTCTCAAGCGTCTACTTCTTCCTTTATTTGGTGCTACGAGGAAAATTATATCATAAAATTGTCGCAGAAAAAGGGGAGGTCTTCGTGTTGCTTCTTTTTCAGAAAATCAATGAACTAACTATCCAAATCTTAATCTTCTGGTCAATTTGAGACAAGAAAAAAAATAATCTTGGAATCTAATTCTATACTTTGCCTAATAGTACAGATCATAGCCATGGTTTATCTCTAACTGAATTTAATGTTGAGTGCTCTCCTTTTTTAAGATATGAATTGAACAGATTTTACAAAAAAAAAAATACAACCAACATAAAGTGCTATATGCTATGAAACAAAGAGGTATTTGGTATCCAAAAGATCAGATTTTGAAAGCACTTTATTTCATAATTGTGGAAATCTGCTGTGACACGGTGAAAATTGATAAATTAACATTAGTACGAAAAGTTTAAACATTTAGGAAATAGTGAATGTAATCATTTAACCATTATTCTAATACTTTTGTGTTAGTCAGATGATGCACTTGTGCTTGTCATGCATACATGTCTGAGACATAGAGAGAGCATTCATGTTTTTACAAGTTACTAAATGCTTAATAGGAGGAGTGACATCCATGGATACATTTCTTGAAAAATTCTTCCCTGCTGTTTTTGTAAAGAAGATGCAAGCACATGAAAGCAATTATTGCAAGTACGAAAACCAAGGGCTTGCAGCATTTACATCTTCTTTATACCTTGCTGGTTTGGTTGCTTCTCTGATGGCTTCTCCTGTTACAAGAAAGTACGGACGTCGAACAAGTATAATCTGTGGTGGGCTAAGTTTTCTTACAGGGGCAACACTGAATGCTTCTGCCATTAATATGGCAATGCTTCTTTTGGGTCGGATCATGCTTGGTGTTGGCATTGGATTTGCAAATCAGGTATATCCCGTTTCGCGTACCTTTTCAAGTGTTAGATAAATCAGGATATGATCAATTATATTTTTTCTATATTTAAGAACACATGACTTAATCTTCCCTCTTGTTTGTTTTAAAGGCAGTTCCACTATATTTATCAGAGATAGCGCCAACACATCTTCGAGGTGGTCTTAACATGATGTTTCAGGTAGCAACTACATTTGGTATCTTTATAGCAAACATGATCAACTTTGGAACACAAAAGCTTAATTGGGGATGGAGGCTCTCTCTAGGATTGGCTGCTTTTCCAGCTTTTTTAATGACAGTGGGAGGAATACTTCTTCCTGAGACACCTAACAGCTTAATTGAGCAAGGAAAAAAAGAGAAAGGGAGAGAAATCCTTGAAAAGCTCAGAGGAACCAAAAATGTTGATGCAGAGTTTGAAGACATGATCGAAGCAAGTGAGCTTTCAAACTTAATAAAGAATCCCTTTCGAAACATCCTTGAGAAGAGGAACAGACCAGAATTAGTAATGGCAATCTGCATGCCAATGTTCCAGATACTCACAGGCATAAATTCAATTCTCTTCTATGCTCCTGTACTGTTTAAAAGTATGGGGTTTGGTGGTAATGCTTCTCTCTACGCCTCAGCTTTGACTGGAGCAGTTCTTGCTTCATCTACATTCATCTCTATTGCAACAGTTGACAAATTGGGTCGAAGGGCTTTACTTATAAGTGGCGGGATTCAAATGATTACATGCCAGGTAAAAACTTCAACACTAAATTAGGTTGTGACATAATAATACTTCCAGGAGAAGTAAAATTGAAACTAGTACCGTAGATTCTAAGCGCAGTCATATTTATGTTACTTCACAGAACACGGAATTTGCTACATTCCCCTAAAGTTTGTAATATGCTTTAATTCAGCAGCTCTAGTGAGAGAAGCAAAAGCCCTTTCTTAACACCAAAAAAGATCTTGTTTTCTTGGAAATACGCTAAAACTTAATGAAATAATTTTACCAATTCACAAAGTATCTAAAAAGTAATACCATAGTTGATGTCTGGGTTCTGGAGTTCCTTGATTCTATCAAACTAATCATTCTTTGTATATCTGAAACAGGTCATAGTTGCTATAATCTTGGGGGTAAAGTTTGGCGACCAGCAAGAACTATCAAAAGGTTACTCAGTACTGGTGGTGGTCATGATTTGCCTCTTTGTTCTAGCTTTTGGATGGTCATGGGGTCCCCTTGGCTGGACAGTGCCAAGTGAGATATTCCCGTTAGAAATTCGATCAGCTGGACAAAGCATAACAGTAGCTGTAAACCTTCTATTCACGTTCATAATAGCTCAGGCTTTCCTTGCCATTCTTTGTGCATTCAAGTTTGGAATCTTCCTCTTCTTTGCTGGCTGGATTACCATCATGACCATTTTTGTTTATTTCTTTCTACCGGAAACGAAGGGAGTTCCCATTGAAGAGATGGTATTCATATGGAAGAAGCACTGGTTCTGGAAGAAGTTAGTGCCTACCAAAGGGGAAGGCAAAATAAGCAATTCAGTGGAGCTAGATGAGAACTTTACCGAGCCATAAGCTGTATGGATATAAGCAGCCGGGATGCATGTAGTGCCTCAGCCACATTTATCGATACAAAGCCATAAGCAGTATTGATAAATACTATCCTATTGCGTTCTAAAGAACTATTGTGTTCTAAAGAATTAAATATAACATATAAAAATATAATATTATTCTATTACATAATATAATTTGGGTAATTTGATATTTATTGTAATTTGGTATTTAATATATTACATAGCTTGATTTTTTATATTGCTCAATTTAGGTGTTAAACTATGGGACTTTACTAATTTTTGTTAATTTTTTAATTATTTGTGGTGGATAAAGTACTTTTAATAGTTGTATTAGAAGTACTCTATAATGCCATTTATTTAGAGAAAAGCAAAGGTTCGCCAAATGAAAATAATCGGATAGGTGATGTTGAGGGGAAAATTGATGCCTTTAAATAAAATATGGAGAAGTCAAGCAGAAACTCAACGATGGGCTCTTAAGATGATGCCCAAAGTCTTTCGATGTGGTGATAAGCCTATCCAAGCAAGAAATAAAGGCTGCACCTTAACAAAACAACAACAAAACCCAATAAAAATACTTCACAATAGTTAATTAATACATTAGTGGTCCCGTTTTGATAATACAAGAAAAATAAATTCTCCAGCTATAGGATGAAATTAAACTTAAGTTCTGCAGTCAATTATTAAATGGATTTAAGAAAGTGTTCACTTTTGGAAGTCCTTGTGTGTCCTGGTCAGAGGGATCTATTGTACTTTCAGCCATCATTACATCAATATGAGAGAAGAATTTCATTGTTACAAATACATTATATCCTTCAATAGTAAAACAAAAAGTAAAAATTAATGGTTGCATGGTGAGAAGAAAGGGGTTATTTGGCATGGTGTGAAGGCAGAGAGAGATTTCAACTCAGTGCAGCATATATTGAACTAAGATTCTTGGAATATATACGTGGGGCATGAATGGGGTACTATAGGCTATTTTGAGTGAGTGAGTGAGTATGTAAGCTTGTGATGGTATGATAGAGTTAATGCTGAAACTAAGTCTTTAACGGGTAAAAGGTTGTTTATGACTGATTAGAAAGCATTTGTGGGCTTAGAATGTGCAGAAAAGGAAAGGGAATGTCTGAGGCTAAGTGAGCCTAGGCTAAGGGGAATGATTTATGAGCTGGGGAGAGTTAAACTACAAGTAAAGTGACAATAATAACAAAAATTTTAGAGGGGTTGGTGTGTGTTTTGTGGGCTGGTGTGCTTATCCTTTTATAGTGGAGTTTAGGGAAGCATTAATTAGCAAAAGTCCAAAACGTAGGACTAATCAAGATGCAGAATAGCAGACTTAATTATCCTAGGATTTGGCTATAAATGATGGATTCTCTTTTGGGCTGTCTTGCCTTTTCGAGCAATGTCACATATGGGTAAAATCAGGATAAATCTTGCATTAAATGCCTGGATCTCTGAGGTTATATTTAGCCAATGAGGTTAAGATACGCATTGAGGAAGGATGCTAGTGTTGCAACTGAGAATTGGACCCTAGGAAGTAGGATTTCAACACCCCAAGTCAAGTGTCAAAGTTTGAGCCCACTTCAGAGGGTTATACTGGAGATCCCTTCATGCCCTCCAAACCACATGTTCCCAAATTTTCCCCGTTAAGATTCATGGGCTTGGCACATGAACCATTTCTTGAACATTTTTTTACTTTTATAGCATTGATTTGTTGAGAATTGGGTAACTTGGTTACAACTCCCCTTCCACTAGAGATATAGTCTTGAGGAAAATTATGAAGTTCTATTACCCATTAGACTTCAGCTGCTATTGGAAACTCTGGGCACTGTTCACGTCAGGTAGAGGTTGACAGAAAGTTGATGGGACAACCCCTAATTCATTCTCAAAGACTTAGTTCTCTTGTAGAGGCCTCCAGCTGGACCTTGGTCAAGGATGAACAAGATGGAGGCTGGTTGTCTATTTCAGTCCTCTGCCTTTGTTGGAGTTCTTTGGATCGAGCTTGTTCACGTGGGCTGGACCCTTCGAACTGGGCTGTGTTCATCCCCTTTTTTACTTGGGCTTGTTCTCCTTTTATAGCATATTTGGACCTACAAAATGGACATCAATGACACATATTGCCATGGGTTTTCATCCCTCATGGACTCTTGTTATTAGTAAATATTTTGGGTTTTGAGTGTATTTGTAATGGGACTTTAGGCAATGAGTTGTAATATTTAAAATAACAACATAAGCTTAATTACTTCGTAAATAACATTTACTATTTTTTGAAATGATGAATTCCATATCATAAGTAATGTTTATGGTTCCCAATAATCACGTCATAATTTAAATAGTGAGCTTGTTGGATGAATAGTTACCATGAGCTTTGAAAAATAAATATTATGAATGTTGTGATATAAATAGTGACCATGGGTTCCATATAAATTCCATTGGTTTATAATATGGTATATGTATGGACCCCTTTGGTACCAATCTGTTTGTGTGATTTGGGCCTTGGTCCAACGATGGGACCCAAAGGCCTAACAACTGGTGTCCCCATGAGTTCAAACCCAAATCCATCTACGAACGGGCCTGATCCAAACGCCATCCGAGGACCCAAACCTTGTGCCGAGCATAAATATGACCGCTAGGGTGGTCATCCGGTTCGTTTTGCCAAACGTTGCTACATCTGTTCGGATACACGGCTATACGATTGGCCGTTGGTAACTTGGGAGTAACGCTGCCGTACACATTTGCTATAGTGGGGATCATTCCCAAGGCTACTCCCACCTAAACCCCCACTAACCCCTCACGAGATTGGACCTCTCAATCCAATAAACGCTGGGGGTAATCATGATCACCCCACTAGTAACCTATTATAAATAAGGGAATCAAATGAGAGATGGGGGTTGGAAGAAAAGGGGAAAGAGAAAAAGAGATAGAGGAGAGAGGAATGGCACATAAAGTGAGCAAAGGGGTGTTCTGAACAAAGGGGAAAAGTGATCTCATTGAGTCTCCTAACTGCGAACAACCCAAAGTAGGAATCCCTAACCCACCATACAAATAGGTTGTGGGTCGAAGTGGGGTGAAGCTTCCTGAAGCCTCATCTTGACCCTGCACAGTATAAGATAAATATCATAGTTTTAAGATAAATAACTTTCCATGAGCTCTTATAAGATGATTGTCATAGATTATAGTAATATTTAAGAAATTGAAACATTGTTCATCATTGGAATTTTTAAGTGAAATAATTATAACGTGGTATTTTTTTTTGCCAAGTGCTAACAATCTTGGGCTTTTGATTAAATAGTGTCAACGTAAATTGGGCTTTTGATATTGCCAATGGGAACTGAGCTTTTTGATGTTGCTAGTGAAAACTGGGCTTTTTTGACAAATTTGCCATGAGATTGAATCATGGGCTTTGATTATGGATTTGAATTCTATTGATAAAATTGTTTTGCCATATATTTGAATCATGGGCTTTGATTATGGATTTGAATTCCATTGATAAAATTGTTTTGCCATGTATTCGAATCATAGGATTTTCAAATATTGCTAAGTATAAAAATTCTTGGGCTTTAGAAAAGGATGAGATTTTAACTTGCTCAATAAAATAAATAATTTGAGATTAGGCTTTACAAAAATATTGGGTCTTATAGTGTTTTATATTTGTATCCCAATTTTGTGATGGAAAGAAGAATGGTTGTGGGCTAACATGATAATAGTCAAAAAATATTTAGGAAAGCCTAATAATTTGTGGGTGATGTTTGAAAATAAATAAGTGTTATTTAAATAATATTAGGTGTAAAAAAATGTACCCTAACAAGTGACAAATTTTAGCTTTTACAATTTTATTTTAATTATTATTATTATTTTATAACAATGCATCTATAGAAATATTTTTTTTGAGAAGAATGCATGTATAGAAATTTAATGCTTAGATTTTGCTAATAATTTTTTATTTAATAATATGTTTTAGGTGGCGAAATTACAATTTCTGCAAATCTATATCTATCTATATATATATATATATATATCTAAAAACTGAAACGTAGCATTTATTGTTGCTATTCTCTAGTTGAGCCACATCAGCGTCCACATTATTATTTTTTTTCTTTCTAATTTTTCTACAATTGTTTTTAACATTTATTTTTTTAATATTTACACTTCTCTAACCTTTCTCCTTCCCTTACATTTTCATCTCCCCACTACTTCTTCAACCTTTCTCCCTCCCTTACCTTTTCATCTCCCCACTACCCTCTACATTAATATCATTCTTCCTCTTTCCCTTCATCTCCCTTTATTTTTGTCTCTTCTTATTCACACTCTCTTACTATAAATTTGTCACTATCTCTTCCATTCTATGCATAGTTTTTCCTCACAAAAAAAGGCTCTCTCTCTCTCTCTCTCTCTCTCTCTCTCTCTCTCTCTCTCAATTTTTTGGTGAATTTTTTAATTTCTCTTGCATCTCTGCTTTAGGTTGATAATTTTTTATATTTTTTGAAACTCTACTTTGGGTTAATACGATTTTGTTTTGTTTTTTAGATTGTTGTTGTTGTTTTTTTTTTTTTTTTTTTTGGTTAATTCTCTTTGATTGTTAAGTTATCCTATTGCGTTCTAAAGAATTAAATATAGCATATAAAAACATAATATTGTTCTATTAGAGCATCACCATCAAGTCTTTCGTACAAAATGCCACTTTAACACACCAAGAGTCTACTTTATTATTTTAACACATCATTTTACAATATACTATTTATTAGATGTTCTATTAATTGATTCTAAAAATTAAAATAATATATACACCACATTAAATAATATATTTACTCAAAACCAGCCAATATACAAACACACACCCAGTGGCAGTCGCCACCAACAACCACCACCACAACCAAGAGCTTCCTCTACATCCCAAAATACAACTCAAAACAAACACAACCAAATACCCATAACAAATTCCAAATCCAAAAACCTACACACACACACACACACAAAAAACTCAAAATCTTCAACCAACCACCGCCACAACCACGACACCACCATCGACCCAAAACCCCAACCCAATAGATCCCACAATGACCAAACTCAACCAACCATCAGAACCCACGCAACGCCGATCCAAAACCCACACATCAGAACCCATCCCAAATCTCACACCCACAACCCAATTAAGAGAGATTTTGAAGGTGGGAGGTCGGAAAGGATGTTGGCGTGGCATGAGGGACAACGCTTCAAGGTCGGCAGCGAGTTATGGAGAATTTGTGGAGGACAACGCAGCTTCAGTTCAGCGAGCTTCAGACCTGCAAGCTTCAAATCGACGAGCACAGATCTTCAACGGCGAATAGAAGGAAGAGATAGATAATCAGCAGGGAGTAGAGTGAGAGAGAGAGAAGAAATGAGAGATACGGAGTGAATAACGAAATAATAAACACATATGCCATTTTCATCCGTACCATGTCAAAGATGAGAGTGTACTGTGGCATGTCTCAAAATTTTGACACATTTAACACACCTCATGATACTCTGTTTTTGGTGTTTGGTGTGCCAAATGCCAAATATTTGGCATTTGCCACACCTAATGGTGTTGCTCTTACATAGCATGATTTGGATAATTTGGTATTTATTGTAATTTGGTATTTATTCTATTACATAGCATGATTTTTTATAGTGCTCAATTTAGATGTTAAACTATGCAACTTTACTAATTTTTGTTTATTTTTTAATCATTTGTGGTGGATAAAGTACTCTTAATAGTTGTATTAGAAGTACTCTATAATGTCATTTATTTAGAGAAAAGTAAAGGTTAGCCAAACGAAAATAATCAGATGGGTGATAAATTTTAGCTTTTGCAATTTTATTTTAATTATTATTATTGTTTTATAACAATGCATGTATAGAAATTTATTTCTCAAATTTTGCTAATAATTTTTTATTTGATAATATGTTTTGGGTGGGCGAAATTACAATTTCTGCAAAAAAAAAAAAAAAAAAAAAAAAAAAAAAAAAAAAAAAAACCTTAATAGATTATCAACAACAAATTTTTATCCTAATTGGTCCAATTAATCATTGTTAAGTTTTATTAATTTTTTTAGTTACGTTTTTTGGTGTTTTGGATTGTTGGCTGAAAAAATAAGGTTTGAGAAAGTTTGTTTAAAACTAAAAGAATAATTTTCAAATTTTATATTCTTTTTAATGATTCACAAAATGTTATAAATAACTTTTATTAAAAAATAAATATTTTCGTTAACTTGCCTTTTGAATTTCTTTAAAAAAAAAAAGTATTATTTTCATTTTGATATGAAAAAATTTATATTTATGTTTTATGGTTATTCCTATATTACATTTATGATTGTTTTTATAATAAATATATAAAAATAAATAAACAAATAAATAAAACATGATTATAGAATACATTACTCATTATTAAATTAGTTTAAAGTGTAAAAAAAAAATTAATAAAACCACTATAAAATTAATTATCACGCACAACACGCGAGTTCGTAGCTAATAGTTATTAAACCCAAACTAAAACATGACTTGTTACAGGCGAAGGTCACTTTTTTTTTTTTAACCAGTGAATCATCGTTCGAAGTGTATGTTCAACTGTAGGACGGTGTTGTTTCAGCCCCCACAAGACCATAAATTGATGACTTTACCCAAGCTGAGGCCATAACCGCATGTTCAACTATAGGAAGGTGTTATCTCGGCCCCCATAAGGCCGAAAATTGATGGGTCATTACACATCACTGGGTCTTGACTTATTCTATAAATTAGATTTTATACATTTTTGCAAAGCCCAGGCTGGCTCCAGCATACAGGCATGCCCCAAATAATAGAAAACCTTCTCTTTTAACAAACTAGTTTGGGTGGCACGTGCTGCCCCTTGAGTAATAAATTTAAGATATAGATAGTGAAACAGTGATTTTTGGTTCACAAAAATAGACTAAACCAAAAATATTTAGAGACATAACAAAATATCATAATATTTTTGAAATAACTTTATTTTATTTTGACTTATAAAGAACTTACACCTCAACAATTATGAAAATATTGTTATAACAACGAAATGTAACATTTTCACAATACCTTTGTTTTAAGTTGTAGTTGGTCTTGGTATAATATTTTTTTTATTTTATTTTGATTTATAAGCAACCGATAACTCCACAGTTGTGAAAATATTGTGACTAGAGGTGTTCACGATGCGGTGCAGTGCGATTTTGGGCCATTTTTAACACCACACTTTGCAGTGCGGTTTAGCTAAAACCATAACTGCACCGCACCTTGTTTTTGCAGTTACATGTGCGGTGCGGTGTGATGTGGTGCGGTTTAGAGTTTAGCCAAAACCATAACTGTACCGCACCTCATTTTTGCGGTCACATGTGCGATACTATGTATAAGATGCGGTTTGAAGTCGGTTTCCTACTCAGCCTAAAACTAATTTTTCCCTTTCTTTGAGCCAAGTTTTAAATTATTGAGCTAGTTTTTTTTTTATTTTTGGTTGACTTTTCTAGTCAACACTTGCTAGGGTTATTAAACTTTTTTTTTTTTTCAAAACTAGGGTTATTAAACTATTAATAATATATTTAATATTAAAAATAAATAAATTCATTAATATATAGAGAGGGTGCGGTGTGGTACGGTTTTCTTATTATAAAATCGCACTGCGCCATGCGATGTGGTGTAGTGCGATGTACTATTACTTACGATGCGGTGCGATTATGCCATTTTGTGGGCGGTTTTGGTGCGGTTTTTGCGGTTTGTGCGGTTTGGTGAATACCCCTAATTGTGACAATAACAAAGCTATCTTCCACTCTCTTCTTTCATTCTTGAGAAAGAAATAATAAAAACTAAGATTCACAACAACAATGCCTATGTATATTTGCACAAGTACCATAACTAAAATGCATTTTGTACAATAAATGCATAAGTTGACGTGGATGACTTTTGGTGTTAAATAGCAAAATTCTCTCTTACACCATTTTGCATATGAATGTTCTATGAAACTTAAGCTATTCACAAGTTTCATACACCTAATTGTAAAAATATCATAACAACAAAATGTCATATTTTCACAATACATTTGTTTTAAGTTGGGCATGTCTTAATATGATATTGTGACGACACCAAAATGTAATAATTTTTTAACAAGAGTTTTATCTTTAGCTGTGATTGGTCTTAGTATGATAGTTTATTATATTTAATTTTGACTTATAAAGAATTGACACCTTAAAAATTGTGACGACATTAAAATGTCATAATTTTTTAGCAAGAGTTTTATTTTTAGTTGTGATTGGTCTTAGTATAATAATTTATTATATTTTATTTTGACCTATAAAGAACTGACACCTTAAAAATTATAAAAATATTGTGACAATTTATTACTTCTTCCGTCTCAATTTGTTTGTTCTGTTTGAAAAGTCAAAATTTTTAAGAAAATATCATTTATTGTCTTGTCTGCCTTATAAAAATGTATAAGTTTATAAAACTATTTTTAAATAAATTTATCAATTTTTTAAAAAAGAATTATTCTTAATGAGACAACTAAAAATGTGCCTCAATTAGATTGATTTTTTTAAGCATTAATTAATTTTTTTTCAAATAGTTTTTAAAATAAAGTAGGGGTATAATAGAATTATTAGTAAACTAATAATTTTTATTTTTAAAAAAAGAACAATATTTTGAGACATTCCAAAATAGAATAGAGGACCTCCAAACTGAGACGGAGGTAGTATGTAATATTATACTCCTCAATCAAAATATTGTATCACTGCTACAAATATTTTAAAAAAAAACAAAAACGAATCGGACTCAAAGGTGATTTGTAGCACCACACATATATATAGGTGTTTAAAAAAAAAAAAAAAAAGAGAGGCCAGATGTCGTGAAACTGTGAGTTTTTTCTCACCAAATTGACTCAGCCAAAAACACTAAAGACATGTCTTAGTACATCAAGTTTTGTTTGGGTCTGTCACTGAAAATGAGACTCTTGCTTTTTCTCAACACTTGAAATTACTCCAATTTGATTGGATCCAAATACTGAAGAAACTACAACATAACAAACAATTGAGAACAATGAGTGACTAAAGAGGAATTTTTTTTCCATTTAACAATAAATATAAAAAAATTTAGTTAGTTGTCACGTTTCAAAACAATGTTAAAAACTAGCATCTCGAGTGTCTAAAACTTGAGTTCCAAGATAAAATTCGAGTTTTTAAGTTTCGATTTATAAGCAGATGGGTCCGGAAAAAATCCAAATAGAAATCGAGTTTTAAAGACTCGAGTTCCAAAAAACGCCGCTATAGGGACTTAAAACGTCACTATAGGGCTTAAAAATGCCACTATAGGACTTCCTTTATGACACTTAGAAAAAAATTTTGCAAGAAAACGCCGTTATAGGGCTTTAAAACATCACTATAGAGCTTAAAAACACCACTATAGGACTCCCTGAACCTAGTATGGGCACTTATAAAAAAAAATTTGCAGGAAAACACCGCTATAAGGCTTTAAAATGTCATTATAGGACTTAAAAATGCTACTATAGGAGTGATCGCACTAAAAATTATTTTGCATAGAACTCGAGTTTCTAAAACTCGAGATCTGTGTGACATTTTCACCAGCAAAACACTCACAAAGCAAGTCTTTAAGACTCGATTTTTAATATGGATCTTGAGTTTTTAAAACTCGAAATGCTATTTTTCTTAATTCATACAAACGTTGCTTAATTTACCATTTATTTCTCCCACACACAGCTACTCTACCCATTCCCCGGACTAAAGAGAGGTTGCCGAAATAGGGACCGGCTCTAGTAATTTTTTCTTTCTTTTTCTTATCTCTCTATCCCTCTCACCGTCTGCTGTGTTTGTGTTTATCAATAGCGGAAAAGACCAAAAAGGGCTCCAATTTTTTTTAGCTCAGACATACCTTTAGGAGCAACAAAGTAATTCAAGCCCTCTTGAGTTGTACATGTCTGGCAACACTATTAAGATGACAACAAAAAGACTAAAAAGGGCCCACTTTTATTTAGCTCACAAATGAAGTTAGGAGCAATTAAGTAATTTCAATCAAATGTGGATGTTTCTAGAGTTTTAAAGAATCTGCTGGGCTTCAAACTTGTTGATGTTTCTAGAGTTTTAAAGAATCTGCTGAGCTTCAAACTTCTTTTTGCTGGGCTTCAAACTTCTTTTTGCCGTTTTAACATTTCAGAAGCCGTTTTGTCAAACAAGCATCTCAACTGTCCTTTTTTATATAGAATATAGATACTATAATATTTATGTGTATATTTTAATCTAGATATAGATACTATAATATAATATAATATATTTATGTGTATATTTTAATTAAGGCCCCTTCGCCCAGAAAAAAATAAATAGATAATAGGGCCCCTTTTTGTTGGCTAAAAAAATGTATTGTATATTAAAAAGACCCCACATTTACTGTCTATCATTTTGAAATTTGAACAAAACCTATTAATTCCTCTCAAAAAAAAAAAAAAAAAAACAAAAAAACAAAACCTATTAATTTATCTACAGTCAACTTACACACGTATTGACACGCACACCTCTAGAATAGCCTGTACCCTTTTTAAACTAATATGGTAAAATTAGACTATAATAGTCTTGCATCCGTTGATTGAACATTTGCATTATACAATACAAAATATTAAAAAAAGTATTTAATATTACACGTTTAATAAGTCAAGCTAATGTATAAATTTGCAGAGCTACTTCAGTTTTACACAGTTACTATAATTTTTTTTTCTCTCATCTCTTGTCTCATCAAACTCTCTCTCTCTCTCTCTCTCTCTCTCTCTCTCTCAAGATAATAATAAACAAAGAATAAAAAATAATTATTTTAATAAAATAGAATATAAAATAAATAATTTGATGTGAGTATTTTTAAAAAATAATTGTATAAAATAAAAAATAAAAAGTAAATTTTTATACTAAATAGACAAAACTTTTCACAAGAACGGGTACAAATACTCTTATGTCATTATCACATCACATCAACCCATATGTTACTTTGTTAAATTTTTTTTTTTTAATTAGTTTGACTTTTTTCTTTTCCATCGGTTCCCTTTTTACTCTTTTTTTTAATATTTCCAATAATTTATTTAATTTGTTTGGTATATTTTTATTAGTTATCCTTTTAGAATAATTTACTTGTATTAGTACTAATTTCTTGAGTTATGTGATGAATAAATTTTTATTTGTGCAAATTTAGAATATAAAATGATCACATCATTTAGTAAAGTTGCAATCTTATTTTTGCTAAATCATGTTCTATTGTTTTATACTTTAAATTTTATTTTATTTAAATTATAATTTTTTTATTATAAATTATGTTTCATTTATTTAGAAATATTTATCAATTATAAATGTGTACTAGAAAATGCCCAACTAGATATGAAAAACTAAGAGAGAGAGAGAGAGAGAGAGAGAGAGAGATTTAATCTCAAAAATGATCCATGGATAAAGTTGTTACTAGTATTAAACAAAACACAACAGAAAATATGAGTGAAACTATAATAAATGAATAAAAAATTCATCAAAAATAGTTAGAAGATAATGAAATTATACAACAAAAAGATAATAATGAAAATTGTCATAATAATATTCAATTGAAAAAGAAATGTTAGAAAATTTTGAATACAAAAACTTAATTAGTAATTGAGAGATACTACGTCCACAACATTTTTACAACATTTTCACAACAAATCATAGGTGGTTAGTTGCTATTGGTTCTGTAGGGGTAAGGGCTCAAAATTGTATATTGGGCCTTGGGCCTTAGCCGAGGATGTTGGTTGGTCCAAGGATGGATAAACAATAGCGAGGATGTTAAGCTTAGAATCCCATTAGTAAGATGCAGACGAAAAGGCTGGGGAAGGTGGTCCGAGGAGGAGTATCTCCTTGGATAAGCAAAGCACAAATCAAATGTATATCATGTCGTTCAAAGTGACCTTCCAGGAGGTTCTACTGATAGAGACGTGTATTATAAACATACAAGAGGGATGAAAGCTCAGAAATATTTAAGGAAAAACTGCTACCACCGCATTGAATGCTCTGCAGCAAACTTTCTGGCCGCATTTATGTGAAGAAGACTCCTGAATAGTACTGCTGCCTTGTTTATCCCAACTCACAAAGGGCCAGAGAGGATGTCCAATGGGATAAGCACTCAAGTAATGGCCTAGATGATCAACAAATGAAGGGCCAAGATCATTGAAAGGAAGATATATAATGTAAGGGACCCCTGAGAGAAGGGAGATCAAAAAAGAGAGAGAAAAATACTATAGTAATCAAGAACAAAATTTGTAATTCAATTTGAGAATCAATACAAAAGAATCAATCTCCTCAGATATTGCCGAGGACGATTTTCTTATGTTTAAACTTGTTTGTCTTTATTTTCTTATCATCAAGATCCATCTTACTTGTTGACTAATTCACTAAAGTCCAATTCTTCAACTCATTCTCTACAAATTCATTGTTTTGGTCTTTTGGACCTAAGTCTACCCATCTTTTGGGCTTGGGAATGAAAACTGGTCCTCACAGGTTCAAATTTGAACATAACACTAAGTTTACTTTTTTGCCCCTACAATAACAACCAGTAACAACCTGCCACTTATGATTTGTTGTAAACATATTGTGGACATATCATTTCTCTTGGTAATTTTGCGTCTCAAAAGCCAAAAAATATATTTTTTAAATAAAAAATTTTAATAATAAATATTATTTAAATAATATTTAAATATAAGTAAACGCCACCTAAACCTTTCATCTTAGGCTACAAAATTTGTTTGAGCCTTTGAGTGCATATCCTATAACAATCTCCTAAGGATAAGGACTGATTTTATGGGGGAGGAATGTTATGGCAAATACTATTTTGTGGATTAGCAATAACCCATCAAGTGTCAAACACACTAGTGTCTAAGTCCTTTGGAAACTTAAATAAAAAGTGTTTAAAGTACTGCATAAAACTTGTAAATTGATGATGTGGCAATGTGTTATGACTTGGGATGAAAAATTGTTATTTGAATTAAAAATATTTAAATTTAGGCTTAGAGATAAATCTTTATCTAAATAATGTAGCAATAGATTAGTATTGTTATTTGCTATATTCAAATTGATTCCTATGTTTTAGTATAAGATTATTGGATTAGTTCCTATGTTTTAGGATTTGTTGATGAGGTTCTCTCATTTTAGTTTGTATATGTAAGTTGAATGCATAATGATTAACAAGATTCAAGCATAAATTAACCAAAAATATCTATTTTCTCAACTTGTGGATTTCAACTACCATCATAATTAATGTGTAGCTCTAACCCACATTTTGAAGAAAGCAACTCTCACCCTAGCATGAGAATGAGATTTTTTGGAGATGATACATCCCCTCAAATGTTTCACATAATAATTGGATCACATTTGCAAGATTTTACCAAATCACATCTACCTATCAAGAGCGTCAATCCCAACAAATAAAGAATAGAGAGCATGTCGGAGATTGTCAACCAAATGTTAGATATTACAAGGGACATGTCCAAAAGAATAGTAAGGATGCAAGATTCATGGTTTCAAATGATAGAGATCTTAGATAAATAATCCAATGAAATTTTAGAGATATAAAACAATTAAAAGTACAAGTATCCTATGAAATTTTGAAAAATCATGTCCTACACCAGGAATCACCAACAATCCATAGAGTAATATGTTGGAGGGTGCAGATGTGACACAAATTGCATTTAAAGATCAAAGAAAAAATGAAGTTGAAAAGACAGATCAAGAAGATCTTCTCGTGAATTCAAATAAGCTTGCTCTAATTTCACACATTGAATTTGTCATTCCCAATAAGTTCAAGGATGTGGGAAACAAGAATTATTTGTTTCTAGTGCTCATAGAAGTGGTTGAAGAACTGGTGCAAATATCCGAGATCTTTTCCTTATCCATCTACAACACTTCAAAAGAGATAAACTGTTATTTCCATGTCTTGGAATCTTGAGAACAAGATTCATCTTGAAAAGAGATACACTGTTATTTAAATTAATTTAAAAGTATTTATATTTAAACTTACTTAAATTGTTATTTGAATTAATTTGAAAGTATTTAAATTTAGACTCAATAATAGATCTTTATTTGAATAATATACAGGTAGATAAGTATTGTTATTTACTTGTATTCAATTTGAATCCTATGTTTTAGGATTGGATTAGTTTCTATGTTTTAGGATTTGCAGATGAAGTTTTTTCATTTTAGTTTTTTTATGTAAGTTAAACCCATAATGAGATTCCAACAGAAAATTAACCAAAAATATCTATTTCCTCGACTTGTGGATTTCAAGTACCATCAAAATTAACATTTCAAGTACCATCATAATTAACATGTAGCATCATCATTAACATGTAGCTCAATTTGAAGAAAGCAATTCTCACCCTAATATGAGAACTGGATTTTCTGGAGATGATACATCCCCTCAAATGTTCCACAAAATGTTCCACATAACAATTGGATCACAGCTAAAATAACCACGAACATATAAGACTTGTCGATCTTGTGGGCTAGAAGAAGCCATACATCCAACACAAAGGATAAGGTATTAAAGTACACCACTGGATTGAACTTTCTCTAAGAAAAGGAGATCTAGGATTGATAATTTATAGTGTTCGATTCTAATAGTTTTTTTTCATTAACACTAAATCTAGGATTGATAATTTATAGTGTTCGATTTTAATATTTTTTTTCATTATAAAAGTATACTAGAAAATGTCCAACTGGATATGTGTGTGTGTGTGTGTGTGTGTGTGAGAGAGAGAGAGAGAGAGAGAGAGAGAGAGAGTTAAGCAAAACACAATAGAAAATATGAGTGAAAATAGAATAAATAATTGGATCATATTTGGAGATGATACACCCCCTCAAAGGTTTCACATAATAATTGGATCATATTGTAAGATATTACCAAACCACATCTACCTATCAAGAGCGCCAATCCCAACAAATAAAGAATAGAGATCATGCTGGAGATTGTCAACCAAATGTTAGATATTAACATGGATATGTCCAAAAGAATAGTAAGGATGCAAGATTCATGGTTTCAAATGATAGAGGTCTTAAATAAATAATGCAATGAAATTTTGGAGATAAAATACAATCAAAAGTACAAGTATCTTATGAAATTTCGAAAAATCATAATGTCCTACACTAGGAATCACCAACAGTTGCATAAAGTAATATGTTGGAGGGTGCAAGTGTTACAAAAATTGCATTTAAAGTTCAAAGAAAAAATCAAGTTGAAAAGACAAAACAAAAGGATCTTTTCATGAAGTCAAATAAGTGTACCCTAATTTCACGCATTGAATTTCTCATTCCTGATAAGTTCAAGGATATGGGAAACAATACTTTTTTGTTTCTATTGCTCATAAAAGTGGTTGAACAACTAGTGCAAATATCCATGATCAAAAAACTTATCCATCAACACTTCAAAATTCTAGGATGAGTATTCTCCGATAGAAGGAGCAAGCATCGATTTTCATGTCTTGGAATCGTGAGGACAAGATTCATCTTGAAAAGAGATATACTGTCATTTAAATTAATTTAAAAGTATTTATATTTAAGATTAGTGAAATTTTTATTTGAATTAATTGAAAAGTATTTAAATTTAGACTTAATAATAGATCTTTATTTGAATAAAATTCCAGTAAATAAGCACTGTTATTTGCTTGTATTCAATTTGAATCCTATGTTTTAGGATTGGATTAGTTTCTATGTTTTAGGATTTGCAGATAAAGTTTTTTCATTTTAGTTTTTTTATGTAAGTTAAACCCATAATGAGATTCCAACAGAAAATTAACCAAAAATATCTATTTCCTCGACTTGTGGATTTCAAGTACCATCAAAATTAACATTTCAAGTACCATCATAATTAACATGTAGCATCATCATTAACATGTAGCTCAATTTGAAGAAAGCAATTCTCACCCTAATATGAGAACTGGATTTTTTGGAGATGATACATCCCCTCAAATGTTCCACAAAATGTTCCACATAACAATTGGATCACAGCTAAAATAACCACGAACATATAGGACTTGTCGATCTTGTGGGCTAGAAGAAGCCATACATCCAACACAAAGGATAAGGTATTAAAGTACACCAGTGGATTGAACTTTCTTTAAGAAGAGGAGATCTAGGATTGATAATTTATAGTATTCGATTTTAATAGTTTTTTTTTTCATTAACACTAAATCTAGGATTGATAATTTATAGTGTTCGATTTTAATATTTTTTTCATTATAAAAGTGTACTAGAAAATGTCCAACTGGATACGTGTGTGTGTGTGTGAGAGAGAGAGAGAGAGAGAGAGAGTTAAGCAAAACACAATAGAAAATATGAGTGAAAATAAAATAAATAATTGGATCATATTTGGAGATGATACACCCCCTCAAAGGTTTCACATAATAATTGGATCATATTTATAAGATATCACCAAACCACATCTACCTATCAAGAGCGCCAATCCCAACAAATAAAGAATAGAGATCATGCCGGAGATTGTCAACCAAATGTTAGATATTAACATGGATATGTCCAAAAGAATAATAAGGATGCAAGATTCATGGTTTCAAATGATAGAGGTCTTAAATAAATAATGCAATGAAATTTTGGAGATAAAATACAATCAAAAGTACAAGTATTTTATGAAATTTCGAAAAATCATAATGTCCTACACTAGGAATCACCAACAGTTGCATAAAGTGATATGTTGGAGGGTGCAAATGTTACAAAAATTGCATTTAAAGTTCAAAGAAAAAATCAAGTTGAAAAGACAAATCAAAAGGATCTTTTCATGAAGTCAAATAAGTGTACCCTAATTTCACGCATTGAATTTCTCATTCCTGATAAGTTCAAGGATATGGGAAACAATACTTTTTTGTTTCTATTGCTCATAAAAGTAGTTGAACAACTAGTGCAAATATCCATGATCAAAATCCTTATCCATCAACACTTCAAAATTCTAGGATGAGTATTCTCCGATAGAAGGAGCAAGCATCGATTTTCATTTCTTGGAATCGTGAGGACAAGATTCATCTTGAAAAGAGATATACTGTCATTTAAATTAATTTAAAAGTATTTATATTTAAGATTAGTTAAATTTTTATTTGAATTAATTGAAAAGTTCAATTAATTATTTAAATTTAGACTTAATAATAGCTCTTTATTTGAATAAAATTCCAGTAAATAAGCATTGTTATTTGCTTGTATTCAATTTGAATCCTATGTTTTAGAATTGGATTAGTTTCTATGTTTTAGGATTTGCAGATGAAGTTTTCTCATTTTAGTTTTTTTATGTAAGTTAAACCCATAATGAGATTCCAACAGAAAATTAACCAAAAATATATATTTCCTCGACTTGTGGATTTCAAGTACCATCAAAATTAACATTTCAAGTACCATCATAATTAACATGTAGCATCATCATTAACATGTAGCTCAATTTGAAGAAAGCAATTCTCACCCTAATATGAGAACTGGATTTTCTGGAGATGATACATCCCCTCAAATGTTCCACAAAATGTTCCACATAACAATTGGATCACAGCTAAAATAACCACGAACATATAAGACTTGTCGATCTTGTGGGCTAGAAGAAGCCATACATCCAACACAAAGGATAAGGTATTAAAGTACACCACTGGATTGAACTTTCTCTAAGAAAAGGAGATCTAGGATTGATAATTTATAGTGTTCGATTCTAATAGTTTTTTTTCATTAACACTAAATCTAGGATTGATAATTTATAGTGTTCGATTTTAATATTTTTTTCATTATAAAAGTATACTAGAAAATGTCCAACTGGATATGTGTGTGTGTGTGTGTGTGTGTGAGAGAGAGAGAGAGAGAGAGAGAGAGAGAGTTAAGCAAAACACAATAGAAAATATGAGTGAAAATAGAATAAATAATTGGATCATATTTGGAGATGATACACCCCCTCAAAGGTTTCACATAATAATTGGATCATATTGTAAGATATTACCAAACCACATCTACCTATCAAGAGCGCCAATCCCAACAAATAAAGAATAGAGATCATGCTGGAGATTGTCAACCAAATGTTAGATATTAACATGGATATGTCCAAAAGAATAGTAAGGATGCAAGATTCATGGTTTCAAATGATAGAGGTCTTAAATAAATAATGCAATGAAATTTTGGAGATAAAATACAATCAAAAGTACAAGTATCTTATGAAATTTCGAAAAATCATAATGTCCTACACTAGGAATCACCAACAGTTGCATAAAGTAATATGTTGGAGGGTGCAAGTGTTACAAAAATTGCATTTAAAGTTCAAAGAAAAAATCAAGTTGAAAAGACAAAACAAAAGGATCTTTTCATGAAGTCAAATAAGTGTACCCTAATTTCACGCATTGAATTTCTCATTCCTGATAAGTTCAAGGATATGGGAAACAATACTTTTTTGTTTCTATTGCTCATAAAAGTGGTTGAACAACTAGTGCAAATATCCATGATCAAAAAACTTATCCATCAACACTTCAAAATTCTAGGATGAGTATTCTCCGATAGAAGGAGCAAGCATCGATTTTCATGTCTTGGAATCGTGAGGACAAGATTCATCTTGAAAAGAGATATACTGTCATTTAAATTAATTTAAAAGTATTTATATTTAAGATTAGTGAAATTTTTATTTGAATTAATTGAAAAGTATTTAAATTTAGACTTAATAATAGATCTTTATTTGAATAAAATTCCAGTAAATAAGCATTGTTATTTGCTTGTATTCAATTTGAATCCTATGTTTTAGGATTGGATTAGTTTCTATGTTTTAGGATTTGCAGATAAAGTTTTTTCATTTTAGTTTTTTTATGTAAGTTAAACCCATAATGAGATTCCAACAGAAAATTAACCAAAAATATCTATTTCCTCGACTTGTGGATTTCAAGTACCATCAAAATTAACATTTCAAGTACCATCATAATTAACATGTAGCATCATCATTAACATGTAGCTCAATTTGAAGAAAGCAATTCTCACCCTAATATGAGAACTGGATTTTTTGGAGATGATACATCCCCTCAAATGTTCCACAAAATGTTCCACATAACAATTGGATCACAGCTAAAATAACCACGAACATATAGGACTTGTCGATCTTGTGGGCTAGAAGAAGCCATACATCCAACACAAAGGATAAGGTATTAAAGTACACCAGTGGATTGAACTTTCTTTAAGAAGAGGAGATCTAGGATTGATAATTTATAGTATTCGATTTTAATAGTTTTTTTTTTCATTAACACTAAATCTAGGATTGATAATTTATAGTGTTCGATTTTAATATTTTTTTCATTATAAAAGTGTACTAGAAAATGTTTAACTGGATACGTGTGTGTGTGTGTGTGAGAGAGAGAGAGAGAGAGAGTTAAGCAAAACACAATAGAAAATATGAGTGAAAATAAAATAAATAATTGGATCATATTTGGAGATGATACACCCCCTCAAAGGTTTCACATAATAATTGGATCATATTTATAAGATATCACCAAACCACATCTACCTATCAAGAGCGCCAATCCCAACAAATAAAGAATAGAGATCATGCCGGAGATTGTCAACCAAATGTTAGATATTAACATGGATATGTCCAAAAGAATAATAAGGATGCAAGATTCATGGTTTCAAATGATAGAGGTCTTAAATAAATAATGCAATGAAATTTTGGAGATAAAATACAATCAAAAGTACAAGTATTTTATGAAATTTCGAAAAATCATAATGTCCTACACTAGGAATCACCAACAGTTGCATAAAGTGATATGTTGGAGGGTGCAAATGTTACAAAAATTGCATTTAAAGTTCAAAGAAAAAATCAAGTTGAAAAGACAAATCAAAAGGATCTTTTCATGAAGTCAAATAAGTGTACCCTAATTTCACGCATTGAATTTCTCATTCCTGATAAGTTCAAGGATATGGGAAACAATACTTTTTTGTTTCTATTGCTCATAAAAGTAGTTGAACAACTAGTGCAAATATCCATGATCAAAATCCTTATCCATCAACACTTCAAAATTCTAGGATGAGTATTCTCCGATAGAAGGAGCAAGCATCGATTTTCATGTCTTGGAATCGTGAGGACAAGATTCATCTTGAAAAGAGATATACTGTCATTTAAATTAATTTAAAAGTATTTATATTTAAGATTAGTTAAATTTTTATTTGAATTAATTGAAAAGTTCAATTAATTATTTAAATTTAGACTTAATAATAGATCTTTATTTGAATAAAATTCCAGTAAATAAGCATTGTTATTTGCTTGTATTCAATTTGAATCCTATGTTTTAGAATTGGATTAGTTTCTATGTTTTAGGATTTGCAGATGAAGTTTTCTCATTTTAGTTTTTTTATGTAAGTTAAACCCATAATGAGATTCCAACAGAAAATTAACCAAAAATATATATTTCCTCGACTTGTGGATTTCAAGTACCATCAAAATTAACATTTCAAGTACCATCATAATTAACATGTAGCATCATCATTAACATGTAGCTCAATTTGAAAAAAACAATTCTCACCCTAATATGAGAACTGGATTTTTTGGAGATGATACATCCCCTCAAATATTCCACAAAATGTTCCACATAACAATTGGATCACAGCTAAAATAACCACGAACATATAGGACTTGTCGATCTTGTGGGCTAGAAGAAGCCATGCATCCAACACAAAGGATAAGGTATTAAAGTACACCACTAGATTGAACTTTCTTTAAGAAGAGGAGATCTAGGATTGATAATTTATAGTGTTCGATTTTAATATTTTTTTCATTATAAAAGTGTACTAGAAAATGTCCAGCTGGATATGTGTGTGTGTGTGTGAGAGAGAGAGAGAGAGTTAAGCAAAACACAATAGAAAATATGAGTGAAAATAGAATAAATAATTGGATCATATTTGGAGATGATACACCCCCTCAAAGGTTTCACATAATAATTGGATCATATTTGTAAGATATTACCAAACCACATCTATCTATCAAGAGCGCCAATCCCAGCAAATAAAGAATAGAGATCATGCCGGAGATTGTCAACCAAATGTTAGATATTAACATGGATATGTCCAAAAGAATAGTAAGGATGCAAGATTTCATGGTTTCAAATGATAGAGGTCTTAAATAAATAATGCAATGAAATTTTGGAGATAAAATACAATCAGAAGTACAAGTATCTTATGAAATTTCGAAAAATCATAATGTCCTACACTAGGAATCACCAACAGTTGCATAAAGTAATATGTTGGAGGGTGCAAATGTTACAAAAATTGCATTTAAAGTTCAAAGAAGAAATCAAGTTGAAAAGACAAATCAAAAGGATCTTTTCATTAAGTCAAATAAGTGTACCCTAATTTCACGCATTGAATTTCTCATTCCTGATAAGTTCAAGGATATGGGAAACAAGACTTTTTTGTTTCTATTGCTCATAAAAGTGGTTGAAGAACTAGTGCAAATATCCATGATCAAAATCCTTATCCATCAACACTTCAAAATTCTAGGATGAGTATTCTCCGATAGAAGGAGCAAGCATCGATTTTCATGTCTTGGAATTGTGAGGACAAGATTCATCTTGAAAAGAGATATACTGTCATTTAAATTAATTTAAAAGTATTTATATTTAAGATTAGTTAAATTTTTATTTGAATTAATTGAAAAGTATTTAAATTTAGACTCAATAATAGATCTTTATTTGAATAAAATTCCAGTAAATAAGCATTGTTATTTGCTTGTATTCAATTTGAATCCTATGTTTTAGGATTGGAATAGTTTCTATGTTTTAGGATTTGGAGATGAAGTTTTTTCATTTTAGTTTTTTTATGTAAGTTAAACCCATAATGAGATTCCAACAGAAAATTAACCAAAAATATCTATTTCCTCGACTTGTGGATTTCAAGTACCATCAAAATTAACATTTCAAGTACCATCATAATTAACATGTAGCATCATCATTAACATGTAGCTCAATTTGAAGAAAACAATTCTCACCCTAATATGAGAACTGGATTTTTTGGAGATGATACATCCCCTCAAATGTTCCACAAAATGTTCCACATAACAATTGGATCACAGCTAAAATAACCACGAACATATAGGACTTGTCGATCTTGTGGGCTAGAAGAAGCCATACATCCAACACAAAGGATAAGGTATTAAAGTACACCAGTGGATTGAACTTTCTTTAAGAAGAGGAGATCTAGGATTGATAATTTATAGTATTCGATTTTAATAGTTTTTTTTTCATTAACACTAAATCTAGGATTGATAATTTATAGTGTTCGATTTTAATATTTTTTTCATTATAAAAGTATACTAGAAAATGTCCAACTGGATATGTGTGTGTGTGAGAGAGAGAGAGAGAGAGAGTTAAGCAAAACACAATAGAAAATATGAGTGAAAATAGAATAAATAATTGGATCATATTTGGAGATGATACACCCCCTCAAAGGTTTCACATAAAAATTGGATCATATTTGTAAGATATTACCAAACCACATCTACCTATCAGGAGCGCCAATCCCAACAAATAAAGAATAGAGATCATGCCGAATATTGTCAACCAAATGTTAGATATTAACATGGATATGTCCAAAAGAATAGTAAGGATGCAAGATTCATGGTTTCAAATGATAGAGGTCTTAAATGAATAATGCAATGAAATTTTGGAGATAAAATACAATCAAAAGTACAAGTATCTTATGAAATTTCGAAAAATCATAATGTCCTACACTAGGAATCACCAACAGTTGCGTAAAGTAATATGTTGGAGGGTGCAAATGTTACAAAAATTGCATTTAAAGTTCAAAGAAAAAAGCAAGTTGAAAAGACAAATCAAAAGGATCTTTTCATGAAGTCAAATAAGTGTACCCTAATTTCACGCATTGAATTTCTCATTCCTGATAAGTTCAAGGATATGGGAAACAAGACTTTTTTGTTTCTATTGCTCATAAAAGTGGTTGAAGAACTAGTGCAAATATCCATGATCAAAATCCTTATCCATCAACACTTCAAAATTCTAGGATGAGTATTCTCCGTTAGAAGGAGCAAGCATCGATTTTCATGTCTTGGAATCGTGAGGACAAGATTCATCTTGAAAAGAGATATACTGTCATTTAAATTAATTTAAAAGTATTTATATTTAAGATTAGTTAAATTTTTATTTGAATTAACTGAAAAGTATTTAAATTTAGACTTAATGATAGATATTTATTTGAATAAAATTCCAGTAAATAAGCATTGTTATTTGCTTGTATTCAATTTGAATCCTATGTTTTAGGATTGGATTAGTTTCTATATTTTAGGATTTGCAGATGAAGTTTTCTCATTTTAGTTTATTTAAGTTGAACCTATAATGAAATTCTAGCAGAAAATTAGCCAAAAATATCTACTTTCTCAATTTCAACTTCCATCATAATTATCGTGTTACTCTATTGGAAGAAAGCAACTCTCACCCTAACGCTAGACCTGGATTTTTTTTTTTTTTTTTGGAGATATATATCCCCTTAAATGTTCCACATAACAATTAGATCACATTTGCAAGATATCACAGCTAAAATAACCACAAACATATAGGACTTGTCTATCTTGTGGGCTCAGAAGCCAGACATCCAACACAAAAGTTTAGGTATTATGGTAAACCACTGGATTGAATCGTTGAACTTTCTTTAAGAAGAGGAGATCTAGGACTGATAATTTATAATGTTCGATTTTAATAGTTTTATTTTCATTAACACTTAATCAAGTTATTTTATCATTGTATGCCATTGATTGAGTCAAAAGATTCAAGTTGAGTATACATTTTGTACCGTAAGTCCGTAACCCATAAAGACTTTTCTTAGAGAAGGCAATACGAATCAAAATTTTCTGACCCGACTCGAAAAATACCTGACTCGAACTCGATTTTTTTTACCTGAAACAAAAATTGGTTGACTTGTGACCCGACCTGATTTTTTTGCGAGTCAACCCGACCCGACCCAGATAACCTGTGACCCGACCCGTTAAAAAAAATTCGCTAAAAAAATATTTAGACTACATATTGATACTAGGTGCATAAAGCATAGAGTACCAAAACCAATATTCAATATATTATAGATATAAACATGTAAAACAACAGACAAGACAAGACAATAGCTTCACATTCAATTTGACTATTTGAGCTTCATCACAACCAATAAGAGCTAAGCTTCACAGACATGTCATGGGAGAATGAGACAAGACAACACAAGAGTGTCAAGACAATCATTAAAAAAAAAAAAAAAAAAAATCTCTTTCAATGCTAGATGTAGTCCAAAGCCAAAGGCACAATGCACAAACGTGAAAGTTGAAACGTGACAAACCGAACCGCAAAAGGCCCCAAAGCTTCCTCGGTTCAGTTCCTCTACTCTTGTCTCTTGCGCCAAAGCCGAAGGCACAATGCACAAATATGTGGTATTATTTTTTATTGCAATTTTTTTAATGATTAGGAATTTGAACATTATGAAAGTGGTCATGGTGTCAAAACAAAACAAAAAAAATCTCAATTGAACTTTTATTTAGAAGAGCCTAGACTTAACAAAAAGAAAAATTCAAAGTTGAAAATTCTCTTTTGGTGAGAAGAGCATTACAATCGGTTTCCAAAACTCTCTTTAATGGCACAGGATCTCATGAGCATTCCGATAACCACTATTGCTTCTGAATCAAGTTTTAACACTGGAAAAAAAATTCTTTTACCTGAGAATGTGAAAGTTACGTTGTGTACTAAAAGTTTGAAGGTAATTTAATTTTTTTATAGTCATAATTATACAATTTTAATTCTTTATTGATTTGCTTTTATGGTACATTAAGTTATATTAAAATATTGTATTATAGACGAAATTGGCCAACTTGAGCTACAATTTGCAAGTATGAATATCTGCAATGTTGAATCTACTACCAACGTTGAGTAAATTAAAATTGAAGTGTAATTCTTATAAAATATTTACTCATTCTTCTTTACTTAATATGTTATGTTTATTTTTAAATCTTTTTTTATTTAATTTATCTTTCTAAGTAATCTAACTTTACTATTATTTTAAATGCTACAAGAACATGCACACTTAAAAAGACTGATAACTTACTACTTTACTGGCTTACTTGTTTTATTTGTTTTAAGATCTATCTCTTTTTTAAGATGTAGATTTATAATTAAATGCATTTTGACAGTGAACTATTGACATTGAAAACTTTTCTAGTTGACTACACTTACAAATTACATACACTAAACACCCATATATTATGTTATGTATCATCTCATGATACTAGGTATTTGGCTAATTGGCAAATTAGGTACTCATTCTTTTCCTCCATTCTCAAAAAAAAAAAAAAAACTTGTTCTTTTCCTAATGATTTGTGCATCAGACAGCTCAGTCATGCAAATTTATTACAGGATGCGGAAAAACAAAAAAAAACAACAACAAAAACAAAAACAAAAACAAATCAAAAGATCACGTATCATGTCTAACAGGAATTTCATTGAATCAAAAGATCACATATCACCGTCTAACAGGATTTTCATAAATCATATGGAATTTAAAAACAAGAATTCCAAGAGAACATATACAGAACACAGCAAATTTCTTATCTTACTCTGAATTAGAATTAGCAGGTGAATCAAAGCCACCCAACATGCTTTCTTTAGAAGAACAAAGATACACTTGATGCAGATTGGTTTAAAGGAGAAAGGAAGGACTGAGATGGGAGACACGGATAGATAATGGATTATGGAGTGACACTCACCGCAAAGGAATGAATATTACACCGTTTCATTTGGCCTTCAATTGAAAGCCTCGAACATTAAGATGGATGACAATTAAGAAGGTACAACATTCTGCAAGCAAAGTAAAAGAAAAGAGAGACAGAAAAGAGTAACAAGTTTTCATGAGTCTGAAATGAAAGTCTTGCTACAGGGGAGGTAAATTCCTAAGAAGTAAGAACACGTTTTTCAAATTCATTAATCATTTACAAAACTTTCAAAAGTAACCATTATTGGCGAAGAAGCCTTGTAGGCCAACATTTCCAGGTTTCAAATCTCTCTCAACCCCAACAATCGAAGAAAGAAAAAAAAAATACCCCATTCCATCTCAATACCTAGCCAATTAGGGGATCCCAAAAATCAATAGAAATAAAGCCGCGGGTTGGGGATCTGAAAATGTACAGATATTAACAACTTCAAACATACAACCAGAAACATTCATGTAATGATGTAACCATTATGGATCATAATTCTTCTTACGCATTCATGGGTAAAATGCCCACTTCCCAAAATCAAAAAAAGCATGAGTTCATAACTATTATACACATTCACCAACCATGCTATAGACGAAGTCACAACAACAAAATATACATACAAATATAAAGGAAGTTGTTTACTACTAATATGATATTTTATTACATAATTTGAAGAGAAACATCAGCAATTAGTACTACAAGTACCAACGAACTGATACTACCTCTAATATCACCAACACTTAGATTAACAAGTAAATAGCAAACCTAAACCCCATCTAAGTAGAAAAATAAACCCAACCCAAAACGCACACACCCTTTAATAGAAGAAAATACCACTCTCACAGTCCTCACTCATTAGCAGGCTAAATTTATATACAGAATCATAAATTAACCTGTAACTAAAATTAACAAACAAACATAGACTTACCCTAAACTTGAAAAACTAAATAAGCAATCAACGACCAAAGGCTTCGTTTTTTTGCTTTTACCCTTTTTTTTTTTTTTTTTTTTTTTTGCTCGCACTCCAAAGCCATATCCTCTGGTCAAAAATTTCGAGGAAGACTTCATGAGCCAACGCTAACAATCAAAAGATGAGAACAAATCCGATACGCTTTCGACTCGACTCGGAAAGTTTATCACCGGATCCAAATCTCAGAAAGTTACTAAATTATGCAGAGGTACTAGTCGAGAGACCCAACAACCGGCGCAAGTCGCTGGTGGCGGGGCCGTTCTTCCCTAAGAAGCCCGGCACGGGAAGAGAACTTGGAGGCGGCGACGTGACGAAGGCCGAACCAGCGTAGATTCCGTCGACGGCGTTGAATTCCGCAACCCTAATCTGCTTCTGGACGGTCTCCGGATCCGGACCCAACCGGTCCGTGGATCCTAAACCCAGATCCGAGACCTCCACATCTCCACCTTTGCTCTTCGATTTCGGCTTCCGATTATCAGCGCCGGCGAGGGTTAAGCCAAAGTCGGTCTTCGTCTTCGTCTTCGTCTTCGTCTTCGGCTGAGTCAACGCCTCGCCGCGCTTGAGGATCTTGACCTCCCCCATGACGAGGTTTTGGGAGGGAGACTTGGCCACCATGGACCTATCACTCCGATCTTTACTCGACTGGATCTTCATCGGACTTCGCTTCCGGCGGCGAGAGTTAGCGCCGTTAGGGTTAGGGTTAGCGTTTCGGTGAGTTTTGAAAGTAGGGGTTAGGGTTAGGGCTTCCTTACGAAACCTATCTTGAAGACAATCGTGGGAGCGAAGGATTTCAGTTCCCATCTTTCCAGGGAAAACAAATTTCGGAGAGAAAAATAAAAGGAAGGAAAACGGGAAATATTTTCTCTTTCTCTATACGGAGAAACCCTCCACGTCTTCAGGCTGTAACAACTTGTAATGTGGAAAATAAGATGGGAGCAAAAGTGTATTTATAGATGGGGATTTTGCTTTACACATGAGGATTGGAATTTGGAACTGCCCTAAGGTGGGAAAAGATAGGATTACTAGCGTGGTGATGGAGTGTGGTCACGGCATGATTTGATTGGACAATTGACCTAGCGTGTGACGCGGTTAATGTGCGTGTTACGACGTTGTTGCACTTTGATGTCGGTTTAATTTACGATTTGCGAGAGCGTTCTACGAAGGGGTGTGAGGGGTATGTTGTAATTTTGTGGATGATATGATGGGCAACGATGTAATTGTGAGGATGTAAGGAAACCTTAATTGTTGTGTAAGATATGGTCCACGCGTCTTGACTTGTATGGGTGTCATTCTTGATCTTATCGACACGTCATTACTCTGTTTGAGCGGTTTGGTATAATAAAACCGAGGAATCCAACTACACGGTTTAATGTTGGCAACTTGGCATCAACCGGACGTCGTTAGTGTGTTAAGACTGTCTCTCCGAAATTCAAAGTAAACGATTTGACGTTATTTTTGTGTGTAGTGTTTAGAATGTTGTTTTCCAATGAGAAACAGACACCCTTCACCACAATTATTTTATGCAATAACTGTGATTGGTTATCTGCATACTCGTTGTTTTTAGTATTAGGCTGTGTTTAGTTCCGTAAAATGTTTTTTGAAAAATAAATATTTTTCGAAAATGATATTTTTGAAAAAGAAAATTATTTTTTAAGTGTTTGGTTGTATTATGAAAATTTTTCTAGAAAATATTTTTATGTGTTTAATTGCATTCTGAAAATGCTATTTTCTTACTACTTTCTCACATTTTCTCACCCATTTTCTCAGTTCCCAAACAAATTTTATAATAGAAAATTTCAACGTATAAACTTAAAAAAACAAAAATCACAACAACTCCAATTGATTAAATCCACCATTCGGTCAAACTGAGAGAGCGAGGAAGAGAGAGTGATCAAAAATGGATGGAAAGGGAGAGATCGGTAATGGGCAATGAGATCGGTCATGGGTAACGACGAGATCGAGCGGCGAGATTGAGCGGCGCGGTGCGATCGGCGCGATGCTGCAATCAACGAGACCGGTGCGATCGTCGGATTGGAGCTCGGGGTTCGCAGGTGACATCGAAGGCGTGATGCGATCTCGGTGGGGTGCGATCGGTCTGGGTGCGATCAGTCTCTCTCACCGTCATGTGGAGGGAACGACGACAGCGGTCTGGGTGTGCATCTGAGTCCTTTCTCTCTCTCTTTCTACCTGTTGCGCGTCTGGTCCTTCTTTCTCTCTCTCTTTCTCTCTTTCCGAAAGTGAATTGAAGGTAAAATAGAAACAAAAATGGTTTTCCGTAATCAGAAGACTTTTTTACGGTCAACAGAAATGATTTTCCGTTTGACCCAATTTTCCTTGCGCACCCAAACAGCCTATTTTACAGAAAATGATTTTCAGAAACCATTTGAAGCCAAAACAAACACAGCCTTAGGACAATTTTTCTGAAATTCAAAGTAAATGAATTTATGTTATTTGGTTGTGTCTAGTGTCTAGAATGTTGTTCTGCAAAGGGAGAATTAGTTATCTGCATACTCGTTGTCATTAGTATTAGGACAGTATCTCTAAGATTCAAAGTAAATGTCTTTATGTTATTCGGGTGTGTCTAGTGTCTAGAATGTTGTTCTCCAAATAGAGACATGCTTTACCACAATTATTATGCGTGATAGCTGTGATCGGTTGTTTGCACATTCATCTATTTTTCATAACTCTCACAGTCAGTATAAGTTGGTTTCAAAACAATGTAAGCGTGTTGAAACTGTAATTTTAAGTTTTATAAAAAGGGTAAGCTACTTAGCAAAATAATAGAGAAAACCTCTCTAACAAACTTTTATTAATAAACACATCATAATAATATAGGAATAGAATTTATTCTACTTATTTTAGGAAAATAAATAATAAACCTACTTTTACTTTAGAAAATAAAACCAGATTAACTAGGAAAAGAAAAAAAGGTAAAAATCTTAATTCAACTAGGAAAATAATTTTAACTCAACTTGAAAATCAAATAAATTCTAATTTCAATAGAATTGAGAAAACAACGTAAAATATTGAAATATTTTCTTCTTCCTTGAGAAATTTGCATCACTTTTTGATTTTTTTTTTTAGGATACGCCCATTTCAATATTCTTTTTTGAATGCAATTGCAACCAATATCAATATTCTAATCATGTCAATATTCTAATCAAATGATAATTGAAAATTGTTTTACTAAAAGTTGAAGTTATTTACTAGAATTTTATTGTAGGCATTCCTTTTAGGCTCAATATTCCAATATAAGTTTGAGGGATGATATTAAAAAAGTTAAGACCAAACACATTGTATCATTTTAATTAATATTCATTCATTTATCTTGGTCTAAGTTTGTTATTCTTCAACCTTTGGGCTCGCTGGAGATTGAGGCAAAAGCTATGGAAATTGGAGTGCTTTTTTGCTTAGGATGTTGAAAGTGATTCCAAGATTGTGTCTATTACTCTATTGGATTTATGCACCCTGCCTATGATCATGTCCAATATTATGACCAGTGTAGCTCATAAATTTTATGTCAGCTCAAGTCTCCCATATAAAGTGACAAGGCAATAAACCCATACATCTATTGGCAAAACATGCCAAAGAAATAAACAACATTGTTAGTTATGTAACCTGGATAGAAGAAAATCTACCGCTAATTGAGTTTACTATTACTCATGATATATTAAATTTATCTTCTTCTTAATAAAATTACAAGTTTTTCATTATTAAAAAAAAAAATTATACTAGAAAATCTTACTAAAAAAAAAATTGTACTAGAAAATCATAAATCATGATTTCCTTCTAAATTCAAGTGAAAGCTTAAAGAATTTTGCATTATATATACTATAAATCTTAATCTTACTTGATGGGTTCTTTGTAACATACAAACTACAAAGAGCTTTAAAACTTTTCGTTATAAAAAGTATACCCTTGTTCTCTCTACTTCTCCATTAAATTTTCTTATTCTAACTTGATATCAAAATTATTTCTCACTTTTTCTAATATTTTTTTTAAGGCGTAAAAACTGTGAAAATGGAGAGAATGAAGTTTATTAGTTGATGAGTATAAGATAGCAACAAGGGTTTTGAGCAGCACTTAGGATTTCAAGAGTCTCAATTGTATGTCTTTTTTAGCTTTTACTAGTCTAACATTGGTATTATGTGGTACCCATGGACTTAAAAAATCTAACTTGTCTTCTCCCTAAAATCACTAATCCTTTATGGTTTCAAAATTTTTTTTTTCTTCATAATTTTTTTTTTTTTGGGTAAACTTCTTCACAAAATTGGTTAATGATTCATGTATTTTTCAATCAAGATACATCCTTTGAACTTTTGCTCTTAATGGAATTCATGTTAACGAGAACAAGTCAACAAACTATACAATGTCCTTGGGTTAATCAAAGTAGGGTTGGTAAATAGTCATTTGCGAACCAGAACTTGACCTGTTAGGAGATCAGGTGATCGAGGTTTTCCTTTTGGTGCCTAAGACCTGTGGATCAAGAATGGGTATTACTCGAACCAAAACCAACTTGATTTAGTGCTTATATGTAATAATGTATTAAAATTGCTAGGATGTGAATGTGTCGAACACTTTTCATGGGCCGAACACTTATCGAGTCAAGTGCACATGAGTATTAAACCTAATCATTGTCTCATCTAAAAGCTGCACTAATAGTCAACAAGGTTTTTTTTCTTTTTTCTTTTTTTTATAAATCCTATCAAAAAAAATGTTTTTTAAAAAATAAGAATAAAACTAAAAAAAAAAATGTTCATTTAACGGGTGCCTTGGACATTTGATAATAAATATTTTAAGAAAGTTTTTGATACATTTTGTGTCAAACAAATCAATTTATTTTTTACATAAAAAATTTGTAAGTATTTTCTAAACTGCACTTTTGGATATCGGTTAACTTTAATATATATACTAGTATTATGCCCGTGCGATACACGGTTTAATAAAAAAAATCACATGTGAATTAAATGTCTTAGATAAAAAATCATAATAAATTTAAAATATATATTTTGATGTTAAATATAGATTATAAAAAATGAAAAATTATTTTAATTAGAATTGAATGTAAAAAAAAGGGAGTTTATTTATGAAATACTCTACTAATTAAGTAGTGAGAAACTTGAAACTCTAAATTAATTATCCTAATACATAATATATGTAGTGTGTTTGAATAAAATATATTGTACATCATTAGGTAACCACCACAACATGTGTGTATTTGTATGTATGTATATATATATATATATATATATATATATATATATGAGAATTATTTATCAAAAGAGAATAACTCATGATTTAGAAAGTAAGCCAACATATGAATCTACATTTCTTAAAAGAGTTTGAAAATTTGTCCTTCCAAATTCATAAAATGCAAATTCTAGGTTTCTAGCTCATAATAAGAGTAAGACAGCACAAAGTATAGAAAACAAAAGGTCCTATAAACAATATAAGACGCAATATATATATGTATACACGTACCAAAGACATATACTCGTAGAAAATAACATTTATAGATTTACCTAAAGGCTCTATTTATTATTATCATTGAATTTATTGCTCCTTACTCATGAATTAGAATGCAACTTGGTGAAAAAAAAAATGGAAAAGAAAAGAAATGCATACCTTTGTAGCTAGAGGAAGAGGCGTTTCCTTGGGGATTTGGGGATTCACAATTTGGCGTGATTTTTATTCCACGAAGAAGAAGATATATTACAAAATGAGAAGATAAGAATAAAGAAAAACCTAAAAAATTTCATATCCACAATTAAGCTTTTGTATTTATCTAAAAAATTAATAAAACAATAGAGAAAAAGTTTATTAGAATAACTATATAAATTTTTTTTTTGAGAAAGTTGATAAAAATAATTGAGTTGTGTTGTTTCTATCTAAAAAAATATATTTTTTGATAATATAATCAAATATAATAAAAATAATATTTTTAAAAATTAAGTTACATGGAAAATGTATATTATGTAACCTTTTTTTTTTTTTTTTTGCAAAAAAGATATTATAAAATATTTTTAAAAATTATGATAAGTTTTTAAATTTCTAAAAGCTCTTAGTAGTAAAATTGTAATTATATATATATATATAGCACTTGAAATTTTTTCCATTATACTTGCTAACATGCATGCATAGTACCAGAAGTGCTAATCATATATAAATTTCTAGTATAAATGACCAAAAACAAATTCCATAAATTACAAAAATGTAAGAATAAAAAATTATATCAATGATCAAGTTGAATTGCATTATCTAATTTTTTTTAAAAAAAATCATATAATTTAAGAAATTATTAAATAGATACTGTAGGGACTCAAATTGTAATGGACCCTAAACAATAAAATTTGTAGAGTATGGGTAGAAGGGCTAAGCACTAACAAAACAAGCAATGGCGGAGGTGAAATTCATGGGAATGATAGCAAAGGACCTTGACTAAGTGTTTTTGTGGATAATCACCATGACTTTGGTTAAGTGTTTGTGAGGATCTTTATAATGATTTTGGCTAAGTGTTTGTGAAACATGATCATCCTCGGCTCCGTCCGAGGATCTCTTTCCTTAGAACTGACAAAAACAAGGGTTGTTCTCGAATGGCCTCCCAGATCCTCCCCTTCCATTTGGGGGTTCTATCTGTTATATATTTTCGTTTAGTTAATCCTCTGCCGTCCACTTGTCGGTTATCCGAACTCTGTGTCTAGGGGTTTGTCTCATCATCTGCCTTTACAGGCTTTCTGTTAGTTGAAGTGATCAAGGCATCTGGGTTTGCTGGTCACTTCACCATTAAAGCGGCCAGAGTGTTGGTGGCATACGTTTAATGGGTGAGTGACAGCTTCCCACCATAAATGTCGGTTTGCCGAGGACGTGAGTATCCTCGGCGAAGTCCTCTGATGATTTGGGCTTCGTACGCCTATCCTCAGGCTCTACTTCTCCTCGGCGCGGACCCTGGGCCTGATGTGGAATGGGCCGAGGTTGTTAGATATTTGAGGCCCCACAATAGCCCCTCAAAATTCTGCTGTCCGACCTCTCGGGCAAGGAGGAGGATTTTGACATTCTTGGGCCTACCATCTTGGTCTGTCGAGCCTTGCCTTTTCTGTTAGTGTACCCACCCTTTCAACTGTCCTCGCAACTTTCTCTAGCATAAAGGGCTCGCCTAAGGAGTTTTTCCTTACTTTTGTAAGTTTTCTTTTCTTCTTAATCTATAATTTTTGAGTTCCTTGCTAGCTCTTCCACTTCCAGGAGGGGTGGGCTTAAGTTTGTTATGCTTTTAGTGCTCGTCTTCGCTTGGTTTTCGTCCCTAGTAGGATTCATCGCTTGGTACCCAAGGGATTGGCTTTGCCGTAGGTCTGGGCTTATGGTTAGTATAAAAGCCTATTTCTGCCCAGTGCTTATATCGCCGTATAGTGACTAGTTTCCCCATAGGTTTGAGTCCGAAAACCATGCAAGACCTTGGTTTTTCCTAGCACTTAGTGTCTCATGCGGAAATGGTTTTTCTGTTGGCCTAAGTCCTTGGACCATGCAATGTCTACGTTTTGTTTAACATTTAGTTTTCTCATCTAAAGTATCTAATTTCCCCCGAGGCTTGAGTCCGAGGATCATGCAATACCTTGGTTCTGTCCAGCACCTAGTTTTCTTATTTTAAGTGGTTAGTTTCCTCAGATGCTGGTGTCCGAAGACCATACAATGCCTAGGTTCTGTCTAACACTTAGTTTTCTCATTTGAAGTATCTGGTTTCCCCAGAGGCTTGAGTCCGAGGACCATGCAATGCTTTGGTTCTGTCCAATACCTAGTTTTCTCATTTTAAGTGGTTAGTTTCCCCAGAGGCTGGTGTCCAAGGACTATACAATACCTAGGTTCTGTCTAACACTTAGTTTTCTCATCTGAAGTATCTGGTTTCCCCAGAGGCTTGAGTCCGAGGACCATGCAATGCCTTGGTTCTATTCAGTACCTAGTTTTCTCATTTTAAGTGGTTAGTTTCCCCAGAGGCTAGTGTCCGAGGACCATACAATGCCTAGGTTCTGTCTAACACTTAGTTTTCTCATCTGAAGTATCTGGTTTCCCCAGAGGCTTGAGTTTGAGGACCATGCAATGCCTTGGTTCTGTCCAGTACCTAGTTTTCTCAATTTAAGTGGTTAGTTTCCCCAGAGGCTGGTGTCCGAGGACCATACAATGCCTAGGTTCTGTCTAACACTTAGTTTTCTCATCTGAAGTATCTGGTTTCCCCAGAGGCTTGAGTCCGAGGACCATGCAATGCCTTGGTTCTGTCCAGTACCTAGTTTTCTCATTTTAAGTGGTTAGTTTCCCCAGAGGCTGGTGTCCGAGGACCATACAATGCCTAGGTTCTGTCTAACACTTAGTTTTCTCATCTGAAGTATCTGGTTTCCCCAGAGGCTTGAGTCCGAGGACCATGCAATGCCTTGGTTCTATCCAGTACCTAGTTTTCTCATTTTAAGTGGTTAGTTTCCCCAGAGGCTAGTGTCCGAGGACCATACAATGCCTAGGTTCTGTCTAACACTTAGTTTTCTCATCTGAAGTATCTGGTTTCCCCAGAGGCTTGAGTCCGAGGACCATGCAATGCCTTGATTCTGTTCAGTACCTAGTTTTCTCAATTTAAGTGGTTAGTTTCCCCAGAGGCTGGTGTCCGAGGACCATACAATGCCTAGGTTCTGTCTAACACTTAGTTTTCTCATCTGAAATATTTGGTTTCCCCAGAGGCTTGAGTCCGAGGACCATGCAATACCTTGGTTCTGTCTAGTACCTAGTTTTCTCATTTTAAGTGGTTAGTTTCCCCAGAGGCTGGTGTCCGAGGACCATACAATGCCTAGGTTCTGTCTAACACTTAGTTTTCTCATCTGAAGTATCTGGTTTCCCCAGAGGCTTGAGGCCGAGGACCATGCAATGCCTTGGTTCTGTCCAGTACCTAGTTTTCTCATTTTAAGTAGTTATGCCGAGGAGAAGACCCTGCTCTGTTCTGCCTCTTCGTTTGGCGCGACTCTTCTGATTACGAGGCATCTCTTGGGTTGTTCGAGTAAAGCGTTTTGACGCTTCAGTGCCTCCTCGTTAATGAGACGCCTCCTCATTAATGTTAGTTATGAATTTACGAGGATCTAGAGGCGGATAAACCCCTTGGAATCTGGGTGGAGTTATTGCCTCCGGTAATCTCTCCTTAAGATTTAATGCGGATTGGCTCTCACCAATTTTTCGCCTTCTATATAAGGCGTTTTTGGGACAACATTTTTCTTCACACTCGACAAACATTCGTCTTAAACTCTCCCAAAGACATTGCTTAGAGGTTCTGCAAAAAATAGCAGTTTGAGCCCCACCAAATGAATTGGCCCTTGGAAAGGGCGGTTTCGAGGATGCCTAGCCCCTTTCAGAAGCCGAGGATGGCACCCCGACCTTGGACGTCATGCTGGGGTTGGGGTAGGAGAACGAAAATTCTCCTTCTTTTCAACCTAACCAGAGGTGGAACTCTCCTTGCTGTTTGAAGGAGGATCCAGAAAGAACGTAACCTCCTTCCCTTGGATCCGGGTCTGTGAACCCTCCAAGCTGGCAGCGATGGGGTTGGGAGGGAAACCAGGTGGAGCCAAGAGGTGGAAACGCCCGGTGCCACGGCCTCTTCTTCCCTCAACATTGCCTTCCTTCCTTCTTTTCCACTTCTCTCTTCTTCTTTTGCTCCTCAACCAGCCTTCCTTCCTTCATTTCCTCTTCTCTTACTTCACAACTAGCCTTGTAAAGTGCTTCTTTATGTAGTTAGCTCTAGAACAAGCCTCATGAGCATCAATTGGAAAATGTAACTTTTTCTTCATATATTAATAAAGAAGTAGACCTTTTTCATCTCTTTTATTTTTCGCATATATCATGTTTCTTGTGATTGTTGCCTTCTGAGTGAATGTTGTTGCTACATACTGTATTCTTTTGGTGTTTTTTTTTTTTTTTTTTTTTTAAAGTGCTGCCCTTAGTCTCTTCACACCGACCACCGCACTTGCTAGTGCACAAGTCTCTTCCCACAGACGACGCCAATTATAGGGACTCAAATTGTAATAGACCCTAAACAATAAAATTTGTAAAGTGTGGGTAGAAGGGCTAGACACTAACAAAACAAGTAATGGCGGAGGTGAAATTTATGAGAATGATAGCAAAGGACCTTGACTAAGTGTTTTTGTGGATAATCACCATGACTTTGGTTAAGTGTTTGTGAGGATCTTTATAATGATTTTGGCTAAGTGTTTGTGAAACATGATCATCCTCGGCTCCGTCTGAGGATCTCTTTCCTTAGAACTGACAAAAACAAGGGTTGTTCTCGGATGACCTCCCAGTTCCCCCCCCCCCCTTTCATTTGGGGGTTCTATATGTTATATATTCTTATTTAGTTAATCCTCTGCCGTCCACTTGTTGGTTATCCGAACTCTGTGTCTAGAGGTTTGTCCCATCATCTGCCTTTGCAGGCTTTCTGTTAGTTCCCAGCCACCTTTGCAGGCTTTCTGTTAGTTCCCAGCCGCCTTTGCAGGCTTTCTGTTAGTTGAAGTGATCAAGGCATCTGGGTTTGCTGGTCACTTCACCATTAAAGCGGCCAGAGTGTTGGTGACATACGTTTAACGGGTGAGTGACAGCTTCCCACCATAAATGTCGGTTTGCCGAGGACGTGAGTATCCTCGGCGAGGTCCTCTAATGATTTGGGTTTCATATGCCTATCCTCAGGCTCTACTTCTCCTCGGCGCGGACCCTAGGCCCGATATGTAATAGGCCGGGGTTGTTAGATATTTGAGGCCCCACAGATACTAAAAAAAAAAAAAAAGATATATCTTCTCACATAAATCTCCTAATTTCATATGGTAGATGAGTTCCATCCCAAATAGATTCGGTGAAAAAATTTTGACCAAAATAAAAATTCCATAAATTAAAAGATATTCATTATTACTAATGCCAAGAGATAGCAAACTAGATGCTGCTTTCTGTGGAAGTATTGCAAATCTAAAAGAATCTAATATACATTACCATAAGACGATGACATACTCTCTAATGACAGCCAAAAATCAAGCTTCAAATCATTTACAAAAACACCTCCAATACTGCAAATGCGTGTGACTAAAGATCCCAAAAGTAAATACATCATCTAGTGGGGCTTCCGTTTAACAAATACAAATAATACTAATAATTAATTCATAAATAGTAGAGTAGAGTAGACATAGTAGAGTTTTAGTTTAACTCAATTTCTCTTGGATTCAAACTTAATTTGTGGAGACGTAAAAAATAATCATGTTAACTCAATTAAATATCAAGTTGCTGTTTTAGTTATTCATTTATTTATATATACGTGTGGCAATAGGTGTAGTAATTTAAATGAAAAAAAAAAGGATTAGATGAAGATGAAGATTTCGGATTGTAATCAAATTAAAAGAAATAGAGATAAAGAAAAGAATTTGGATTATAGTTAAATTAATATTTTTATCAACTTAGAAATAATAGGAGAAGAAGATAAGGAAAAAAATTATATCCATTTAGTAGACTTAGAGTTTTAGCTTAATTCAATTTCTCTTGGATTCAACTTTTCAATATCATGTTTTTTTTTTTTTAATTTTATATTTTTTACGTGTAGCAATAGGTGTAGTAATTTAAATGAAAAAAAAAAAAGGATTAGATGAAGATGAAGATTTTGGATTGTAATCAAGTCAAGAAGCTTTTCATTATCACTTCTTTTTTTTTTCTTTTTTTTAACTTCTTGTTGTTTTATGTTTCTACTCATTTGCTTTAATCATAAACTTATAGAATATACATTTTATTTGATAAACAATAATCTCCCAAATAATTATTATAATAAAAAAAGGAAAAAAATTGGTATAATAATTATCAAATATAAAATGATAACACCTAATAAAATTATTATTTTGTAACCTACCAATTGTGCTCTAATGAGAATTTTGTATATTTGGGAGATTGTTGAATACTTCTTTGTACACTATATCCTTGTTCTTGTTTGTCATTGTTCTTTATTATAAAATTTTACGATTGATAAAAAATCATGTCAAACCATATTTAATGATTGATAAAAAAAATAAAAATAAAAACTAAATGGATAGATTGACTTCTTTTATAGATCAAAGTGTACAACTCTAATAGTTAGCCAAAGCTATTTCAATCAGGAAAAAAAAAAATCAAATTGTTATGAACAATTTATAATCAAATTTATATTAAAACATGCTTAATTGTAAGATTAAAAGAAGATTTTTCTCTAAATCAAAATTGAGAGGATGAAAGAAACATATCTCCATTAGAACCCATGTCATAAAACAAAAAATAATTTAAAAAATCATACCGAAGCATATTTAATGATTAATTCTTAAACCATAGTCATATAAATTGTATAAATCATAAGCAAATTAGGTTAAACGAAAAACCAAAAAAATACACAAAACCTATTCGATTTAATAAAAAAAATTAGAGCAAACAAATACATACCTAAAAAGTTGTAGGTAGATGAATAGAAGTATAAAGAAAAAGAACCGTAAAGTGCATATTCATTATAAATTATTTAGTATATACACACTCCACATTGAAGAAATTGATATGAATAAAAATTCTAATATTAGTCTAATTTGTGAGAGTGTAACGCTGAAGTCTAAATCTTAAAAAAAGTGGCAAGAGGAAATTCAAAGAATTTAGTGTTTTATTAAAATACTAAGAGTAGTTGCTGTTTTTTTTTTTTTTTACATGTACTACCTTGCTGATTTTTTAAAGTGTACAGCGTTGCTTTTTTTTTTTTTTTTTTACCTGTAGTAATATAATTTAAATTAAAAAAATAAGGATAAGTTAAAGATTTTGGATTGTAATCAAATTATCGACTTAGAAGTTATAGGAGAAGAAGATAAGAACAAAAAAAATATGTCTATTTTTTTAAAAAATCTAACAAAATTTCTGCAATTTGATGGAGAGTGAGAGAATTTTCAATTGTGTGGAAATTAGATTTCTAATCATTTTAAGAATTATAAGAGAGGAATAATTAACATAGGATGTATATTTATCCAAAATATTCATCTAATACTTTATTTTTACGTGTACTATGTTGTTTTATTTTTTTGTTATACGTGATAATATAATTTAAATAAAAAAAAGGATTAGATGAAGAGTCTATTGATTTTAGACTTTGTTGATAACATTTTAGATAAACACAACTGTTATAGTTATAAATCAAATACTACTTTCTTTCATTACTTGATTTGTCATGTTTATTCAAAAAATATGTATATATCTATTCTTAAAATCTAAAAATTTATTAAAATTTTTGTAATTTGAAGAAGCTACTTGAAACAACCACGACGTCTAAGCTCAACTTTTATTATATATAATATGATAACATGATACGATAAATCTAAAGGGAAAGAAAAAAATGAAAAGAAAAGAAAAGGAAAACCCCAAAAACCCTATTCAACCCGCCTCAGTCTCTCTCAACTGAGCACATTTCTAAATCTCAAGCTCTCAGCTCCACGTCGTCCTCCTTTAGTACACACAGGATTTCCGGCAGTCAACTTCTCCTCTAGACAACGGAGGAATTGCTTCACGCCTTGAAAACGAGAATCATCATCAATCTACTGTAAGCTTCTCTTGCAATGCAATTCGTTTGGTTTCTGTTACTTTTTCCCTTCGTTTTCTTGGCATCCAAACAGAGGAGTATTGTGTGTTTTAATTTTCAAAATCTTCCTCTCTCTAAATTGCTCTTGATTTGACCCCTGTTTGATTGCCGAGAAAACTGAGTAAAAATTTGATAATTGCCTGTATCTGTTTGATGTGGGTTCATTGTGAAACGTGTACGAAAGGTGTTTGTGAAAAGTTCTCTTAGAATTTTTTAACAATAGGAGCACTCAGCTGAAGAACTGGAAAAGGGTTTGAAAGGTGTCTGTGAAAATTTCAGTTTACGTGCTCTCTATTAGCTTTAGATTAACTGGGAATAATGGAAAGGAAAATTGTTCCATCCTTGTAGTTATAGGGTTTTAGCTGCATCAATTAGAAACCCAGGGTTTAATTTCAAAGCACTCTAAAACTGATAGGCTACTAATGGAAATGGGAATTTGTAGCATCTTTGAAATGATAGGGTTTAGTTGCAACAATTAGAAACTAAGAAGCAAATATACTTCAAACTAGTAGCCATATCCATGTTGGATATGTTTCCAATACGGATGCTTTTAGATACCACATGATACTTCTATAATCTCTCTCTCTCTCTCTCTCTCTCTCTCTCTCTCTCTCTCTCTCTGAAGCTATTAGTTTCTTGATTAGATTTATTATTGGACATATTCTGTGCATTTTTTCATTTTTTGTTTATCCTTTAGAGTAAAAATTAGTGTGATATATAGTTACATACTTATAGTTTTTATTTATATATTAATCATTTAAAGTATTTGTGCCGTACTGTAACCTAAAATTTTAAGCCAGGACCCTTGTAGCTCAGTGGCATTGCCCGCACTCCTTTATGAGGAGACCAGGGTTCAAATCCCCCTTCCCCTGTTGATGTAACTATCAAATTATCAAAAAAATTGTAACCTAAATTTTCAAGAATTAACATATTGCTATGTCCATATCATATCGTATATGTTTCCCATATTAGTATCAGATTTTCAGTGCTTCCTAGTTAGATAACCCAGGGTTTAAAACAAGTCTAAAACTTTGGGGGAATTTGTCTAATATCCCCATTTTCTTTTACTTCTAGTTTTACAGATTTGAAGTATTTTAGTCTTGAGTATTTAGGTCTAGCCAATGAGCTTGACTGACACTTCCTTCTTCCATAATAATGGGATGGAGAGTGAGGTCGTGGGTTCAAGATGTACTAGGCGTGTGAGTAACTTACCAATCAAAATGAAAAAAAGTATTAAGGTCTAGCTTATTATTGCAGCTTCAGTATCTTGTGGGTAAATTTGGTTTTAGTCTATGCAGAATGAAACCATTTTAAAGATGATTCGAATGCAAATTGAAAGGACTTTTTTATATTTCAAAAAAGTATTCATCTATTTACATTTTATTATTACCGGTTCAGGTGCACGAGAGCACAAGAGAAACATGCCTCTTTATGATTGTATGCTTCTGTTGAAGCCCCATGTGACGAAGGAGGCTTTAATGGAACTGGTTGCCCGAATAGGAAAACACGTTTACAGAAGAAATGGGGTTCTCGCTGATATGAAGTCATTTGGAATTGTTCAATTGGGTTATGGCATTAAAAAGCTTGATGGGAGATACTACCAGGTGAATTTACACTAGTCTGACCTTTTTATTCTCTGATTTTTTTTTTTTATATGGAGTGGAACTTATGTTCTGTGAACTAGAGTTCTTTAAGGGTGCTCTCATATGAGTGTTCCTTCTGTCTAAGAAAATATTCTAACTGGTTGGACTTCTGAAATGCTAGTTGGTTGGCCCTATAGAGGGTAAGGGAGCCAATCCTCATGACAAAAGGTCCAAAATTTGTATAGACATTGTCTGGAGCATTTGTAGGTGCTATGAAATATCTGCATCACATGCTTTCCCCCAAAAAATTATGAAGAATAAACAATGCCCTTCCCAAATCTGAAGGAATGACAACCCTCCAGGGGCTTGATGCACCTTGAAGCTCCAATTCTTTCAAATTAGCATGACTAATATCTTCTAGGGTTTTTTTATCCTTTTTTTTTTTTTTGTTGGACTTACATTTTCTTCATGTCGAAGCATTTGGTTCTATTTGGGATGTGCATGCCTCCCCCCACCCCCTCCTCCCTCTCTTTTTTCTTTTTCAAAAATTAGAGTATATTTATTGAGTCCTTGACCAAATACAACTAGCAGAACAGATCTGGGATGTGCATGCCTGGTTGAATGTATGGTTTGTGTTCTATTTCTTTTAAATGTATGTGAACGTTGGGAAAAAAAGCTTTTAAATTCAGAATCCAGACACATTGATTTTCTTTGTTACTGTCGTTGTGTCATTATGATTCTGGATTTCCAGTATACATTCTGTACATCTTCTTTGGAGTCCTGGAATGGGCTTCCTTACTTTCTCTTTCAGTAGGTTGAGAAGAAAATATTCTTTGCTAATAATTGAGTTATTGGAGATTTTATTTGCACTTTTTCATGATGTAGGAAAGTTTGTATAGATCATTGCTGACTAAATTTTTCATATTAATAAACTAATCTTGAAAGATATTTTCCAGGACATGGTCTTATATCTCTTATTCTAAGTATTTGACCAGACCTATATTTACAAGGTAGACAGACTGGAGTGAAGTTCAAGGACTAAATTGACTAGTCTTGAATCTTTTCGGCTTCGTGAAAGAAAGACATCAGAATGGATGAAAACTTGAGTTAATAATTTTGCTGCTTAATTGGCTAAACTCTTTGCTCCTGTTAAGCTGGTTTTGTTTTTTTAAAACACTCTTCTGAGAAATGGTTTAAAGGGATCGATGGCTGTAATCTTTAGCATCTTTCATTAAAATCATTGACGGGCCATATGTCTTAGAATTATTTCAATGGTATACTCATCTAATCATTATAAATTGGTTGTTTGCACTTTATTCTATAATCCCTTGGAACTTTTGAGCATGATGTTTTTCATGGGGGTGTATCAATGCAGAAATTTTGTTTATATGTTTAGCTAGTTTTCTTTCTGTACATTTCCTCCATTCTTGGTAGGGGTTTTTGAAATCCATATCTTTATATTCTCAAATGTATCCTTGAACTTTATAGTCCATTTTTTTAACGAGGGGAAGATTGTCTAAATTAGAAGCATTTTTTTATTTGATAATTTGATAGTTACAATGGGGAGGGGGGATTTGCACCTTGAATATCTTTATTAGAAATACTAAGAGATGTCAGTTGAGCTACAAAGCTCTTGCCTCTTGGCATCTAAATTAGAATTACTTTATTTATTACCTACCAAAAAATTCAGAAGCATTTTTATGAAAAAACAATAAACATACTTTGTCTTTCTACATGCTACAGGGCCAATTAATGCAGATGACAATGATGGCTACGCCCAACATCAACAAAGAGCTGCATTACCTAAACAAGGAAGACAGGTTGCTGCGTTGGCTTTTGGTTAAACACCGAGATACAAAATATGGGCTGGAATTTCTAAGTGAAGATGATGGGAAAGGTGAGCTCAGCAAACTTACACGGAGCAGCATATATGATGATGATGATGATGACATTGATGAAGACGACGACGACGACAATGATGATGAATATGATGTGGACCAAGAGGAGAAGAAAGAGAACTGAGGGTAATGGAAATCCGTGGGCATTTTGTTTGAACTTCCAGATGCATGCTTTGCTAGAGCATCAGGTAGTAATAATTATGAAACTATTTTTTGGGTATATCAGCTTGTCAAAATGTATAAGATCCTTCAGGTTTAATGTTTGTATGGGTACTGAATGTATGCTCCTTTCTCCTTTAACTAAGTCGACAAAAATTATGAGTTAAACTTAAGAACAGAGTTAGGATTTGAGTCATAGACAGGCATTGAGAAGAAAATTTTCCTTATTGTGAGAATAGTTCCCCCACCAGAAAAGTAAATGGGGGTGGGGGGTTGGGGTCTTGTGAGATCAACACAATCTTTTCAAATGGTGTGTTTGTAGGGAATATACATGAAATTCCCAGCGCTATGAGATGCAAAAATAGAGAAAAATATGCGCCAAAGAAAAAAATTACACATGACAATATTTATGTACTTCGGTAATTTGCTCACATTTACGGAGTTATAGTAATTTCACTATTCACAAAGAAAAATACAAGATGTGGCAATACAGTTTTTTTATCTGTCAACACGCTTGAGTTTATTGGCCCAAGCCTTTGCTCCATGGACTAAGTTTCAGAAAAAATTCCATTAAAATTGTAGCATTTTTATATTAAGTCGGGTCTCAATTCGGATTAAACACAACTAGACTCCACATAGTCCAATATTGTTAACTTGGCAAGATGTAAGAAACTTGAGAGGTCATTCTAGTCATTGAATGACTAGAATATTTTTGCAAGTTTGATTAATCATGTGAGCAAGGTTATTATGCAAGTTCAGTGTATGGGGTTACTCTTAATCAATATTCTACTATGGAAGGTTACATAATACCTTCTAATCTAGGTGCCGGTTGCTCTAAATATGGACACAAGTCTGAAGTGGATTCGTTTAACTTCAAAAGCAAATGATAAAGTAAGGTTTTAATGATACTAATAGTACTATTTAATTGATAAGAGAATGCATTTTCAATTCTTCATGTCCTTGCATAAATAAATATATAAAGAATTAGAAAATATATAAATAAAGAACAAGACCTTGCATCTCGTACGTAATAGAAAAATAAAAGCAATAACCAATAAAGTAACTTGACGAATGAGATCTGGAAAAAGGCCCAAAAGGCCAAAACCAATCAGGCATGGTCTAGACGTGTAACCGTCCAATGAAAACTATGGCACTGCGGAGCTTTTTCTTTTTTTAACAAGCTAACTTTCTTGCCCAACATGCATTTGAACTAAAACGAAGTGTATCTATTAACTAATACAGAACCTGTCATGAAAGATGTCACTTTTTTTGGTCATCACCTCGCTATCAGCCCAAGAAGTTGATTCATTGCATGTGTTTGCAAATGAATTCTTTGCTGGGATTTTGTTTGTGTTCCAAGATATGTTAGTAACTCACAGTTTGGTCAAGTTTTACAAAATGGACCTCGTTTTATAATGCAGAAGGGTCCATCTCTAACTCTCTATCTCAAGTTCTCTATTATCCAAGATGGACTGGGCTCGTTTTATATTTTGAGTTTTCCTTATTTTACTTGATTTGCAATTGAGAAAGAGAAATTAAAACGAAAATTAAAGAAGACATCAAAGAAAGAGAGGTTGCAGTGGTGAAAATCCAAACAAAAAAGGGGCCTACAAAATTTTTAAATTTTAATACTTGGCATGGTGTTTATAATTAAGTACTTTTATAGTAAATGTTTACTGTGGTATGAACGAATCTTTCTCTAATCAGGTATTGTCCGCTTTGGGATGGACGGGATTGACCCTTGCTCCCATCCGCATGGATTCATATCGAGAAGAGACGCCTTACACCCTTGCCTTATAAGCACTTGACTTAAAGGAAAGGTGTACCATAGTGTGTGTGATCATCCCACATAGGGTGTACACTTGGCCTATGGAAGGGGAAACCCCCACCTTCCCCCTTCGGGAGCCAATGGACCTGAAGATGTGCAGTTTTTGAGACTTGCTCACATGATTTGGGAGCAAGGGTCGACCCTGCCCATCCCAAAGCGGACAATACCTGATTGGAGAAAAATTCATTCCTCCCACATTTACCATGTGAGGATGTTTATCTTATTACATTAATTAATGTGCTTTCCAACATGATGTCAATAGGGTTGGCAAACGATTGAATTATGTGAATTTTGAAAAAAGTTTTATGAAAAAAAGGGAAAAGAAGTAAATATATATATATATATATATATATATATACTTTGAGATAGGCATTGAGTACAAAGTAATGGTAACGGATTATAAATTTAATTTATTGACATTTTTTTTTTATAATAAGAATTTGAGGGGTTTTTTTTTTTAATTCTAATGGTATAAACTATAAAGTGATTAAACAACTCATTTTCTTAAACAGTTATTCCTTTTAAAATTTGTATATTAATACAATGCCAGTTTCAACTTCCAACCATCATATTCTATGTCAATTGTTTAGGAAAAATCCTCCTAAATTCCTTATAGAAAGCACAGACCTGTTTTTAAACCACAAATCTAGAAAAAAATTCTTCCCAATTTATACAGAGGTCATCAATTCAACATTTGATAAATAATAAAGGGTGAAATACCAATTTTATTAACATGTATGTTAGTCAAAGAAAAATTATGAAGTCTAAACCATAAATTTTGAAACCATTTCCAGTTTAATGTTTTTTTTCTTTTCTTTTTTGATAATCATTTTTAGTTTAATGTTGAATATTAGCATAGAAGTAGCAGAAATAGTATTATGCAGTTGAGTTTTAATTGTGAATCGTGCTAATTGCATAATTCTCTACAAATAAGCAAAGAGAATGTTACGTTACGTTCACAACATACATTCTTACTATTTTTTAAACATACAGAAACACCTCGATAGATCAAGGACTACCATAGTTTTTTTTTAATATGATTTCTTGAATTAAAAAAGGAAAAAATCTAGGAGCTAGAACAACTCACACATACATTCTTTACCCAACAAAAGAGGAAAATGACATCATCAAAGCACAATAATTGGATTTGCCACTAAAATAATACTGTAGTGTTTAAAGTTAAACCCAAAGCTCCCTGTCGAGGAAAAGGAGAACAAGCTAGAAAAAGGCACACATAATTCAAAGGTATGGTAGGTGAAGGTTTTTTTTTTTTTTTTTTTGAAAAACAAAAGGTAGGTGAAGTTGGCGATCAATTAATTCAAATATAATGCATACCTGGCCCATAAGAAAAATTGCATCAATCCGAATCAATATATTGGCAATCTTTCGCAGCATCAAGACATTAACCATAAAATTATATGCTTAGTAAGCCCTTTAAGTTTAACCATTTTTTTTGTGGTTTTAAAAGTCATGGAGCCTAAAGTCCCAAGCTAGCTTTTAAATTCTTTATATAATTAGTTTCTTTTTACCAAAAGATAAAGCAAGAATCTCAAAGTTCCAATATTCCAATTATTTAATACATTTTGGACCGTCCTAGCTATTATGGTGTATAATTTTCACGTGGGGGCATTTATGACTTGGAATGCATGTTGATGATATTACTTATCTCTTAAGAAACCTTCACTAAACTTTAAGTAACACACGCAACAAAAAAATTAGGTTTGAACAATGAACAAAAATCAGTGATTGGGTACCAAATTGCATGCTATATTTCATTTATTAATAATCAATGTTTTCTATTAGTTCGTGACATGGAAATCTAAAAAGATGGGCAAATCATTCTCAAAAAAAAAAAATAAATAAATAAAAGATAGGCAAATAATAGAGGCAACTTTTCTTTTTCATTTTTGTTTTGAGATAGAGAAACGGGCTTCAACTTTAAGATTTTGGGCCCTACCCTGCATGCTTGGGCCTTTTTTTTGGTTAATAATAATAATAATTTTTTTTAATATCATAAATTCATGATTTCAAAAGAGAAAAAGAAACGAAAGATGCCGACAAACTTTTCAAGGCAGAGCCAAGGACCACGTGGTATCATGGCACACCATTTGGGCCAAAGCCGTGTCCTCCACGTGGCAAACTCCCTTTTCTTTTTCTTCTCTTTTTTTTTTTTTTTTGACTTGTTCTTTGAACACATCAACATCGTAAAAATCGGACGTAAAAAAAATCTCCACCAGCTGCTTCCGACGTGGACGTTGCATGTCCAGTTGCCACATTTGTTCCCGTTGACAAAAGCATGTACTAATAATAAAATAAGAGTAATCTAGAACTACCATTTATTTCCTAACTTTTGTTACAACTGATTATATTGCAGTGGTGATTAGTGGAGGTATGAAACCACATAGACCAATCACTCACAACTTACCACATTGTGAGTTAAGATAAAAATTATGGAATAAGTTGTGTTTTTCAAATTATTCATAGAATAAAAAGTAGTATTTATTACACGTAAACTAATAAAAATTGTGATTTTATCATTGAAGTGTGTATAAAATTATGCAGAACTGTTTATTTGCAACAAGTTTAACGAACTCGCATCAAAAAATAAAAAATTAAAAAAATGGTTAATTTTACAAATTTTTGTTCAAAAACTATTACACTGTACATGTATATTATTACTACAATAACTTACTAAGGGTCCGTTTTGATAGAACTTATTTTACTGAAACTAAAAACTGAAAACACTATAGTAAAATAATTTTTAAATGTGTGAATAGTGTCGTGAGACTCATTTTTAATGAAAAAGTTGCTGAAAAGTGAAGTTTGTGGGTCCCGTGAACAGTGCACGAGACCCACAAACTGATGAAAAGTGGTTGAAAAGTCATAAATATACGGCTGTTGTTCATGAACAATAGTCGTTTGTCCCTCTGAAACGTGTGCTGCAGCAGGAAAAAAAAAAAAAAAAAAAGGAAAACGCAGGAAACGCCAGACACAGTAAACGCAACGTGTATCCAAACAGATACTAAATATACATTGTTACTGTAGTTTTTTATTTTATTTTTTAAATATTTTTTCTCTCTTCTCTTCTCCTCCTCTCTCACACCCTCGTATGTGTTTTTATAAAGTGTTTGTCTAAAATAAAACAAGTAGATTTTTATGCTAAAATAGATGAAAATTTTTAGACAAACTAATGTGAATGCCCTAACTATGATACAGTTTTCATCATGTTCAACTAGAGGTGGCAATTCGTATTCGTGTGCCGAGTTCGTGTCATGTCAACTTATGAGTATCTGACTATATGAGTCAATACTAACCTGACATGTTTATTAAACGAGTTAAAATTTCTCAACCCTAACACGACTCATATATCAAATGGGTCAGTCGTGTCAGCTTATTTATAAGATTTTTTCAAAATGAAAAAATAAACAAATAAATATTTTTAATATAAAATTCAGAATTAACGAGTAACTACATCACAAATAAGCATTCAAAACTAAAGTATATCTCAATATCACAAATAATCAATTGCAATATGTCAAATAAAATAAACCACAACAACTAATAAATTTATATACATAGGGCTTAAAGGGTATATTAGTAAAATATCATTTAATTAAATGGGTTCCATGGATTGAACACTAACCCAACCCATATATTAAACAAGTCAGTTGTGTTTATTTGAATATGATACAAACTCATTAAGTCTTAACCCATAACTTGCTAATTTCATATCATGTCATGTCGAGTTCATAAATCGTGTCCAATTTTACCACCCTAACATTTAGCACACGATAATGACTCCGATTAGGTCAAGTAAAGACATCAATTTGTTTCTAGTGCTACTAAAAATATATATATTTCTAGAATACTAAGAGCATCACCATCAACAACAACAACACATCCACCACTGCCGCAACAACAGCCACCAAAAACCACTACCGTAACAACACCAACCAGCCACCACTGGCACAAACCCACATCCACCAACGCCACCTAAAAATTAAAAAAAAAAAAAAAAAAAAAACACACACACACACACACACACGCACATAACTAGAGAGATCGGCAGGGCAAATCAAACAAACCCAAAAGCAAAACCCATATCAAATACAACCAGAGAGATTGGCACGGCAAAAAACACAACCAAATCAAACAAACCTACATCCATCGACACAAACCCACATCCCAAATCAAACAAACCCAAAAGCAAAACCCACCACTGTAGGCCGATTGAGAGAAATTCGATGGTGGGAGGTTCCGATGACGTGGTGGATGGTACGGCAAGCTCGGCGGCGTGGTGTGGCATGGTGATCAGGCCATGGGTTGCTGTGGATGTGGTGGGTTGGGTTTGTGTGGCTGTGTTGGTGGACGGCGATCTGAGAGTGTGGGTCGGGGGTTCGTGTGGCGTGGTGTGGCTTGATGCTCCGGCCTAGATTTTGTCGGAGAGGGAGGCAGTGAAGTGGAGTAGAGGGAGAGAGAGCAAAGAAATGGCTGAACAAGGAAATGAGAGAGAGTAGATACAATTCGGTGAAGGAAATAAGGAGACAGAGGGAAAAAAATAGAAGATGAGGAAGTGGGCCCATCATGAATAAAAAAGTAATATAAATTATGAAAAAGGTAAACAGTGTGCTCTCAAATTTGAGAGCGTACTGTAGTATGTTTCAAAAAAATGACACATATAAGACACCTCATGAGGCTCATATTTTGGGGTTTAGTTAGGGATGACAATTTTTGCCTGACCCGCGGGTACCTAGCCCGGCTCGACCCTAATAGGCCGGGTTTTACCCGGTCCGATTAGGAATAGGGTTGGGTATGGGTTTTAAAAAAAAAAAAAAACCCGAAGCGAGTCCTGGTCGAGTCTGAGTTTTATCAAGAAAACCCTAGACCTGACTCGAGACTCGGCCCGGTTAAAAACCCAGTACCCTAAAATTACAAAAATACCCTATATATATATTCCTATATTCTAACCCTAATCCTTCATGTCTTCACTCTTCAGCAGCAACTCACACTCCTTCATTAACCTTTGACCTCTCCTCCGACCACAAGCTCCACCTCAAACTCCTCAACCACCTCGGCACTGGAAACCTTGGACGCGTCTTCCTCTGCAACCTTAAACACTTCGAACGATCCGTGATCAAAGAAAAAATACCACGGACTGTTAAACTCTTTACCGGCGACTGTGAGCTCTGTCACCGTCAGAATCTTCACCGTCAGCTGTCCTTATTTTCATGATCTTCTCCCAGATGCAAACTATGCTCTCTCTCCCTCTCGATTTTCCATGTCCATTCTCAAATTTGTTCATTTTAATTCCTGTTTTATGGATTTTTAATGGTGTTCTACTTTGGATGTTGAAATGGGTGTTTCCCCGTGGATTTTTTTTTTATGACGCTTTAAGATTTTGCTAGTAATCACTTTCTCCATGTTAAAATCGAAGGAAAATAAACTCAAATCTCAAAACTTATAGTGATCATACATTGTTAACTGCAGAGCCAGTTGAGATGAAATTGATATGCTCTCTCTCTCTCTCTCTCTGTTTTATTGCAGCTTAACATTATCTTATAAAAGAAGTAATAAAAATAAAAATAAAAAAACACTAAGATTAGGAGTTATATTTGTTTGTGAGGTAATGGGTTAAGCAAGTGATCTTAGAGACAAAGAGAGACATATATGTGTGTGTGTATATATATATATAAGTGGATACAATATTTAAGGGTCAGTTTGGTTGCTTGTTTCTGTATAGCCTTTTGTGTTATGAAATATGTGTGGCTTTTTGTGAAGTGGGTTTGCTCTAATTCTCTCAAAAGATCTAAACTTGGGGTGTTACTCTGTGTTTTTGCTTTTTGTTCAATACTTGCATTTCTTGTTTTCTTATTGTGATTTTGTGATGTCCAAATGCATTTACCTCCTTTATTCGTTTAGAGCATAATGGGTTGGGATAAGATCCCTTCCAATTCCTCCAATTTATATTTAAATCTAAGACATGTGGCATTCAAAAATTAAATAATACCACGTGTCACACATCAGGCTAAAAATTGGAGGGGATTGGAGGATGTTGAAATCAGTGAAACTAAGTGTGAAATATGGCAGTGAAATTTGGTTTTTGTGTTTGTTGGGAATGCAGAGCCTAAAACGGAGATGGAAGACACAAACATAGACACAAACAAATCTGGTTCTTCCTTGCCAAGCGGCTCTCCCTTAAGAACTGGATGTTGTCCCTTGCCATCTATGTGGTCTCCTTCGCCATTTTCACGATCACCCTCGCCATTGTCGCCTAGCAGCTCACCCTCAGAATCATCATCACCTTTATGCCCATTAAACAATGAGTAAGTGTTTGAATTTGTTGTTAATCATGTTTAATTTGTGAATTTGTGTAATTATGAATTTGTGCCTATTAATCAATGAGTATGTGTAATAATAAATTTGTGATAGTTTGTTTTGATTCTAACTCCCAAACTTCTGAACCAATTAGGAGTTTGAAATCTCCGACGGTGGACTTAGAGGTAGAGGAATAAGAAGGGAGTCAAGGGAGTCCAGGGACAGAGGAAGAGGGAGAGCAAGAGCTTACAAATGAGGACTTGAATACAAGTAAAAAAAGAAAGACTACCTCAGATGTTTGGGCTCATTTTACAATGAAGAAAGTTGAAGGGAAAGTTAAAGCCCTATGCCATCATTGTGGCAAACTTTACTTGGGTGATTCTAGCCAAGGTACAACCCATTTGCGTAATCATTTAGCAAGATGTCCACGGATGAAGATTAAAGATGTATGACAACAAGTCTTAATTAAACAACAAAATAAGGTGGATGGAACTATGAGTTTAAATACTTACCAATTTGATCAAGCCAGAGTGAGGAATAAGCTTGCTCGTATGGTCATCCTACATGAATATCCCCTTTCAATGGTTGATCACATTGGGTTTAGAGAATTTGTGGCTGATCTTCAACCTATGTTTAAACTTGTCACAAAAAATACTTTGAAGAGTGACATTCTTAAAATCTATGATAATGAAAGGGAGAAAGCTTTGAAGATCACGGACAAGAATGGAAGTAGGATGGCAATTACAACTGATATGTGGATTTCAAGTAACAAAAAGAAAGGGTTTATGGTCATTACCGCTCATTTTATCGATCATACTTGGACGTTGCAAAGCCGGATTTTAAGGTAATTTTTTTATCTATAAATTAAATGTTAAAGACTTTACATTTAGAATGTTTATTGAGTTATGTTAAATTGAATGTTTATTTAGTTATGTTATAATTATTCATATTATTTTTCTAGGTTTGTTTATGTTCCTTCTCCACACATAAAAGATGTCCTTACTGAAGTCCTTGTTGAGTGTTTTTTAGAGTGAAACATTGATAGGAAGTTGTCCACAATAACCATAGATAATTGTAGTACTAATGATACCGTAGACAAGACTTCTCTTGAATAAGCTTGATACTAGTTCTCTTATGTTGGGTGGGTTTATGTTGCATATGAGATGTGCTACACATATTTTGAATTTGATTGTTCAAGATGGGTTGTCTTTTATTGGTGATGGTATTAAAAGGATTCATGATAGTGTGATTTATTGGACTGGATCACCAAAAAGGAGGCAAAAATTTTAAGAAAATGCATGTCAATTATGTGTTCAATGCACCAAAGTGTTAGTCTTAGATTGTAAAACTCGTTGGAATTCAACTTACTTAATACTTTCTACTGCATTGATTTATAAAGATGTTTTCTCGTGTTTGGCTAAACGTAAAACATCTTATACTTGTTTGCCATATGATCATGATTGGGAGGTAGCCAAAGATATTTATGGGAGGTTGGAGTTGTTTCATAGTGTGTCTAAGTTTTTCTCTGGTCGTCAGTACCCCACAACTAATATGTATTTTGTTTTGGTGTGTGAGTTGAAAATTGCATTGAATGAATAGAGTTCGTCTTCAAGTGAAATGATAAGTACGATGGCAGAAAGCATGCTTGCTAAATTTAATTCATATTGGGCTAATGTTAGTGCTGTTATGGCTGTCGCTGTTATCTTAGATCCAAGATATAAGATGAAGTTATTGGAGTTTTATTATCCTAACATTTATGGTGATAATTCTGATTTGGAAATTGAAAAAATTAAGAATCTTTGTTATGATTTGCTTGATGAGTATGGAGATGTAGATGAGTCTCTTATAGGTAATGAATGAAGTTCTCATATGCTTGCAAGTATTTCAAATCAAGTGGCACAAGTAAAATTTAGGTTGATTGGGTCAATGTCAAGGTTTGATGGGTTTGTGAACAATAGTTCAAGTAGTTCAAAGAAACATGGGAGTGGTAGAATGGAATTTTATCATTTCATTGATGAGGGAGTGTTGAAGAGGAGTAAAGACTTTGATATTTTGGCATGGTGGAAAAGTAATGGTCTCAAGTATCCTACTTTACAAAGGATTGCAAGAGATATTTTAGCCATTCATGTCATAATTATTGCTTCAGAAGCTGCCTTTAGCACTAGTGGGAGACTTTTAAGTCCACATCGTAGAAGGCTACATCCCAAGACTATAGAGGCAATGATGTGTGCTCAGAATTGGTTATGGAGTGAAATCAACGGTTAGCAATTGTCTAATTTCTATTTATAAAATCAAAATTTGATGAAATTTATTCCATTTTTTAATTCATTGTTGTTGTAGGTTCTTCAACTATATCTGAAGATAATACATTTCAATCCATTCTTGATGATGAGGAGCCAAATGAAGATAATGGGAGTTGTGCCACAATTGATGGGAGTTGTATCACAATTGATGAAGATTAAACATTTTGTATTAATTTAGTAGATTTTTTAATTTCTTAGACTTGTTGGATTAATTTGTTGGTTTGTAATTATTCTAAACTTGTGGGATTTATTTTGTAGCTTTTTAATTTCTTAGACTTGTTGGACTTTTGATACTTATTTCTGGGACTTGTTGGATTTATTTTATTTTTATGTTTAGCTGGTAATTTTAGTTATGATTTTGTTGATTAATGATTAAATGGTTATCTTAGTTAGATAATTTATTGATTTAAAATCTTAGTTATGATTTATTGAATTATGATTATGATATTAGTTATGGTTTATTGATTTATAAATTTATAATTAACAAGTGATTTATTGATTTATGATTAGTAGCATATGATTTGGACTGATTTGGCATTTGGGCCACGTTATCTAGGATTGAATTAGAATATGCAGGTTTAATGTAGGCAAAAATAAGTTTGGGCTTAAATTTTTTTTTTTTTTTGGGTTGGGCCATGAATTGGGCCCAATCCCTAAACGGGGCCCGGCTGGGGCAAGTCCGGGTCCCGGGAAAAAACCTAGTACCCTAAACGGGCCGGGTCCAGGTCACGGGTCTTGCCCCGCGGGTTGGGTCCGAGTATGGAAAAATCCGAGCCGTTGCCATTCCTAGGTTTAGTGTGCTAAATGCCAAAAATTTAACATATGGCACACCTGCTACAGATGCTCTAACAATAGAGTTGTTTCTTTAAAAAAAAAAAAAAACAATAGAGTTTAATTTTGTGAACGAAAATTTTAACCGAAGTAACTGAGTTTGAAACCGACAAAGCCACGTGGCTATGTGCAGGACTCATCAATGATGGCACTCGCCCAAAAAAAAAAAAACTAAAAACTAAAAACTAAAAACAATAAACAATAAAATTGAGCGGCATTAAAAACGTAAAAAACAAAAAACAAAAAACAAAGACGAGGCAACATAAACGAAGACTGCTAGAACAAGATAGTAGAGAAAAACGCAACAGCGTCTCTTTCAAAGAATCGATCATATCTCATCGGGATTCTCATTATCAGCTCTTCTTCTATTATCTCCTCTAGAATCGGCTTTTCTTGGATTCATTGGTAATCTGGGGGAAGCTGATTTCATAGAATGGAGAAGCCGCCGCTAAAGTTGGTGAAGAATGGGAGTGAGCGATCGGAGGGGTCAAGTGGGAGCGGAGGAGAAGAGAAAGGAAGATTCGAGTATTTCGGGTGGGTTTACCATCTGGGTGTCAATTCGATCGGCCACGAGTACTGTCACCTGCGCTTTCTGTTCATTCGGGGCAAGTATGTCGAGATGTACAAGCGTGATCCTCACCAAACTCCCGGCATTGTAACTCTCTCTCTCTCTCTCTCTCTCTCTATCTTTTTATTATTGCTTTTATACTATAGTTTTTATGTATCTATATGTTGTAGCTATATATAGATGGGCACAAGAAATTCGGATTCTTTAGTATCTTCCTTTGGTTAAAAACTTCTTTTCTGGGAATTTTTTTGAGGTGGGGTTTTTGAATTTTTAGCAAAGTTGAGTGAAGAATAGTGGGGCTCTTGATTTATTTGTTTTGGTTTACTGTTTTTTTTTTGGTGGGATAACGTAGGTAACTTTTATAAAAGAAGAGTCTTTGGACTCGTACGGGCAACTGAGCTCATACGCTAGAACCAGTTGTCATCTAATCCCTGGGAATTCACCCTTGACGGGTTAGGCAATTTATGCTCATACCCATATGCAGCTTTTTCTTTCGAGAAATGCTATGTTAGCAACATTCTCATAACACTTTCATAACAAATTTTAAGTAGCAGATTGGTATTGGGTTTTACATGAGTGGGCAAAAAAGTAATTTAAGTTGTAGATTCAAATTAGAACCAATAACAACTTACAACCTACAACCTATGATTTGTTATGAAAATATTGTGCATTTAGGACTTCTCTTTTCTTTCTTTACTTTTTTTTTTCTTAAATGTTTGAATTTTGATTAAGGGAAACTTGCGTGTGTGGGAATTTAGTTGTTGACAAACTATGATAGATCATAGATGTGTATGAAATGTTGAAATTGGAGCTGGAGTGCCTATTTGATTGCACAATTTAAGCTGCATTAGAAGGGTTGTTCTCAGTGGCGGTGCAAACTCTAAGTAAATAATAGACAAGACTTAAGACTTAGATGCATTGTTTGTATGTGCATTTGAATAATTTTCTTTTGATAAGTTAGTAATAAAGGTTTATCGAAAAAGAGAATTTCTTCATGTTCACGACGATGAACAAAAAGTATCCAAAGGAATTACAAATAATTAAAAAGAAAAACTTAGAGAGTTATTGTGCAAAACTACAGTTTAAAAAACAGTATATTCCCTTTTAGGATGAAAATAAGTTGAATCAAATTGGTCAAACCAATAACTCCTTATTGTTCTTGTGAAGTTTTCACTTTTCATATGTTGAAAACCTTGCATAATCACCTCATTATCAATGTTATCAAAAACATTTCTCAAAATATAACAAGTTAACAACCCCTTTTTTTGTGTCAAATTTTCTATAGATCACTTTCTCTCTTCCTCATTATTTTCTTCTTCTTCTTCTTCTTCTTCTCTCTCCTTTTCTCTTGTTCTTCAAGTAGCAGCAATCTAAAGGAGATTTGGGACCATGAGGGTTTGTCATTTTGTTTTATAACCACATAAACAGTGGCCACCTTCTAAAAGTTATTCTTTCCCCTAATTGTTCTTTTCTACTTTATCTGCTCATGAGCTTCTAAAATTGCAAAGAGCCCCCTCAAAAAAAGAACTCTTATAATTGACCCTAAATTTTTTTGCAGTTAATTTTTTACTCAGTGGATTAACTGCAAAAATATTTCAAATATCTTTAATGCTTGATATATGCCCTAATTTTTTTACAATGATTTGACAATTAATAAAATTCATTTAGAAAGTGCAAAAAAGGGCTTTCAAATTTAGTACATAGTGGATTATTACAAGAGACATATCCAAAAAAGAAAAGAAAAAAAAAACTCCTAAAAGTTAGAGGCCAGTAAACTTGTAGCCACCCCAATCATAAATTGATCTTAAGAAAGAATACTTCAGTTTTACTACTTAAATCTCCCCCTCAAAAGTAGTTCTTATCAACTTAATCTAACTTAGAGTAGTGTGTATTAGTGTGGAACTAATAATTGTGAAAAAATCCCAATGATAATGTCAAGTTAAACAATTTGCACTGTGTTGACACCATAAAGGAAAAGGAGAAATTTACTACTCATCTTTAACAAATATAATTATGATTCTTATTATCTTGCAAAGAAGCCACTCTCATTTTAGAGGATTCTATTAGGGTTTATATCTTGCTTCTTTTTTTGGATAGGTATCTTGCTTTAGTTTTCTCTTTGGATGTCGCTTCTGTGTTTTTGACTTGGCCAGGCCTTTGCAAATAGCTGGTTTTGTATTTGTTTTTGTTTTATCTGTCTTTTTTTTTTTAATATCCACTTAATAAAAAGCTTTTCTCTCCTTGTTAAATAATTCTTGGTTGTTGAATACAATTATGAACTTAAAATTGTCATACATGAGAGAGAGGGAGAAAATCATCATACTATTTTTGTATAGAGACATAATATTGTTTATTTATAGCATTGGTCCTACTGCCACAAGTAAGATGTTCTTCTTCAAAATTTTTTTTTTGATACTTGAACTTTATGCTCAATATTTTCTTGGTGCAGAAACCCATTAGGAGGGGTGTTGTAGGGCCCACACTTATGGTGGAGGAGCTAGGGCGTCAAAAAGTCAATCATGGAGTAAGGACCTCATAGATTTATATGTCCTCTTCATGAGAAACTTATTCGCATGGAACCAGGCTCTCTCTTTTTCCCCTGCCTGTGGTTCTGATTTGTTTTCTTTTCTTGATAGCATGTTTCTTTGTTGACTTGTTTTTTCTTTTCTCTGTTTGAGTGTTCTGTACTATACTCTGTGTGTACTGCAGCCTCTTTTTTCTTCCCATCAATGAAATTTTTACTTCTTTATTGATTAAAAAAAAAATTATATGTCCCCTTCACCATTGGTAAATATAGATTTTCATCTTATTTGACTGTGTATGCTGCTAATGAATTTTATTTTTGGTAGGATTTTTATGTTATAAGGTTTTGCAATCGGTTGGATGAGATGAAAAAGGGAGAAGTAAGTTGTTTCATGTTATTCAGTTTTGGAGAACTTCATTTAGAAATCGAAAGCCAAAAAAACAATTCAGCTTATTAATCTAAAAATATTTGAATCTCCTTTTTTTTTTCTTTTTTTCTTTTTTTTTTTCGTTTATGTGGACATGAGTAGCAATTGATTGGTTTTTTTTTTTTCCTTCAAGATTGCTTGCCGCTCGGCTGGAGAAGCTCAAAAATGGATGGAGGCATTTGATCATGCCAAGCAACAGGTATGAGAAAACAGCTAGAAGGTTGGGGCTAACATAGTGAAAGTGAAACTTTGTTATTCAAGTATTGAAAACGTAGCGTACAATGAAAATTCACTCTTGCAGAATTTGCCAAGTTTTCTTGTCTTCGTTTTACTGAAACTTTGTTTCTGGCAGGCTGAGTATGAGATTTCAAGAGGAGGTAGTACCAGAAACAAACTTAACATGGAGACAGAGTATGCTTATTTTCCTAAATTGATCATACAGTTTACCTAAGTACTTGAATTGGCTTGAGTTAATTTTCAGAAAAATCTTTGAACTGTTTTAAGTGAGGACTGAGAGGAAAATTCCAGCTGATTCCATGTGGTAGATTGTGCTGTTAAAATGAAGAACAAGCTGAGGCCATTTTTTCTTTATGAGGGGATGTTTCCATAATCAGATGGTACAACATAAGAAAAATATAATTGTGAAGTAGTCTAGGATAAAGGTTTGGATTTGATGTTATCTTATATGATATATGAACGATGCTTGGATCATCATTTTAATACTATCTGTGCTGTATGTATGCATACCTTACAGGGGCAATAGTTGTCCTTTACCTGATTGATTCTAGCCTCTGCATTCTTTGACATATGATATTTTCTTGCACAATTGTTCTTGTCTTATATCTCTTAACCTTATTATACTGTCAAAGGATCAACTTGGAAGGACATCGACCTAGAATGAGGCGGTATGCGCATGGGTTGAAAGAGCTTATAAGAATTGGGCAAGGTGAAGTTGCATGTGCATGGTTCAATTTCATTATGTTTGTGATGTACTTTGCACGTTTTCATATTGAAGAAATTCTTTGTGGTTCCTTATCTGGCACAAAGGAGGAGTTTGAATTTAATTACAAAGACTGACATTTGGAACTTACATTTGCAAGATATTTAACTTATCCCCGCCCCCCCCAAAAAAAAAAAAAAAAAAACTAGACGTTTCCATAGGCTGTTAGAGTTTTTAATTCTGTTCAAATCTTCATGTCATATTGTTTATGCTATCTTTATTGTCAAATGAAATTGCACATTGATCTTTTTATGCTTGATAATTGTGATTGTTACCTAGTTTCCTTGTGATATACTATTGTTTCAATGTAGATTTCTATCATATTAGTATTTTGTATGATTAGTTTAATTATTAAATGGTTTTTCAAAACACATGATTGTACATATCAATATTAAATATTCTTAGAGTTGAAACATTACTTACTGGTACTCATGCATAAACTTTCTCTTTCTGTTACTTACAGGTCCAGAGACACTTTTGCGCCAATCGTCGAACTTGGGTGCTGGTAGGCCAGATGGGTACATTGAAGGGGACACTGGAGATGCAATTGAGGCAAATGAATGGAAATGTGTGCGGACAATTAATGGTAATTTCTCTCATTTTAGTTTCATCTCTTAATCTTTTAGATTTTATGGATTCTTTGTACATTTGAGTAGTGCGTAGGGCAGCTGTAGAGTGTATATCCAGTATACTTCAACCGATTCCATGCCTTGTTGTACACTATTTTAGATTTCAATACAAAAATGTGTTCATATGTCACCATTCATTGTGTTGCTTAGCTTAGTACTGATGATGATCAATATCTTTCTATGACCTTCCTGTGAGTTGGCTTTGTGTGTGAGTCACAAGTTAGGGGTCTACAGTTTAGGTACAGTTGTATCCCAAGTCTCATCTGATGTTACGGAAATGGTGAGGCTTGTTGAATGTGTCTGTCATTGTGATCTTGGGTATTAAAGCTTAAGTTGTGATGGCTGAGGATAGTATGTGAAAATGTTTTGATACGCAAACACATATTACACACACACGCGCGCGCATATATATATATATATATGTATGTGTATATATATATATTTATTTATATATATATATATTTATTTATATATGTATATATATTTATTTATATATGTATGTATGTATACAGTATACACATTCATGTGATTTTCTATTTTTTATTTTTCGATGAAATTTTGGGTAAAATTTACTACCTCTTTAGTTAGATTTGGACCATTTGGTAAAAAATATATTTCTATTTTTATTGTTCAATATATTTCTTAACGTCAAGTTCTGCAAACTAGAAAGAAAACAATATGCAAGTTTAGATAACATCCTTCTGTAGTATGTTGAAAGAGAAAGGATTAAGATCCAGATTATTAATTTGACACACATAGTTGTGCACACACCCACACGCACATGTCACAACATAATGTTAGTTTAGAGTTGAAAGAAAAGTAACAAATTTGTGTATGGGCTAATGAAAAAGGGAAAGTGAGGCATTTACCTAAATCTATTGGATTTAATGTGTAAATAATTGTCCTGCATTTTTTTTTTTTTGAGAAAAATTGTCCTGCATGGTCGAAAAGTCTTTTTGGCTGGGTCTTTTGATATCCTTCTTCAAACTTTTTTTTCCCCCTCAGGTGTTAGAATCTTTGAAGATGTTTCTGACTCCCAGGTATCTATTATTGTATCACTTTGTTTTTTTCTTTGGGATAAGAATTATTACGTCAGTTCTCATACTACTTTAAAAATGGTTCTAGTTTAGTTGGTTCTGCTGGGAAATAGATCTTGAAAAAAATCTGCGCTTATCTAGATTGTTATTTTACTTTGAAACATGGGGAAACTATATCACGTGTTTTTAGTTAGCTTCTAGGGATTATAACACTCTTTCCCAAATATTGAATTTCATTACCGGAACAATATCTCCTGGAAAGATTCTCAGTTGAAACAAACAAAGGCTTGAGGCATTTAAAGAATTGGATAAATTTATTATGATATTTGGACAAAAAATGTGGTCAGATACTGTAGGCTACAAGAAAAAAAGACCAGATACAAAGGAAAAAAAATCGCCTCTGATTCACATGGGGATTCTTTCCTGCTTCAGTAATTACACTAGATGCACCACTTTCTGCAAGATTTCATTTTCTTTTTGATTAGCCATTTCTTCTGGCTGCTATATGTTCGGATCTAGAAAATGAGAAGTGTATGAAAAATGTGTAATGCAAATCTAATTTTCTTACAGCTAGGGTCATTATTTTTTAAACTCAAATGTCTTGTGGTTTTCATTAACTTTAGAAAAATGGGGTAACTAAATTGCAATTTCTTCTCACAATCCCCTTGCATGCTCACCTTCAGTTGAGCTGCTATTCTACTCTACTCAAATTCTCTGTTGCCATTAACTTTGATAGGACCCAATTTTGTGCATCATTATAAACTTATAATTTTTAACTGCAGTGACTGTTGGAATACACTGTAATTCCTTTTTTATATTGAAAGTGAAACCTAGAAGATGATAAGTTGAAGAAAATGTATAGTACATCTGGGCTACTTAATTGTCTTTAAACCTCAAAAGACTTGTTCACCTTAAAGACCCCATTTCTTGTGAAAGCCTAAATGAAAGTTGTTCTTTGACATTCTGATGCCTCTCATTTATTATCTCATATATAAGACAACATGGTGGCTTGTTACATTATTTCAAATTTATATATTGATGTATAGATAAAAAAAATTTCAATGAATTAGTTTTTAATGAAGATTTTGTTTTATTTGATGTGTATTGAGTTGTAACCCTTATCTTTCATAAACTTTTGCTTAAAATAAAAATTATTGCGGTCTATTGACTACTTCCCCTGGAAAATTGTGTCTTGAATCATCCCAACCTCTTCTCCTCTTTCATATTTTTTGAATTATTTAAAATTTAACAATTTGTAACTTCTTTATGTTTTTGAAAGAATTAATAATATACGAATTGCATATCCTTAGCTTTCTGTTTCTGTAAAATTTTTCCTGGATTTGTGAACTACCAACAAGTACATCATTGTTTTTAATTTTCCAATCTAATCTTCAGTCTGCATGTTTAACATGTAGAAATTATAGTTCCACGGATTTTTTGTGCATAATATTCTCCATATTTATGTTATGATTATGATTGAAACTTGATAATATTTCTTTCTTTGGAACCAAAGTAAGTAATACAAGTTTTATAAATGTATTGCCTCAAGTAGTGCATTAATTATTTTTGCTCCATGTAGAGCGGTAAAGGTGTTCTTGTGAAGTCAGTTGGTGTTGTTGATGCAACTGCAGATACTGTTTTTGAAGCGATCTTAAACATTGAGCGACACCAAAGATACGAGTAAGTTGCTTGTACTGTTTTCAAGAGTGATGGTTACATTGTATATAACTTCAATGACTCAAATAATTTTCTTCGCAGATGGGATATGTTGACAGGTGACTTGGAGTTGATAGATTCTATTGATGGGCACTATGATGTTGTCTATGGGATATATGATCCAAAATTTCTTACTCGGTATTGTTGTAGGATGGCTATTATGTTTTATTTTTAAAATTTTTTTACTAAGTAAAATAACCATGTCAACAACAATGACATAGTGCCAAATTTTTTGGGATCAACCATGGATTCTTAATAGATTAGTCCGAGTTAGTCACATGTATTCTTTTCCTCCTTTCTATTTTATTCGAAGTCATAAACTATGTTATTTCCTTAATTGACATGTCATCTTTTACCACTTTTACTGATGTTATTTTTGGTCTTTCTCTACCTTTGTTCGTTACTTCAATTTGAATAAATTCACTATTTTTTGTCGATGCATTACTCGCTCTCCTCTGAACATGATCAGACAATCTCAAACGACTCTTCCTGTCTTTTCATCAATAGAGGTCACCCCTATCTTTAAGTGTATTTCCTCATTTCAAATCCTATCTTTTTGTGCATTTCCGCTTATTCATCTTCTCATTTAAGCTACATTCATTTAATGAATATGTTGCTTCTTAATAGCTCAATATTCAGTACCATAGAGCATAACAGGTCTTATAAAATTTTCCTTTAACTTAATAGGTATTCTACGATCACAAAATATTCCTAATGTTCTTCTTTGCTTCATCCAATTTGCTCTTATCCTATGATTCACGTCTTCTTCAATCTCTCCATCTTTATGAATTACTAATCAAAGATATCAAAAGTTCTCGCTCTTTAGTATCTCTTGACCATAGAGTCTTACTGCCCCTTCATCTATGTTTCTACTTTTACTAAACTTACATTCTTTTAATCGATGCCTTTAGATTCTATAGCGTCTCACCAAATTTCTAACTTTTCATTAACTCCACTTCTGGTTTCATCAACTAAAACTATATCATTTGAAATAATGTGACATTAGAGTAATTAAATTCTTTCTGCTTTACCTATCAAAAAATAATTATAATGTGACATTTCTGAAGATTATCCATTGTTAGTAGTTTACCTAACTCTGCTGTCCAAGCAGGAAAAAAGTGATCTTGCAAGGTTCCTTAGCGCTCCATGTACACCATGGGATGTAAACTTCTGATCCTTCGAGAATATTATAGTAGGAATAGACTTCAAGCTTTCTGCTCTTGGTTAATGTCCACAAAGTCTAATAATCAGCTTGCCCTTGTTTTCCACAAGGGTATTAGAAATCAGAGAAACTATCCACAGCTCCTAGCTCCCAATCTTGGAAAGGTCAAGAAAAGTGAGGATTCCAACTCCATCCACCACTAAAATAAGAGCAAACAGAAGTACCCTTATCTACTGCCAATCTAAACAAATCAGGGAACATATCATTAAGACAAAAAACAATACCACCTGATCCATGTGCCATCCCCTATGTACATTTAAGATTCTTCAAAGAACATCCCACCCTCTTCTGATGACTGTCCATAAACTTACCTCATACAAGCTCCTAACCACCTCTGTTGTCCAACACCCCATGATTCTCCTTGTATCATTCAGATAACGTATCTCCATAGTTGTTCCCTTTCAGTGGCAAATCTCTATAGTGACTTCCCTAGTAAATCTTGATTAAATGTACCCAGCTTCCAATCCCCCAATCACCTTCCTTGAGTAGTGAGCAAACTTCTCTCTACTCTGATTTAGATAAAATATTTTGCATCCCCATTCCCCCTCACAAGAAATCTCTTTGCATCTTTTCTAACCTATTGACAACACGAATGGGCATAGTACAGAGTGACATAAATTGCATAGAAACAGAAGATAAAATACTCTTTATAAAAGCAACCCCCCCCCCCCCCCCCCCTTCTTTTAGAAATATAAAGTTTCTTCCATCCTGCATGCCTCCTCTTCATTCTCTAAATTATTGTGTTCTATATTGCTCAAGCCTTAAAAGTAGATCCCAGCGGTGTCATACGCACTCCCTATTAGGCTGGCAGGGCTAGCACTGACTCTTATCAAGAGCATGTTATCTTCTCAATATTGCACTTAGATCCATAGGTCTGCTTACATCAGTATTCAATGATTTTTCAAAATGGTTGCGTATTTCCTGAAAATCCAGCAAGTTGTCAGCTTCCTGAATTCCATAACATTGTTTAAAAAATGCCATTGGTGAACTTGTCTAAACCAGTACCTCGTCACCATCCCAATGGTGTCATACATACTCCCTATTAGGCTGACAGGGCTAGCACTAACTGACTCTTTCAAGAGCATGTTATCTTCTCAACATTGCACTTAGATCCATAGGTCTGTTTACATCAATATTCAATGATTTTTCAAAATGGTTGCAAATTTCCTGAAAATCCACCAAGTTATCAGCTTGCTGAATTCCGTAACATTATTTGAAAAATGCCATTGGTGAACTCGTCTAAACCAGTACCTTGTCACCATCCTTGTCTTGCTTTGATATTTTCTTCTCTTTCCAACAGACTTTCTATACTCCTCTAGTCTCTTTGTCAATGGATGGCATTTGCAATCGTGCTACTTGAGGTCTCTAATTGGCTTGTTAAGCGGAAAGCCCTTTATAAAATCCACCATTGCCTCCTTTGCTTGTTTTCCTTTGAGTGAATGACTCCTTCAACCTCTATATTATTGATGAGAGCCAAGAGCCTTGTAACTCAACTGGTTGGCATTTTCTGGTATTTTTAACAAAAACATCCAGGGTTCAAATCCCTTTACCACCCAACTATTGAATTATCAAAAAATATTATTGATTAAGTTGGCATTTTTTTGTTTGTTAGCCAAAAGATAAAAGAACCGCCTATTATAATCCCCTTCCACAAACCATAAATTTCTCAACTTCTATTGCAATTTATTTCCTCCAATTGTGCTAATCTCTCTATCTCAGTTTTTAATTCTTCCCTCTTCATTTGATCATCCATGGATAGCACCCCACCCTCCTCCTTTCCATACAGAACCTGTAACTCCACCATTTTCTTCTTTTTATATACCATGAAGGTCTTCCAACTTCATTCAATCAGTCTTTCCACTGTTAAAGGTCCTATGTTCTATCTTTAATACCTATCCCAATACCATCGATGCTCCGCATGCCATTGTTTCCTTATATGTAGTTCTCAGTCATCGGCATTCAAAGCTTACCACTCTTGTAGTGTATTCATGTTTTTCTATTTTTTTCCCCCCAGTTTGATGCTTAATGTTAATCAAGACCATAATGGATTTTTTTGATAAATATCACTTGCTTCACTTAATTTCTTTACTTCATTTTGTTTCTCTATCATTATGTGACATTTACTTGTTACGTGATATTGAATGGTAGGTGGCATTCTAAGAGAGATTTTGTCTTCTCTAGGCAATGGTTTCGTGGACAAGATGGAACATATAGTAAGTAAATAAGAATCCATATATGCAATAGGATGATTCCAAAAATATTGTGGGTATGGTCTGCATAGCTCATATTATTGGAAACATCTCTAATGCTTACTTTAAAAATCCTGTTGGCCTTGATACTGGACTGCTTCACTCAGAGATTGCTTTACGATAACATGCTATTTTTTAATGCATGGAAATGAAGAAAAAAGGAAGAATGGATGGTAACTAATCATCTTTAGGATTAATTTATATTTAAATTTTTTTTTTAAATTTAAAAAGAGATGCTTTGGCTCTCTAAATGGAAATGCTTCAGAGTTTAAAATTTGTCCTTGCTATGGCAACTAGTTGCCACAAGCCAATGGGCTCTACTGTTAAATGATTTACATGAAGCATTCAACTGAGAGCAAGTGAAATTTCTTAACTTGAATTGCCTGATGTGACATGACTTTTTTGCTGTATTCTAATATGAGAAATCTTGCTGTTTGCCTTTGTATTTGGCTGACATATGAAATGCATATTTTCATGCAGCAATCTTGCAACGTCCAGCTGTACATAAAAAGAAGCCTCCAAGATCTGGTTATCGACGTACAAAAATCAACCGTAAGAGATTTTGTTGAATTATTGAAAATCATATATAATGTCTACATTGCTTTAAATTGCAATATTGACTTGTCTGTTTCTTTTCCCAGACTCAATATGTACTGCCACTTAATTTTAATTTCTATTTTTTAACAAATTAGTCTGTTACAGGGGTACATTATTTATTTGATGTAAAGATGACATTCTGAAAATTTTCACCTACTTTTGCTTCCAGCTAATAGAAGGATTCAATTAGGTTGTTGCTTTTATAATCAGTCCTATGATATAACTGTGTAGTAGATAATTCTGCTTTAGAGTTGGAAGTTGGATGCATGCTGTGAATGCATGAGGATCCATCTAGCACACCATGGACTGTTTTAAGGCTTCATGGGAAAAAAAGGAGTTGATGTTTGTTGTAAAATTAAGAGTTTATCATTTGATGATCCAACCACCGAGTCTGCTCAGACTAATGTCATAGAAATATGAAATCAACTTTCTTTTTCCGTTTTTGTAGGCCTCTATATTTCTGTTGTATCTCTCTCTCTCTCTCTCTCTCTTCTTCAAACCCAGACCAATGACCAGATGTAACTGAAACCTTTTTACTGTTATTTAATAATAACGATATATTTGTTCCCCCTTTTTTATTGGTAAGTTATACACACACACACTTGGTGGATCTTGAACCCAAACATTACCCTCCACTCTACTCTTACAAGGAAGGGAGGTGGCATTTGAGCTAAAGCTCAATGACATTATATTCACTCTCCTTCACATAAACTTAAGAGTTAAAATTTGTCGTTGGTATTTAAAAATAATAAAAAAAGAGGTAGGATTAGTGGTGGAATCTGTTTTCTCTAACTAGCTCATTTCTGTATTCAGAATGATTTCAAGCGTGCTTGAATGAGCTTATTTTTCATTGGTTTTTTTTTTTTTTTTTTTTTTTTTTTTTGGCGTCAAAGTATAGTTGTACTTGGAAAAAGTGAAGCTTAAAAAAGCTGTATATAAGTTAACGGTGAAAATAAGCTAGCATTTTAAGCTAAAAAAATAAACCCTTAATAGTCTCTCAGTAAATTTTATTTGTTCATATAGAAGATGAAATCTTGAAAATTTTCCAGCAGAAAAAAAAAAAATCTTATATGTTAACATCTTTGTATCGTAAAAAAATATACTTGCATCTGTGGTACCTGGTCATTTGTTAAATGTTTGAAAGCAAACCCATGGATCTTATCATGTTTTATAGGTTTTCATATTTCAATTTCACGCTTTCATAATTTTTCAAAAAACTCCAATGGTCCTGTTTTAATTTTCTAGTTTTTTTATTTTCTACACTAGCTGAAGATGAGTTTCTGAGATTTCTGTTCAATTAAGTTTATCAAATTTTTTTTTTTATTGCCTCTCTCTTTTTTCTTCTTTGCTTTTTTTTTTTTTTAAATTTTTTTTATTGGGTTTTTCTTGTATAATACCATGTACCTGGGTTATGCCCCTTTTGTGTTTTTTCATGGATTTCTCTAAGAATTTATATGCATACTATTTGTCTTTCAACTCTAGCAAGCTCGTTTTATGAATTTTGATTGTAACTGTTCATGTCCAATTGAGAACTCTTTTATTATTTCATTTCTTGTTCATTAGTGGATATTGAGTATCAAGTCTAACAGACAAGTCAATGAGCTTTAGTTCAACTGACACCTCCTCCCTTTACAATTTCTAGGGGAGGGTAAGTTCATGGGTTCAAGTCCCATTGGGTGCTTGTGTAACTTAGCAATCAAACATAGTCACCTTTTTTTTTTTTTTTGATAATCAAATATAGTCACCTTTATTAACTTGTTTTCCCTTCTTTCTTTCTTATTTCCTTTGTTTTACACTGTAGCATCTACCTGGGAGATCAGAAGTTTAAACACACCCACTTCTTCAAATGCTCCAAAGTGTCTTGTGACTCAAATGTTCGAGATAGATTCTTCAGGCTGGTGTAGATGGACGAAAAGCCACTGCTCAAAGTTTGAAAAGAGTATTCCTTACGCGCTATTGTGCCAAGTGGCAGGTGTGATTATCTTATATTTCTTCTTATATCCAACTTACAATCAAAAGAGTAATGCTAGTGCCCCATATAATGACACAACTTGTGCCACAACACACCCACGTGGTGAGTTGTGAGTGGTAGAGGTGTGATGGTAGTTCCATGTGGGGACACACCTCTACCACTCACAACTCGCCATGTGGGTGAGTTGTGGCACAAGTTGTGCCATTTTATATGGCACCAACATTAATCCAATCTAAATGGTTTAGAATCTGGTTGACCTTGAAAAGATCATTGCCATGATCTCAAATAGTTTTAAATCACATTAGCAATACTTCCAACACGGGTTTACCCAAATGCACACTTGATTTGTGTGGCATTTGCAGACTACTTTGTCTTTGACTAAGCTGGAAGACAAGATGCTGAAGAACTTTTTGCCACATTGGTGGAATGATTTGAGAACAGTTCAAATTGTCATGGGGAATAAATCCCATAACAAAGGAAGAGAAATGTGAATCATATATACTTTTGGGTTGCCAATCTAAGCATGGGTATCCATTGTGTTGATGTCAGTTATTTTTGGATTACTTATTTCAAGCACTGAAACTGAATCCATTTTTATATTTAAATAGTGTGGTTGAGTTTAATTCTATACAATGTATTACAATGTAGTAATGGACTTGGAAGGTATCAATAACAATTTTGCAGAATTGGGCGTAATGGGAATTATATAAGGGGTTACAAGTTTCACGGTTATGGAATTGTGCCGAACCTATATTTGGTTGGTACTGCCTTAGGTTATTGGATAACAGCTAGTAGTGGTAGGCAATAGATGGCATTGGCCATTATGTCGCTGATATCAACTGTTAAAGGTTTTATATTGGTATCACCCATCAATATTGGGTATTATTGGTATCAGCTATCCATAAACCCAATAAAATCATAACAGCCAATATTAAAATGTTTCCAGATGAAGAGGCTTTATTCAATTAGGATTTGTATTGGAGAGGCTGATAAAAAGTATGGAAGTTGAGTACCAATTTTTTTTTTTGATAGGTGGAAGTTGAGTAGCAATTGTATTTTTATGTTCATTTGTTCTATGAAGCCATGAGAGGGGTTTGTGTCAAATGTTCCCTTGGAAGCAATTGTATATAATCTAATAAAGTGGAAGAGAATTATTGTGGATTGGCGTCGGATGTCTAAGAGAAATGACGAACCAGTCAATCATTTGTTGCTTCATTGCTCAGTTGCAAAGACCTTCATCTTAGTGGTATTTGGTGTCAGATGGATTATGTCTAAGTTAGTGTTTTCTTTGCTTCAATATGGCTGTAGGAAACCTGCTTCGTACAAAATGTTAAAAACAAAGTCCGGAATATGGCTCCAACATCTGTCACGTGGAAAATATGGCATTAAAGAGATGGATGGACATTTGAGTGGCAGGAGCTTTCTTTTGACAGAATAAAGTCCAGATTTGTCCAAATTAGATGGGAGTAGTATATTGAATATTCAGGATTTTTGGATTATTTACTGATAAAAAACAAGGACATTTTTGTTTTTTTTTTTTTTGGTATCTTTCATATACAACCTGTAGACCAAAGTCTCTCTCTTTGTTTATTTATTAATGAAATTTATTTATTTATATAATTTCATTAATTTATTTATTTATATAATTTCATTTATTTATTTATTTATATAAAATAATTAGAGGGTATGATGAAGATATTGGTCTTATTATTAAGTCTATTTATTGTTAAGCAATACTGAGAACAACATAGCTCAACAATCATAATGAACCTATGAAGCTTTATTGCACAATTTGTCGATGAGATGTTTGTTGCAATGGTAGTTATATTTTTATTTTATTTTTTTGCTAATGGATGGTCAGGTCTAAGAGAATATATTGGAGCAAATCCAGCTCTCAGTTTGGAATCTGCCACCACAGTTGTCCATTCAAAAATCTGTGATGTTTCTGTGCCCAGTGGTGAATATGAGGATGCAGAAGTGCAGGATGAGTTTTTTGATGCCATTGCTGCTGACTCCTCATCATCCTCGGAAGATGAAGAAAGCGACAGTGATGAACATGACAATAAGGTTTTCCCTTTTCTGCCTCTTTTACATCAGAAATAGATTACATTTGGGGTCTGATTGAATGTAACTGGTGCATATATATGCTATCATTTCAGATTCCAGAATGTAATATCTCCCTTGAAACTTGCCAGGGATCAAAAGTGAAGCTGAAGAATGTCTCATGGGCCATCGCAGGCTTAGCTTTGAAGCGAACTTCAGGTCCACTTTACAAATAATTGTACCTGAAAAAGGGGCAACAACCAGTTATGCTACTCTGCATATTGTCATCAATAGTCGTATATAGAAAATATCTATACATTTGTTTTCTATTGTTCTCACATTAAAGTCAATTACCAATTAGGTTTGTTTTGGAGAAAACATATGTATCGGGTTAGTTCACTTAACCCTAACATATACCATATTATTGATATATATAGGTATACAATGAGTTTAGTCTTTTGCCACTAGCTTTATACCCATAACAAGGTTCTTACCTCAAAATATGTTTATTACAGCAGAATGCTAAAGTCCAATATTCCCATATAGTCCTAGATGAGACTGACTAAGCAAAGGCATTGCTTATTTTTTCCATGTTACCTTTTTCATTTATAGCAGAGAAGATTGGTGTTCTAATTCATCTAAGTTATTATGGTTAAATGCCATTGATTATTTTGATACGATGCTTCTTGTTTGTTTGTCATATTTGTGAATTTCTACTCACATTGTGAACTATTTTATATCCTTTGAGGACACATGCCTTAGGAAATGAAGTTAGTAATGAAGAAAATCTTGTGTATTAATATTGTTTGTGTTAGTAGCAAATAGCTTCAAAACCAAAAGCAGTTAATTTCTCATTTCTGTTTCCCCTTCCATTGTAAAGAATTCAAGACTAAAGTACTTATTATTCTCAATGCAGCTCCACATGCAAATAAGGAACTAGACCCTACTGTAACTCCTATCAGCATTGATCCAACCCAGTGTCATGGTTCCTTGCACAAAGCAAAGGATGGCGCAGACACAAACTGTTGGGCTTCTCCAAGTGGTACGGGATTTATGATCAGAGGAAAAACTTACCTAAAAGACAATTCTAAGGTGGGTTTTGCTTTTCTTTTGAGTTATTTGTTCATGTTTCAGCAACCATGTTTTAGTCCATTTGTCTAACTGTGTTCTGTAGTTTGTTATGGCACATTATGATATAGACAGAAGTTGCTCTGCTCTCCATATAAAGCTGCTCACCTAACCCTTGCCCATTTGGAGTTGTTCTTTCTCTGTACCAGAGCATTAGGTTTAGTTCTTTCAAAAATACAACTTCATGAATAATTTATCTATGAATGAAGACCACTTTCTGAATCACAGACTGATTTGCAACAGACCATTCCCTTGGACAGCCTTTGTAGTTAATAGTATCAACTAAAGTTCACAGATTTTCTGTGCTGTGTGTTGAAATTCGATCTCAGCAGTCAAGCTCTTGACCTTATTAGCAATCATGTTTGACTTAAAGGGTCTATGTTAGTTTTTTTTTTCCTCTTTTCATTGGCATTCCAGATTGTTTTTGGTTCTTTCTGGTACTCATGATATGAAGGCATCTTCTGGAGGTGTTAAGAAAACAATGCATATGAAGCATGGATATCTATGAACAAAGCATACAAGCTAGTTGCCTGATTTTCCGGGAAGAGTGGAATATATTTATTCAGTTCAGGGATTGGATTATTTAGAGTGGGGTTGCATCCTACTTCGAGAATTGAACGTGATTCCAATATTTTGAATCCTGTTTGATATCAGTAGTTCTATGTATTCTGTTGTACAATTTATTTATTGTTAGTGTTTTCTGCCTATATGTTTCTTTGTAAACTGGGATAAATATAGTGGTAAATAGTTAAATATGTTGCCACTTTGAAAGCTAAACAAGCGTTTTACTTTTTATTTTGGCAAAAATGATGTCTGACCTGCTTCTGTAAGTTATATATAGATCTGTCAATTTTTAGTTAATTGATAAACTCTTTCAGGTAATGGGAGGAGATCCCCTTCTCAAGCTCATTGCAGTTGATTGGTTCAAAGTGGACAAATCCATAGATAGGATTGCATTGCATCCCAGGTCTCTTGTTCAGGTAGAAATATGGTTATCATATCATTTGCTTTTCATATTATTATGATGGCTAACTCTGTGACACAAATGGCAAAACTTAAGCTTACTCTTTTTTTTCCTTTAACCACCCATAACTATATGAAGTTAGATCCTTATATTTTAGGTAAACTGAAATTCATTGCAACATAATATACAAGATAGAGCAGCCATCTAACTTGAGAGCATCCAGAAAAGACTTAGAAATAGTGCAAGGCCCATTTGGCTTACACATGTGCTGCTGCATTTGCTGCTCTAGGAATCCACTTGAAAGAGCACTTATCAAAGCTGCTGGTCAATTACTTAATATCCTCTATTTAGGAGGCTATTTCCTAGCTTGGTCTTTTGTTTCTTTTTTTAGACAAGTACAGCTTGGTCAATGATTATAATTCAGTAGAAGGATCCATCAAAAGCTTAGTGTCACTTTCAATTTCAATCAACTGAATCCCTTATAGTTTGGCCTTGTGGGCAGCCCACCAAATTTCCATAGCTCCCAGCACCTCTTCATCATCCATTCAGTCCGGGCTCTACAATGCTTCTTGAAATTATATGAAATTTTTGTTCCTAGTCTTCATGGTTTGTTTGTGGAGAGCAATCATTAATCCTCTTTTAGCCAGCCTGGTCTTTGGTTTCTTTTTTGAGCATAAATTGCTTAGCCCGTCAAGGGTGACTGCCCCTAGATTACCCAATGACTAGTTTTGGTCGATGAGGTCAGTTGCCTATAGGTTTTACTAGCTATAGGCAATTCTAAAGGGCTATGCTTTAGAAAGGTTCCCTATGTTATCTAGGAAAAAAAAGAAAAGAAAAAAGAGGTTGGAAACGTTTCAGTGTAGTGCAAGCCAATGTGCTCTAGTTCAAATGGCACTCCCTTGTCTTGCAAGAGTAAGGTTGAGGATGAGGTCATGACTCATGGTTCAAAACCCACTTAGTGAGTGTGTAATAAATGTTGCGGATAGTGCAACTAACACAAGTCACCCTTTTGCATTTATTTACATTGAAGGAGTATTTTTTTCCTAAATTATGGCCAGTTTCAAGAAAAGACATAGCTACATTAAATTTTAGTTATTATTTGGTGTGATTGGCCAAAAATGTTTTCTTGCTTCCCAAAAGCTCTCGTGGGCCTTTATGTGGGTAGCATAGTTTAAATTCATGTCCTATTATGTTAATGTGCTTAGTATCTTTTAACAAATGAAGAGGCAGGCAGTACAAGCCACCACTTGATTTAAGCCTGTATTATTCACTCTCTCTTAACTGGATGTTACAAATAAATAATAAATAGTACGCTAACAAAGGACACCACTTGGAAAGTTTCAATTGCTTCTTTTTACTTCCCCAGTTTTGTTGTCTTCTTGTTTTTTTTTTTTTTTTTTTTTTTTTTGATAGGTAAGAAAAAGTTTACTAAAGACACTACAATATTCATGAAAAGCACAAAGTAGTCAAAAAGAGGAAAGAAAAAAAGACAAAAAACTATTGTCTTCTTGTTGATTATATTCCTGCGACTTCCTTTTTACCATTTCCATCTATCGAAAGTTGAATAATGGAAGGATACACATATACCTTCCTTTGCTTTTTTATTTCTGTTATGGTTTTAGAGTTCCATATATTCTCAGTCAATCTGGTGTAAAAGATAGTTCAGACTATGCCAACAGTTGTGGCCAACTCCAAGGCAGTTCATATCTGACTTGGTGCCATTAGTAAATAACATCTTATGCTTATGAAACCTACATACTTTTATATATGTTACAGTAGAATCGTTGGAATATTCTCATATTCGAAGTGTTTAGTTTTTTTTTTTTTTTTTTTCCAAATTATATATAGCAATTATATCTTTTGTGTGGATCTAGCAAAACTCAAAATGATTGGCAAATTGGAGATAAAAGATGTTTCTTTTAGACTTCAGGACATATTTTGGAGTATTTGAGCTTGCTATTCTTGATTCTTAATCTGTTAAATCTTGTGTGTCTAACTTTTCCTTTTTTCAATTCTAGTCAGGAGTTGGGAAAAAGCTTCCATTCATCCTTGTCATTAACCTCCAGGTATGCAAATGAATGCCTTCGAGTCTCCTTTTTTCCTTTCACACATAATACCAATGCAATACTAAAAACTACCGATCTTTCATACTCTAGTTGTATGAAGCAGTAAAGATTGATTGTAGTTTTTCTGTTATAATTTTCACACCAGAGTACTTTTTCTACAAAATACAATCTGAACTTCTACAATGCATGGTGAACTTATTAGAAGAATTTCCTGAAATTGTTTTAGGTGGTGATGGGGAATAAATATGGGCCTGAATGTAGAATACAACAGAAGATTCAGTGGAACATTGAACTAATTTTTCAAAAGCAGAATGATTGATGTAAACATGTTAGTTGTTGATATTCGCTCAATTAGGTTTAGAGAACAAAGAAGAGACAAATTTGAGATGGGCTTTCTCAGCTAGTCTTCCTCTCTGTTTTTGCTTAGGAATGATATCTACCATAACAACAATAACAAAGCCTAACTGCCTAAGTCCCAAAATTTTGGGGCCAGCTATGGATCCTTAACAGATTAACTAGGGTCAGCCACATTTGTTCTTTTCCTCCATTTTATTCTATTTGAAGTAATACTCTCCATTACTTCTTTAATTGACATGTCCTTTTTATTACTTAAACTAACGTTATTTTTGGTCTTCCCCTACCTTTTTTTGTTCCCTTAACTTGGATCAACTCACTCTTTCCTACCGGTGCATTAGTCTCTCTCCTCTGAACATGACCAAACCTCTGATATCTAGTGATATAAATCTTATTGTGGCACATGATCTTCTTTGGTGCTGTAAGTCCCAGTTCAATCTTTAAAGTAGGATAATGTATCTTGATTTCTCTGTTCCAGGTCCCTGCTAAACCAAACTACAGTTTGGTCCTTTACTATGCAGCAGACAGACCACTAAATAAAAGGTCTTTGCTGGCTAAGTTTGTGGATGGAAGTGACATGTTTCGGGATGCCAGATTTAAACTAATTCCTAGTATTGTTGAGGTATGGAATGCTAAGTATAAAGCTTCTATTGAATCTTAGTGGCTTATATCAGTTTTGCCTTTGATGTCATTGGGCAGCTAATGTTTTCTTGAGTAGTACAGGGGTATTGGATGGTCAAGCGTGCAGTCGGAACAAAAGCTTGCTTATTGGGGAAAGCTGTAACCTGCAAATACTTCAGACAAGACAACTTTTTGGAGGTAACACTACCCAAGTATTCTTATTTTATCTTGTCTTTGTGTTAGGCATGCTGATTATCGCTAATATATTTATACAGGGTGTATGTGTTAATAGGATGTCAAGTACTATGAAATGATTGAAACCAGTATACATTTTTATTTAGTATTGCCAAACTGTGTGAAAGAACAGGTTGAGTACTATCATATACATTTCAACATGGCCTGCCTTCTTTCTGGCCACTGACACATTTACTCTCTCTCTCTCTCTCTCTCTCTGTGTTGTTGTTGTTGTTGTTGCTTGATGCTATCAGAAGTGCATATTCTCTATTCAATATAAGATCTAGAGTTTAAAACATGGTATTTTTCAAATTGATCTGAAAATTCAGGATATTGCAATATATCCAAATTGCAAGCTTTTTTTTTAAGATAGTTCTGTTTTGAGAATACTTGGACAATCAGGTTATGGTGATATCTGATGTCTTGCTCAATTTTGATGTTGGGTGTGAAACCCAAGATCTGGTGTGACCATCTCAAGATTATTCCACTTTGTCCCCTCTCTAGCAGTCTCTAACAAGTACTCTTTTAAATTTTATTTTGTGAATAACTCGCCACACACTTGCAGACACCTTTTAATGATATTCTAATAACATCATATAAATTAGGGCAAGCAATGTACATCACGTTAAGTTTGACTCCAAATTTGAATATTGGTTGGAATGCAAGCTTTTACACACACTGTGCTTGTTCTGCTGGTTGCTGTTTATGCCTCTTAAATTTACAAATGACTATAAATTCCTATCATGCAGATTGATGTGGATATTGGATCATCCTCTGTAGCAAGGAGTGTCATCGGCCTTGTTCTTGGATATGTCACAAGCATAGTTGTCGACCTTGCCATTTTGATAGAGGTTTGTCAAAATTTGAAATACTATGGAAAATAAAGAGAAATAAACAAAATTGAAGTATGGAACGGATTAAAATGGTTCAGTCACTAAGACCTACATCTACAACATCAAAAGCCAAATGGCTACATGTTTCAATCTCTTGATTGATAGTACAGCACATTGGAACCTATATTTATATTGGGATTAACAAAATTTGAAAATAGGTCAACTATCAATTTAGTGCAAGCATATTTTGAATTTGAATTTCATATCAAGATAATTGATTGTGCCAATCCCATGATTTACTCCAAGCAATCAATTCCTTGATTTCATCTTCAATATGTGGAAAGTGAGTCATACTTTCCAACAGCTTGTCCCTTTGTGCAGCTAATATTTGCAAAAAAAATTGTATTCTCCCCTTTGTATAAACGTTTTCTCTTCTTGTGCTGTGTGTTTGAGATTGTGAATGGGTTTTAATCATTTAATAGATTTCATCTTGTAATTTCAATAGAGGTCTGCATTTTGTGATTTCAATATATCATGAATGTTCTTGTGCCGTTAAGATATGTACTGTGTACATAATTTAGGTGTCTGATTGAAACAAAGGTTAGTTAATCATTCTTTGGTCTTACTTTGTCATAAATACATTGTGTCTATTGCTGCATCACATTATAATGTTGGCAATAGCAACTAGGTGCATAATTTTCAAAATCCTCCATGTTTAAGCATGGGGTGAAGGTTGAGATTGTGAGTTCAGGAACCACAAGATGTGAGTGGAAATTACCAATTACAAAAAATAGTATGGAGCTCTTTATCAGTTGACGTAATGTAGTGATGCACCAAAGCTAGATTTCTTCATAATTAACTAAGTATACATGCATGTCATACACAACTAGATATTGACAGCTCTTTGTTTGCAGGCAAAAGAAGAGGCAGAGTTGCCTGAGTACATTCTCGGTACCGTTCGGCTAAATCGTTTGAGGCCAGACTCTGCTGTAAATTTGGAGGTTTGAAGTTTTCATATGTCGAAATTCTTTAGTCATCTCACTCTTCATGGTTAATGCCATTACTATTATTGGTGTACATTTTCCAATGTTTTCCAGTTTAGTGTAGAATCTTCCTTCACATAAGTGATTTGACATTTAATATTTAATAATTTATAAACAGAAACCTTCCATAGGTCCATTTTTTCAGCTTTCATCTTCTTCTTTTTTGTTTCCTTTTTATTCTCTTGGTTGTACTCAATATGAATTTTATTGGAAAGGTTAGTGTGATGGTTTTATAGAACTTACAGAAGAAAAAGAAAACCTCAAGGCTTCCAAGGAAGCAAAAGGGAAAATTGCAAACTGGAAATCTAACTAATTATAAGTTTCTGAAGCCTATGAAGAGACCCAAAACTGTACAAGCTATCTTATACGACCCTGCATCTACCATCTAATTATCAGCATTCAGGCTTTTTTTTTTTTTTTAAATAAAATTTGCAGCCAACCATCTAGCTTTTAAATTTTTTATCTTTTGTATCCTTTACTCCATCTTGCAGAAAATGACGTAGTATAAAGGAAATAGTTAACTTTGTTGTTCTTAGGGCCAACTTGGAGTTGATAAATTGCTTTATGATGAATGTGAGGATTAATTTTTATGACCAATAAGCGAGTGGCTTTCTACCTTTCTACCAAGCGATTCAGGGTGCTCATAATTCTGTTTTTCCTTGGAAGGGGGTTTGGAAACCAAATGTGCCTAAGCGAGTGGCTTTCCTTTTGTGGACAGCTATTTATGGTCGGATTCTTACTTTGGATAATCTCATGCTTTGAGGTCGCTCTTTGGCAAATTGTTGTTGTATGTGTCGATGTGATGGAGAGTCGATGGACTACCTCCTTCTTCACTGTCCTGTTACATATACCTTATGGACTTTTATGCTTTAGACTTTCGGTATTCATTGGGTTATGCCAAGATAGGTGGCGTAATTATTATTTTGTTGGCATCAATGGCTTGGGAATCATACTTCGAATATTTGGAATTTGATTCTAGGTTGCTTGATGTGGATTACTTGCTTGGAATGAAATCGCCATTCCTTTGAGGACACTAAGAAGACGTTGGAAGAGTTAAAAGGTTTTATGCCAGCGTAGTCTTTTTGAGTGCTCTCGTTGTTGGGGTTTTACTAATTGTTCCTCTCTCTCTGAGTTTATATTTTCTCTTAGATTAGTTTCCTAATTTCCCTCTTCTTCTTTTTTTTTTTTTTGTAATTTATTTTATCATTTTCTTGTTGTTCATCATCATGAACAACTTGTATTTTTCCTTACTATTTTCTTTAATAATATTTTTCTGGTTACCTAGCAAAAAAATTTTTTTATCACCAATAAGCTCTAGCTCAAAAGACATTTGTTTCTTCCTAAATAATGGGATGGAAGGTGAGTCATAGGTTTAAGACCCATTTGGTGCATGTGTAACCTACCAATTTTTCATATATATATATATATATATATAAAATGTTTAACAGTAGTCCTTGGACCAAATGTCATCTCCTTTCATCATAAGCTCCTCCTTGGTGCTCTTTCCAAACTCCTCTTAACAGCTTCATTTGACTTAGACAAATAGAAAGCAATGGGCGTGGAGCATGAGATCACACCATGGAGGCGCAATTTGTGTATTTACCCATATATATAAGATGTTTGGAACTCATACGGTCACACCATACTTCTAGTTCTTGATTACTTGGATGAGTGAATAGGTTTATGTGAAAAGCTCTTGGTCACTATTGTTAACAACACCAAGGCTGTGACCTAAAGTTGATTCTACTAACTAATGCCATTATTCCTGTCCCATATGGGACTTTGGCTGTCTTTTTATTTATTTCTTCTTGTTCTTTTCCTTGATTTTGTTTTTAGTTAATTTATCTGTTCGCTTTCCATTCTACTGGATTGCTCTTTCTTCCAAATAACCCGTTAATGCAGATTGTTTAACCTAATATATTAGCCAAGAGTTGCTTAGGTTAATTATTTAGATCTAGGCTAAACAATAATAAATCATATCATGCAAAGTAGCGGAAAATAAAGAACACCACGATATGATGACCCAGGAAAACCAATACCAACAATTTCAAGGTAAAAACATGAGGAGGATTTGACTTACCTTTCCTCAAGGTAAAACAAATCCACTATAGAGAATTGAAGTTTTTACAATCATATTTAACTCTAAATCTATTGCTACCTCCAGTAACTTACTGACACGATCACATGCAAGTTTTGAATCCACCTTTTTCTTTTGGATTTGCTTTGCACAAACACTCACGTTTATGACTTTGAGATCTCACTCAAAGGTTTAGCAAAACAAACTCTCCGGTTTGTGGCTCCAAGACCACCCTTGAAGGTTTAAATCATCAGCAGTTGTTGATCTTGTTGCAGCAACTTCAGATCTACCGGTTCTAATGGTATGAGAATGATTTCCAGTAATGACTTTAAAAGAGGAAGACACAATACCTTTTAGATCTCACAAGAGCACCTTCAAAGTCTCTCGGATCTGTGAAAACGTAGTTAGGGTTTTCTTTTTATATCTAGTAGTGTTGGACTGAAATCTTAAACGTTTTCGCGGGCTTGAGTCTAATTTAAATTCTACAGAAAAATCATGTCTGCAATTTTCGATCGGTCGAGTCTGATTTTCGATCGTCGAACTCTTTAGAAATTGAATTCTCCTTTCTACAGTTTGAATGTTCTTGTATACTGACTTGTAACACCTTGAGCATTGTCTAATCAAACCTGTAGACTTAGAAATTTATATCTAGACAACTTTGTGCTCACGGTTTGCCAATTGTTCTAAAGTTTTAAAACCTAACATAACCATTTTGAGGGAATTACAACAACCACCCCACCCCCCCCCCCCCCCCACAAAAAGAAATTTTCATTGATCTCTTGTTCTTTTAACAACTAAATGAATCCTCACCTTAGGGTTTGTAAAGAACACCACTTTATTGCTAAGTTGTTTAACTTTGTCATTCGTTTGAACTTATCTGAAGTCAGATAGAACTTGTTTCCAGTATGTAAAATGTTGTGTATGAAGACTGCCATGTCAAGCTCTAATGTTGTTTTTAGCGTAGTCTTATCAAGATGTTCATTCCCTACTGATCAAAGTAAAGTATTTTTTTTCATATTCTCACCAGAAGAAACAATGTTAGCCTTCCCTCGCTTAGATATGACCGTATATAGTTTTAGCCCTTTCTTTCCATTAGGTTCGACTGTATGGAATATCTGCCTTTTGGTGAGTGGAGAATTTTTCCCCACCCAAGCACTGGCATCTTTTGTTCTTAATTGCCTTTGTAGTACTACAAGATAACATAATAGAAAAGGAAGTCAGTCATCCAGAGAATAACAAAGAAAACGATTCTTGTCAATGGGGAGGGAAACCAGTTTCCTCTTATTATACACTGTTGCTGATATTAATGCACTAATCTCATTATTAGTATTCTCCTGGGGCATCAACAGGCCTGGTCCTGTGAAATCATATTGATCAGATTCTATTTCAATTTGCATAAAGAAGATATTATGTTTTTACAAACTCATCCCCTTTTAGTTTAATGAATATTTTGACAATAGATTTGGGCATATGGCTGCCCTATTACATGTTTAGACTCATACAGTACATATTTTTGGTTCAGAATTCTTGAACCTACGTATTCTGTATGTCTGATAATTGTAAGTATGGCAGAAATTCATTCCTGGACTTGTAGAATACTTAAGTTCTAAATAAATGTTAAGAGCAATTTGGTGTTTCCATTCTGACATGCATGCATTTGGTGATGCCTCATTTCACCAGTTTCTCAATTCAATGATTTGGGAGTGGAGATATTAAGTTGTTAATGACACTGATTAAGTTGCATAAAATTTTGTTTAATCTTTAAAGATTAAAGATTATGAATCAAAGATCTTGACCCTGCATTTGCCACCTTGGTTTGTCATTTTTGGTGCTTGAAGCAAAAACAAAAACAGTAATCTGAAAGTATTTTTTGTGAAGTGAAAGAAATAAAGAGGGTCCCTTCAATCACTTTGCTAACTCCACCCACTCTTCTGCATGATTGATGTCTTTGTTTGTAGAATGTATATCCATTGTGTTTCATTAGTTTCTGCACCACCAATATTTTGACTACATGTTTCACACCTCTTTATTTATATGGCCCTGGAAGTGCGAAAGTCCAATTTTGCCTACATTTTCTCCATAGCAGCACCTAATTTAAGGTTTTCAAGGGTCTTTTTTGATTTTCTAAGGGGTGCCCACATGTTAAAAATATTATTAAAAGTAAAAGAAGGATAGAAAGTAAAATAGAGATGCTTTACTACTTTTTTTTTTTTTTTTTTTTTTTTTTTTTTTGGGTGGTGACTTCTTATATAATTTTTGTGGTACTTTTTCTTATGATTAAACTAAAAGATATCAAATCGAGCATAAGCTCCTCCTCTTTTGACTCTAAATGGGAATCCAATTCTTAAGTGAATTCTTCTTTTCTTTTTTCCTAAAAAGATGTGTTCCTCTCTGTCTTGTGCCCATGGACGCACGGTTAGGGCGGTGTCTTTTTCAAAACGTGTCATAGGGAAATTTCTTTCAGAATTCTTCTGTACTTTTTTTTCTTCATAATTCTTTGACTGCTCAGAATAAGGCAAGTAAAATTCATCAGAAAAAAAGAATAAGGCAAGTAAACTGACAGTAGAACCATTGTCTACTCAAAATGCTATCTTCACAAAAGAGCATGTTGAAATAGTTAGCGAGCTCTTTGCGTGAAGTTCAACCAATTGGTGGTTTTTTAATAGTACCAATTATAAGTCTAGTCATTATATTTTCCACAACTTTTAACAATTCTTGAGACAGCAAATTGTAAATGATAAACAATAAAGTAACGTCGGACTGTTGGTAATAAACCTGGATAATAACCAATAACAGGTTGACAACTTTAACAATGGTAAAGTTTATCTTATGGAAAAAACATTTGTAAAATTTATAATGAGAAATATAGTGTATATTGCTTTTTTAAAACGGTCGAGAGACTCCTAAGTGTATCTAGTTGTAATGATAATCACACGTGGGGTTTGGTCCATTTGGAATTCTACTTTTGTTTTAACCCCAACGGTATACCCAAAAAAAAGAAGCTATCCACTTCATAATTGCTTTAGAATAACAGACATTTTTTTTTCTTTTTATGGAAATAAGAGACATTTTAATAAAAAGGCAATTAGGAAAAAAAGAAGTGTATATTACACACTACTTATTATACATAACATACACACGTTAGTATTTGAATATCTCAAATTTACGATTCTTTGAATGGTCCAGTCTTAAACACATTGACATTAACTAATAAATCACATGGTTAAATTTAAATACCCTTGAAGAAGATAACACTATTGATTTTGCATGGATCAATATAATAACCATCTATTTAGGTTAAAAGCCTAAGGAATTTATTACTAGAAATGCTTGTGGTTGTCCTTGAGACTTTGACCAAATGGGGATATTTGCAGACTAGCTGTGTAAGGGTCTACAATGTAGTAAGTTAACGAACATTTGTAACGATTAAGGAAAATAGCATCTCGAGTTTCTAAAACTCGAGATGCTGTATAAATCTCGACTGTTCAAAACTCACTTTACACTTGTTGTGCAGCTGCTGATCTGAACTAAATGCCACATAGATCTCAAGTCTTAAAGACTCGATTTTTACAAAATAAAAATCGAGTCTTAGAGACTTGATTTTCTTAGGGAAAAAACATTTTATACTCATAGATATCAAGTATTAGAAACTCGATTTTTTTTTTAAAATTTTGCATAGAACTCGAGTATTATAGACTCGAGTTCTACTAGGAAAATTTTATAAACACACACACATCAGTCCACAAAATTTTATAAACATAGAATCGGCCCCCACTCTCTCACCCATAACACTCAACCTCACTAACTCACTGCCTCACTCACCACATTGCCTCTCTCATTGCTCTTCCCTCTCAACAAATTCATATCTCAAGTAAGGGTTTTTTGATTTGATTGTGATTGTAGTTGGGTATTAATTGTTGTTGGGTGTGGGTTAAAGAGTTTGACTATTTATTTTATAGATAGTTAACATTACTTAGTTAAGATAACAATATTGTGAATTATAGAACTTTGTTTTGTTAGTGTTAATTTTTTGAGTATTTATTTGCATGGTTTTTGTTATCAAAATTTTATTCATCATTTCTAGGCTCTTATTTTTATCATGATCTTACAAGTTTCTTGACTTTATTCATCATTGTTTTGGGTACGAAATGGGTAGTGAATGAATTGTAATGAATGGGTATGAAATGGGTATGTAATCATGCCCTTTGAATGGGTATGAAATGGGTGTGTAATGAAATGAGTGACCTATGGATATAAAATGAATTGTAATGAAATGGGTATGTAATTCATGCCCTTTGAATGTGTAATGAAATGGCTTTTTTTGTATTGGGTATGAAATGGGTATGTAAATGTTATGGGTATGTAATTAGATAAAATGTTGTATACTGTTACAACAATTTTGGCTTTTTTTTTTGTATTGGGTATGAAAAACCGTCTTAGCATGACGGAAAAAGGATCTGGGTATGAAATGTGTAACGAATGTGTAATAAAATTCATACCCTTTAAATGAATTGGAATTTGTACTTTGTGTAGTTTGACTAGATAAAATGTTTTTTAACTAACACAGTAACTTGACTCAAACAGGTTCACAATGCCTGAAATTAATATAATCCTATACCGCGGTGGTCTGCTTAAGAATGCCAATGCGAACAAGGGATTGCCATTTGAAGGGCCGGGTATAAAGACTTATTATACCCAAATTGATCGTAGGTTGAAGACCATCGATGAATTGAAGATGATAGTTATGGAAGGATTGTGTGTGAATCCTGCTACACACAACATACAAATTACTTATAATATGCCTCATAAAGTTCCGAAGCATCAAATTAATTACAAGTATATGGCGATGCATACATACAGTTGGAGTTGTACCTGCAGTAAATGGTATTGAGTTGTACATACAGTTGGAGTTGCGTGTAGAAGTTGGTATCGAGGAAATCTAGCAAACAACCACAAGTTTACAGGTTACAGTTTCGGATGCTCACTATAAGTATTCTACACATGTAGAGGATGATGATGTTCATGCTAATGATGATGATGATGATGATGACGACAGTGAGAGTGATGACGACGACTATGTTGATGAGACTACTGCCACTAACGATGAAGATTTTGTCGATAGAGATGAGTTTGAAGATCAGATTGAATGAGAGGACTTTGGGGACTTTGAGAGGGATTGAAAAACGAAAAACCCTAGGTAACATCATGAAATTCCAAAATCTAAAATTGGAGAGAGAGAGAGAGAGAGAGAGAGAGAGGAATCTAACAAGGAAAAACAACAACGTATTGAGTAGAGAGAGAGTACCTTCGGCACGGTGGGTCAATGGGAGCAGTGCTGAGAGAGAAAACTGTTTGAGTGACTGATTTGGGTGTGAGAGTGAGTGATTTTGAAAGTTTCATACTGAGTGATTTACTCGAGTGCGTGAGTGAGTTTGAGAAGGCGGAGTGTCTGAGAGTGAGAGTATGAAAGCGAGAGTGCCAGATTTTAGGTTTTAAGTGGTCAAAAACGTGTTTCTGAAACTAGGTTTTAGAATGGAGTTTAATAAAAAAGTTAATTAGAAATCGAGTTTTATAAACTCGAGTTTGTAAAGCGATTTTTATAAACTCGATATCCACGTGGAAATCTTTGTCTATGTCATTATATGGAAAAACCCCAAAATTGAGTATTAAAAAGTTGAGTTTTAGATTGATCTCAAGTTTTAGAAACTCGAGATGCTAGTTTCCCACATTCTTTCAAACCCGGGCAACTAACGAAATTGTTAGCATAGTAAGGTTATTTGGAAAAAAAAAAATTCTTAACGAAATATATAACCTTGAAATTCAAGCATGCAGCAATTGTGTTTCAAGAATATGTTACTTTTCTTACATAGAGTGGGTTCCACAAGCATGGAATCAGCCCCTATGTGAGATGATAGTTTCATATATCCAGTACTGATATGTATCAAGAATATGTAACTACCTTCTCATATGAGGTGGATACCACAAGCATGGTATGTAGTATGAACCCTATGTGAGAGGATGATTTCATATATCCATTGCATTATATACACTCTCGCATGAAAATGGGCTTATTAGTCTCCTATGTTTCAACGTGGCATCTGTTGAGGTGCAATTGCAAAACACAACAATTTCTTTAGTTGAAAATTAATAAAGTTGCATTTGGGATTAAAGTTTAAAGTCAGCTTATTTTACTATTTAACTTATTTTTGCTACTATTTAACTTATTTTTGCTACTATTCATGAGTCTCACTGCACTTTTTGGTACTATTCATGGATATTATTTCAATTAGGTTCTACCTTTATCTACCGCAATTTCAGCAAAATTTTTTCTGTTTCAACTGAATAAGTTGTTCCCAAACGGATCATAAATACTATTGTGGAAAAAGTGTCTACTTCTAAACTTACCCTCAATTTTTAATTTAAAACCCAACTTTACCCTTTTAATTTCAACACATCTCACATTTGCCACACGTTAACTCCTCTATACTGTCAAAGGGACAGAACACACCGGTGATATTAAAAAAATTAAAACAAAAATACAAAAATTTAATAATACTAATAATAATTTATTTATATATTTTATTATTGTTATTATTTTTAACAAGAAGATGAAACCATAAGTTTTATTTCATTTTTAATAAGAAGGTGAAACGAGAAGTATAATTATATTTTTTTTTTACCTTTTTGATAATTTACATATCAAACCGTCACTTTTATAAGTGATAGTCAAATATTCATTTTTTTAATTAAAAAAAACATTTTTTTCGCTGCTTTTGCCAAATACTATGTTTTTTATAAATTAAAAAAAAAATCTAATTTCATACCATATTTTTTAAAACCACTACTTTTTCAAAAAACTTATTTTCAAAAAGTTGAACTAAACTCACCCTTAGTAATATATATATATATATATATATAATTATTATTATTCTTTAAACATTTTTTTTTAAAACCTGCCTAAAAGGAAGTTTATGTGAATTTAGTTGTTCAATTGTGCTAGGCATGAATGATATAACGATACATGAATTTTGACATGCAAGTGCAATAAAATTGTCACGGGAGAACACTGAAGAATTGCGGTCCCTCTCGTGATGATGAGTACCAAAACATTAATTACCTTGTTGTACACTTGTACCCTTTTTTTTTTTGCGCATACATGCAATCAATGACAGATTTTTGGACCAGCAACTTCACAGCTCAATGAAAGCAAAGGACGATAAATTGAATTACCGAGGACAAAGCTTCTTGCGTCCATTGTGTCTCTGTACTACTTTTTTTTCTTTTCTTTTTTTTTCTTTTTTAATGAGAAGGTATTAGTATTTTTATTTAATCCAATAAAAAAAATCAACTCTTTCTTCATGAAATAATTGGAATATGTTCAAAAATCAAAAGAGTCATCAATTTTATTATAAGACCTGTAGGGACTCAATTTGTAATGGACCCTCAACAATAAAAATTTGTAGTGATGTGGGTATAAGGACTTGACGTCACCGAAGTAAATAATGGCTGGTATAAAGTTTATAATAAATAATTGATGACATGAGATTTATAGGAATCTGATGGTGGAAATCTGGCTAAGTGTTTGCGAAGCATATTTATCATCGGCCCAGGCCGAGGATCTATTTTTCTTAGAACTTATCTTCATTGAGTCCCCCCCTTATGCTGGGAGCCCTATTGGATATATAGTCTCGTTTTTGTTAATCTTAACCATCCACTTGTCAATTATCTGGACTTTATGTACAGGAGTTTGTCCCATCATCTGTATTTGCAGGCTTTATGTCAGTTCTTAGCCGCCTTTACAGACTTTCTATTAGTTGAAGTAATCCAGGCAACTGGGTTTGTTGGTCACATCACCATTAAAGCAGCCAGAATGTTGGTGGGATATGTTTAATGGATGAGGGATATTTTCCCTTTATCAATAGTCGGTGCGCCGAGGATATGTGTATCCTCGGTGAGGCCTTTAGACGACTTGGGTTTCTTCCCCTTTTATCCTCGGCCTATATACTCTCCTCGGCGTGGGCCTTGAGTCGGCTATGAAGTGGGCCTGGTTTGTTAATATTTGGGGCCCCACAAGACCTAATTACACAACTTCAGATAACAATATAGTAAATAAATTTATTAATTATTCTTTCAATTTATATTTAAAAGTATAATACATATGTAAGAAAATTCGATACACTTCTAATAATACTCCAAAAGAGTATTTTTTTTATTTTTTTATTTATTTGTTTTTTTTTAAAAACCCGAGAATCATGAGAGCATGTTTTTAGAGTCAAACTCAAAAGGAGTATTTTGACTTCTGGAATAAATTCGACACTTATTATTTACTCTCCTTTATACTATTTAAACTTTTATTGACCCAGATATATAAACAGCTAGGCAAGAACAACCTAGGCCTGGTTCAATTTTGACACTTTCACAAACAAATGCACTTTGTATCTCTTTAGATTATAAACTTTTGTATTAGCGACGAATCTATAACAGTACACCCAAAAGGATATGTTTTGTGCCAATGGCAAATGGAAGCGATTATCAGTGCAGTACTATAACTTTATGTATGAACGAGAAAGAATAGCGAGATGAATAAGTGTACGTTTGGGATACACTTTTTAAAAAGTTATAAGCTAGAACTATTGTATTGAATACTGTTTTTCTTTTTAAGATGATATGGAATATTGTTGTGTATAAACTATTTTAATTACTTCCCTTTTGTTCTTGAAAGCCCCTTGTCAAATGATCTATGTATTTTGTTAGATGCGGATGCTGCTAGCATGTACACTGTAAGGCTTGTAGCCAACTCTCAGCCCATGTGGGCAAGTTTTTTTTTTTTTTGAGGGGGTGGGCAAGTTAATTTATGGAATTATCCTCTTAACCAAAAAAAAGAAAAAAAAAAAAGAGTATAAACTATAAACACCAATCAAATAACTTATGTACATGCCATGCTACGTACCAAAAAAAAATTATATACCAGAAAAAGAAAAAAGCAGAGTATAAACACTACTAATCAATCAAATGCTCACGTAATTTGATCATTGATTGCACGCTTTAATTATAAATTAAAAAAAGAGCGTTACATTCTGTAGATAAAGTCATTAAAAAACCTGAATTTGTCACGGGAGGTTGATCATATAATAAGGGACCCAATAGATCCTTAATCAATCCAAATATTCATGCTAAAGGCATCCCATTTGATCATTTTTCATTAAAAAATGATAAGATCACATAATTTTGGCCGTCGCACGCGAAGTTGTGAGCAGTAAAACTATAGTGATAAGTTCACATATTTACCACTCGTCAAATAGCAAATTGTAATTAAAATTGTGTAAAATTTGGTGATGGTTGGCATCATTCTTTTTTTTTTTTTTTTTTTTTTTTTTTTCTTTGCTTACATTAAACTCTGTCTGGGAGTCTGTACCACGGCATAAAGAGAGAGGAATGAGTGGCAACTGGCAAACTTCACAGATGTCAAGAAAGGGTAAAACTTTTATGTCCTTCAGGAGCACAAAAGTGCAAGCTGATTATAAATCAAGAAAAAAGGCAACTACTTTTATCACAACCCCTTGTCCTTTTCCATCTTTATTTCCCTGCACCTGCTACTGTCATTTCAAAAGCTTGTATTAGTGAATCCAAGTAAAGACTTATCCTTGTCCATATATGCTGTGACATACATTATAATACCTGGGCCAATACACCCCCTTCCCTATCATTATCTTCCTCCTTATTATTCAATCAGTTTTGACTAGGTCTAGGATCACATTATTTGTTACCATAATTTATTGAAATGGTCAACTATAATTAATTAAACAATCATTTACTTTATTAATTTTCTTCATTCATAATCAACCCTATTAGGACTTTGGTACAAAAATCCATCCCTAAACACATTCATATATGCTGCATTTTTTTTTCTTTTTCGTTTTCCTTTTCACTCTCTGCAAATTATTTTACTTCATATGTTCAATCTTTTATTTGCTGCAAACTGTAATTAGTTTGGGTACACAAAACCAGTTTAAAACAATATGTAAGATAATATGTTAAAATCCTAATTTATCTTGACCATTACACTACTGCCTTTGGATATAGTTCTGTACATGAAGTTTGTTTATTGATCTTTTTTTTTTTTTAGGTATAGTTATATCTATAAAAAAAAAAAAAAAAAAGTTTTAAAATGTTATACATAAATTTAAAAATAAAACTCTTTTGCCTAAAATGTTAAAATCTTTTTTTTAATGGTCCAATTAACAAATGTTGAATTGCATTGACTAAATTAAAATTTTTTTTAATTACAATCGATCAGCTTTTTCTAAGAACTCGCATAACATTCAATTAAAAGATATTGATTTATTAACTTTACAATCAATCAGCTCTTTCTTTAACACGTGCAATCAGGATGGCAATGCCATTCCTCCTCAAGTAAAATCTAGCTGTTTTCTAAAATCCTGTAAAAGGGATATAAATAGGAGCATTCCTTTTCACTAGCAAGGAAACAACAAAAAGGATGATTATATATTATAGCCGTTTAGACTAGAGGTTGCCACGATTTTACCAAACTTTTTTCAGTGGTGGTGACACAATTATGCCATAATATTCCCTTCACGTTCTTTATCCCCATGCATTATTATGCACAATGATCACCAAAATAATTGACATGGAAAAGAAAATTGGTAACAATAGAATAATTTTTCCACAGAAGCTATGGTAATATCTGAATAACAAATTAATGTCCATCATTTTCAATTCTTATATGCCTTTCTTACATGATAAACCACTCTTATCTTACTTAAAATTCAGTTCAATCTGTCCAACCAAAATAGACCATGCAAGACACTTTTTATCATTTTTATTTTTATAAAAGCTAAAACCTGGATATTGATGATTTTGTTTCGAGTCCCACAGTGTCCAGGCACCAATTCAAAGTTAGCTTATTGGATACTCTAGTAAGAAAAAGATGCTCTTATTAGATATATATAAGCTTTATTCCCTAGTGGCCAACACCATCCAAATATACAAAAACACAAAGGTCCACTCTTGCTCCCAAAGGTAAACCAATAATATTGTCATATCAGTCTCACTCCTTTTAAGCACAGTTACTTCCTTTCACTAGTCCCAATGAATTTCTTTTACCCTAAAAAAACAAATTCTACATATCTTATTATAAACTGACACAGTTTTCTTTCTGGGGTACCTTCATTTGTCCATCTTTCTCATGCACTGCGAGTTCCAATGGAGATTTTCCGGTGCTTGTCTTACAAGCTTTTCCTTTCTTTGATGTTCATCTTAGTGGTTTCAGCCATTGATCCCTACTCAGAGGCACTTCTGGGTTTAAAATCTGAGCTTGTAGATGATTATCACAGTTTGAGTGACTGGCTTGTACCTCCTGGAAAGAATGCACCTGGAGAAGTATCTGCATGTTCTTGGTCTGGCATCACTTGCAACAGCAACAAAACCATTGTTATTGGTTTAGACCTGTCAATGAAGAATCTTTCTGGTGTAATGACTGGGAAGCAACTCGGTGTCTTCACTGAGCTTGTTGATCTCAACCTCAGCTTCAACTCTTTCTCTGGGCAGCTTGCTGTGGAGATTTTCAACCTTTCCAATCTAAACGTCTTAGATATCAGCAGAAACAATTTTTCCGGCCACTTTCCTGGTGGGATATCTGGTTTAAAGAACCTGGTTGTGTTTGATGCCTTCAGCAACAGTTTTTCAGGGCCATTGCCTGTTGAAGTTTCACAGCTTGACTCTCTCAAAGTTCTTAACTTTGCTGGGAGTTACTTCAATGGACCAATCCCATCAGAATATGGATCTTTCAAGAGCCTTGAGTTTCTTCACCTAGGAGGAAATTTTCTGAGTGGTAACATACCACCAGAACTGGGTAAACTCAAAACAGTGACCCATATGGAGATTGGCTACAACACTTACCAAGGAAGTATTCCATGGCAATTGGGAAACATGAGTGAACTTCAGTATCTTGATATTGCTGGTGCAAATCTCTCTGGTCCAATACCAGAGCAACTCTCCAACCTCACCAAGCTGCAATCACTTTTTCTCTTCAGAAATCAGTTCACTGGATTGATACCATGGGAGTTCAGCAGAATCATTGCTCTCACAAACTTGGATCTTTCTGATAACCAAATTTCAGGGCCTATACCTGAGAGCTTTGTAGAGTTGAAGAACCTGAGACTCCTCAGTCTTATGTACAATGAGATGAATGGCACTGTCCCCGAAGGCATTGCAGAACTCCCATCACTGGAAACTCTTCTTATATGGAACAATTTCTTCTCTGGTTCACTTCCACGGAGCTTAGGCAGAAACTCAAAAATCAAGTGGGTGGATGTTTCCACAAATAATTTCAATGGCAGCATTCCACCTGATATATGTTCAGGAGGTATGCTATATAAGTTGATCTTGTTTTCCAATAATTTTTCGGGCAGTCTTTCACCATCGCTCTCAAATTGTTCTTCACTCGTTCGTCTTAGACTTGAAGACAATTCATTCTCAGGTGAGGTTCCTTTAAAATTCAGCCATCTTTCTGATATCACATATGTGGACTTGTCAAGGAACAAGTTGACAGGTGGGATTCCCACAGATATATCCCAAGCTGCCAAGCTTCAGTACTTCAACATCTCTAACAATCCAGAATTAGGAGGCATGATCCCTGCAGAGACATGGTCTTTGCCACCTCTTCAAAACTTCTCAGCATCCTCTTGTAGTATCTCAGGCAATCTTCCTCCATTCCAGTCTTGCAAATCCATTTCTGTAATTGAATTGAGCATGAACAATTTGTCAGGAATTGTCCCAAAAAGTGTTTCTAATTGCCAGGCTATTGAGAGGATGGATTTGGCAAACAATAATTTGTCAGGTCATATACCTGAAGAGCTTGCAAATCTTCCTGCTCTTAGTGTCTTGGACCTATCACACAATAGTTTCAACGGCCCAATACCAGTAAAGTTTGGTAGTTCTTCAAGTTTACTACTATTGAATGTGTCTTTCAATGATATCTCCGGTTCCATTCCCTCAGAAAATTCATTTAGATTAATGGGTAGCACTGCATTCGTTGGAAATCCTCAGCTATGTGGAGCACCTCTGCGACCATGTTCTGGTTCAGATACAATATTTGGAAGCAAAGGCACAGAGAAGCTAAGATGGGTCCTGGTACTGTGTGCAGGGGTGATCATATTAATTGTAGCATCAATTCTTGGGATAATTTACTTCCAAAGAGGATTTAAAGGCCGATGGAAGATGGTCTCGTTTAATGGAATCCCTCGATTCACTGCCAAGGATGTTTTGAAGAGCCTTAGTTCTACAGAATCAGCGGAAGCTGTACAAGCACCATCGGCTTCAGTTTGTAAGGCAGTCCTGCCTACAGGTATAACAGTTCTGGTGAAGAAAATTGAATGGGAAGCCAAGAGAATAGGGGTCATGTCAGAATTTATAACAACCTTGGGAAATTCAAGGCACAAGAATTTGATTAGATTGTTGGGATTTTGCTATAACAAGCATTTGGCTTATCTTTTGTATGATTACTTGCCTAATGGGAATTTAGCTGAGAAGATAAGAATGAAGGTGGACTGGGCAACCAAATACAAAATTATAGTTGGGATTGCAAAGGGACTTTGCTTCCTTCACCATGACTGTTATCCAGCAATTCCTCATGGAGATCTGAAGTCAAGTAACATAGTGTTTGATGAAAACATGGAACCCCATTTGGCAGAATTTGGCTTCAAGTATCTGGTACAGTTGAATAAAGGTTTATATCCAGCAACTTTAAAGAAGGAAACAGGTATGAATAACGGTATGTGTTTTATATTCTTTCATGTAGTATATGTTAGCTGTTATGAGGATTCTTGTCTTTCAACAGCTTACTCACTTATGTCAAACAAACAAATTAAAGCTTTCGTCAAACATTCCAAGATTAGCAAAGCTGAGAGAATGTCTGAACAAGCTGTACATATACTTTATAAGCTTTTAAAAAATCACTATAGGTCCAACCAAGAAAGTTATCGCATCTTTAGTCAGAGAATAAATATTCCTTGGCAATCTTAGCATACAATCAGGAATAGCATATTAGCACTACTATTTTGAAAGAGAGCATCAAAATTCGAAACCAGTCTATTTTGCCGACAGAGACAATGAAAGACATTTGGAAGACACAATATTCCCACAGTTTGACATCTTTTTGCACCTCAGCCTTTATTGATTCTACTTATTTGCAGTCTCTATTCAAAGAACTAGAAGCAGTCCTTTAAGGTTTGTTTCTTATCTTTGGACAGGTGAATTCAACAATGCCATTAAAGAGGAGATTTACATGGATGTTTACAACTTCGGAGAGATCATTCTGGAAATTTTAACTAATGGCAAGTTGACAAATGCAGGAGCAAGCATTCACAACAAACCAAAGGAGGTTCTTTTAAAAGACATTTACAATGAGAATGAAGTTGATTGTAAAACCTCTTTGCAAGAGGAGATAAAATTGGTTATTGATGTTGCTTTCATCTGCACTAGAAGTAGGGCATCTGATCGTCCATCCATAGAAGATGCACTCAAGTTTTTATCTGGGTTGAAGCCACAAGATAATAACAGAACTTAAGCAGGAGGGCTCCAAGTTATAATTTCAATTACACATTTCCATATATTATTGGACATAACAGATATAAAGAATAGTTAGATGATAAGAGTGCCTGTCTGTAGTTAATCTGGTCTATAGCTTGCTTTTATCATAATTATTAGAACTGTTTTGCACTAAAAGTGGCACTGCTGTATAATAGTGACCTATGAGGTTGTGTACCCTTCACCCCATCTTGACGGGTGGTGGTGGACTATATATATACATATTTGTTCAACTTTTCAATATCTGTTTTTATTTTTCATTTTATGCTAGGTCATATAATCTCTGCTAGTTACTTTATACTAGGCCATACATTCTCTGTTACAGGTCCATTTCGAAAGGTAAGATGAAACTTCATTATTCCCAGGACAAACAAGCAAATGAGAGTATTTATGAAAAGTTCTTAGGGTTATAGGGGTACTTGATAGGGTTTTAGACTTTAGTAAATTACAAAAAGTCTACTAAAATTTAAAAGAAAACAGCAATATCAGAAAAGGGATCAACAGAAAAACTCTAGTACTACAGCATTACAGTTAAAAGCTTATTTTTAGGTACAAATTTTTAAAGTTTAACACTTTTTTTTTTCTAGATGCAGTTGTGCTGTAATAATCATTTTAGCTAAAATAATCTAATTAAAATAATGTAAGATGATCAAAGTTATTTTAACATTTTAGACAGAACAGAAACTAGGTGCCATTGTGGAAACTCATAATACATGAAAGATTGAAGTTATTACTGTGGAAAATGGAGTGAGATATCTTACCTACCAAAGATGTGCTACAAACTAGTTAGAATATCCTCAACAGATGTGTGCACTTTTTGTGGGTGTCCTTATGAAACTGCACTGCATATCTTTATCAAATGTCCTTTTACCATCTATGTCTGGGCAAACTTGTTATTGCCAATTGAACTGGAGAATCTCCTTGTTTCATCCATTAAATCATTGATCATTGGGTTAAGATGCCCAGCTGAATTCTTCAAGTTAGAGGTGGAGGAGGCAGGTCAGTTTACTTTAATTCAGTGTACTGCTATGTGATCTCCTCTAGATGAACAGAAACAAGATGATTTCTGAAGGGTTTAGAGCTGGCCCGATCTATCAAAGCAAACAGAGCTTCCAAGATTGTTGGAAAGCATGGTTGCCATCCGAAGCCTCAGAAGCTCTTCGGAAGTGGCATCCTCCACCTGCACTGCAGGTAGGCTAAAATTAAACTTTGATGCAACTGTTAGGGAATCAGAGGTCATGCTGGGAGCCTGGGAGTCATTTGCAAAGATAAAGAAGGTTTAATTAAGAAAAGCTTGGACAAAAAGAGAATATCCAGGGAATGCACCAAGGGGAGAAGCTATGGCTGCCCTTTTTGCTGCAATCTGTGATCAGTCACTATGCCCAGTAAATATCATAACTGAAGGGGATGCTGCCAATGTTGTTCTACTGTTGGAAATTTTAACTGCTCTATTTCAATTGTAATAAGGGAAGCTAATGTATTATGTATCTCTCCATAAACATTAATCTCAATTCTCACCCAGTGGCTTTCTTGTAACGGAACTGGTCCTTTCACCAGCTCAGATTCTCAGACATCCCTAGCTGTGTGTTAAGGGGGTTTAAGAGAGTTGGGGACCAGCTCTTCTTTCTTCTTTCCATTCCTTTGGTTTGGTATGTGTTATTAAACAGTGCATGCTTATTTTCTTTCCTGAAACAATTTGATGAAATTCTAAAATCCAGTGCCTGCTCTTAACTAGTATTTGATTGCAAATTCTAGTTAGTTCAATTGATAATGGCTCTTGTCCTCGAATAAAAAACTTGAATTTGAATTTTGCCTACACTAGAAAGAAAACGTCATAGATTTCAAATCTCTATTAAAAACTATTACTTGGTTTTAGTCAGTGCCTGCACTAGCAAAGAAAACACAGTCCTGAAAATCATATTGCTCTGCACTAGAATTAGCCATACTAAAACCAATTCATTTGGGACAACCAGAAAGTTTCAGATTTTGCCACAACAAGCATTAACAACAGTATCAAAATTGTTTCTTTTTTCTCAACAAACTTTCACGAATATGGAACAACTAAACATAATGGACAAATGACCAATCTACATTTTGAATAAACAACACAAAACCCATCATAAAATCTCTACCAACCAAAACTAAATTACAATTACAATTACAATTACAAAACTTGCTCAAATTCTAAACCATACCAAATCTCAAAGCAAGAGCATTAACAACACCATCAAAGCTATCAAACTTATCACCCACCAAATCAACTTTGACACCCAAACTCTCAGCCCCAGCAGCAGTAACAGGCCCATGGGCCGCCACAACCAAATCAGGACACGTTTTCCTCACCATCTCCCAATCCCAACCAACCATTTCCCTCAAACTCTTCAACAGCCCATCCACCTCAGCAGTGCTCGTAAACACCACCGCACCCAATTCCCCTCTCTCGCACTTCTCCACCAGTTCCTTCCCACACTCGCGCCCCTTCCACCGTGTCTCGTACGCGCTCACCCTTACTGGATCCCACCCCTTCTCCTCCAGCTCCTTCACAAAATTCGGCACCACCGCCGGTTCGTCGAGCCCCACCACGGTTGGGACCAGACACAGGACCCTCCGTCCGAGCCCTAGCCCAAGCGCGTGGACTAAACCGCTCGGGGTCGCGATTGGAGGGACTAAAACTCTGATTCGGTTAGGGTTTTGGCAAAACTTGGCGACGAAGGAATCGTCATTGACGATGAGTTCCGAGTCTTTGCCGAGAGCGGCGAGGATGAAGGTGTGGCCGTGTGGGGATAAGAGGGGTTCGGTGAAGTCGGCTATGGCGGTTGAGAGGGATGTGATGGCGGTGCGTGAGGTGAAGGCGATGGCGGAGAAGGATTCGAGGGTTGGAGGGGGAGAGAGGTAGGGTTTGAGGGAGTGTGGGGTTGGGTGGGTGACTAGTGTGGGGCACCACAGGGAATTGAAGCCCTTGAGGGTGAGCAAGTGAGACAGACGCGCCGCGTAGTTTGGTGGCGTTGTGAAAGCTACGGTAGGGTTGGAGCAAGTGGTAGTGGCGGCGGCGGTGGTGGGGAATAGTGGGCCCGGAAAAGGATACGTTGGATTTTGCATGGTCATCATTTCTTCGGTCACTTCAATCCATTCATTCATTCGTCTAACGCAGAATAATATATACCAGCCTTCTTCTTTTTCCTTTATCCTTTTTTTCTTTTCTTTTTTTCTTTTTTTTCTTTTTTTTTTTCAATTCTATACACTATTAATTTAAAAATATTAGCCTTTTTTTTTTTTTTAAATCATTTAAATTTAAATATCGATTATATTGACCAATAAAAAGAAGTATTGTTATCTTTTTCAAAGGTAATTAATTCAATGTAATTAGATTTTTTTTTTTTTTTTGATGAAATGTAATTAGATATTTGAATTCATTCGAAAAGGATAAATTATGCACAAAGATAAATTACCTAAGTTATTCCAACAAGTAAACCATAATAGTTTACTTTCCTTTATTAGAAAATAGAGGTTCTAATCTTTATAACCCATTAATATTAAGAAAAAGGGTACAATACCAAAATGAGCTGAGCTCACTTAAAAACAAATATTTAAATCTCTCTCACCCATTTATATTAGGTAAAAAACCCTTTTAAACACGTGTAGATTCACACACTGCCAAAATAAGTTGAGCTCAAGAAATGGACCAAAATAGATAAAAAATTATCGAAGTGAATTAAAATAAACTAAAGTGGACCAAATAAACTAAAATAGACCACATAAACGAAAGTTAACCAAATGGATCGAAGTGGCAGAAGTAATGGACCAATTTGCTACACAGGTGGCTCAACAAGACCACAATAACAATAAATATTAGGTTTTAACTTTTAGATATTATATAACTAAAAAGATTTCTTTTATTTTCTTATGTGTGTGTGTGTATATATATATATATATAATTTGAGAAAAGAAATTAAATTCTAGATACCTCTATTAAAAACATCATGAGATGCCAATTGTGCTATACTCATCTGCCTTAATTTTTACTTTCAACTCTTTTTTCTTTCTTTTTTTTGTAATTATTCATGCGTGTGAAGATACTCACTTGTAATATGGTAGGATGGTAGAATTTCTTTCGTTTGCCATGAAATTTATTTTGGTATGGTTTTGGTAGAGGGAATGTATAAATTAAGAAAGGCAACATTTAAATTAGCGTTACTGGATCAAACTATCCGATCCACTTACAACCTGGTGCTGTCACTACATCAAACTAATATCTAGGTTTGCCTCAATATCCAACTTGCATCATGGCCATTTTGATTTACAGTTTGGACCTGGTGACTCGAGACCCTAGTAGCTCTGCTTGATGAATGAGGAAAATTGCCCTATTTTATAAGCACAATTACATATTGTACATTACATACAGGCATTTATGTATGTAAAAATATTCTCGAAAAATGTATACATGTAAAGGAACCGAACACTTGGAAATAATCATCTCAAACTGTGGTCCTCGTTGAAGGCTTGGAAGTCCTGTGATATCCCTCTATCTTCATCATGGGATAGAACAATATCAGGCACCACCTCAATATCCTCTGCAGGCTATAATGGAATGTGAATGGAAGATGAGTGCCACACAGAAAACAAGATAATGCAGAAATCGCAAAAGGATACAAGAAGCACTACCTTCCATAGTTGCAATAGTCGCCATAACAAAAAATCGATGATCATGACCAAGCAAAACAGCTTGCCTGCCCAAGCTCCACATGCGAGGTACCTGATAAACAAATTAAGCCCATCAGCAACCCTTGAAATTGCCTTAATGCTAAGTAATTTCCCTCAATTTTCCACACATCTAGACCTAAACAAAACTACAAAATTTTAAGTTCTACACCCCCAATAGACAAAAATGGGGGGAAAAACTACTGAACAAATTATTTTATAAAATTTCTGAATCAAGTATGTGGTGTTGTATTAGTACAAGAAGCATCATGGCTGTTGGTAGCCAATTTAACCAATATTGATGGTACCAGACAAACAATCTTAATTTAAATTTTATGTTCACCTAATGAAGATTTGTTTTTCATTTGCACAGGTAATCATAATAATTGATGATTGATACTGTGGGTACAACAAATTTATTTTAGTGTTACTTGCTTAACTTGCTTTAATGGAACACGTGAGCATCAAATAAAACATAAACTTTTAATATCATACCGTGACAGCCGTTCTAGAAGACTTTGATTAGAGCACTTCAGAGCACGGTCATACACAATCTCTGTCCTTTTTGCTACATCATGCCAATCATAGAGCTTCTTCATCTATCAACAAATAATGAAACAAGAGGACCAGATTGGCCACAGTACAAGTAATTAAATATTTATAAAGCCATGAGCCTCGTAGCTCAACTAGTTGGCACCTTCGGATGTTTCCACTGAAGATATCTAAGGTTCAAATCCCCCCTCCCCTGTTGTAATTATTGAATTATCCAAATATATATATTCGTAAAAACTTTTTTTTAATAAGTGTATATTCGTAAAAACTAAAGTATATTTTAAAGAATGCACTCACGCGATTGTGCATATCTTGGGGGTCAATCATAGGAAGTATAGATATCGCCTTCTTGATTGCTTGTACCATATCAGTAGGATCTGGCTCCGCAAGAACAATCATGTCATCTGGCAGAACCTATTAGGATAGAAGGGGTTAGCTAAACTAAAATATTACTTTAAAAAATCTGGAAACTCATCTATTCCAACAAAGATGTAATTTACAAGAGACTATTATATCAACCAGGTACAGAAGAAACATCTCATATACATGCCTCTGGGACACCTCCTACGCGTGTACTGACTGTTAATAATCCACAACTAGCAGCTTCTAATATGGCTATGCAAAAAGCTTCTGTTAATGAACTGCCAAAAGGGCACGGGCACAAATCAGATCAGACAAATAGAAGAAAAATAAATCTTTTTTGGCTACAATAAAAGTAATGCCAATTTTATTACAATTGCAATGCTGCAGATTTACATACTATGCATGCTAAACAGAGTAAGTATTATTTATGTTTCAGGACCTTCAATAGTTTTTGTGGCTCATCTCAAGATTGGCAGTTCACAATCACCTTAAAGTTGAACCTGAGGAAAAATTAAAGAGAGCCTCATCATAAATCTAACAACCTAAGGCATAGCTGAAGGTGTGTCTTGTGTCACTATTGCTTTCTGTTTAGCAAGAATTATCTATATCATGCCCTCTTTTGCCTATTTCTGTGCATGTGTGTTTTATCTGAAATGAATTGATCTTTTCCAGCCTTTTTTATGGAGTCTTTTTATAAGAAATTAATTTATTAAAAAAAGTTTTAATAAAAGAACAAAAAGGGGAGCAATCTTAGTACAGGGATGCGTGCAAGAGAAATAAATGACAGCACTTTCAAGGGAAAACTGTGGAAATCCTTGTCATGATTGAAAACTTAAGCATGTGATGCAGAAAAACCACATCAGCATGCCTTTCAGTCCTTGGCATCAATTTTACTTTCTTTTAATGGTGCCTCAAGACCAACATTGTACGAGTCATTAGGTAGTTGCTGTTGCTCTCTTATACTTGCTTTTCATTTAGGCCTTCTTGTCACCTACTTTTCTTTTTCACTTTTTTTTTTTAAATCTCAAAAGTATAAAAACTATTTGAAATAAATTAGGCAACTTCAAAAGATATATTTCAAAAGTATAAAAACAACTGTAGAATGTAGACTACTTCAAAAGAAAGCAAACAAAAAAATTGTAGAATGTAAACCATAAGAAAGCAACATTGTACAACTCGTATACAATTGTAAGATGAACAAATATTCTTCAGTTTTACTAGCAAAATAAATTACCAAATTCATAATTGGTTACATCTAATTGTAAGATGAACAGATATTTTGAATTTTACCAACAACCATACTTTCAAGTAAGTTCATCTAGATACCAAATGAAAGTAAACTACTTATCCTTATCCACACAATTGAAATGAAAGTATAGTAATTGGAATAAGATCTTCCATGAATACCTACCTATTTAAGAAAATATGGCCAGAAATTAAGACAGACCGTACTCGAGCATGCGGTACAGCACCCAACATTTCTACTCGATCTTGAAGAGAATGCTTCTCCCTCATCTCTTCCAACCGTACCCGCTTAGGTCCATCTCCTCCAACAATGAAACGAACCTTAAAATACAGTTCAAAAATAATTAAGCGGTGATCTCTTCTCATTTTTCCCCAAAAAAAATTAATAAAATCCAAATCCCATACACCCCCACCAAACAACAGGGTGAGCCCTTAATATCTATACATTATTTAGAAAAAAAAAAAAAAAAAGCCATGCAAATAATACAATCAGTGATGTTATGTATTTAACTATCCTGCCTTAAATCTTTTTGACATAAGGATTTCCTTATAACAAGGACTGAAACTCCAATTAGATTCAAGAGAAAGAACAACAGGATTCAAAAGGAATGGCTAATTCATGCTATTCGTCAATCACAAAATTCTTTGAAATTCATAGTTAGACCTCTGAATTATAAGCATCAGTATATATATGTTTGTGTGTGTGTATATATATATATATATAACCGAAAGGTTATATTGGAAATATAGAACATCACAAACCATGTACACAGGAAGTGTACAAGGGATGCTAGAAACATCATCTAAAGCATCAGTATACATTGTGCTGTTGTCATATTCTATTTGAAGGAATGAAGTGAATGACTCTAACACCAGTGCCAACACCTCTGGTGTTTTTCCTTTATTTTTTCTCCTGTGGGAGAGAAAGGTCAAGCAACTGCATAGTAGAAGAGGCATATCAAAGAATCACCTCTTTTTTCCTTTAGGGATTTGAAGGGGGAGGGGGGGTATGACTTTCAGGGCTGGGTTGGCTTACGTTGAAGCCTCCAAAGCATTGTAGTCATATATATAACTTTAGCCATTTAGGTGAACGTAGAATCAGGCCATAGTTCATGTTACTGCCTTATCAAGGAAGAAAATAAAATGAAGTATAAATGCCAACGATCATGAAATGAACCCAATATAAAATAATGTCTTTTAACTCACGTTAGGATACATATGGCATACTTCGGGAATGACTTCAACCAGCAGATCCACACCCTTCCGATAAACCAATCTACTTATCACAACAATAACAATTTCATTATCACTGGGTCGCTCTGCAGCAGGCTTGAACATAGCCGTGTCAACAGCATTAGGTATAACATAAACCTTTTCTGGTGGCAGTCCTGAACGTAGCACAGTGTTTTCTTTGCTTGTGTGAGAAACACAAATGGCCTGACTTACATCTGCTAAAGTAAACTGCAATACCTTATTCATGTGGATGCTTCCCACATCAGCAAAACCATAGAGTGAATGATCAGTAAATACCACCTTGTACCCCATAGTGCGGGCATGCATCAGAGCTTCATGACAAAGAGTTGAGAAGGCTTGATGTCCATGAACCAATGATATTTGTTCTCGAATAAGGATAGTCCTTATAATAGGAAGTGTCCCGTAGAAGGTTGGTAATGTATTCTGCATAAGAAATGGTTTCCATGGCACATAGTAGACTTTCAGACCACCTGTCATATATCTCACTCCAGAACGATTTCCATAGGCATGAGTCATAACCACCACCTGAACAATGAAATAAAAAAAAAAAGTTTTTTTCATCAAGGACAACTAAAACTAAAACTCAATGCAGCAGCTATTCAGTAGACAGCAGGCTCTTGACATCACAATTGATTTCCAAGAAAGTAAAATTAAAATAAAAAGAGAGAGAGAAAGGAAATGATAAGGCGATAGAAAGAAAAATAATAATAATAAAATGGACAATTTAAATTTTCTTTTAGTTGTCAAAAAAACTATTTAAAATGTTCTTCTATAAATTTATGAAGAGATAAATAGCAAGCAAGTTATAGAGATGAGAAGCTTGTTCAAAAAATATTTTTAGAGAGAGAATCTTCAACTTCATTAAAAAAAGGGGAAAATACAACCACCAAAAAAAAACTTTCCATTTGTATATTCCTCCAACTCTTCTCTTTATTTCCTACTCAATCAAACAGAATAGACCCTTCGTAAAATTTCTTCCTCATTGCCTCTAGCAATGTTCAAATGAAATAGCAAGGAGTTGAACCTCCAAAGCAAATAACAATCTCTAACCTTGTGACCAAGCTTTAGTAGGCATTGTGACAGTAAATAAATGTGATTCTCCACACCACCAAACTTGGGATAGAAAAAATCAGAGACCATCAGAATCCTATGCCTTTTTGAGTCACCCATTATGTCATATCAATCATCTGCAACAAAGATAATCTTCTATTTATGAGAGAGATATTATTTATTCAAGATGTAATAGCTTGATGAGAAAGTTAAAAACTACCAGTAAATCACATCATCAAAAGAGTAGAGGAAGAGCTATGATAAGCAGTGTCAACTAGTAGGGAACTTTTTATATTATGTTTCAGGTTATTTCTAGTAAAATTAGAATAAATATATATTAATCCAAGGAAATCTTCTAGCGGAGAAAAGAAGAAGGTGAAATTGTGAAAACAGTAAGAGAGAGAGAGAGAGAGGCCCAGCTACCTCAAATTAGTCAGAAATTGACTTCGTGACTTCAAAGGAAATTGTTACGGGGGGAATTCGCAGTTTCTTTATCGAATCTAAGTTAATCCAATTGGTATTAGAGGGGGGAAGTTTTTTTGTCTTACGGATTTTCAAATATGGCAAACATTTCATGAGATCTGTGTTTATGGGCAAGAAAGCAGCACAGTGGTTGATGTCTAAAATTGAGATTATTGTCGTTGAAGATAATGCCAAACAATTTTTCACGTTTCAGGATGGTGATACATGAATACCAAAATGCAAATATAAATTTCAAATTACATATAAGATAAACAGAAGACAGAAGGATTTTATTTTTTACCCAGCAGTTGAGACGTTGAATATAGTGTACTATTGCTTTTTTTTTTCTTTTCATTTTTTTGTTAGAAAAATGTAGGGACAATCCTTTGCTCAGACTGCAAAAACTAGAGCAGCAGAGCAGCCATGGCATCCCTCCAAATAGTTTTGGTAATGTGCGCCTATCGCACTATCAATATCATATCATCATGATAGTGCATCATGATAAACCTCTCCAGTGGAAATACCACGCCAACCCTTGCTCAAGAGGGAAGCGCTCGGCCTTAGGCGCTTTGTGCTATTGCTTTTCTCTTATACAATAATCCAAGCTAAGCTTATGGGAGTGAGAAAAAGGAGCAGAAACTTGAGACTTTGGGATGGTAAATGGTAACTAAAATAGTACTAGTATTACTGTTTATGTGGCTGCAACTAGATGTCACATGAGGATATATTGGTAAGAACTCAAGAGAGGGATATACAATTATTTTGGATCAATTCCAGCCCATGGCAGAAAAGAGAGATAGTGAAGAACTGAAGATTCCAAAGAGTGGGTGACAGTTTTGAGGCTGGTCTGGTCAGGTTGCTGAGACTTGAAAGATTGTCAAAATGAGACTGCATATGCTAGTACTGCTACAATGTCACATGCTCGAAAGCAAAGTTTGCAATTCCTTGTCCATTGGAAGAATATTTTAGTATCAGTCTATTCCAGCATACCATTTCAGATTTACAGCTAAATATACCTTAAGTCTTCATCGCATCTAATTTAATAACTAAATTAAATCCATGTTAAGAGCATAATTTAAACTGCAAGATATGTCTTCATGGTAAAATATGTCTCATGCTTCTCTTCCTTACTTTTTCTGGTTCTATGCTGTTCAGACAGCTATTTTTCACGCTATTTTTCTCATTAATCTTCATCCCACATCTGTACTTCAGTCTCATTCTCCTTGGTCTAAGCTGTATCACTCTAAACCAACCCTTTCTCAACATAAAGTCTTTGCTTGTGCCTGTTATCCATATCTTAGACCTTTACACTTCTCACAAACTTGAACCCAGAACCAAGAAAAACACTTTTATAGGCTATTCTGTTCAATCCAAAGGTTATTTGTGTCATGGCAGATCCACTCAAACCATTTATACCTCCAGACATGTCTTGCTCAGTGAAAGTTTAGTTCCTTTTGCTTCTCCCAATACATCTCATACTTCCCCTTCTGTTTCTCCTGCTTCTTCTTCTTCTTCCATTGATCCTTTACAGCTGTCAAACTTACTACATCTTCATTCTACCAATGCTCATTCTCTTCTAGGGACTGACCCAACCTCCACATCTCTTCACTCTACGCCTATTTCTTTTCTAGACCCACTTCCTAATTCTGTCACTCTTCCCTCCTCCACTGTTCCAGCTTCTGTTCCTCCTTCAGAAGTCTTACCAACTACTCAGTCTCAACCTCCACTTCCTGTTGTCAATGTACATCCTATGCAAACCAGGTCCAACCATGGTATTACCAAACCTAAGCTGTGTTACCAGGCCACCATTGATTATACCAAAACAGAACCACCAAATTTCAAAGTGGCTTCTAAGTTCTAAACATCCTCAGTGGTGTTCAGCTAACAACCATGAATCAATCAATAGCTTAGCCTAATGGGACCAAATTTCAAATATAAAATCAAGAAAATTAAATTTAGGATGAATCAATAGCTCAAATTGCTCACAGAAATAATATCAAATCAAAGCATCAAACTCACATATTCTAAGAAGAACAAGAAAACAAAATTGACAAGATAAACCCCATCTCAAATTGCAGAAAATGTCTGAATTAAGAAACCCAAAAAAAAAAAAAAAAACTACATCAAGTTGACAAGCATGAATCAATAGGTCAGGGGCCATTACTCAACGCTCAACAGCTCAATCAATCGGAAGCCATTAGAAAGAATGAGAATGAAATTACCTGCCATATAAACAAGAAATCGACCCCCACGGCGGCGATGGGCGGATCCTCCACCCTTCAAGGCGGCGGCGATGGGTGAGCTCGGAAGTCGAGGGAGAGAGAGAAATGTGACCTGAGAGAATGGTGTGGGAAACAAATGTTGATTAAACGAAACAAGGGGATTATTTGGTTTATAATTAAATTCCTCAAACTATATCATTAGTTAGGCAACGTTTCAAACATATTGCATTTCTAACAATTCGACTTCAGAGGAGTCGATTTCACTGTTCATATTGCCTATTTTTTGCGCCACGTAGACAAAGAAATCGAGTCCTTTGGACTCATTTTTTTGATATAGAAATCGACTCCAGCGGAGTCGTTTTCAATACAAAGAAAACGACTCCACTGGAGTCGTTTTCTTTGTATTGAAAACGTCTCCGCTGGAGTCGATTTCTCCAGATTCAAAGAAAATTCACGAAGTGATCCCTGAAAAAAAAACCTCACAACCTTCACCCCAGAAGAAATCATTTCCAAAACGGATTGGGAATCGGCGCTCCACTGATCCGATCCGATCCTGGGTTTGGTCAGAATCGGCGCCTGGAGTTTGTTCTTTGTTCTTCGTGCTTCGCCGTTCTTCGTGCTTCGCCGTCGGTGTTGCCGGGTTCCGGGTTCGTTCTTTGTTCTTCGTGCTTCGCCGTCGGTGTTGCTGGGTTCGTCGGTGTTCGTCGGTGCCTGCATTCGTTTGCTCGTCGATGTTGCTGGCGCCTGGGTTCGTCGGTATTGCTGGGTTCGTCGGCGCGTTCGTCGGTGTGGTTCGTTTGCTGGAAGACCAGTTTTTTAACACAACTGAAAGCTAGTTGTGTGGAGTGGGGTTTTTGGGCAAATCGACTCCGTTGGAGTCGTCTTCAATACAAAGAAAACGACTCCAGTGGAGTCGTTTTCTTTGTATTGAAGACGACTCCAACGGAGTCGATTTCTATGTCAAAAAAATGAGTCCAAAGGACTCGATTTCTTTAGCTATGTGTCGCAAAAAATAGGCGATATGAACAGTGAAATCGACTCTTCTAAAGTCGAATTGTTAGAATTGCAATATGTTTGAAACGTTGCCTAACTAATGATATAGTTTGAGAAATTTAATTATAAACCAAATAATCCCCGAAACAAGTGTCTTTGGTATAAAAATTAAATAAAAGAAACATAGATTTACAGTTTTTTTTTTAACTTTTTTTTTATTAAATCTATTACCCAAAAAAATAATAAATAAGATTGTATGTAAATTATTAATGTCTCTAGTCTTCGATCGTCATTCTCTATTGTCGTTGATTTTTCGTAGTATTTTCAGTATTGCAATTAAACACTTGAATTTTTTATTTATAAATATTTTCATTTGAAATAATTTTATAATTATAAAATTATAATTTGTATATGATTCCATAATTTTAAAGAAACCTCTTTAAAGTTTGCAGTTTGCTATTACTTGATAAATAATTATTTTCGTTAAAAAAACTCGAGAATATGAAGATATTGAAATTGAAAACATTAGTGATGATCTTTGATAAACGGCCTAAGAAAGTTTTTAAAATTGATAAAAGTGACAGTTTTCTTAGAAAAGTAATAAATCTTCAAAAAGTAGATTTTAATAGCCAAATTCCAAACTGGAAATGAAATACTGCTGCCACGAAAATCAAGTTTTTAATTAAAAAAATGTATATAAAGCAAAGCCGAGCATTTGTTTAATATTATGAAAGTAAGATTTCATTTCCTTTATAAAATATATGGAAGTAAGTAGGAGACAACTTTTTTTTTTGCTTGAAACTTGAAAGTAGGAGACTTTTTTTTTTTTTGGAGAAAAAGTAGGAGACTATTTTTTTTGAAAGGGGAAGTAGGAGACTATTTAAATGTTAAGATATTCGGTTAAATTAATATGTTATTAAGATTGATTATAGTATAAATGAGTACTTCTTCTTTTCTTTCCTTTTTCTTTTTTTTAACTACTATTAATTGTATTCTGTGCATGACTAATTGATCACCATTAAATCAAGATTTACTTGGCTAGGAGATATCTTTTTTTTGAAAGGGGCTAGGAGATATCTTCAATTAACCGTACAATAGTTATAACTTTGACAATACATAATCAAACCCATTACATAAAAATAAAATCCAATTGACAAAATTACATCTATAGAAAATGGTCTACTTAAAATCAATAGAAAATGAATAAATAAACTCTAATTATTTGTATCATGCCTTTTCTCTGCCAACTTTTACACCCATGTGATTACTTTTGTTTTATGTTTTTTTTTTTTTTTTTTTTTTTTTTTAAGTTTAAATTTATCCCCCCCACGTTCAAATGAAGTAAAACATGCATGGGCAATAGGAAGGAGACAAAAATCTATCATATCTATAGGAAGGAAATAATTACAACATGTAATGCTAATCCCAGCTCGAACCCTTTCCCCCTTAGACTCCTAAGCACTTTGTGTATGGGAAGGTATCAATTCAGTTATAAGTCCTTTGGCATATATATATATGTATATATATATATATACACACACATTATGGGAGGAACAAATCTTTCTCCAATCAGGTATTGTTTGCTTTGGGAATGGGCCGAGGAGCCGATGCCACCCTCACGAATTTGTTCAATCTCACGTCGGGGAGAGATACCTCCCACCCTTACCTTATAAGAACTTGGCCTAAGGAATGGTGTACTGTAGTGTGTGTGACCACATGAGCAAGTCTAAAAAACTGCATATGCACTCGTGCACACTATGCACTCCTTCGGGTCCATTGGCCAATGAAGGGGGAAGGTGAGGGTTTCCCCTTAAACCCCAAAAGGCACCTTTTTGTGGGAGGAACAAATCTTTCCTCAATCAAGTATTATTTGCTTTAGGAATAGGCCAATGAGTCGATGCCACCCTCATGAATTTGTTCAATCCCACATCGGGGAGAGACACCTCCCACCCTTACCTTATAAGCACTTGGCCTAAGGAATGGTATACCATAGTGCGTGTGATGTGAGCAAGTCTCAAAAACTGCACACGTATGCACTATGCACTCCTTCGCTTAGGCTTAACGCTATAAAAGCAGAAGGGGGAAGGTGGGGATTTTCCCTTAAACCCCAAAAGACGCCTTTTTGTGGGAGGAACAAATTTTTTTCCAATCAGGTATTGTTCGCTTTGGAAATGGGCCGAGAAGCTGATGCCACCCTCACGAATTTGTTCAATCTCACGTCGAGGAGAGACGCCTCCCATCTTTACCTTATAAGCAATTGGCCTAAAGAATGGTGTACCATAATGTGTGTGATCCTATTCCCGAAACGAATAATGCCTGATTGAGGAAAGATTCATTCCTCCCACATATACATAGTCATTCTATATGGAATAATAGTCATTTGAAGCTAATACATGAAAGACACTCAAATGTCCATTACACAAGGTCCTAGATGCTTTTTTAATTATATATAAAAAAGGGAAAAGCAAATCTTCTTCAAGAAGATTTCAAAGTTGCTAGAAGCTTCTAGGAAAAAAAAATTTTGTACACATTCTTTGTGAGTACCCTCTTGGGCCTTTTTTTTATTATTTTTTTATTGGTGGAATAAGCATGGAATTTGGGGAATAACTTATCTAAATTTTTACTAAAAATTGTTTATTAAAAATGTGCTAAAGTATACTTGTATTTTGAAAAAAAATATGAGAAAAGGCGGGAAAAAAATGAGGTTTTAGAAAGCAGTACATAAAAATAAAAATAAAAAACTAAAAGCTGATGCCAAGCATACTCCTAGTGTTCGTTTGTGAATAGTTTATTTATTTTTTGCTAAAATTTTTTTTGCTCAAAGCGTGTTATAGTATTCATGTACCTTGAAAAATTTTGAAAAAAAAAGGGAGAAAAAGTGAGGTTTTAAAATGCTGTATATAAAAGCTATACATAAAAGCTAAAAGCTAAAGTTGATGCCAAACAAACTCTAGCATCATTCCATTAAACTTAATACTCTGGCTTGGTTTGGTTCCAATTATCATTTGAGGAAAAGTTTCCCTGTTCTTGACATTTTCTTAAAGGAAACTAGTTTTTCCTATTAGATGTGTAGACCCTTACCCTTTGGCCTCACAGAAATCAAGTTGTCTTATAATTTCAATGGTTAACAATAACCTTCATAAATTGTGTTTAAACAAAGCTTTAGTTTAATTTACTATGCAAGCAAGGTCAACCAAGAAGATGATCAATACCTTTAAAGATTATGAGACTAAGGTTTTGTTGTTCGTTGTATTGTAAATGTTGTAACTAGATTAGGAAAAAATAAAACTACTAAAATGGTTAAAAAATAATAAAAATGAAGGGATATAATTTTCCTCAAATCTTTTTTTTTTTTTTTTTTGAGAAGAAAAAAAAAATCTATTTGTGTGATAATATTAAGTATCTACATCGACTTTTAATTGTGATGTAGATGACCTTCCTATTTAATACTGGTGAGATGTAAAAATCTTTGTAAACCACATTAAAGGTTCATGGCCTTATTAAAAATAACTCTTTATTAAATGCAACCCTTCAATAAATTTGAATTATTGAGCGGAAGTTATAGATTAAAAGTCTATAGCATTTTCAGAAAAAACTCACATCTATTGATCCAAGAAAAACTACATTTGTCACATAAATGGATGAAATAACAATTTTGAAAACGAAACCAAATTTGACGGATCACCAAAATAAAATTTTCAAAATTGATAGACCATAATGAAAATACCCCACTCTCTAATTGGTTTCATTTTGAAATTTATTTTTTCATGTCTTATATTTACTGAAGGGCCACATTAGTTACAGGCAGGAACGAATCAAAATGAAAAATTTCAGACTCAAAGAATAAAAATAAAAATAATCACAATCTATCAAAAAAAAAAAAAGTACTCTTAAATCTTAATTAATAAAAATCCAATAAGAACAACCAATGACGTAGCTGTGTGGGCCTGTGCTTTTGGAAAGAGCAGGGCAGCTGGAAGATGCTTCAGAAAAAGCACTAGATTAACTGGGAATCGAATCCAAGACCTTAGATCGCAAGTAAAGTCGTTCATTTCGAGGCCCCACACAACCAACCAGTACGGACACCTCTCTCTTTACTCACAAAACAAACATATAGACCAACAAACAAAATATATGAAAAATGCTAGAAATAAAGACTTTTTACCCAAAAAAAAAAATTGTTACCGTAGTAAGTGGTTATTGATAAATAAAAATGTGACGTTATTGGTAGACTCAAATGAGAATTAATAAAAAGTTGGCTATTATACCCATTTGTAAAAATATTATAAAATAATTTGTGTTGACAATATTACTCAAACATAATAGGCTAACATATCCGAAATTTGTGCTACTACAATTCTCAAACCAAAAAATAAAAATAAAATAATTGTGCTACTCCCAATTAAGTTTAATGCATTTTAAAACTTACTAATTTGGTATTTAAATTTAACTTGGTTTCTAACATAGTTGAAAAAAAAAAACCATATTTAGAAACTAAGTTGGCTTTCAGGACCAAGGTCAATTTTAAATTTTAAATTCTCTTGAATATATATATATATATATGGGTCATGCTAACGAGTGCCCTTAGGGCACTCCTTAATAATCTATTTTAAGAAAGTTTTAATACCACTTTTATGGAAAATAAAAAAAATTGTTAAAATATTAATTACTTTTTTTTATTTCCTATAAAAACTTTCTTTAAATGGATTATTAACCAGTGCCCTAAGAACACTCATTAGCATTTTCCTATATATATATATATATATATATATATATATACACACACACATTTTGGTGAATGAATTCTCTTGAACTTGGTTCCAAAACATCAAGAATGGTAAAAGGAATTTACCAAAATTAATGTAAACGAATATGAATTATATATAGGGTGCTGTTAACGGGTGTTGTTAACAGATGTTGTACAGTACTCATTAATGTGATAAAACTTTACTAATTTTCTATACATGTGAGATTTATAATAGATTATAAATGAACCACAGCTAGTATATTAACAAGTGCTGCCGCCGCTTGTTAACAAAGTCCTTATATACATATCCTCACGCATAGACTTTTGTTGTTGGTCGGTCCATTGGTCTTCTCTCTTTCTCACTCACATACACTAATACATATACAAACTCGCGCTCTCTCTCTTTCTCTCACACACACATAAAAAGCCTGAGTGAAGGAAAGAAAAACAACTGAAGCTGCTAGAAAAGCTGCCTGTCTAAAAGCAATTGAAATGTTACATAAAATGAGTGCCTTGAATGACAATCTCCTGGTTGGGCAAGATGATGTAGATGAAGTCGCATTGGGGCCGGATTCTTCTGACTCAGATAGCTGTGAAGGTTGAAGCATTGTATTTGTGCCAAAGAAATTTAATTTGTTTATTAATGTTTCTAGTTCTCTTCTTTTTTTCATTATGTCATGTCAATTGTCTTTGATTTTGCATGTTGTCAGGTGAGGCTCCACGACCTGAACTACACGAGATGCTAGTTCCTGCTGTGCTAAAAGAACCGTGGACTAACTTGGAGAATCCTGTCCATTTTTACTCTTACTATATAGAATTTATTCCTCGTCCTGAGGATAGGATCTACAAAAAATTTAGTCTATTTGTCAAAGCAGCCCTGCCTGAAGAGGCCGAGAGAATGGAACTCGATCTTCATCTGACTCATGGTAGATCTGTGATGACCAAGTTTGTGCCATCGGGAGTTGTAAAATTTGATAAAGATGAGGTAGATGGCATTTATTTGTTGGACAAAATTTTATGATGGTAAACTAATAAATTTTCTGACGTTGTCCAATTTATATTTTTACAGATTGTGCTGGCACAGAATTTTCAAGAAATGTACCTCAAGGTCATCCTTGACCGATTAAAATTTGTTCCTGAATCTGTTTCCTTGGGAAAAAGCAATACTTGTGAATCGAGTTCATTGACATTCTACCTGTTGCTTCCAGTAATTTTGAATGATAGTGATAACAAAATTACCGTAGATTGGAAGATTATTAGAAGATGTTTATCTTCCCCTGTTTTTATGACTCCAGAAGATGCCGCTATGGAAAAGGAAAATATTCCTTTGGGTGATCATTTGCTACTTGCCAATGGTTACAGAAGCATAAGTGAGGTTAAGGATAGTTTAGTGTATTCTCCTTCATACAAACGGGGTTTTTTCTTCATCGCTAACATAGTTGATGGAAAGAACGGATACAGCCCTCATTCAGAAACTTCAAGCTATGCAGAGCACTTGTATGAGAAGTACGCAACTAGGCTTCTTGACACTTCGTTGACTATTTATACCATTTTGGATTACTCCTGAAACACATTTTATGTCATGTTATGCCTAATTTCTGCTTATTTAAAGGGAATTTGTTAATATATACTAATGAACTTAAAAGCATAATAATAAATATCTAAGTTTTATATATGTATACAAAATATACTGTAACTTCTGTTGCTTCTCTTTTATTAATTTACTAAACCATTTTTCCTTAAATGTTGGAAGTCAGGTTTGGCGTTCAACTCAAATACCCTGAACAACCTCTTTTACATGCAAAACCGCTTTTTCGCTTGCGTAACTTGCTACATAGCCGAAAGCCAGAAGATTCAAGTAATTATTTTATTCGGTTTGTCATACTTCTCTTTTTGTTGGGGTTAATTGCATTAAGTGATTCCTGCTTGTGTTGCAATTCTATTAATTTTGGAGTGTGTTGCATCTCAACCTTTTTTTTCTGTATGTTTTGTCGGGTTGCATCCTCTGTATACCGCCATCCCCCTCATTTGCACGAGAAAGTATACCACGTCAGAGCATCTATTTTGGTATTTCTTACACAATAAATGAGTGACACCTGTTTCAAAAAATCACATTAGACTACTCCAATAAATGATTAATTTATCTTCCCGATAAATTAATTTATTAGAATAGTCTGATGTGGTTTTTTGAAACAGGTGCCACTCATTTATTGAGTAGGAAATACCAAAACAGATGCTGAGTTGGTATTACCAAAACAGATGCTGAGTTGGTATTACCAAAACATTGCATACTTTCTCCATTTGCATGTGCATGCGCACACACGTATTTAAAATTCAGTGTATAATTAAGCTTTTGCTGCAAAGATTTGGTGTTTGTTGAGCTGAAAACTTTTGTAGTCCTAATGATATTTCCATTTAGTACTAAAAGCAATAAGAACCCTGGAACATCTATGCGGATAAAACCTTTTTTCACATTTGTAATTAAATGTGAACCTTGTGAGTCTTGAAACCCACGACCTCACCCTTCACCTGTTCTTACACGGGAGCTGGTGCCAGATAGAGTTCATTGTTGGCTAACACAATTAAAAGAAACAATCCACCGTATTGAAGTTGCTGCATTGTTCGTAATCCATATTCAATTGGAGAACTATTTTGAGCTCAGTGGGGTTTATCTACTTGGTGGAAATTAAATGGCAGTGTTGACATAGATAACTTAAATTTTTGGTAAGGTATTTTATTAGCAGGAGATTTTGTGGTTGAACCCCAAGACAAGCTCCCAGCTGGTTTGAAAAAATGTGTGTGTTAGGCTCATGCACGGGAGCTTATGCATGAGGGATTCTTGTAGTAGATGAAATCCATGGTATGCTGATAGCTATAAGCTTTTGAGACAACTAGTAATTTATCAGGTAGGATGTGACTTGCTTTCATTGCTAGACAACAACTAGAATCTACAAAAGATAAAACTCTAAAGATTAGTGTTAGCTTTTGTAGTAGATGGTTTAGGGTCAGGGGATTTTAGAATCGAAAATCAGGAATAGTAACTGGAGTTTGAGAAAGACAGGATAATATAGAAAGAGAAATATAATATTGAATCCTAGATTTAGAATTAAAGCATAAACAATCTTCCATACCTCAAAGAAGAAAATCAGAACTATTTATATGCTAGAAATTCTAGCAAACATTGAGTGACAAGTTATTTTATTAAAAAAAATTGAGAGTTTAGAAATGAACATGACGTTGATATAAAATGTTATATGTGTGGGCATAGGTGCTTTTGTTATACCTCGCTCTCCCTTGGAGCCATTACTCTTTTATCTTGTTTTTGTTTTCTTTAAACAAGAATAATCTTTTTTTTTGACTATACTCATCTCAGTGTCGCTTATGTATATCTCTCTCTCTCTCTCCCTCTTCAATTATTGTTCATAAGCATTAGGGGGTGTTTGGAAGAGGAGTTTGAGTTATGCTGTTTGTAGTTTTTTGAAATATGTGTGGGTGAAAAAGTGTGTGGAAATGTGTGTAATGTTGTTTAAAATGTGAAAATATATGTTAGAACTAATCTACCAAACACCCCCTTAATTGTCAAAAACAGAATCACGTGAACTGGTGGAGTACTTCACTGATTTGCCTCCTGAGCTTTGCCAGTTGAAGATAATAGGCTTTTCTAAAGATATTGGTAGTTCAATATCTTTATTACCATCAATCATGCATCGTCTGGAAAACTTGCTTGTGGCCATAGAACTGAAGAAGAAATTTTCTGCTGCATTCCCTGAAGGAGCTGAAATTACTTGTGATAGAGTAAGGCTTTCTCATGTATAGTATTAACATAATTGGCTTTGATGAGAAATGATAACTTAACTTTATTGTTGCATGACTTTAATTGCACATGATCAATATTTTTGCGGACCTCAATCGCTACTAAAGTTATGAATTTTTTATTAGGTCCTAGAAGCACTCACTACTAAGAAGTGCCAGGAGCCCTTTTCACTTGAAAGGCTTGAAGTATTAGGTGATGCTTTTCTCAAGTTTGCAGTTGGACGGCGCCTTTTTCTTTTGCATGATACCCTTGATGAAGGAGAACTTACCACGAAACGTTCTAATGTTGTAAACAACTCCAATTTGTACAAACTAGCAACTAGGAGAAAGTTACAGGTAATAAATGAATTTTAGGATATGATTCTCATCTACTTATTATAAAAAAAAAAAGGATATGCTTTTTACTTCCCAAATTTGAACTTACCTGTCATTCTATCTTGATTTTTCTTTTCATTTGCTTTTGAATTAGTTAACCGCGAAAATTCAACCAATCATCCTAGTGATGAAGTGCAAAATTTAAGTGTTCCTTTCCAACATGGTTTGAACGTGATAAACATGGCACCTTCAAAAACTGAAAAACTAATGTGATTGTTGATGGTCAAATGGAAGTAACAATAACCTACACAATTAAATTTTGTTTGATATGGCATGTAACGACCTGAGAAAAGTGATAGCCACATTTGTGCTTATACCCTCAAAGGACTAGTCAAGCTACAATTGGGGCTCTCTGTAATCATTTATAAATCCAAGATCCACCTAGTAAACACTCGATGTGGAACTCAACACACACCTGGACAGCACACACTCAAACAATCCAATCCTATCATATCCACACAATTTGGGGTATCACGTGGCACTTCTTTTCTTTCTATAAATGTAGTGCTCTCTCTCTCTCTCTCTGGCCTGGCAAACACTCAACTTGTCTGATATTTTAGAAAGTTTTTTGGCTTATATTATTCCCACTACCCTATGCTTCCTGCCAGGTACTGCTGAATGGATAAATTTCAGTTAGGAAAATTAGTACCTTCTACGTTACTGATATTTTCTTTTAATTGGTTTTAATATCTAAGTGTATAGTATTTGCTCTCTTATTTCAGGTATACATACGTGATCAGTCATTTGATCCCTTACAATTCTATGCTTTCGGTCGCCCTTGCCCAATAATTTGTAACAAGCAAAATGAAGGTTCTGCTCATTCCCTGTCAAGTAATCTAGCAGATCATGCAAGTTTTAATGAAGTCAGGTGCAGTAAAGGTCACCACTGGTTACATGAGAAAACGATTGCTGATGTGGTTGAAGCTCTTGTTGGAGCATTCATAGTTGACAGTGGCTTCAAAGCCGCAACTAGCTTTCTTCAATGGATTGGCATACAAGTGGACTTTGAAGCCTCACAAGTTTCGAATGTCTGCATTGCAAGCACTAGCTACATGCCACTTAGAGCTCGTATGGACATTGGTGCCCTTGAAAAATTGTTAGGGCATCAGTTTCTCCATAAAGGTCTGCTTCTACAGGCATTTGTACATCCTTCTTACAAAAGGCATGGAGGAGGCTGCTATCAGGTATGCACTGCTTCTTTTCTACTTCTGGTGTTAAGCAACAGGCATTCCTCTTTGCTTAATGATTTGATGGTTTTGACCAGAGATTGGAGTTTCTTGGAGATGCTGTGTTGGATTACTTAATCACATCGTATCTGTATTCAGTTTATCCAAAATTGAAGCCTGGTCAATTGACAGATTTGAGATCGGTATTTGTGAACAACAAGGCCTTTGCAAATGTTGCAGTAGATAGATCCTTCCACCAATTTCTCATCTGTGATTCCAGTAGCCTTACTGAGGCCATCAAAATTTATGTGGACTCTGTTAAAACTCCTGCACCAGAAGGGAGTCCTCGTGAGGGGCCAAAGTGTCCTAAGGTAAACGTTGAAACTCTTGTTTTTATTTTATTTTTGAGGTGGGGGTGTCCCTAATGGGTTTTACATGGTAATTATCTTGAAAAATATTTCTAGTTCCTAGGATATCAATGCTGCTACAATTATCAAATTAAAAAGAAATGAAATATTGTAAACATTATACATAAATCAATGTTCTGTCTAATTTCTAATGATTAAAAAGAAAAGTAAGAACATAAATTGATGACGATAAACTCTAGGAGGGGGATTTTGTTTGAGAAACAAAAGAACAAAGCAGAGGAATAGGAACTAGATTTTTTTTTTTTTTTGGATAAGTAAAGAAAGTTTTATTCAAAGACATGATAATGAGTCATCCAAGTACACAGCAGGTTACCAAAACAATCAAATACATAAATTACAAGCATCCATCAAATCATAGACCGAAAAAATAGAATGACTTCCTATGATAGACATCCAATTGAATAGAGTTTTAAAGAAGAAAAGTTTAAAGCGACTATAGTCTTTTCAGAATCTTCAAAACACCGGTTGTTTCTCTCCCGCCAAATGCACCACATCAAACAATGAGGGACAACCATCCAAATAACACCATTACGATGATGACCAAAATTTTCTTGCCAACATGCAAGGAGCTCAACCACAGTCTTTGGTATCGCCTAGTAGATACCAAATAAGGTGAACACCATGGACCACAACTTAAAAACAATAGGACAATGTAGTAAAAGATGGTCTACCGATTCTTCATTACTTTTGCATATATAACACTAATCTAGAATCAACACCTAGAAATTAGCACCTAGGATTTGCTTGAGGTCAGCATCAAACAAATAAAACATAAAAATAGATGGAACCTTGGTATCAGCTCCTATAGCTACTTGGAGTCAACACCATGCATGATGTGAACCTAAGAATTAGCACCAAGCACTTGAATAAAACTCCCAACACAAATGTTATAAATCCATAATCAACTGCTTACAATTTTTGCATTTGGGGGCCCTTAAATAGGACTCCCAAATTACATCATAGAAGGAAAGGAAATAACTTCTAAGCTATTATATTAAATGGGAAAATAAAAGAGAATTAAAACTTTAAAAATCTCAGCATCCATCAGCATCAATCATGATCAATTAGGTCCTACAAAATCAATGATCATTAATAGAGCAGTTTTAGTATCTACACTGTAAACATTACATCTGAAGTTTCTAATGATTCACTTATTGCCTCAGGTTTTGGGTGACTTGGTAGAGTCTTGTGTGGGTGCCATTCTTCTTGATACAGGGTTTAACTTGAACCTTGTGTGGAAGATAATGCTTTCCTTTTTGGATCCAATAATGAGGTTCTCCAGTTTTCAGCTTAGTCCTATTAGAGAACTGCAAGAACTTTGCCAAGCTTATAATTGGGACCTACATACTTCGTCATCAAAGAAGGATAGAATGTTTTCAGTTGAAGCACAGGTGAACGGAGAAGATGTTTGTGAAACTGCTTCTGCAACCAACCTGAGCAAGAAAGATGCTATTAGAGTTGCTTCACAAAGAATATTTGCAAAGTTGAAGGTAAATCCTTTATGCTTACTTTATGCTTTTTCTCTCCTGTTGTCTCAGTTTTATTAAATTATCTTTTTTCCATTTTTTACTTGACTTCAACTCTGTAAGAACTGAATATCAGTTGTTATCTAAGTAGGGAATACAACTCTACCTCAGGTAAACTAAATATCATTATTTGGCTTATCTGCTCTCTCTCATCAAGAATTGCCTATGTGCTACAGCGGAATGAGAGAGAGCAGATGATCTTAAAGAAGACAATTTCCTCACAGAAATAGAGAGAGCAGATAATTTTTTACTTGTCAAAAAATTATCCGCTCTCTCTCTTTCTGTTTGTGGAGATTGTCTTCTCTAAAAGTTAATATATCAGGTGAATGCCGGCCCCGTTTTCTTGCCATTATGTTTTTTCATGCATTAAAGCTGGAACTTTTCAGGCCTTTTAACCATATAATTGTTATATAGATTTATGTAGCCCACTTGGCTTTGGTAGTGTCATCATTTGGATGCTGAACTAGCTTAGTTTATTAATCAATTAATTTGTTTCTGGGGTATGAAGAGGTAGTAAGGAGCTTATTGTTGTTTAAAAATCTCTTTCTCAATTAATTCTTTCTCTAATAATGAGATTATTAAAAGCAAGATCGGGATCTTGCCTTTTTCTCATTTATCACAAATGGCCCTTGATGTTCTAGAATGACTTCTTTTTCATTTCATTTTTTTTTTCTTTTCAATTTGGGTCCCCTTTGTCTTTTCAGATTGTCTTGTTTTGTTTATACTTTTGTATTGATAAAGTGGCAGTATAAAGTATCAATTTTTTTTATTTGTCCAGGAACTACATATATATATTGCTCATGAAACAGGCACGCATGCTTTATTGTTGCGTATTTATCATTCACTTGCTTTGTTAGGCATATTCTAACCAACTCAAGAAGAGTTTTAATACTTAAATTCCCTGTCCCCCAAAAGAAACCCTCCTCCCCCTTCTACCCCATCACTCTTTCTTTTATGATACTTCATTTTCTGGAGCTCTTTGACTGTGGATGTGGATTTGCAGGCTCAAGGCTACAAGCCCAAGTCATCTTTGGAGGAAGTTTTGAAGTCAAGCTGCAAGAAGGAAGCCAAACTAATTGGATATGATGAAACACCTATGCATGTAACTACTCCTGATGCCAAATTACCAAACTGGAAATGAAATACTGCTGCCACGAAAATCAAGTTTTTAATAATAAAAAAATGTATATAAAGCAAAACCAAGCATTTGTTTAATATTATGAAAGTAAGATTTTATTTCCTTGAGAAAATATATGGAAGTAGGAGACAACTTTTTTTTTGCTTGAAAGTAGGAGACTTTTTTTTTTTTTTTTTTGAGAAGAAAGTAGGAGACTATTTAAATGTTAAGATATTCGGTTAAATTAATATGTTATTAAGATTGATTATAGTATAAATGAGATAGGGGACAAAGTGGGGTTGACAATACAGAAGATGCGTATGCTGATGGAATGCAAAATTGTGAGTCTGAGCTTCTATTTCTTCCATGGGGACAAAGTGGGGTTGACAATACAGATTTGGGTAATGGGGAGAACAATTGTGGTCCTCTAGAGTGTGCTTCGTTGTCTTGTTGGGTCCTTGGGGTAGCTAAGGATATGGTGTTGAGTACGGTGGCTGAGGAGGGTGAGCTTGATGCGTCAAAGGTGGAACATTCGAAATGGGTGTCTACAATAATGAATAGCTTCTGCAAAATGGTGGGTTTTCCTATTGTAGAACATGAAGCTCAATGTGTGGCTTTATTTCATTTATTAGAACAGGAGTGTCTTGAGGTAGCTAATGATGGTTGTAATTGGCAACCTGTTAAAGCTGGACAAAAAGGTCTTAGGGAATTGCGGGGTTTGATATCTACAGTAAACTATGATGGGACTTACTCTCGGAACAGATGTTCGTCGACTGGTTTAGGGGCAGTTGGTAGTTATAAATGTCCTTAAGACTTCTTTCTTGGAATGTTAGGGGGTTAAATAACCCTCAAAAAAGGGAGGTTTGTAAGAATCTTTTGAAGGAATGGAGATGTGATATTGTATGTTTGTAGGAAACTAAACTTTCTTCTTTAAATTTTGCTTTTGTGCGGAGCTTATAAGGTAGCCCTTTCATTGATTGGGCTGTTTTGGATGCAGTTCAAACATCTGGGGGGGTTTTGCTGATTTGGGATAAATGGGTGGTCGAGAAAATTGATGTATTTGTTGGTTAGTTCTCTGTTAGTGTTCTTCTTAGGGGAGTATTGGATGGTTTTGAATGGGTTTGTACTGGTCTTTATGGTCCCAATGCTGATCATCATAGGGCTGCTTTGTGGGAGGAGTTGTCTAGGGTACAGGTCAGGTGGAACACAACTTGTTTCTTATTTGGTGATTTTAATATTATTAGATACCCATGTGAGAGGCTTGGTTGTGAGACTTTTAGCCTAGCCATTTTTGCATTCTCGGACTTTATCGAGAATAATTATCTAGTAGATTTACCATTGGATGGGGCTTCTTTCACCTGGTTTAGAGATGCTGAGCCGCAAGCTATGTCCCATATAGACAGGACTCTAGTTTCTGTGGATTGGGTGGATCATTTCGCAGATGTGTCTCAAAGGGTGCTCCCTCGTGTTATTTCTGGCCATTGTTCGCTTTTGGTGGAAGCTGGTGGAGTTGGTAGGGGTCGCTGTGCTTTTAAGTTTGAGAACATGTGGCTCAAAGTTAAGGGCTTTGTCGAGAGAGTTAAACAAAGGTGGGAGGGGTATAGCTTTATAGGCTCCCTAAGTTTCGTTCTAGCTCATAAATTGAAGGCTCTTAAAGAAGACCTCAAGAAGTGGAATAAGGAAGAATTTGGAGATTTGGCATTTAGGAAGAAGTGTTTGCTGTCTGAATTAATGGGTCTTGATGCTAAGGAAGAACTGTTGGGTCTCTCCAATGTGGAACAATCCGGCCGAACACAAGTTAAAGGTGATATTGCAGCACTAGCTGCTTTAGAAGAGACTTTTTGGAGACAAAAGTCTCGTGCTCTGTATGTGAAAGAGGGAGATAACAATACTCGGTTCTTTCATAGCTTAGCGAATTCTCATAGAAGACTAATCACATTAGAAGCATCGAGGTAGATGGAGTCTTATATGAGGCTGGATCTGCTGTTAAATCTCAGGTGATTCAGTTTTATCAAAATCTCTACACGGAGACAAGTATGTGGCGTCCAACTGTGGATGGACTTTGTTTTGCTTATATTGGAGAGGATGAAAGGTTCTCTTTGGAGAGGGAGTTCTCTAAATAAGAGGTTACCTAGGCTTTAATGGAGATGGAGGGGGATAAAGCACCTGGGCCAGATAGATTCACCATGGCTTTTTCCCAAAAATGTTGGAGTGTGGTGGAGGTAGATGTCATGGCTGCTTTTTAGCACTTTTACAGGTATTCAGTGTTTGAAAGGTCTTTAAATGCCTCGTTTCTCTCTCTAATTCCGAAGAAAAATAATGCTATTGATGTTAAGGACTTTAGGCCTATTAGCTTGGTAGGAAGTGTGTACAAGCTGCTGTCTAAAGTGTTGGCAAATAGATTGAGGGTTGTGATAGATAGTCTCATGTTTGAGTCTCAAAAATTTTTTGTTGGTGGGAGACAAATTTTGGATTCATTGCTTATTGCTAATGAGTGTATAGATAGCAGATTGAAGAGTCATGTTCCCAGTGTGGTTTGTAAATTGGACATTGAGAAAGCCTATGACCATGTGAATTAGGATGCATTATTCTATTTGTTGGGTGAAATGGAGGGGGTGGATTAAGGCCTGCATAACTACAGTTCGCTTCTTTATTATTGTGAATGGTTCTCCGGTAGGTTTTTTTGGAAGCTCCCGTGGGTTGAGACAAAGTGATCTGCTGTGTCCTCTTCTTTTCCTTTTAATAATGGAAGTTCTAAGTAGGATTTTAAAGAAAACTGAGGAGTGTGGTCTGCTTAGTGGTTTTCATATGGGGCCAGTTAACTCCATAGGGGTATGCATTTCACTCTTGCTGTTTGCAGATGATACCATCTTGTTTTGTGATGCTTCTAGAGATCAGTTGATGTCTATTAGGTTGGCTTTGACATGTTTCCAAGTAGTTATTGGTTTGAAAGTAAATGCAGGGAAGAGTGAGATTGTTCCGGTTGGGGATGTTGGAAATATAAATGCTTTGGCTGCCATACTTCGTTGTAGGGTGGGTAGTTTGCCTATGAAATACTTGGGAATCCCATTGGGTACTCCATATAAAACAGCATCTGTTTGGAATCCTATCTTGGAGAGGATGGAGAAGAAATTCTTAGGTTGGAAGCATCTTTATTTATCAAAGGGGGGTAGACTTACTCTGTTAAAGAGTACTCTTTCTAGCTTTCCTACGTACTATCTATCCTTATTTGTCATCCCTGTAGCTGTGGTTGATAGGTTGGAGCGTATTCAGATGAATTTTTTATGGGGATCTTCAGAGAAGTGTTTCAAGTATCCTTTGGTGGCTTGGGAGAATTTGTGTTTACTGTTAGAACTAGGTGGTTTGGGGATCGGGAAGATAGTGCACTTTAATAAAGCCCTGTTAGGAAAATGGTTATGGAGGTTTGGAAGAGAAGGCACTCACCTTTGGAGGAGGGTTATTGCAACTAAATATGGAGAGGGTCAAGGGGGGTGGACTACTAAAGCATGTAAAAGGGCCCACAAATATGGTTTGTGGCGTGGTATTCATGATGGATGAGAGAGTTTCTCCAAACATGTAGCCCTAGTGGTGGGTGATGACACTCGTCTCCTTTTTTGGCATGATAAGTGGGTTGGAGAGAACACACTTAAAATGCTCTATCCTCAGTTGTATGTGTATTCCAATGACAAGGATGCTTGCATTTTTGATGTATTATGCTATCGGGAGGGTGGAAATGATAGATTTTGGAATGTGAGATTTTACAAGGATTTTCATGAAAGGGAGTTAGAGGCTGCCTTCTCTTTCCTTGAGTTCATTCAATCTCGGATCCCTAGGGGTATTGGAAGTGACACTTCTCATTGGTGTCTCAATGGGAATGACAAGTTTGATACTCGGTCCTATTACAATAACATTCGGGGCGCATCTGCCTCCAATTTTCCATGGAAGGGCGTTTGGAAAGTTAAAATTCTTAAAAGGGTGGCATTTTTTGTGTGGACAGCGGTTCATGGGCAGATCCTTACATTGGATAATCTTATGCTTAGGGGGCGCATTTTGGTGAATCGGTGTTGTATGTGCCATCGGAATGAGGAAACTATGGATCATCTCCTCCTTCATTGTCCTGTAGCTCACTCGCTGTGGGTTTACATGTATCAAATTTTTGGATTCAATGGGTCATGCCAAGTTCTGTGGAAAGCTTGGTGTATTGTTGGAGCAATTGGCTGGGAAAATTTAATTCAGACATATGGAATATGGTTCTTGGCTGTTTGATGTGGATTGTTTGGACAGAAAGAAACCGGCGCTCTTTTGAGGATACTGAGAAATCTTTGATTCAATTACAAGCTCTATGCCATAAGACCTTATTTGATTGGTCTAAGAGTTGGGGCTTCTCAGATTGTTCTACTATCCTGGAATTTATTTCTTCTCTTTTTTTTTTCTTTTTTTTTGAATAGGAATTTATTTATTTCTTCTCTTAGTTGTGCATTTTAAGTTTTTTCTTGTTGTTTGATGCTGTTTGTTTGTTTGTTGCATTTCATTGTGTTCACCATCATGAACACCTTGTATTTGCTTTTGTTTGTATTAAAGTTTGTTTAATAATATTCTTATTACCTATCCAAAAAAAAAAAAAAAAAAGAGAGTACTTCTTCTTCTTTTTTTCCTTTTTTTTTAACTACTATTTTTTTTTTTGGAGAAAGTTTTTTAACTACTATTAATTGTGTGTGTATATATATATATATATATGTATATAATTAAGGGAATAGATATTCTATATGAAATACTAGTCATTTGAAGCTAATACATGAAAGCTACTCAAATGTCCATTACACAAGGTCCTAGATGCTTTAATTATATATAACTAGCCTTCTAATAATCTTTTATTTTTTATGTAAAGGTTAATAAATTGAATCTATTATAATTTAGGATTACTACATTTTCCAATCATAAAAATACATAATGGTGATAATGGGGAAATTTAAATTTATTGGGTAGAAGTTTGAAGTTGTTTGTATGACTAAAATATGGGTGTACGGCTGGTTTTTTTTTTTTTTTTTGGGTCAATAACGGCAGATGTGTTTTTATAAAGAGACACGTTTGTTTTAATTTTAATTTTTTTTAATAAATGGATAAAATAATTTGAAAATTTTTAAGAGAGTAGTTATATTTTGTAGGCAACTTTTTAGTGGGAGTTAAAGATATATCTACTTATTAAAAAAAAAAAAAAAAACGTGTATGTGGGAGGACTTTTGTTTCAACCCACAAACAGGTATTGTTCGCTTTGGGATGGGTAAGGATCGACCTACGTCTCCCCCGCACGAATTTGCTCAATCTCACATCGGGGAGAGACGCCTCTCGTCTTTGCCTTATAAGTCTTGAGCCTAAGGAAAGGTATATCCATCAGGTGATGTGGGAGGACTTTCGTCTCGACTTCCCAATCAGGTATTGTTTGCTTTGGGATGGACAAGGATCGACCAACGTCCCTCCCGCACGAATTTACTCAATCCCACGTCGGGGAGAGACGCCTCTCACCTTTGCCTTATAAGTCTTGAGCCTAAGGAATGGCACCTGATGGGTACACCATTCCTTCGGCTCAAAGCTTATAAGGCAGGAGTGGGAGGCGTCTCTCCTCGATGTGAGATTGAGCAAATTCGTGCGGGGGGGACGTAGGTCGATCTTTGCCCATCCTAAAGTGAACAATACCTGATTGGGGGTCGAGACGAAAGTCCTCTCACAGTGTATATACCTATTTAGTTTTTTTATTTATTTATTATATTTAGATTTGTTTTTGGATAAACATGGGGATGTTTAACTTATTTTTCTATTAAAAAAAAAAAAAAACAATAGACGTATAGTTGCTTTGAAGAAGTGGGTTAGTAGAAGAGCATTCCTATTTTGTAGGCAATATTTTAGTGCAAGTTGGACATGTATTTTTACCAGACTATCCTTTAGTTTTGTCTTTACTTAAACCTAGGGGTGTAGGGGTATTTTCGAACAAAAAAAAAAAAATGGTCCAAACAGGAGAAGCCCCTTAAATAATAGTATAGATGAAAATTTTTAAGAGAGTAGTTATGTTTTGTAGGTAACTTTTTAGTGGGAGTTAAAGATATATCTACTTATAGAATAATTATAAAAAATGTGTATATACCTATTTAGTTTATTTTTTTTAATAACTATTTAGTTTATTTATTTATTTTATATTCATATTTGTTTTTGGATAAACATGGGGGTGTTTAACTTATTTTTCTATTTAAAAAAAAAAAAAACAATAGACGTATAGTTGCTTTGAAGAAGTGGGTTAGTGGAAGAGTGTTCCTATTTTGTAGGCAATGTTTTAGTGTAAGTTAAACATGTAGTTTTACCAGACTATCTTTTAGTTTTGTCTTTACTTAAACCTAGGGATGTAGAGGTATTTTTGAAAAAAAAAAATCTGGTCCAAACAAGAAAAGCTCCTTAAATAGTAGTATAGAAGTATAAAAAAAGGGAAAAGTAACCATTAAGCCATCTAACAAAGCTTCTTGGTCCTATAAATTTTTTTTTTTACATACACTTAAAAACTGAAAACATGTGTGAAAATACGTGTTGGTGAAAAAATGTGTGAAAATACGTGTAACGTTATTTAAAAACTGAAAACATGTGTTTGAATGGGTGTATCAAACAGAAAGATTCTTGGAGAGGCATTGTACAAATCTTCTTCAAGAAGATATCGAAGTTTCTAGAAGCTTCTAGAAAAAAAAAGGTTTTTTAAAAAAAAAAAATTATACACATTCTTTGTGAGTGCCCTTTTGGGCTTTTTTTCTTATTTTTTATTTTTTTAAATTTTTTATTGGTGGAATATGGAATTTTGGAAATAACTTATCTAGCTTTTTGCTAAAATTTGTTTGTTAAAAATGTGCTAGAGTATACTTGTATTTTGGAAAAAATTTAAAAAAAATGAGAAAAGTCGGGAAAAAGTGAGGTTTTAAAAAGTTGTACATGAAAACCAAAGAAAGTTGAAAACTAAAAGCTGATGCCAAACATACTCCCAGGGTCCGTTTGGGAATAGTTTATTTAACTTTTTGCAGAATTTTTTTTTTTTGCTGAAAGTGTGTTACAGCATTCTTGTACTTTGAAAAAAAAGAGGAGAAAAAGCAGGAAAAAATTGAGGTTTTAAAATGCTGTATATAAAAACTGTACATAAAAGTTAAAAGCTAAAGTTGATGTCAAACAAACTCTAGCATCATTCCATTAAACTTAATACCCTGGCTTGGTTTGGTTCCAATTCTCATTTGAGGAAAAGGTTCCCTTTTCTTGACATTTTCTTAAAGGAAACTAGTTTTTCCTATTAGATGTGTAGACCCCCTTTACTCTTTGGCCTCATAGGAATCAAGTTGTCTTATAATTTCAATGGTTAACAATAACCTTCATAAATTGTGTTTAAACAAAGCTTTAGTTTAATTTACTATGCAAGCAAGGTCAACCAGGAAGAGGATCAATACCTTTAATGATTATGAAACTAAGGTTTTGTTGTTCGTTGTATTGTAAATGTTGTTGTAACTAGATTAGGAAAAAATAAAACTACTATAATGGTTAACAAATAATAAAAATGAAGGGATATAATTTTCCTCGAATCTTTTTTTTTTTTTTTAGAAGAAAAAAAAAAAATCTATTTGTGTGATAATATTAAGTATCTACATGTACTTTTAATTGCGATGTAGTTGACCTTTCTATTTAATACTGGTGAGATGTAAAAAATCTATGTAAACCTTATAAAAATAAAAAGGTTCATGGCCTTATTAAGAACAACTATTTATTACCACTGCGTACCCTTGGTGTGGTGTGGGAGGTAATGGCCAGGGTTCAAGTTTCTAGAAGGGAGCTCCACACACATATACACATATGTGGGGCCCTATCGCGCTCACTACGCTGGCCCACTACATGCGGCCCAAGGCCCGCGCCGAGGACGGTGCTGAGACCGAGGACAATGGGAAAGAACCCAGAACGTCCCAAGGCCCACGCCGAGGATGACACATCCTCGGCACACCGACTTCACTAAAGGGAAAATATCTCATATCCTTCGAATATATCTCACCAATATTCTGACTACTTTAATGGTGAAGTGACCAGCAAACCCAGATACCTCGATCACTTCAACTAATAGAAAGCCTGCAAAAGCAGATGATGGGACAAACCCTTATACACAAAGTTCAGATAACCGACAAATGGACGGCTAAGATTAACTAAAACAATACTATATAACCAAGAGGATTCCCAGCATAAAAGGGGGGTCCTAAAGGAAAAGAAAAGGAGATCCTTGGCCGGAGCCGAGGACAAATATCCATCGCAAACACTTAGCCAAATTCCGAAGATTCCTAGGAAGTTCATGTCATCCATTATTTTGTTATAGACTTTACACCAACCGTTATTTACTTCGGTGAGGCCAAACCCTTAGACCCATCTCTCTACAAATTTTATTGTCAAGGGTCCATTACATTTTGAGTCCCTACAATTGGCGCCGTCTGTGGGAAGGATTTGTGCGCCGGCAAGTGCGGTGGTCGGTGTAAAGAAATTAAGAGCAGCACTTTCCGAAATAATATACAAAAAACAATACAATCTACTACAACAACAATGATTCAGAGGTCAACAATCACAAGAACAAGAATATACGAAAAAGAAAGAAAAAGAAAGACAACAAGTGAAACAAATCTACTTCTTTTATTCATATATGAAGTAAAACTACATCTCTTACAAGTAATGCCCAGGGGGCTTGTTCTAAAGCTAACTACAAAGGCAGACACATGACGAAGCTGACGGAGGAACAAAGGGTGGAGAGCAACAGTGGCAGAAGAACAGAAGATAGAAAAGGAGAATAGAGGAAGAGATGAAGAAAAGAAGAGATGAAGAAAAAATATTAAAAAAGAAGTGAAGGAGGAGAGGAGGAGAAAAAAGGGGAAAGCTCGTTGAAGAGCAAGAGAGAGGATAGAGAAGAAGGATGAGAAGATAGGAAAGCTACGTTAGGGGCGGAAGAGGCAGAGGCACCATACGGTTTCGCTCTTGGGTTCCGCCTGGTTCCCCTCCCACCCCCATTGTAGCTGACTTGGGGGGTCAAAAACCCAAATCCAAGGGAGGGAGGTTACGTTCTGTCCGGACCCTCCTCCAGGTGGTAAGGAGGGCTGTGTCCCCGGTTAGGTTGGAAGGAAGGAGAATCTTCGGATCTCCTCTACCTCCACACCAGCGTGGCGGCTAGAGTTGGAGTGCCATCCTCGGCTCCTGGTGGGGGCTGTGCATTCTCTGGAGCGCCCTTTCCCAGGGCCAGTTCATGCGAGGGGGCTCAAATGGTTGCGCCCTGAAGAATTTTTGGCGATGTGTTTTTGGGGAGTTTTAGAATGAGTGTTTGTCAAATGTGAAGGGGAGGTTCGCCCTAGGAACGCCTTTTATAGCGGGAGAAACATTGATGAGGGCCGAATCCACCATGAATCCCAGGGAGAGATTTCCGGAGGCAATAATGCCGCCCCAATTTCCAAGGGGCTTGCCAACCGTTAGATCCTCGTCAATCCATGGTCAGTATTAATGAGGGGACGCCTCATTAAACAGGAAGGCACCGAAGCGTCAGAACGCCTCACCCGGACAGCCCAAAAGACGCCACGTTATCTGAAGAATCCCACCAAACGAAGAGGCAAAACACGGCAAGGTCTTATCCTCTACCAACTTCAGCATTTATTGTTATTATTATTCTGCTTGAAAATTGTAATTATTTAATACTTAGTGTAAAACGCGGTAAGAATTAAAACGGCTACGGATACCTAGGTAAAATTGATGATAAAAATGGAAAACTAGGTACTGGACAGAACCAAGGCACTGCATGGTCCTCGGACCCAGGCCTCATGGGGAAACCAGATACTTCAGATGATAAAAATGGAAAACTAGGTACTGGACAGAACCAAGGCACTGCATGGTCCTCGGACCCAGGCCTCATGGGGAAACCAGATACTTCAGATGATAAAAATGGAAAACTAGGTACTGGACAGAACCAAGGCACTGCATGGTCCTCGGACCCAGGCCTCATGGGGAAACCAGATACTTCAGATGATTAAAATGGAAAACTAGGTACTGGACAGAATCAAGGCACTGCATGGTCCTCGGACCCAGGCCTCATGGGGAAACCAGATACTTCAGATGATAAAAATGGAAAACTAGGTACTGGACAGAACCAAGGCACTGCATGGTCCTCGGACCCAGGCCTCATGGGGAAACCAGATACTTCAGATGATAAAAATGGAAAACTAGGTACTGGACAGAACCAAGGCACTGCATGGTCCTCGGACCCAGGCCTCATGGGGAAACCAGATACTTCAGATGATTAAAATGGAAAACTAGGTACTGGACAGAACCAAGGCACTGCATGGTCCTCGGACCCAGGCCTCATGGGGAAACCAGATACTTCAGATGATTAAAATGGAAAACTAGGTACTGGACAGAACCAAGGCACTGCATGGTCCTCGGACCCAGGCCTCATGGGGAAACCAGATACTTCAGATGATAAAAATGGAAAACTAGGTACTGGACAGAACCAAGGCACTGCATGGTCCTCGGACCCAGGCCTCATGGGGAAACCAGATACTTCAGATGATTAAAATGGAAAACTAGGTACTGGACAGAACCAAGGCACTGCATGGTCCTCGGACCCAGGCCTCATGGGGAAACCAGATACTTCAGATGATTAAAATGGAAAACTAGGTACTGGACAGAACCAAGGCACTGCATGGTCCTCGGACCCAGGCCTCATGGGGAAACCAGATACTTCAGATGATAAAAATGGAAAACTAGGTACTGGACAGAACCAAGGCACTGCATGGTCCTCGGACCCAGGCCTCATGGGGAAACCAGATACTTCAGATGATAAAAATGGAAAACTAGGTACTGGACAGAACCAAGGCACTGCATGGTCCTCGGACCCAGGCTTCATGGGGAAACCAGATACTTCAGATGATAAAAATGGAAAACTAGGTACTGGACAGAACCAAGGCACTGCATGGTCCTCGGACCCAGGCCTCATGGGGAAACCAGATACTTCAGATGATTAAAATGGAAAACTAGGTACTGGACAGAACCAAGGCACTGCATGGTCCTCGGACCCAGGCCTCATGGGGAAACCAGATACTTCAGATGATTAAAATGGAAAACTAGGTACTGGACAGAACCAAGGCACTGCATGGTCCTCGGACTCAGGCCTCATGGGGAAACCAGATACTTCAGATGATAAAAATGGAAAACTAGGTACTGGACAGAACCAAGGCACTGCATGGTCCTCGGACCCAGGCCTCATGGGGAAACCAGATACTTCAGATGATTAAAATGGAAAACTAGGTACTGGACAGAACCAAGGCACTGCATGGTCCTCGGACCCAGGCCTCATAGGGAAACCAGATACTTCAGATGATAAAAATGGAAAACTAGGTACTGGACAGAACCAAGACACTTCATGGTCCTCGGACCCAGGCCTCATGGGGAAACCAGATACTTCAGATGATTAAAATGGAAAACTAGGTACTGGACAGAACCAAGGCACTGCATGGTCCTCGGACCCAGGCCTCATGGGGAAACCAGATACTTCAGATGATTAAAATGGAAAACTAGGTACTGGACAGAACCAAGGCACTGCATGGTCCTCGGACCCAGGCCTCATGGGGAAACCAGATACTTCAGATGATTAAAAATGGAAAACTAGGTACTGGACAGAACCAAGGCACTGCATGGTCCTCGGACCCAGGCCTCATGGGGAAACCAGATACTTCAGATGATAAAAATGGAAAACTAGGTACTGGACAGAACCAAGGCACTGCATGGTCCTCGGACCCAGGCCTCATGGGGAAACCAGATACTTCAGATGATTAAAATGGAAAACTAGGTACTGGACAGAACCAAGGCACTGCATGGTCCTCGGACCCAGGCCTCATGGGGAAACCAGATACTTCAGATGATTAAAATGGAAAACTAGGTACTGGACAGAACCAAGGCACTGCATGGTCCTCGGACCCAGGCCTCATGGGGAAACCAGATACTTCAGATGATAAAAATGGAAAACTAGGTACTGGACAGAACCAAGGCACTGCATGGTCCTCGGACCCAGGCCTCATGGGGAAACCAGATACTTCAGATGATTAAAATGGAAAACTAGGTACTGGACAGAACCAAGGCACTGCATGGTCCTCGGACCCAGGCCTCATGGGGAAACCAGATACTTCAGATGATTAAAATGGAAAACTAGGTACTGGACAGAACCAAGGCACTGCATGGTCCTCGGACCCAGGCCTCATGGGGAAACCAGATACTTCAGATGATTAAAATGGAAAACTAGGTACTGGACAGAACCAAGGCACTGCATGGTCCTCGGACCCAGGCCTCATGGGGAAACCAGATACTTCAGATGATTAAAATGGAAAACTAGGTACTGGACAGAACCAAGGCACTGCATGGTCCTCGGACCCAGGCCTCATGGGGAAACCAGATACTTCAGATGATTAAAATGGAAAACTAGGTACTGGACAGAATCAAGGCACTGCATGGTCCTCGGACCCAGGCCTCATGGGGAAACCAGATACTTCAGATGATAAAAATGGAAAACTAGGTACTGGACAGAACCAAGGCACTGCATGGTCCTCGGACCCAGGCCTCATGGGGAAACCAGATACTTCAGATGATTAAAATGGAAAACTAGGTACTGGACAGAACCAAGGCACTGCATGGTCCTCGGACCCAGGCCTCATCGGGAAACCAGATACTTCAGATGATAAAAATGGAAAACTAGGTACTGGACAAAACCAAGGCACTGCATGGTCCTCGGACCCAGGCCTCATGGGGAAACCAGATACTTTAGATGATTAAAATGGAAAACTAGGTACTGAACAGAACCAAGGCACTGCATGGTCCTCGGACCCAGGCCTCATGGGGAAACCAGATACTTCAGATGATTAAAATGGAAAACTAGGTACTGGACAGAACCAAGGCACTGCATGGTCCTCGGACCCAGGCCTCATGGGGAAACCAGATACTTCAGATGATTAAAAATGGAAAACTAGGTACTGGACAGAACCAAGGCACTGCATGGTCCTCGGACCCAGGCCTCATGGGGAAACCAGATACTTCAGATGATTAAAATGGAAAACTAGGTACTGGACAGAACCAAGGCACTGCATGGTCCTCGGACCCAGGCCTCATGGGGAAACCAGATACTTCAGATGATTAAAATGGAAAACTAGGTACTGGACAGAACCAAGGCACTGCATGGTCCTCGGACCCAGGCCTCATGGGGAAACCAGATACTTCAGATGATAAAAATGGAAAACTAGGTACTGGACAGAACCAAGGCACTGCATGGTCCTCGGACCCAGGCCTCATGGGGAAACCAGATACTTCAGATGATTAAAATGGAAAACTAGGTACTGGACAGAACCAAGGCACTGCATGGTCCTCGGACCCAGGCCTCATGGGGAAACCAGATACTTCAGATGATAAAAATGGAAAACTAGGTACTGGACAGAACCAAGGCACTGCATGGTCCTCGGACCCAGGCCTCATGGGGAAACCAGATACTTCAGATGATAAAAATGGAAAACTAGGTACTGGACAAAACCAAGGCACTGCATGGTCCTCGGACCCAGGCCTCATGGGGAAACCAGATACTTTAGATGATTAAAATGGAAAACTAGGTACTGAACAGAACCAAGGCACTGCATGGTCCTCGGACCCAGGCCTCATAGGGAAACCAGATACTTCAGATGATAAAAATGGAAAACTAGGTACTGGACAGAACCAAGACACTTCATGGTCCTCGGACCCAGGCCTCATGGGGAAACCAGATACTTCAGATGATTAAAATGGAAAACTAGGTACTGGACAGAACCAAGGCACTGCATGGTCCTCGGACCCAGGCCTCATGGGGAAACCAGATACTTCAGATGATTAAAATGGAAAACTAGGTACTGGACAGAACCAAGGCACTGCATGGTCCTCGGACCCAGGCCTCATGGGGAAACCAGATACTTCAGATGATTAAAAATGGAAAACTAGGTACTGGACAGAACCAAGGCACTGCATGGTCCTCGGACCCAGGCCTCATGGGGAAACCAGATACTTCAGATGATAAAAATGGAAAACTAGGTACTGGACAGAACCAAGGCACTGCATGGTCCTCGGACCCAGGCCTCATGGGGAAACCAGATACTTCAGATGATTAAAATGGAAAACTAGGTACTGGACAGAACCAAGGCACTGCATGGTCCTCGGACCCAGGCCTCATGGGGAAACCAGATACTTCAGATGATTAAAATGGAAAACTAGGTACTGGACAGAACCAAGGCACTGCATGGTCCTCGGACCCAGGCCTCATGGGGAAACCAGATACTTCAGATGATAAAAATGGAAAACTAGGTACTGGACAGAACCAAGGCACTGCATGGTCCTCGGACCCAGGCCTCATGGGGAAACCAGATACTTCAGATGATTAAAATGGAAAACTAGGTACTGGACAGAACCAAGGCACTGCATGGTCCTCGGACCCAGGCCTCATGGGGAAACCAGATACTTCAGATGATTAAAATGGAAAACTAGGTACTGGACAGAACCAAGGCACTGCATGGTCCTCGGACCCAGGCCTCATGGGGAAACCAGATACTTCAGATGATTAAAATGGAAAACTAGGTACTGGACAGAACCAAGGCACTGCATGGTCCTCGGACCCAGGCCTCATGGGGAAACCAGATACTTCAGATGATTAAAATGGAAAACTAGGTACTGGACAGAACCAAGGCACTGCATGGTCCTCGGACCCAGGCCTCATGGGGAAACCAGATACTTCAGATGATTAAAATGGAAAACTAGGTACTGGACAGAATCAAGGCACTGCATGGTCCTCGGACCCAGGCCTCATGGGGAAACCAGATACTTCAGATGATAAAAATGGAAAACTAGGTACTGGACAGAACCAAGGCACTGCATGGTCCTCGGACCCAGGCCTCATGGGGAAACCAGATACTTCAGATGATTAAAATGGAAAACTAGGTACTGGACAGAACCAAGGCACTGCATGGTCCTCGGACCCAGGCCTCATCGGGAAACCAGATACTTCAGATGATAAAAATGGAAAACTAGGTACTGGACAAAACCAAGGCACTGCATGGTCCTCGGACCCAGGCCTCATGGGGAAACCAGATACTTTAGATGATTAAAATGGAAAACTAGGTACTGAACAGAACCAAGGCACTGCATGGTCCTCGGACCCAGGCCTCATGGGGAAACCAGATACTTCAGATGATTAAAATGGAAAACTAGGTACTGGACAGAACCAAGGCACTGCATGGTCCTCGGACCCAGGCCTCATGGGGAAACCAGATACTTCAGATGATTAAAAATGGAAAACTAGGTACTGGACAGAACCAAGGCACTGCATGGTCCTCGGACCCAGGCCTCATGGGGAAACCAGATACTTCAGATGATTAAAATGGAAAACTAGGTACTGGACAGAACCAAGGCACTGCATGGTCCTCGGACCCAGGCCTCATGGGGAAACCAGATACTTCAGATGATTAAAATGGAAAACTAGGTACTGGACAGAACCAAGGCACTGCATGGTCCTCGGACCCAGGCCTCATGGGGAAACCAGATACTTCAGATGATAAAAATGGAAAACTAGGTACTGGACAGAACCAAGGCACTGCATGGTCCTCGGACCCAGGCCTCATGGGGAAACCAGATACTTCAGATGATAAAAATGGAAAACTAGGTACTGGACAGAACCAAGGCACTGCATGGTCCTCGGACCCAGGCTTCATGGGGAAACCAGATACTTCAGATGATAAAAATGGAAAACTAGGTACTGGACAGAACCAAGGCACTGCATGGTCCTCGGACCCAGGCCTCATGGGGAAACCAGATACTTCAGATGATTAAAATGGAAAACTAGGTACTGGACAGAACCAAGGCACTGCATGGTCCTCGGACCCAGGCCTCATGGGGAAACCAGATACTTCAGATGATTAAAATGGAAAACTAGGTACTGGACAGAACCAAGGCACTGCATGGTCCTCGGACTCAGGCCTCATGGGGAAACCAGATACTTCAGATGATAAAAATGGAAAACTAGGTACTGGACAGAACCAAGGCACTGCATGGTCCTCGGACCCAGGCCTCATGGGGAAACCAGATACTTCAGATGATTAAAATGGAAAACTAGGTACTGGACAGAACCAAGGCACTGCATGGTCCTCGGACCCAGGCCTCATAGGGAAACCAGATACTTCAGATGATAAAAATGGAAAACTAGGTACTGGACAGAACCAAGACACTTCATGGTCCTCGGACCCAGGCCTCATGGGGAAACCAGATACTTCAGATGATTAAAATGGAAAACTAGGTACTGGACAGAACCAAGGCACTGCATGGTCCTCGGACCCAGGCCTCATGGGGAAACCAGATACTTCAGATGATTAAAATGGAAAACTAGGTACTGGACAGAACCAAGGCACTGCATGGTCCTCGGACCCAGGCCTCATGGGGAAACCAGATACTTCAGATGATTAAAAATGGAAAACTAGGTACTGGACAGAACCAAGGCACTGCATGGTCCTCGGACCCAGGCCTCATGGGGAAACCAGATACTTCAGATGATAAAAATGGAAAACTAGGTACTGGACAGAACCAAGGCACTGCATGGTCCTCGGACCCAGGCCTCATGGGGAAACCAGATACTTCAGATGATTAAAATGGAAAACTAGGTACTGGACAGAACCAAGGCACTGCATGGTCCTCGGACCCAGGCCTCATGGGGAAACCAGATACTTCAGATGATTAAAATGGAAAACTAGGTACTGGACAGAACCAAGGCACTGCATGGTCCTCGGACCCAGGCCTCATGGGGAAACCAGATACTTCAGATGATAAAAATGGAAAACTAGGTACTGGACAGAACCAAGGCACTGCATGGTCCTCGGACCCAGGCCTCATGGGGAAACCAGATACTTCAGATGATTAAAATGGAAAACTAGGTACTGGACAGAACCAAGGCACTGCATGGTCCTCGGACCCAGGCCTCATGGGGAAACCAGATACTTCAGATGATTAAAATGGAAAACTAGGTACTGGACAGAACCAAGGCACTGCATGGTCCTCGGACCCAGGCCTCATGGGGAAACCAGATACTTCAGATGATTAAAATGGAAAACTAGGTACTGGACAGAACCAAGGCACTGCATGGTCCTCGGACCCAGGCCTCATGGGGAAACCAGATACTTCAGATGATTAAAATGGAAAACTAGGTACTGGACAGAACCAAGGCACTGCATGGTCCTCGGACCCAGGCCTCATGGGGAAACCAGATACTTCAGATGATTAAAATGGAAAACTAGGTACTGGACAGAATCAAGGCACTGCATGGTCCTCGGACCCAGGCCTCATGGGGAAACCAGATACTTCAGATGATAAAAATGGAAAACTAGGTACTGGACAGAACCAAGGCACTGCATGGTCCTCGGACCCAGGCCTCATGGGGAAACCAGATACTTCAGATGATTAAAATGGAAAACTAGGTACTGGACAGAACCAAGGCACTGCATGGTCCTCGGACCCAGGCCTCATCGGGAAACCAGATACTTCAGATGATAAAAATGGAAAACTAGGTACTGGACAAAACCAAGGCACTGCATGGTCCTCGGACCCAGGCCTCATGGGGAAACCAGATACTTTAGATGATTAAAATGGAAAACTAGGTACTGAACAGAACCAAGGCACTGCATGGTCCTCGGACCCAGGCCTCATGGGGAAACCAGATACTTCAGATGATTAAAATGGAAAACTAGGTACTGGACAGAACCAAGGCACTGCATGGTCCTCGGACCCAGGCCTCATGGGGAAACCAGATACTTCAGATGATTAAAAATGGAAAACTAGGTACTGGACAGAACCAAGGCACTGCATGGTCCTCGGACCCAGGCCTCATGGGGAAACCAGATACTTCAGATGATTAAAATGGAAAACTAGGTACTGGACAGAACCAAGGCACTGCATGGTCCTCGGACCCAGGCCTCATGGGGAAACCAGATACTTCAGATGATTAAAATGGAAAACTAGGTACTGGACAGAACCAAGGCACTGCATGGTCCTCGGACCCAGGCCTCATGGGGAAACCAGATACTTCAGATGATTAAAATGGAAAACTAGGTACTGGACAGAACCAAGGCACTGCATGGTCCTCGGACCCAGGCCTCATGGGGAAACCAGATACTTCAGATGATTAAAATGGAAAACTAGGTACTGGACAGAACTAAGGCACTGCATGGTCCTCGGACCCAGGCCTCATGGGGAAACCAGATACTTCAGATGATTAAAATGGAAAACTAGGTACTGGACAGAACCAAGGCACTGCATGGTCCTCGGACCCAGGCCTCATGGGGAAACCAGATACTTCAGATGATTAAAATGGAAAACTAGGTACTGGACAGAACCAAGGCACTGCATGGTCCTCGGACCCAGGCCTCATGGGGAAACCAGATACTTCAGATGATAAAAATGGAAAACTAGGTCCTGGACAGAACCAAGGCACTGTATGGTCCTCGGACCCAGGCCTCATGGGGAAACCAGATACTTCAGATAGCTAAATGAGATCAAGAAACTCGATACTTCTAACAAGAAAAACACGTCATCATGAAAGCTAAACTATAAGCAAAACCAAGGCATCGCATGGTCCTCGGATCCAAACCCCAGAGAGAACCGAGCGTAAAATGAGAAAACCGAGCACAAAGTAAAGCTCAAACGCATTGCATGGTCAAAGACCTCAGGTCAGCGGGAAGGAAATCTCCCCGTAAAAAATAAACACTGAGGAAAAGCGAGGTCTTGTACGAATTTCAGACCTAAACCTCTATGGAAATCGGTCGTTATGAAGCCGCGCAAACGTTGATCAAAGCCAGGGCTCTCGCACGGGTCAGGAGCTAAAAACTGAGGCAAAGCCAATCCCCTTTTTAGGTGCCGAATAAACAAATCCTGTCAGAGACAAAAAATCGTGAGGAACTGAGTACTATAGTGCAAACAACCCAAGCCCAACCATCCTCGGGTGACACTCTGCGCAAAAAAGAAAACTGTGAAAAACGGCTACAAAAGCGATAGCACTGACGACAAAGTAGAGCCAACAGGCTGAGGAAAAACGCCAAGGAGGTCAAAATCCTCCTCCCCGCCCAAGGGGACGTGCAGCAGAATTTTGAGGGGCTATTGTGGGGCCCTATCGCGCTCACTACGCTGGCCCACTACATGCGGCCCAAGGCCCGCGCCGAGGACGGTGCTGAGACCGAGGACAATGGGAAAGAACCCAGAACGTCCCAAGGCCCACGCCGAGGATGACACATCCTCGGCACACCGACTTCACTAAAGGGAAAATATCTCATATCCTTCGAATATATCTCACCAATATTCTGACTACTTTAATGGTGAAGTGACCAGCAAACCCAGATACCTCGATCACTTCAACTAATAGAAAGCCTGCAAAAGCAGATGATGGGACAAACCCTTATACACAAAGTTCAGATAACCGACAAATGGACGGCTAAGATTAACTAAAACAATACTATATAACCAAGAGGATTCCCAGCATAAAAGGGGGGTCCTAAAGGAAAAGAAAAGGAGATCCTTGGCCGGAGCCGAGGACAAATATCCATCGCAAACACTTAGCCAAATTCCGAAGATTCCTAGGAAGTTCATGTCATCCATTATTTTGTTATAGACTTTACACCAGCCGTTGTTTACTTCGGTGAGGCCAAACCCTTAGACCCATCTCTCTACAAATTTTATTGTCAAGGGTCCATTATATTTTGAGTCCCTACAACTTAAATTATACTATAATAAAATTTATATATTGTATATATAAAAAAAAAGAATAACTATTTATTAAATGTGACCCTTCAATAAATTTGAATTATTGAGTGAAAGTTATAAATTAAAATTCTATAGTATTTCAAAAAAAAAAAAAAAAAGGCACGTCTATTGATCCAAGAAAAACTACATTTGTCACATAAATGGACGAAATAACAATTTTGAAAATAAACCAAATTTGATGGATCACCAAAATAAAATTTTCAAAATTGATAGACCATAATGAAAATACCCCACTCTCTAATTGGTTTCATTTTCAAATTTATTTTTTTCATGCCTGATATTTACCGAAGGGTCACATTAGTTTCAGGCAGGAACGAATCAAAATGAAAAATTTCAGACTCAAAAGAATAAAAATAAAAATAATCAGAATCTATCAAAAAAGAAAAAAAGTTACTCTTAAATCTTAATTTATAAAAATCTAATAAGAACAACCAATGACGTAGGCGTGAGGCCTGTGGCTTTTGGAAAGAGCAAGGAACCTGGAAGATGCTTCACAAAAAGCACTAGATTAACTGGGAATCGAATCTGAGACCTTAGATCGCAAGTAAAGTCGTTCAAAACTTCAAATCGAGGCCCCACACAACCAACCAGTACGGCAACCTCTCTCTTTACTCACAAAACAAACAAACAAAATATATGAAAAATGCTAGAAATAAAGACTTTTTATATAAAAAAAAAAAAATTATTAATGTAGCGAGTAGTTATTGGTAAATAAAAATGTAATTTTATTGGTGAGTTTAAAATGAAAACTAGTAAAAAGTTGACCACAATATCCATTTGTAAAAATGTTATAAAATAATTTATATATGTAGTATTACTCAAACATATATAGGCTAACGTATCCGAAATTTGTGCTACTACAATTCTAAAAAAAAATAAAAATTTGTGCTATTACCAATTAAGTTTAATGCATTTTAAAACTTACTAATTTGGTAATTAAATTTAACTTGGTTTCTAAAATAGTTGAAAAAAAAACATGTTTAGAAACTAAGTTGGCTTAAAGGATCAAATGGGTGGATTTTAAATTTTAAATTCCCTGGAACTTTTTTTTTATTTAATTTTTTTAATAGAGAATGAATTCTCTTGAACTTGGTTCCAAAACATAAAGAATGGTAAAAGGAATTTACCGAAATTAATGTAAACGTATATGAATTATATAGATGCTCGCGCAGAGACTTTCGTTGTTGGTCGGTCCATTGGTCTTCTCTCCCTCACTCACACACACTGATACATATACAAACTCGCGCTCTCTCTCTTTCTCTCACACACACACACAAACACAAACACAAACAAAAACACAAACAGAGATTACTGACAAAAAGTCTGAGTGAAAGAAAGAAAAACAACGATGATGGCAAGTGCTACCTAGACTTGTTGATTCTATATAACTCTAGTTTATGGTCATTCTTATTATCTTGTTTTGTCTCATTTCTCTTCTCTTCTACTTCACACCTTCGAGTCCACAGCAGCAGCAGCAGCAGCAGCACACAATGCCAGACGGCGGAGACGATCGTCCTACCGCCAGTACTACGGAGTTTGGTGCTACCCTCGCTACATCCTCTTTGGGTGTCTCTGACTCTGGGGTTCATGTTGATCATGATGATGGAGTGGAACCAGGTTCAGCAACTCATGTGACTGATAAAGATCCTAGAAAGATTGCCAGAAAGTACGTTCCTTTTCATCTTTATGCTTCGTTTCTCATCTGGGTTTTCATTTTTATTTTTGTCTGAAACTTCGTCTTGGAAAAGTTGGTTTTTACCAAAAAAAAGAAAAGTTGGTTTTTTTTTTTTGGATTACATTGGTTTTTGTGTGTGTGACTTTTTCTCTGTTTGGCTGCTAAGAAAGTTGAGGAAAATTTATGTAGAAAGGGTTCTATGCTTTTGAATTCTATATCGTTTTCGGAGGATTATAATGCTTGATTGACATGGGCTAAAATAGTGGTGCCACACTTAGTTCTTTGAGTTCTCAAACTTTCTGGGTACTCTCTGAAACATAAATTTTGTGTTCTTGCTCTACAATTTTTCATAGAAACTGGGCAAGTAACGAAATGCCGGGGTTTATGCTTTTCTTATGGTTTTGTTTTCAGAACACTTAAGGACAGCTTAAGCAAGCCAATTGTGTTTGGCTTTGCTGGTTTAAATTGTAATGCAAAATTTCTTTTTTCTTCAGAAGATAGGAGGAGCTTATTGTTGGTTATGTTGTTTTGTGATTATGTTTTCTGAAGGTACCAGTTAGAGCTATGCAAGAAAGCTTTGGAGGAGAATATAATTGTTTATTTGGGGACAGGTTGTGGGAAGACCCACATTGCGGTACTGCTTATACACGAGCTGGGTCACTTGATAAAGAAGCCCCAGAAGAACATATGTGTCTTTCTTGCTCCTACGGTGGCTCTGGTTCAGCAGGTAAGCTACTATCTATTTATGTTGGTTTTATAATTCAAAGTTCAGTTTTGGGTTGTATTGAAGTTTGAGATAATCTTTGTAGTTTATATGGCTAGTACATTGCACAATAATGTACTTGTTTGCTCCTTGGCTTGGTTTTTAGTGCTTATGTATGCAATTTCTCATTTCTAATCTAGAGTTTAGGAAGGGGCTTTTTGATTCTATGTGCATTCACCTTGGAAGGGAGTTTTGCATTTAATAAATAGAATCATTTTTGATAGGTAAAAAAAATTTATTGAGATGAGACTGCCTCGTGAAAATAGTCACGAAGTAGCCTACAAAATTACAATTGGAAAAATATTTACATATGGATCGACCTATGAAGAAATGAATAGAGTTACTATTTGTGAGACTTGATACAAAAGACCACTCATAAAGAGAACTAATGAAAGATACTTGCAATTGAATTGACGTGCACTCCACATCTTCAAAAGTAGGCTGATTTCTTTCCCTCCGTATAGTCCATGTCAAAGATAAGGGTGTAAGGTTCTAGATATCTGAATTAGATCCCCTACTCTGCCACCCACATAATCAATCAAAAATCTTCTTTGGTAATACCTACCAAACCCCAAACATCCTGAATATCAAACTCCATAACTCAAAGGCCACATTACAATAAATCACAAGGTGGTCCACGGTTTCCTTGCTACAATGGCACCTACAACACCAACTCACCATTGAGTAACTCCTCTTGATGAGTTTCTCACGGGTAAGAATGTTCTCCCAATTTGCCATCCACACAAAAAAAGAAACTATCCTATGAACATCGTTACACCTTACTGTGAACTCATGATTATACTGTGAACTCATTACTCCTTGATATATATTAACAAAATCAAAATAAGGCTAGACTACCAGAAAATACATAAGTGTCAATTGGTATCTCATTACCTTTGAGGACATATCGACCATATTTTACTAGTTCGTATAGTAGCACACAGGTGAACATTGCCAGCAAGGTTTCTCTTAGAATTTATACATAAAAACAAAGAGTTTTCAGCGATTAGGATATTTATGCATATTATGGTTTTGACTAAATTATCTATTCTTCATTAGTTATTTTGCCCACAAGCTATGAAATGTCCACATTGTTTCTTCTTCTCATACATTACATGCATGAATCAGGATAGGCAGTAGTCCCATTTAAAAACCAGTGAATTCCGTTAAGTGTTCAACCAACTTCATTAGCACTTTAGTAGGTAGTAGGGCTCAAATAAAGCATTAAGATCAACATTCTATTTATTTGAGCTAGATTGTACTTGACTATTAGCATCTGAGCAATAAGGATTGAGCATCCAATAGATATCTAATCATACCATTTCATTCCCCAATCATTGAGTCCATTAATTTTCACTATTTCTTGACATGTTTGGTTGAATGTTATAATAATGTACTTGTTTATTTGATTGTTATACCTGCTGTGTAGACTGTTCTTTTCTTGTAATTATCCATGTACAGAGGTTTTTTATTGCTAACTTTCCCTGTTTTATGGCTAAATTCAGTTGATGTACAAGGCATGGTCAAGTTTATTTAAAAGATCTTTTTTTATTTGCTAGTTGTATTTGGTAACTATTTATTATTATAATGTAAAGCATAAATGCAGTTGCTTCCATTCTGTTGTCACATGATTTTAATCGGTGCTTTTATTTTATTATTATTTTTTCTGTCTTAGCAAGCCAAGGTTATAGAAGACTCTATTGATTTCAAGGTTGGGGTCTATTGTGGGAGCACTAAGCAGTTGAAAAGCCATGAAGACTGGGATAAAGAAATTGAACAGTATGAGGTAGTTATACTAAACTGATCTAAAATTTATCACCCAAATTCATTCTGCACATGGATGTATTCATCCTTCTGATAATTGCGAAGTTATTGTTGCATATAAGGTTGTCCTCTCATAGATCAAGTGTTATGAGATCAACATATGACAAGAATTTTTCTTAATTCCCTTTTATTAAGTTCAACAATTGAAAATGGGAAGTTACTTATCCCATGGCTGCTTCATCATCCTTGAAATGTTTCTGTTTATGCCATTTGTTTTCTGCAGATTCTAGTTATGACGCCTCAAATACTTCTGCGTAACTTGTCTCATTGCTTTATCAAGATGGAGTTAATTGTACTTTTGATATTTGACGAGTGCCATCATGCTCAAGTCAAAAGCAGCCATGCTTATGCGCAAATCATGAAAGTAAGGGACTCTTGCTCACACTTACAGCTAACATGCCTCACAAGTTCCCACATGCTTCTTTCTGGTCAGTAGTTTGATATAATTTTTTTAACGCAAATTATCTTGATCATGTTCTAGGTCTTCTATAAAACTAATGTCGGAAAACTCCCCCGTATATTTGGCATGACTGCATCTCCAGTTGTGGGAAAAGGTAATTTGATGTTATGTTTTTGTTTGAAATTCGGAAATCGGACCCCAAAGAAATTATCTGAACATACCAGTTCTTTCATCATGATTTACAACTTGTTTGGTATATTATTTCTGATACTTAATGTTTGACTTGGAGGAGTCTAGACAAAATGAACCGGGAAAGAGTAGTAGTCAGTGGCGGAGCAACGTGTAAGGCCCAAAATTCTGAAATTTTTTTATAATATATACTAAAGATATATAAGTTTATGAAGTTTGGCCCCTCATAAAGAAGAGCCCCCTCCACACCAACCCCCCCCCCCCCCCTCTCCCAAAAAAAAAAAAAGGTCTAGCAAAATTTTCATTTTATGTTTTGGATCATTCTTGGTTTTAAGGAGTTATTGATTTTATTAAAATTCCCATTTGGCTACACACATTTTTCATTTAATAATTTTCTTTTATTTATTAAAATAAAAGCCAAATTGGAAATTTTAACATCTTTCTTACTTATCAAAAAAAAGAAGAAATTTTAACTTTACAGGTGATAGACTGATATTGCTATATTAGTTTGATTATTAGATACATGCTACAAAAATTTGTTGGTACTCTCCTTTTAGATGATAAAGCATTGGAGTTTTTAAGATTACTTACTGAAAAAAAAAAAAAAAAAAAGAAGATTTCTTGAACTAGTAATTTTGTTGTTTTTTGAACAAAATGTTGTAGTCTTTCCTTTGCTTCGTTATAGTAATTCTGATTTAAATGCTAAAGTGAATCATAAAAATAATTTTGATAAAGAGTAGCACTGACGTTATTTGGTGAGTCCCCCTAGTCTTGGACTTTATCTAGTTTTTTTTGGGAGCAATATATGAAAAAAATTAAACATTATAGTAGGTTGAACATGTGAGCTAGACTGCTGATAAAGTCTAGAGGGGATTGTGCCAGAAGCCTAAGATTGATTCTGCTGTAATCGGATTTGAAGTGGGTAGGGGGTGGGAGTGGGCTAGTGAGAGGATCCCCTTTTTGTGTAGCCTGTTTTATACCTTCTGGTGAAAAGAAGAAATAGGAAAAAAAATTGGGCTGTTAAAGTTTTTAAGAATTCTAATGAGGGATTTAGCCTTGCACTTGCAATGATCAAGGTATGTTATAATCTCGATTCTCTTGTAATATACCTTATTGGAGATCCTTGTGTTTCTGCCTAATGATAGTTCTTGAGACACTGTTCTGGTTATGTAGTTCATGTCTAGGTTGTCAATAACTCACCCCACTTCATTATACCTTAATCTCTGCATGTATGTGTTACTCTTTCAGGTGCTTCTGATCCAGCAAATTTACGAAAAAGCATCAATAGTCTTGAAAGTTTACTTAATGCAAAGGTGGGCTATAGAACTGTTGATTTGAGCTATGATATGGGTTGATATGATCCTTCACACTCCTTTCTACTATTGATGATGGTATAAATTAACATTTTTAACTAGATTACTTAAGACAACTTATAAAATTTCACAAGATTTGCTTGTGCCCCCTAGAGTCAGTACCTTACAAAGAGCTGTTTTACATGAGTATTCTTATCCTTTTAATAGACATAACCAACCAGTGTTCTTGGAGCTCCCTCTTCTTTTTTAATTAAATATAATTTTACTTGTATATAATATTAAAAAAATAAAAAAATGTTCCATGGTGGCATGTGGTGATCTTGATTTCCCTCACTTAAGTGCCTGTAACTCTTTTTTTTTTTTTGGGGGTGGGGAGGGGAAAGGGAAGGGGTGTGCGGTGAGGAGGGGGTTTGTATGCTACTTTATTTTCATTGATGCTCTCCATGGCCTTTGGTGCTGTTTGCCTGGATCAAGCAGTACTTGGTTTGGCCTAGGCATTCCAAAATCCAAACCACAATAAGGTTAATGGAATTCATAAGCCATCTTCATATGGGAGAACCTAAGAAGAGCTCACAAGGCTGTTCTTAGTTGTATTTATGTTTGACCCAAGTGTACTTGGTCTGCATGTGTATATATCTGACCTACAAATTGTCTCTGCCATTTATGCAGCAGAGAATAGGTATGATTTGTATCTTTAAACTACAGTTTGCACTTAGGTCTGATACTGCAACATTTGTTTGATTAAAGTTTTCACTTCATGTAGTTTTCCACGTTGTTTTGTAGGTTTATTCTGTTGTAGATAAGGAAGAATTGGATACTTTTGTGGCATCTCCTGTAGTTAAAGTATATGGTTATGGTCCCGTTGCAAATGGCACATCTAGCTACTATGTCACACACTGTAGTAAACTTGAGGAGATGAAACGCCAGGTATATTGTTGTGGCATTTATTTTGGTGGTAACTTTGTTTTCCTCCAACTAGGTTTCACTTGTTGCTATTTCTCTGTGATTTGAGCAGTGCATATCAACGCTTAAAAGGAATGATCACCAAAGTCTGCTGAATGCAAAAAAACTACTAAGCAGAATTCATGATAATATGATATTCTGTTTGGAAAATCTTGGCCTTTGGGGAGCATTACAAGTAAGCCATTGTAGCATCCAACCAATGTTTTTGGTTCTTCAAAATATTTTTCTTATTTGTTTTTCCTACCCCTTGGTTTTGTGCTGTTTTCCTTCAGAAATACTGACGTGTTTGTTGGTTTAAATTTGTCTAACTTTTTTCCATGTATCGCTTTTGTCAATGTTGCACAAACTTCTGTGGTTTTTATCTTCTGCTGATCTCAACTAATGTTGATGCAATCATCTCTAGAACATACTTATATCCAAACATCTCTGAACTTTTCTGGAAATACAACTGCATCTTAGAAGATTTCTTGAATGTGTGCTCATTATTGTGGAAAAAGAGGTTGGGTGGGTGTATGAGGGAGGTTAGATGTAGGTTTTATGGAGATAATTGATAGATAGAGAGGCGGGCGTGGCCTGTAACTGGAGTGGGTTTGGCTCCCTTATAATTTGTGTTTGAATTTTTGAATGTTTTTCTGTAGACCCATATGGACATGCGTGAATGACTCATAATGCAACTAAATATCACAAACTTTGAGAATAATAGAAGAGTGATGAAGCTGGCCTTTTCCCATCAAATACAGTGCAAAGTTTACTGGCTCTGATATTTTGAGCCATGGTGTTTCAACATGTTGTCATTATGGAGAAGTTCTGTTTGTTGGGTCATTCTCTTTTGCTGGCTGCCAAGTACGAATGTAATTATTATAATATTTTGTGATTCACTTTTGAGAGAACTGTTCTTGTGGAATTTATTAAAATTTTTATGTAGCAAAACTAAAACTAATTTGAAAGTTATAGCTTGCAATGCTACTTGGAAGCACTATTAATTAGATGAAGACTATAAGACATCTTGCTTATTACCGGATATTAGTGTCAATGACTGGTAAAAGTTCTGGGGACGGTGCAGGTGGAGTAATATGGTTGATAATGTGGGATTTTTTGTTAAGTTAAATGATTTTTCTTTTAATATTTTTGAAAAACCATATTTGTGTATTTTGGTGGATATCAAGTCAAATTCCGTTATATATTGTTATCATTATAAAGCTCTCACAAAGGGAGGCATCCATTCTTTTCCTTGGAGAAGCATTTGGAAGGTGAAAGTTCCTAGTAGAGGCTTTTTTTACATGGACTGCCACTATGGGAAAGATCCTTACTTTGGATAATTTGAGAAAGTAGAATATTTGTGTTGTCAATTGGTGTTGTTTGTGCAAGAATAGTTGGAAATCTGGGGTTCATCAGCTTATCCATTGCACCTATGCTTGAAGGTTATGGAATTTCATCTTATGTTTGTTTGGGGTTTCTTGGGTGATGCCAAAGCATGTGGTGGAGTTGTTGGGGCAATCCCACTGTGTCTCATGTGGACCTTGGAGAGAGTAAAGTCAACCCACCTTTGAGGCAGAGGAACACTCAATATTGGATTTGCAGTGTTTGCTTTTTGTATGATTGGATGGCTGTGATGAGTGTTCATTCCTTCTCTTCTCGTCTCTTGTAGAGTTTTTAGATTTATGTACTTTCCGTTGATTCTTGCCTTTCCTTTGTACACGAAGGATAGCATGGTTTTTATTTTATTTTTGTTCTTTTCAATAAAATTTTTAATTATTAAAAAAAAAAGGATGGTGGATATTAAGTTGCTTTTAGGAAGTGCCTTTGGCTGTCCTGACTTGCGTTTTATTTTTGTTTACTTTTTTGGGTGGGCTGGGGGGGGGGGGGGGGAGCGGGGAGCGGGGAGTGGAATGTGATGAAGTAGTGGAATCCTCGGCTCATTTTAATTATAATTAAGGATGAGAATCAGCTTTGCATGTTGTTAGACACCATTCATCTTGTCTATACCACATGAAACCTTTTCTCATATGATGTGATAGACTAACATGATATGTGCATTTAGTGTTGCCTTATCAGTTAGGAACCTTTCTGTTCAATAACTATAGTGTGCAAACTGCATATTCTTGGTGTTCAAGTGAAAGTAGAGGTGCTTCTCAATTCCAGTAGCCTTAATTATGTGTTCTTCAATTGGAGGTTGCTTGCATGCTTGTAATTTTCTATCTTGTTTTGCCCCTTTTCAAGGCTAGTCGCATTCTTTTGACTGGTGATCACTCTGAGCGGAACGAATTAATAGAGGTGGAAGAAAATTTCAGTGATGACTCTGTATGTAAAAGATATCTAGCTCAGGCTGCCGAAGTCTTTGATTCCGATTTAATGAAAGGTATTAGAATGTGTTTAGAAATATTTTGGTTGCAGCTAATAATATCTTCCTGGCAGTATCTCTATTCAAATGATCATAACTTAGTGTATCAACAAAGTTGTGTGCTTTAAATATTTGAAATAAGAAAACATTTAATCTATGATTACTATAATTATTTACTCTTATAGTTAATAAGTATTTATATTTTTATCTGTAGATGGCTTTGCATCTGATCTGTCGTGTGTTGAGATCTTAAAGGAGCCATATTTCTCAAGAAAGCTTTTATGCCTTATTGGAATTCTTTCATCCATCAGGTTGGTACTAAAAATCTGTGTGTGTGTGTAAGTGCTGATAAACTGTTTTTTGTGCCTTCTATGACAAATATGTCTTTTGACTATTTGACTATTAGTACTTATGAAAAAAGACTAATAGATTAGAATAGATGACTCGCTATAACAATCTCTTAAGGAATGGTTTTTTGTGTTTGTCACAGTTCACCTGTAGCACCTCTTACTCATTCCATGTACTCTTAAACTTCAAAATAAGGGAGTGACTCTTTTCATTCTCTCAATTAAAACTCCCAAACAAAGGAATATAAGAAATATTCCAAAATAATTCATTTCATTTCATTCCTTCCCCTCCTCCCAAATGGAGTATAAGTGGAGATGTGCTTCAAATAGTCTATTCAACTGAACTCAATTAAGCCTTAATCCAAACTAAATTGCAGCTGCTACATCGATCCCTTTCCAACTAATTGGGTTGTTTAGAGCACTCACATCAGCTCTTCTAAAATACAAAAAGTGCAAAATTCTACACATTTTACCTTAAAAATCTTATGATCACGTGAATTGGGAGGCTCTTCTTGATCTTTTGAAGAGAATGGGATTTGGGGAGAAGTGGTGTGGATGGATTCGCACTTGTATCTCCACTGTCCAGTTCTCTATTTTGATTAATGGGGCTCCAGCTGATTTTTTTAGGAGCACAAGGGGCCTGAGACAAGGGGATCCTTTATCTCCCATGCTGTTTTTGATTATGATGGAGGTTTTAAGTAGGATGTTGAAAAGAGTTGAAGGTGCCGGATTGATCAAGGGTTTCAAGGCTATCGGGAGACGGGGGGAAGGGGAATGTGTTTCGCATCTTTTGTTCGCGGATGATACTATCCTATTCTGTGATGCGGAAGTCGAGCAGATCCTCCATGTTCGGATGCTTCTCCTTTGTTTTCAGGCTGTGACAGGTCTGAAGGTTAATGTCTTGAAAAGCGAGATGGTTCCGATTGGGGAGGTTCATAATTTGCATGCTTTGGCTGATATTTTGGGTTGTAGGATTGGGTCCCTTCCTATGACCTATCTCGGTATGCCGTTGGGGGCTTCCCATAAGTCCCCCTCTATCTGGAATCCTATTTTGGAGAAAATTCAGCGAAAGTTGGCTGGGTGGAAGAAGCTGTATCTGTCTAAAGGCGGAAGACTTACGCTTCTTAAGAGCACTCTTGCTAGTCTTCCTACTTATTATTTATCTCTTTTTACCATCCCATCGCATGTGGCTAACAAAATTGAGAAGATGCAAAGGGACTTCTTGTGGGGGGATTCGAAGACTCATTTGGTGGGGTGGAAAAAGGTGTGTGCTCCTAAGGCGAATGGTGGATTGGGAGTTAGGAAAATAACTACTTTTAACCAAGCCTTATTAGGAAAATGGTTATGGCGGTTTGGGGTCGAGTTGAATCGTCTTTGGAGGAGGGTTGTAGCTTCGAAGTTTGGGGAAGAGTGGGGGGGCTGGTTTTCCAAGTTGGGTAGGGGTCCCCACGGGTGTGGCTTATGGAGAAGTATTCGAAAAGGTTGGGAGGTGTTTAGAAGGTTTATTCAGTTCGAGATAGGGGTGGGAGATAGAGTGAAATTTTGGACAGATCAGTGGTGTGGGGAGTTACCTTTCCATATTTCCTTCCCGACTGTGTATGGGATTGCTTTTAATAGAGAGGCATCAGTGGCTTCCTCTCTTGAAAGGTTGGGGACTGAGGCTCCGAGAAGTTGGAATGTTCGTTTACTCAGGGATCCAAATGATTGGGAGTCAGGTGAGGTGGAGGATTTTTTTCGTTTCTTGGGTTCTAATTTACCTAACTCTGAGCAAGGCGACCGTATGCGGTGGAAGTTGACTAAGAAGGGGGACTTTGACATCCGCTCTTTCTACAATAAGCTCCGTAGTCCCCCGCCTATTAACTTCCCTTGGAAAGGTATATGGAAGGTTAAGGCTCCTCCTCGCGTCTCTTTCTTCGTCTGGAATGCTGCTTGGGAGAAGATTCTTACAGGGGACAATTTGCGGGGTAGAGGCTTTGTTCTTGTTGACTGGTGCACTATGTGTCGTCGTAGCGGGGAGACGGTGAATCATTTGCTTCTCCATTGTGATAAAGCTCATCAGCTGTGGAGCTTGGTTTTTAGATCTTTTGGGATTTCTTGGGTTTTGCCAAGTTCGGTTACAGATATGCTTCTTGGTTGGAGGAATTGGTTGGGAAAGCACTTTTCTAGCATTTGGAATTTAGCCCCTCTATGCCTAATGTGGTGTATTTGGAGGGAGCGTAATAGGCGTACTTTTGAAGACATGGAAAAATCCGACGATCAGCTGCTAGCTTTCTTTTGTGGCTCTCTTTTTGATTGGTCTAGGGCTTGGGGACTCACCTCTAGTGATTCTCTCCCTTTGTTCCTTAGCTCTCTTCTTTGATCTTTGTTCTTTGTTGGTTGTTGTTTGTTTTGTGTTTTCTTGTTTGTTTCCCTCCCTGTAATCCTTTTCTGCCTTTTGTTATTTTCATAAGGTAGTTTCTTGAATATACATCTTTCTTAATTATCAAAAAAAAAAAAAAATCACCCGCATCAGCTCTTTTAAAATTGTGCAAATTTCCAAAAAGCTACAGTAACCATGTAAAGATACACGGTTACTGTTCACTTGTGCATTAATATTTAATTAATTTCTTTCTATTCCATTTTGTTACTTGCATCCTTCTTTTTATTTTCTTTCTTTATTTCTTCTCCTTACTCTACAATCCTTGCTCATCACCTGTTAGCCACCACCACCACTCCAATTGGTGGCTCTCCTTTGTTTCCTACCCATTTTCTTCTCTCTCAACTTAAAACCCATAATAGAGCAATTCATTTCCCTCTTTGGTGCTCTTCTATTTTTTGCTACCATGCCCACTAAGATTCAGAACTTTGCCAGAAGTGCGAGTGACTGGGTTTGCTCAAAAGTTTGCTCGGTGGTTTGCTGATTTTGGTGGATCGATTTTGCTGATTTATTGATTTTGGTGGTGGTTTGCTTAGTGGTATCTTGGCTTGACTTTGTTGTGATTTGGATGTGGGGGTTTTGGTGTAGGAAGAGAGGCTTTGATTTGTGTCTGTAGAGGTTTGCCGTGAGTTTAATTTGGGTTAAATTGTGTTTGTTTGGTGAGAAAACAAAGGAAAAAAAAGGACAGAAATAATAGTAAAAAAATAAAGGAAGAATTAATATTATATTAAAAGAAAGTGTAAAATAGATAATCTGATGTTGGTATTTTTGCAAAGTGGTTGTGTAAAATAGAGAAAGTAGGTTTTAAGGCCAAAATAGACGGAAATTTTTAAACAGTTGATGTGATTGCTCTTACATGCATCTATTTACTGCCATTATATCCTATCAGGGGTGATTCTTCTCTTCACCTTCTTGTTTGTCACATCCTTCTTCACTATCTACCTTGTAAATATGCAACAAATTTTTTCCTCCCATTTTTTAATTCACCTCTCTCTCTCTCTGTGCCGACACATTGATAATCAAACTGACTGAACTGGATGAGGAGCAATGTTAATCAGAGTTTGAAAAACCAAATAGACACCCTTATTTTGACTAAGAGTGTCCTTATCTAGCATTAAGGAAAAAGCAGTACCAAGAAACAATCAGGCCCCTTGAAGGAACCAAACACCCCAAACAAGAATTTCTTATCTGGGTCAAGCCATCCTTATCCAAGATAGTGAATAACCAACATCAATAACCAAACAAAGGCAAACAGGAGTATCCTTATCAAGATTAAGCTGTCATCATCTGGGATAGTAAATAACCAACACCACAAACAAAACAGGAGTCTTCCTTGTCAAGTTTGAATTGACAATGCTGTCGATACTCAGAAACTCCCAGTGACCACCACACCAGCACAAATAAAGGTCATTGATGGCCTGAAAAACACGATACGCTCCTAAGTATGTTGGAAACCACCATGCTTCTGTCAAAACGACCAGGAACTGAAAGGAAGAGCTTTTATAAAAACAGGGCTGATGGTCTTGCATTAGGGATTCGGTATATTTACAAAAGTGCCACAACCTATTTTTGTAGTTTCTGGAACTGTTTAAAAAAAATACTGCTTTGGAGTTTTCTAAAAATTGTTCTATATAGTGTTTTTTGAGTAGCTATTTTTTAAGAACTGAAAACAGAAAATACCCAACCAAATGCCTTGAACAAACTTGTTTTTTTTTTTTTTGTTTCTTATTTATTTATTTATTTTTTCAATTTTGAACAAGTGCAAACAATCATGCCCATACATGTATGTGTGTGTTTGTAGGAAATTATTCTGATAAAGCTTGTTTCCTTTTCTCAGGTTACAACCAAATAGGAAATGTATAATATTTGTTAATAGGGTTGTTACAGCGAGATCTTTGTCGTTAATATTACAGAAGCTTAAGATATTAGCATCTTGGAAGTGTGATTTTCTTGTGGGAGTCCACGCTGGATTAAAAAGTATGTCCCGGAAGACCATGAACATTATACTTGAGAGATTTCGATCGGGAGAGGTAATGCTTAATGTTTTAAAGATTCTATCATTGGTTTCTTTTCTTTGATGGCATCTAAAAAATAATCAAACTGTACTTAACTTTTCTTAATACATTCTAAGATGCATTAGACAATACATTTATCCCTTATATGTGCTCATAAGGGACAAACATGACACTGGGTGCACCAACGTCTGACATGACAACGGGGTCTTGGTATGAGATTTGTTTGACTTGCTTATTATCGGACATGTATCCATTAGAGATGCCAGACAAAGGAATAGTGCAGCTTATTGGAAATTACTATAAGCTGTTACAAGAACAATGTTGTCCATGTCTCTATGAAAATTGTTACTTTGTGTGGTATCAAGTAACAAACAAAGAGCAGAGTTTCAGACTAAACTGTTTGAGGATCTTTATTGTAGAAATTGTTATCTAGTGCGATCCATCACATAATTGTTTACATTATTAAGCAATTAACAGATGATATGGATAGGTTTAGGAGCTGTTCCTTAGGGTGCTTGTCTCTTATTAGAGAATTCTTCATTTTTCAGTAACACTTTTCAAATATTTCTCGAATTACTATGACCCAAAAACATTGCCACAAGAAAACCTTCCAATAATGACCAAATTCCCTTCTGATCGCATTGACATTAATCATTTTTATATCTTGACTGTAGGTCATTTATGCACCATTGAGTATTGCTAGAAAGGGAAAAAATTGTATTGTTCTAGAAAACCATAGGTGAGGTGTCCCTATTCTAGACTCTTCTAGAAGATACTTTTGGTGAGGTGTCCCTACAAGCTTCATTATCAGAATATTCTTTGTAATATTTTATAAATCTTCTTCTATATACGTGTGGAATGAATTAGGGGAGGGCTGTATATAGAAAACAGCTCCTCACTTCTCATATTCTCTTCTTATTTACATCTTCCTTTTCATTAACAAGTATATAATGGGTGGAAAATACCTGCTTATATAAAATAGCAATGCACTCAAATATTCCTTTCCTATCTAATAAGCATAAGATTGAAAAAGGCTTGGTGATGGTGATGATCATTGAGAGCCTTTTTTGCAATATATTGACTCTGTTATGAGTATCCAATCCAAAAGCTTAAGTCAGTTAGTGGTGAGGACTAACAAGACACACCAATAAGCAACATACCCAATGGGATTCCTTCACACCTTTTTTCTTGTCCGTGTCCTACAGAATTAATCTAAGACAAATGGGCTTGACGACCCAAATGAAACAAAGACCAATAGTCCTGACACTAGGAGCAACAACAAACAAACCAAGCTCTAATACAACATTAGAGCATCCAACCCAAAAGGCCTAAGCTGATGGGCAATGAAAAAATTACAATATTGTATCACTCACCCTCATGTGTGAGTCCACACTTATCGTAATAGCTTAAATGATGGTGAATCACTTAACCATTATTCTAGTACTCCTCACAAATGGCTAGACTCCCCCTCAATGAGTGGGGCCTAACTTGTGGAATTTTCAACTCTAAATGTGAGGAAGAGTGGAAACAAGGTTTGAATTTGGGACTGCCTGATTTGATCCTATAAAAAAACTTAAACTATCACTTACCTGACAAGTAATAAGCTCAAACTTCCCTCAATGAGTGGGTGCTCAACATGTGCAATTTTAACTTCATTGGGAAATATGGAGTGGAGACATGGTTCAAAAACAAGATTCCCTGCTTAAATCGTGTAAGCTGATGGAATGATGATTTTAATCAATTAACTATTACTCTAATAAACTCTCTAGAGATTGAGGCTAATCATTAATTTCTACTGGTGTTGCTTTGGCAGTTAAATCTATTAATTGCTACTAAAGTTGGTGAAGAAGGACTTGATATTCAGACATGTTGTCTTGTGATACGGTTTGATCTTCCAGAAACTGTTTCTAGCTTCATACAATCAAGAGGTCGTGCACGAATGCCTCAGTCTGAATATGTGTTCTTGGTGGACAGGTGTCTTTTTAAAGCATGCATTGTATGTAAGTCCATCCGTTGGTTCATTTTCTTTTTCTGAATAAGACTAACTACCATTTATGTTATTGTTTCAGGGGCAACCAGAAGGAGCTAGATGTGATAAAAGATTTTCAAAAAGATGAAGATCGAATGAACATGGAAATTGCTAATCGAACATCAAATGAAACCTTTATTGGTTCTGAAGAAAAAATTTATAAAGTTGATTCATCTGGTGCTTCTATCAGTTCTGGATATAGCATCTCATTACTCCATGAATATTGTTCAAAACTCCCCTGTGATGAGTATGCCCTTTTACTAATTATGATCATCGTTTCACTTGAAAATTATGAGTTTAATCACTTAAAAACTTTGTGAACTTCGTATAACTGATCATATCTATATTTTGAGATGTATTGAATGGTTTCTTTTCTTGGCAGGTTTTTTGACCCCAAGCCAGTATTCTTTTATTTTGATGACTTAGGAGGTACCGTCTGCCACATAAATTTACCTCCCAATGCTCCACTACTTGAAGTCGTTGGTACACCACAATCTTCACTTGAAGCAGCTAAAAAAGATGCCTGTCTGAAAGCAATTGAATTGTTACATAAAAAGGGTGCCTTGAATGACTATCTACTGGTTGGGCATGATGATGTAGATGTAGACGGCTTGGGGCTGGATTCTTCTGACTCAGATAGCTGTGAAGGTTGAAGCATTGAGCCAAAGCAATTTTGTTTATTAATGTTTCTTCTCTTCTTTTTGTCATTATGCCATATCAATTGTCTTTGATTTTGCATGTTGTCAGGTGAGGGTTCACGAGGTGAACTACATGAGATGCTAGTTCCTGCTGTGCTAAAAGAACCGTGGACTAACTTGGAGAATCCTGTCCATTTTTACTCTTACTACATAGAATTTATTCCTCATCCTGAGGATAGGGACTACAAAAAATTTGGTCTATTTGTCAAAGCAGCCCTGCCTGAAGAGGCCGAGAGAATGGAACTTGATCTTCATCTGGCTCGTGGTAGATCTGTGATGACCAAGTTTGTGCCATCGGGAGTTGCAAAATTTGATAAAGATGAGGTAGATGGTATTTGTTGGACAAAAGTTTATGATGGTAAACTAATTTTCTGACATTGTCCAATTTATATTTTTACAGATTGTGCTGGCACAGAATTTTCAAGAAATGTACCTCAAGGTCATCCTTGACCGATTAAAATTTGTTCCTGAATCTGTTTCCTTGGGAGAGAGGAATACTTGTGAATCGAGTTCATTGACCTTCTACCTGTTGCTTCCAGTAATTTTGCATGATAGTGATAAAAAATTTACTGTAGATTGGAAGATTATTAGAAGATGTTTATCATCCCCTGTTTTTAGGACCCCAGAAGACGCCATGGAAAAGGAAAATTTATCTTCGGGTAATAATTTGCTACTTGCCAATGGTTGCAGAAGCATAAGTGAGGTTAAGGATAGTTTAGTGTATGCTCCTTCATACAAACAGGTTTTTTTCTTCATAACTGGCATAGTTGATGGAAAGAACGGATACAGCCCTCATTCAGAAACTTCAAGCTATGCAGAGCACTTGTATGAGAAGTATGCAACTAGGCTTCTTTACACTTCGTTGACTATTTATACCATTTTGGATTGCTTTTGAAACACATTTTATGCCATGTTATGCCTAATTTCTGCTTATTGAAAGGGAATTTGTTAATATATAATGAACTTAAAAGCATAATAATAAATATCTAAGTTTTATATATGCATACAAAATATACTGTAACTTCTGTTGCTTCTCTTTTATTAATTTATTAAATCATTTTTTCTTAAATGTTGGAAGTCAGGTTTGGCGTTCAACTTAAATACCCTGAACAACCTCTTTTACACGCAAAACCACTTTTTTGCTTGCGTAACTTGCTACATAACCGAAAGCCAGAAGATTCAGGTAATTATTTTATTTGGTTTGTCATAGTTCTCTTTTTGTTGGGCTTAATTGCATTAAGTGATTCCTGCTTGTGTTGCAATTCTGTTAATTTCGGAGTGTGTTGCATCTCAACCATTTTTTTTCTTGTATGTTTTGTCGGGCTTCATCCTCTGTATACCCCCCTCCCCCTCACTTGCACACAAACACACACACACACGTATTTAAATTCAGTGTATAATTACGCTTTTGCTGCAAAGATTTGGTGTTTGTTGAGCTGAATACTTTCATGGTCCTAATGATATTTCCATTTAGTACTAAAAGCAATAAGAACCCTGGAACTTCTATGCGACTAAAACCATTTTTCACAGTGGTAACTAAATGCGAACCTGGTGGGTCTTGAAACCCATGATCTCACCCTTCACCTGTTCTTACAGGGGAGGTGGTGCCAGATAGATTTCATTGTTGGCTAACACAATTAAAAGAAACAATCCACTGTATTTAAGTTGTTGCATTGTTCTTAATCCATATTCAATTGGAGAACTATTTTGAGCTCAGTGTGGTTTATCTACTTGGTGGAAATAAAATGGCAATGTTGACATAGATAACTTAAATTTTTGGTATGGTATTTTAGCAGGAGATTTTGTGGTTGAACCCCAAGACAAGCTCCTAGCTGGTTTGAAAAATTCTGTGTGTTAGGCTCATGCATGGGAGCTTATACATGAGGGATTCTTGAAGTAGATGAAATCATTGTATGCTGATAGCTATAAGTTTTTGAGACAACTTGTAATTTATTAGGTAGGGTGTGACTTACTTTCATTGCTAGACAACAACTAGAATCTACAAAAGATAAAACTCTTTAAGATTAGTGTTAGCTTTTGTAGTAGATGGTTTAGGGTCAGGGGATTTTAGAATAAAACATCAGGAATAGTAATTGGAGTTTGAGAAAGACAGGATAATATGAAAGAAAGAGAAATATAATATTTGGAAGCAGAAGATTCCTTTTCGTGTAGCTTTCTTTGTTTGGACTGCTGCTTTAGAGAAATGCTTGATGATTGACAATTTATGAAAAAGGAAGGTTTGGATATTGGATTGGTGCTACATGTGCAAGTGTAATGGTGAATCGATTAACCATCTCTTTCTTCATTGTCTGGTTGCTATGGATATGTAGTCTATGGTTTTGGGTTTATTTGGAGTAAGCTGGGTTATGCCGCAATCCGTTTTAGGGCTACTAGCTTGTTGGCAAGGCAGGTTTGGTCGTCATCGAAATGGTCATATATGGTTAATTGTTCCCCATTACTTAATGTGGTGTCTTTGGAGGGAGAGAAATAGTAGGTGATTTGAAGATAATGAGAGATCTATACCAGACCTCAAGTTATTTTTCTTTAAAACTTTATTGGATTGGTTGGTTGCTATGCTAAACCAATCATTCTCTTGTTTTCTTGATTTCCTCGATTCTTGTAATTTTTGTAGTTGGTTGTTGACTCCTTGTACACTTCCTATGTACTAGGGTGTTCCTTTTTTGATATCAATAAAACTTATTACTTATAAAAAAAAAAAGAGAAATATAATATTGAATCCTAGATTTAGAATTAAAGCATAAATAATCTTCCATTCCTCAATTTGTTCACTGCTTTAGTGGTATACGAGATACATGTGCTGCGGTAAGTTGAATTAAAGGTAAACAGAACAAATAAGAGGGCGAGCGAATATAAGTAATATCTTAATGGATGCTCCAAATTTGAGACTAAGGCTTGGTTGTTGTTTTTGTTGGATCTTAATGGATGCTCCAAAGTTACTGGGGTACATTTTAACCTGATAGGCCACTGAGCAGTTTTGGTTCCTGGAGTTTCAAATGAAAGTTATTTGTCTCTCCGTCCACTTCTGATGGTTTCCTTACCTATGTGTCCAATAAAGCAATGACCTGACAACTTTTTTTAATTAAAAATTACAAACCAGCTTGGGTCTAATGGAGCAACCTGTTTCTATCTGGGTCTTTCCCCAATTCAAACCCAATAACCATTTTGAAAAGATAGAGAAATAAGTTTGAGCCCTAAGTCCCACGCGATGCTGTCCTCCCCCCATGTGATGGCATCGTCCTCCCTCCGGCACTCTTGTGGCTGTGCTCGCCCTTTGGTCCTTCGGGTCAGCTTCCATTTGCTTGCTGTGAAAACAATGGGGGAAAAAAAAAAGGAACAAAATCGTGAATCTTATACCCAATTCAGCCTAATACGCTTCCTTGACTTAAGCAGAACTGCAGAAATGGTAAAAAACAGTACCCAAAATTATTTTTTTTCCCAATTTTTGGATTAACATAAACCAAAAAATGCATGACTAAAACAATTCTTCATGGGTTTATTTAATTTTCATTAGGTTTCTCAACAAACCTACACTTTGGTTGAAATCATTAAAAGATTAAATATTTGTAATAATTTGATAGTTACAATGGGGGAGGGGGGATTTGAACCCTGGATGTTTTCATTGGAAACTCCAGGAGGTGCCAACCAGTTAAGTTACAAGGCAAAGATAAAATGTTTATTAAAAAAAAAGTGGATATTGGGTACTTTAACAAATTTGACCTTGGTGGCCTTCTTAGGGAGCAAGGTTCTGGCATTGGTCTTGGATGGAGGGATGACTTTCTCAACTAAAATGTGATTCTGCAGTGGCAGTAAATGCTTTGCCATCTAAGAAACTAACAAATACAGAGTAGCACAGAGAGGCCAAAGTTTTGATAAGTCTACGGAGGGGAGAGGATGGTGTCACGTGGGGGTTAGAGCTCAAAAACTCCCTCTCTCTCTTTGTCTCTCTCTCATTTCAATTAGATTACTGGGTTTGAATGGGGGAAAGAGAAAGAGACCCAGATAGAAACAGGTTGCTTTGTTAGACCCAAGCTTTTGTGTAATTTGTTAATAGTAAAAAAGTTGTGACGTCATTGCTCCATTAGACACATAGACAAGGGAACTAATGGAAGTTGACAGAGGGAATAGTGCTCATTTTTGAAACTTTTTGGGACTAAGAGCATCACCATCAGGTGTGCCAAATGCCAAATATAATGCCAAGCATTTGGCACACCAAACACCAAACGCCAAAAAACCTCTCACATGAGGTGTTCTAAATGCTAAACGTTTTAGCATGGATAAACAGTACAATTCTAAATATACAACTGTATGGATAGAAATGCTAAAATTTTTTAATATTTGTTTATTCTACTTTTCTCTCTCTTCTCTCACTTGTGACCCATCTGATTCACTCTCTCAACCTCTCTTCCTCTCCACCCATCCTCCCAATCGGACATTGACGAGATCAAGAACCTAATCCACACCAGCGTCCAATCAAGCTCCGCCACCATCCTCCTTCCTTGTCCCCTAAAGTCCGCCTCGTGCTTCCAATCTCATCCACTCATTCACTTTCAGCCTCTCTTCTCACTCTCACCTCCGATCTCACCTCCAATCTCACCGCCAATCTCTCCTCTGAACTTGCCGCCGATTACTCCTCTGGTCTCACCAGCACCGCCGCTGATCTCAGTCTCAATAGTGCCACTAGTCTCACTAAACGACTCTCGCCAAGCCGCCATCCTCACCCAGTTGCTGTTAATCGTCGAATCTCCTCTCCCTAAGCCGCCACCGATTCGCCCAACCTCCTTTCCTCAAGATCTCAATCGTGGTGTTTTTTTTTTTTTTTTTTTTTTTTTTTTTTTTTTGTGTGTGTGCAGGGGCTGGTATTGGTTGTGGTGTTGTAGTGGGCTAATATTTGGTTGTGGTGTTTGTTTGAGTTGTTTTTTTTTTTGTTGTAGCAGTGGTTGATATTGGTGGTTGGTGGTTGATTTTGTTGGGGTGTGGTTGGTTGTGGGCTGTGGTGGGGTGATCTGTGGGTGGTGGGGATTTTGTATATATATATATATATATGAGTTTTTTTAGATTATTTTAATGTGTTGAAGGGAAGAATAGAATATCTGATGTATGGTATATTGTAAAGTGGTGTGTTAAAATAGAAAAAGTAGGTTTTTATGTGTGAAAATGGCATTTGGGATACAACACCTGCTGAAAATGCTCTAATAGTGCTAATTTAAAATTTCAGGGACCAAAAGTGCTTTGCTGTTAAACTTTAGGGTCCAAAACTATATTTCGGCCCCCTCCCATATTGAAATGGTTAATGTGAAAGAGAGAGGTTGAGTGACAAGTTATTTTATTAAAAAAAATTGAGAGTTTAGAAATGAACATGATGTTGATATAAAATAAAATATGTGTGGGCATAGGTGCTTTTGTTGTACCTCGATCTCCCTTGGAGCCGTTACTGCTTTATCTTGTTTTTGTTTTCTTTAAATAAGAATAATCTTCTTTTTTGACAATGCTCATCGCAGTCTCTTATAGCTCTCCATCTCTCTCTCTCTCTTCAATTATTGTTCATAAGCATTAAATGTCAAAAACAGAATCACGTGAACTGGAGGAGTACTTTACTGATTTGCCTCCCGAGCTTTGTCAGTTGAAGATAATAGGCTTTTCTAAAGATATTGGTAGTTCAATATCTTTATTACCATCAATCATGCATCGTCTGGAAAACTTGCTTGTGGCCATTGAACTGAAGAAGACATTGTCTGCTGCATTCCCAGAAGGAGCTGAAATTACTTGTGATAGAGTAAGGCTTTCTCATGTATAGTATTAACATAATTGGCATTGATGAGAAATGCTAACTTAACTTTATTGTTGCATGACTTTAATTGCACATGATCAATATTTTTGTGGACCTCAATTGCTATTAAAGTTAAGAATTTTTTATTAGGTCCTAGAAGCACTCACCACTGAGAAGTGCCAGGAGCGCTTTTCCCTTGAAAGGCTTGAAGTACTAGGTGATGCTTTTCTCAAGTTTGCAGTTGGACGGCACCTATTTCTTTTGCATGATACCCTTGATGAAGGAGAACTTACAAGGAGACGTTCTAATGTTGTAAACAACTCCAATTTGTACAAACTAGCAACTAGAAGCAAGTTACAGGTATTATTGAATTTTAGGATGTGATTCTCATCTACTTATTATAAAAAAAGGATATGCTTTTTACTTCCCAAATATGAACTTGTCTGTCATTCTATCTTGATTTTCTTTTCATTTGCTTTTGAATTAGTTAACTGAGAAAATTCAACCAATCATCCTAGTGATGAAGTGCAAAATTTAAGTGTTCCTTTCCAACATGTTTTGAAGGTGATAAACATGGCACCTTCAAAAACTGAAAAACTAATGTGATTGTTGATGGTCAAATGGAAGTAAAAACAACCTACACAATTAAATGTTGTCTGATATGGCATGTAATGACCTGAGGAAAGCGATTGCCACATTTGTTCTTATACCCCCAAAGGACTAGTCATGCTACACTAGGGGCTCCTTGTAATCATTTATAAATCCAAGATCCACCTAGTAAACACTCGATGTGGAACTCAACACACACTCAAACAATCCAATCAAATCCAATCCTATCCACACAATTTGGGGTATCACATGGCACTTCTTTCCTTTCTGTAAATGCAGTGCTCTCTCTCGCAAACACTCAACTTGTCTGATATTTTAGAAAGTTTTTTGGTTTATATTATTCCCACTAGCCAATGCTTCCTGTCAGGTACTGCTGAATGGATAAATTTCAGTTAGGAAAATTAGTACCTTCTACGTTACTGATATTTTCTTTTAATTGGTTTTAATATCTAAGTGTACAGTATTTACTCTCTTATTTCAGGTTTACATACGTGATCAGTCATTTGATCCCTTGCATTTCTATGCTTTCGGTCGCCCTTGCCCAATAATTTGTAACAAGCAAAATGAAGGTACTACTCATTCCTGGTCAAATAATCTAGTGGATCGTACAAGTTTTAATGAAGTCAGGTGCAGTAAAGGTCACCACTGGTTACATAAGAAAACAATTGCCGATGTGGTTGAAGCTCTTGTTGGAGCGTTCATAGTTGACAGTGGCTTCAAAGCTGCAGCAGGCTTTCTTCGATGGATTGGCATACAAGTGGACTTTGAAGCCTCACAAGTTTCAAAAGTCTGCAATGCAAGCACTAGCTACCTGCCACTTAGAGCTTGTATGGACATTGGTGCCCTTGAAAAATTGTTAGGGCATCAGTTTCTCCACAGAGGTCTGCTTCTACAGGCATTTGTACATCCTTCTTACAACCAGCATGGAGGAGGCTGCTATCAGGTATGCACTGCTTGTTTTCTACTTCTGTTGTTAAGCAATAGGCATTCCTCTTTGCTTAATGATTTGATGGTTTTGACCAGAGATTGGAGTTTCTTGGAGATGCTGTGTTGGATTACTTAATCACATCATATCTGTATTCAGTTTATCCAAAGTTGAAGCCTGGTCAATTGACAGATTTGAGATCGGTATCTGTGAACAACAAGGCCTTTGCAAATGTTGCAGTAGATAGATCCTTCCACCAATTTCTCATCTCTGATTCCAGTGGCCTTACTGAGGCCATCAAAATTTATGTGGACTCTGTTAAAACTCCTGCACCAGAAGGAAGTCCTCATGAGGGGCCAAAATGTCCTAAGGTAAACGTTGAAACTCTTGTTTTTATTTTATTTTTGGGGTGGGGGTGTCCCTAGTGGGTTTTACATGGTAATATCTTGAAAAATATTTCTAGTTCCTAGGATATCAATGTTGCTACAATTATCAAATTAAAAAGAAATGAAATATTTTTTTTGATAAGTAAGAAAAAATAAAAAAGAAATGAAATATTGTAAACATTATATGTAAATCAATGTTCCGTCTAATTTCTAATGATTGAAAAGAAAAGTAAGAATATAAATTGATGCGGGATGATAAACTCTAGGAGGGGGATTTTGTTTGCGAAACAAAAGAACAAAACGGAGGCATAGGACCTAGAAATTAGTACCTAGGATTTGCTTGAAGTCAGCATCAAACAAATAAAACAGAAAAATAGATGGAACCTTGGTATCAGCTCCTAGAGTTGCTTGGAGTCAACAACATGCGTGATATGAACCTAAGAATCAGCACCAAGCACTGGAATAAAACTCCCAACACAAATGTTATAAATCCATAATCAACTGCTTACAATATTTGCATTTGGGGGCCCTTAAATAGGACTCCCAAATTACGTCATAGAAGCAAAGGAAATAAATTTCTAACCTAAAAGGTGTTAGGAAAGGAAATAACTTCTAATCTATTATATTAAATGGGAAACTAAAAGAGAATTAAATCTTTAAAAATCTCAGCATCCATCAGCATCAATCATGATCAATTAGGTCCTACAAAATCAATGATCATTAATAGAGCAGTTTTGGTGTCTACACCGTAAACATTACACGTGAAGTTTCTAACGATTCACTTATTGCCTCAGGCTTTGGGTGACTTGGTAGAGTCTTGTGTGGGTGCCATTCTTCTTGATACAGGGTTTAACTTGGACCTTGTGTGGAAGATAATGCTTTCCTTTTTGGATCCAATAATGAGGTTCTCCAGTTTTCAGCTTAGTCCTATTAGAGAACTGCAAGAACTTTGCCAATCTTATAATTGGGACCTACGACCTTCTTCATCAAAGAAGGGTAGAATATTTTCAGTTAAAGTACAGGTGAACGGAGAAGATGTTTGTGAAACTGCTTCTGCAACCAACCTGAGCAAGAAAGATGCTATTAGAGTTGCTTCACAAATAATATTTGCAAAGTTGAAGGTAAATCCTTTATGCTTACTTTATGCCTTTTCTCTCCTCTTGTCTCAAGTTTCTTAAATTATCTTTTTTCCATTTTTTACTTGACTTCAACTCTGTAAGAAGTGAATATCAGTTGTAATCTAAGTAGGGACTACAACTCTACATCAGGTAAACTAAATATCATTATTTGGCTTATCTGCTCTCTCTCATCAAGAATTGCCAACGTGCTACAGCGGAATAATAGAGAGCAGATGATTTTAGAGAAGACAATCTCCACACTCACAAATAGAGAGAGCAGATAATTTTTTGCTTATCAAAAAATTATCTGCTCTCTGTGTGGAGATTGTCTTCTCGAAAAGTTAATATATCAGGTGAACGCTGATCTGTTTTCTTCCCATTATGTTTTTTTATGCATTAAAGCTGGAACTTTTCAGGCCTTTTAACCATATATTTGTTATATAGATTCATGTAATCCACTTGGCTTTGGTAGTGTCATCATTTGGATGCTGAAATAGCTTAGTTTATTAACCAATTAATTTGTATCTGGGGTATGAAGAGGTAGTAAGGGGCTTATTGCTGTTTAAAAATCTCTTTCTCAAGAAATTCTTTCTCTAATAATGGGGTTATTAAAAGTAAAGTCAGGATCTTGCCTTTTTCTCATTTAGCACAAATGACCCTTGATGTTCTGGAATGGCTTCTTTTTCATTTCATTTTTTTTTTTCAATTTTGGGTCCCCTTTGTCTTTTCAGATTGTCTTGTTTTATTTATACTTTTGAATTGATAAAGTGGCAGTATAAAGTATCAATTTTTTTTATTTGTCCAGGAACTACGTATATATTGCTCAGGAAACAGGCACGCATACTTTATTGTTGTGTATTTATCATTTACTTGCTTTGTTAGGCGTATTCTAACTAACTCAAAAAGAGTTTTTACACTTAAACTCCCTGTCCCCCTAAAGAAACCCTCCTTGCCCTTCTACCTCATCACTCTTTCTTTTATGATACTTCATTTTCTGAAGCTCTTTGACTGTGGATGTGGATTTGCAATTGCAGGCTCAAGGCTACAAACCCAAGTCATCTTTGGAGGAAGTTTTGAAGTCAAGCTGCAAGATGGAAGCCAAACTAATTGGATATGATGAAACGCCTATAGATGTAACTACTCCTGTTGCCATTGGATTTGAAAAATTAATGGTACAACCACCTTTTGGCAGTGATTTTGAGCCCCAAATCCATCCCCTCAATGGAACATCGAATAATAGTCCCACCTGCATAATACCTCTTAGTAAACAGCCATTTAGAGACTTAAGAGGACAGCCTTGCACGACAGCTGAAAATCATGGCTGTGACCCCGACTCGCAGGCCACAGGTACTGCTTATGGTTATGTAGTTGCAGGATATTAAGTATGGAGCAACTGTTTCATTCTCTTTCTCTAACACTAAATTATCTTCCAGGTGGGTCACACCAAGCAACAGCAAAATCAAGGTTGTATGAAATCTGCGCTGCTAACTGTTGGAAACTCCCATCATTTGAATGTTGCAAAGAGGAAGGACCAAGCCACTTAAAGTTGTAAGTCCCTTTTTTTTTTTTTTTGGAAGACGGGGAGGGTAGTTGGTAAGTCTAATGTTGTGGACTTAAAAGTTGAGAATCCAAGATACTATAGACCTTTCTGTTTTAGAAAAAAGAATTTCGTTGAGGACCTAGGATACAAATTTGCAGAGTGTGAGAGTAGTGATTTTGAAATTATCACATGGTCAAGAGCATCACGAGAGTGTCCATGTTTTTTTTATTACAATTTTGTGTATGAGTTATTTACATAATAATTGCGTTATAATCAAAATAAATATATTTAACTGTCATACTTCACCAAAAGAAATGGAAGCCCAATGGTAATAAGTTCAAATTTTCAAATGCTTAGCATCCACTTGTGTTTTAATGCTAGAAAACAGAGCAAGGAATCCCTGATTGCACTCACTTTTTGACTTGTTCAAATCCGCAAATTTGATTTAAAAAATTGCTCCCAAAGCAGGAACCCATGAATTGTACCCCAAACTCTGGGCTTAAATCTCATTTCGTAAACTGAAATGAAAGTTGTATTAAGTTCAATTTTCTTGAAATTTAATTGACATGAATACTACATTTGTTCTAATAGAAAATGATAAGAAAATGGAACTTGGCTCAATTTTTTTGAATATTGTGTTATTATGCTATATCTCTGAAGAATTTGCATAATTCTGGATGTTCTGGCTTATTTTTCCTGCCCATTGTTTGGAAGGTTGCCACCTAATATGATAATAAATAGAAAAGCCACTTCCTGTCATTATGAAGTGTGGAATTCTTATAAACAAATTTCCACACTATAGGGTTGGTTTCCCCATACATGAAGGCATGGTAATGCAACTACATGTTTCAACATTGTGATTAAAATTTTGTCCGCAACATATGCATATAAGATCTTATTTGATTAAGTTGTTTGGCTTCCAACTCAATTTTTGAAGTGAGTTACATTGTAATTGATGCCTGAGAAAGCAGTTTCTACCAGTGTTATCATCAAAAGTTAATGTTGGTTATTTTAGTGTTCAAAAGAATTTCTTTCCTTTTTTTTTTTGGTCTCTTTATGAAAAAAAATTTCCAAATTGCAGTTTATTTCTTTGCATGGGAAATACTTATTTTGTAATTCATATATCGGTCATGTACCCCATCAAACTGGCTAAAATAATCTTTCTACAAAATCTTGTGATGCTTCCCAATTAATTTTACTTGAGATCTCTCTCTCAAACAGGCCTTAAGTATTTTAACTATTTTTGGGTAGATGATGGGATCTATGTGTATTGCCATAGCTGTTTCTGTTTTCTAGGTAGTGTTGTATTCTGTCAATGCTAATTTTAATCAACAATGGACAGAGCTTATGAGCAATGAAAGGTCACATGAAATCATTTCAGGAACCATTTTATTTTCTGTGAAATTCGCTTCCTTTTTCAAGTGAAGAACGTATCAACTGAACTCCATATCGATTTGCTTGCTTCTTAAATGCTTAATTTAACTATTTTGCAGATTCACTTTTAAGGTTGTTGTGAAGATAGAAGACCCGGAAGATGTGATTTTGGAGTGCTTTGGAGCACCGCGGTTGAAAAAGAAAGATGCAAAGGAGCATGCAGCAGAAGGGGCCCTTTGGCACTTAAAGAATGAAGGATACTTGCCTTAGAGCAATTGACAGTCGGAATTTTTGCTGAAGAGATTAGAGGAAACATTAAACCTATTGATCAGGTTTTTGTAATTGTTGAAGATCTCAATGCAGGAAGCCTTTGACTGAACATAACCACTTAAAGATGCAATATCTAATTATATGTAAAACTCTAGAAGATAGTTGTAAATAGTGGTTACTATAGAGCTACATCAACATATATAGAAGTAAATAAAGAACCATTGTAGTGTAAATAACCCAGTTACCTTGGTCTGTTTGTTTGTTTGTTTTTTGTTTTTTTTTTTTTTTGAATCTCAGGTTCAGAATATAACTCAATTTCGCCAAGGTTAAGTTCTGTGCAGTTTAGTGGTATGTAGCAAACGTAGAACTCAAGTGCCACGTTCCGTTGAAATGCATGAAACTTGAATTTGGCAAAATCAATTTCACGTAGGAACTTGATTTTTACAAAATCTAGTTTCAAAAAGAGGCTATACAACTAAATAATTTGCGATAGAGGCTTTGTAACAAAATAATTTTCAAAAATAATTTTTAAAAACTGAACATTTAGTGCCCGCGCAAAAAAAAAAAAAAAAAAAAAAAAAAAAAAAAAAAAAACCTTGTCTCCTATTATGCACCTACAATAAACTTAAAATACCAACTTTACACCGAAAAAAAAAACTCTATCTATTCAAAGTAATGAACCTGCTTTTCATTCAAGAATCAGCATACAAGCAAAAGTAGGAACACATACTTCACATCTATTGAAGAAAACCTCAAACAATTCCACTCAACGTCAGCAAAAATTAAAATCCAAATCAAAAGATGTAGATTTTTATGAGGCCTAAATCCTGATAGGTTTAGAGCACTGAATTTATGTTTCTGTTGTTGTTGTTGAGCAAACACCGAATTTAAGTTTAAGTCCTATGAAAACATTTTTTTTAACCCCCACAGATATGGGGGATAAAAAAAAGAAAAAAAAAAAAAGGAAAATGCTAGGATTACACTTTTTGGCAGTTTTGCCACGGCTTGCTCATGTGGCAAATTGTGAGCGATGGTCCATGTGGGTCCACAACTTTACCACTTACGACATATCATGAGTAAGTTGTGGTAAAAATTATGATTTTAGTATTACTTGAAAAAATTAAATATAAAAAAAAAAAAAACCCAATGCAGTGCCAACTATGCTCTGATATAGAGAAAGGATACTCTACCGAGACAATAGAAAAAACAAATGAGTGACTTTTGTAAAATATTTTGCACTTACTTTAAGCGTAAAATATTTTACAATTGGTTGGCCTGATTTTAGACTTTGACTAGAAAATATTTTACTATTAACCATATTTTACATCAAAACATACATAGTAAAATGTGTATAACATTTTCTTGAAAATATTTTACTTAAAAACAAATAGAGCAACGTGTGTTCTTTAAACTATCAATAAATCTAGGGAAACAAAATTTCTCATGAATTTTGACACAATTGCTAATATAGCATGATGTGATTTATACATATTAGAAGTATTTTCAATGTACCAATGTGAAAATAATGTTACTCTAATTAAAATTTATGTTAAATTAATTTTTTTACATTTTTTTTTTTTGTTAACCATGTCTATGTCCCACTATTATTCACATACAAATTATTCTAAAATATCAATTTTACCTTTTAGGTCAAATATGTACCTAACAAACAAACAAAAATCAACCAAGAGATATGTAGTTCAAATTAACACACTTCTTAATATTTCTAGCCTAGACTTCTAAAATTCAAATCCCATAACTATCATACAAGTTACAACCAAAAAAAAAAAAAAACAGAAAAGAGACACCATATTTATAAAAAATGAAAAAAAAAAAAAAAAAAAAAAAACTCAAACTCAAACTTTTTTTTTTCTTATTTATTTAAAAGGCTCCAGTGAGTCCACCACGTGCCAAGTCAGCATCCCTCCCTTTCCCGCCAAATATTTCCCGCCAAAAAGAAAGCCCACAACTACACTACGAGACCCTCCTCTCACAAAACTCGACTTTGCCCCTTTTCCCTCCAAAACTCCAAACACACACCCTCACAGTCACAGTCACTCTCCCCATTTTCTTCCTAGAGAGAGAGAGAGAGAGAGATGTCTGGTTGGGACGAGGGAGGCGTGTACTACAGCGACCAAGCTCACTCATGGCGCGACGGCCGAGGCGGCACCGACGACCCGGAGGCCGCCGCCAGCCGCCACTCCGTCCTCCAGAAGCTGAAGGAGTTCATCCGTGGCTTCGAGACCGACAAAAACGTGTTCCCCTACAGAGAGAGCCTGGTCCACAACCCTAAGTCCCTCCTCGTCGACATGGAGGACCTCGACTCCTTCGATCCCGACCTTCCCTCTAAGCTTCGATCCGCCCCCGCCGATTACTTGCCCCTCGTAAACCGCCTCTCACTCTGTTTACTTCCGTTTCCGAATTTGTGGAAATTGTGTTTTTTGATGTTTTTAGTTTTTTTTTTTTTTCGCAGTTCGAGACGGCGGCCGCGGAGGTTTTGGTGAGTTTGAGGTCGAAAGTGGCCGGGGAGACCGGAGAAATGGAGGATCCGGTGACCGGAGATGTCCAGGTTTTGCTTACGTCGAGGGAGGATTCGGTGTCGATGCGATTCCTTGGGGTTAGTGGTTTTTTTTGTTTTTTTGTTTGGTTGTTTAGAAAATTGATGCAATTAGATGGGAAATGAAATGGATGTTTGGGTTTAATGTTGTGTGGTTGAGTTTTTATTCTATTTTAATGTGAGTATATGAGTCAAATTTCTGATTTTTCATCTACCTTCGGTACATTACCAAATGGGGCATTAGGGTTTGTATGTTTGTTTGTTTTTCTGATTTTGGGGTCCTCTTGTTGTTGTTATTGTTGTTGGATAGGCTCAATATATATCGAAACTTGTGAAAATAGCTGGGATTACTATAGCTGCTTCTAGGACTAAAGCAAAGGCGACTTATGTGACTCTTATCTGTAAGAACTGTAAAAATACAAGGCAAGTTCCGTGTCGGCCAGGTCTTGGTGGTGCAATTGTCCCTCGCTCGTGTGATCATGTCCCTCAGGTTTTATTTCACACCGCTTCTTAGAATTTCTCGCCTTTTTTTGTTGTTTTGAGTGAGGTTTGATATGGGTGATCGGGATTATTTGTAGGCGGGAGAAGAGGCATGCCCACTTGATCCATGGATTATAGTTCCAGATAAGAGCAAGTATGTTGATCAGCAGACTTTGAAATTGCAGGAGAATCCAGAGGTATTGATCCTAATTTTGATGAAGAATTTTTTTTTTTTTTTTTTTGATGTTGAATGGGAGTTTTTGCTTAATTGATTGGTGTTTGCATGGTTATTGAAGGATGTTCCTACCGGGGAGCTTCCAAGGAACATACTTCTATCTGTGGATCGCCATCTTGTTCAAACTATTGTACCCGGCACGAGATTGACCATCATGGGTATTTATAGTATCTATCAAGCTGCCAATTCTACCGCATCGTGAGTATCATTACACTTTCAGATGAATGTTTTGCTATACTGGATTATCTACCCTCCTCCCTTGCTGAATTTATTTTTAATTTGGTTTTGTGTAGCCACAAAGGAGCTGTCGCGGTTAGACAGCCTTATATCAGAGTTGTTGGAATTGAAGAAGCAAATGAGGCCAACTCTCGAGGTCCTGCTGCTTTTATGCCTGAAGAGGTTAGTCTGGAATCATTGTGAAAGCTTCAGTTAAAATTGTACTGGCCACCCTCTTCTTGACAGTGTAGCAGTTCCTCTTTCACTGTGCATTGCACATTGCATTGATTTTATCAACATTTTTATTGTGTTTGTTAATGCAAAGAATTTTTATGTCTCCAATGTCACTAAATGATTGGCAAAGCTCGGAATCATTTTCTATTTGGTGCTGCTTGTATTTTTGAAACTTTTTGTATAGTTACAGATACTATTCAGTGAGAGAGCTTATAATTAGACTGTGGTCAATATGAAGCTTCCTTGTGGGTCATTTGTTCATAGAATAAGGCTACAATATTGAATGAAGTTGAAAATGCCTTCAGTAGATTTACAACTTCTCTTTGGCATTTGTTTTTTCCCTTCTTTTTGTTTATGTTGGAACCGTACTTGCCCAAAAATAATGTTGGGGCTATGGGTCTATTTGGATAGAGTTTATTTTGCTGAAATTAAAAACACTGTAGCAAGATAATTTTTAAATGTGTGAATAGTACTGTGGGATCCATTTTTAATGAAAAAGTTACTGAAAATTGATATTTGTAGGTCCGTGAACAGTGCACGGGTGCACTGTTCACAGTTGGAAAGTCAACCTTTGCGGCTACTGTTTATGAACAGTAGCCACAACAACTCCTGAAACGCTGAAAAAAAAAAAAAAAGTCCGAAACGTGAAATAGAAAACGCAGACGCAACATTCATTACTATCCAAACACATACTATGTCCTTCAATTCTGAATTATCTTTTGATGTATGCAAATTACAGATCAATATAGGATGAGATGATTTTAATCTGCCTTTTGCTCTCCCATTTTTCAATTTTTTTAACTGTAATGGTGTTGTTCACAGATAGAAGAATTCAAAAAGTTTGCTGCAGAACCTGATGTATACAAAAACATATGCTCCAAGATAGCTCCCTCTATCTTTGGTCATGATGATGTGAAGAAGGCTGTGGCTTGTCTGTTATTTGGAGGATCAAGGAAGGTACATACATGAAAATTTTGTCTTTTGACGCCCTTATGATTTGTTCATTGCATAACCATTTTTTCTATATGCAGAGTTTGCCGGATGGTGTGAAATTAAGGGGTGATATCAATGTGTTGCTTTTGGGGGACCCATCTACTGCTAAGTCACAGGTTAGTTCTATATATCTTTGTTAATTCAGGAGACAAGCTGTTTATTGGAAGTTGCACCAATTCCTCCTTATGTTGTCCATTAATCCCTCCTAGCAAAACGATTTCTCCACTTATTGGATACCATTTTAAGATAGTTCAGGCTCTTGCTTTTCTTGCTGCCCAAGAGAAGGTGCTGATTTGATGTTTACCTTGTACAGTTTCTCAAGTTTGTTGAAAAGACTGCTCCTGTTGCTGTTTATACTTCAGGAAAAGGCTCATCAGCAGCTGGTCTTACAGCTTCTGTGATCCGAGATAACAGCTCTGTAAGTTCTTGAACTTTGGTTGACTAATATGCAAACAGTGTTGTTTTATCTTTAGCTTTATCTCACTACTGAAATCTTTTTAATGGATTAATATTTGTTCCCTCATTCTGAAAAAATATTTCTGATTTGAATTCACACTTTTTGCACTACAGCGTGAATTTTATCTTGAAGGAGGAGCTATGGTTTTGGCAGATGGAGGTGTTGTATGTATTGATGAGTTTGACAAAATGAGACCAGAAGATAGGTATTATAAATTAGGATTAGATTTTACTGGTCCTTTTGTTTATCTGTCAATTTTATGAAGTTTAACCCACATTATTTTCCATAGGGTTGCTATTCATGAAGCCATGGAACAGCAAACCATATCCATTGCTAAAGCAGGAATAACAACGGTTCTTAATTCTAGAACCTCGGTGCTTGCAGCTGCTAACCCTCCATCAGGACGTTATGATGATCTTAAGGTCCAAACCCCGCTTTCCTCTTTCATCCTTGTTAGTTTTTCAAAGGCAAACGTAATTTCTCATGGAGAAGCTAATACGAATGTTCATATTCTTCCAGACTGCACAGGATAATATTGATTTGCAGACAACGATTCTTTCTAGATTTGATTTAATATTCATTGTGAAAGATGTCAGGATGTACAGTCAAGACAAGGTAATTTCCAATTATCTCGCTAAATGAAGTGTTTCACTTTAAGATGCACTTTTGCCTCTGCAAAAAGATCAATTATCTCGGTTCCTCATTTCATATTCAGTAGCAACCTGAAGTACGCAAAAAAAAAAAAAAAAAAAAAAAGATAAATGTTTGAAATGCTTGATCTGTTGAAAACCTTAGAATGATCCTTCTGAGTGTTGTATCAAAAGGCTCATTTCAAACACCATAAAACTTGATATAGAAAAAAAATGTATCTATTGATGGGGCTTCCAAATGGCCCAGTAGTCAAAGTAGAGGCCTGACACGAATTATTCCATGACAGATTATTGCTAGTCATATCATAAAACTTCATGCATCTGCTGGTTTGGCCTCAAGTGACAGTAAAGTTTCTAAAGAAGAGAACTGGCTGAAGAGGTATACAGTGAAGCACCTAGCTCATGAATTTCATTGATGTTGCTTTGTCAAATATTGATGAGATGCTGAAGCATTTAGGTTGCAATATTTGCAGGTATTTACAATACTGTCGAACTGAATGCCACCCACGCTTATCAGAATCTGCATCCACATTGCTCCAGAATAATTATGTCAAAATCAGACAGGTATTTATGCTGTTCTAGCTCATCTTAGAAAGAGGATTTAGTTCATCTTAGTTCCAAGTTGGTGTTAGAAGAAATATTTGATGCAAGAAGTTACTTGGGAATAGACTTACCTAAAAAAAAAAAGTTACTAGGGAATAGCCATTTGATTGCTCTGTTGCTGAATTCCTATTTCAAAATGAGCTTCATTGAGTGGGCCCTGTATCCAAATTGACTTCATTATTGTGATATTTTCTGTAGGACATGAGGCTGCAGGCAAATGAAACTGGTGAGGCTGCTGCAATACCGATTACTGTAAGGCAGCTGGAAGCTATTGTAAGATTGAGTGAGGCTCTCGCAAAAATGAAATTGTAAGTGTTGGTGTTAAACATGATAATTTCAACACTGTATGTCATTTGCTCCTGAAGTTGATGCTCAGAATATTGAGCTGTGACATGTCGCACTAAATTGGGCATCAGAACTGTAGTTGCATGAACTCTATTGTGCTAAATTTGAATGGTAGACACGGTTCAGACAACACTTGGGAAGTGTGTAATGTTTGAATAACTTCTAATGGTTACTAGGAAGGAATGATTTAGACCTTTTTTTAAATGAAATTCCTTACTCAATTACAGCATGGCAATTGCTTGCTAGACTCCAATGAATGATAAGCCAATTGCTTGGACTATTAAATGACCATACCCTCCCAATAACAAGAGTCAAAACCTCACTCATGTTACTAAGTTAAATTTGTCTTATATGCCATCACACCCCCACTCCCCTCCTCCCCCCCAAGGCCCTTTTCTTATTTTGTCTTTACTCTTTTTAGCTCCCCATTTTTAGTAGCTTTGCATCTATGTATAGCTATTGTCATATTTTCCTACACTACAATATCAGGTCCTATGTTGCCACTGAGGAGAATGTGCAGGAAGCAATTAGACTTTTTACTGTTTCCACAATGGATGCAGCACGGTCTGGTATAAGTCAACAAGTGAATCTTACGGCAGAGATGGCTAATGAGATAAAGGTCTGTCAGATACAATATGACCTTAATGATCTCTATTGTCTTTTTCTATCTCCTTAAATTTGTAATTGATTTTTTTTTTTTTTTTTTTTGGGGACTACAGCAAGCTGAAACCCAGATAAAGAGAAGAATAGGGATTGGAAACCACATATCAGAAAGAAGACTGATCGATGATCTTACCAGAATGGGGATGAATGATTCTATTGTAAGTGTTTAACTTATGCCATGCCAATTTACCTTTTAAAAAAAGAATTGTCTTGTATGTTTCTACCTTTAACCTCAGTATTTCTTGAATAATTTTAGTTGAATATAAATCTTTAAGCGACTATACTATCTTTGTTCCAAATCCTCTACTTTTGTGTGGATGAATCTCTTATATAAGTACTTTTCCAAATAAACTCTTAAAGCAGTGCTTTTATTGATGTTTATTTTCATTTGCAGGTGAGAAGAGCTCTTATTATTATGCACCAGAGAGATGAAGTTGAATATAAGCGAGAAAGGCGTCTAATTTTTCGTAAAGCATAATCCATATTTCTATATTTCTAGCTATTTGTAAGCAAATTATTAGCACATATACATTGATTAGGAAACCTATCTATTCTTCTCTTTTGTATTTTTTTATTTGTATGACAACTGTGTTCCAGATGCCAAGCACCATAACTTATCTTAGACCTTACAAATCAAAGTGCATTTCAAATTCAACGTTAAATTTATGTACAATACAAGTGGTACCTTTAAAGGGCAAGAGATGCAATTTCCTAGAAAAATGAATGCTTATTGTAAGGAGATTCCAGTGGGTTGCATTTATGAAAATAATTTTGAAGGTGCCTTAAAAATTAAAATGCTGAGCAGGATGGGCAACGGGGATGTAAATAAAATTCTGACTGCATATTGAATTGTCATGTTATCTGAAGCAGTAAGTAACCAAGGCTTAATTATCTTTTTCCTGTTTCATTAAAATGAAGAGGTAAAGGAAAATCATGGCCTGTCAATTTTTAAGAGGCTAAGTGAGGGGCTTGAATGTTTCAGGCTGTGAGGGGAAGTCCATATTTCCTTGCAGTGAAAAATCAAATTGGGTATCATTCATATGTTTTGTAACTAGGCCCCTTTTTTTTTCCTTCTGTTTTTGGAGTTGCTAGGACTTTTATTGTGGACGTTTAACTTTCCTGCTGCGTTCGCAACTGTTAATTCAGTAGTCATTGGAGAAACTACAGAAAATGATTCAAGGAAAGTTTAGAATGAGTTAAATAAAAAATAAAAAAATTTGGATGTCAACTAATTTAGTTAAAAGTTTTAGGTCATTGTATTTAAATAGACATGGAATCGATGTGTACCCGATAAGAGATACCAGTGAAGGAATGAGCAGGGTTGCACTCACACCATTTGTATGGTCCTGAGTGTAATAAGGAATGTGAAACAAAATTAGCCCTTTTTTAAAAAAGAGAGAGAGAGAGAGAGGGTATTTGAGAACATGTACACACAATTCTGGATTTTATTAAAAGATAACTATAAAACTCAATCCATATTATTAGTTAGGCAACGTTTTAAACATTTTTGGTTTCTAACAATTTGAGTTCTCTGCACTCGATTTTGCCCAGTGAATTTGCACTTGAAAATCGAGTGTCTCACACTCGATTTTTTCAGAGCAAAATCAAGTCTTCTGGACTCGATTTGTTAGAAATGAAATTTGTTTCAAATCTTGCCTAACTAATAATATAGATTGGGTTTTATAGTTATTTTTTAATAAAATCCTACAATTCTCTCACCTCCTTTCCCTCATAGGCAAGAACTCACTAATCAAAAATTAAAAATTAATATATATTTTTAAAAATTAGATTTTTGGGCTGCTTTTATATCAAGCTAATTTGTGATTTTACTACTTTAATTGACACAATACAATGACAGATAGCCTGAGATGAAGAAGGAAGTCAAAAAAAAAAAAAAAGACTTGGAGGAGAGGGTAAAGTAAAACACTAAAACTAAAACTTTCAAAGCAGTATCAAATGCGGTTTGTATAGGCTGAACATCGTGGTGGGTATTTTGTATTTGACTCTAGAGAGAGAGAGGGAGAGAGAGAGAGAGAGAGTTGGGTGAGCAGTGGGTAAAGAACAGAACAGAGCACATAAGAAGAAGATCAGACCAGAGAATGGCTATCTCCCATTGGAAGTCACCTCCGGTAGCTCACAATCTCTGCTGCTACCGTGCTCTACACACTACAACAACAAGAACCACTTCTTCAACACTCTCCCTTTCACAACGTCCTCTCAGGTACTCTCTCTCTCTCTCTCTCTCTCTCTGAAGAAGAAGAAGAAGAAGGAGAAGAAGATATGAAAATAAAAGGTAGTTTGGTTGATGTAGATATGCAGTGGTGGGCGCTGGTTTTGCTGGGCTCTCCGTTGCTTGGCACTTATTAAACGTAACGTATTATCTATTCTTTGTTTTTTTTTACACTCTTCTTTCGTTACAAAACAAAGACATTAGCTTTTTATTGATTGATATTAACAATGGGGAGCAGAGTAGTGGTAAGGATTTGGGATTACGCATAGACATATTTGATGAAGTAGGCATTGGCGGTGGAGCCTCTGGAGTCTCTGGCGGTCTTCTCCACCCTTATTCCCCAAAAGGTACCATAACATACCAACCTTCTTCACTCCACTCAACTCTATGCTCATTTCTCATCACTTTTTTTTCACTCTATATCTATATTGTTCTTTTTGTTGTTCACTAGTTACAATTTGCTCCATGATTTTCATTTTTTCAACTATGTTAATGTAGTCTTTTCGGCACAAAGCCTATATTCTATCCAAAATTTAAAAAATTTGGATGAAATTGGAACCCGTTAAACATATGAGAATGGAATGGGACCTTCTTCACTCCACTAAACTCTATGCTCTTTTTTCTTTACTTTTTTGTTGTTCACTAGTTACAATTTGATCCCTCATTTTCACAAGTTCCAACAATATATAAAATGTAGTCTTTTTGACCTTCAAAACTTCAAATGCTACACCATCATCAATTTCCACACGAAGCCTATATAATCTTCCAAATTAACATTTTTAATGAAAATTGAAACCCTTTTCAATTTGGGGAATGGAATTTGATATTTCATGAAACAAAAATTATAGTTGTTTAGCTTCTTCTTTCTTTTAACTATTCATAATATGCTTGTGTTGTTTTGTTTTTGCTATTTTTTGTAAAAAAATTTAAACGGACTGATCAGTTTGACTTTTATTTTGTAGGTAAGCTACTCTGGCGGGGTGCTGAGTGTTGGAATGAGTGTTTAAAGCTTTTGAGCATTGCTGAAGCAGCAGTTTCTCAAAACTTTAATGGGTTCATAGTTCGGAGAAGGTTCTTTTCTCATTGCATAACCCCTTTGTTTTGTTTCTTTGTAGATTTGGTTACCCTTTTAAGCGCATGTGTGTGTGGTGTGTGCATACTTTGGATCTTTCGGTCATTGTATATGATATTTACGAATTAGTTGACTGAAAGTAGTAGTTTAGAAATCTAGCATTTTTTGTAAGGTCCATTTTGATGTGTTCTTAATCCCTTTGGGTCAGGTCGTTCATGAACAGTTTTAAACATGGAAATATCCTAAACTTCTGGAAGTAAAAGGTCATGTTTTCTTAAAAATATATTGCACTAAGTTGGAGTCCTTTTCAGTTTTCGTTGTATTCTACTTTACTGCTCATGCATTGAATTTGAAGGCTTAGAGAGCTGGTATAAGTTCTCACTTCTTAAAAGTTATTTCTCTTATATTTTCTATTTTTTCCCCTTTATCTTCTACGTCCCTTAACCTTTATGCGGTGGGTTGTCATTTCTGATCAAAGTTTTTCAAATTTCTATTCAGGGGCATCTTGAGACCTGCGATGAACTTGAAGAATTTGCTTATATTGAATGATGTAATTCAATCTGACCTTCATCAATGCTCAAATAGCTTAGTAGTTGAAATTTCATTTGTAATAATATTGGCATTTCTTGCTTTTTATTTGATTAGAATGCTCAGAATTGCCTTGCCAGTTGCAGAATAGAGACCATCGATCAGGATGCTGCACAAAATCTAACACCCAACTTATGTCTTCCTTTCAACTCTGCCTTCTATATGCCTGAAGCTGTAAATATCCATCCTCAACGCTATCTCCAGGTCTGAAGAAATTAAGCCTCTTCTTGGAGTAATTATTATTTTATATATATATATATATATATAGTCCTCATTCTAACTGTTATTTTTTTAGGCACTCTTCTTAGCGTGTGAAAATTTAGGGAAAGAACTATCAAATTCTGGCTTTGGAGCAAAAGAGTTATGTTTGCATAAGAAATCTATTCACAAACTCCTAGATTTTGAAGGTAATCTCTCAGACTACTGTTTTGATCTTTTTTAATTGCAATTGTGCGTTGAAAGCTGGTCATCACATATCTGCTAAAGAAGGCTCATGCTGTAGAATTTTTAGGCTCTTTCTATATAGGTTGCGTGCATGTAATCATCCCTTCTTATACTTGAACGTCACACGTAATTTCCTGTATAATCAATAAAAAATGAAATTTATAGTGCAAATTTTTTGACCCTTGAGTTGTTGGTTGGCTTATAATAGTTTCTGATACAGAGCAGTAACACGGCTGGAAATATACAACTGAGTAACATGGACAATTCTGTAGAGTATCCATGTCCATGATAAACACAAAAAAGTCTACATTATATAAACATTCTATCTGACAAATCTTGTAGCTATGTCCCTGTTTTGTTTTCTTACAATTTCAATATTTGTTGCATGTATCCATTGTCATGTCCTTGACCATGTTAATGCATCATGGTTGATTTAAGAATAAAATAAAAATTGAAGTACCACCTGAAGATTCAAAAATTTATCAAGCCTTCACCTACACTTGGCCCCCAAGTACAAAATGCAATGTCTCTTTTCTGTGGATTAGAGAGATGTCTTTCTGAATTATACAGCATATGATGGCCGATTATGAAGGTAGGGATTGGAACGGAAGGAGACACTGATTGCTTTCATTTTGGGGAGTCAGCAATTCAGAAATGTTCTCATTCACACTTTTCACATGTAATCATGTAATAATAGAACTACTACCTGAAATGTTGAGCCACTGTCTTTTTGACTCAAAACGGTGTCCCAAACAGGTTAACTAGCTTGAGAAAGGTTTCTCATACCTGATTATTCCCTATAACATTCAATCCTGAACCTGAGAACTTAGATACGCAATCTGTTGGCTATAATAAAAATAAGATTTGGCTTTGCATTGGCAAAAGAAAACTGTCAATGGGAATTTAGACCATCAAACCTATATTAAGCTTCAAATTGTTGTTTTGTCTTTTGAGTGGCTAATCTTGGTGGAATTTCATAATTTACAAACATACTTCGTTTAGATCATCTATCTCTTAATTAGTTAATCTGTGATTGAATTTTTTGTATTAGGGGAATATGATGCGGTGGTAGTATGTCTAGGTGCCAAAGCAGATTTGCTTCCGGAGCTCTCAGGAAGGCTTCCATTGAGGACTTGCAGGGGTGTCATTGCTCACCTGCAGCTGCCTGATGATATAGGGTAAAAGCTGTCTTATGTCTTGCATACACTTTGTGCCAGTGTTTAAAATTAACTTGGAATCTCATGGCCCATATCATAGTTGTTAGTATCATAAGATATGCGATACACATTGTATCATAGCCAAAAATTTATGTATCGGTACGTTACATAAATATATGGGTTTAAATTGGGTTTTCTTACAAAAATTTGGGCTTTGGCTTGAGCCCAAAAGTTGTTATACTTGATTTAAACAAAATTATTGGGCTATTTTGCTTTAGAGTCGTGTTAACAGCTGCCCCTAGGGCATTTGTTAATGGATCATTTTAAGAAAGTTTTAATAACACTTTCATCGGAAATATAAAAAGTTGTCAAAAAAGTTAATGACTTTTTTTTTTCCTATAAAAAGCTTCTAAAAATAGTTCCTAAACCCCCTTAGAGCATTCGTTAACTTTTCCCATTATATATAGCAAAGTGACTTTAAAAAAATTAGTTTAATATAACTGCATATATAAAAATATATATTGTTATTTATATTGTGGCTCTTAGAAGATTTTTGTCATTTTTGTGATTGTACAATGAGCTTTCCAAAAATTTTAAAAAAGAAGGAAAAAATGGGTGATAAAAGGAAAAGAATTATGGAAAAGGATTCCACTTGGGATCATTGTATCCATAATTCCATATAATTGATGATAAGATAAGTAGGCTAAAACTTAAATGCAACTATTTGTCAAACGAATATTGGGGTGAAGTTATACAGATGAAAAACCACCTAGCACAAACTCGTAAGGATTTTTTTTTATTTTTTTATTTTATTTAATTTTGACGAAAACTCGTAAGGATGTTAAATCATGCTTGAAGATGCCAGATGATGATAAAGATTGTTTTGCCAAACTTTTGTTTTTTGGGGGGCGGCGGGGGTGGGAAGAAGAAGAAATGAGCAACTTGATGATGGTTTAGATATTAAATGTCTTCAAAAAGAAGATTCACATAATATTGATACCATGATGGTGATAATTAAATTTGTCATTAGTTGTATATGTTATAAGTTTATAATAAATATACTATTTATATATGTATATCTATAACTTTTTCAGAAATTTTATAAGGTGTTTATGTATATTACAATACATGATACATAAAAATGAAAAAAATAATTCACGATACAATGCATGTTTGATAACTATAGTCCATAATATATAACTTAATTTTGGACAATAAAACAAATTTAAATGTTTAATAACTTGTACAGGGTTATAATGGATTTCTTGATATTTTGATCCCCTCCCCCTTTCCTTGTGTGTTAGTGTGCGGGTGTGGATATTGTACTCCTTATTTTGATTTCCCTCAAGATGTCATCATCATGTAAAGGCTAAAAGAAACAAATGGTAGATCATGTTGTTTCCAGTTTGTTTGAGAACAACTTATTTAGTTGAAACTGAAAACTTTTTATTGAAAGTGTAGGGAAAAAAAAGAGTAAAAGCTAGCTGAATAATACAACAAGATCCATAAATAATATCAAAAAGTGCAATGAGACCCATAAATAGTATCAAAAAAAGCTAAAAACTCAAATAAGCTAAACTTTTCATCACATCCCAAACAAAAGCTTTCTCAAATTTTTACTTCTATTGCAATACTCATTTTTGAAACACTATTGCAGAGAAGATTATCCAGACCATGGCCCTACAATATTGTCAGATGCGTGGCTTGCCTTCCAGGGCCCCCGCAGTTTATATATGGGCTCAACATGGGAATGGAAATCAAGAAACTCCTCACCAAATGTATCAGCAGACGAGTCTTCTAGTGCTCTTCAAGAGCTTTTGCCGAAGGCAAATGTGATATATCCAGCTATAAAGGATTGGACTTTTACTGGAGCAAAAGCTGGTCTGAGGGCAATGCCACCTCTCACTCCACATGGATCACTTCCACTTTTGGGTTGTATCAATGATGTTATTGGTGGAAATTATGCTTGTAATTTCTGGTTATTTGGAGGGCTTGGTTCAAGGGGATTGTTGTACCACGGTTGGCTTGGGAAATTGATTGCACAGGCCATGCTGTGCTCTAATGAAGAAATTATTCCAACTGAACTAACATCTTGGAAGAAAATAAACCAATGATTCATGAAATTCTTCAAGAAACCCATCTATTGAATTCTTAATTTATTTAGTTCTCTTAGAAATAAGACATGCTCAACTTTCCTCTTGCAAACAGAAATGGGCCCATAGATTTATTTATTTATTTATTTTTTTTTGGGAGGCTCAGGTGGAGGGGGGATTCTGTAACAAGGTAAACTGATCTATTACAATTCAAGGTTTAAGATTTAGGAAAAAGTTAAAAACTTAGCTTCAATTTTCATAACAAGCTGTTTTTCCCCCCTGGTATTCCTTGTCATCTAACTAATCTAAGATAGTGACCATCTTTTGAGGTTATCTTGGATGAGATTTTAATTTGAAAAGAGTAAAGATAGCTAAAATTGGACAATATAGTTCCACAAGCAGTCATTAGTCACTTAGTTGTAACAATTCTTACCCAGACAAAAAAGAAAAACCAAAACAAAATTCAAGAAAAAATTCTAGCCGACATTTCTAGTAACTGGGGCTAACAAAAGCATTTTCTTGTCAGTTTGCAACACATTAAACTGCATGAAGAATATACAATATTAGTCCTGTTTACACTAACAGGTACATCAATATGAAAACTCTGGTGCAGGAAGAAACCGAGGTTCTTAGCCCAATGTCCACATATAAACCTGGCCCCCACTAGTGGCTCCTGCAAGCATGCCAACATTGTAAGGGTGTGCATCAAACCTGCATGGAATTGCTGTCATGTGTGGGCTTTCTAGAGTGAATATTGTTCTTTTTTGAGCTGGGGAGATAACATCAACTCCTCTTTTCATATTGCCAATGAAGACGGATGAATCATCCCAGCCCCATATTGCTCTGCTTGCACAAAAAAAGAAAAAAAAGAGATGTTAAAAACAATCTTATTTCCGCAATAATTGGTTATCAGACCACAGTTTACAGTCCAACTTATCCTAATCACATTCGATCTTTTTCTGTGTTTTTGAGAGAGGCTTTTTTTTTTGGGGGGGGGGGGGGGGGCGGGGGTGGGGGGGGTGTTGTTGTGGATGAGGAGGGGACTACGGTCCATCTTAGCATAGAGCTGGGCATGTAAAGATGTATTTCTTTGCCTGGACAACTGTCACCTTGATGGAGCTTTACTTCCAAAGTATGGTTACAAGATTTTATGATGCTGGGAGCAGCAATAATGCAGGAGTTTCTAGTGTTATCTCTAATGACCATTGATGCTGATTCAAGATAAATTGCTTCAGGAAAACCTGGAAGAGAGGGATTTCATAGAATGGACTGGACTGTTGCTAAATCTGGTATCTTCAATAATGCTAGAGTTTCTAGTGTTATCTCTAATGACCATTGATGCTGATTCAAGCTAAATTGCTTCAGGAAAACCTGGAAGAAGAGAGGGATTTTGTAGAATGAACTGGACTGTTGCTATCAGATCAAAGCAGCCAGTTGTTGATTGGTGGAGGATGGTCTGGCATTCTTCTACTATCCCAAGGCATGCATTCATTTGTTGCTTGAATCTTAGAAATAGATTGACTACCCATGACAGACTCTTAAATTGGGGGTATCAAGTTAACATTTTGCATGTATTTTGAAGAGGGTATATAGAAAGCAGGGATCACTTGAATTTCGAGTGCTCTTTTCCCATGAGAGTTTGGCATCAGATTGAGATGTTACATCTAATTAGATTCAAGAGGCAGTTCTGTTCTAAAATCCTACAATGGGGTGTCAAAGCTTTGAGATGTTACGTCTGTGATTTGTAAGTTTGCTTTGGGCATCACATATTATATCACTGCAAAGAGATGCTAAAGTGTTTAATGGTGTCATCTAGTCTGAGGAGAGCACAATTCAAGCGGTCAAGTGGGATGTCAAATCTACAGGAAGTTTAAAGACTCTGCAGGAAAAAATCCTCAGCAGTCTCTGAGGCATCTTTGTTCAGTGTTGATTGGTGGAAAGAACTAATCGTTCAGGAGTATGGGTTCTTGGTTACTTTACTGTAACTTGCTTTGTCTGTTGTCTTAGTTGTTGTGTTGCAGTCTTAGCTGCTGGTTTGGTTTTATTTTTTGCAGCTTTTAGGCGTGACCCATTAAGGAACAGTCACCAACTTTAATAGAGAATGATTTTCAGAGTTGCCATAGAACATAGCAAATGGTTCAACAAAAGAAAGACACATCAGCATTTGATAATCTGACAAAAATTTGTACCTGAAAGAAGAAATCCATCTTCCTGTCTGATTGTTATGCTTAATCATTGAAGTGTTATCGAAATTAACTCCAGTCACTATACCAACTGTGTCGTCCATGCTACATGATGACAATTGAAAATTAATTAGTACAATTAAGATCACATACAATCCTGTTCAAACTACCCACACATTATATACAATACTTTGACTCTAAACAAGATAACTAATATAAGCAATATATTGCATTTAAGGGAAAAAGACAATAAAATAATTTGCATGTTTGCATACCTAAAAAGAGGAAGTCGATTAGTAGCTAGAAATCCCTAACATCTCACAACTACGACTATAAAATAAAGGGATCAACTTGAAATTTAGCTTCTTCAGCAAGTGGTTTATAAGGTAATTCACTCAATCAGAATTTAACTAGTATTGGTAATAAGAATACACAGTGAAAAAGAGTCTTTTATTTGCAAAGTTTTGTAGAAATTATAAAATTATAAAAAAAAGTACAGATTATGATCACTGAAGTGTACTCATAGTTTGAAGCAAACTACCATCTAAGAGGTTGTAAGATATTCAATCTGAAAATCAAAGGCTTGATACAACACTGCATACCTTGTTGTTGCGAGGGAGCTTCCAGAGGGTGAGAAGTAAGCAGACTGCACAGCCCTATTGTGCCTAACTTCCTTCAGAGGTTTGGGTTGATCTACATTAACACTTCTCAAATCCCATATGCAGGCAGTTCCATCTGAGGAACTGGTAGCCATGATGTTAGAGTTTTCTGAGTTAAAATCAATGGAATTAATCCTATCTTCATGCAAATTCCATTGGGTTGAGCATTTCCCAACCCTTTCATCCCAGATATTAAAACCTCCACGACCCTCGCTAAAATATAAGCACTTGGTATCATCTGGTTGTTGAGAAAGAGAATATATAGAATCATTACTAGAATATACCAGATCAAATACCTCCTTCTCAGCATCCATCAATCGGATAAATCCAAAATAGCAACTGGTAAAGATCTGCACTTTAAATTCAACAATTATGAATCAGCTGGAATCTTATGAATTTATGAAACTCAACATGCGTCCAATATTTCTATAGCGTAAGAGTGTGTAACCAGGAAGTCACAGCTAAAGTCGAATGACATTTTACAAGAGCCAGCCCAAGCAATTATATTGAACTATTCAGAGCATATAACTCAACTTGAAGACACAGTCATACATACAAAGCAAAGCCATCTGCATTCATTATTCAATCCAATGGCATCAAGGTATCCTAGAACATTTACAACCTCATTAATTTTTCTCAAATACACAGAATCATCACCAGAATTGTTAACTGAAGGCTACTATATTCAAGAAAAAGAAATGCCAATACATGGAAAATAAGGGAAGGGGGTTGGGGAAGCATATAACAGCTTCAAAAGTGTTGGTTATTAACTTATATAAGTGATATTCAGTCTAATATTTACAGTTTCTCCGGCTCAAAACAATGTGGTTTGGTCTATGAGGAAAAAACATATACATTGCAAGTAAAGCAACAACTTCAACAATAACCTAGGTTCACAATAAAAAGATAAGCATTATTGCTTTACAATTCATCTGTCACCCATTCTGTACATATCATATAAAGAGATGATTCTGCGGCTCCAATTCACTTCCAACCAAAGTAATACATAAAAGTACAGTGAAAAACACCACTGCTGTCTAGTAAATAAGAAGTTGCCTTCAAATTTCAAAATCTCGATACAGAAATTCTTATGCTAGTGCTACTACTAAAAAATTCATCATCTTCCTCAGGATACCATGTGACAGTAACTCAGTAAGATTGTGGAATGACAAAGTAGTAATAAGATAACACAATCTCGGAATGTACATGCGGTGCACTATTTCTACGACTATTTAACACCCCAACACTAAATGCAGAGTACTTGCAACATTTATAGGCAATCAATTACACACTATTGTAAACATTAAGTACAATACAAGCAATCTTTTCAAACCAAATTACCTTTGATGAGCATTGTTGCTGGATGGAAATCCCGGAAATGGGACCAGGATGTGGATGATACAAATAAATCCCGTCATCTTTATCCATACTAGAATCAACATCCCAAAACCCAACATCCCCAAACTTGTTCCCAACCACAATCATTTTCGAATTGCTACAAGGCAAAAACCGCACATTCATTATCCTCCCCGGCACAACTCGCGCAATATTCTCTGGATCCAGACTCAAAGAACCCAATTCCAAACGATCACACACACCCTTTATCGAATCTCCACCATTTTCATCACCAAAGTCCTCATGGGGTTTCTTTGAAACGCCCAAAATCCTTTCTATTAGTAGTTTATCGGAGCCGGTTCCACGATAAGCATCTCTGCTACTAAGAGGCCCCAAATCTCGCGGCGAAGGGTTTGATTGGGTTAAAGTTTTTGCGGCCATAGGAGTTGCTTCGACAGTATCGTCTAGAGCTTTGAAGTCAGAGTATTCTGGTGGCATTCCACGAGTGCGCAGGGACCTTCGGATTACGATTGGGGATTGAGTTCTGGGCTTCTTCTCCGGACTCACTTTGTAAGATTTAGTTACAACTCTGCCACAATAAAAACAAACAAAAACAAAAGAAATTTAAAATTTTGAGAAATGGGCTTTCCATTTTGGATAAAAATATTGATGGGTTTTGGTTTTTGGATGTGTCGTTACAAAGATGGGTTTTCATTGAAAGTAAAATTTAGAGAGAGAGAGAGAGAGAGACCTTTGGCGCTTAGCAGAGGAAGAGGCGGAGAGCTCAGTGGCTTTGGAGTGGATTTTAAGAGCAGCCATCATTTCGTCGTTTCGACGAATGTTCTCGAGGCGCTTCCGCTCGTATTCTGTGAGTTTTTGAGACGACGCCATGGGAGAGTCGGAAGACAAGAGCTTGAGAGAGAGAGAGCGGTTCTATTTGGAATGTGGAAGTGTCAAATGTAGAAAATATATAAATACGGGGGTGTTGTGTAATTGTGTTGTGTACTGTTGATGCGTGTGTGGGTTTGGCGGGAAATGGCTTTGGCGGGAATGAAAATGTCATACAAGTGTAGGACAGGAGAGAGACACAGAGCATTTTGAACAAAATTGTCTGTCTCAATTGTCATTTGGATTTGGGACAATGTGATTGGATTGGAACCGAATGATAGTGGCAATGAACTTCTACATCTAGGAAAATTCTTGTATAAGATCTCATGGCGTCTTATAAAATACTTACTCATCACGAGACTAATATTTATAGGTGAAAATACTATTTTAGTTCTTACATTTTGATATAACAATCAATTTAATTCCTATATTTTGGTAGCAGTGAATTTGGTCATGTTATTTTAAATTTACAATCAATATGGTTCTTATTGTTAACTCACTAAGGAAAAATGCCTATGTGGCTAACAGATTTATCAGTTGTCACACTTGAAGTTGACATGGCTAATTAAATGATAATAATAAATTTTAGTAATATTAAAAATGCCAAGTGGACCAATAATAAAATAACAACAAATGAAAATAAACACATCATCACCTAGCTAGCAATATGAATTGTCTAATAAGCCGCTAAATACATTTCACCACTTATCTAGATGAATCTCACATTACCCATGTAACCAAACAATTTTAAATCTTCACCAATAGTCAGATCTAGCCGCTGCCGATATACACACCTCCACCTTCACATTCAACCCGAGAGTGCCATGGCCGCTTCAACCTCACTGTCCATTCCAAATCTTCAACTTCAGTCTTCAGCCATGCCAAGACCGGTTTGGGCATTCTCAATCAGATCTTGAGGTTCATTTAAAGTTTTGTTCATCAAAGTGGGGTTGGGCTTGATGAGATTGATAGAACTTTTTTCTTTTTCTTTTTTAATTTGTAAAATAACATTAAATGCAAATGGTACCAACAAATTGAAGAAAAAAAAAACCCCAAAATCAAATACTAAGTTCCACTAGTTGCTGGTTGATATATCCTAGAATCAAAGTAACAACAAATTAAAGAAAAAAACAATTACATAATTCAAGACTTTGTTGGTAATCAAATGAACTTCCGGTAAAATTGCAGACACTTAAAAATATACTACATTGAGGAAAGACAAAAGGAAAAACTCTGACTTCTACTAAAATAGCCCAGCCAACACCTCCTTCAGCAACAAAGTTGACCCACCTTCATACACTCTGGTGATGAATGTGAAGGTGGAGGTTCGTAGATCGACAATTGTTAGATCTTATTGGTGATGAAGATTTTGGAATGATTGGTTATATTGTAACAGATCTTTAAGGTTAAATGGTAAATCTGTTTGAGTTAGTGGATTAGAAAACTCATGTGGCTAACTAGGTGATGATGTGTTTTAGAATTTTTTTTGTTTAACGTGGAATTTTATTTATTTTTACTAAAATGCTTACATGGATTTTTTTAATATTTAATTATTTAATTTTATATTATTATTTTAAACACGTGTGCACCAATAATGCAAACCGTTTGCCACATATACATTTTCCGTTAGTGAGTTAATGGTAGGGACCAAATTGGTTGTAAGTTGAAAATAACAAGAGAAATTATAGAGTCCTCTGGTGGACCATGTCACTTGTCCACCATTTCACTAAAAAACTTCCACTTGTTTAAAATTGCTAAGTCGGTAATTAATTTATGTTTAAAAAAAATTTTTAACTAACAATTTTAAACAAATGGAAGTTTTTTAGTGGAATGGTGGACCACATCGCTTGTCCACCATGTGTATCTTATAATTTCTCAAATAACAAGGACCAAATTGACCGCTACCAAAATGTAAAAACCAAATTGATTGTTACGCCAAAATGTAAGGATCAAAATGGTGTTTTCGCCATATTTATATTTATACAACTATTTATGGGACTTCTTATATTTGGAATCTTCATTTTTTTTTTGTTCAAAAATGCCTTTACACTCCTATGTTTAAGTAGAGACAAAACTAAATGACAATCCAGTAAAAATACAATTCTAACTCCTACTAAAACATTGTCTAAAAAATAGGACCACTCTTTTGTTGATTTTCAAATTGCTTTGTCCACTTATAAATTAAATTCTCTAAATAAAAATTATATATATAAAATAAAAACACTAGTTTTTTTTTTAAAAAAAATTTGCTACAAAAAAAAAGGCTAATCATATCATATATTACGTTTTTAAATTCACTATTTATATTTAGGCAAAGCAAAAATGTAGAGTGCACCTTATTTGGCAAATTTTATTTTAGGCTTTTAATTTTGTTTTTGGCCGAATGAGTCATTTATTCAATTAAGGCATCTTTGTTCCAATTCCCAAAAAGAATTAAGGTATTTTTGTCAATATCTATTAAAAGATTTTTTAATTTAAAATTTTTGTAAAATAAAATTTTGGACACTTAATAATAACATTTAACAAAGATTGACGGATAGATCTTAACAGTCCGTTTGGATTGAAGGGGAGGTTAGAGAAGTGGAAGGGAGTAGAGTGCAAATGAATAAACTTGAAACTTAGAGGTCTTAACTGAAAGGAAAGTAAAATTAGAAAACTGAAATAAATTTTGGTCAAACTTAGAGAATGCACTTTGCATTTTTTTCACATATTTATTATAATATTAATTTGTAATTTTTTACGAAGAATATAAAAATAATATTAATAGTAATCAAAATTCATCCGCCTCAACAGTTGCAGTAAAACAAGGAGAAATTTCCTCTAACCAAGAATATGAAACTAAATTTTTTTTACTGAAAGTACTGTAGATAAAACTAAAAAGAAGCTAAAATATTATAGTGGGATCTATGAATAGTATCAAAAGTATAAGGGGATCCATGAATAGTATAAAAAATAAGCTAAATAGTAAAATAAGGAGGAATTTCCTCTAACGAAGAATATGAAACTAAAATTTTTTTTTACTGAAAGTACTATAGATAAAGCTAAAAAGAAGCTGAAATAGTACAATGAGATCTATAAATAGTATCAAAAGTATAATGAGACCTATGAATAGTACAAAAATAAGTTAAATAGTAAAATAAGTTAGCTTTTTAAGCCAATGCCAAATGCAACCGACATATTCACCGCAAGAATTTCCTCCAAAATCATCCATATGATGCCATATCTAATCTAAGCGCTTTTACCAAACATAAACCAATTCTTGGTCATCCCATTCAACAACAAAGTCAAAAATACCAATTTCCGAGCAAAACATGATAACGATGGATGGAATCAAGACTTGGAGTTCGAGGACAAAAGTATTTTTAAAAAAAAGTCATTATGAACCTTCTAATAAGTATTCATTTAGTATTAAGTATTAACAAACTGTTAACAAAGATAAAGATACAAAAAATCATTGTTTTTTAATAAGTTAATACATTACAATACAATCATGTATGAAAATGGAACTCGGTGTGTTTTTAAATCTTTTTAAAATCATCTATGATTGAATCCATACTAATTGTCGCAGTAATGTCCCTTTCAATGAATAATATCATAATATCTGTCAAAAACTCATACTCCATTTTGTTGCAAAAGTCAATTTTGATGACATTCTTAGCTAAAAATTTTCACTCTATAGTTGCAATAAAAATTAGAAGAATAAACACAAGCATGACCACTCTACAAACAAGCGAGTAGTATTATGATTTTTTAGTTCTCACCATCCTTTGACACAACTATTTAATTTAAAATTATGTTGAATTTGCTAAAGGCCTTGTAGCTGAATTGACATCTTCCCATGTACTAAATACTTTGGGGTCTAGGGAGGGAAAGGGTTTGAATTGCGAGGTTAGCAGTATATTGTAACTACCTCTTAAAAAAAATGTTGAATAAGGGAAAAATTATTTTGTTTAAATTTGTTTAAAGAGCCAAGTTGTTTGTTTTTGGTAAAATTAGTTCATTTTGCTTAATTTTTTTTAGCTTTACTATTGGAAAATTTTGCTGTTGGCCTATTTTTTGAGTTTGTTAATTTTGTTTTAAATTCTAGATCTATACAATTTTTTAATAGCTTATAAAATTGTCAATGTATTGTTAAGGATGGTTAAATGTCATTTTATTGAATCAAATTGCTAAAATTAATACTTAGTATTTAAAAAAAGTAGAGGGGGGGGGGGGGGGGGAATTCCCCCCAAGGTCCAAGAATACCTCCATCCATTATGATCACTTCTAGAGCAGCAAATGTACTCCTTGCCATAATCGCATTAATTTTTGAATTAGATCGGTTAACGAGTATTCTTAGAGTATTTGTTTTTTGATAAAACTTAATTCATTTGTTGATGGACTATTTTATAAAATTTTTTATACCACTTTCATGATAAAAATAAAAATCTGTTAAAAAATCAATTACTTTTTTCATTCCTTATAAAAAGTTTTTAAAAATATTGCATAAATCAATGCCCTTAGGGCATCCATATTAACTTTTTCATTTGTAAATTTATGTAGTAAAATTTGTAATAGTTTTAGCATTTTTCATAAAGAAGTTACTTAGGAAATAGAAATCTTATATTTCACTTTTTATATTCCACTTTATACTTCACCAATTATGGTATGTCAAGTGTCTAATTTTTTTTATTTTTATTTTAAACTTTGGTTATTTTATAAAAAAATTAAAAGAGAATACATGGCAGGTTATAATTGGTAGAATGTAAAATAAAACTCAAAAGGTGTGACAGAATATTTGTATTTCATTACTTGAGTATATTACCTAGTTATATTGACCAATAAACTGGTTGAATTTAATAGTAAAAGATTATTGGCGTTGCATTGATCAATGCAACTACATCAATAAATTTATTTGAGAAACTAAACTACTGAAGTACTCGAAAGAATTCTAAAGTTTGCCTTTATATTTATTTCCCAAAACCAAATACTTGTATTACTAGAAGATGGACTAAATTAAGCAACCATTACTTGAGAAAACACAACCACTAGTCACATTTTTTTTTCTTTAGGGGGGGGGGGGGGGGGGTGGTGGTTTGGATTTGGAATCTTGGATGATCTGACCAAATTTTAACAAGTTGCAATCCCTATTTCTTGTAACTTGAATCTAACTTTTGTTTCATATCCAAAAAAAACACCATCTTTTTTTTGTTCAATCCATTGGTCGAATGATCTACGGTCTAGTAGTTGTGTTTAACCTTAAAATTTCATTCATGACATCCATTTAGGGGAAATACATAGAAATTGATGTTTCACAATCATCCGAAATTCCAATAAACAATCTCCTGACTTAGAGAATTCATATAGTCATCGGAGTAGGGCAGTATGCGTCTATTTTCCTTGCTTTATAGATATTATGGGGAGCAACATATCTATAAAGCAAAGTGGATTGGAAAAAAAAAAAACAAAAAAATTAAAATTTTGAGAAATGGGTTTTCCATTTTGGGTAAAAATAATGATGGGTTTTGGTTTTCGGGTGTGTTATACAAAGATGGGTTTTCAATTTTTATTGAAAGTGAAATTTAGAGAGAGACCTTTGGCACTTAGCAGAGGAAGAGGCAGAGAGCTAAGTGGATTTTGGAGTTGATTTTAAGAGCAGCCATCATTTAGTCGTTTGTGTGAATGTTCTTGAGGCGCTTCTGCTCGTATTTTATGAGTTTCTGAGACGACGCCGTGAGAGAGAGAGAGAGAGAGGGGTTCTATTTGGGTGTGTGTTTGTGAGAGAGTGTGATTGTGTTGTGTGGGTGTGGCGGGGAACGAAAAATATCATAATTAGTGTAGGACAAGTCACAGGAGAGAGAGGCAAAACCATTTTGAACCCAAAGTTGTCTTCCTCAATTGTCATTTGGATTTGGGACAACGTGATTGGATTGGAATCAAATGAGAACTTTTGATATCATAGGCCAAAATGGGTAACTAACCATAATTTTCTAACTATATAGTTAGTAGTCAATGTTTCAAATTATATTTTTTATTAGCATCTCTAGTCTAAAAGACTCGATTTAGGGTCTATAAATTGAGTTTTTGAGGGTCGATTTTCATGTTCTGATCGGGTCTGAGTTGGCACTTTTTCCAAGTGGTTGCATGTGGCAACCACTTGGAAATCGAGTCTTAAAGACTCGATTTATACGCCTAACCCAGATAAAAAAGAAAAACAGCACCAACAAAGAAATCAGAGCCAAAAAAAAAAAGAAAAGAAAAGAAAAAAAGGCTGCTCTCTTCTCTTTCTTTTTCTTGTCTCACTCCTTCTCTCTCAGTCTTTCTCATGCTTGATTGGATCGGGTCGAGAAGGCCGTGTGAGACCCAAGCCCCGTGCGGAGCCCCAGGCCGTGCGCGACCTAGGCCGACCGTGCGACCCAGGCTGGCTGCGCGAGCCCCAGGCCCCGCGCAACCCAGGCCGCGCCGGTGAGGTCTGATCTGATTGTATTTTTTTTTTTTTTTTTTTTGGGTATTTCGGCTTGTACATGAGAGGCGCGAGTCCCAGGTTGCACTGGTGAGGTCTGATCTTATTGTATTTTTTTTTTTTTGGGTATTTCGGCTTGTACATGAGAGACTTGAGACTTAAAAGTTTTTTAAATTTTTTTGGTTATAAATCGAGTCTTAGAGACTTGATTTCCATGTGGTCGCCACATGAAAAAAGATGCCACATCAGACCCGATCAGACCATGAAAATCGAGTCTTTGAGATTCGATTTATACGCCCTAAATCGAGTCTCTTAGACTCAAGATGCTAGTAAAAAATATAGTTTGAAAACATTGACTACTAACTATATAGTTGGAAAATTATGGTTAGTTACCTATTTTGGTTGATATCATATATTATGTTTTTGAAATTCACTATTTATACTAGCACACACTAAACTTAACCGTTTTTCTCCATTTCAAATCCTAAATTTTAGTTTCTTAAAAATCACTTATTGTGTGACCTTACTAACAGTAGATAAATTCAAATTGAAAAAATTACATTAAACTCAAAATAAATAAAAAAAGGCCTCATTGCACGTACGAAGTGTGTGTGATAAGGCTAGTAATTTATAAATGCTTGGTATGATATTTGCAGATAAAGATTTAACGACAATCTCTAAAACCTATTGTAATCATGTTTACATCTTCACTTATGTGCCCAAAGACATCACATACAAAGCAGAATTAATGAACTCCAATCTCTCTAACCCGTTGCAACCATCTTTGCATCTTCACTACTATGCCCCAAAGATATCATACAGAGCAATGAATGAACTACTGAATTTTTTCTTTTTTTTTTTTAATTCCCCGTCCAACTTTGTTAAAGGTGAATTCTGATTGTTGGTGGTGCATGAACTCATACTTGCACTATTTGCGAAGTTATTTAGCCAAATGTTAGTGCTTGCACTCCAAAGGAAACTATATTAACGAAGCAATATAAGCAGAATTGATTAAAGGATTATCTCTCCTGTATTTATCGGAGAGTAATTCTTAGGTACTCTAGAGTAAGGAATATGATACAACTCCTCTCACATTTATGGTGGAGTCCACTCATTAAATTTAGGTAAAAATGCAAAACTGACCCTCTAACTTTTACTGTTTTTCATTTCAGTCCTCTAACTTTCAGTTTTGTCAATTCAATCCTCTAACTTTCAATTTTTGTCAATTTAAGGCTCCGTTACAATTCAGTTAGTGCTACCGTTAAATATGCTTGAAACGACGCCGTTTTGCTCTTCCTTTTTTTTTTTTTTTTAATTCGGAATTAAAAGAAAATAAGAAAAATCTGAAAAAAAAAAAATAACATTAAGGAACAATGTCATCGTTTATTATTTAGACCAAAAAAGAAAAAACACAATCACAAACAACACACTGAAACAATAAAAACTAAAAAAAGCACACACCAATGACAAATGACAAAACAAAAAGAAAAACACAGATACACAACCACATAAACCATATCACACACAACAACCCAGAAGAACTCTCTCTACTGTCTCTCTCTCTTTTGAATCCATCGCACTTTTTGTTCGCCATGAATTTCCACGTCTATGGCGTCTTGAGGCTTGTTTTCATATCATCTATTCTCGTCTTCTTTGTCGGAATATGCCTCGCATTGCTGGAAAATCCCAACCTCAGATCATCCTCTCCGGCGAATAACTGCGGCCAAATAAACTCTAGCTCGGTCCTTGTTGCTCTTCTGGTCTCTCTCTCTCTCAAACCGCCGACCCCCCCTCTCTCTCAAATTCGACTCAGCCTCTCTTCCTTTTCCCCAAATTCTCTACGTTAGGGATTTGGGTCTCTCAAAGTTTCTCTGTTTTGATTTATGTTAGGGATTTGTTTTGTTTCTTTGTTTTGTTTTGATTTCAGGAAAAGGGGAACGACGACATCGTTTTTTTTTTTTTTTTTTTTTTTTTTTTTTTTTTTTTTTTCAGATTTTTCTTATTTTCTTTTAATTCCGAATTTAAAAAAAGAAAAAAAAAAGTAAAACGGTGTCGTTTTATGCATATCTAACGGTGGCACAACTAGGTTGTAACGGAACCTTGAATTGACAAAAATTGAAAGATAGAGGACTGAATTGACAAAATTGAATGTTAAAGGACTAAAATGAAAAACAGTGAAAGTTAGAGGGTCAGTTTTGCATTTTTACCTTAAATTTATGGTAGGGTCTACTATAAATGTGAGAGGAGGGAGCACTATTTATCTATTCTCCGAGAGTACCTAAAAATTTTCCTTTACCTGAAAGAAAGTAGAGAGCTAGATCCAAAAACTTTCCTTTCTGTTTCCTCAAAAAAGATAAAACTTAAAATACTAATTTTTAATACTAAGTATGAGATGAATACAATTTATAAATTATTTTTTGTGTAGTTAATTATATATTAATGATGGGGTTGGCTTAAAAAAAAAATCAACTAAAAAAAATGATGGCACTGCAATCCATTTGTTTTGGAGATAAGATTTTATTTACTCTTAATAATAAAAGGATTAGATGAAAATTTTAGATTATAATCAAATTAAGATTTTTATCAACTTAGAAATTATAGGAGAAGAAGATTGTGATCAAATTAAGATTTTTATCAACTTATAAATTATAGGAGAAGAAGATAAGAACAAAAAAAAAATTATATCTATTTTTTATATAAAAAATGTACAAAAATTTATGCAATTTGGCGTTGCCACATAGTACAACTACGATTTCTAAACTCAACTTTTATTATACTTATATATTAATGATGGGGTTGGCTTAAAAAAAAAATCAACTAAAAAAAATGATGGCGTTGCAATCCATTTATTTTGGAGATAAGATTTTATTTACTCTTAATAATAAAAAGGATTAGATGAAAATCTTAGATTGTAATCAAATTAAGATTTTTATCAACTTAGAAATTATAGGAGAAGGAGATTGTAATCAAATTAAGATTTTTATCAACTTAAAAATTATGAGAGAAGAAGATAAGAACAAAAAATTTTATATCTATTTTTTTATATAAAAAATGTACAAAATTTTTTGCAATTTGTGCTGCCACATGGCACAACCATGACTTCTAAACTCAACTTTTATTATATAGTATATGATTTAGGCAAAAATGTTGCACTATTTAAATTTGATGAAAATTTATTTTAAGCTTCTAACTTTGTTTGACCCTCAAAAAAAAAAAAAAAAAAAAAAAACCTTATAACTTTGTTTCATTTGATTGAGTTATTTAAGTTTTATATTTATTCAATTAAGGTCTTTTTGTTCCGATTAAAAAAGACTTTTTTGTCAACTTCAGTTAAAATATTTTTTATTTAAAAATTTTGAAAAATAAAAATAAAATTTGGACACTTAATCACAACATTTAACAGAAATTAACAGATAAACCTTAATGGTAGGTGAAAAAAAGAGAAGAAGAGTAGAGTTGAATAAACTTGAAAAAAAGGACTTAATTGGAAAGTAAAGTGAAAATGTTAAAATGAATTTTAATCAAACTAAAAAAAAAAGAAAAAAAATAGTCAAACTTAAAAAGTGTACTTTCCATTTATTTCCTCATATAGAATTTAAAAATTTTATTAATAGTAAATCAAAAAAGTACATCCGCCTCAACAGTTGCAGTAAAACAAGGAGGAATTTCCTCTAACCATGATACATATTAACCACAAGAATTTCCTCCAATAAAGCATCCATTTTAGCCGTATCTAATCTGTGCCCTTTTACCGCTTAAAACATGAACCGATTCCTGGTCATCCCAATCAGCAGCAAAATAAAAAATACCAATTTTCAAGCAAAAGCTGATCATCACGTATGGAATTAGGAACTAGAGTTAGGAGGGTAAAAGTATATATATAATAAATAAGAGATAGGTTCAAGTTACACCTGGTGTAACTTGACAAAAGTTACACCATTTTTACACCGTAGATTTCTATTAGATCTAACGGTGATAGATCACTACTTCTCATACCATTAATATAGAGTCATTAATGCTAGATTTTAGAGGATATCTTAGTATTAATGACTGTCTGTCAATTTTTTTCTTTTCTTTCTTCTTGAGTTCTTCTTTCTTTCTTTTCTTTTCATTTTTGTTTTTTTTCTTGTTTTTTGTTTTCGGATAAACACACATGTGAACCTGGATACTTTCATTTCGTTTTTGTTGTTTTTTCTTGTTCTTTGTTTTCGGATAAACACACTTGTGAACCTAGATACTTTCATCAATATCTGGGTTTCTAAGAAATAAAACACTATCTTAGGATCAGATTTATCGTTCTCTCCAAAATTATAGGATCAGTGTTTATCCTCAATTCATATTAAACACAAACCACGATTACTAAAATTAAAGGATCAGATTTTTACTTTTGTCACTATTAGTGCCAAAATTAATTACTAAAATAAAACAAATCATGCATCTTCCAAACTCCATGATTTCATATTCGTATATAAAAATTAGTCATATATCAAATAACTTGATTCATTAAACAAATTCACCGACAAACTATTATAAAAATAGAGTTTCATTAAGAGGGTGACCATGAATTTCTGAGAAAAATCGTGTAAACCCATCACATCTTGCAGAACAACATATATATATATATATATATATATATAGAAGTTCAAGATTCAACGCTGATGGCTATGCCCACAAATAATAGTAGTGTTTCCATTTGGCTGAGGAAAACATAAAGAAAACATAATCAAATAAGAAGCACAATGGGCTTATTTGGCATCCTACGAAAGACAAAACTTGTAATAGTCAAGTGATATATTATAAAAGAATAAGGTCATGCTAAAGATTTGATCAAAAAAAAAAAAAAAAGGTCATGCTAAAGAAGATCTGCAACTTAGAAAGTTAGGAAAAGTGATTGTGCTGCTGTGCAAGGTAGGGATAAATTAATGAGAGAGAGAATAGAAAAAAAAAATAGTTATATAATATTCTCTATCATTAATTTGGTTAGTTAGTGTGACAAGTAATAAATGTTTAATAATGACGGACAGTTGACTTTTTTTAACCGTTAGATTTAATAAAAATTTTTCGGTGTAAAAAGGGTGTAACTCTTGTCAAGTTACACCAGGTGTAACTTGAACCCATCTCAATAAATAAAATGTTATTATGAAACTCTAAATGAGTATCCATTTAGTATTAACAAACTATTAACAAAGATAAATATACAATATATTATTTCTTAATAAGTTAATACATTATACCACTGTACACCCTTGGTACGGTGGTCACTTAATAAGTATAAGTGCTTGTGAAGTATGTGGGGTAAGGGTCAGGATTCAAGTCTCCAAGAGGGAGCTGCATATACATATACACTTAAATTAAGCTAGAGTAAAAACTTGTATAAAAAAAAGAAAAAGAAAAAAAAATTAATACATTACAATGCAATCATTTATGAAAATGGAATTCAGTGTGTGTTCTTAAATCTTTAAAATCATTTATGATTGAATCCGTACTAATTGTTGCAATTCCTATTTCTTGGCCATCTTTATTTATTTATTTATTCTCAATCCCTTGCCGAATGATCTAGTGGTTGCCTTTAACCTTAAATTTTCATTCATGACATCCATTTAGAGGAAATACATAGAAATTGATGTTTCACAATCATCTGAATTTCCAATAAACAATCTCCTGACTCAGAGAAATCATATAGTCATCTGAGTAGGGCAGTATGTGTCTATTTTCCTTGCTTTATAGATATTATGGGGGGCAACATATCTTGCTGCTTATTTCAGGAAGTGATTTGGTTCCTGCATGATATTGATATGCCAATAAAACGTAGAGGCAATGAACTTTGATCTCAGATAAAGGGTACTATAATACTAAAGAAAACGGAACAGAAATATATAGACACTATATTTCTATAAAAAAAACTAGTACAAAGGAGTATTTTTGATCCTGAAAACCTAAAACCAAAAATCTAATGAGAATAGAAATGGAGAAAAGGGTAACAATGTCTGGAAAGAAAGACAAAGGAGTTCTGTCATACTAAAACGTGACACCATATTTCTATAATAATATATAATAGCTCCTTTAATCTTCGTTCCGTCCCTTTGAGTTCATTTTTCCATTCTCCAAATCAACTACAACAAGTCTCAAAGCATCTGGTTATTCCAGCAATTCTAAATCCTCACGGAAAGAAACATAGAAAATCAAATGAAGAAAGAAACATCACAAAGAGCTTCTCCTTTAAACCTTGTCCTCCCATCTTCTTTAATTGTCTACATACACTTGATTAACGACTCAGCCGCATTCCATCATGTTTCACGAGGTCTTTTAAACTGTGTAGTGCTGTTGGATGGTTTCAATGTCCAGACCCTTCAACTTCACCACCGATTCAACATGTCCCTTGAGGGTGTGCAACTCCCTGAGCCTGCAAAAATAAGAAGAGTTTATATTCAATGTGGTTTTCGAAATAAGAATGACTTTTCTAAATGAACTCGATATTTGAATGCTTAACTGGACTATCATACAAACGTTGTTAGCTAGTCCAATTTAATGAATAGGTACAATCTTTTATAAAGCTTCCTGCCCCAATAGGGCCTCATTGAAGTTTGTTTAAGGAACCATGAAACAACATGTTGAAGTAAAAAAGTTTCCCAGAATTATATAAATTTGTAATCACTTATGTTCCTGCTGGATTGAATGAGAATTTTTAAGTTCAAATATCTCCAGGGGTGAATTTTAGATGGGGCTGGTTCTGTAATCTACCTGGCAACTTCAGCACGCCTCTTCGCCTGCTCTGCAATCTCAGAAAGATCCCGGTAGCTGCTCTTTTCTGTATATAATGCTTCCGGAGGCTGGAGACCATGGAGTGTACGTTGAGCCAAGGCCCATTGTGCTTCCCTCTCGCCCTTCCCATAATCCTTCTTTGTCGTGAAAGCGGTCTTCATTAGGTACATACACAGAGAGAAAGCAATGGTAAGAGAAAACAAAAACAAAAATTAAATTGAATAACATCGACTGATGGAGCTTAAAGATTATACGGTGTTATGAGAATTATTAGTCACCTTGTTTTGAAGCATGTTGTTCCAGGCCTTGCCGGACAATCCAAATCGGATGATGAACTTGATGACATCAAGAGGGATGTAGGTAATGATGCTGTAAATCCAGATCACTCCTGCCCATCCCCACCCAATGCCATGGATCCTGGCAAAGCCCCAGTGTGCATACACAGCAATGAGAGTGGCAACCTAATTTGAACAGGTAACACAATTAGGACAATATATGGTAATCATGCACACAAAAGTAGTAAGAACAAGTTCAACACAATAACAAATAAAAATACAAACCAATTGTGCTGCAATGAAGGCAATGCAAAGCAAGAAACCAGGGCGTTCAACAAAGGACCAGCTCCTTGATCGGGTCACAAAGATGAGTGCTTGACTAATAATGCTCACTTGAAGGTAAAGGGCCGCGTTAAGCTCTGCAGCATTATTAGCAATTGCCTTCACTCCAAAAATTTTCTGCAACAGTTATATTATTAGTATCCACTTCTTTATACAATCATATTTCTATTATTTCTTATTTGACTTGCTTATTTTTTTTATTTTTATAAATAATCTAAAAAACTATATTCTAAAGCATCACTTGTTTCAAGGTACATAAAATACTTTTGTAAAATTAATCAAAATAAGCTTTATCCAAACACACACGTGTGATTCACTCACTTTGAAGAAGTTGGTGTCATTTGCAAGATAAAAGAACACCACAGACATGACGGCCAGGTAGGCCCCAAGGATAATTCCGGTGGCAAAGATTTCCTTGAGCTTCCATGAGTCAGGAACAGGAGATGGCTTCACCCTGTCCTTGGAGATGGTCATGATGGTTCCGTCATTCAAGATGGCAATGATCAGGACCATGAAAGGTGAGAAGTCAAACTTCCAGATGAGAGCAATAAGCAGGAACCCCATCACAATACGTATTGTTATGGAAACAGCATAGATTGTGTAGTTCTTCATCCTCTGAAAGATAGCCCTGCTTGTCAACACAGCACTCACTATCACACTCAAACCTGGCTCTGTCAAGACAATGTCTGATGCACCCCTAGCTGCATCAGTAGCATCAGCTACTGCAATACCAATGTCTGCCTTCTTGAGTGCTGGGGCATCATTTACACCATCTCCAGTCATTCCACAAATGTGCTTCCTCTCCTGCAGCCTCTTAACAATCTCATACTTGTGCTCTGTCAAGCCCCAAATTAGAATTGCTAATAATACTATGCAATGCAATAATCAATATCGACATCATTTTCGGTAGAGCTAAAATGAAAATTTTATTACCAGGGAAAACACCAGCAAATCCATCAGCCTTTTCAATGAGCTCATCAACAGGAATGGAAGAAATGGACTCATCCTTGCTCTGGCCAAGGAGGGTGGCAGAGGGATACATGTTGGTGCCCATGCCAAGCCTACGACCAGTCTCTTTTCCAATGGCAAGCTGATCACCAGTGATCATCTTAACATTGACACCAAGGTCAAGAGCCCGACGGATTGTCTCTGCACTATCATGCCTTGGAGGATCAAAGAGGGGTAAGAGACCAACAAACTCCCAAGGCCCTCCAGCGCTCTCTTTGGTCTTCTCTGGAACAGTCTGCATTGGGAGGGCATAGAGCCCGATTCAATACAGCTTTCACATTTCATTTACTGATAATCAAGAAGCTGTTATTATTAATTAACAACTAGTCTACCTGTCTAGCAACTCCCAAGGAACGAAGACCACGTTCAGCAAAATTGTCAATGATGCTGTGTGCCTTCTTCTTCACATCCGCCTTTGGATCACAAAGTTCAATGATCTGGTAAACAAGTATAATAGTTAGTTCTATCATATTTCAATGAAGCAAATTTTGTTGATAGGATGTTTTGTTGAACGTCTGATATCGAAATGCTATAACGGTTCCAGAGGGGATTTTCGTACTTGCTCAGGAGCTCCTTTGCTGCATCGGTGCCAGCTGCCATCTTCGTCAATATAGGTGATTGCTGTGCGCTTATCTACAGGATTGAAGGGCAAGAAATGCACCTCAGTGATTCCTGCTCTTGCCTGCAAAGCCAGCAGTTACAACTTGTCAATGAATAGATAGTAGACTGACATGAAATGCATAGGCCAAAAAGTAGTTTGAATTTCATACCTCCTTGGGATCACCCAACATTCCAACAATACAAGCATCAATGGCATCTTGGTTTTCAATCCTGGAAGCCCTGGCAGCAAGCAAGACTACAGTATCCTTATCAATGTTCTTTGGAAACACCTGTCGTAAAAAATACACCCATGATTAGTACCAATACTTAAAATGGTTACAAGTGCATTTCCTTTGGCAAATTACATTACTTGGCTTTTAAGCCACCAACCTCAATCAGGTTCTTGTCAACAGTGAGTTTGTTGAGGGTGAGTGTCCCAGTCTTGTCACTGCATAGGACATCCATTCCCGCCATCTCCTCAATGGCTGTCATCCTCTTTGTGATAGCACCTTGTTCTGACAGGCGGTGAGACCCAATAGCCATGGTCACAGACAAGACCGTTGGCATAGCAATTGGGATACCTCCAATAAGAAGCACCAGCATGTTGTCAATACCCTCTCTGTATTTCCTGTGTTGGATTGGGTACATCACTATAATCTCAATTACCATGCCCACCGCAATAGAGCAGATACAGAAGTTACCAATGGCTGTCAATACCTGATCAAATTATCAACAACCATCAAAACATCAATCCAAAAATTAAAAAAAAAAATCCCCGAAGAAATATATATGGATTGTTAAAATTTAGTATGCAATTTGTTAGCTGGCTAGTATACCTTTTGGAAGTGACCAACTTGGTTTGTGCTGTCCACAAGGTGAGCAGCCTTGCCAAAGAAGGTATGAACGCCAGTGGCAATAACAACAGCCTCAATCTCTCCTTGTTTGCAGGTGGAACCAGAGAAGATCTCTTGGCCCGGGTGCTTGGTGACTGGAAGGGATTCACCGGTGAGAGCAGACTGGTCGATTTTAAGAGGATCACCCTCCAAGAGACGGGCATCGGCTGGGATGATGTCTCCCAACTTGATGCTGATCACATCTCCTGGTACCAAGATTGCTGCATCTTGCTCGCTCCATTTCCCATCCCTCAACACCTACAAACACATGAATCCATTAAGTTAAATTCTTCATAAAATTGAATGCAGCAACGAGTGTAATTAATTATTGAGTATTGGGCATGTATATACGTGGATCATGAACATGTGATGTGTACCTTGGTTTTGGGGGCAAGACCTGCCATGAGAGCAGCCGCAGCATTGCCTGCGTTGTTTTCTTCAATGAAGCTGATAGTTGAGTTGATGAGGAGCAACACGACAATACCAACGAAATCTTGCCAGTCCGGTGGCTTTCCCTGAATTGTTCATCGTTAAAGATATCAAGGTCTCATACACTTTATAATGGGGTCAACGTTATGTCACATCTTGTGTGTGTGTGTGTGTGAGAGAGAGAGAGAGAGAGAGAGAGAGAGAGTTACCCCTCCATTGGCCAAAACAATGGCCATGATAGCAGCACACTCCATGACCCATGATAGGGGATTCCACATGAAACCCAAGAACTTGAGGATTTTACTCTCCTTTTTCTCCTCAAGCTTGTTTGGACCAAAGATTTGGAGCCTCTTCTCACCTTCATCTCCTGTCAAACCATTTCTTGTACATTTCAGCTGCTCAAAAACTTCATCAATAGGAATTCGCTCCTGCACAGACAATCACAATTCATGAAAATCAACAACTTATTATAACCATTAGCTCCAACGTAGTTCTAAGAAAATCGAAAAATAAAATCATGAATAAAAACTCTCATTATTCCTGTCATGCAATCCAAGTTCATGTCATCCGAAAACCTTTCCACGAATAAAACAAAAAGAATAGCTAAAGAAGAATAACCAAACCAAGAAATGAATAAAATTACCAGATGAAAATTCCCAGCTGACAAAACATATAAATCAAAGAATACCCATTTGACATATTTGTGTTATATTGAGTTTTTCATTGTTTATCAAAACAAAATCCAACAAAAACATATTCAAATGAAACACAAGAATGGGAAAAGAAAACAATATATATATATATATATATATATATGTTGTTTTGCTTACAAGATCAACAGTTTCGTTCTTGACATCTTCTAAAGAAATGAATGTGGAACCCATGATGAACAACAAGTGCAAGTTCAAGGAAGACAATTAAAGATCCCTCTCTTTTCTGGGGCTTTTTTTTTTTTTTTTTTTTTTTTAAATTTTATTTTATAAATTTTTTTGTTAAAACGGGAAACTCCCTTTCTTTCTCAACTTTTTTCAACGAGAGAGACCTATCCTAGGCCTTCTCGCCCTCCATCCAAAAGACACAGAATGAGAGGGAAAGAGAAAGAGAGAGAGACAAAGCTCAGAGGAAAGCCAAAGCAAAGATGGAATTGAGACTTGTTGCACTATGATGAGACAACAAACTAAGGTTTCATAAGGAGGGCTTTTATTTTATAAATGAACGTTGGAGAGGGAAGGGAGCGAATGAAAGGTTACGGGCAACCCATGATTACCCGTTGATTGCTATTACAGTTGACCGGTTACGTGCCGGTTCGGTTTCCTCGGAAGTGTTTGTTTTCGTACGTGTCTCATTACCATTCCTAAATTCTGTGGCTCACCAAAGTCCACGGTCTTTCTTGGTACATGTTTTTATCTTTGGGAGGTTCAATTTTTTTTTTTTTAATTATGTATGTTGGCTACTTCATTTGCCTTTCTTGTAGTGGTTATTAAAATTTCTATCACATCTAAGAATGACAAGATTTTATAACCAACCATTAATTTGTTTTTGTTTTTGTTTTTTTTTTTTTTTGATAGATTTTGGATCACAAAATTTTCTCAAATTTTTTTTTGGGTACCATGTGCATATTGTAATTGGTGTTTTCAAAAGTGGTAACGATGTTATATGATAATAACGTTACTTTAATCACATATTATCAAACGACAGATGTTAAAAAGTTGGTAAAATTTGTTGTGCCCTCAAAATTACGCTTTTTTTGGTTTTTTTCCAGGTAATCATTATTGGTTATTAGTTATTACCTAAATGCTAAATCCTATTGATAGATTTTTATGTTAAATTTGTTTCAATAGTTTTTTTTTTGGGTTGAAAAATGTATGTAAAATTCTTAACCACATTCTATGTATTCTGCCTTTATGCAAAGGGAGGACAATAAACAAGAAACCAAATTGAAACAACTTGATCCATTAGAGTTAACTAGATAATTTTGCAAATTAATTTGAAACAATTTTTATGTTTTTTAAGACCCAATTATAATACTCATTTTGCTATATAATATTTATGTTTTACCAAAATATTACTAAATGCTTTGAATCTCAATTTTCTTAATTCATATTTTGTATAAAAAATTTTCATAGAATTGGTTTCCGACTATTGAGTAGAATTGAATTGCTAATCTAAGATTTTGAGGTTGGAACAGTCATGTTTTTCAACATTTGTAGGAGACGAACATATTATATTATTTGTAAACTTTATTTTTTAAATTGATTAAATTATTTAGAAATTTAAATTCAAAGTATAAAATACTTTCATATCCTAAAATTACAAAAAAATCAAGGAATCTCCCAAATACTTCCTCAACTACCTCGATTTTCACAATCAAATACCGAGCCCCATATCTCAAAAACTCATTTCATTATCTCAACAAAAAAACAAAAAAAAAAAAAAAACATTTGTAAGTACCAGTGTAACACCCCATAATTTTGATACTAATTTAATTCTTATACGTAAATTAAAAACGAGGCCCACAATTAAATGGATTTAATTGGTTTGGGCCTAAGATATTTAAATCTGATAATTAGTAGGGTATAGGAGGCCCAATTGAGATGGCATAGGTGTATATATATATGGGCATTGATAAGCTTAAAAAAAAAAAAAAAAAAAAAGGAAAACCCTAGCCTTTTATCTGAGTTATACGTGTGTGTGTGTGTGTGTGTATATATATATATATAAATAGGAGATCTCCCCTCTTTGAGCGGCATGAAGAAATCTTCTTGTTTTTAGTCTTCTCTGCGGCTGTGTATGGGAGAATCAAGTCAGCCCTTCTTATTACTTGGGTTCTTTTATTTATGTGATACCTGGCAAGTGTCTATATAGCTTAAGGGCTATTGATATCTCACACACCTAGGATAGAGAATGTTTATGTATATTAGTCTTTGGGTCGCACAGATCACAAGTGGTTAGGCATGGACTTAGGAAATCAATTTGTCACCATGCTAGTGAGAAAAAGCTGCTTATGGTTTACCATATTATTGCACAATCTATCTAAGTTCACAATCTGTCAGTCACACACCTGCCAATATTCAAAAACTTGTCTAGCTTTATCATTAAGTCTAGCGGCAAAAGGGGAATAAAGGACTAGCAATGGGATTGATAAATTAAGATATAATATTAGCTTCAACTATATATTAGATTGAACAGATATCTATCATTCAGCTATATTGGAGTTTCATGAATATCTATGATTAAATTAATGGGAAAAATGTGATTATGTAGCAATATTTGTAAGCCCAAAAATCTGACAAAACTGAAGTGTATCTCAAAGAATCTAACATCTTCGTAGGCTATAATATAGATAGATAAAACTATTTAAGTGTGAGAACAGATTTATAAGTGGGAAATTTGTGTATTGATGGACCTATGTTTGGTGTTGCTATGTTATAATTCTACTGATTTATTGTGACTCAAGGGTGGTTGATTTCATTTTTGCAAATAAGAGGTAAGTGATGTTTACTAATTTTGGAGGTTTTCCCAAGATAGTGTTAATTATTAAACTATTTTATATTAAAGAAATATGTTGATATTCTATATATAAATTGATATTTTATAAATGTTTGATGTGCACATTGACTATTCGTTTTACCAAATACTTATGGGACAACCTAAATTTATTTAAATTTGTATATGTGAATATATCTTTATATTTTTGAAAATTATGAATGAATTATTTTTGTGAGCATATTGAATATGTTTTGAAAACCTATGGCAAGTCGTGATTAAAAGCTTAGTATTGTATTTAGTCCTTAGTAAGGGACAATCATACTGCAGCTAGTCCTTAGCAAGGGATGATCCCAAAAAAGGGGGACAATGCGCAATTGGTAGCTCCTTAGTAAGGGAGTATACCATTAAGGATACGAAAAGGGAGCTCTTTAGCAAGGGAGTGCACATTCATGTTCCAAATGAACTACCCTTAAGAAAAAGGATGAAAAGGGAGTTCCAGTCCAAAAAGGGGATGACACAACCCTGTCAACGGGGCATAAACATTAACTGCGAGAAAAGCCTAGGAAATTTTTTATATGATGGTATTGAGATATATATATATATATTTTTTTTTACATGAAATATTTGATGATAAAATATTGATGAGTTACAAGTTATGAATTTGTGGTAATAATTATTTATTTGAAAGGTTTGTACCCACACCCCAATGTTAGTGAATTCCACTTATTGAGTTATCTCACCCCCCTTTTACTCCCCCTTACAGATACATTAGAGGGATCATTAGAGTAGAGATTCTTGCAGGACAATAGTTACAAATTATATTGTGAAACTGAGGATTTCGTTATTATTTTTATGGTATTGAATATTGTATTGGAGAATTATTTTGAGGATATTTTATCTCTAGTGGAATTATAACTCTGACAATTGTGATGAGATTTTAGGTTGTTGGTTACATTTATTTAATTTAATTTTTTGATTATTTAGATTGAATAGAGATTTATTATTTATGATTTTGGGGCGTTACAACCAACATATAGAGAATGTGATAAAAATAAGGGATAATTACACTTTTCCCACCTGTGGTTTGTCTCTAATTCTATATGCCTACCCGTGGTTTCAATTTTGACACTTTGCCCACCTGTGATTCTCACCGTGAGTGTGCCGTAACCCACCTCTCCACTTTTCGTTACTCTAACACAGAATAAGAAAAAAACAAACCCCAAAACGGATCAAAACACTCTCACTCAAATCTTGAACATGAAGAACATACCCAAAAATTTGAAATTGGTTTTAGATTTTTATGAATTTACCAAATTGATACAATTCTATCTACAATCTGTTAAAATAATATTCAATTTTTTTTTGAGAAAAATAAACAATATTTAATTGGTTTAACCAAATTGATACAATTCAACACCGTGATACATAATAATAAAGACTAAAAAATCAAGCTAATCTAAACTTGTTGTCCAAAATTCCAAATAGCCCAACTGATCTCGCCGGTAACCTCTTCCCGGATCCCACAGTCGACCACCAAACTTCACCTACGGCTCCGCTGAAGGCCATCGAAGAGGTCCTCATCAAGATTCCTGGCCTCATCGACAAGCACTACAGCGTCGAGCTCGCTTGCGGCGATCTCATAGTCGTCCGTCTCAGTTAGGGCGATGACATCGTCGCCGTCCTCGCCCGTGTCGCTGATGAGATCCAATGGCCTCTGGTGAAAGACGAAGTTGCCGTCAAGCTTGACCACTCGCGTGGGGTCGTGGTGCTGTGGGTGGACATGGGTTCGTGGGGACGTGGGTAGCAGCTCGCCGTGGGTCTTGGGATTGAGATTTGTGGGGTGGTTGATTTGAGTGTAATTTTTCTGGGTTTGAGAAGTCCTGAAATATATGTCTGGATTTGAAATTGGGGTTTCAAATATATGTTTGGGTTTGAATTCATTTGTTCTTAAGTTCCTGGGATTGTATATATGCTTGATTTGAATTCATTTGTTCTTAAGTTCCTAGGTTTGAATTCATTTGTTCTTAAGTTCCTGGGATCAAATGTTGTGCTATATTTTGGGGTTCTATTTTGATAGATTTATGTTTGATGGTATTGCTTGATTTGATTTGTATTAGTTTTCTGGATGCATGTTCTTCATGTTTGTGTGTGTTCTTCATGTTTGTGAATAGTGAAATACCATATTTTAATCTTGTTTTTCTTTTGTTTGTCTTGTTTTTCTTGTTTTAGGAGGAGAGAGATATAAAATGGGCGTAAAAAGACTTATTTACCCTTCTTTTTTAACAGAGGTGGGTTACGGAGCATAAACGGAAGTAACCTCAGGTGGGCAAAGTGTCAAAATTGAAACTACGGGTAGGCACATAGAATTAGAGGCAAACCACAGGTGGGTAAAGTGTAATTATCCCTAAAAATAAAGAAAAACGGTTTAAAACATTTTCATTTATCAAGATTTAATTGCCTTTAGCAAGGCTTCCACATTAAAAAATAAAAGGCATAAATGCACTTTTATTCTCTACATTTTGACTTTTTTCTATTTTGGTCCCTACATTTTAATTTTACCACTTTTAGTTCTTAAATCAATTAACACGTGTTATTTTCGTCCTTTCCGTCAGCCAACCGACGGAAATAGTTGAGGTGGCTGCCGGAGGAATTAAAATATTAGAAAAAATGTCACATCAACATCTTTTTTTTAAAAATAATTTATCAATTTTAACTAAATAAAAAAAGAAAAAACAAAATTAAAAACAATAAAATACATCAATTTAGATCTAATTCATTTTGAACAAGAACACACAAAAACATTCAACACAAGAACAAGAATATAAGAGCACAAACCCAAAACCAAACACAAACTCAAATTTCAAAACATAAAGAACATTAATCTAATTTTTTTTTTCGTAAGAACATTTCTTCTTTCCCAATATATGAATATCATGTTATTCCCCAATCAACAAATTAGCAAACCCAAAAATTTTCTTAGGAAACAAGCACATACAAAAAAACCCAAAAAATTTCAGCTCAAAAACAAAATCATAAATCTCAAAGGCACCATTTTCTCAAACCCAGCAAAATCATCAAATCCCAAAACCCCAAAGTACCAAATCAATCCAAAAAAACAACACAACCAACCTAAAAAAAAAAAAAATCTCAACCCAGAAAAACACATCTCAAGAAATTTTTTACCAAAACACCTTCTTCTTCGTCTTATAACAGTCTCACTCTTTTGTGTCTCTTATCTCCACTGATCTGATCATGCCCGACTCCAACCTAATGGCAGACCCAATTCCGAGCATGGATCACATCGACCACCTCCCACTTGCTCTCCTTCCATTGGACCCAATAGCACTCGCCCCGATCCAATCCTCCCCACCTGGATCCACCATAGATGTCCTCCCAAACATGTCAGGCTACTCCTAGGTTGCCTACACAACCTCCTCAATCCTCGTGATCTCCCATTTCCCTTCCTCGACGAAACCCTAAGTGGCCCCATCTTCCGCCAGCTCCTCTAGCTTTCCCCCTCCGCCATCGCCGCCGTCTCCTGGTCCCCTGTCTTTCCCTCCAATGGCGACATCGCCGCCGCTGTCGACAATTGTATCCGCCTCTTCCAACATGAATCCGCCACCTCCAAAGGTACCTTTTAAAATTTTGAAAACAACTGACCTACATTATTGGTGAATTGCATTTCTAGAGAATTTCATTTTCCTGAAATATTGAATTACTATTTTTAGTTTTATTATTTAGTTAAAATTAATAAATTAATTTTTTAAATTTATATGCTGATGTGTCATGGGTGATGTGGCATTTTTTTATAATATTTTAATTCCTCCGACAGCCACCTCAGCTATTTCCGTCGGTTGACTGACGGAAAGGATGAAAATAACATACGTTAATTGGTTTAAGGACTAAAAGTGGTAAAATTAAAATGTAGGGACTAAAATGGAAAAAAGTTAAAATGTAGGGACTAAAAGTGCATTTACACCAAAATAAAAATGAAGCACGAGAAACACCCTAAAAGCATCATTGACTTTTAATTTTATTGTCATGGCTCATATCGATATTGTACTAAATAATAGTAAAAACTACAAAAGAACCTATAAATTATAAGTTCTAAAACATAATAAAAAAGTAATTAATCTCATCAATACTCAATTAGAAAGTTTCTTTTTTATTTCTCTTTAGTTCTAAAACAAAATACATTTATGGCTTTCCCACACCAAACACCCAAAGCCCCAAAGCAATTACATGCTTTACAGAACCCACAACATCTAATCTCAACATCAAAACCATAATTTTTCATCACTCAATGAAAAAAAGCAAGTCATATTTCCTTTGTTATAGCCAACTCATATGGGTTAAAATTAGATGGTATGACGAAGTTGGAGCTAGGTAGGTGTCATTGACATGTTAAAAATAAGTGACATTATTTTTGGTTCGGATGTATTTGAGATGACATGACATGAAGGGTTGTGGGTTATATATAAAGGAGTAGAAGTGTAAGAGGTTTATCTTGAAATATTGAACCAAAGAAAACAAAGAGTCATACAAATAATTTTTATTCTTTAATAGAAAAATTCTTTAAACATTGAACCAAAGAAATAAAAATTTCATATTTTTTTGTTCTTATGATCGCATCTCATGCTCTCCCACATGAGATCTTTGCTTTATTAATATATATATATATATATATTTGGGGGGGGGGGGGTAGAATTATAATGAAAAACTTGGCACCATTATATGGAGGTTAGAAATAGGGGTAATAGTTGAAAGTGTTATCAATTGTGAGAATCTTAGTGGGTTAATTCCACATTAGAAAATGAATGTGAGTTAAAGAGGTTTAAAATTTGTGCTGTGTATCCAAGAGTTAGGCCCTTTTTGGGTATACACCACTGTCAGTTTCTTAAAAACTTTCTCCCCTCTCCCCGTGTGTGTTAAAAATACTTGGTATTTGAAAAAAAATAATAATAATGGTAGGGGTGGCCTAATCCAAAAAGGTTAAAGGCTTTATCGAAGCCATAGGGGTAACCCCAGTGTAGTTGCAAAGCTTTGTGAAGTAAGGGATGGGTTGTGGTTTTTTTTTTTTTTTTTTTGAGAAAGAAGGGATGGGTTGTTGTTGTGCATTATTTTGAATCTTTTGGCGGTAGAAATTGAAATTGATGCAAGAGTATTGCTTGGTTGGGTTACAGAAGAGTATAATGGTAATTTACATCATGCTTCTCTTATCATGGATTGCATGACCCTCATTAATTTAATTCATCAGGCGAAGATGAGTTACTATTTTTGTGAAGCTAACAAGTGTGCAAATGCTTTGGCTAGAAGAGACTCTGGTTCCAACCAGGATTTTATTTTTTTAATAGTCCTCCTATAGACTTATGCATGCTTATGATAACTCGAGACTATAATATGAGAGGCTTTGTCCATTTAATTATGATGTTATTGTTCTCATTAATTTACGAAGGTTTGGTTTTTACCAAATAATAATAATATTAATAATAACTGAAGTAAGTGTTGTAAAAAGCCTCATGCAACAGTTTCAAGCTACATTCATAAGTCAAGATGGCAACCACCGCACACCTTCGGTGTGATGTTCACTCCACAAGTATAAGTACTTATGGAGTATGAGAGGCAAGGGCCGGGGTTCAAGTCTCCAGGAGAGAGTTTCACACACATATACATTTAAATTAGACTAGAATATAATTTCTATCTTGTTAAAAAAAAAAAAAAAAAGTCAAGCAGTTAGATTATAATTTTTAAGTTGAAATATATTTTTTCATTCCTAAAATTTAGTTGAAGGTTTGATTTTCATTCATCAAATTTAAAAAATTACAATTTCTCCTCAAAATATTTAAAAATCTCAAACTCCTTACATTATCTTAACTTATTTATGACTCTCATAGTCTTACATATAATAAAATCCAGTTAGATTATAATTTTTGGATTGAAATATATTTTTGGTTTCTAAAATTTAGTTCAAGTTTGATTAGTTAAAAACTTTACAGTTCAATTGTACCACCTTGGGTCTCCAACAAAGATGTCTACGATTCAAATCCCTCATTCTCCAATTGTGAAACAAAAATACGTATAAAATAAATTTCAAGTCACATTAGTTTTCTAATAATTCACGGAAACACTAGCTACCATATTTATGATTTTTTTTAAAGTTTAAGGACCAGATTAGAGTCCCTAGCCCAAAGGATGGATGAACTTAGGCCCAAAAAGCTCAATACAATGAATTTGTAAATAGTGGGTTGGAAAACTGGGCTTTAATGAGTTGGACAACAAGTAAAGTGGGTTTAGATGATAAGAAAATGAAGATAGATTGGTTTAATTTAAAGAAAATCGTCCTCGGCACAATCCGAGGAAATCAGTTCTTATATATTTTTCTCAAGTTTGATTACAAATTTAGTTTTTGATTGTTACAGTGCTTTTCTCTTAATTTCTCGATCCCCTCCCCTTAGGGTCTTCTTTCTATTTTATACTATTCTCCTCCTTCATCTCTACCCTCCATGTGTAGACTAGATTGTTGGTGTTGATCCTTGTCTCATCAGCACCTTTTTGAAGTCTTTGAGGAGTAGCTATAAGGCTGAAATATACTGTTCAGGTATCACTTCTTCATTAATGCGGCCAAAGAGTTAGTTGTAAAGCATTTAATGCGGTGGTAGCAGCTTTCCCTTTAGATATTTCATGGCCTTCTTTTGTCTTGTTCCTTCTTGATACTTATTCTCTTCAGTGGAATCGTCCGGAATGTTACTCTTGATGTCAGACCGCATCTTCTGACCTTGGCTTTGCTCATCCGAGGAAGTATTCCTCCTCAAACTGCCTTCTTAGTTGATCGTGATCAGACTTCACTTCTTTATTTACCAACTTGAATTCTTAGGAAGGTGTTTATCCATCCTCGGACTACTTAATGTCCTCGAATTGAGCCCCCGGCCCAATATATCCATAGATATGTACTCCTGGGCCTATCACCCCTACAATAGTCCCTTGAAATTCTTTTTTTTAGCTCCTCGGGAAGAAAGGAGGATTTCGATGTCACTATAGTTACTTCGTGCTCATCATACATCACCTCTACCTGCACAGATGCCTTTTTAACTGCCCAAGACACGCTTCTGATGCTTCGGCATATGAGGCGCACCTTCATTAAATTTTTACAGCTCCCTGTCCCCTACGTTCTATAGCGCGATGTGGATCCAACGGCTGAGGATTTTGCTAGAACCTGGGCGGGAGTTTTCCCGCTTGTAACTATCTTTTTGATATAAACATTGCCCAAATCAATCATTCTTCTCACTTTAGCACTCATACACTAAACGTACAAACTTATTCAATCTACTTGTGCCCTCACAAATTTCAAGAACCTGTCCAAGGAGACTTTTCATCCCTTCGTAAGTCTTTATAAACTCTTCCATTTATTTTTCCATTTACCTTTCTTTTCTCCATGTCTATTCCTCCTCGGCCTTCTTAGTCTCTCCTTTACTATCTTAGCACCTCTTTTCCCTCTCTAGATAGGGGTAGATTTGCTTACCTGGTGGATTTTGAGAAGGGTATAGAGGACTTTAGAGCTCAGTATAGGATTCCACCAAGTGCGTCCATTAGGTATTGTAAGGAAGGGGAATGTCACGAGAAAAGGCAAGAGGGAGAAGTGGTGATCTCGATGATTGACTTTATAGAGGAAGGGATGAAAATCCCCATGGGTACCGTCACTAGGGATTTCCTTAGGGCCCATAGATTAGTTTCCACTCAATGCGTCCTAAACATGTTTAGAATCTTAGGTAGTGTTGATGCCCTTAAAGAAAAAATGGGCTTAGGTCTTACCCATCACGATGTTAATTGGGTTTACAACCTCCATTACCTAAAGGGGCAGGGGTTTTACCTAAAATCTAGGTACCCCGAGGGCAGGCTCATCCAATGCCTCCCTAATTCCAACAAAGGCCTAAACAAGGACTTCTTGATCGTATTAAGGGAGTGGCATGATGGCCTCCCCTGTCCGACGAGGAAGGGGAAACCAGGTGGGGCTCTAGGTCTAGGTCGATTATTTCAAAGTCATCCTTTTTTCCTTTTTCTTTGGTTTGTGTTTGTATATGAGTTTTCCTTTGATTGAAGCTATTTTTTGCTAATGATGTTTTTTGTTTTTCTTAATGGTTTTGTAGATAAGAACGTTGTTGTTCCCAACTTTAGTCTTGTCAATCAGCAGAGTTTAGACAAGATACTGAAGGTTGAGGTGTTCGTCCATAGTGACGGAAGGACCCATGCTTGCACCGAATAAGCGTTGCCGTTCCAAGTTTCCTTATCACTGGTGCCACCCCAAAAGGCATTCTCACCATTGATCCCATCCCAGAGGGCATACCGAAGGTAGCACTGCCATTTCAACGCGCTGCTGAGGAAGAGGCAACCCCGTCCCAGCCCACGGTCGAGGGAGAGGAAGTGGTTGTTAAAGTTTTTGATTCCGAAGACTTTGAAGACGACTTTGAAGTTTTCAACCAACCTTTATCTCCTGAAACCCTACCTTGTGACCTTAGCACCCCTCCTACCGCGCAAGCAAGCTAAGCCCAAGAAGACGACCCTACCTGAAGATGGCAGATCTTCTATCAGTCATGGAGTCCCAAGCTGGGGATAAGGCGCTCGAGAAGACCACTCAGGCAAAGCTCCCCCCTCCTCCATCCTCTCTGCCTCCCCGGCTTGATCCCGTGGACTATAAGAGAAAAAGGGACGCAGTGGAAGGAGGGAAGGGCCCCCTCCCCAAAGAGACCGAGCACTAAAGACGAGGTAAACAGGCCAAGGGAGCCTAAACCTTGGTAGACAAAAGAGCTAAATCCCAAGTTGGGGTCCTCGCCTGGACGCCCGCCCCAGTGCTAGATGGAGCTCCCTTGCCTGCGGATGCTTCGATCAGAAACTTCCAGGATGGGAAGGTCGACTACGTGGCCAACACGGTGGAGAAGACTTTACTGCTACCTGAAGATATGATCGAATGGCGATCAATGAGGAAGCACGAGGTCTTCCTTAGCTTAAAAAGTGACCTTGCTCTGATAAGTCTTCTATTTACCCTTTTTTCTTTCTTTTCTTTTCTTTTCTTTTCTTCTTCTTCTTTTTATTTTATTTTTTTTATTTTATTTATTTATTAACTCCAGTACTTATACTTCGTTGATTTTGTTAGTACTTCTTCTTATTTTTTTTTTTTTTTAAAGACTGTCTATAGAGCTGAGGAAATAGTCATCAGCTCTAACCGGGCGATGAAGGAGGAGGAGGGCAGGTGCGATGCTGCCATGAAATCTTTTGAGCTGGTAGAGAAGAAGTCCCAAGAACTTAATGCCAAGCTAGCTGAAACTGATCAAGATAAGAAAAGCGTCAAGGCCACCTTGGACGTGGTGGAGAGGCAGGTAGAGGCTCAGTGCAAGCAGCTCCGCCAAGCTGAGGGTGAGCTCTTTGCTGCCAAAAGTCAGATCAAAAATCTGACAAAAAAGTTGAAGGAGGCTGAGATGGCCAAGGAGCAGGGCAAGCAGGAAGGCTATGACGTGGGCATGGCAGAGACTGAGGAAGCCCTCAGGGTAGAGGTCTCGGAGGTGTGCAGATTCTACTGCCTCCAAGTGTGGAACGAGGCCTTCGACCGAGCTGGGGTTGGGGCCTTCTCTGCCCTTAGGAAAGCAGAGAATATGTACTACCCTCCAGCCATCCGTGCCTCAGGCTCCTTGGGCTCTAAGGCTGCCGCGGTCTCCAAGGAGGTAGATGGAGGCAAGGAAAGCCCAAGCAAAACTCTTCCCATAACCAACATCTCCTCCGAGGTGGCAGAGCAATTTGAGGACACTGAGAAGGCAGCAGACACCATTAAGGAAGTGACCCAGGATGCCTTCCTGCCTCCAAATGCCCCTAAAGAGCCCTCTAAGGAGAAAGAGTCTTCCCAAAACATGGAGATTGTGCTGGCAACTCTTCCCATAACCTCCAAGGAAAACCTTAAAGGCAAAGGACCTGCATCTACCACGGTGGCCTCCACCCAGTCTCCTAAGACTCAAAAGGACAAGCTTGTAACCAAGATGAAACCTTAATGGCCCTTTTTTTTTTTTTCTGTAATATATTCAAACTTCTGTAATCTAATGGCCTTTTTTAGAGGCTTAATGTTAATGAAAATTGCAAGTCTTTCTTTTATACTTGTGATGTTTATATTGATCCAAACATAATCTCTGTTTCATTCAATACTTATTAAATGTGATAATGAGGTATAACATGACTTATTGATCTGCATAAGCGACAGCATAGTTGTCACACATCACATGACCAGAAGTAGGACATGTTAAACTTACTTAGTCCACAATCTCGGCAAAATATAACTTTAACTTTTAAAAACATACACAATGGTGTAGCATCCATACATGTCTAACTCTGCTCAATCCCTCTCTCATTAGTAGGTTTAAAGGACTGGAAGGACAACTAATTCTTAAACAAATATAGGTATTCCTGCAAATGCTTTAAGTGATGCTCATGAGCATGTTACTACAGTGAGGATCTTTGCCATTTAGAATGGCCGATTCTATTTGACATTCAAATAATCAATAAAAAGTACTAATTTACCTCAGGTATGTGGTCTGAGAATCCAGAAAGGACAAAGGCTCTGTTCGATATTTAGCAGAATGATAGGAAGTATTAATTTACCCAAAGTAGGTGGTCCGAGGAATTAGACGTAACTAAGATTTTGTTTAATACTTAGAAAAATGATTAAAAGATATCAATTTACCCGAGGTATATGGTCCGAGGAGCCAGACATGACCAAGGTTCTGTTTGATACTTAGAAAACTGTTACGAAGTGTTAATTTACCCAAAGTATATGGGCCGAGGAACCAGACATAACTAAGGTTCTGTTTAACACTTAGAAAAATAGTTTAAAATATTAATTTACCCAAGATATGTGGTCCGAGGAGCCAGACATGACCAAGATTCTGTTTGATACTTAGGAAAATAGCTTAAAATATTAATTTACCCAAGGTATGTGGTTCGAGGAGCCAGGTATGACCAATATTCTGTTTGATACTTAGAAAGATAATAGGAAGTATTAATTTACCCAAAACTTGTGGTCCAAGGAGCCAGGCATAGCTAAGGTTCTATTTAATACTTAGGTAGATCTTAAGAGGCATTAATTTACCCAAAACATGTGGTTCGAAGAGCCAGACATAGTTAAGGTTCTGTTTAATACTTAGATAGTTAACCCAAAAATATCAATTTACCTAAGGTATGTGGTTCGAGGAGCCAGACATGACCAATGTTTTGTTTGATACTTAGAAAAATGTCACGAAGTGTTAATTTACCCAAAGTAGATGGTCCGAGGAACCAGACATAACTAAGGTTTTGTTTAACGCTTAGAAAAATGGCTTAAAATATCAATTTACCCAAGGTATGTGGTTCGAGGAGCTAGGCATGACCAATGTTTTGTTTGATACTTAGGAAAATGACTTAAAATATCAATTTACTCATGGTATGTGGTCCAAGGAGACCGACATGATTGATATTCTGTTTGATATTCAAACAAATATTAGGACGCATGATGCACAATATAATAAACCCAAATATGGTAAAGAAAACTTTCATTAATAATAATACATTCTTAGGTTGTTTACATTCCAGGGGCGAGGTACAACATTTTCATCTAGATCTTTAAGATAATATGCACATATTTCAGCCACTAATGTGATATGATATGGCCCTTCCCTGTTGGGCCCTAATTTTCCCCAGGCTGGGTTTTTGGCAGTACCCAAGACCTTTCTTAATACCAGGTCTCTAGGCGCCAGTGGCCTTAACCTTATATTTGAGCCGCACCCCTGCTTGAGCTTGTGTTGATAGTATGCCAGCTAAACCATAGCATTTTCTCTTCGCTCTTCAATTAAATCTAAACTCTTCTCCAATAGCCCATCATTGCTGCTCGGAGTAAAAGAGTTTGTCCTCAGCGTTGGAAATCTTGTCTCATGAGGAATCATAGCCTCGGCCTTATAAGTCATTGAAAAGGGCGTTTCCTCAGTGGACCTACGAGGTGTAGTCCGATATGTCCAAAGGACGTGTGGTAACTCTTCCACTTATTTTCCCTTTGTGTTATCTAACCTCTTTTTGAGCCCACTCACTATGCTCAGGTCACAGCAATACCTCTTGAAAGCTTTGCTATCAAATTGAATACCATTTTTCGAGATGAGTGTACGAGGGATTTCAAACTGAGTGACAATATTTTTCCAGATAAATATCTTGGCATCCATATCCTTAATATTTGCTAGTGGTTCAGCTTCAACCCATTTGGTGAAGTAATCCGTGCCGACTAGCAATCATCTCTTATTCCCTGCTGCGATAGGGAATGGCCTTACAATATCCAAGCCCCATTGAGCAAAAGACCAAGGGCTGGACAGAGGATTAAGGACACCTCCTGGTTGGTAAATGTTTGGAGCAAATCTTTGGCATTTGTCATATTTCTTCACATACTCTTGTGCTTCCTTCTGCATATTTGGCTACCAATATTCCTGAGTGAGGGCCCTGTGAGACAAAGATTTGCCTCCTGTGTGGCTTCCACAAATCCCCTCATGTAACTCTTCTAGGAGTAGTTCAACTGCTTCAGGGTGTATGCATAGCAAATATGGGTCAGAAAAAGATATCTTATATAACTTTTAGTCCTCGAACAGCTAAAACTAAGGAGCCTTTCTCGGTACCTTGTCAGCCTCAGATTTAATCTCGAGCAAGATGTCTTCCTTAAGGAATACTACAGTGGAGTCCATCCAACTAGAACCCACCTCTAATATGATGAATATGAACCATGTTTCTCCCTACTTCAGTAGGTTTACACAAGTCTTCCACAAGGATCACTCGAGGTAAACTTTGTGCCGAGAAGGTTGCCAGCGTGGTAAGAGAGTCAGCATGTGTATTTCTACTTTTGGGGATTTGCGATAAATTAAAAGACTCAAATCCTGACTGTAAGTGTCTAACTTGGTTCAAATATTCCTGCATTCTGAGATCTCTAGCTTCCAACTCTCCCTGAACTTAGCCTAAAACCAGCCTTGAATCAGAGAATATCTCCATTGCTTTTCCACCCATTTTCTGAACCATGGTCATCCCTACCAATAGAGCTTCATATTCAGCCTCATTGTTTGTGGTCAAGAAGCCCAATCTCAAGGATTTCTCAATTGTGATCCTCTCGGGGGATATCAGAATTAGCCCCACTCCAGATCCTCTATGGTTCGCTGCACCATTAACGTATACCTTCCAGCACAAAGGTTCTTGTAAAGAGATTGCGCCAACTGATTTTTCATCCATGTTCTACTTCTCTAGTCTCTCTTTTAATGGGGTTTCAGCAAACTCGACCACCAGATCAGCGAGGACCTGACCCTTGACAGAGGTGCGAGACATGTACTTGATATCAAAAACCCCTACGAACGTACCCTACTTGGCAATCCTCCCTATGTAATCAGCACTTTGAAGTAGAGATTTAAGCGGGAGCTAGGTTAGGACGACAACTGTGTGTGATTGGAAGTAGTGGGAGAGCTTACGCGTAGCATTCACTACTGCCAAAATGGCCTTCTCTAGTGGTAGGTAACGGACTTTAGCCTCATGTAGTGACTTGCTCACATAATTAACTGGCCTCTGTACACCACTATCAACCCGCATAAACACCAGGCTTACCGCATGGGAATCTACAGCAATGTAAGCAAACAAAACCTCATCCACCTCAGGTCTAGACATAATGGGTGGCTGAGATAGGTATTCTTTCAACTATTGGAAGGCCAAGACACACTCCTCGGTCCATTCAAATCCCTTCCACCTATTCAACAATTGGAAGAAAGGTCTACACCTGTCTGCTGACCGAGAGATGAATTGGTTTAGAGTAGCAGTCATCCCTGTTAGCTTCTGGACCTCTTTGGGATTCCGAGGTGGCTATAAATTGTTGATTGCTTTAATCTGGTTAGGGTTGACTTCAATTCCATGGTGTGTAACCATGTACCCCAAGAATTTCCCCGGTTCAACACCAAAATAACACTTAGAAGCATTAAGTCGCAGCTTGTGTCTCCTCAAGATCTCAAAGATATTCCCGAGATCGTTAACATGCTCGGATTCTAACTTACTCTTAATCACCATATAATCTATATAAATCTCAATGTTTTTTCCTAATTGTGGTTCAAATATCATGGTCATCATCCTCTGATAAGTAGACTCTACATTCTTCAGACCAAAGGGTATCACCTTGTAATGGTAATTCCTAGTACGGGTGACAAAAGTTGTCTTCTCTAGATCACCTAAAGTTAAAGGTATCTGCTGGTACCCTTGAAAGGCGTCTAGGAAGCTCATCCAAGGGTGGCCCACAGTGGCATCCACCAACTGGTCTATTCGAGGCATGAGAAAAGGGTCTTTGGGGCAAGCTTTATTTAGATCTGTGAAGTCCACACATATTCGCTACTTCCCATTATTCTTCTTCACTACCACTGTATTGGCCAACCACTCAGGGTAGAAAACTTCCTTAATAGCCCCAGCCTGCTTAAACTTGTTCACCTCTTCTTTGACAGCATCAGAATGTTCCTTAGATGAGCGCCGAGGTGGTTGCTTCCTAAGGAGGATAACTGGGTTGACATTCAGATGATGGAAAATAAAGTCTGGATCCACCTTAAGAGTTTCATAGGCATTCCATGTGAACACATCAATATTTCTCTTAAGAAACACTAATAGTTCTTCTTTCTCCCGAGGAGGCAACTGAGCTTCGACCTGAAATTTTTTTTCCAAATCACCATCTATAGCAATTTCCTCCAACCTCTCACACTTTGCCTCTTTCGACACCGTATCTGTAGATAGGACCGGAATCCTTGATTGCTATGAGCCCCCCTCAGCAGAGGCCGAGGACTTAGTTTCAGGCTAATGCATAATTGCAGCCACGAGGCATTGCCTAGCCATGGATTGACTTCCCACAAGCCCCTCAATCTGGTCCCCTGATAGATACTTCACCTTCAAATGCAGAGTTGAAGAAACGACCCCTAAGGCATGGAGCCAAGGCCTTGCCACAATGGCCGTGTAGGGGGAATAGGCATCCACCACAATGAAGTCTACCTCTACCACTTTCGAACCTGCCTGCACGGGTAATCTAATTTGACCCATTGGGATGACAACTTTCCCATCAAAGTTTACTAAAGGTGAATCATAGGCTGTCTGATCCTCGGGCTTTGAGTTCAGCCCTCTGTACAAGTTAGGGTACATAATCTCTGCACCACAACCCTAGTCTACTAACACCCTCTTCACATCATATTCTCATCTCTTGAGGGTGACCACTAAAGCACATCGTGTGGCTGTATGGTTCCAATCTTATCCTCGTCTGAAAAACTCAACGCCGGTTAGATCTCCACTCTAGCCCTCTTTGGCTCAGAATTAGAGTCCTCGGCGGATAGCCGAGCTACAGACATCACCTTGGAAGGATGAGAACCAGTTCTCCCAGGTGCAGCAAAGATGACATTAATTGTGCCCAAATAGGGCCTTGAAGAAGCATTCCCTTAAGCCCCTGACCTTGCTTGGTCTCCTTACCCATTGGGCCGATACAGAAACTGTTGTAACCTTCCATCTCTGACCAATTGCTCCAGATGATTCCACAGAGTTATACAGTCCTCGGTGGTATGCCCTCGTTCCTGATGGTACTAGTAATGAAGGCTCAGGTTGCGCCTCATGGAGTCTCCTCCCTTCTTGTTTGGCCATTTGAAGTATGGCTCATTCTTGATCTTTTCTAGGACTTGATGTACTGACTCTCGGAACACCGTATTTACCACATAAGGAGTCGTAGACCCAGATTGCCCAGCAAAATCCCTTCGGGACCTACTATTATTGTATTTATCCGACCTGAAATTCCTCCTGTCTTGAGGGATAACCTTAGCCTTTCCGTTTCCTTGCTGTTGATCTTCCTCGACCTGTTTGTATTTGTCGATATGGTCCATAAGTCGACGCACACTTCTTACCGGCTTTTTGGTCAAGAATTTTCTCAAATCAAGCTCGGTGGGCAGGCTGACCTTGAAGGTCCTTATAGCCACGTTATCAAAATCCCCATCGATCTCATTAAACATCTCCCAATATCTATTCGAGAAAGTTTTTAGGGTCTCTCCTTCTCACATGAACATGGATAACAAGGAATCTAAGGGCTGAGGAACCCTACTACACGTAATAAAATGAGATCCAACTGCTCGGGTAAGCTCCTTAAAAGAATCAATGGAACCTGCACCTAGGCCGTTAAACCACCTCATCACCACAGGCCCTAAGCTGGACGGGAATACCTTATACATCAAAGACTCATTCTTGGAGTGCACAACCATTCTTTGGTTGAAGTGGCTCACATGTTCCACAGGGTCTGTTCGACCATTGTACATGGTGAACGTGGGCTGAGTAAATCGCTGAAGAAGTCTCCCTCCCTTAATCCTGGGCGTGAAAGGTGATCTAGAAATTTGGTTAAGCGCTCTGCTCATCGCATCATTCCCCAAGCCTTTGGAAGATGAGCTCCTGTTTCTGCGCTCATGGTGGTAGTCCTCATCATATGAAGAAAGACTCACTGGGGGGATTCCTTGATCTGGGCCTGTAACTGTTATCTCCTTCCTCACTGGAAGAAGAAACAGACCTTGAGGGAGTTTTTCTTCGTTGTTCACAGTGCAACTTCCTCTGCAGATGATCAATCTCTAGCTGCATGTTTTTAGCATTCTCCTCATGAGAGACGTGACTCCCACCCCGAGATTGGCTCCTAGTATGGGTAGTGTGCACACTTCCCTCCCGGTCCCTTCTTTGTTCAAGATCATGAAAGTGATTTTAATGCTGAGACCCCATAGATTTTGCCTGGTTTGGACTTGAACCTACCATAGTTGAACGTTAGACTCACTATAACACCAGAAATTCCCACAGATGATGCCAATTATAAGGACTAGATTTGAGTCCCTAGCCCAAATGATGGATGAACTTAGGCCCAAAAAACCCAATACAATGAATTTGTAGAGAGTAGGTTAGAAAACCGGGCTTTAATGAGTTGGACAACAAGTAAAGTGGATTCATATGACAAGAAAATGAAGATAGATTGGTTTAATCTAAAGAAAATCATCCTCGGCACAATCCGAGGAGATCAGTTCTTATATATTTTTCTCAAGTTTGATTACAAATTCTGTTCTTGATTGTCACAGTGTTTTTCTCTTAATTTCTCAATCCCCTCCCCTTAGGGTCTTCTTTCTATTTTATACTATCCTCCTCCTTCATCTCTACCTTCCACGTGTAGACTAGATTGCTGGTGTTGATCCTTGTCCCATCAACACCTTCTTGAAGTCTTTGAGGAGTAGCTGTAAGGCGGAAATAGACTGTTCAGGTATCACTTCTTCATTAATGCGGCCAGATAGTTAGTTGCAGAGCATTTAATGCGGTGGTAGCAGCTTTCCTTTTAGATATTTCATGGCCTCCCTTTGTCTTGTTCCTTCTTGATACTTATCCTCATTAGTGGAATCGTCCAGAACGTTGCTCTTGATGTTAGACAGCATCTTCTGACCTTAGTTTTGCTCAGCCAAGGAAGTATTCCTCCTCGGACCGCCTTCTTAGCTGATCGTGATCATACTTCACCTTTTTACTTATCAACATGAATTCTTAGAAAGGTGTTTATCCGTCCTCGGACTACTTAATGTCCTCGGATTGGGCCCCCGGCCCAATGTACTCCTGGGCCTATCACCCCTACAAATATCATATTTTATATTTAGAAAAATAGTAGAAGATAAAAATATAAGTTGTGGAAGGATCACAATTTTAGACGTCATCATTCTAATATATTTATATGAGATTAAATTCAATAAGGACAAGGTGTAAACCTTTTGGTTTATACCAGCCAATAAAGACATGCCACATTAGACTTTTACTTAAACTCATTGTAAAATCAATACATCTTAATACGCCTAATAACATCTCAAAAAAATAAAAAACCCTATTTCACATTTTCCCTAAAATCTCACTCCCTCCTCAGCTCATGTGTCTCTAACCACAATTCTCGCCGGACCTTCGTTTGCCGTTGCACTACCCCACTGAACCTCTGCTTGCTGCTGCATTACCCCACCGAACCTCAGTTCGCTGTTGCACTACCTCATGAACCTCAGTTTGCCGCTGCACTACGTCATCGAACCAGTTGATTTGTTTCTTGTTCTCAATATTGATGGGTTATGCTATATTTTTATTGATTTGGCTGTTGCTATATTTTGATATCTTCACAGTTTGGGTATTGCTATTTTGAATAAGGACATATATGGGTTTTGCACAGTAAGAACGATTTTTTTTTTTTTTTTTTTTTTTTGCTGTTTTGGTTCATGCTATTTTGGTTTTTCAACTTCATTATTCGAGTTCTTTCTAAAAAAAAAATTCATTATTTGAGTTTTATTATGTATTTAAACTATACATTATAATCTTACCACGTCATATTTATTTTAAATTGTAGAATATATATTTCTAATACATTAAAAATCGTAATACATATCTTTCAATAATTATCATAATTAGCAAATTTTATAATTCTTATTAATAATTATCATTATTATTAAATTTCATAATTCTTGTTAATAATTACCATAATTATCAATTTCATATTTAGACCAAAAAAAAAATTGTATTTTATTAATTTTTGCCGTGCATTACATGAATAACTGATTAGTTAAAATTTATATGTAAAGTAAATAAAATATCATAATAAAAAATTATAATTAAAAAAAAATACTTGAAGTTATATGATAGATGTCTTTCATGGAAGGTTTATTTATTTATTTTAAACTATAAATTATGGTAGATCTCCATCTCCTCTATCTTTCCTTGGGATCTATGAGCAAAATGGACTAAATTCCCTTTTTTTTTTCCTAATTTCTTTGTTCCTTTTTGGTTTTGCTAATGAAGAGTATTATCTAGGGGGAAAAATGATAGATGTATTGAACTGCTTTTTTTTAAACCAAATGTTCTTCGGCTGAAGTTAACAAGAAATTATAAGGTCCTCATGGTGGACAAGTGATGTGGTCCACTATTCCACTAAAAGACTCCCACCTATTTAAAATTGCTGAATTAGAAAATTTTTTTAAACAGAAACTAATTACTGACTCAGCAATTTTAAACAAATAGGAGTTTTTTAGTGAAATGGTAGACAAGTGATGTGGTCTACCAAAGGAGTGTATAATTTCTCGAAGTTAACCTAGGCCCAACTTGCAAAGGAGGCTTACATCTTTGATGGTTTTTTTTTTTTTTTTTTCTTATTTTTCCTCACTTTGTTTTATTTGGGCTAAGCCTAAGCACATCGTTGAGAGGGTTCTACAACCTAAAATACAAGCCTTGAAATAGTTCATAATGCACCTAATCCGAGCATTATTAGCCAGCACGCATTACATGTCAAGCCCATACCAATCAATGGTATATAAGTGCCCATTTCCCTTATTACGTGCCGCTAACTTGTGTACAACTGAACTGTGCAAGGCTGGCAAATCCATAGGCTCACAACTCACTACTTACTAAAATGGCATTGGCAATCTAAAGAAACTGCAAAACTTGATAAAATAAAAATAGAATAGGAGAGTGAGTATCCATCAAAAAAAAAGAAAAAAAAAAGAATAGGAGAGTGAGTAGAGACAGATCGCATAAAAAGACTCAAAATATATACCTTATTTCAGATTGGATCCCAAGTTTTAATTGTGTTAAATAAAATCCCAAACATATAAGATCAATCAATCATTCCAATTTGAATTTGAAGCTTTCGTCCATTTCGATTACTTTCGACAATAACATAATGGAGCAAGGAAAAATTTGCAAATCGAATCAGATTCATAAGTTTGAGAATTTGATTAAAAAGAACAAAACTTCGGGACTTAAATTGAAAGATTAACCTTTGGGCATTTTCATGCAATTGAGAGAGAGAGAGAGTAAATAGTTTTTCTTGAATTCCCCTTTTATATATGCAGGAGGATGAAATCAATTTTGAGCCTAAATGTCAATCAGAGACCACATGAAACCATACCTGATGGAATGGCATAAAACTTTATCCATATCTCTGGTCTGTAAACATGGGTATGTGTAAAATTGATTGGCCTGGATAAACAAAGCTTCCAACACATATTTAAGGATAATATAACTCGGATAGACAAGAACTAATTGATCCATTAGCTTAATATTATAATCTTATTTTCCATATGCAAACCAACCATGCAGTTCAATCCCCAATTTCAAATCATGTTACTTCTCATCAATCTTTCAACTACGTAAGGAGTATATCATATATCATATACTCAGTTAAAAATTATATATGTGAATGTCTTAATGCTTCTCTATCATTCCAATTCTTCCTAATTGTAAGTTTCTAACACCTTGGCAAACTTTGCAGAATACTGTTTGCGTTTGAGCAAACATTACACTTACGATTCGTCACTGTCCCATTCAACTTAAAAAGGAGAGGGAAAAACTAATCATTTTATCTTACAAGTTCGATGTAGGTAGACTCATCACCATATAATACGAAAGTTACTTTTGGTAAGCTCATATGTTTCCATTTCACTGTCTTCTCTCTCAAGTGAGAGATTTACACTTGTTGCAAACAACATATTCTTAAATCCAACTCCTATGCAAATTAGTTAGGACCAACAAAGAAACAATATAAAAAAACAAAACACACCCATCTACATAATCATATCAATATCAAGCACAAAAACAACCTAGTAATCAACCAACCACCCAATTAAAACCAAACAGCAGAAACACAATAAAAAGTGTGGGAAAAAAAAAATCACAGCAAAACTCATGATTGAACCAAAAATAGTTCTAACCCATTACTTGAAATTCCAAATAAACTACAAAAACAAACACCAATCTCATCAAAACCCTCAACTGCATAACTTTCTCTTCCTGAGTTCAAACCCAAACAAATTTTCAAGTCTTTCAAGAGTAAACAAAAAAAGAAGCTTAATTAAAAAAACTAAAACCAGATTCACCCAACTAAGAACCATGTAAAGCTATGTTCCCTGTGTGTGTGTGTATATATATATTGTATTTCTATTTTGCATACACCCTCCGTAATTGATCACACTCACAACACACACACAGGGGGAGAGAGAGAGTGACTACCAGAAGTCCATACATATCACAATAATGATAAAATTTTGGTCTCTCAGCCAATCCACCACCCCAACAACGAATCATATTAAAATTCATATCACCATGAAACTTGATGTCTGTATCATAGATGTAGTAACCCATCTGACAAAATCCAATTACAACCATGGATAAAAATAGGCTGTCCGTGGACCTTGAACAACCTGTAATTCTGTAAAGCAACAATTTATAGACTACATATCATAATATCAAAATAAAAACCTATGTAAAAGGTTCAATCCTAGAAGGCATATAAAGCAATACCCTCCACCTGTGGAACTATCAATATGGCTCTCAATTTTTCAGAAGCCAAATAGATGGCTCCAAGCATTAGACTCTCCATATCCCTTCACATCAACAGTAATACGAACTTTGTACAAGGATAGTTTTCCCATACAGTTCAGCCACCATAATTCAGGCTTCTACAAGAAAAGCTGCCAATTCATACCATTATAACCTACAGCAGAAGTATTGAGAGCCTAAAACTAGATTAAAATGCAACATACTCAAATCCCTAATAATCAGATGCTCCAAATGCTCAGTAATAAAAAATTACACATTTCTAGATACCATTTTGGATAATCCAAAGCACGTATAAGTAATGAAGGCTATATTCCTCCTGTTCTTCGGGTGCAGTATGCAATTTTTTAACTTGGGGGAGGAGGGGTTCATTTATGCTTTCACCTCTCTTAAATGGTAATGTACAATATCAATTAAATGAATTGAGAAGGAAGTTCATTACCTAAATGTACAATATCGTGCTATTATTTTGTAAGATAACAAGGAAAAAAAAGTGAAAAATATAAGTTCATTTTACCGAATCATAAGCAGAAGATACAAGCATCAAAGACAGACAAATGGACTAACAAGGAAAACTGAAGAGGCCAAGAATAGTTAAGCTTTAGGACATGTGCTCTAGCAAAAATCTGGCGGTTGATATATATATATATATATATATAGTAAAACAAGGTGAACCACTATCACTATGGTAGATTCTATACCTCAAATAGATAAGGCTTAAGAGCATATTCAATGAGTAGAAACAAAAGCAATCCTTTAGCTGACAAAAGAAAAACAGGAACTAGAGTAAAAAAGGGAGGGTATACAGAGTGTCAAAAGTATGAGGAGGAATGGTATTAACACAAAACGAGCCAGGGTTATTAATAAACAGAATTCTATGATAAGTATTACAGGTTGCATAATATTCTAGAATAAGTCAACAAGTCCTCTTCACTGAAATTGGGAAGAAGGACATAGATAGCTCACATAACCTAGTTCCTTAACGTTAACTCCAAGCTGGTCTAATCTTCTTTTTTTCTTTTTTCTTTTTTCCATGTGGGGGCAATCCAATGGAGCATAAAGTTAAAACTGTACTAAAGATACTACAAATAAAAGAAGTTTGCTCTTAACGGTTAATAACTTCTTAGTGAAACAAGAGTATCTTAAGTTTTGATGGCTTAACAGAGAGGCAAGCTGAAAAGAGACTATTCTTCACAAATTAACATTAGAATGAATGTTATCACTAGATAGCATAGCATAGTGATAGCATTCATTGTTACTTAGGTTGATTGGGCAAATGCTACGGGTGTTTTTACTTTTATTTCTTTATCTATTATGCTTGATTTTTGTACTTTCATTGTTACTTAGGTTTTTTTCCCCTGTTACTTCTAGCACATGGCTTGTGTGCTATTTTTCCCTCTGTATTTTCTCTTCTTCTTTTTTCAATGAAGTTATCACTTATCAAAAATAAATAAGTAAATAATGAATGCTATCACTAACCTCAGGAAACGTATATTGTACTTGTGATCTAGCGGGGATTGACACATGTTGAGTTAGAATATGCCCTTCTAAACTAATGTTTCCCTCAACTCTTGTTGTCACTTGGATATTCAAAGAACACTCAGCAACCCAGGCACTTCTATTTTCTAACTCTGTTGTATCATGCAAGTATACTCTCTTGTAATAATAAAAAATAGATGAAACCAAGTTGGGATCAATTATTTTCACTGGCTGAATCAAATATTAAAGCATTAGTATCTTAATTATCTGATTCAATAAGTATAGAACAATTCCCCTGAAGGAATAGAAACACCATTAAATATTGAAATTCTAATTCAGAAAGAATTGCATGACCACGAATAAATGTTAATAAGTAACTACATGGAAGAAGAAGAAATCTACACTACATGTTTCATAACCTTGCATATCTACAGCTTATGAGGATACTACTAATGCTTGCACTAGCGAATTCTTTTCAAAGTTCCAAATATTATTAACATGATAGTTTATCACATATTTATTGTTCCGGAAGAAAATTATGCAATACAGCTCGCCCCAATTATTAATACAGACGCCTCATCCCATATGCCAGTGTTCTTATCCTTTTAATAGTACAAAGGTCAAGTACTTAGAAACATAATCATTTTGCTTTGATATATTCTAGGAATCATTTTGCTTTGATTTATTCAATTGGAAAGAGACCATATGGATAGGTTAAAATAGAACGAAAACACATTCTTAAATGCAAAAGACACAATAAGAAGTGAATGCCCATGAAAATTATTATTATTATAATTAAATATTCATTAAAGAGCAGAGGTGCAACCCATGCAAGAAATACACCAACAATTATTAATGATAATTACAACAATCAAGCATCTCAAGTAAATTAGAAATGGAAAACTGTCCTGAAGCTGATATCCACTCATATAAGGATCTAAGAAATGGAAAAATGCTTGGAATTTTGAAGGACAAAACCTTATCTATATTTGATGAATCCACTTTATGTTGTATGTCTATTTTTTGTTATTCCAGGTCAAACTTAGTTAACAAGCTTTTGTGTCCCTTAAAATTCCTGAATGGTAAGTCTATCCAAGATCACATCTAATCTCCAAACATACCTTCAGAAGATCACCCAGTGCATTGGTCCATTTTGGTTATCAAGACACCCATACAATTGTTCTCATAATTCCTCTTTTTCTCTCAAAATCAGAACTTCCATGAATGAGTTGCATAAACCACATACGAATTATACTTATACCTTTGACCCATTTTCAACCAAATAATTCTCCACTGTATAATTGATCTCTCAATGAATTATTACCCTGACACTATCATCTAAAAATATGTTACAAACATCCATAGACAGTAAACTGTCTCATTTATATTCCGACATGAAATTTCTAATCATTTCTTACCAATAGGCATCTACCATCTCTTATTTTCCAACAAGAAACTAGAAGAAACAATATCATTATGGAAAAAAATTAACCACAATCAAAGGTAATAAATATAGTCACCATATAGGAGCCATCCAATCCCAACCCTGAACATATTGCATGGCAACATCGTTTCCAGTCTATAATGAAAACAAATTATTATTACATTGCATGTCTTCCAAGCACATCAAAATTTAGGTTTTTGCTCCACCATTTCACTCGCATAGGATCCAAAATCTTATATGTAATTCTAAAATAAAATAATATATAAATTGAATAGGTTTTGGATTTAGCTATAAACTTCATGGTTACCACCTTACCCCCCTCTGGAGGAATTTTCCCACAATGATCTAGTGAGTGAACAAGAATATCAGTGACAATGAGAGAATGCTTCTAAAACATCCCGTTCTTGGCATGACCATTTTGTGCCCATTTAAACATACTTCTGCAGAATAATTGATTCCACGAAAATTCAGATCCATGTGCTGATTTCCTGACTACAAAAGGATAAGCAATTTGATACTGAGAAGTAGAAAGGCTTAGGAACTGCCAGCTTCAAGACAAGTTTGATAAATTCCAACTCAATTTGAAATGTCAAAACTTAGATAACAATTTCCAGAATTTGTTATTGTTAGAATTATGATTAAGTGATTAAATTCACAATTTCCTGATAGCTTAAACTTTTGGGACAATCGGTAATTTAACATGGTATCAGAATAGGAGATCCTGAGTTCGATCTCTGTCTTCACTCTACCTCCCATTTAAAATGTTAAATTCCCACTTGTTAGGCCCCCATTTATTAAGGGGAAGTTTAGGCCCACAAGTGAGGGAGAATGTTAGAATTATGATTAAGTGATTAAACTCACAATTTCCTAATAGCTTAAGATTTTGGAACAATCAGTAATTTAACAGTTATTTTTTAATTTCTATTACTATTTTTTTTTTCTTGGTAAGTTACTCACACGCCCAAGGGGAATGGAACCCCCATCCTCACCAACCAACCATACTTATATGGGTGTTGGAGGTGCCATTTGGCCCAAAGACCATTGGCAATTTCCAGAAAAATCAAAATTATCAAACCATCTTTTGGTTAAAATCTGACCCTGACTGATTTAAAAAATACAACTTTCGTTTTCTTCTTCCGCCCCAAAAGTCCCCAAACAGCTAACATAAAACATGAGTATATACAGATACAACACTTGCCAAAACTTTGTTTCTATGAAAGATGGTGAATGTTAGAAGCTCAACCAACTTTTAAATCACCAACCAGCTAATAATCCAACCATCCAATTACATAGATTATTAGACTGAACACAGAATATTAGAAATATTTGAGTGGTATCAAATCAATGGCTCTCCCTTCCCATCTTGATCCAAGTAATAGAGAATGAACCTCTTATCTGGAGCATATCCTTCAGCTGTCATGTGTCTAAACAACTCAGCCAAAACCCCATATATGTTTCCAGATTGTGCATGCATTTTGTCACCAACAACAAAGCTTTGGACTTTCTTTTCAATCTCAATCCAACTCATACCTATTTCCTTTGACACCCCCATCTCCCTCATTCTCTTAATAGTCCTTGCTCTCTCTTTCCATCTCCCTTCAGAAGAATATATATTGGACAATAAAACATATGGTGCTGGGCTTTCAGGCGCTGCCGAAAACAGCTGATCTGCAGCATACTTTCCGATCTCTGAATCACCATGAATGCTACAAGCACCAAGCAATGCTTGCCAAATCTCTATACCAGGATTCTCGGGTAATCTGGCAATAAACTGTTTTGCTTCAGTAAGAAGTCCAGCCCGACCCAACAAGTCAATAACACAAGCATAGTGTTCTGATCTTGGACTCAACCCATGATCTTTAGCCATTGATTCCAGCAACTCCATTCCCCTTTCAACTAAGCCAACATGGCTGCAAGCATGGAGCAAAGACAGAAATGTGACATCCGTTGGCTGTATGCCTTCCAACCTCATCTCATCATACATTTCTAGTGCCTTGGAGCCATCCCCATGCCGAGCAAAAGCTGCAATTAAAGAGTTCCATGAGACTGAGTTCCTTTGAGACATCCGATGGAAGACTTTGATTGAATCCTCCAAATCCCCGCACTTGGAGTACATGTTTATAAGTCCATTGATGACAAAAGTATTATCACTGAAGTTCTTCTTGATAACTAAAGCGTGAATTTGTGTACCAAGACCCAAAGAAGCATCAACTCCAAATGCCCCAAGGACAGCAGAAACCATGTCTGGGTCAACCTCAATACCTGACTTAATAATTTTAACAAATATCTGAATAGCTTCTTCCTCAAATCCATTCTGTGCAAAACCCACAAGGATAACAGTCATGGAAACCTCATCAAGTTCTTCCGCAGACTCGAAGATTTTCCATGCATCTTCTACGCTTCCACACTTCGAATACATGTCCATTAGTGCACTCTCAATGCACAAATCTGATTGAATTCCCAATTTCCAAAGGAGCCCATGAATTTGACGCCCTTCACTTGATGCCTGCAAACCTGAACATGCCATGAGCGAGCTCAAATATGTCAATAAATTTGGATCCACTGATCCACACCGCATCTTTACAAAAAGTTTCAAACTCTCCTCGTAGCACTCATTCTGTGCAAGGCCCGAGATCACAGCCGTCCAAGTAATAACATTCCTTTCAAGCATTTCATCAAAAACCTGCATTCCTGAACAAATACACCCACATTTAAAGTATGATGTTATCAAAGCATTTCCCACCGTTAGTTCCTGCTCATTCCCATTTAAAATTACTAAAGCATGTATCATTTTACTCACATAACAAAACTCTGGTCCCTCACAAGCTGATAAAATTGTAGTCATAGTAGCTTTATCAAATTGATATAAACCGGAATTACGCATTCGTTTAAATAATCCAAAACCCATATCAAACTCCCCATTCCTTAAAAAGCCAGACATAACCGTATTCCACGAAATAGTATCTTTAACAGGCATATGATCAAACAGCTTAACTGCATTTGACAGTTCACCGCATTTTGAGTACATGAACAGAAGAGAATTCCAAACAACAAGTGCACTTCGAGTACTAACCCGGTTCTCAAGGTCCAAGAATTCAGATTTTTTTACGATGGAGGCATGGATGGAAGAACCCAAATGGAGAAGACATTCTTTTCCACAAATGGATAAGAGGAGGCTTAAGTCTGCATGGTTGAGGACAAATTTGGAGGATTCTGAAAGTGGATTTTGGTGGGTTTGGGTTTTGAATGGAGTGAGGAGATTGGAAACCCAAGAGGGAAGTTGGGAGCTGAGATTGTGGAAGATCCATCTGGATTTCATCCATGAAAATGGGACAGTAACACCAACTGTTTTTGTGCAATGGGGCCAACGGTCATGAACGTTTGGCTTAAAATTAGTGCCCGCCTGAAAGAGAACCTATCAAAGAATCTGTCATCAACCGTCGCTTTGGCCGAGTGGTTAAGGCGTGTGCCTGCTAAGTACATGGGGTTTCCCCGCGAGAGTTCGAATCTCTTAGGTGACGAAGTAGGTTTTTGCAGCGGAGCTTGGCTCAGCTGATAAGACTGCATCAAAAAATGATGACCTTAACCGAAGCACCCTACACAGGGCTGGCTTATCCTAGCTAGATAACCCTTATTTTTGTTAAAAATAAAAAAATAAAAAAAATCGTGTACTCATATTTGGGCTTCACAAGAATGGGTTCGGGTTCCCTTTTTTTTTTTTTTTTTTACTTATTATATTTTTGGGTAAATTATGTTCTTATTTTATATACTATATTTTAATTTGGTCTTTAACATTTCAATTGTGTCAATTTTGTCCTTAATTTTTTAGTATCATGTCAATTTAGTCTCTGCCATTATTTTTTGGATGAAAATTGATGACATGTCTAATGACCAAAATAAAAAATTAGCTTTCGTTAATATGATAATAAACTAAAATTTTATTTTGTCCATTTGCTATGTTATCAATTTTCATTTAAGATATAATGACAAAGATTAAATTGATACGGCACTGAAAGGTTAATAACCAAATTGACACAATTGAAAGATTAGGGACCAATTTAAATATGGTGTAAACGATAGAGATCAAATATGTAGTTTACCCTATATTTTTTCATTGTTTTAGTTGGCCTCTCTTTCAAAACCTAAGACCCCCTCCTCTCCAAATTTCTAGCTAGTCTAGCCCAACTAGCAACTATCCAACCTAAAAACTTAACAAAAATAATAAAAGTTTTCACAATGATGATTGTATTTTAGCAAAAAAAAAAAAAAAAGCTATTTTACCACAAAAAAACTATGTGTTGTCTGAGAAGTTAAAACTAAATTTTTTGCAACTACAGTAAATTGAGCTTTAACTCGAGCACCTTACGTAGGGGCTAGCGTAACCTAGCTAACCCTTATTTTTGTTAACCAAAAATCTGTGTAAAAAGGTCATCTTTGGGCTTCACAAGAATGGGTTTTGGTCCTTTTTTTTTTTTTTTTTTTTTTGTGGGTAAACTATGTCCCTATCCTATATACCATATTTTATTTGATTTCTAACCTTTCAATTGTGTTAATTTTGTCCCTAACTTTTCAGTACCATGTCAATTTAGTTTTTACCATTATTTTTTGGATGAAAATTGATGATGCGTCTAATGGCCAAAATAAAAAATTAGCTTTCGTTAATGTGACAATATACTAAAATTTTATTTTGGTAATTTTCCATGTCATCAATTTTCATCTAAGATATAATGACAGAGACTAAATTGACATGGCAATGAATGGTTAATAACCAAATTGACACAATTGAAAGGTTAGAGACCAAATTGAAATATAGTGTAATTGATAGAGATCAAATATGTAGTTTACCTTATATTTTTTCATTTTTTTTTTTTAGTTGGCCTCTCTTTCGAAACCGAAGACCCCCCTCCTCTCCAATTTTATAGCCAGCCTAGCCCAACTAGTAACTATTCAACTCAAAAACTTAACAAAAATATTAAAAGCCTTCACAATGATGATTGTATTTTAGCAAAAAAGCTATTTTACCACCAAAAAACTATGTGTTATTTGAGAAGTTAAAACTAAATTTTTTGCATCTACACTAAACTGGGCCTTAACTCGAGCACCCTACCTTGGGGCTAGCTTAACCTAGCTAACCCCTATTTTTGTTAACCAAAAAAAAAAAAAAAAAATCAGTGTAAAATGGTCATATTTGGGCTTCACAAGAATGGGTTTTGGTCCTTTTTTTTATTTTTTACTTATTATATTTTTGGGTAAACTACGTTCCTATCCTATACATCATATTTTAATTTGGTCTCTAACTTTTCAATTGTATTAATTTTGTCCATAACTTTTCAGTACCGTGTCAATTTAGTCTCTACCATTATTTTTTGGATGAAAATTGATGACGTGTCTAATGGCCAAAATAAATAATTAGCTTTCGTTAATGTGACAATACTCTAAAATTTTATTTTGGCCATTTGCCATGTCATCAATTATCATCTAAGATATAATGACAAAGACTAAATTGACATGACACTGAAAGGTTAATAACCAAATTAACACAATTGAAAGGTTAGGGATCAAATTGAAATATGGTGTAAATGATAGGGATCAAAAATGTAGTTTACCCTATATTTTCTCATTGTTTTAGTTGGCCTATCTTTCAAAACCTAAGACCCCCCTTCTCTCCAAATTTCAAGCCAACCTAGCCCAACTAGTAACTATCCAACCCAAAAACTTAACAAAAATATTAAAAGCCTTCACAATGACGATTGTATTTTAGCAAAAAAAACTATTTTACCACAAAAAAACTATGTGTTATTTGAGAAGTTAAAACTAAATTTTTTGCAACTACACTAAACTGGGCTTTAACTCGAGCAGTCTAGGGATGACAATGGGGTGAGGCGGGGTGGGGCCGAAGGATGGGGTCTATGTCCCCGCTCCACATGACTTTGTCTTGCTCCATTCTCACCCCGCCTCGCATGACGGGGAAAACTTTCTCACCCCATGCCTGCCCCTCGAGGCCTCGCAAAACCTTGCCTCACCCTGTAAAACTCTACTTTTTGTTAATTTGCCCTACAACTTGTACAATTTTTTTAATGAAACCTATTTCATTAATAAAAATATATTTGAAATTACAACTAAATTTATCTCATCAAATCAATTCAATTTTTAGAAAGAATTGAATAATATATCCAAGTGTTTAACAAGACAATCACAAAAAAAAAAAAAAAAAAAATCTCATAATATAACACAACAAATTAAAGGTAGAGAACCACATTGAGTAGAATAAAATAAGTTAATATTGATATGTTTGTTTAAATAATAGGGTTTTAGGATATGAAAATTTTACAATTGTAACCCTTAGTAACACGGGGCGAAGCATGGACAGGGCGGGGTGGGTCTAAAATGTTTAAACCCATCCCTGTCCACCCTTGCCCACCCCGTCCCGTGGTGCGGGGCTAAAATCTTACCCCATCCTCGCCTACCACCTTTGCGGGGCAGAGAAAACCTGCGCGGGGGCGAAGTGGGGAGGGGCGGGTTAAGTGTGGCGGGGTAAAATTGACATCCCTATCAAGCGCCCTGTCCAAGTGCTAGTGTAACCTAGCTAACACCTATTTTTGTTATTAAAAAAAAAAAAAAAACTGTGTAAAATGATCATATTTGGGCTTCACAAGAATGGGTTCTGGACCTTTTTTTTTTACTTATTATATTTTTGGGTAAACTACATCCCTATCCTACACACCATATTTTCTTTTGATCTCTAACATTTCAATTGTGTCAATTTTGTCCATAACTTTTCAGTACCATGTCAATTTAGTTTCTGCCATTATTTTTTGGATGAAAATTGATAACGTGTCTAATGGCCAAAATAAAAATTTAGCTTTCGTTAATGTGACAATACACTAAAATTTTATTTTGGCCATTTGCCATGTCATCAATTTTCGTCTAAGATATAATGACAAAAACTAAATTGACATGGCACTGAAATGTTAATAACCAAATTGACACAATTGAAAGGTTATGGACCAAATTGAAATATGGTGTAAATGATAGGGATCAAATATGTAGTTTACCCTATATTTTTTTTCATTTTTTCAGTTGGCCTCTCTTTCAAAACCTAAGACCCCCCTCATCTTCAATTTTCTAGCCAGCCTAGCCCAATTAGCAACTATCCAACCCAAAAACTTAACAAAAATAATAAAAGCCTTCACAATGATGATTGTATTTTAGCAAAAAAGCTATTTTACTACCAAAAAGTGTTATTTGAGAAGTTAAAACTAAATTTTTTGCAACTACAGTAAACTTGTATAAATACCAGTTGACTATAGCAAGTTGTTAAAAATAAAATACAATATTTTATTAATATTATCTTTCTTCCTTCAATTAAAAAACAGATAAAATAGAATATTTGGTGTTTGGTGCATTGTAACGTGAGGTTGCAAAATAAATAAAATAGTTTTTTGAGGTGTTAAAAGCTAAAAATTTTAACACCACTGCTGAGCCTAGTATTAAAAGACAACAACATTATTATTATTCTTATTATTATTATTATTATCATCATCATCATTATTATTTTTATTTTATCTTTGTTGGTAGATGATTGCATTTTAATGTATTAAGCAATGATTTTGTGTATTTATAATTTGTTAATACAATATAAATGCCTATTTGGAGTTTTTTTATTTTTATTTTTTTGCTTATACTCTAACTCTCTCTAACTTGAAATCTTGGATCTGTCCTGCTAACATGGGCCAAGTTATCCATGAACCTATTTTTTATTTTGAAAATGTTCAACTTTTTTTTTTAAGGGAATGATGTTAATTATGCTTTTCTGACACATCAATTTTAAACAGGTGAGATTCTTTTAGTGGAACAATAGACAAGTGATGTGGTCTACCATAAGAACTGTATAATTTCTCTTATCAATGAGCTCATTTATTGAAGTATTACACAAAAGATCAGCACACTTGTTCGCCGTGCGGTAAATGTACTTACTTGTTACCTGCCATGATCTTTTCAGCATGTAACAGTCCTAATCTTGTACATTGTAAAAAGATTGTTACAATTCAATACAAGTTTGCTTCAATTTGGTTTTAGGGCCATTTTTTTAACACATTTATGTCCCTCGACTCATCTTCTTCAACACCTTTTTTTTTTTTTTTGGCTATCAATCCAATCGCATCTCTCTTACCCACTTATTCTCTTCCTTGTCAAATGTCCATCATACTTACCACAACAATTAACTTTACAGGAAACCTCAAATGCTTCTCTATTATAAAGGTTAAGATCTTCTTAGTTTCAAACGCAAGCCCAATGGCTCTATTGATTGGTACAAAGTTAGGCTTTAGTAAAGGGATTTCATCAACAACCTTGCCTTGATTATTCTAACACGTTCAATCTTGTGGTTCAACCCACAATTGTTCACATTGTACTATCCATTTTCTATCTCAAATAGTTGGGTCACCAAACAACTTGATGTTAATATTGCTTTTCTGAATAGACATTTGATACTGACACTAATACGCTATCTTTATAATCTTGAGCAAGCCTAAGGGCGCGGTTTAATTGCATATTTAGCTTCCTACTCCATCATCAGTTATGTGCTTCCAAATATGAGGCCAACCTCTTTGTTTCTATATGATTGAGAAGATAGTATCTCATGCGCCTGACACATAAATTATTCGCAAAAATGCAAAATATACTCTCTAACTTTCACATTTTTTCATTTAAATCATCTAACTTTCAATTTTGTCAATTCAGTCCTCTAATTTTCAATTTTTGTCAATGTAGGGCTCCGTTACATTTCTATTAGTGGCTGCCGTTAGACCCACTGAAACGACGCTGTTTTGCATTTTTTTAAATTTGGAATTAAAAGAAAATAAGAAAAATTTGAAAAAAAAAAACATTTCGTTCCCTTTCCCCTGAATCAAAACAAAACAATGAAGACCCAAATTCCTGACCCATCATCGCTTCAGATTCCTACACCTATTGCTGCTACCACTCTTCCATACAATCCCAATCCTCTCCTCCTCGCCTCAACAACAACAACAACGTCATTGAAATCCTCCAGCAACGTGGCCTCATCGAATCCCTAACTAGCCCTGACCTCCACAACACCGCCGCCGCCGTTTCCTCCTCCTCCTCCTCCTCAGCTCTCAAAGTTTACTGCGGTTTTGACCTCACCGCTCAATCTCTCCACCTCGGCCTCGTCATCCTCTCTTGGGTCCACCGCTTCGGCCACCAGCTCGTGGCCCTCATCATCGGCGACCCCTCTGGCAAGTCCCTCGAGCGTCCCGACCTCGACCTCGACTCTCTTCGCCGCAACACCCTTGACATTCAGTCCACCATATCCAAAATCCTCTTCGAGAACTCCGTCATCCTCAACAACTATGCTTGGTTTTTTTTTTTTTTTTTTTTTTTTTTTTTTTTTTTTCTTTTAATTTCGAATAAAAAAATAAAAATAAAAATAATAAAATGCAAAACAGCGTCGTTTCAGTGGGTTTAACGGCAGCCACTAACAGAAATGTAACGGAGTCCTACATTGGCAAAAATTGAAAGTTAGAGGACTAAATTGACAAAAGTAAAAGTTAAAAGATTGAAATGAAAAAAAGGTGAAAGTTAGAGGGTCAATTTTTCATTTTTGCCTAAATTATTTTTCCATAATCGAGATAGTGTTCGCATTTTTATATTAGTGTATGTAGATGACATTACTGCGACCAACAGAAATTCCTATTATTTCTCACCCACTATCTCTACATTGCAATCGAAGTTTGCCCTCAAGGATATTGGTGCCCTACGCTACCTTTTGGGTGATGAGGTCACTTGTTCTTTTGTGGCATTCACTTGTAACAAATAGCAATACGTCTTTGACATTACTGAGTGTATTGGCATGACAAATTGTAAGCTTGTATTTTGTATTTTGTTGCTAGCAAGCACTTATAGCATATCAGATCAACTTTTTTCTTTATCCCAATCTTTATTATCAAATTGTGGGTTCCCTCCAATATCTTTCAATGACTTGCCCTGACACTGCCTTTGTCATAAATAAGGCTTGTTAGTTCATGCATACACCCACATATGATCACTGGACTGCTGTCAAGCGAATTCTCATACATCTCAAACCAGTGGTGGAGCTAGGACTTTAACCTTGGGGCAACTAAAGAATAAATTGTATCTTTTTATTTTTATATATTATATACATATTATGTACATAATTAGTGTGAACTATTACTAGAAACACAATTTAATATACAATACGAGTTAAATAGTTTTTAATTTGCTCATAGATTTTGATTTTCAAATTAAATTATAACTTATTAGGTATAATAATTATGATAAACAATTACTAATAGGTTAAAGATTATTTAAAAATTAGACAAACAATCAAACATTACATTATTTAATTTATGTGATAGATTATATGGTTTTACAAAATTAATAATAGTCTATTATATTTATATGTTATGTAAAATTAGTGTGTAGTTTCGTGCATATACATGAGTACAATTAAAAATAATCACAACTATATAGTTTAAATTATATATATATTTTTTAGAAGATGTTCAAATTATACATGATATTAACTTACATTTTTTTTAAACCATACATTTCTAAAATATATAATGGTTTCTCATATTTTATATATATATAAAATTTAGAATTTAATTGGTTTTAATCTCTTCGATTTTTGGACTCAATAATTCACTTGCCACAAAAATTAAAACCTTAGATGAACACATGATGGAAAATTAGACTCCAATTGAAATCCAATTTTCAATCTAATTGGTTTTGGACTCTTTGATTTTTACATTCAATAATTTACTTGGCTCAAAATTAAAAATTAAATGGGACATGTGACGCAAAATTGAGAATCCAATTAAAATCTAATTGCATTGATGCATTTAAAATTAAACACAATTTTTATTATAAAATATAAATAATTAGTTAAATTATAAAAAAAAAAAAGCATGTAATACATGCATACGTATGGATACATTTAAAATTAAACACAATTTTTATTATAAAATATAAATAATTAGTCAAATTATTATTTTTAAGTAAACGTAATTAGTCACAAATTAAAATTCCTACCTAAGTTTATACTACTTATAATCATTTTTTTTTTCTAATTTTTAATTAGATAAAACGTGTGGTGATCTTTGTTATGTGATGATTTTTATTGAGTATATGTGATTAGGTTTTTTTTATTATAAATTTTATAGTTCATTAATATTAGATTTTTAGTATTTTGCACTCATTAACTCACTTGGCATAAAGATTAAAAAATTTAAGTGTACACATGACACAAACTTAAGTGAATAATTATAGTGTGGTCCCCACATAAATTTAGGCACATGGCTCAAAATTGGATTCTAATTTTAAATTCTAATTGAATTTTCTCTGAATTTTACTTATTAATATATACTAGCTTGTAACTCCATGCATATGCATGGATATACTTAAAAGATACACATTAAGATGCATAGTATAATCATCTTACATCTATAATTTAAATATTATTAATAGTCATTCTTATATTTTTTTAAACTCTGTAAAAAGTCTTGTAAGAATGTTATTCGGTAGAAAATTTAAATTGTCCATTTTAGAAATATTTGTATGTTCATTAATTCTAAACTTTTTGGTTTTTGTCCGCAATAACTCACTTGAATAGATATTTATGATATGGTTCTATCTTTGATTCCAAAATTAAGAAATAAAACTCTGTAAAAATAAATAATTTAGGACCATGGCGCAAAATTAGATTTCAATTGTAAAATCTAATTGGATTTTCTCTAAGATTTACCTATTAATATAAATAAATAAATAAATATATATATATATGTGTGTGTGTGTGTGTGTGTGTGTAAATTTTGTGCCAAATGAATTGTTTTTAGTTATAAAAAAAGGCTCATAAATATAAAATTATTTAAACTCTCTCTTCCTCTAATTTTATATATAGTGTTAGATATATGATTATGTTTTTTTTTTTTATAATTTATTTATATTGGACTCCTTGTTTTCTACTCTAAATTAACTCATTTGGCATAAAAATTAAAAAATTTCGATTAGATGGAACACATTTTGTAAAATTAAACTTTAATTGAAATCCAATTTTTACACTAAACTAACTAACTTTGTTCAAAAATTTAAATTTTTTGATTAGATGGGACACGTGGTGCAAAATTAGACCCTAATTGAATTCTAATTTAAAATCTAATTGGATTTTCTCTCAGTTTTACTTATTAAATATATATATATATATCTATATATAGATAACTTATAAACTTGAATTGTTTTTAGTTCTACAAAAAAAAAAAAAAGGCTCATAAATATAAAATCATTCAAAAATTATGTTTTTTTTTTTTTAATGGCTGACTTATATTAGACTCCTCATTTTTTATACTAAATTAACTCATTTATATATATATATATATATATATATATAAATAAATATATATATAATAGGTGAAACTGAGAGAAACTTAAATTAAAATTTCAAATTAGAGTTCTAATTTTGAGCCATGTGTCCTAAATTATTTATTCTTAAAGAGTTTTATTTTTTTAATTTTAGAATCAAATGTGGGACCACATCATAAATATTCATCTAAGTAAGTTATTAAGTACAAAAACTAGAGAGTCTAGAATAAATGAATCACAAAAAAAAAAAAAATGCTTCACAATAATTAAAAAAAAAAAATGGACAATTTACATTTTATACCTAATAATATTCATACAAAATTTTTTAAAGAGTTAACAAAATATAAAAATGATTATCAATATTATTTAAATTATATATATAGGAATTATATTATGTATCTTATTGTATATCTTTAAGTGTATCCATGCATATGCATGGCGTTACAAGTTAGTTTAGTATAAAAATTAAAAAACTTAAATTAGATGGGACATATATCGCAGAATTAAACTCTAATTGAAATCCAATTTTTACATTGAATTAACTCACTCGGCACAAAAATTTAAAAATTTAGATTATATGGGACATGTGGCGCAAAATTAGACTCCAATTAAATTCCAATTTGAAATCTAATTGGATTTTCTCTCAGTTTTACATATTATTATTATTATTATTATTATTATTATTATTATGCATGGATACACTTAAAGATATACAATAAGATGCATATTATTATTTATATATATATATAATTTAAATACTATTGATAGTCATTTTTATATTTTGTTAACTTTTTAAAAAGTCTTGTAAGAATATTATTAAAGTATAAAATGTAAACTGTCCATGTCTATTTTTATTTATTTTTTAATTTTTTTATTACTACTTAATTTTTGTTATTGTGAAGTACTTTTTTTTTTAACGATTCATTTATTATAGACTTTTTTATTTTTGTACTCAATAACTTGAATGAATATTTATGATGTGGTCCCATATTTGATTCTAAAATTAGGAAATAAAACTCTCTTTAAAAATAAATAATTTATGACATATGACGCAAAATTGGATTCTAATTTGAAATTTTAATTGGATTTTTTCTAAGTTTTTCCTATTAATATATACACACACACACACACATATATATAGAGATACAAATTTATTTTAATTTTAAAATTAAATTAAGGAATATAAGAAGAAGAGTTCTTGGGAGTAGAGAAAAAAAGTAGGAGTAATGCTACATACACAAACTATTTTGCAACATTTTTACAAACGACTGATGTCGTTTTAGCATTTTCTAATAATTATTTGTAAAATAAAAATGTAATGTTAGTGGTGGACCTAGATTAGAACTAGTAAAAAAATTTCACATCAATAAATGGTAAAAATGTTGTAAAATACTTTGCGTCTATAGTATTACTCAGAAAGTAATGGTTAATAACTTAGTGTCTGTTTGGAAACAGCTTATTTAGCTGAAACTGAATTTTTTTTGACTGAAAATACCATAGATAAAGCTAAAAGCTAATTGAAATATTATAGTGAAACTCATGAATAGTAACAAAAATAAACTAAATAGTAACAAAATAAGCTAAATAATTAAAAAAATCTACATTTTTCAACTAATGTCGAACGCAACCTTAATATCAATGAACGTTGCAAAGAGTTAAGTCTTTTAGCCATACACATGTTCTTCTTGGAATTTTTTTTTTTTTATGAGAAGGATGTTCTTCTTGGAATTGATGCAAGGAGTAAAATAATTTTGGACTTGCAATATGAATTCTGTAAAGCACTAACATTCAAAGACAACTGAAGTAAAGAAGAAAAATAGAAAAGCAAATCAAATAGAGAAAATCTGAGAAGATATGGAAGAGAGAGAAAGATGCAGAGAAAATAGTCAATGACTCACCCATGGGCACCATATGGACTACCTATAAGTTCAGTTTGAACTGTTCAAATGTAGGTTTATTGGTGTGTAACTCGTTGAGGATGAAGAAGAATAGAAACGCAACTTCTCCATCATCAATGGCAACGTAAGTAAGAGAAGGTTTTTTTAAAAAAAAGTTTTTTAATAAAAGAAAAAAATTAACGAGGAAAGAGCAAAATGTTGAAATGTTTTCTAAGATTTTTTTTTTCAAATTAAAAATTTGAGGTAATTGTTAAAATAATTATATGATTGTCATAAGTTGATGAATATCCAATTAATCTTGGCTGTTTCAACTCCAAGTTGTCTCAAATGTGGATTGGGTGGGTTGGTTGTGTGGATGACCATCGCTTAAGTACTAGTTATTAAATTTTCTTAGGTTATAATTTCATTTCATAGTTCTCCAAGAAACAATGCAACATTGCTCACTCTTCAATTTTTTATTTTTTTTATACAAGATAAAAATTCTACTTTATCATAATCTAAGTGTATATATGTGTGAAACTCTCTTCAATTGAATTCATATATAAAGCCTTATTTGAAACTAATGCTGAGATTACTTAACTTCGATCATTTCTCCACAAACTTGGTGTCACTCTTCTTTCTACTCTTTTTATTTGGTGCGATATTGTTGGCACCACTCATCTTGTTGCAAACTCGGTGTTTCATGGGAATTTTTCTTTTGCAATTTAACACCAAAATGCTAACAATTTTGTTAGTTAGCATTGTTTCTAAACTATTTAGGAAACTAAAATCTCGAATCTTTTAGATTCGAGTTGATTGTAGCAACTTGAGTTCAATGTGCTGGTATAGCTGAGGTGGATTAAAATCCATGTGGAACTCAAGTATTAGACACTCGAGTTCTTGTACTGCAAAAAAAAGAAAAAAAAGAAAAAAAAGAGTAAAACGAAACATTTGCTTGAGGAAGAGGAAGAAGAAAACCTCTGCACAAATCTGATTCATGCAATACAAAGAAGAAGAAGAAAATGAAGGAATTAGAGGAAAATGAAACCTTTGCCTAAAGCCTTCGCCTTTGTCGCCGACATCGCCTGGGTTCAATCCGAGCCAAAGGGTTTGGGTTAGGGAGATCTGGGTGTGTGGAGATTTGGGTTAGGGAGGTCGGAGCTGAGGGTTTTTGGTTAGGGAAATCTGGGTTTGTGGGGTTGTTGCCTTCTTCTTTGTTGATCTACCTTTCTTCTTCTTCTTTGTTGTTGATCTCTTTGCCTTTCTTCTTATTTGTTGTTGATCTCTCTTCGTTGTTTCTTTAGGGGTTGATCTATCTGCCTTTCTTCTCCTTCGTTGTTGCTCTTTGTTGTTTCTTTAGGGAACTCGAGTTTCATGCGGAAAAATTTTCCACCTCAGAACTAGTACATAAAACTCGAGTACCTGAGACTCGAGTTATTACAGTAAAATCGAGTTTATGAGACTCAAGATATTAGTTTTCTAAATAGTTTAGAAACAATGCTAACTAACAAAATTGTTAGTATTTTGGTGTTAAATTGCAAAAAAATTTGTGTTTTATGACCACGCTAAACCTATGGGACTTCACTTTCATGTTGTTCACCAAAAGGGTCATAAATTGTGCTCTAGATGTTAAATTTATTTCAACCAAAGACCAATGATCTAACAGCATAACCAAAATTATTATCTTCAACGCAGTTTATTTTTCTTCGTGACAAGTTAAAATTCGATTCAACCTTTATGATCTTGCTCTTTTCCTAATAGTAATTGAAAATAAAATTATTTATTTACAATCCTCCTCAAAATTCAATTTAATTGGCCGAATAATTATAACTAATTTAATTCGCAAATTTTCATAATATCTTCCATTAAATATCTAAATTTGTAAAATACAAAAAGAAAAAACATTTATTACGTGGATATGTATATTTTTTTCTCAATCAAATAGGGTAGATTTTTTCCGATTATGTTTTGAGTTATGTTAATCCAATTCGGATTACGAGAATTCTAATTAAAATTGTAAGAACTAGTTGGAGTTGGAAAAGGAGTAAAGAGTGATAAAGTAGAAGTAGTAGCAGGCTTTGCACGTGCCAAAACGCGCATGTCGGTGCGAAGCAAATACGAGTCCGACCCTTCTTCCCTTCTCTTTCTTTTTTCTTCTGTGGCAAAATCCAAATACTATAAATTAAACCCATCCAAAGTCCAAAAACCCCTCACTTAGTCTCTCTCTCTCTCTCTCTCTCTCTCTCTAGCACTCACTCTCTCTCTTTTTATTAAAAAAAAGAAAAAGAAAAATTGTTTCTGTCAATTAGGGTTTGACAAAATTGTGGTGGATTCGAGTTTTGGTCATCGAATCCAACGGTTGTGATTTTGTGTTCTTTGATTCGAAGAAGAAGAAGAAAGAAGAGAAAGATGCCTCGTACATCAAAACGAAAAGCGGCCCCACCAAGTTCAGCATCCGTCAAATCTTCTGACTCCCTTTCTGTTCGTCCCGGTACTGAATCCCAAACCCCCCCAAAATTTTTCTCTCTGTTTGTTTCCCGAGAAAAAAAAAATACGCAGGAAAAGAAAACCATATAAAAATTTCAGCTTTAACTAATTTACTCATTATAAAAAAGAAAAAGAAAAAAATTAATTCAAGATGATTTCTTTAAATCCGTTAAATTTAACGTTGCTGGGTGTGAGCTGGTTTTGCTGTTTGGTTCTTTTTTTGTTTAGTTGAAATTTAATTTATTGAAAGTAAATTATAGTCAATGGTATTGTAATGTAAATATGATCAACTTTATTTGTTTATCCTTTTAAAATTTGTGTAAAGAAAATTGATGGATTTGGTTGAAAAGTGTGGTTGAATTTATGATATATTGCTGATAGATTCTGGGTTTGACAAAATTGTGGCTGATTGATTTTGGTGTGTTGAATTGAGAAGTAGAGAAGAAGCCTCGCACATCAAAACGAAAAGCGGCCCCACCAAGCTCAGAATCCGTCAAATCTTCTTCTGTTCGTTCCGGTACTCAATCCAATCCCCCCCAAAATTCTCTTCTTGATTTTTCCCTCCTCCTGTTTGTTTCCCTAGAAAACGCAGGAAGATAATACCCATAAAAAAAACATAGACTTTAATGTGTATTTGGGGGGGACTAATTTATGTATTATGAAAAGAAAAAAATAAAGTATTGACTAATTTTAGATGTTGGAGAAATCCTTGGCTGAGTTAAACTTACCCAAACGAAAAATAAAAAATCTATTTAAAAAAAAAAATTAAATAACTTGTAGTCAATTTGGTAAGTGGTTTATGGGGAGTATAATGTAAATAGATCAACTTCTATTGTTTTCCTTTTAAAATTTGTCTTTTTTTTTTTTTTTTTTTTTTTTTTGGGTTCCCATGAGATTATAATGTTGCCCTCTTGTTCTTGATATATATATATATAAGCATAAAAAAAGAACTGATATTAATCAAAATAAGTAAAGGGGACCAAAACCAAACTCCTTTTGCTGAATCAAAGCACTGGCACTCGTGACATGAGTGCACTGTACTACCGTCCTCACCTCCTGTAAATTACCTAACCTCTCTCTTTATGCACAATTGTTGCTCTAGGCCAATCAAAATTTGCCACATGTACTTGCTGGTCCTACTTGTTTTCCACACATGCATGAAAGAATTTACTTGTAGGATACTATTATGATCTTTTCCCTTTTTAAAGTTTTTATCAATTTTAGGAAATTACTGTCTTACCCTTTATCTGTATTGCCCAGGGGGGGGGGGGGTGTTGGCTTGATACTCTAGTGGAGATGATATGTGGCTCTACGCATAGAGTATTCACATTAGCTCGTGTTAAAATTTTTATCTATTTTAGCATAAGAACCTATTTTTTATATTTTACTTAACTATTTTTCAAAACATCCACATCAAATTATCTATTCTAAGTTCTTTTTCATTAAAATATCAAACTTCTTGATTTTTTTGATTATTTCTCTCTCTTTACACATCATAACCATCATCCACTCTCTTCCTTCATCCTTGGGAAAATGGGAAACACAAAGAAAGAATAAAAGACTAAAATGCACAACAACAATGCTTGTGTATATTTGCATAAGTACTGCAATTGTGGGTTTTTTTTTGGGTTGATAGGGAAAAATTTGGCATTTATGCTATTTTACAACGTTTGATGCAGATGCTCTTAGTATGTCTAATGGAATTCATCAAAGTGTCATTATGGAACACGTCAACTTATCAAAAAATAGGGGTCATGGAACATTTGGTTTTTTGTTGATCATGTTGGGGGTAGAATAGGGGCCAAACACTTACATTTTGATATATTTTTTTTTGATAGGTATTTTTGATATATATATATATATATATTCAATAATTTGATAATTAACCTTGTGACTATTATATATTGACATCATCACTGTCATTAATTTATTAAAGGACTAACCTATGCTTATAGATGATACTTGAATTATGAGTAGCGTTCATATTGATTACTGCCCTTGCATTATTTACGTAAATGTAAATAATACACCCATGAATTGAGTCATAGGTGAGGAGGAGTGTTAGAATAATGGTTAAGTGATAAAACACACATTTCATATCAGCTAAGTTTTTGGGAATAGTGGTACTTTATGAATGTGCATCTCTCTTTTAATCAAAATATAGTGCAAAAGCCTATGTTCTCAGATGCTTTATCATTTGTTTGTATAAGCTTTGACTAATGAATATTTATTAAGCAAAGTCTGCGTATCATTAAGAAAAATGAAGCAAATAATTTTGTTAAATGTTTTCTAGTGGTTACTTGAAAGGTATTTGATTGTGAAGTGTATGGTTTTGCTATCATTTGATTGAGCTCTTCATGTTTTATCTACATTATTAAGTATACTGTTCTTACTATCATTCTGTATCATGTTATTAATCCTCAGGTAAAGCTGGAGCAGTTAAAGCTGTAGCAAAGGAGGTGGATCGGATAGATCAACTATTTGATTCATATGCAAATAAGGATTTAGGCTTGATTGAGTAAGTGATATATACAAATTTGTGTTTGTTGTCAGGCTACTGATATCTTCAGAGCTGATAATTTTAATGTAGTGATTTTTTATTGGTATCCAACATGTTTGAACAGTAATGTGATTTTCCCATTGTGTGGTTGTTAGTTGTTCAGCTTGTGGCTTGCACTGCATCCTGATAGCATAACTGATCTTGTTTCATTTGTGGCCTTTATTGTGGGATCATGTCATCTAACTTCTGCTCATGCAACAATGTCAGCTCCCAGAAGGGTTTCTCTTACTATTTACGTACCTGTAGACTGCAGGATGCTTGCTCTCATTATGAAATTTGAATTGCACACTTTAGATACTACATGATTGTAACTGGTAATGAGCTCCAATCAACTAATTGGAGTGACCAAAACTGGATATGGATTATGGATTCAACTTACTATTTACATAATTGAGTGAAGGAGTTTCTTGACATTCCCAAGGCAACTTTCTGTGTATCAAAAATTTCCTTTGTCCAGACTTTAATCTAATAGTCCATCATTGTTCATGAATTTTAACCACTAGGCTATGGATGCTTGACTTGTTACTATGTCTACTACTTTTAAGAATTATTCGTTTATGTTGTATATCTACAATTAAGTGTGATATTGCTTTACATATAAAGAAATTATACATTTACATTAACACCATGGGCATGTGCTCTATTTGTGGATATCTTTGGAATGGGTGAGCTCTAGTCCATTAGGTTTGTCAACCCAGGTCAAAGATATCCTTACTGACCCCCCGAAACATCTTTTTTCACTCTTATTTATCATTTTATGGTTTCAAGCCCATCTGTGCCATGATTTTCTAAAGAAAATTGATTGCATTAAGGAAAACTCTGCTAGTTTTAACCCAATTTCCTTTGTACTCAAGCATAATTATGTACTCAAACAAATGATTTAGAGGTCTATTTTTGAGTGGATGACTATTTTGGCCAGTATCCAATCACCTTTTTTTATAAAAAAATTCCTAGACCCTCTGAATTTGAGATTGTATTTTTTTGAGAAGTAGGCCAATGTGCATATTGCGTATCTGACATATCTCCTCTTTTATATAAAATTATTTGACTTATAAAAAAATTCCTTGATTTCATGGCCAGCATGAATTGCTAAAGTTGATGTGACTGTAATTGATCAAATGTGCATCATTAAATGATTACTGATTTCCTTGTGGTGTTATATATGCTTAAACAGTCCAGAAGGAGTTGAAACACTTTGTTCTGACATGGGAGTGCAGCATACTGATGTTAGGATATTGATGCTTGCTTGGTATGTTGTTTTTCGTGTACATGTTATTCTGTCCTTACTTCATTCTGATTTATATCTTACGTTTATTATAAATTTGTCTTGTTTTCATTTAACAGGAAAATGAAAGCTAAAAAGCAGGGTTATTTTTCTAAGGTAAGCCTGAGAATTGCTGCCGCTATTAACTACTAGAACATATTGCCATGGGGCTTACATGTCTTCTTATATCCTGGTTGTCAACTCTTTGTTGTGCATACTTCATATAAGGAATGTATAACTTTTCTGATGGGTAATGAAAGAATCCACACACATGCACTTTTGTACCCACATACATATAATATATGAGACATCCCAAGACTTTCTAGTAAAGGAGAAAGATAATGAAAACTGACCACCAAAGTTATGAAAAAGAGCCTTTTAACTGAAAAGAAAACACCCCCCCAAACTTCATATATCACTCGTTCACAAACATCTCCTCCCTATGAAAACTTAAATTTTTATAAAATAGATGAGTTCTAGATTTTTGCAACAAATCAAGCATGCTTAATCTCTCCCTTTAAAACTCTAAAGATGGTCTTTAAGTTTTGAGATGCCCTAGTGAAAGGAGTGAATATTCAAAACTGTCATACCAATGTATGTGGTAAAAACCTATATGCCAACTTTGAGGAAGATCACCCAGCGACATTGGGATCACCCATGACAGTCCAATCTGTGGGGAAAGACATGATAGAATGCAACCTGGCAATCATGGGCTACAAAGGATATAACTGAGAAGCACATCTTTGGACTTGGGAACAGTTGACTTTATCTTTTTGTCCCACCGACAGACTAGTAAGCAACTCCCAAGTGATCCAGGCTTGGTGAAAGGACCTGTAAGAGCTTTAACGTGTTGCTTGTATTGTTCAAGCTTCTCTGGAATCTGGGGCTTACACGCAATTATAAACCTACCTTCTTCAGGCTAATGGTGGATATTAAACATGGATGACATTCTGTCCTGGACATGTTCTCATTGCACTATAACATTGGTGTTATGGCTTATAGTAGATTAGAGGAATCAGTTTGATCCTTTGTTTAAACCCCCCAAGTAGGGGTGGGTGCTAGCAGGCCATTAGTTGTTACTTATATTATCTTTAATACAATCTAAAATCGAGTTAACCATGACCTTGAAATATATATATCCCCTTTACTATTCTTTTAATCAATTGTTACAGCTTCTTGAATTTCCTTTTGTAATATTTTTTGATTTGTTCATCGAAATGTTATGATCAATATCCTCCATTTATTAGGATGAGTGGCGAACAGGACTTAAAGCTCTAAAGGTCGACAACATTGAAAAATTAAAGAAAGCGCTCCCAACCCTGGAGGCCGAGGTACTTATACTTTAAAGTCACATGGAATAGTTAGTTCAGAAAGTAAACTGTTTGCTAATAAAAGACAGAAATGGAGGTTGGAACTGATCTTGATTTTTATGTGTAAAATAGGTGATGACGCCACCCAACTTTGAGGATTTCTATGCTTATGCATTTAAATACTGCCTAACTGGTGAGCTTGGCAGGCATCTGCCTTTTTTGAACATTTCATTGCACTCTGTTTTTCAAGACAATGTTCTTTTATCCTCTCTCTCTCTCTCACACACACACATTTTTTTAGCCAATCTGACATTGATGAAATTTTCAGAAGAGATGCAAAAGTGTGTAGACGTTGAGACCATTTGTGAATTGCTTAATCTTGTTCTGGGTTCCCAATTCTGTGCCCAGGTTGATTCAATAACTGAGTATCTAAAGGTTGGTTTCTTGTCTACGTGGATGTAGATTTTTTATGTTTTATTATTTCGGCATTTACCCCATGGTATGTTTTGTGACCCATGGAAGTGTTTTCTGGCAGTTCCAGAGTGATTACAGGGTGCTAACCATGGATCAGTGGGTTAACTTCTATCGTTTTTGCCATGAGGTAAGCAATTGTTTTTGCCATCATTCTGTCATCTTTTTTTCTTGCACTGATCTCTGGGGAGTTGAATCACATAAAAAAGGAATAAATATAAACTTATGTTATAGTTAGTTTTTTTTTTTTTTCAATACAATTATAGCATCCTGCTCAATGAAAATAAAGTGATAAAGTGACATGTTCTTTTACTGTTTATGTCCAATACTGCTATAGAACAAGGAACACCGTGCAATGCTGTAAATGTATTGTATTTGGATAGTTGTAATGTCATGTTTGAGTGGTTGCCTTTCCAAGATTATTTTTCAAAATATCATATTCTTGGGATTCATTTGGGGTAGTAGTAGACATAATTATTTATTCCGTCTGTAAGAAATGCATGACTATAACTTGATGTGGTAATTGATGGCTAGATATGATTAGCCCTTCTTATGCAGGTTCTTTCAATTAAATTACTCTTAAAAAGTTTAAATCTTCTCTTTATTGTTGGCAGATAAGTTTTCCTGACCTTCACAACTATGATTCCGACCAAGCTTGGCCTCTGATCCTCGACAGTTTTGTTGAATGGTTGAGAGAAAAGCGAAAGTAATTTCAGCACCTTTGGCCATCAGAAATCAATTCAGATATATTTTAATCGTATTTATATTTTCTCTTTCTTTTCGAAAATCAGTTGACATCTGACCAATTGGCTTTCAAACTAGAAGAATGAGGATTTATGGCTTTATGTTAATATGTTATACTTGGATCTGCAGGACTTTGCAAACTTTGAAGTAGGGATCATATCTAACAAACTATTTATACTGACAACATTGCTGAAGTTCGTTTCTCATTCAAAGCTGCAATTTTGTGATCTGGAGGTGCTCCAGGCATTCTTATTTTATTCTTGAGCATTGCAGTACTGTTTTTGTAACATCAATATTTTTACTTAGGTTTCCCCTTGCTCCCGTTGACTGGTCAATAATAATTTTTTTTAATTAGACATGAGTTATAAATGAATGCAGCATTTATTTCTGTTGGATTTTAAAAATGAATGCAGAAGATTAATTCAATTAAAAATGGTTAACCTGCATAGCTATCAGGATGCAGAAGATTAATAATCCACATGATCATTTGCAGAATAACTAGGCTCTAATTACAATCGACATGCTTCTTTCATAAACAGGTCAATTGTTAATCTTGTTATTTAGTATTTACCAAAAGGATAAAACGTAAGCACAATATTTTAGGTGCTGTTTTGTAAGTTCATCTCTTAAGATTTGGCCATGTGGCTACTTAATTAAAAAATATACTTTTATCTTATGAAAAAAATTCACATGACAGAATTTTAAAAGAGAAATCTAAGAAACCACTAAGTATTGTACTTTAGTCTAACTCTTACCAAAATAAAGAATACCTTGTTTATGAAGCTGAAGATCGCGAGCATTGTAAGTTGCAAGCTACAAGCTAAATGACTATAAAATTCTTCCACTTTCTACACGCAACACCACCTTCTTTCAATTGTCACTTGAATTGACGCCACTTTTTTTCAATTGTCACTTGAATTGATGCCACTTTCTTTCAATTGTCATTTGAATTAGTTTGATGATAAAATGGGGTGAGCTACGTAGAATCTGTTTGGGATTCGTTTATTTTGTCGAAATAGAAAACTTTTTATTGAAAGTATTGTAGATAAATATAAAAATTAGCTGAAATAATATAGTAGGATTTATGAATAGTATTAAAAAGTGCAGCGGTGCTTATGAATAGTAGCAAAAATAAGCTAAATAGTAAAATAAGTTAGCTTTTTAATTTGGAGCCAAACGCACACGGAATTGAAATGGCAAAATCCTATTGAAAATAAGAAACCCAACTAACTCATCAAATTATTCAAAAAAATAAAAATATAGAAAATATAAAACTAACACTCATCAAACGGTAGAGACATTGAAAATTTAATTTAATTTTATGCGAACCAAACCTTATCAATGTAAATCCAAGAGATCATTGAATATGGACAAAGCCAGAGCTTTCACACCTACCAGTATCTTTAAGGTTATATACTCCAAGATATGATTGGCGAGGACCGAGACAAACCTTACTCTCCAGCCTAAGTCAACTTCACCTTCACCATCACCTATACCATGTTGAAACTTCCTGAAAGTACTTCACCATCTTCATCTGCACCTCCTCGAGGTATCAAAGGTGGTTATTGGCCTTCATGGCGAGCTGAAAATTTTCCTCCCTCAGCAATCTCTACATCCTCCCTCACTCACCTCTTTTATGCTTTTGTTGTGCCTGATGCCAATAGTTACCAACTTTTGATCACTCAGACTGATGACAAACGGATGAAAAACTTCACGGCCACCCTCCACGCCAAAACTCCTCGAGCAAAGGCCTTCATATCCATTGGAGGTGGCACTGCAAGCCCACACACTTTCTCCAATATGGCAAGCAATCCAGATAGTCAGGGGCGTAGCCAGGAATAAATGCATGGGGGGGCCGAGTTGTAACATAAATATACTAAATGCCAAAAGAAAAACAATCACACGCACAAGACAGTATTTACGTGGTTCGGCAATTTGCCTACGTCCACAGAGTTGCAGGAATTTCACTATTATCAAAAAAAATTACAATGTGTTGCTACAGTGCTTCTCTTTCTCAAAAACAACAACAAGACAAAACCCTAATCACAAAAAAAAGGCTTTTATATCCTGCGCACAGGATTCACAATGGGCTACAAAACGGGCCAAAAATTTTTTGTCTACCCAAGCATGGGGGGGCCAAGTTGTAACATAAATATACTAAATGCCAAAAGAAAAACAATCACACGCACAAGACAGTATTTACGTGGTTCGGCAATTTGCCTACGTCCACAGAGTTGCAGGAATTTCACTATTATAAAAAAAAATTACAATGTGTTGCTACAGTGTTTCTCTTTCTCAAAAACAACAACAAGACAAAACCCTAATCACAAAAAAAAGGCTTTTATATCCTGCGCACAGGGTTCACAATGGGCTACAAAACGGGCCAAAATTTTTTTGTCTACCCAAGCCTCCGCTCCATGGACTAAGCCTCAGTAAATCTCCCATTAAAAACCATGCAACATTATTCAAGTCAGGTCGGGTTATCAACCGGATCAAATCATGCCTGACGACGATTTTTCATGGAATAAAATTCATCCATTATCATCTCTATAGTGAAATTCCCTGCAATTTCCTTCTCTATATAAACTATCATATTATCTGCCAAAAACTCATCCTCCATTCTATTGCGAAGTCTTGTTTTTAACAACTTCATAGCTGAGAAAGCTCGTTCTGTAGTTGTTGTAGAAACTGGAAGGGTCAACACAAGACGAATAAGTCTATCAATCAAAAAATAGACATTAGACTTTCCTGAAATTTTTAATCCCCTACATAGCTCGGAAATTGTACTCATATTCTGAAAATTTGGATGTTTTATCACATCAAGCTCATAATGTTGCAGCCTTTATCAACTCCTCAGTCAGTGTGGCTAGGAAGTATGGCTTTGATGGGCTTGACCTCGATTGGGAATTTCCACATACTCCACAAGATATGTCAAGTCTCTCGTTACTCTTTAAAGAGTGGCATGAAGCTATTGAAAATGAGTCTTCTATCCCTGGAAAACCTCAGCTGCTTTTAAGTGCAGCAGTTTATTTTGCGTCCAATTTTTTCCTATCCAACATACCTAGAGCTTACCCTGTCGAAACCATAAACAAATATGTTGATTTTGTTAGTCCCATGTGCTATGATTATCATGGAAGCTGGGACACTTCAGTCACTGGTGAACAGGCTTTGCTTTATGACAAGGCCAGCAATATTAGCACTAGCTATGGCATTTCATCTTGGATCAAGGCTGGGGTTCCGCCGCAGAAATTGGTCATGGGCCTGCCACTTTATGGAAGAACATGGCAATTGAAAAGTCCAAGCGAGCATGGAATTGGAGCTCCTGTAGTTGGAACTGGGCCTGGCAATAATGGTGTTATGAAATATATTGACATGGTGGATTTCAATGCGACAAATGCTGAAGGTGTGGTGTTTGATGAGCAGACTGTATCGATGTACTCATATGCTGGAACCGATTGGATTGGGTACGATGGGCCAGCATCAATTGAGAAGAAGGTTGAATTTGCAAAGGCTCAAGGTCTTGGTGGTTATTTCCTCTGGGCCCTTGGGTATGACAAGGACTTCACACTTTCTAAAACAGGTAGATTTTTTTATTTTTATTTTTATTTTTTACATCAATAAACACAAAATTTACGACCATTTTACCACAGTTGAGGTGACTTTACGGTTAGTTCTTAATTAACTACTAATAAAAGTGGTTTTAATGAAAGTTATTTTTTTTAAAAAAAAATCACAATTTGCCACGTCAATAATAGATGTGAAAAAGACTCTAAACTTTTTTTGTGTATGTATATTTTATATTTTGTTGTTGTTGTTGTTGTGCTTGTGCGTTTACTAATTTGGAATGTCAATGAGTATCATTTTAGCATTTTATTTGGACAAAAAAAAGCAGGAAAAATAAAAAAATCTTTAACCCACCATCATATTTCATCAACAGGAATAGTTAAATTTCCATAGAATTGGAAAATCACAAATATATGAAAACTGAGGAGTATAATCTTTTTAATTAACTAGGATTCAAATACGTAGGCTGGTGGATTATTAATTTGTTAATTACAATACTTTTAAAATGATTTTAGCCTTTAAGGAGCTAACTTTTACATGAGTTTTAGTTGCTATACTAATTCCATTGTGTTTGATATATGGCAGCTTCAGATGCATGGGATGAAGAAATCTAATTTGTATGAATTGCTCTATGACGTGTATGTACGTGCGTTACAAATAATTTGTAGTTGTTTTATATACGTGCATCTCAAGAAGTCTAAATTGAGTTCACTATTATTTGATTGTAATAAAATGAAATTAAAATTTGATAATTGAATAGAATATGAGAAGCAAGCAGGAGAAGGTATTTTGCAAACATGAAATTAAATGATACAAAATAGTTTTTCACCCAACAGAGGCAAGGAAATACATACATCCGGTTTAATTTGTTGTATATCAGCGAATATACATTAAGTTGCAATATGTGAGTGATCTTACTTTGGAAGTAAAATAACGAGGAATGAATTATAATAAAAAACTATGTTTTAGTGGCTTGTTTGAGCGAGCTTGAGCACAACTTGAGCAAAGCTATAGTGCAATGAGAGTGTCTATCGAGAAATTGAAGACGCAAATTGGCACTTTAGTGACCACACTAGAGCGAGTGTCGGGCTAGGCTTGAGTGGATGACAGGTAGGCACAATCAAGCTTGCCTGTGAGCTCACTAGATGGTCCTCGACATTCACTTGGACTTGGGCAAGGTACTAAACCTTACTCGAGTGAGACAGTTGCATAAATAGGTTTTCAACAGCTTGTTACTTAAAACGAGGGGGAAAAAAGATTGTTTCAATTTCTAACAGCTAATAACAGCCAATACAACGTTTACAACATTTTACAGGGCTTAAGACTACTTGCTTGACCTTTCAAGTGTTCCTTTTCATAGACAACTCTTAATTATTTATAAATAATGTTTCAAATTTAGTTTTTGGGAAAATTACACTTTACTACCTTAAACTATATCATATATTACACTTTACACCCTCAACTTTTTGAATGCATGTTTTGCATTCTAAACTATGCACTCTAACGTAAAATTTTTTGTTAACTAAGATGGAAATTCAAAATTTATAGTGTAAAGTGTAATCAGGAGTATAATTTAGAGTAGTAAAGTGTAATTTATCTTTTGTTTTTAAAACATTGAGAAGATGAGTAATTAGGTCTTTTCACATGGTGCCATATTTTTCCATTCAAGTTAACAGAAAAGTTAACATCGGGTTGTAAAGTGTAATAAAGATCATAGTTTAGAGTGCAAAACGTGCATTTGAAAAGTTTAGAGTAAAAGTATAATCAGAAATATAATTTAAGGTAGTAAAGTGTAATTTCCCCTTAATTTTTGTAGTGTAATGATAGTTTATATCCTTTCTAGAGCATATGCCGATTTTGCACATCATCATAGTAATTCTCAATATTACCTCAAATTGTGACTTGTAGAATCCGAGTTTAATTGTATCCTAGAGGTGCTTTACCTAGAACATTATATCAAACTCAATTGAGTGGAAATTTCATCTTCAAGATAGAGAATTCATTTGTGCTTCTAAGCTTAGTTCAAGTTTCTATGTTTTTTCATTGATTTCCCTTAAAACCCCAAATATAATTTTGTTACAACATACAACCTCTCTTTCACACATGCCTGTTCACGCATGTCATTTTCTTTAGGTAATTTAAAAAAAATCTAAAATCAAACCTAACCTTACGTCAAGAATTGATGTCTTCTGAAATTATACACTATTACACTCGAAATGTTGGTTTTACTATAAAACTTGTAAAAGATGATACTTGATCTCCAACAGACAATTGCAATCTTCGGAGAGCTCAGCGCGGTAGATAAGGAAGCTCCGAACTCCGAAGGACGACAATCTTGACAAATTAAAGAAATCTCTCCCACCCCTAAAGACAGGTATTTATACTGTATTGAAGTCACGTGGAATAGTTATTCAGATTTGTAATTGTTTGCTAATAAAAGGCAGAACTGGAGGTTGGTACTGATCTTATTTTATGTGTTAAATAGGTGATGATGCCTTTTTTTTTTTTAAGAACATTTCAATCATATCGTTTAAATAGGCGATTTTATCCTTATGCATTTAAATACTGCCAAACAGGTGAGTTTGATAGGCATTCACCTCTTTTAGGACATTTCATTCGCATGGAAATTACTAAGTATATTTGGAATTCCATGACGTGATGCTTCATCCTCTCTATGAATGGTAAATCCCACCGAGAGTTTAATAAGTGAGATTTACTTAGATGCTATGGGGCACGGTGACGTGGTGATATATCATTTCATATTCATAGTGGATTCCATTCAGTGACGGAGCTAAGGGGTAGGGGGAGTGGGGGCAAGGCCCCCCAACTTTTCAAAAAATTTTCTAATCTTCTATAAAAAGTGGTATAAAAATTATAAATTACATAAAATTTTGCCTACTGGCCCCCCTCAGATTTTGAATTTGTTATCTCAAAATTTAAATTTGACCCTCAAACTTAGGAACTAATCCAATAAAAGCAAAACCCAACAGAATCAATTAGATTAAAAAAAAAAAAAAATTTTGAGATAAGAAAACCCAGAAAGAAAAACCCCATCTGGCCCATTCATTCCTCAGCCCAACCTCTAAAAACTAACAAAAAGCCCCATTCTCCTTCATCAAATTCTAAATCACCAATGAAAAAAATAATACTACTAATGAATAAACAAAAGCACAAAATAAATCTCCTCTTACATTTACTGGGAGTATAATGACCCATCACGCCGCCTCTCCATGACAGTCCTCCACACCACTAGTCGCCTTTCTATGAATCACTGGTGTCTTTCTCATTTTTTATCTTGCTCTCTTGTTGTGTGTTTGTTACCTCCTTTTTCTTTCTTTCTTTTTTGGCAAAAAACATATTTTCGTCCCTACATTTTCACACGATTCCCACTTTGGTCCCTATCTTTTTTTTTTCCACCACTTTTACTCCCTATTTTGGAAAACGCGTTTCGTTTTAGTCCTTTTCGTCAGTGCCCTAACGACAAAGTCCTACGTGACAGACAGAACTATTAAAATAATAATAATAAATTTTATTTTGGCATTAAAAAATGCCACGTCAGCATCTAAATTAAAAAAAATTAATTTATTAATTTTAACTAAATAAAAAAATGAAAAACAGAATTAAAAATAAAAAATCACATGAATTGAGATCTAAGTGTGTTTTGAACAAGAATAATAAGAATACAAACCCAAATCTAAGAACACAAACCCAAAAATTAAAATCCAAAAATTAAAAATCTCAAAATCACCATTTTCTCAAACCCAGAAAATAAAATCCAAAAATCACAAACCTAGAAAATAAGAACAGAAAATTAAACTATAGATTCACATCAAATTAAACATGAACAAGAAATTAAACATGAAAACAAAATCAAAACAAAAAAGAAAAAAAAATTAAAATCCAGTTCATCTTCAACAAGAACTCTAAAGAACACAAATTCAAATTTAAACATAAGAACACATGCTCAGATTTTCTAGCATTTTCTTGCCCTTTCTTGTCAACCAAACACAAAAACACAAACACAAATTGATTTCCAGCAAGAACAAAAACACAAACACAAACGCAGCAACAAATCTTCCTTGTTAACCAAACACAAAAGCAACAAACACAAACCCAACAACTGATGACGATGAGGACGAAGACGTGGAGAAGCTTTTAGAGTCGTTCACGAAGGACCATCTCATGGCTCTGATCAAGAAGGGAGTGAGCAAGCACCGGGACTTGATTGAAATCGTGTGTGAGCTTGCCGATGCAGACCCTGCCCATCGCAAGATCTTCATCCACGGCCTTGGCTGGGAGACCAATGCTGAAACCCTCACCGCCGTCTTCGGCAAGTACGACGAGATTGAGGATTGCAAGGCGGTCACTGACCGCGTCTCCGGTAAGTCCAAAGGCTACGCCTTTATTCTCTTCAAGCACCAGAGCGACGCCCAAAAGGCTTTTAAGCAGCCCTAGAAGTAGATCGGCAATCGCACCACCCGGTGGCCACACTTATCAGTTGCTGATATTTGAACATAAACACAAGATCACAAATTCGCAATTTGAAAAGAAATAAGCACCAAGAGAGAGAGAAAGAGAGAGTCATGGATTTGAAAAGAAAGAAGAAAAACAAAGATACAAACACAAATAGAGCAAGTAATGGATCTGGAAAGAATGAAGAAAAAGAAGTATAAAATGAGAGTGAATGAGGGTCGTTGGGATCGCTTTGTTTTCATGTTTAATTTCTTGTTCATGTTTAATTTGACGTGGATCTATAGTTTAATTTTCTGTTCTTATTTTCTAGGTTTGTGATTTTTGGATTTTATTTTCTGGGTTTGAGAAATGGTGATTTTGAGATTTTTAATTTTTGGATTTTAATTTCTGTGTTTGTGTTCTTAGATTTAGGTTTGTGTTCTTGTTGTTCTTGTTCAAGACACACTTAGATCTCAATTCATGTGATTTTTGGTTTTTAATTTTGTTTTTAATTCTTTTTATTTAGTTAAAATTAATAAATTAATTTTTTTAATTTAGATGCTGACGTGGCATTTTTTAATGCCAAAATAAAATTTATTATTATTATTTTAATAGTTCTGTCTGCCACGTAGGACTTTGCCGTTAGGGCACTGACGGAAAGGACTGAAGCGAGACGCGTTTTCTAGGATAGGGAGTAAAAGCGGTGGAAAAAAAAGATAGGGACCAAAGTGAGAATCACGTGAAAATGTAGGGATGAAAATGTGTTTTTCGCATTCTTTTTTTGCATAACTATATGTTTTGTATAACTCTATGTTGTGTTACTGCTATACCGCTCTTCAAAATACTGTGTCTGAGTGTGAGAATGACGTTTTTGTGGCTTTAAATTTGACAAGTGTGGAATTCTATCTTTCACTTTAATTATATAATATACTAGTTGCTAACCCATGCGATGCATGGGAAAGCTATTGATAACTTCCCCAATATGAAAAAAAAAAAAAAAAAAAAATCAAGATCATGGTATAAATTATATACCAAACCAATAAAAAAAATTATAAAATTGTATACTAAAATTTATCACTTAAAAAGTAATAAAATCTATCAAATACAATGAGATATCGTGATAACCAAGAGCTTGAGATAATATTTAGAAAATATATAACTAATATAAGTACACTCCAATACAATTAATTACGCAAATATAGTTAATTTCATACTCATTCAATCAAATATATTTCATAAATTACATTAATCATTCTTGATAATCAAGATGTATCTAAATTCTAACATTGCCAATAAGCAACGATGCTAGACCTCAATGGGATTGAAAATGAAACATAATGCCAATTTACACAGTTGCTGTAATAAATTGCACGGAAGAGTCGAATAAAAGTTATAAATTTTCACTTATAAAAGTTACAACTTAAGAAGAAAAATAAAATACTAAGACCAAAAGTGAAACTCTAACACCAATAATGTTGTATAGTCTTAGAGGCTTTGGTTTTATATAGATATATATATATATATATATATATATATATATATATATATATATATATATATATATTACACTATTTATTTTATAATTTTTGGGTTAAATAATAAACTCAACAAACTATTAGCGAAAAAAAAAACTATTATTTATTATTATATTAAACAAAAACAAAACAGTTATATACTTTTATATAATGTGTGAAATGCTGTACAGCTTTACCATCACAATTTAGCAAAAAAGAAAAGAAAAAGTTCACATCCCAATTTACGATACTTTCAGCCAATGGTTTTACTTTTAGTCAGTCAAATAGGTAAATGTCAATTGTGAACTACTATACAGCAGTGATAGCAGACAGAACAACAGAGTGAGAGAGAAAACAAAGATAGAGTAAGAGAGTTGTACCACCGGTTGGACTAGTTTAGGAGTGCATGGCAGGGCAAGGCGGCGCTTCAATGGGGTAGACAGATTTTTTGCCTTCTTCTTTTTATTGTTATTTTTTAAGGGGGTTTACTCTTACTGGGTTAGTTCAATATTTTGAGCTTGAAGGAGGAGATTCTATAATTTGAGGGAGGGCCCAATGAAGAAAACTTTCTTTAATTTCTAAATTTACAAATGGGTCGTATGAGGAAGGAGCTCGACCTCTGTTCTGAGGAAGAAGATGTCTATGGGTTTGTGGGTATGGTGGGTTTTGATTAAGGAATCTGTGGCCATGGGCTTGATGAGACTCACGGCAAATGGGTCGCCGTTTTCGGGTTGTAGAGGTTGGATGTGGGTGGTTTGTGCCAAATTGGTGGTCTGAGGAAGGAGATTGATTCCGAGGAAGAAAATGTCTGTTGGTTTGTGGGTATGGTGGGTCTTTAGATGCGATGTGATGCTTTGCTGTTGGTTTGCTGTGGGTCTGATCAAGGAGGGGTTGGTAGAGGAAGGCAAGGAAGAGATGGCGTTTCATGAAAGGCAGAGCATCGGGAGGCAAAGCATTGTGAAAGGGAAAGCCTCTGAGTATCGGGTTTATAACTTTTTTTGTTGGTTTTATTTTTTTGTTTTTGTTTTTTTTTTTTTAATATTATGCTAACGTGGAAAATTGTGGGAGCTTCAAAAGTTTCGGTTATATATATATATATATATATAGATTATAATAACCTATAAGATTAAAAAATATCATTATATATAATTAGTTATTACAATGTACTGTTGTTTGCATATATATTTTGGCTTGAGTGGTTAAATTATAAATGAGTTTTATACAACAAAAAAACGTAGGACACAACATTATTAAGCTAAAATATTAATTCATAAAATAAAAAATTTTATTGGGTCTTGATTTTTTTTTTAATTCAATAATTTTGTTATATTTAATTTCCCCCCATAGGAGCGATATATTTTGGTATCAGTTAATATCGGTGTACTATTTTGAAATTACCGCAAAATAATATATATATATATATATATATATATATATATATAAAACCGAAAACTTTGACTTTTGGTTGACCTCTCCACAATTTTCCACATCAGCATTTTTTATTTATATTTTTTAATTTGTTTTAATTCTTTCAATTTTATAGCACCTAATTACAGAAAATTTATTAAATTTATTTTAAAAAAAAATTAATTTATTTGTTTGGTGCCATACAACTGCTATACTTAAATGAGACCTATATTATCATTTAATTAGGGAATTTTTAGATAACCCTAACAAACTACATAATAACTCCATTAATATAAATGTATCCCAAAAAATGGAATATATCTCCATTAATTTGATAATTCTACGTTGATGACATTTAAAAAAAAAAAAAAAAATCTATCATATTTCCTTATATCTATCAATCACGTTTTCTTTCTCTTTTTTTTTAAAAATTTTTTTATATTAATGTTGATTAGAAATTATAATCTCAATAGGATTTAAACTCTATAATTATATAAAATGAGACTCAACAAATATATATAATTTTTAATTTCAATGGGATTTAAATTTTATATCAAATGGACTCTACCAACATATATTCATCCTTTAAAAAAAAAAAAATTATATAACCAAATTTGATTAGGAATCCATAATCCTATATTATATTATAAATAGTTTTTTTTTAAGGATTATTTGTTACAATTTCAACTTGGCTTTTCATTCCTATATTATGTTTTAAATATTTTTATTTATTTATTATTCTTCTAACACCACTCTGCTGTATAGTCTCTTGCATTGATTTTGATTCTTGGAGCACCTTCAAAACAAAAGGTATGTATAGTTTTCGCATCAAGTTTAATGTTAACATATATGAGAGATATTTTGGTCAATTAGAAAACGTTTGATGAAATATAAAAGGAAAAGAACTAAAGAACACACAATTTGAAAAAAAAAAAAAATTGTGACTGTATTAGGCAAAGGCTTTTGGAGATTGTTGTTTTTATTTTTGGAATTTTTTACGTTCATGTGTATGTATGTATTGAGTTTAATTGAATTAGAATTATCTTTGAAACTTTGGTTTAATAATGAAAATGGCAGAAGAAGTATGTTCTAATATTTGGAGTCTTTTGTATATGTGTTCTTGTAGTTTAAACTTGGAATTTGAATTGTTAAATTGTTAATTCATAGTTTCATTGTTCATCTATTAATCATGAATAATAATAATGTCATTTGCAACCATCATGATATGGTATCAATGATGTGATCATTCCGAATGCTTTCCTTTAGAGTTTAGATAGTCTATTTTATGATTAAAAAAATTTACAATTAAAAGACTTTTAAAATTACATTTAAAAAAAAAAATTATTGGATATGTTGGATCTTAAATAACTTCTATTAATCTTTTATGGTATCATTAAAAAGAAAACTCATATAGATAGGCATTAGGATATTATTTGGAACTATCATAATGGACTAACGTATTACACATGGGTCGGATCTAACTGTAACATCCTATGCTATAAAATAAAAATTGGGCATATAGTTATTTTCTCTTTGCAAAAAATGGTTAAATTCTCTTTAATTGTGATAGTTCACTTTTAGGTAAAATAGAAACTCTGTTAATTAAGTTCTAAGAAATTTAAAATTCTATTTCAAAATTTTTTCAGAACATTAGATTTTATTTTAATTATTTTATATTGTAAAAGAATAAAATTTATACATTACATACAATCATTACTTTAGTTACCTTCTAAGTAATGGAGGATATGAGAATGCAATTTGTAAATCTACTATCAAGAGAACATAGATTAAATTGGTGGTGGATAGTAGATTTAATTGCAGTTGAATATTGTGTGAAGTCATCACTATAGCTCACGCCAGAATGTGTTATGTGGAACCAATGATATGAAAGAAAAAGAATTTTTCTAAACCATTATATTGAACAAAAAATTACTTATTTTCACTCATTTCCAAGTTATACATTTTTTTAAAGTCAAGTCATAGACCTTTAAGCAAAATAAATACTTTTAATTTTTATTTAACTATCCTGTGTATCGTATGGGTTAGCAACTAGTTAAGCTTATAAGGAGGACGCTGATAATGCCAATGCAGTTGGTGATGAGACAAAGGTTGAAGATGAGTACAAGAAAAAAAAAATGCTGAACTTCTTGCTTGTCGATATGGCTCTAAAGTGTACATAGGTGGCATTCCCATGATGCTTAGGGGGACTTGGACTTTTTTTTGTGGATCTATAGGTTAGGTCCATTTCTATAAAAAGTAATCTTATTAAGTGCCTTTTGTGAAGATTTATATCAATGCCACCATATGGTTGTGATAACAGGTTCAAATTATGAAAGGCAAAGATTCTGGTGAGCACAAGGGCTTTCCAAATCAAAGTTAGGTTTGAATTTGGGCAAATTACAGTAAACTCACTTGTGGTTTTGTCCGTTTGCACTTTGCCTATCTATGGTTTAAAACTTAACATTTTGCCCACCTGTGTTTAACTCTGTTTAGTCTCCATTACCCACCTCCATTAAAATCAAGGATAAAAATGTATTTTCTCTTCCCTTTTATGTCTCTTTCCTCCAAAAACAAAAAATAACATAAAAAACACAAACAAATAAGATCAAAGAGGAGATTTTGGAGAGAAAAATTTGTGTGTCAAAATAAGATCAAATTGATAGGCCAACTCATTTACCACATCATTTCTCTTTCTCAAACTCTCACCGTCTCTCTCTCTCTCACTCAAGCTTTAGATATGATTTACTTCATCAAAACAAGATCAAATTGACAGGCCAATTCATTTCTCTCTCTCAAACTCTCATTGGCTCTCTCTTTCTCAAGCTTTTGATATGATTAGTAAATTGAAAGAGGGTGTTGTATATTTGTGTGTTACTGTACTGTAGGACTTGTGGCTGAGGACATGTTCCATTGGCAAGCCACCATCATGGCACCTGCTGATAGTCATTATGTTGGAGGTGTATTTCTAGTTTCTATTCATTTTCCTCCTGATTATCCATTCAAGCCTCCAAAGGTAGTTTTTTTTATCATTATTATTTATTCCTCCTTGTTTATTGCATTTAATGGTCCTCTTTGTACAGTACTATGTTCAACTGCTTGCAATATACGAAATTAGGGGTCTTGGCTTGCTTTGATAAGTAGATTTAGCTCCTTTGATGTAGTAGTATGCTTTTCAGTGTTTGTAGTGTTAGAGCATTCACAGTAGTGGAGTTAAAAATTTAGCTATTTAGCATCACAAAAAGTTACTTTATCTATATTACCTACACTCATGCTGCAGCAATGGATCTATTTTAGCTTTTAACACAATAAAATAATATAAACATCACAATAATATAAAACATCTATTACAATAAAATAATATATCCACTACACACAACCATCACAGCCACACACACAACCGGGCAGGGAATAATTTTTTTTTTTTTAAGCTTAAGCTACAGTGCACAGCCATAGATAGCTTGCACTATAGCAATGAAGCTAAAAAAAATAGCTTTAGCTCCACTGCTGTATGGTTATTTTTGTGTTTTGGTGGAGCTAAAATAACTATATAGCTTTTTAGAGCATTGAGTTATAAATTATAGATTTTAATAACTCAAAATACTATTTTATCTATTTTCACGCCTCAATTTATAATACACTCTATAGCAAAGGTTTTATATTTTTTACCACTTCATTAAAATATTATTTCTTTATTATTTTTTAATTTTTTTATTCCCAATTTCATCTCTTCCTCTCTCTTTCTCTGTGAGTATCTCTCTTTTTTCCCATAAAAAACAACCAAAATTCACTCTCACCACAGTAGACACCGCCAGCCACCACCACTATCAGACACCACTACGCTACCATCTACCATTAGAAATCCACTGCAAAAAAAAAAAAAAAAAAAAAAAAAAAAAAAAAAAAAAAAAACCAAAACCCACTACCACACCCACTGCTACCATCCACCACCACCAATACCCACACCACAACCCAATTCAAAGCCCAATCACAAACCCCAAAACCCACCAAATCAACCAAAACCACAGGATCAACTAAAACCCAAACAAAACTGAAAATTATCAAATCATTCAAGCTTGGATTTGATCTAGAGAGAAAACAACGGAGAAAAAGAGAGTCAACCCACTGCCGTCACACCGTTGCGATCAGATCTGACTAGCCATTCATGACCCAACACAAAACCAGACCAGATCTTAGGCCGATCCACGATCCACCACCACCACGATCCACCGGTGAAAGGGAAAGAGAACTGGTTAGAAGAGAGAAGAAGGGAAAAAAAAAAAAAAAGCGGCATTGAACAAAGGATAAGAAAAGAGAGGAAAAGAAGAAAGAAAAAAAGAGAAAAAAAGAGAGAGAAACGGATCAGAGTAGAGGAGAAGAAAAGAGGAAAAAAAGAAGAAGCGTAAATGTACTTTTAGTCCTTACATTTTGGCTTTTTTTATTTTGATCTCTACATTTTAATTTTACCACTTAAGTCCTTAAACCAATTAACACGTGTTATTTTTGTCCTTTTCGTCAGTCAACCGACAGAAATATCTGAGGTGACTGTCGGAGGAATTAAAATATTATAAAAAATGCCACGCTAACATCTAATTTTAAAATTTTTTTTATCTATTTTAACTAAATAAAAAAAGAAAAAACATAATTAAAAACAATATTACATAAATTTAGATCAAATTTAAAAACACGAAGAACACAATAACAAACTATAGATCCACATCAAATTAAAAATGAACAAGAAATTAAACATGAAAACAGAGCTATCCCAGCCATGGCCGACTCTCATTCACTCTCATTTTATACTTCTTTTTTTTTCGTTCTTTCCAGATCCATTACTTGCTCTATTTGTGTTTGTATCTTTGTTTTTCTTCTTTCTTTTAAGATCCATGACTCTCTCTTTCTCTCTCTCGATGCTTGTTTCTTTTCAAATTTTGAATTTGTGATCTTGTGTTTATGTTCAAATATCAGCGACTGATGGGTGTGGCCATGGGTCTCGGCCATGGGGTGGTGCGATTGCCGATCTGTTTTTGGGGTTGCTTGAGAGCCTTCTGGGTGCCTATCCGGTGCTTGAAGAGAATAAAGGCATAGCCTTTAGACTTATTAGAGACGCGGTTGGTGACTGCCTTGCAATCCTCGATCTCGCCGTACTTGCCAAAGACGGAGGTGAGGATTTTGGCACTGGTCTCCCAGCCGAGGTCGTGGATGAAGATCTTGCGGTGGGTGGGGTCCGCATCAGTGAGCTCACGCACGATTTCAATCAAGTCCGGGTGCTTGCTCACTCCCTTCTTGATCAGAGCCACGAGATGGTCCTTCGTGAACGGCTCTAGAAGCTTCTCCACATCTTCGTCCTCATTGTCATCAGTTGCTGGGTTTGTGTTTGTTGCTTTTGTGTTTGGTTGACAAGGAAGATCTGTTGCTGGGTTTGTGTTTGTGTTTTTGTTCTTGCTGGAAATCAGTTTGTGTTTGAAGATGAAAGATTTAGTTTGTTATTGTGTTCTTTGTGTTTTTAAATTTGAGTTTGTGTTTGGTTCTGGGTTTGTGCTCTTATGTTCTTGTGTTGATGTTTAAATTTGTGATCATGGTCTTGTGTGTTCTTGTTCAAAATGAATTAGACCTAAATTTATGTATTTTATTGTTTTTAATTTTGTTTTTTCTTTTTTTTATTTAGTTAAAATTGATAAATTATTTTAAAAAAAACCTAGATGCTGACGTGGCATTTTTTATAATATTTTAATTCTTTTGTCAGCCATCTCAGATATTTTTGTCGGTTGACGAAAAGGACGAAAATAACACGAGTTAATTGGTTTAGGGACTAAAAGTGGTAAAATTAAAATGTAGGAACCAAAATGGAATAAAATTCAAAATGTAGGGATTAAAAGTGCATTTACGCCAAAAAAAAAAAAAAAAAACTGAAAGGGTGAAACGGCAGAAAAGAGAGAGAAGGAAGAAAGAGATAAAGGAAAAATATATATTTTTTTGAGAAAAAGAAAAATATTTTTTTAAATAAAGGAGGAGAGAGAACAAATAAAATATTATTTTTATTTATAAGTTTGGAGCTACAGTAGGTTGTCAAAGATGACAAATTACTGTAGCTTTGTTGCTAAAATTTTTAAGTATAGTTGCTTTGTTGTGGCTTGCATTTTGGTATTTTAGTTGCTAAAATAGCATTATAGTAGTTATAGCACCTTTATTGTGAGTGCTCTTAACATGACAATTTAGCACTTTTAACAGCCTTGATGTTGATATAAATGCTCTAAGGAAATATTTTCTTTTTTGACAAAGGTGAAAAAAATTAAATAATATAAAAATTAATGGCTTCAAATGAAAGAATCAAGAAACAATAAATACATCACCTGTTTCCTTATCTTTTCACTCTTTGGTACGGATTTGGTACTACTGCCTTTTTTTTTTAATTTTTCCTCTCCACAAGTTTCTCTCTCTCACATTCACTGGTTTTCACATCTTTCAATAAAAAAATTATTGATATACTCTTTCACACTTTCTTATCTTCTTTCAAATTTTAAACGATTTTAGCTCTCTGTTCTTAGTTATGTCTTTTGAGCTTTCAATTTTGTCTCATCTCTCTTAGTTTCTCAGTTTCGGTTTTGAGTTCATTTTGTTGCCTGTGTTGCCATCTGTCACCACTCAAGATCTAATGACAGGCTATTGGCTTCAGTGAAAAAAGAGACGGTGAGTGCATGAGGGATGAATCCATTTTTGGGTTACTGGTCAGTACCAGACCAATATCTATTAACTAGCCAAAATTCGGTATTTTTTCCAGCACAGCCGAAACAACCACAGTATTGCTAGTATTTATTCTAGAATGAAATTGTTGTGTTTCTGTATCGGCCAAGCTACCGGTACGGAAAATACCATTGGTACTGGTTGGTACAGTTGGAATTCACTCCCTTGATCCCACTAATTAAATTCATAGTTGGATTTACTATGAATGAAAGAATGTAAATTATATGTCACACACATTTCAAGTTCCTCCCAATAGTGGCAACTCTAAGAATTTTTTTAGGGTAGTCTTTAAAAAATATAAATTATATAAAATCTAATCAAAAGAAAACTTGAATATATCGATATCACACACACACACACACACACACACACACACACAAAAACACAAACACAAACACACGAGCGCACACATACATAAATACATGATATTTTACAATTTCTTTCTACAAACAAAATTAAAAAGCAAAAAGGGACTAATGAGAGATTAAGTGAGAATTGAGAATGCTAAGATGAGATTAATAAAGTGAGAAAGAGTATGAAATAATAATAAAGAAGATAAAAATGGAGAAAGTGAGAGAGTGTAATGAATGATACATGTTACGATTAAGAGCCAATCCGTTGAGGAGTAGAGCTGTTGGTGTCTCTAAGCAGAACTCATCATAGCCACAATATTTCTCTTGATGTTGTTTTCTAGGAAAATGAAATTATGGATTATTTAATTATTTTTGGGATCCTCATTTTGAGAAATAGAACTAACTAATCCTAAGTCACAACTAGGGCATTGGTCATGGTATTGAAGATATTTTAGAGACTCATAAAGGTCCATTAGGGAAGAAAATAGATTTATGAATAGAATCTTATGGAATGTATTGAACGAGTTACTATACTGAATGATTAGGAATTTTTATTTTTGGTTTTTGAATGAGTTTTTTATTATATATTTTTGTTCACTTGTTGTTGGGCCTAATCTTGTCGTTGTTAGGGCTACTTTTGATGTTATTTGGGCTAATTTTTGTTTTTGTTATTTGAACTTTTATTTATTTTTTCGTTAAAAAGGGTTAAGGTTTATAGTAATACTACATCTACAACATTTTTACAATAAATTTTAAGTGGCAGACTTTTATTGGTGGGTAAAAAAATGATGTTGGTGGTTGACCCAAATTAGAACTAGTAATAGTCTGTCACATATGATTTGTTGTGAAAATATTGTGGAGCTAAAATTATTCTAAGGATTATGTACGGGGGCCAAGACTATTTTTGTATGTAATGCCAGGGACATAACAAAATGTCACAATAGTTCATAATTTAGCATACAAAAAAAATTTTAATTAGAGATGTGGTGGGTCCATGTGTGAATTGGCATGCTAATTTTGTAAGGTTGTGAAATTTTTTTGACATTTAATTTGTTGTGTTCCTAGCATTACTTTTATTTTTATTGAACCCAAATTCTAGGGATTCTCAACTCTCAAGTCAAAGTGTTCAATATATTTTCTTTTTTAGGGTAGACAAAACATGTTAATTTAAATATAATTATGTAGGGAAAAATGCTCTGAGATCCCCTGAACTTTGGGGTAGTTGCATTTACACCCCCTATCCTGTAGCAAATAGACTCCGTTACCTCTTTATTTTGCCAATTTAGTATATAAACTCTCATATTGTAGCAATAAGACCCCTTAACCTTTTTTTTTTTTTTTTTTTTAGTGTGTGTGTGTGTGGCCAATTTAACCTCTTTTTGCACCAAATCATTAAAAAGGATAAAAAAGAAGGGGTCTTACTGCAACAACATAAAAGTTTATGGGGTCCTTTTGTTGTACTATCAAAGTTTATGTACTAAATTGACTAAAATAAAAATTCAAAGGAAGTAAGTGCAATTTCTTTCAAAGTTCAAGGGGTGTCAGAGCATTTTTTATCGAATAATGTATATAAATTTTTTGGACAAGTCAGGGTAGTGAACACCCTCCTTTTATGTGCAGTTGCCCCTACCTCCTAACGAGGTAGAAAAAATAACTCAGATTTCATAGAAAACCAATACTGATACAAACTGTACACACATACATAAAAGAACTGCAATTTATTTGTCTCCCACATACATTTCACATTTCTCCAACTAATGGAGATAATCACTCAAATTTCACATAAAACCAACACTCTTACAAACTTACCCACATACATAAAAGAACTGCAATTTAATTGTCTCACACATACATTTCACATTTCTCCAACTGATGGAGATATCACTCAAATTTCACATAAAACCAACACTCTTACAAACGTACCCACATAAATAAAAGAACTGCAATTTGTTTGTCACACACATGCAGTTCACATTTCTCCTAATGATGGTGAAATAATTCAAATTGCAAAGAGAACCAGGCTTACATAAAACATTTGTAAATTATTTATTGCACACGTACAATTACGATTCAGAGAAGCTGTCCACACAATTTAGCTGTTCTTCGCGCCATCCCATGCATCTGAAGCTGCAAAACATCAAAACACAGCCTTGAGTCAGTGCAAGTGCTAAAATCATGTTAAAAGTTCTATCTAAAGGCAAAAGTAAGGGGAAAATGGGCATTTATCCCTAATTTGCAAACTATATAGCAAAATACTTCTGTTTTGAAATTATTTAACAAAATGTCTCTATTTTTTTAAACTCGATTTTAACAAAATCGAGTTGTGCAAAACTCGATATCTTCATATTGAGTTTTATGTATATTGCTAACGTAGAGTTCCACTTAAATTTTCAAAAAAATTTAAGTGGCAAAATATTCATAGAACTCGACATTGCTAATGTCAAGTTCCACCTGTAACTTGATTTTGTTAAAATCGAGTTTAAAAAACAGGGGCATTTGCTAAATAATTTCAAAACAAGAGTCTTTTGCTGCATAGTTTGTAAATTAGGGACAAATACCCATTTTCCCCCAAAAATTCATTCCAAAAGTATTATAGATAGCAACAATCCACGACCAGCCTAGCTATATATATAGTTCAAATCTTTGTTGATAAAAAAAGAGAGATAGTATGTAGTATTCAAAATTTATGAAAACGGGATTTTAAGTGAAGTAATAATATCTATAATATATACAAAACTTATTGTATAAAATTGACTACTTTTATTTTTGGTTGACTACATATAAACTGTAGGGGCATTAGGCCTAGGAGCTCATTATCTATGTATATATTGGGCCTAAAGTCCAAGTTAAGGACTAGAGGTCGTCCGAGGAGGAATAAACATTGTCAAGGGAGTTCGTGTTAGTAGATGGAGAAGTTGTTTTGGTCATAATGGCACAAGAGGGTAGGCCGAGGACAAATATCTCCTCGGCTAACCAGAGCTGAGGTTCGAATAGGTGGTCTACCATCCAAGGGAATGTTCAAGGGAGTTCTATTGGTACGGATAAGCATTACAGAAATATCGGACAGGGGGAAGTCCTAAAATATTTGAGAAGAAAGCTGCTACTACCGCATTAAATGCTTTGTAGCTAACTTTTTGGCTGCATTAATGTGGAGGTGATACTTGAATAGTGGCTTTTAGCCTTACAGCTACTACATAAAGACTTTAGGAATGTGCTGATGGAATAAGTATCAATACTAATAGTCTCGCCTGCACGTGGAAGGTAGAGAGGAAAGGGGAAGGGAGTATAAAAGAAGAAGGAAGCAATGGGAGTAGAGGATGGGAAAATTAAGAGAAAAAGACTGTAGCAATCACAAATTGCATTTGTAACATAACTTGAGAGAAATATATAAGAACTAATCTCCTTGGATTGTGTCAAGGACGATTTTTCTTTAGTACAGGCTTGTCTATTTTCATTCTTTTGTGAACTGAACTCATTTCAGTGATTGTTTAATTCATTAAGGCCCAGTTTTTCCAACCCACTCTCTACAAATTCATTGTTTTGGGCTTTTTGGGCCTAAGTCTATCAACCTTTTGGCTAGGAACTCAAATTTGGTCCTTACAATTGGCGTCGTCTGTGGGAATTACTGGTGTTATAGTGAGTCTAACGTTTAACGATGGTAGGTTCAGGTTCAAACCAAGCAGAATCCATGGAGTCTCAACATCAAGATCACTTTCGTGATCTTGAGCAAAGGAGAGACCGGGAGGGGAGTGTGCACACTACCCGTACAAGTAGGAGTCATTTTAGGAGTGGTAGCCACCTTTCTCAGAAGAAAAATACTAAAGCCATGTAGTTGGAGATTGATCACTTGAAGAGAAGCTTACGCCATGAGCGGCAAAAGAAAGCTCCCTCCATTTCTGACTTCTATTCCGATGGTGAAGAGGATGGTAGTTATAGGCGCAGATCAAGGACTCCTCCTAGTGATTCTTTCTCGTATGATGAAGACTACCATCATAAGTGCAGAGACAGAAATTCATCTTCGAGAGGCTTGGGAAATGACGTTATGAGTAGAGTACTCAACCAAATTTTGAGATCACATTTCACGCGCAGGATTAAAGGAGGGAGACTTCTTCCGTGGTTTACTTAGCCCACGTTCACCTTATACAATGGTCGAATTGACCCTGTGGAGCACGTTAGCCACTTCAATTAGAGAATGACTGTGCATTCCAAGAATGAGGTCTTGATGTGCAAGGTGTTCCCATCTAGCTTAGGGCCTGTCGTGATGAGGTGGTTTGATGGTTTGGGTGCAGGTTCCATTAATTCCTTTAAAGAACTCACCCAGGTATTTGGATCCCGCTTTATCATGTGCAACAGGGTTCCTCGGCCTTTGGATTTCTTGTTGTCCCTATCCATGAGGGAGGGAGAGGCCCTAAAAAGGTATTCGGACAGATACTGGGAGATGTTCAATGAGATAGATGGTGACTTTGATGACAGCCATCAACACTTTCAAGGTCGACCTACTTGCTGAGCATGGCTTAAGGAAGTCTTTGACTGGGAAACCCGTTACTAGTGTACACTAGCTCATGGATCGGATTGATAAGTATAAAAGAGTTGAGGAGGACCAACAGTAAGGCAAGGGGAAGGGTAAGGTTATCACTCAAGAGATGAGGAATTTCAAGTTGGACCGCTGCAACAATAACAGACCCCGGAGGGATTTTGCTGGGCAATCTGGGCTTACAGCTCCTCAAGTGGTAAACACTGTGTTCTAAGAATCGGTGCATCAAGTTTTGGAGAAGATCAAGAACCAGCCATACTTTAAATAGCCAAACAAGATGAGTGGTGACCCCTTGAAGCGTAATCAGAGCCTTCATTACCAATACTACTAGGAGCGGGGGCATACTATTGAGGATTGCAGAAATCTGTGGAACCATCTGGATCAACTGGTTGGAGAAGGAAGGTTGTAGCAGTTTTTGTATCAGCCCAACGGGCAAGGAAGTCAATCGAGGTTAGGGGCTTAAGGGAGTGCTTCTTCAAGACCCCCGTTGGGCACAATCAATGTCATTTTCGCTGCACTTGGGAGAACTAGTTTTCATCCTTCTAGGGTGATGTTTGTAGCTCGGCTACTAGTCGAGGACTCTAATTCTAAGCCAAAGAGCGCTAAAGTTGAGATTCGACCAGTGCTGAGTTTTTCGGATGAAGACAAGATTGGAACCATCCAGCCACATGATAATGCTTTGGTGTTAACCCTTAGAATAAGAGGGTATGATGTGAAGAGGGTAATGGTAGACCAGGACAGTGGTGCAGAGATTATGTACCCTGACTTGTACAGAGGGCTGAACTTAAAGCTTGAAGATCTGACAGCCTATGATTCACCTCTAGTGAGTTTTGATGGGAAAGTTGTCATCCCAAAGGGCCAGATTAGGTTCTCGTGCAAGCAGGCTCAGAGGTGGTTGAAGTGAACTTCATTATAGTAGATGCATACTCTTCTTACACGGCCATTGTGGCTAGACCCTGGCTTCATGCCTTAGGGGTTGTTTCTTCAACTTTACATCAGAAAGTGAAGTATCCGTCAGGGGATCGGATTGAGGAGCTAGTAGGGAGTCAATCCATGGCTAGGCAGTGCCTTGTGTCTGCAATCCTGCGTCAACCTGTAGCTAAGTCCTCAGCCTCTATTGAGGGGGGCTTATAACAGTTAAAGTCTCCGGTATTACCTATAGATGGGCTGGCCAAGGATGTGAAATGTGAGGATTTAGTGAAATTTGCTGTAGGTAATGACCCAAAGAAGTTTTTTCAGGTTGGAGCTCAGCTACCGCCTCAGGAGAAGAAAGAGCTGGTAGAGTTTCTTAAGAGGTACGTTGATGTGTTCGCTTGGAATGCCTACAAAGCTTCAGGGGTGGATCTGAGTTTCATTTGTCATCATTTGAATGTCAATCCATCTGTTATCCCCAGAAGGCAACCATCTCGATACTCATCCAAAGATCATTCTGATGTTGTCAAAGACGAGGTGATGAAGCTTAAGCAGGTTGGGGCTATTAAAGAAGTTTTCTACCCTGAATGGTTGGCCAATATTGTGGTTGTGAAGAAAAAAAATGGAAAGTGGCAGGTATGTGTGGACTTTACAGATCTGAACAAGGCTTGCCTAAAAGACCTTTTTCCCATGCCTCGGATAGACCAGCTAATGGATGCCATCATAGGTCATCCTCGAATGAGCTTTTTGGACGCTTTTCAAGGATACCACCAGATACCTTTGGCTTTGGACGACTAAAAGAGAACAACCTTTGTTACTCCTATCAGGAATTACCATTACAAGGTGATGCCTTTTGGTTTGAAGAATGCAGGGGCTACCTACTAGAGGATGATGACTAGGATGTTTGAGTCGCAGTTAGGGAAAAACATTAAGGTCTATATAGAGGACATGGTGGTCTAAAGCAAGTTGGAATCTGAGCACGTTAACGACCTTGGGAATATCTTTGAGATCTTAAGGAGACACAAGCTGCGACTTAATGCTTCTAAGTGTTCTTTTGGTGTCGGATCAGGGAAGTTCTTAGGCTACATGGTCACACACCGCGGAATTGAAGTCAACCCTGACCAGATTAAGGAAATTAATAATTTACAGCCACCTCGGAATCCCAAAGAGGTCTAGAAGCTAACATGGATGATCGCAGCTCTAAACCGATTCATCTCTCGGTCAGCAGACAGGTGTAGGCCTTTCTTTTAGTTGTTGAACAAGTGGAAGGGATTTGAATGGATCGAGGAGTGTGTCTTGGCCTTCCAGTAGCTGAAAGAGTATCTTTCTCGGCCATCCATCATGTCTAGACTCGAGGTGGATGAGGTTTTGTTTGCCTACATTGCAGTGGCCTTCCACATGGTGAGCTTGGTGCTGATACGAGTTGATAGTGGTTTACAAAGGCCAGTTTATTATGTGAACAAGTCACTACATGAGGCTGAGGTCCGTAACTTACCACTGGAGAAGGTCATTTTGGCAGTGGTCCATGCTACACGTAAGCTCCCCTATTATTTACAATCACACACGATTGTTGTCCTGACCTAGCTCCTACTCATATCCCTACTTCAAAGTGTTGATTACATAGGGAGAATTGCAAAATGGGGTAAGATTCTAGGGGCTTTTGACATCAAGTACATGCCTCACACCTTTATCAAGGGTCAAATCCTCGCCGATCTAGTGGTTGAGTTTGCTAAAACCCCATTAGAAGAGAGAGTAGAGGAGCAAAACATGGATGGAAAATTGGTTGGTGTAATCTCCATACAAGAACCTTTGTATTGGAAGGTTTACGTTGATGGTGCAGCGAATCATAGAGGATCTGGAGTGGGGCTAGTTCTGGTATCTCTAGAAAGGATTACAATTGAGAAATCCTTGAGATTGGGTTTCTCGGCCACAAACAATGAAGCTGAATATGAAGCTCTGTTGGTAGGGATGACCATGATTTAGAAAATGGGTGGAAAGACAGTGGAGGTATTCTCTGATTCAAGGCTGGTGGTAGGCCAAGTCTAGGGAGAATTGGAAGCTAGAGATCCTAGAATGCAGGAATATTTGAGCCAGGTTAGACATTTACAGTTTAGATTTGAATATTTCAATTTATCACAAGTCCCTAGAAGTAGAAATACACATGCGGACTCTCTTGCCACACTGACGACCTCCTCGACACAAAGTTTACCTTGGGTAATCCTTGTAGAGGACTTATGTAAACCTACTGAGGTAAAAGGAAATGAGGTTCATGTTCATCAAATAAAGGTGGGTCCTAACTGGATGGACTCTATTGTGCTATTCCTTAAGGAAGATGTCTTGCCCAAGAATAAGTCCGAGGCTGACAAGGTACAGAGGAAGGTTTCTCGGTTTTGGCTGTCCGAGGACCAAAAGCTGTATAAGAGATCCTTTTCTGGCCCGTATCTGCTATGCATACACCCTGAAGTAGTTGAGCTACTCCTAGAAGAGTTACACGAATGGATTTGTGGAAGCCACACAGGGGGCAGATCTTTGTCTCATAGGGCCCTCACTCAAGGATATTGGTGGCCAAACAAGCAGAGGGAAGCAAAAATATGTTAAGAAGTGCAATCAATGCTAGAGATTTGCCCTAAACATTCACCAACCTGGAGGGATCCTTATTCCTTTGTCTAGTCCTTGGCCTTTCACTCAATGGGCTTGGATATCGTAGGGCCTTTCTCTAAGACAGTAGGGAACAAGAGGTTTTTGTTGAATGGCACGGATTACTTCACCAAGTGGGTTGAAACTGAACCACTAGCGAATATCAGGGATGTGGATGCCAAAAGATTTGTTTGGAAAAATATTGTCATACGGTTTGGAATCCTTATACACTCATCTCGGACAATAGATTTCATTTTGACAACAAAGCGTTTCAAAGGTATTGCTGTGACGTAGGCATAACAAATAGATATTACACCCTGGCATATCCACAAGGGAATGGACAGGTTGAAACTGTCAATAAGGTCATAGTGAGTGGGCTTAAAAAGGGATTAGATGATGCAAAGGGAAAATGGGTTGAAGAGTTGCCACACGTCCTTTGGACATATCGGACTACACCTCGTAGGTCCACTAGGGAGATGCCCTTTTCAATGACTTATGGGGCCGAGGCTGTCATTCCTCTAGAGATAGGGTTCCCCAAGCTGAGAATGAGTTCCTTCACTCTGAGCAGCAATGATGGGCTATTAGAGAAGAGCTTAGACTTTGTAGGGGCCTTTTTTGTGTTTGGGCCGGGCTGCCCTCTACAAGTGATGGGCCCTGATGTGTTTCTGAGTAGGGAAGTTGAGACCGGCCCAACTGCAACTCACTTTGGGCCGGTTTGTGCACAAACTCAACCTTGTCTGCCAGGAACACCCCTCACGGAAAACAGAGCTATTACCACAAAACTACCGCAAGCAGATATAATGACAACAAAAAATGAATAAACAGAATATCGTGGCTTTCAATAATAATGATGGCCGAATGTCATAGTAGTAATAGCAATAATAATAATAATAATGGCTTTTAAAAGAAATGAAAGCAATGGATTAAACAATGATGGAGGTTTATTCAATGATAAACATCAAGCCAAAATTAAGTCTGTAATGGTGACCGTCCAAAGAGGAAGAACGCTCCCTCTCAATGAAATCAACCTCCCAGGTGAATATCCTGCCGTGGGGATTAATAACTTTGAGGGAATCGGACCTAAATGGTTGAGGTGTGAAGAAAGTTATTATTATTTTTACCGCTTCATTATCCCTTAGAGAGTGGGATTTTGAGGGGGAGAGGAAAGAAAAGATCTATTGGTGCATGCCTATTATCCTCACAACTTGTTTTCTTATCTTTTTTCTTTCTTTTCCTTTTCCTTTAGTTTTTCTTTCTCTGTGTTTTTCTTCCTCTGTTTTTCGGTCCCCTTTACAGGGCACGGCGAGGCTCCTTTTATAGGGCCTGCCGTGAGCGTTCTTTTACCATTTTACCCTCTAACGGGCTTTGTCTGGTCCGGGCATGCTTGCCGACCACCATCTGCGCATAGCTCGCCCTCGCCAGACAAGGACAGGTTTGTTTTGTTTCTGTTCGCCGTGGCACTGCTCTCTGCCGTGGCTTTAAATGCTCTCTCTCTCTTCCTATGGCATGCACCCAACGTTCCCTCTCCAATCTTACCCCTTTTGCACGGTCTGTCATCCCAGCAGGACGTACCTCCAAAAGGGTTTGGACAGGGAGCGCAAAATAAATCCTTTCCCCCCTCCCCACCACCAAACCACACCCCCCCTTACCTCTTACCACGGACCCATGGCCCCACCACGACCCATATTGGCTGGGTACAGGCTGGTGGTACCTGGGCTTTGCGCGTGCTCCCTTTTATGTGCGTTCAAAGCCGGCCTGCGGCTCATGGCGCCTTGTTTGTATTTGTCTGCCACTCTTCTTGATTCTTTCACGCGGACTGTTTGCACCTTCACTACCTCCCTTTGGATTGGGCTTCCCTTAGTACATCTCCCTTGGCCCATTTCTTGTTTTACGCTTTATGTCTTTGTTTTCATTGCTTGGCCTTTCCTACCATGGCAACATATTCCTGCTAGGCCCCTTTCAGACCTGCCGTTTCACTTCTTCCCCCAGTGACTTAAGAAAGTCTGCTGGTGTTCTCACTTTATGGGCTCCATTGTCCCTTTCTTTCTTCTTTGGGCCTGCGGCCCTTTTACTTTCCTTGGGCTTCCTCGGCCCCTTTACTGACTTTGTATTCCCATGGGTTTTTTACTAACTTGATTGGGCTTCCTCGACCCAATCTCCTCATTCTCATCCTTGGGGTTCATGGGCTTGCCATCAACCCCTACTTTCTTTACATCGCTTTGGGCCTGCCGTGGCCCATTCTCACTTTTTCATACCATACATTGCCCATGGGTGTCATTTCTCTCTTTCCGGGCCCTTTAGGCCCATTTGCTTCCTCAAGACCCATTTGCTCGTGTTATAGGCCTGTGGTTTGTTATTCCTGCCGCTCGGGCCTAATAGTTTTATTCTGTTCCTGCCACTCTTATTGTCCGTTATACTGGGTTGGGCTGACTTTACGAAAATGACCCTTAACAGACTTGATTGAAGAATGGAGAGAAAATGCCATGGTCCAATTGGACTATTATCAACACAAGGTTAAGCGAGGGTATGAGGCCAACGTAAAGCTAAGGCCACTGGCACTTGGAGACGTGGCCTTTAGAAAGGTTTTAGGAGCTGCCAAGAACCCAGCATGGGAAAAATTGGGACCCAACTGGGAAGGACCATACCGTAAACATCAGTGGCTAGAATAGGTGCATATTATCTGGAAGATCTAGAGGAAAGGGTTGTACCATGCACCAGGAATGTAAATAACCTAAGAAATTATTATTATTAATGAAAGCTCTCTTCACCATATTTGGGTTTGTTATATTGTGTGTTATGCGTTCTACCATCTATCTAAGTATCAAACAGAATATTGGTCATGCCTAGCTCCTCAGACCACATACCTTGGGTAAATCGATATCTTGTAATCATTGTTCTAAGTATTAAACAGAACCTTAGCTATGTATAGTTCCTCGGACCACATGCTTTGGGTAAATTAATACTTCCTGACATCTATCTAATTATCAAACAGAACCTTGGTCGTGCCTGTCTCCTCGGACCACATACCTTAGGTAAATTGATATTTTTTAATCATTGTTCTAAGTATTAAATAGAACCTTAGCTATGCTTGGCTACTCAGACCACATGCTTTGGGTAAATTAATACTTCTTGACATCTATCTAAGTATCAAACCGAACCTTGGTCATGCCTGGCTCCTCGGATCACACACCTTGGGTAATTTGATATCTTTTAATCATTGATACTTCCTATCATTTTTGACAAGTGTCAGGGCAAAGCCTTAGTTTATCTCAGACTTTTTGGACTACATACTTAAGGTAAAATAAGTATTTTGGATTGATTACTTAAATGTCAAATATGATCAGCTACTCTAAACAGCAAAGATCTTCATTGTGGTAACAAGCTCAAGTGGACGTTCATGAGCATCACTTAAAGCATTTGCAGGCTTACCTGTATTTGTTTAAGAATTGATTATCCCTCTACTCCTTTAAACTTACTAATAAGTAGGGAGCAGAGTAAGTTTAAACCTGTATGCAGGTTATATTACTGTGTATGTTCTTAAAGCTAAAATTATGCTTTGTCGAGATTGTGGACTTAGCAGATTTCACTTGTTTTGCTGCTGATCATATGAGATGGGATAAATTTTCTACTACTTATGCAGATTATTGAGAAGAGTTTTACCTCATTACTACTTTCATTAAGTGTTAGAGAAAGATAGAAATTATATCAATAATAGTATGAGAATCATAGGAAAAAAGAAAATGTGCATAACTTTCATTAATTAAAGCCTCAAAGCAAGGCAGATTGAATATAAAGGGGGAAAATTTAGTTACAAACTATGAAAACCAAAACAAAGGTCGCAAATAAAAAAAAGAAAAAAAAGAAAAGGGAAATACATTGGAAGTTATTTCTTTTTTATTACAATTTTTCCTTGAAGAGGGGCCTTATTAGGCTGAGTGGACGCTGCTTCTAAGGCCTTGGGGCCCTTACTTGCAGGATCGACCTTAGTAGGCAGAGAGAGAGAAGCCAGGATAATCTCCATCTTTTTGGGAGCTTCCTTCTCGGTAGGAGGGTCCTGGGTGCTAGCTGGGGGCTTCGTGGCATCAGGGGCCATTCCCTAGTTGGCATTTTTTTCCTTTTCAATAGCCCCAGGCTGCTCGGCCACCTTGGACGGTTTGTTAGAAGAGTTTAGGACTTCAGTTATACCATCCTTGCCTACTTCTGCCACTTCAGGAACAATAACAGTGCTCGAGCTGGTTGGGACAAATGTTCGAATGGCAAGGGGGTAGTGTACACTTTCTGGCTTCCTAAGTATAAAAGAAGCCTCAACCCCAGCTTGGTTGAGAGCTTCATACCATACTCGGGAGCAGTAGTTTCTACACACCCTCGAGACCTCCTACCTGAGGGACTCCTTGGTCTTTGCCACTCCTATATCGTACCCTTACTGCTCAGCCTCATCCCTGGCTTTCTCTGCCTCCTCCTTTGCCTTGTCCGCCTGGTCCTTGGCCTTCTAGACCTTCTCCAATTTTTTCTCAGAGCAAGGATCTGCTTCTTGGAGGCGACCAACTGGTCCTCGGCATTGCGAAGCAGTATCCTTTGGCCTTTTGCTTGTTTTTTAGCGTTGTCTAGGGTAGCTACAACGCTTTTTCTTTCTCTCTCCTCCTCGATTAGCTTGGCTTTAAGTTCTTGGACACTCTTTTCAACCACGTGGAAGGCATCCACGGCTGCTATCCTTCTCCTCTCTTCCTCTTTCATTTTTTGATGGGAATAGTTCACCATCTGCTCGGCCCTAAAGGTGGCCTGGATGGCTTGGAAAGTAAAAGAAGTATAGTTTAAAAAAAAAAAAAAACTTAAAAACTTACTTACCATGGCCAAATCTCTCTTCAGTCCGAGGAAGACTTTATGCTGCCTTATAGACCTGAGGTCAGCCATATCCTTGGGCAGTAGCAGGGATTGTTCCACTGCGTCTACCACGTACCCAGTTATGTCGTGTTGGAAGTTTCAGATAGAGGCATCACTGAGTAAGGGAGCCTCATCCAACTCTATGCGTGGGGCCTAAGCTGGGGCTGCAGCTCTGTGGTCACCCCTTCACTCTACCTCGGTGGCTAACCTTGTCTGTAGGCCTCTCTGCTACTTAGCCCCCCTCTGGGACTCAACTTCGTGGGGGGGGGGGGGGTAGGTTTTTCCCTGTCTCTGCCACCTCCTTTCCTTTCTCCTCCTGCTTTTTTTTATGGTCGGTAGGGTTGGCTCAGAGGGTTGGGACGAGTAGAGGAGGGGGGAGCTTTGTTTGGGCTGGCTTCTTGGGAGCGTCCCTCCCCAGCTGGAATTCCAGCAATTCTTGTAGGGTTGACCTCTGCTTCCGTTGAATCCCCATCTTGTCTAATAATAGTGTAGCTCCTTCGAGGTGACTAGATTGAAGTGGGGAAAGCTGGCCGAGGTCACCAGTTGATGTCTCCAAAGACAAGGGCCAGTTAAAAATCTTGTAGAAGTCATTTGAGTCTGAGGCGTCTACTATCTCATTTTCCTTTTCTTCTTCTTCCTCGTCTTCTTCTTTGTTGGTAGGTTGGGAGGAAGTAGCTTCACCAGTTGTGTGTTGAAATGAAAAAGCTACTTTGGGAACGCCTTTAAGGATAGGAGTGCCCTTGGGAAGGAGAAAACTGGGGATGTCGACACTTATTCGGAGCATGCAGGGATCTTAGGCTTTTATGATGCACTTATGTGCCTGAAAATTGGACGGGATTGGCGTGTATCCTAGGATCAAGTGAGCCACTTGTAATTGACCGTCTTTGTTTACAAATACCTTGGCTTGAAGAATTTTGTCAAGGCTATCCTTGTTGACCAGGTTGAAATTTGGCTCGGCGGTGTGTCTATCTGCAAAATCATTAAAGAAAAAAAAAAAGAGTTGTTAGAATCAAGAATGGCATAAATTAAAGGGAACGAGGTAATTATAAAATAATCTTCCTGAATCTAAAGCCCCACCTGGTAGCCCCTCTCTCGTCGAGTAGGGGAGGCCATCGTGCCACTCCCTTAACACGATCAAAAAATCTTTTTTCAGCCCTTTGTTGGATTCGGGGAGGCATTGGATAAGCCTAACCTTAGGATACCTTGATTTTAGGTAGTACCCTTGCCCTTTTAGATGGTGAAGGTTATAAACTCAGTTGACATTGTGGTGGGTCAACCCTAAACCCATCTTTTTATTAAGGGCATCTACATTCCCTAATATTTTAAACATGTTTGGGGCACATTGGGTGAGAGCTAATCTATAAAGGTAATCCCTAGTAACGGTGCCCATAAGAATCCTCATCCCACCCTCTATAAAGGCAATAATTGGGATTACCACTTCTCCCTCTTGGCTTCTTTCGTGCCACTCACCCTCCTTACAGTATCTAATGGACACCCATAGTGGGATCCTATATAGAGCTCTAAAGCTCTCTATTCCCTCCTCAGAGTCTACCAGGTTTTTGAATTTACCCATTTCTAGAAAGGTTCAGTGGAACTAAGAAGATTGAGAGAGGAAAATGGAGCCGAGGAGAAAAGAAGTACAGAGAAAAGAAAATTATACGGAAAAATAGAGTGTAAAAGTTTATAAAGACTTATAGAAAGGAGAAAAGTATCCTCGGATAGGCTTTTAAGATTTATAAGGGCATGAGTGAGTGGGGAGAAATTGGTAGGTTTAGTGTATGTATGCTAGAGCGAAGAGAATGCTAAAGTAAGATGAAATATTGATTTGAGTGGTATTTATATCAAAGAGAAAGTAGGGAGCGGGAAAATTCTCGCTCGGTTCCCAACAAAATCCTTAGTCGTTGGATTCGCATCACGTCGTAGAACGTGGGGGAGAAGGAGCTGTAAAAATTTAATGAAGATGCGTCTCGAATGCCGAAGCGCCAGAAGCGTGCCTTGGGCAGTTAAAAACGCGTCTTCACAGGCAGAGGTGGGATGCGATGGGCTTAGAGCAATTGCAGTGATATCAAAATTCTCCTTTCTTCCCAAGGAGCCGGAAAAGAAGAATCCCGAGGGGCTATTGTAGGGGAATTGGGCCCAAGAGCTCATTATTTATGTATATATTGGGTCTAAGGCCCAAGCCGAGGACTAGAGGTCGTCCGAAGAGGAATAAACATTGTCAAGGGAGTCTGTGGTAGTGGATGAAGAAGTTAGTTTTGGTCATAATGGCACAAGAGGGTAGGCGAAGGACAAATATCTCTTCGGCTAACTAGAGCCGAGGTCCGAATAGGTGGTCTACCATCCAGGGGAACGTTCCAGGGAATTCTATTGGTACGGATAAGCATTACAGAAATATCGGATAGGGGGAAGTCCTAAAATATCTGAGAAGAAAGCTGCTACCACCGCATTAAATGCTCTATAGTTAACTCTCTGGCCATATTAATTTGGATGTGATACTTGAACAGTAGCTTTCAGCCTTACAGTTGCTATATAAAGATTTTAGGAAGGTGTTGATGAGACAAGTATCAATACCAACAATTTGGCCTGCACGTGGAAGGTAGAGAGGAAAGGGGAAGGGAGTATAAAAGAAGAAGGAAGCAATGGGAGTAGAGGATGGGGAAATTAAGAGAAAAAGACTGTAGCAATTACAAATTGCATTTGTAACCTAACTTGAGAGAAATATATAAGAACTGATCTCCTCGGACTGTGCCTAGGACAATTTTTCTTTAGTACAAGTTTGTCTATTTTCATTCTCTTGTGAACTGAACTCATTTCAGTGATCGTCTAATTCATTAAGGCCCAGTTTTTCCAACCCACTCTCTACAAATTCATTGTTTTGGGCTTTTTAGGTCTGAGTCCGTCAACCTTTGGGCTAGGAACTCAAATTTGGTCCTTACATAAACCATCTATTTGAATTTTTTTTGCGTCATATTTTTAATTTTTTAGATAATTAAATAAATAGTTCTATATACAAATACAGTCACAATAAATATTTATTAATCAATACAATAATCATCAAAAATTTCATCTAGACAAAAAATAAAAATTAAACAAAAATAATATTTTTTTAAACTTGCATACTAGTTTTTAAAGTTTTGACACTCACAATTAATATACTTATAGGTTATTAATGGCAAAAGCATTTAAAATTGTATGATGTGTAATACTTACAGTTATCAATTAATCTATATTATATATAAGAGGATTCCCTCTTTGAACAAGACTTTTATGTGGTTCAAAAATACTCTCATTAATGAAGAGTAACTTCTCTTAAAAATAGAGTCATAAATGTTAAATAACAAATTTCATTTTGAATTAAAAAAGAGAACTTCTAAAATTTAGAATTTTCCCCCCCACGTTCAACTCTTTATTCCCTAAAATTTAGCATTTTTATTCATTTTTCATCCGAATAAAATGTAAAACACCATCAATTTAAAAAATAAAAAACAAAAAGAACTCTTAAAATTTAGCCTTCTTTCCCCTTACTACACCAAATTACAATTACTACTTATTTCTAAAATTTATTATTTTTACTTGTTTGAATATATATATATATATATATATATTTTTTTTTTCCAAATCATAATAAATACAAATTATTAATCTTTACCAAAATAAATAAAAGAGCCTTTGAGCACGTGCAACACACGTGCTTAAAGGCTAGTATACTTATAGGTTGTTATATGGCAAAAGCATTTTAAATTGTACAATACTTACATTCATCATTGTCAGAGCATTCCCGACCAATGCTCTATTTTGTATTTTTATCTATCTTGCATATCTAATGTTTAAAAAAAAAAAAAAAAACATACATCTGGTGCCTTTTAACTGTTGAGAATTTTGCATTTTACCAGAGTAACATCTATGAATAAAGTCTACTGTAATTATTTATATATTAATAAAATATAAATATTTTATTCCACCCTTGATTATTTTAATCTTATCAAAAAAAAAAGAAAAAGAAAAAAGAGATGTAGTATTTATTGTTAAAGTAGTAATGTAAAATGGAATTAAAAAAAATTAAATAAAGTGGTAAGGGAATAGAACATGGATGTAGTGTGTATTTTTATTTTTTATTTTTATATTTCCAATGCTCTAGCCACAACATATTGCGCCTAAAATTTATTATATAATATATGAGATCCTTTAAAATATATATATATTATTTGGCTGAATCTATAACTAACTGTATTTTTTAATCGTGGTTATAAGTCAGCCTTAAAATTTTATTTATTTATTATTTGACTGTACCTATAGCTGGGTTTTGTAGACACGGTTATAGGCCAAAAAACAAAACGTAGCTAAAAACACTTACAAAACACTTACCCCGTTCTAGTATTAGACTATAAAACTTGGTCTAGTTAATGGTATACAGAATTCAAAAGTATATGAAAGGGCTTTTTAAGTAAACACATGATATTATTTAGCAAAAAAGAAAGAAAGTAAATACATGATATTATTAATCATTTTTCGTCTCATCGATCCCTTTCCACAAATTTTCCAAACAAGTACACAAACATTCGCAACACTTGGCGCTTTGGTTAATCTCCCCTACAGTTGGACCATTTGGGGTGCTAGGATGACCAGAAAATGGTAGGAAAATGGCATCTCTTATATATGAAAGGAAGTTGTTGTCATGCAAGGGACCCAGAGCACTAGCAACTCCAGTGGCTGTCTGAATAAGGGTCAGGTAAAGAGCAACGAATGCACCTAAAGTTGAGATACCCACAAGCCAGCTGCTGAAATAGTGGTGCACTAATTCTGCTCTTTTTCTGGCATACCAAGTATTGAAGTAAGAATTGGTATTGTTCACAACCTTATATAAATAGGACTCATCATTATCCAGAACCACTTCCTTGCAAAGATTGTTGACAAGTTTTGCCACCTCCCTATTGCTCCCCAGTGAATGGTCGAGAATCCCTTTATAATGGAGAAGCCCTACATCTTTAGCTGAACTAATGAGTCCATCAAAGAAAAACAAGTATGATGTGACATCTGGATGGCAAAACCGGTGGCATTTCTCAAATGCCAACATGTTTCGAAACAAAGTGCCTCTATGATCATCAATGTATAAAGGAGGAATTGTCAGCTTCTTTCCCATATTCAACTTCCACTTCCCGAAGCTTATATCCAATGGACTCTGATGATTTTTAGCTGTGGTAATCTTAACACCAACCTTTTTTAGCTCTGATATGGAGCGCATCATGTGAGTTTGCTTACCTCGTGCATCTTTCTCCGGGAGGTTTGGGAGGATGCTAGAGCGGAAAAGATCAAGAAAATGCTTTCCTTCAAACCCTTTCACTGTAGATTCATCTAAGTTTGGTTGGTTTCCTTGATTTTCTTGTGTACCCGAGTGATTTCTTTGCAAGAGAGGGTTAAAGAAGCGAAGAGCAAGCTCTTGCAATGATGGGGTTCCTTTTGTAGAACTACTGCTATTTGTAATTAACTGGAACAGTTCACACAAAACAAACAGGGGGAGCTGATTTTCAAGCATGATTAGATCACGACGCAGAGTTGGTAGCATCCACCTTTTGATTAAGGAACACTCCTCATCGATATCCAATTTCTGCTGTGTGAAATTTTGCTTCTGATTGAGCTCTTTGAAGAGTTCAATGATGAAGCAGCCATCTATAAGCATCATCTTAGCAAATTGGCCTTTGCTAAATTTAAATTCATCACTGTAACAGCTTTGAGCTTTCTCTTCCAACTTTTCCATTGCTTCCATCACGGGCTCTAATTCTACTCCATGCTGCTGTTTTGGATTAAAGAGACGATGAAAGTATCGCCATTTGAGCTCTTCCATGGCTTGTAGCCGTGATTCTCCATGGTGGTAAGGACCTATTGAGACAATACTGGGTTCATATGCCTTCTTCTTCACTAGACGCATGTTTGGAGGCACCTTGTAAATGCAGACACAGTTGCTCTCTCCAGGAATTTCATCATTTTTCAACTTCTCTTTCACTGAGGCACGCCAATTTAACGTGTGGATAGCATGGGGAGCACCTGGCCTTATATCATCTACATGAGCTATTCTTATGGCCACAGAATGAAGTTTCCTTCTGCTGCATAAGATCTTCTGAAAGAGTAGCCTAGTGAGATTGCCACTACCCATTTGAAAAATTGAAATTGAAGGAACAAATTAAAAAACAAACAAGCCGGTCTTCTTTATGTAGAGTAGGTTGTTAGATCATCATGAAATAAAGCACAAGGTCAATGCCAGCTGTGTAAGTCTTTTGGCATATTTGAGAAATTGTAAGGGGAGAAATGACAAGGAAAAATCCTCATAAAGCACAAGGTCAATGCCAGCTGTGTAAGTTTTTTTGCTCAATTTATTGGTGGGGTTTGGATTGGACATCTACGTTTATAAGTTTGCGTTTTCTTCTTTTATTTTTTATTTTTTTTATTTTTGGTTGCACGTGATTCAACTTTTATAGACAAGATACTATAGCAGTACTATTCACGAAATCCCATTTACTTTATTAAAAAATATTAAAAATAAGTTTCACGGTACTATTTACATATTTAAAAATTATTTTATTACAATGTTTTCAGTTTTCATTAGTCCCAATGGACTAATGAAAGCACGCACTCCCAAACTAACACAATTTTTTTTTCCTTTTTATTTTTTTTTTATTTTTTTTGTTTTCACAAGTGAGAATGAAGTTTAGTGGCGTCAACTTATTAGAGATTTGGGTAATGTTTCAATTTGCATTTTAAAAAAAAAAATTATACCCATATAAATTTTGGGAACACAATGTTGTTCCATTAAATAGGTTCAGACTAATTTGTTATTTTTGTAACTAAGTGTTTGGATAGGAATTATAATTCCTGCATTTGTGTTTTTGTTTTTTTGTTTTTTTGTTTTTTTTTTTGACTTTTCAACACGTTCATTGTTCACTTTTCAACCTGTGCACTGTTCATAGCAAAATAAGCGGTGGAGTGCACACCAATGGATCTGTGCACTGTTCATGAGACCTACAAATTTCACTTTTCAGCAACTTTTTCATTAAAAATGGGTCTCACAGTACTATTTACACATTTAAAAATTACTTTGTTACAATGCTTTCAGTTTTCAGCAAAATAAGTTGTATTTAAACGGACCCTAAGAGATTTAGTTAGTTACTTTTTAAAATCTCGGTGTTTACTTTCTTACTTTTAAAACTATAAAGTTTAATTTGTCACACCCTTAAACTATAGGATTTAGAATATAATATTTACCCTAATTTTTTAAAATTTTATTTTGTAAACTTTTTTCTTGAGTACCCCATTTGCTTTTTGATAGTTGCAACTTGTAATTTTATGTAGTTTGTTTTATAAACCTTTGACTTGAGTGCTCGATTTTTTGCTACAATTTGAGAAACTTGTCGGGTATGGACTAAAGCATGGGAACGTGAAAAGGGCATTCTTTTCCTCATTCACCTAACATAAATGTTGACCTTCGGACTGAATTTTGCGACGTTCATGTATCAAATGTCTCATTCTATGTTCACATTGCCCTACCTAAATACTTTCACATTAGCAATTAATTTGTCTCAACTAAGTAAAGAGCAAGACTTAGGTACAGTACTTAAGTGCTGTTCTTTAGATTTCCCTTCTAAGATTTTGCTGTGTGAATTTTTTCTCATGAGATAGAAGTGTATTTTTAAGTTAAGTAGCCACATGGTTGAATCTTAAAAGAGGAATTTAAGGAACAACACCTAAGGTATTGTACCTAAATTTTGTCCCTATGTAAATTCATTTAAAAATGAGAGACGGGACCACTGCACACCCTTGATGTGATGGTCACTTCACAAGTATAAGTACTTGTGGTGTGTTGGGGAGCAAACACTAGGGTTAAAGTCTCTAAGAGGGAGTTTCACAGTTCACACACATATATACTTAGATTATGCTAGAGTAGAATTTTTATCTTATATTTAAAAAAATAATAATAAAAAACAATGAGAGACGGGGAAAATTGGGGCTTACTAAATTATAAGCCTCAATTAATGCAATCGATACTTAGGTTAAAAGCATTAGAAAGAATTATGCTGAGGAAATGGGTGTATGTATTTTCCATGTGAATTTGAAGGGGAGTAAGAAAAAAAATTCGGTATATTTGGGATTTATGAAGGCATCATGAAAATTATTGTAGAAGGGATTTTGGAAAATAAGAGCTCATTTAAAAATATTTCATCCCTCAAATAACCGAGTTATCAAAGAGCAAACTAGAACAAGCAAAAAAAACTTACTATTAGATTAATAATGTACATCTCAATGATTGAAATATTGTAGTTACTACTTATCTCTAAAGTTTATCATTTTTATTTGTTTAAAAAATAAAATACATATATATATATATATATATATATATATATTTCTAAATTATAATCTATGTAAAATTTGAATGTTTGGAATCCATATTATGCAAGGAGATATTGCTTTTGCTAATTCGAATTGAAGGGTGATATAAAATCGGTCTATTTCTGGCATCATATTTATAGTTAGCGCATTCGTCATAGTTAGAAGCTTCCTGTTAAAAAATAATCGCAAAAATCCAAACATTTATCTATCCATCCATAAGGTAGATCAGCCACTACTCCTTTGATACGAAAATTATTATTAACCTTTACCCAAAAAAAATAAAAAGAGCTTCTAAACACAAGCGTGAGTGTGTGCTGAATACACCAGCACTGCACATTCTTATACGTAAATGTGAGTCTTATAGTATTATTAACTGTGAATTTTCATATAGTATTATTAAATGTGAGTCTTATACGTAAATACTACACTTATTTACATTTTTTGCTGAATACACCAGCACTGCACATTCTTTTTACTTACTTTCTGCATATAATTGACATCAAATCCCTTATTAATACAGTTTTTTCTTAGATCTTCCAAAACTTTGAGATAAGTGATAAGTAAAAGCTATAGGATCTAGACATAATTGCTTAAGATCAAAAGCCTCTATCTTATTTGTCGTCATTTCTTAGAGTGTTATACTCGTTTTGGACACTTAACAAGCTTAGGATACTTTTGCATGCATGTTTTAACTTTTTTTTTTTTTTTTTTTTTTTTAAATTGCAGAACACAAAAACAAGAGGAGTTGCGTATCCTTTCACAAAACAAAGAAAAAATTCATGTTCTGAATAATAATAATAATGCATTTGAAAATTAATAAATATCTTTATTCTTAGTTTGTGTTCTAATTTTTAAACATTCTTTAATAGTTATGGATTTACTTTATTATTAATTATTACTCTTAATTTGAGATATATTTAATATTATATAAAAAAATAAATGCTTAATAATAATAATAATATATATAAAATATAACTAAAAATATATTTAATAATTATTTAATTGTTGTGTCTTGTCATACCTGTGTTTTGTTTCAAAATTATCATGTTTTCGTGTCATACTTGTACATGTACCTATATCATACGTATTCATGCTTCTTAGTTTATTACTGAACGATTTTATGATTTTGTGTCAGGATCATCCAACGAGAAGGGACGATTGCTTCGCTTGTGGATCCTCTCTTAGTTGTCAACATTTATTACTCATTTACTCGAGTATGGGATTCGGTTGATGGATGCTCTAGTTGTGGTTGTATAATAAAGAGGCCTCAATGAATGCAACATATATTTAGGCTAAAAGCATTAGAACAATTATGGCGGTTGGTGAGGGAAGGTGTGTATTTTTTTTTAAATCTCGTCATTGCCGTCTTCGTCATTGTTAGTGTCTTCGTCATTGTTGTTAGGTGTCTAAACAGTAATTCTAGGATCACATAATGTACTGCTTTTCTGCTTTTTCACAACTGTAACTAGTTGCTTGGCAATTTTACATTAACCACTACTTTTTCTCAATTAGACTATCTCCAATAGATTCATTAAATTTTTGTTAATAGTCTCTGATGATGCTAGGATCGTCAGCGGAGATGCTCGTCCAACCCGAGATCGTCACAGACCCTGAAATCGACCAAGCAACACAAAAAGGAATGGTCACCGGTATGGCGCCAGCCACTGAGCCTCCGATGCCTAAGTTAGAAAAAGGCTCCTTTACCGAAAAATATGAAATCAGCTTAAGAATTGCTAGAGTATCAGTATGTGTTTTTTTGTCTGTGTACCTGTCATTCTCCTCTCCAGGGGTTTATATGTGGATGATCACTTCTAGTCGTTGGTTCCGTAGTAATGGTGGTGTTATTGCAGAATTTGTAACGCTTGTGTTCAATTTTGAGTTGATAGACGTTTCTCCAACGGTATCAACATTTATTTTCTATCTTTGGTAACGGCTTTTCTGGACGATGTTTGCTTTGAGGTCGTGCATAAAGATCGTCCTTGAAAGGCAGGGACGAAGACTTTTAGTAGGCCCATCAGTTGCCCCCTTATTCCAAGGTCGTCCACGGTGTGGACGGTTTTTGGAATGTGAGAAGTTTTTTTTTTTTTTTTTTTTTTTTTTTTTTTTTTTTTTTTGACGCTTGGGAAAGCGTTCTCTGCATTAATTGTTTTGTGGCGGCGTGGCAGGCGATGTGGCCACGTGTTCAGTTTAGATCGGCGGGGAGGTTCCACTCTTGATGAGATATCTTTTCAGTTTCCCGCGATTTCCAAAGCCTACTTCAATCTTTGGTCTGTTCTCATTCGCTTCTTCATCTTCTTCCTCTGTACTTGGTCTCTTTGTTGCTTAAACTTCCTTTTTTTCGGCTGTTTGAGATTTCCGAGTTTGCCGCTGCCGTTGCACAGTCTTTTACGATTTTCCTCCTCTTTTCAGGTGCGTATCCCTTCTTTTATGCCCTTTTTCCCATTTCTTTTTGTGATGCTTTCCTTTTTCGAAGTATTCTTCTTATATTTGCTCCTTTTATATATATATATATATATATATATATGTTTTCTTTTGATGGTGGGTTACGCTGAGTTTAGGCAGATTTCTCCTTCCATTGCCTTTCTTTTCGCCCGTTTGGGAGGTCTGTTGGAAGTTTCCGGTGACCAGTACCCACAGATTGGGTATTTTGTGGTGGGGGGTAGTGGCTTAGAGTTAGTGTTGGGCGATTTACATCCATTGTTGTCACAGTCTTTCTCTTGGTTCAAGTCGGTTCGTAGAGTCCTTAGGGGGGAAAAAATGGATTCCCCGGTAAGATCAGGTGATCAGGAGAGGGGTTCATCCTCCGGTGCGGCTGCGGATGGTGCCGTGATGGACACAGCCACCTCCGCGCATCCTTCTTTGTCTGTTGCTCCCTCTACTTCCTCTCCTTCTCCTCGTCCATTCCATGCTCTCAAGGAGAAATGTAATTTGAAGATAGATGATTTCAATAAGTTTAGTGATAGGTTTCAATTTCCGGTAGGCACTAGGGTTCGTCTACCGAGGAAAGGCGAAAAGGCTTATACTTTTGCTCACGGTGAGGTTTGCTTCTACGAGGCAGCCTTCCTGTGCGGTCTACGTTTCCCCGTCCATTCATTTATTATGGAACTTCTAGATCACCTTCAAATTGCCCCTGGGCAACTTATGCCCAATTCTTGGAGAATTGTTGTGAGCTATATGGTGATCTGGACGACGATAGCAGATGGAGAGATGATCACTGTGAACGAGCTTACTCACCTTTATCGTTTGAAAGAGTCTAGAGAATTTGGATATTACGAGCTCGTCCCTTGGGATAGGAGGTCTCGTATAGTAGTTGATCTTCCTTCGTCCTTTCGATATTGGAAGTCGAGGTACTTCTTCGTGTCTGGCGATGGTTGGGAGACCTTATCAGATGATTTTTGGGGGAATGTCCCTAGGTTGCTGCGCCGGTGGGAGACCCCTCGTCTTGGTGCGTTTTGTTATTTTGTGCTTCCTCTTTCTAGCGTAGCACTGGTTTCATAGTCGTCCATCTAACCTTGTTGTTGTTGTTGTTGTTGTTTTTTTTTTTTTTTTTTTTTTTGCTGGGCAGCGAAAGAGCGTCCTGAACTTGATACTCAATTCGAAGGAAGGGTTCAGGAGGCGATCGAGTACGCCAAGACGATCGAAGATTTTGACGACCTTGTTGATCCGCGAACTTTGGCTTGTCATTGCCTGGGGCTGGAGCCCTCACCCTACGTTCTTAAGGCAATTGATCGCGAGCAGAGAAAACGTAAGTGGCTTTGGTATGACTGACCTCCTCCCATTTTCACATTTTTAGATTCTTAATTTCTCTTTGTTTCTTGCTGCAGAAATGACGAGAAAATTTAAGAAAGATATGTATGCGAAGATCAGGGAGAAGAAAAATGAGCCTCTTTCGAGTATTGGCCAAAAAACCCTGAAGTTTACCGATAGAGAAAGGGAAAAAGATAGGGAAAAAAAAGTAGCAGAGAGGGGTTCTTCTACTCCAACCCTGGAAGAGACGAGGACAGCTTCCCCTGCTGTCTCGATTGAAGAGATTCCCGGTCCCAAGAGGCAAAAGACGGGACACAAAGGCAAAGAGAAGGTAGGTTTAAGCATTTGGAGCGATGTAGGTGCCGCCGTGGCTCGGGCGAATGACTTTATGACTTTGGAGGAAAAGATGGAGATTGCTCGGCTGCCTTCACACGAGATGGTGAATGGCCACATCCACAAACTCGTCCAAGTATGCCTTTCTCCTTTTTCATCGTCTTCTCTCTACTTTTTTTTTTTAAGGTTTTTATTCTCAGGTGCTGGGAGAGACGATGCACCTTACTTCGCAATTCTTGGCGAGTGAAGAGAAGGCTGTAATGGCTACGTCAAAGGTGGAGGCATTGGAGGTTGAAACATCTGGCTTGCGGAAGGACCTGATCTCGGTGATGGATGCCCACAACACCTCTAAGGAGCAGATTAAGGTTTTGACCGAGAATCTTGAAGCCGAAAAGCTGCAAGTTAAATAGAAGGACGAGCTCCTTGCATCCGCCGGTCAAAGAATGAAGGCTGCTGTGGCTAAGGCCGTCCTTGCCTTCCAGTCTACTGATGAGTATAATACTATTTTGTTCCAATGGTATTTCAAGGGGTTCGAATTGTTGAGAAGGTATTTGATCAAGCACGGACAAGGAGTGAATTTGGACGACTTGGACTTCGAGGCCGTTGATAAAGAAATAGATGCGGACGAGGCTGCCCTTGCGGCCCAGGCTTCTGCGGCTTCAGGCAAAGATCCTCAGGTGGCTGACGAAGGAGGGGATGATGCTCCGAACTGATGATGATGTCCAAATTTAACTGTTTGTAATGACCCATTTTTTCTTTTTCTTTTTTGTGCCCTGTAGTTCCTTGGGCCTTTTGTCATGAACATTTTCTGGTCCCCTTTGTTTTGGGGGTTTCTTTTTGGATGAACACCTTTCTTTTTATAGCTTGCACCTTTAAGAACAACTATTGCTATATTTAATACGCTTCCTTTGAAAGGATTATATCCCTTTAAGGTTTTATTTTCTCCGTCTGTTTGTGGACTTAGAAAAATTTTCTTTTTCTTTTTTGTTGGAGAAAGACGATGCGCATCCCTTTGGTGGGGTTTGCGTCTTCCTGATGTTGATGTCAAATGAATGATCTGCTTCCGTCGAAAGATTTTCATCGTCCTTTCGCTCTACACGGTGTACCTTCTTCATGGGTACTTTGAAGTCCTTTTGACCTGGACGATGTGGATATCCTTCGAAGGCTTTCATCGTCTTTTTGATCTAGACATTGTACCTTTTTTGTGGGTACCTTAGAGTCTTTTCGATCTGGACGATGTGAATAGCCTTCGAAGATTTTCATTGTCTTTTCAGTCTGGGCATTGTACATATGTTGTAGGTATTTCGGAGTCTTTTCGATCTGGACGATGTGAATGCCCATTGTCTTTTTGATCTAGACATTGTTCCTTCTTCGTGGGTACATTTGAATATACATATAATTAGAAAAGTGAAGTTGGGAGGCTGGACAATCACTTAGGAAATCCTGAATGATTACTTATACGATTTTGCTTGAATATATATATAACTTGTAGTACAAAGCATAGATTATGCGAATAAAAAATATTTTGTTAAAGTATCAATCAAAGATGGCTTACAATCGTGCACTGTCCTTTACTTCGTAGTACTTCTTTAAATGCTCGACGTTCCAGGGACGAGGTAGTTTTTTTCCTTCAAGGTCTTCCAGGTGGTAACTCCCTCGTCTAGAATAGTGGACGACCCGGTATGGTCCTTCCCATGTTGGACCCAGTTTGCCTTGTGTAGAATCCTTTGTAGCAGGCGTTACTTTTCTGAGGACGAAGTCACCAATGTTGAATCTCTTCATCCTTACTCTCTGATTGTAGTGTTCTGCCATCTTTTGCTGGTACTTAGCCATTCTTTGGGAGGCTTGATCTCTGACTTTGTCTAGGCAGTCCAGGTTCAGTCTCAACTCGTCTTCATTGCTCCTTTCGTCAAAAAATTCCCTTCTGGTGCTGGTAAGGCCCACTTCGACCGGGATGACTGCCTCCGTTCCGTATGTTAGGTTGAAAGGAGTTTCTCCTGTTGGCGTTCTTGTCGTCGTCCTGTAGGCCCATAAGACGCCTGGAAGTTCCTCGGGCCATGCTCCCTTTGCCCCCACTAACCGGGACTTGATGATTTTGAGTAAAGTTCGGTTAGTTACTTCCGTCTGTCCATTGGCCTGAGGATGTCCTAGTGAAGAGTATTTGTTCTTGATACCTAGGCCTGAGCAAAATGATCTGAACCCTTGGCAATCGAACTGACGACCGTTGTCTGAGATGATCGTCCTTGGAATCCCGAACCTGCAAATAATATTTTTCCAAACAAAATTTTGTACCTGAGCTTCTGTGATTGTTGCAAGAGCTTCTGTTTCGACCCATTTCGTGAAGTAATCAATTGCCACCAGCAAGAATTTTACTTGTCTTTTTCCCTGTGGTAGGGGGCCCATGATGTTGATCCCCCACTGCGCGAATGGCCAGGGTGAGGAAATAGTCGTCATTCTTTCTCCTGGAACTCGCTGAACATTTCCATATCTCTGACAGCTGTCACATCTCTTCACGAAATCTGATGCGTCCAGCTGCATCGTCGGCCAGAAATAACCTGCTTGCATGATCTTCCTGACGAAGGACCTTGCCCCCATGTGGTCTCCGCAGATTCCACCATGCACCTCTTCGAGGACGTACCTGGCCTCGTCCTCCTCCAGGCATCTCAGGTAGGGTTAAGAGAAACCTCTTCTATAGAGTTGATCGTTCAATATGGTGAATCGGGCAGCTCGTTTGCGGACTTTCCTGACTTCTTCTGGGTCTGATGGTAATCCGTCTTTAAGGAAGGACAGGATCGGGCCCGTCCATCCTTGGCCGGTATGTATGGAGAAGCTTTGCATTTCTTTAATGCTGGGGAGGTTCTGTTCTTCTAACTTCTGCCTGCTGGTCAAGTCCGGGACATCTGTTGAGGCGCTTCGTGCAGCTTCGTCTGCTTTTACGTTCTGTTCTCGTGGGATCTGTATAAACTCCACATGATTAAAGTTGCTTACCAAATGATTCGTCAGTTTGAGATATTTTTGCATCCTTGCTTCCTTTGCTTCGAATTCTCCCCTGGCTTGCCCAATGACGAGTTACGAATCACTCTTGATCACAACATTTTCAGCTCCCAGGGCCTGAGCTATTCTGAGTCCTGTCAGCAGTGCCTCATACTCTGCTTCGTTATTAGTTACAGGGAATCTCAACTGAACCCCATATTTGAGAACATCCTCCTGGGGGGAAATAATGACGACGCCTGCTCGTCCTCCTTTTTGTGTGGACGATCTATCTGTATTAATCGTCCAGATGTCCTCCTGACCTTCTTCTTGCTCGTTGATGGTGAACTCTGCTATGAAATCTGCTAATACTTGGGCTTTTATGGCCGTACGCGGACAGTATTCGATATCAAACTGGCTAAGTTCAATCGCCCACTGCACCATCCGTCCAGCTGCTTCGGGTTTGTTCATTGCTTTCTTGATGGGCTGATCAGTCATGACTTTGATCGGGTTGGCCTGGAAATAGGGACGAAGTTTTCTCGAGGCCACTATCAGGGCAAAGGTGATCTTTTCTATTCGCGGATAGCGAGCTTCAGCTCCCCGGAAAGCCTGACTCACGTAATACACAGGGAGTTGCTTCTTGTCGTCTTCCCTGATTAAGGTCGTACTTATTGCCGTAGCGGATACTGCCAGGTATAAGAACAGGTCTTCGCCTTCCTTGGACGGACATAACAGTGGGGGATTACTCAGCTATTGTTTCAAGTCTTGAAACGCTGCTTCACATTCCTCCGTCCAGACAAATGCCTTCTTTAGTGTTTTGAAGAAAGGTAAGCATCTATCCGTTGCCCTCGAGACGAATCTGTTGAGGGCTGCTACCCGTCCTGTAAGTGATTGCACTTCTTTTATCGTCCTCGGTGAGGTCATCTCGAGAATAGCCCTTACTTTTTCTGGGTTTGCCTCAATTCCTCTTCGTGAAACCATAAACCCTAAGAACTTTCCCGAGGAAACTCCGAAGGCGCACTTGGAGGGGTTCAACTTCATGCAGTATTTCCTGAGCGTGCTGAACGTTTCTTCGAGGTCGTCTAGGTGACTATCTTCTTCTTTGCTCTTGACGAGCATATCGTCCACATACACTTCTACATTTCTCCCAATCTGTTTCCTGAACATTTGATTTACCAACCTCTGGTATGTGGCCCCTGCGTTCTTCAGGCCGAAAGGCATGACCTTGTAGCAATAAAGTCCTTGACTGGTAACAAAGGCAGTCTTTTTTTGATCTTCTTCGGCCATCTGTATCTGATTGTACCCTGAAAATGCGTCCATGAACGTTAGGAGCTTGTGCCCAGCAGTAGAGTCGACTAATTGATCAATTCTGGGCAGGGGGAAGCTATCATTTGGGCAGGCTCGGTTTAGATCGGTGAAATCAACGAACATCCTCCACTTTCCACTTGTCTTCTTGACCATGACGACGTTGGCTAACCATTCCGGATAATAAACTTCTCGAATGAAGTTCGCAGCAAGTAACTTGTTCACTTCGTCCGTCATTGCTTGGTTTCGTTCTGGGGCAAAGACCCTTCTCTTCTGTTGAACGGGCTTCTTTTCTGGGTCTACGTTTAGGCGATGCTGGATGATATTTGCAGGAATACCTGGCATATCTTCATGGCTCTATGCGAACACATCGAGGTTCTTCTTCAGGAAACGGATGATTAATTCCTTCGTCCTTGGGCTTAGGTCCGTCCCTACTTGAGTCGTCTTCGAAGGATCTTCCTCGACTAGCTCTATTGTTTCTAGTTTTTCCACGATCTCAGGAGATTTATCCTCGACCATCCATGTATGGTTTTCCCTGGATGCCAGGACTGCCTGGTAACACTCCCTTGCCAACACTTGGTCTCCTCTTATTTCCCCCACTCCTTGTTCTGTTGGAAACTTTACCTTCAGGCAGTATGTGGACGTGGCAGCTTTCCAGCGGTTAAGGGTACGTTGTCCGATGATCACATTGTAAGACGAAGGGGAATCCACGACCAGAAAATTGTCTGTTGGTTACTTGTAAGGGATACGTTCCGGCAGTCACGGTCAACGTCACAATACCTCGTGGGTACACTTTGGGTCCGTTTGGATACAACTTATTATTGTTGAAAGTTGCTGAAAGTTGCTCAAAACACTGTAGCAAAATAATTTTTATATGGATAAATTGTACTGCGGGACCCATTTTAATATTTTTTAATCATAACAGTACATGAACAGTGCGTAAACAGTGCACGCACTGTTCATGAACAGTATTTTTTGTCTCTAAAAGCAGAAACAAAGTACAGAAAAGAAAAGAAAAGAAAAAAAAAAAAAAAAAAAGGAACGCAGTTGGAGTGCGCGTGGGTCCCAGCGCAAAACGTGAAACGCGCAAATTAGTGATTTGCCGTGCTATCCAAACGAAGACTTTATCCCCGCTGAAGCTGACGAGGGGTGATTCAAAGGGACGAAGTCTCTTCGGGTCTACTTTCAATTGCTGGAAGGCAGATAAGTAAATGATATCAGCCGAGCTCCCATTGTCTATGAGAACTCTTCTTGTATTGAAGCCTTCGATCATGATCATGATGACCAGCGGATCGTCATGAGGTTGCTTCATCCCCCTGATGACCAGCGGATCGTCATGAGGTTGCTTCATCCCCCTGGCATCTTCCTCCGAAAAATACATATCTTGGCTCGTCCGTCTCTGTTTCGTAGGGGGTAAGCTATGAACGCTGTTTACCTGCCTTTGGTATGACTTTTTGAGGGACTTGAACGACCCTCCCGTGGACGGCCCCCCCGCAATGGTCTTTATTTCTCCCCTTGCATTCTGTGGATGTGGTTGCTGACGTTCGCTTCTTTGGAAGTCCCTTTGTTGTTCTTTCTTACCATATTTGCTGGCTTCTCCCTTTTTCACATATTTTTGAAGTTTCCCTTTCTGGATGAGTTCTTCTATCTGCTCTTTCAGGTCTCTGCAGTCTTCCGTGTAATGCCCGTGATCTTTGTGAAAACGGCAATACTTTCTCCTGTCACGTACACTAGGTGGCGACTGAAGCGGTCTAGGCCATCTGAGGTTATGTTCGTCCCTAATTTCAGCCAAGATCTGATCAACTAGCATCACCAGTGGTGTGAACTTTGTTTGCCGAGGATTTTTATCGTCCCTCTGCCTGTTCCCGTCGTCCTTGCGTCGATCCGTTCGATCTCTTTTCTGCCCCCTTCTGTCGTCCTCAATCTCTTTCTTTTTCTCCTTTGTCTTTTTTGTCCCGTCTATGGCTGCCAGTGCGTCCTCCGTATTCATGTATTTTTGGGCTTTCAGTAGTGCTTCCGCCATTGACTTAGGGGGATTCTTTGCCAAAGAAACCACAAAGTCTCTAGATTTTAATCCGGCTTTGAAGGTCGTAAGCTGTACCTTGTCGTCTGAGTTGTCCACTTCTAGCATTCCTCGTGTAAAGCGCGTCACATAGGACCGTAAAGTTTCTTTTTCTCCTTGCTTGATCGTGAGCAAGTGATCGGCCGTCCTCTTTGGCCGCTGTCCACCCACGAAGTGACGAACAAAGGAACTGCTTAATTGCTCGAAGTTGTCGATGGACGACGTGGGTAGTTTGGTGAACCACTCCCGGGCTGCCCCTTTTAGGGTAGTTGGGAAGGACCGGCATAAAATCTCATCAGGGGGCTGCTGGAGACCCAACGTGGTTTTGAATGTATTCAAGTGGTCTAACGGATCTTTTAATCCGTCAAAAGGTTCAAGTTGTGGCAAGCGGAACTTGGAGGGTACCGGGCACTCTTGGACTGCCGTGGTGAAGGGAGAGTCAGTTTTTCTAACGATTCTTTCCAGTCCCTGGTCTGTTTTTCCCTTGATAGCGTTTCTCAACTCATCCATCTCCTTCCTCATTTCCTTAAGGAAGCTCGAGTTTACTTCTTCTGGAGTGCTAGCTCTCTTCCTATGGCTATCTTCGTCTTCAAATCTATTGACCTCTGTGTGATTATTTCCCTGTTGTAGCTGTTGCTTCATCTCTTGATTTTGTTTAGTAAGTTCTTCCACTGTGGCTGTAAGTGCTTGAATTTGCAGGGCCAATGCAGCGGGGTCCGGGTTAGAGCTGGACTCCATCTCGTTTGAATAGGAGAGTGTTCCTAAATTGAATGTTTGAGAATGATAAAAACGCTCCCCACAGACGGCGCCAAACTGATGATGCTAGGATCGTCAGCGGAGATGCTCGTTGTTGAGGCTCATTTTTTTAAAGACCCAGCAGGCCCAAGGCCCAATGAAGCAGATGGGCTTGAATAATGGTCCATGTGATGGGTCCAGAAGAAGCAAATGGGCTTGAATAAGCCCGAAAAGAGAAAAAGAAAGCATAGGCATGATTTAAGGGTCCATGTGATGGGTCCAGAAGAAGCAAATGGGCTTGAATAAGCCCGGAAAGAGAAAAAAAGAAAGAATGGGCCACAGCAGGCCCATTGCAATAAGAGAAAAAGAAAGTATTAGGCAAATGGAGAATCCATGAGCCCAAAGAAAAAGATTTGTAGAGAAAAATTGGGCCAAGAAAGTCCAAAATGGGTTAGCAAAGAAACCCATATATGAAGCAAAACCAAAATGGGCCAGGGATGCCCACAAGAAGGCACAAAAGACATAGAAGCCAGCAAGAAATAAAAAGAAAGCCCAGCGAGTATACTGGGCTACTGAGAAGGAAAGTATACAAAAAAGCCCCGCAGGACTGGGTTTGGTAATAGAAGTAGCAAACTTAACATGGCAGGAGGCGTAAAGCCACAAAAGCAAAACACCCAAAGGGAAAGTCCGCCACAGAGCCCAACCCTCCAAAGAAAGGGACAACACATGAACGTCGGCCTGCCGGAAAATGATCCACATCAGAAAATGCCAAAAAACACACGGCAGGATATGCACACCCATTTTCAGACCTTGGCAAATGAACGGAACATCAATGAGGTAACGCATGCGGACGACCCAGGTATCACCAGCCTATACCCAGCCACTATGGGAAAGGGTGATGTCATGGGAGAGGGCATGGTCTGGCGGTGGGGGGAGGAGCGGGAACCCATTTTTGCGATTCTTGCCCAGACTCTTTCGGTGGGCACAGTCCTGCTGGGATGACATGCCACACAAAAGAGGTAAGGTTGGGTAAGGACCGCTGGGTGCATGCCATGAGAGACTGAGAGAGAGAGGACACACTGGACGAAACAGAAAAAGAAGTTTCATTGTCCGAAAGCCACAAGTCAACGGTGGATCAGAACCATTTGACTTGGTAAGTGGATGGCAAAAGGCTACGATAACGGAATAGGGCTATAGAAAGGCTAGAACAGTAAAACTGGCCATGGCAGGCCCTATACAAGGGACTCGCGGCTGAAGGAAAAAGGGAGGAGGAAAAATATAAAAAAAGAAAGAAGGCAAAAAAAGAAAAACAGAAAGAAAAGAGTTGAAGAAAAAGAAAAGAAATAGAGAGAAAAGAATTGAAAAAAAAGAAACAGAGAGAAGGAAATTCTAAAAAAAAAGGGAAAAAACAGAACGCTTATGGCAGGCATGCACCCGAGTGGGTTAACCTCCTCTCTCCCTCAATAGTCTTGTCCTCAAAAAAGACAATACGAAATTTATACCTGGGCATATACCATCTAGGGCTGTCCTCTCAAAGCAACTAATTTCACCGAAGTGAAGTTGTTTGCGTTGAGGGAGTAGTTTTCCCTTTCGTGGTTGAGGTCCTGCGGTAATACTAAAATGGCATACCCATTATTTTATTCTACTAAGTTCTCTTAACTATTTTGTTTAAGCATTTTTTGAAAGCAAGGCCTTTAAGTTGTTTATCGTGCTTGTTGTGAAAGAAAAAAGTAAATACTTTTTTTTGCATTTTCTATTTTATGCCTGCTTGCCGTAACTTGTTAACAATAACTCTGCTTGCTGTGAGCTCTTAAATGAACTTTGGCAGACGCGGCAAAAATTGTGCACAAGCCGGACCAAGGTGTGCTCCAATTGGGCCAGTTCCAACTCCTCACCCAGAAATTACCCGGGCCTAGTGCGGTAGGAGCTTGTCTGAGACTCCAAGTAGGCCCACCCCCTTACACTCGTCCAACCCGAGATTGTCACAGACCCTGAAATCGACCAAGCAACACAAAAAGGAATGGTCATCGGTGTGGCGCCAGCCACTGAGCCTCCGATGCCTAAGTTAGAAAAAGGCTCCTTTACCGAAAAATATGAAATCAGCTTAAGAATTGCTAGAGTATCAGTATGTGTTTTTTTGTCTGTGTACCTTTCATTCTCCTCTCCAGGGGTTTATATGTGGATGATCACTTCTAGCCGTTGGTTCCGTAGTAATGGTGGAGTTATTGCAGAATTTGTAACGCTTGTGTTCAATGTTGAGTTGATAGACATTTCTCTAACGGTATCAACATTTATTTTCTATCTTTGGTAACGGCTTTTCTGGACGATGTTTGCTTTGAGGTCATGCATAAAGATCGTCCTTGAAGGGCAGGGACGAAGACTTTTAGTAGGCCTATCAGTCTCTAAAAATATATGCTCGTCCATACGAGAAAGATGAAGATCAAGGACGACTCTAGCATCAACCCAGACCAAATAAAAATTACCTAACGAAGACTTAATCGTTGTCCTTTGATCAAGACGAGACGTTACAAAGATAACAATGAGCTTCAATATCGTTGGAAGCTTATCTGTCCACTTAACACTCTGCATAGGCGTTATAGATTCTGCAATAACGTCCTCATTATTGTAGAGCCAACGGCTAGAAGGAGGAGGAAGTAGCTTATATATATATATATAAACAGAACCTCACATATACATACATACATACACAAGTTTTGCTAAGACTTTCATTTTTTTTGACTTCCTTTACACCTCTCAATCTTTTTCTAACTTTGACATTGGAGACCCTGTGGCTGGCGTCACACCGATGACCATCCTTTCTTTTTATAACTTGTCTTGTTTCAAGACCTGAGATAGTTGTGGACGACCCTGTCTGGAAGATAGCTCTTGCTGACGATCTGAGCATCATCAGTTTGGCGCCATCCGTGGGGAAGTTTGACACTAAATGATTCTTGGGCACCCAGTTTAAGAACATTGTTCTATTCCAAGCTATAAGTTCAAATGGAGTCTAGCGCTAATCCAGATCCTGTGGCATAGGCCCTACAAATTTAGACACTCGCAGCCACTGTAGAAGAACTTACTAAGCAAAACTAGGAAATGAGGCAGAGGCTGTAATAAGGAGATAACTGCCCGGAAACCAACAGAGATGATGATGAAGACAGTCATAGGAGGCGAACCAACATTTCAGAAGAGGTGATTCAGATCTCCTCAGGGAGATGAGAAAGGAAATGGACGAATTGAGGAACGCTATCAAAGGGAAGACGGACCAAAGTTTGGACAAGATAGTCAGGAAGACGGACTCACCTTTCACAGTAGCAGTCCAAGAGTGTCCAGTGCCTTCTAAGTTTCGTCTACCCCAACTTGAGCCCTTCGACGGGCTAAAAGATCCATTGGATCATCTCAATACATTCAAGACGACCCTAGGTCTTCAGCAGCCTTTTGATGAGATTTTGTGCCATTCTTTTCCCACCACCCTCAAAGAAGCGGCCAGGGAGTGGTTCACGAAATTGCCAACCTTATCCATTGATAACTTCGAACAGCTAAGCAACTCGTTCGTCCGTCATTTTATGTGCGGGCAACGACCAAAAAGAACAGCTGACCACTTGCTCATAATCAAATAAGGAGAAAAATAAACTTTGAGGTCCTACGTAACCCGTTTCACCCGAGGAATGTTGGAGGTAGACGAATCAGACGATAAAGTGCAACTCACAACCTTCAAGGCGAGGTTAAAATCCAGAGATTTTGTGGTCTCCTTGGCCAAGAATCCCCCCAAGACGATGGCAGAGGTATTGCTGAAACCACAGAAGTATATGAATGCAGAAGATGCTCTGGCAGCCATAGAGGGTATAGAGAAACCAAAGGAGAAGAAGAAGGAAAAAGAAGACGATCGAAGAGGACAAAAAAGAGATCGAGCTGACTGACGGAATGACAGAGGGATGACAAAAGTTCTCGACAAGCGAAGTTCACACCCTTGGTGATGCCAATTGACCAGATTCGAACAATACCTCAAATGGCCCAGGCCACTCCACTCGTCGTGTAACGTGCACGACAAAAGAAAATACTGTCGCTTTCACATAGGCAACACAAAGGATTGCCGAGATTTGAAGGAGCATATAGAAAAACTTATACGGAAAGGGAAGTTGCAGAAGTATGTAAAAAGGGGAGACTCCAGCAAATTTAGGAATAATAAAAAGGACCAACACGAAAGTTCCCAAAGAGACAAAGAGCATCTACCACTCCGTCTGCAGAGCGCTATAGGTGAAATAAAAACTATTACGGGAGGACCAACCACAGGAGGGTTGTACAGATCACTCAAGAAGTCACACCAAAGGCTTGTAAACACTGTTCACAGCCTGCCTCACTTGAAGTTAAGAAGGACGAACCAAGATATGTATTTCTTAGAAGAAGACGCCAGAGGAATAAAGCAACCCCACAACAACCCGTTGGTCATCATGATCATGATCGAAGGATTCAACACAAGAAGAGTTCTGGTAGACAACTAGAGCTCGGCAGGCATTATTTACCTCTCCGCCTTTTAGCAGTTAAAAATAGATCTGAAGAGACTTTGTCCTTTCGAATCCCCCCTCGTCAGTTTCAGTGGGGACAAGGTATACTCCCGTGGGATAGTAACATTGACGGTCACAGCAGGTTCTTACCCCCTCCAGGTAACAAATAAACATAACTTTTTAGTGGTTAACTCGCCTTCGTCTTACAATGTGATCATAGGACGACTTACCCTCAACCGATGGAAAGCTGCTACCTCTACATACTGCCTGAAGGTAAAATTCCCTACAGAGCATGGTGTAGGAGAGATACAGGGAGACCAGGATACTGAAATTCACTAAATTAATTACTATTTGGAAAATCGAAAATAAAAGGGACGTTCTACTATCTGAATTAAGTTAAACTATTTAATAAAAATAAACCTATGAATAAAAAAAATTAACAGAATGTAAAAATCTAAAAGTGTAAAAAATATGATAAGAAAGGATCTAGAGCGATTGATTTCACCTAACAAATCCCACACAATTTATTCTTCCTAATTATTAAATTCTAATAATCTCTCGTTGATGATTAAAAATTCCTTAAGTATTCAATATCTTCTCTCGAATAATATCAAAAATATCTTCAACTAATAATTCCATATCTCTATGTGAATTTAATTAATTGGAGACTCATTACGTACTTTGAATTTTTTGAAAAATCACACTAGTCGCGGTAAAGCATCTCTACTTTCACTCAACTAATGGTGTTTAATTCTATAACTAAAATAACAAATCACCTCTCGGTCTCATTGTAATTCAATTGATCAAACTATAATTTGTAAAAAATAGTAAGCATTAAGAATAAGAATTAAACACTCAATCTTGGAAATATTAAAAATAAAATAATTCAGAATATAAATTGTGTGTTCATTGCTAGACTACATCAATGCTCTAGAAAATAAAATTTAGTTCATAATAAAATTGAAATGAAAACAAATAAGACTTATGTCTTTCATCTGATGGTTGATCAACATGAAGCTCTCGCCTTTGTTCTCAGATCATCCTCTTCAGAAAGACTCCCAAAAGCAAAATCTTCAATGCGGCCCTGCCTTTTCCTCTCAGGTTTCTCTTCCCTTCTTTTTACCCTAAAGAGCCTTTAAATAGGTCAAGGAATCCTATTACAAGTTGAATTCCCATTTGGAAAAAAATCCCAGATTTTTAAGCTTCACTTAACCGACAATTTTGGCCCATTTAATGTCAGAATTCGGACTTTTGTTAAACTACAAAGTTGTAGCCCTTTAAGTTAACTTTCCATCCCAACTTGAATCATCTCGATTGGATATCTGAGCCCAAAGTTATGCTGAAAATACTAACTGATGTGCAGGCTGGAATCCTAATCCGAATTGGACTTGGATTTTGTGCAAAATTCCTTTGATTCCTTGCTCTTCTCATTCCTTCAAAGCACAAATGAATAGATAAATATAAATAAAAAATCAAATCAAATCAAAAGAAATAAAGGAAAACTAACAATTGTAATAAATAAGAGGATAATAAAAATCATGTAAAAATTACACTTATCACCAGGTATTAGCAAGAGAATGTTACCAGGCAGTCTTGGCCTCAAGGGAGAACTACACATGGATAATCGAAAATAAAACACAAGAGATCATCGAGAATCTAGAATTGATAGAGTTGGTCGAATGAGATCCGGCAAAAACGACCCAAGTAGGGACGGACTTAAGTCCGAAGACAAAAAAAGAGATTGTCAACTTCCTGAAGGATAACCTCGATGTGTTCGCATGGAGTAACGAGGACATGCCAAGTATCCCAGCAACAATCATCCAGCATCACCTGAATATGGATCCTGAGAAGAAACCCGTCCAGCAAAGAAGAAGAGTCTTCGCCCCTAAACGGAACAAAGCAGTCGTGGACGAAGTAAACAAGTTGCTTGCTGCTAACTTTATCTGAGAAGTCTCCTATCTGGAATGGTTGGCAAACATCATCATGGTCAAAAAAGCAAATGGGAAGTGGAGAATGTGCGTAGACTTTACGGACTTAAACAAGGCTTGCCCAAAGGATAGCTTTCCTTTACCCAGGATTGATCAGTTGGTCGACTTAACAGCTAGGCACAAGTTGCTTACCTTTATGGACACATTCTCTGGGTATAACTAAATACAGATGGCCGAGGAAGATCAGGAAAAAACAGCTTTCATTACCAACCAGGGACTCTACTGTTATAAGGTCATGCCTTTCGGTTTGAAGAATGCAGGGGCTACATACCAACGGTTGGTGAACCAAATGTTCGAAAAGCAGATTGGAAGAAACATGGAGGTGTATGTTGACTACATGCTCGTTAAGAGGAAAGAAGAAGAAAACCACCTGGCTGATCTTAAAGAAACGTTCAACACATTTAGGCAATATAGCATGAAGCTAAACCTGTCCAAGTGTGCTTTTGGAGTCTTTTAAGGAAAATTCCTTGGGTTCATGGTATCGCAAAGGGGGATAGAGGCAAAACCTGAGAAAGTGAAAGCTATCCTCGAGATGTCTCCTCCCAAGACAGTAAAAGAAATGTAATCCCTTACCGAAAGAGTGGCAACCCTCAACAAATTCGTCTCAAGAGCAACAGATAAATGTCTTCCTTTCTTCAAGACATTGAAACGAGCCTTTGTCTGGACGGAAGAATGCGAGACAGTGTTCCAGGAATTAAAGCACTACTTAAGCAATCCTCCCCTCTTAAGTCTGTCCAAAGGAGGAGAAGATTTGTTCCTCTACTTAGCTGTATCCGCTACTGCAGTTAGTGCAGCCTTGATTAGAGAGGAAAATAGGATACAACGTCCGGTGTATTATGTTAGCCAGGCCTTTCAGGGAGCCGAAGCACGATATCCCAAGATAGAAAAGATTACCTTTGCACTAATCATTGCTTCAAGAAAACTTCACCCTTACTTTGAAGCGAACCCCATCATTGTAATGACAGACCAGCCCATTAAGAAAGCAATGACCAAGCCCGAGGCCGCTGGATGAATGGTACAATGGGCCGTCGAACTCAGCCAGTTTGACATAGAATACCGCCCCAGAACGGCCATAAAAGCCCAAGCCTTGGCAGATTTCATTGTGGAATTCACAATCTCCGAGCATACAGACGATGAGGAAGATATTTGGACGATCAATATAGATGAATCGTCCACCCAGAAAAGTGGCGGGGCAGGAGTCGTTATTACCTCTCCTCAGGAAAATGTTCTCAAATATAGGGTGCAGCTCAAATTTCCCGTGACAAATAACGAAGCAGAGTATGAGGCTTTGTTAACCGGGCTAAGAATAGCCCAGAAGCTCAGAGCTAAAAATATCGTCCTTAAGAGCGATTCATAGCTCATCATAGGGTAAGTTAGAGGATAATTTGAAGCAAAAGAGACAAGGATGTAAAAATACCTCAGATTGACGAACTAGTTGGTTAGCAACTTCAACCGCACTGAGTTCGTCCAGATCCCCCGGGAGCAGAATGCAGAAGCTGACGAAGTAGCACGGAGTGCATCAGTGGATGACCAGGACAGGGTAAATGCTTGGCGATTGGAAGAACAGAACATCCCTAGCATTAAAGAGTTTCAGGCATTCTTGCTTAGGATGGACGAGCCCAATTCTGTCTTACTTAAAGGATGGACGACTACCATTGAATCCTGTGGAAGCCAAGAAGGTCTAAAGATGAGCAGCACGGTTCACAGTGCTGAATGACGAGCTTTATAAAAGAGGCTTCTCCCAGCCCTACCTAAGATGCATAGAGGAGGATGAGGCCCGATATGTCCTAGAAGAAGTGCACGAAGGAATCTGCAGAGACCACATGGGGCCAAGATCACTTGTCAGGAAGATCATAAAGGCAAGGTACTTCTGGCCCACAATGCAGCAAGACGTAGCAGTTTTTGTGAAGAAATGTGACAGTTGCCAAAGGTATGGACATGTTCAACGAGTCCCAGGAGAAAAGTTGATGATCATTTCATCACCCTGGCCATTCGCATAATAGGGGATCGACATCATGGGCCCTCTACTACAGGGAAAGAGGCAAGTGAAGTTCCTACTCATTGCAATTGACTACTTCACAAAATGGGTGAAAGCTGAAGCTCTTGCAACAATCATAAAAGCAAAGGTATGAAATTTTGTGTGAAAAAATATTGTTTGCAGGTTCGGGATACCAAGGACGATTATCTCAAACAATGGTTGTCAGTTCAACAGCAACGGCTTCAGAACGCTTTGCTCGAGCCTAGGCATCAAAAACAAGTTCTCATCACCAGGACATCCTCAGACCAACGGATAGACAGAAGTACCGAACTAGACCTTGCTTAAGATTATCAAGTCCCGGTTAGTAGGGGCGAAGGGAGTATGGCTCAAGGAACTACCTAGCGTCTTGTGGGCTTACAGAACTACGGCACGAACACCAACAAGAGAGACACCATTCAACTTAACGTATGGTACCGAAGCTGTCATCTCGGTTGAAGTAGAGCTCACTAGCCTCAGAAGAGAATTCTTTGACGAGCAAATCAATGACGATCAATTGAAATAGAACTTGGATTGTTTGGACAAAGTCAAAGACCATGCCGCCCAAAGAATGGCCAGGTACTAGCAGAAGATGGCCGAATACTACAATCAGAGGGTAAATTTGAAAAGATTTAGTATTGGAGACCTCGTCCTTTGAAAAGTGACTCCTGCAACAAAAGACCCAGCACAACGCAAACTAGGACCAACCTGGGAAGGACCCTATAGAGTCGTCCATTATTCAAGGCAGGGAAGTTACCACCTAGAAGACCTCGAGGGGAACAAGCTACCCAGTCTGTGGAATGTCGAACATCTAAAGAGGTATTATGAAAAGGAACCCTAGCCTAATTATATTGTAAGCAGCTAACATTGACTCGATTTTATGCTTTCCAACAGAAAACATGTATTTGGACAAGTGTTATTCAACATTTCATAAATATTATTCAGAAATTCATGCGCTTTCATCATCTCTTTCTCAAAAACCAAAAATGGCCGTCCGGATCCAAAAGACAATAAGATTCCTTAAATGGATGTACATCGTCTAGATAAAAAAGACAATAAGATTCCTTAAATGGATGTACATCGTCTAGATAAAAAAGACAATAAGATTCCTTAAATGGATGTACATCGTCCAAATCAAAAAGACGATAAAATTCCTTAAATGGATGTACATCGTCCAGATCAAATAGACGGTAAGACTCATTAAAATGATGTATATTGTCCAGATCGTCCGAACCAATAAAGGCTGTTAAGATCCTTAAGACGAGTAACCTTGTCCAAGAAAATTTCAACAAAAATTCTCTAAGTCCATAGAAGGACGAAGAAAAAATTTCAACAAAAAATCTCTAAATTCATAGAGGGACGAAGAGAAAATTTCAACGAAAATCCTCCAAGTCCACAAAAGGACATAGAGATAATTTCAAAAAAAAAAAAAAAAAAATGCTTCCACAGTTGAAATGAACAAGGAAAATGGCAACATTTTATAGAAGGTTGCAAATTGTTCAAAAACCCCAAAACATACCGGGATCCAAAAGATTGTTCATTCAAAAACCCCAAAACATACCGGGATCCAAAAGATTTTTCGTTCAAACGCCCGAAAACATATAGGGCATGTATAGTAAAACAAAATTAAAAAGGCGTCATTAAAGGCGCGTTATGGTTAAATAGAAGTAACATCGTTACCACCCTTGTCCGCTTCAGGAAGATCCTCACTAGAAGCCTGAGCAGCCAAAGCAGCCTCGTCTGCCTTGATTTCTTTATCCACGGCTTCAAAATCCAAGTCTTCCAAATTGACTTCGGGCTCGTGCTTCACCAAATATCTCCTCAGCAATTCGAAGCCTTTGAAGTACCACTGGAACAAGATGGTTTTGTATTCATCTGTCATCTGGAAGGCAAGGACGGCCTTAGCTACGGCAGCTTTCATCCTCTGGCCTGCTGATGCGAGAAGCTCGTCCTTCTGCTTTACCAATGATTTCTCGGCCCCAAGTTGCTCAGTGAGAACCTTGACTTGCTCCTTGGAAGCATTGTGTGCGTCCATAACAGCAATCAAGTCTTTTTGCAAGCCTGAAGCCTGAGCCTCTAAAGCCTCAACTTTCGAAGTGACCATGACGGCCTTCTCTTCGTTCGCAAAAAATTGTGAAGTAAGATGCATCGTCTCTCCCAACACTTGACAATAAAAGCTTGAGTAAAAAAAAAAAAAAAAAAATTTCTAGACAGGAAAAGATTACCTGCACGAGCTTATGAACATGCTAGTTCACCATCTTATAGGACGACACAAGGGAAATCTCCTTCATCTCCTTAGGAGTGAAAAACTCATTTGCCCTAGTCATGGCGGCTTCAGCATCAGCCCAAATGTTGGAACCTACTTTTTCCTTGCCCTTATACACCATCTTCCGCTTCTTAGGGGCAGGGACCTCCTCGATGCAGATGGCTGGAGAAGCAATCTGTCCTTCGTCCAAAGTAGGGGTGGATGAATCCCTCTCAGCTGTTTCTTTCTCCTTCTCTTTCTTTTTATCGGTTATCCTTAATGTTCTCTAACCAATACTGGAAAGGGGCTCGTTCTTCTTCCCCTTGATTTTCACGTACATGTCCTTGTTGAATTTGCTCGTCATTTCTACACTAGGAAGTAGAGAAAATCCAACAGTTTAAAAAAAAAAAGAAAAAAAAAAGAAAAAGAAAAAAGGAAGGGAGTGATCAGGCATAACAAGGCAACTCACATTTCCTTTGTTCCCGGTCAATTGTTTGAAGAACGTATACTGAAGGTTCAGACCCCAAACAGTGACCAGCCAATGTACGTGGATCAACCAACTCGCCAAAATTGTTAATCGTCTCAGCGTACTTGATTGCTTCCTGTACTTTTCCTTCGAACTGACTCTCAAGATCAGGACGCTCTTTCATTACAAAAGAAGAGAAATTTGCGCAAGGTTAGAAAGACGATAAAAAACGACCAAAGTACTAAACAGAAGAAATACAAAAAGCAAACGCACCAAGATGAGGGGTCTCCCACCGGCGCAGCAATCTAGGGACATTCCCCAGAAAATCATCAGATAAAGTCTCCCAACCGTCGCCTGACACGAAGAAGTATCTGGACTTCTAATAACAGAAGGACGAAGGGAGGTCACCAATGAGGCGAGATCTCCTATCCCAGGGATAAATTCATAATATCCAAACTCCTTGGACTCTTTCAAATGGTAAAGATGAGTAAACTCATTAAGGGTGATCATGTCTCCATTTGCTATGGTCGTCCAGATCACCATACAACTTATAACGATCCTCCACGAATTCGGCATAAGCTGCCTGGGGGCAATGTGCAGGTGATCTAGGAGTTCCATAATGAATGGGTGAACAGGGAATCTTAGGCCACATGAGAAAGCCGCTTCATAAAAGCAAACTTCACCATGGGTGGAGGCGCAGGCTTTCTCTCCTTTCCTAGGAAGACGAACCCTAGTTTCATCGGGAAATTGAAACCTATCCCTAAATTTATTGAAGGCACCTACCTTCAGGGAACATCCCTCCTTGAGAGCATGAAACAGATGAGGAGTGGCAGAAATAGAAGGAAGAACAGGCGAAAGAGGAAGAACGGAGGTAGCTATGTCCGTAATAGCTCTGTCTGCAATCGCCCCAGGAGACGAACCCCTCTCCTGACTACTCGATCTCACAATAGAGCCCATAGTTTCCCTCCTAAAGTCCCTACGAATGGATTTAAACCAAGAAAGAGATTGCTGCAACAGTGGGTACAGATCACCTAATGCTAACTCTAAACCATTACCCCTTCCAACAAAGTCCCTAATTTGTGGGTATCGGTCATCGGAAAAGTCTAATAGCCCCCCTAAGCGAGAAAAAAGGAAGGCGATGGAAAGGGATGTATGCCTAAAATCAATATAGCAGCAGTGAACTCAGAAAAATCGCAGAGAAAACGGAGAAGAAAAGCTAAGAGTCAGCCAAATGAAGAAGGAAGGTAAAGAGATGAGGAAAAAGAAAAGCAAAACAGTTAAAAAGGTTTGCCTTGGAAATTGCAGGAAACCGAAAAGGCACTCACTGGGAACGAGGCATCCCCACCAATTAGAACAAAACACGTGGCCATGATGCGTGCCACGCCACCATGGAACAGTTAATGTGGAGAACATATCACCAAAAAAAAAAAAAAAGTCTCACATTCCTAAGACCGTCCAAATTATGGACGACCTTGGAATAGGGGGGCAGTTGATAGTCCCAAAAAATATATGCTCGTCTATACGAGAAAGACAAAGATCAAGGACGACTCTAGTGTCAGCCCAGACCAAATGAAAATTGCCTAACGAAGACTTAACCGTCGTCCTTTGATCAAGACGAGACGTTACAAAGATAATAATGAGCTTCAATACCGTTGGAAGCTTATCTGTCCACTTAACACTCTGCATAGGCGTTACAGATTCTGCAATAATGTCCTCATTATTGCAGAGCCAACGGCTAGAAGGAGGAGGAAGTAGCTTATATATATATATATATATATACATAAACAGAACTCGGGAGAGGTACATATACATACATACATACACAAGTTTTGCTAAGACTTTCATTTTTTCGACTTCCTTTGCACCTTTCAACCTTTTTCTAACTTTGGCATCAGAGACCCTGTGACTGGCGCCACAACGGTGACCATCCTTTCTTTTTATAACTTGTCTTGTTTCAAGACCTGAGATAGTTGTGGACGACCCTGTCTGGACGAAAGCTCTTGCTGACGATCTAAGCATCATCATTTGTACTGTTTGGAGAATGAACAGTGACTTTTACCTTTATCTACCCACTTTTTCAAATACACATTCCAACAGATTCTCTATCTCATTTAAATATTATTTTTTCATTCATTATTTATTCTTTTTTTAACAACTACACATCTTCCAACATTTTTTTATACAACACATCATTATTATAATAGAAAAAATGTATTTGAAGAATGAACAGTAGCCCATCAAACTTGATGGGCTACTGTTCATGAGCCAAAAAAAAAATCCATGTTTGCCGAATCTGTTGAAGCATCCACAGTGCACCTCATTCTCCAAATTTTAGCTACTAGAGCCGGATACCCAAACCGCTGGAGATGTTCTTACTTACCTACCACATTACATTTGTAACAAGATTGTGATATAGAAGAGTGCAGTCCTAATAATTTCTATTGTGATGCATGGATTAATTAAAATTATATGCAAAAGAAAGAAAACATTTTTATTAATATGTAAAATACTTTAATAATTTAATAAAACTCATGAATAATAAAAAATATATAATAAAAATAAATGAACAAAAGTTAACTTAAGTTACATGATGAGTGCATATCTTATTAGTCAAAGCTTTTTTGTTATTATTATTGTTATTATGTACTTATAGTGCATCCTCTAACAAATGCATTGAAGCAATTTAAAGTATTCATGGTTTTAATTATAAAATTTTTTAAAATAACGTTTCAATTTGAAATTGACACAAACTGGGTAAATATGTAAATTAATAAATCCTCTAGTTAAGGAAACCAGTTGGTACAGAGAGAAAATAGTCACTTGATGTAATATTTTTTCATAATATTTAAGTTGATAAGTTTTTACTAGTTTTTATTTACAATCACTATTGACATCATTTTTACACCTATCAATAATAATTTTTTACCATTATAATCATGAAACTTATTGCTAAATTTTTTATGAAATTTCTTGTACCTATAGACTTGTTAGTTTTTGGAGGGACATTGATTAATTGGCTATAGACTTATTAGTTTTTGGAGGTACAGTGATTAATTGGCAATACCAAATTATTTAGGTGAATTTATTTATCATGTTAGTTATAGTAAGATCCTTCTTATGACTTATGTCAAAACAATTTATACGTCAACTGTAACAACCTAAGGAAAAATGCTAGCTATATCAGCAATATACCTCAAAATGACTAGTCACAATTGAGACTTTTTGTAATTGTTAATAAAACCCAATTCAACCCAGTATGTGCCCGATGTGGGACTTATCACATACCCACACACATCACACAATCAATCAAATTGAGGTATCACAATCTCTCCTACTTAAATCACTAACGTCCTTGTTAGTGCCCAATTTGTAGGGTAGTATTTCTAAGCCCACATGGGGTTACCGGGCCGGCTCTAATACCATATCAACACTGTCACAACCCAAATCTATGGAACATGAATTTAGATGCATGACTAACTTGCTAATCTTATATAACTCAATACTCAATAAACATAGTTAATTCAAACATAATTTAGTAAACTCCAAATAAACAATGCTCTTAATAAATCTCTTGCAATACTAAAGGGGTGTTTGGTACATGCACTTAAAAACATGTATTATTTTTAAAACATGTGTGGAAATACGTGTAGGTAAAAAAATGTGTAAAATATGTGTAATATTGTTTAAAAACTGAAAATTGTTGTTTGAAATTGTATACCAATCACCTCCTAAAATCCACAATTTAGAAATAATCTCCAAATACTATAAATCTTAAGTGAAATAAAAATAACTAAAAACCCATAAAAGCTTCAAGCATTATTAATGTCGCCTAAAAACTCACATGCTCTACCTTGCACCTTATGAAGAGATCCAAAGTTTCTATTTCCCAATTAAACTTTAATTTGAAAATTGTAATTGATAGAGTAAGCCACACATTTAGTAAGCAATTATACACAATACACAACAGAATAAAGTGAAGCAAAACACAAGTATTTTGATTTCACAAATTCACTCAATGATATCAAATATAATTTTCCAAACATATAATGAACCACTTATTACATATGTAATAAAATCTTAAAATCATTAAAAAAACACATTCAAATAATTGATCAGAGCACAGTGTCACATATACATATATCACATATTCTCACATACAATCCTGTGAGCGGATACCAACATCTAACCCCTGCTGGTGATGGATCAACACTTATTCTCACATACAACCCTGTGAGCAGGGCTTTCACATATACCTGATCAATTCTAAAAACACTTATTTTGAGTCACATATCACAAAAGCAAATATTATACCAAATAGAATTATATTAACAATTATTCCAAATACAGAGGCATATCGCAGATCACAATATTGAATTGAACATAAATCAAAGGATGCTTGGCTCTCTTAGTGAATGAATAAGAACTAAGAAGTTTATATAAATATTTTACAATTTTTGAGTAAGTCTAAAAGCTCAATTTGCTAAAAGAATCGTTTTAAATACCATTTGGAAAAATAGGAATATGACTTTAAAATCACTTGGTTTTAAACAATCTTTTTTTTTAGCATAAGAATCTTTGTTTTTACCTAACCAATTTTCAAAACACTCGCATCAAATTATTTATTTTAATTTTTTTTCAATAAAATATCAATTATTTTTATTGTTTTTCTCTCTTTACACACCATAACCTCCATTTACTCTATTTCTTTATCCTCGGGATTCGGGAAGGTGGGAAACACAAAGAAAGAAAGAAAGAAAGAAAGAAAAAAAACTAAAAAAACTAAAATGTACAAAAACAATTATTGTGTATGTTTGCATAAGTACTGTTGCAAAAATGTATTTTGCACAATAGATGCATAAATTGTTGTGGGTGTTTTTTTTTTTGGGTTGATTGGGCAAAAATTGGCCTTTATGCTATTTTTCAATGTTTGATGCGAATTTTCTTAGTATGTCTAATGGAATTCATCAAAGTGTCATTACTTATCAAAAAATGCGTGTCATGGAGCATGTAATTTTTTGTTGATTATGTTGGGGTAGAATGGGGGCCAAACACTTATTATCAAATTATTAATATATATATATATATATATATATATATATATAATTTGATAATTAACCTTGTGACTATTATATATTGACATCATCACTATCACTAATTTATTAAATGACTAGCCTATGGTTCTAAATTATACTTGAATTATGAGTAGTGTTCATATAGATTACTATGCTTGCATTATTTATGTAAATGTAATTAATACATCCTTGAATTGAGTCATAGGTGATGAGGAGTGTTAAAATAATGGTTAAGTGATAAAACTCACATTTCTTATCAACTAAGTTTTTGGAAAAGAGTTGTAATTTATGAATGTGTATCTCTCTTGTAATCAAAATATAGTGCAAAAGCCTACGTTCTCAAATGCTTTATCATTTGTTGGTATAAGCTTTGACTAGTGAATATTTATTAAGCAAAGTCTGCGTATCATTAAGAAAAATGAAGCAAATAATTCTGTTAACTATTTTTTAGTGGTTGCTTGATAGATATTTGATTGTGAACGGTATGGTTTTGCTATCATCTCTTCATGTTTTATCCACATTAGTCGCTGACCCACGCATCGAGTAGATAATTATTTTGTAATTGTAATATAATGTATAATTTATTCTCTAAAATTTGTTGAAGAAAATTTTGTTCTCCCTAAAAATTAAACAATTTCTAAAATTATTTTTCATCTTTCTATCTCTACCAATATATCATTCTATTATTTTGTGTTTGTATGAGTGATATTATTCCTGTATAAGGTGGTCCATATTTTTTGAAATTATATATGTTATAGTATGCTTTTTTTTTTTTTTTTTTGGGTACAACTAAACTTTTTAAGTCTCAAATAAATTATTCAAATTCTTCATTCTCTTAAAGAAGATTATCATGATTATCAAAACTCATAACAAACTTATACTAAATATGTATAATTTATTCTCTAAATTTTATTCTAGATAATTTGTTCATCTTAAAAATTAAACAATTTCAAAAAGTAATTTCCATCACTCTATTTTTAAAAATATAAAATTTTATAATTTTGCTTTTTTTTTTATTGACATTATTATTATTTTTTGAAATAGTTTACATTCTTCTAACTATTGTTATTATTTTTCCAAAATTCTTTTGGTACAATTAAAATTTTTAAGTTTTAAAGTTATTATTCAAATTCTCATTCTTAAGGAGATTATTAAGATAACCAAAACTTACTCTATAATTTCAATAGATATCACTCGCATAAATTATAGTACTCTCAACTAAAACTTGTCCTTTTCCAATTTTAAGTAAGTATACCGAATTTGATTGATTGAATGGAGTAAATTGAACTGAAATAAACAGAATTAGACCAAAGGGATTGAAGTGGATAGAATGGACCACATTGGACTAAATAGGCTAAAGTGGACAGATGTGGACCAAATGGATTGAAATAGACTGAATTGGACCAAATTAAATTGAAGTGAACAAAGTAGATAAAATGACCGCAATGGACCGAAGTAGACCAGATGGACCGAAGCCGACTGAACATGACTGATTTGATATGTTTCCTCTTTTTTTTTTTTTTTTTTTCCCTTTTTTTACAACTAAAGTTTTTAAGTTTCAAACAAGTTATTCAAATTTCTCATTCTCTTTAAGAAGATCATGATAATCAAAACTCATCACAAAATTACACTTGATATTACTCAAATAATTGATAGGAACATTCAAATACATAGCTAAGGTTGTGTTTTGATATATATTCAATCTCTCACTTTGAAAATTACCTAGTATTAACTCAAACAAAAATTAAACCAAAGTTATAAGAGACAGAGAGCAGAGTTGATAGGGAACTCAAAAAACACAACACGAAAAAAGTATTAACCCAAAATAGAGTTATAAGAAACACAATGATTCATCAACTTTAAGTAGGGTTACAGGAAAGAATGAAGAAAAAAAACAATTATAATCAGGAACTTAAAAAGTGAAGCATAAAAATATCTTTCCAATATAATATTTATTGACATAATTTTGTACATAAGCTATGTTAGAAATTTGAAAAATTATCTCAATATCCAAACTTTCTCTCCCTTATATCAAAAGCATAGAAAACATATATAAAAAATGTACAAGCCAAAGAAAAAATAAAACAACTAAAATACAAAAAAAGCCATATTCTTGGAGAAAAAATGTTACCTTAAATACATTAAAAATTTTCTTAAACTATTTCATATTTTTATATCTCTTCTAATATCATGTTATTATTTTGGGAGTATTTGATTGGAATATATTATTCCTTTATGAGGCGGTACATATTCTTCAAAACTATGTTATATTTTTGAAGTTTCAAATAAATTATTCAAATTCTTCATCTTCTTAAAGGAGATTATCATGATAATAAAAAATCATATCAAAATTGCACTTAATATTACAAAAATATAGGCATAAAAAATTGCATAATCAGTATTGTGTTTTGGTATAAATTCAATTATCACTTCCAAAATAACTAAGTATTAATTCAAACAAAATCAAAACCAAAGCTATAAGTGGGAGAGAGGCAACTTGTGATAGGAAACTCAAAAATAAAACACCAATAAAGTTTATTTTTTTTATTTTAGATAGCCTATGGTGTCCACTTTATGATGAATGCTCTTTATTATCAAGTCAGGATAGCAACTGAATTTTGAAATATGCGTGCTTTGAATCCCAAATTTCTAATTAATTAAGCTAACTGGATCCCACAAAATATAAAGTCTATTTGAGTCTTGCATAAAAACCCATATAGAAATATTTCCAAATTAACTATACACAAATATGACAAATTATACCCTCTTCTAGTGGATGGGTTTTACACCCCCCCCCCCCCCCCCCCCGCCACAAAGCAAATGGGGTGGGGATGGAGATTAACATTGTTGTTCTTACTCACCCTATTTATATTTAAACAATTAAAAAAAAATTATAGGTTTATGTGCTATTAGCGTTCAAACTTTAAGTTTATGATTTATTATTGAACTTATATTTTTATGTTTTGAGATTTGAATTTTTTACATTTTTTAATCGTTGTATTGTTTTTATGTTTCTTAATACTTCAATTGTTGTATTGTTATACTTTGAGAATGTTTTGTAGTGTTAGAATGTGTTTTTTTGTTTGCCTTTTTCTTTTTCTTTTTTTAATGTTTGATTTGTTTTTATTTAATGTAATCATGAATACATTAAATTAAAATGAATATATATATATATATATATATATAACTCGAGTGTGACGAAATGGGCACGTGTGGGTATCCGCTAGAATAGGGTGGGGGAAAAAATCTGCCCCAAAATGAGAGTGGAGTGGGGTGGGGAATAGAAAACCCACCTCTGACCCCATACTCGCCCAGTTGGCATCCCTATTTAAAATGGGTTCATTTAGTGTAGTTGAAATGAGAAAACTTACTGATGAGTCCATAAAAACTATTAAGGTCGTCCATCTTAATGGACGGTCATTGCGTCATTAGTAGGCCATCAAAGATTTATGAGTAACCGCCCAACACATTCAAAGGCCTTAAAACCTTTCATCAAGACAAATAACGTTACAATTAGGGTAATAATCACCCTCATTTATGGCCAACAGCTACCTAAGTCACCTATAAAAGAGACAATCTGCCCATTTGCTAAGGTATGTCAAAAACTACTACAAAACACTATATATATACAAAATATATGGGCTGATACTAACTTAAGCATCGGAGGCTCCCCACTGGGCACAACCCGGTGGTCTTTTCGATGAATTCTCTTTATCTCACAGGTCCTACAAGATCGCCAAGAGCTCCGGATTGGACGAGTGACCCAACTGACGATTTTGGCATCATCAGTTTGGCGCCGTCTGTGGGAAGCGACAAGTCATTGTTCTCTTCCCATGACAAAGGGTCACTTAGTTCATTCGAAAGATATGAACACCATGATACCGTAGTCAGTCTCGGTCAACTAGATGGAATGTGGTGTAAAGATCCTCTGATAGAAGCAGATCTACCCGCGACAAAGTAGTCTTGCAGTCTTCCAACCCAAAGGGACGAGCACACGAAATTTGGAGGCCAAATCAAATCACCTCGATGTGATTTCACAAAAAATGTCATCGTGTTACTGTGGGTCGATGATCTTGGGCACAAACGAGATGGTTCGCATCAAGAACCCAAGGTAACTCTTATACCTTTATTCAAAATAAATAAATAAATAAGAAGCAAGAGCAAAGATAAAATTGCCCCAAAGATACATAGCCTACACCACTGAGCCATTCTATGAGCATCATTGCTCAGGTATGTCTATGGGTTTATTCTCCCAAAAGTTATTTTTCTACCTAATACTATTACGTTTTGCATAAGATCTTAAATCCCTAGATTACTCCAAATAAGTCAACCATAATAGTGGTAGTCCCAAATCACAGCTTTGTCTTTCTATATTTGTTTTAGATCTCAATTTAATCATACCGAAGTTGCTATATATGGTGATATATAAATGGAAGGAATGGGAATCATAGCTTCGGCTAAAGGCTTTATAAAATAACAATAAAATAAAAAAAAATAAAATAAAAGAATATGCATACAATGAATATGCATTTGTGAAATTCCTAATCTAGTGTTAAAGAAATATGGGAAATAATTAGTTAGCTATATACTTGCAATTTCCATTACAATTTGCTATGTGGTTTAATGGAAAATTTTAAACCTTTTGTAATGTCCGAATTTCCCATTAAAACTTTTGTTTCAATGTCAGTAGTTTCTTACCAATTTTAGTTTGTAGTGTTGGCTAAATTTGGAATTTTCTTTAATGCCTAGTATTTGGTTGAATATAAACATAAGATTAATGGAATCTTAAAAACTATTAATCAATTGCTGCATTATGATGCCTGCTGTAAAAAAAACGTTTTCCTTACTGTCTTATTGACAAATGTGTCGATATACATGTATAAATAGTTATACGTTTCTAGTTTCTACAACTATGTCTTGAATTCCATGTGAAATTTGGAATAATTGAAAATGCTCGTGTTTCATACAAGGAAAAAAAAATGATGGGATTTATGAGTATTTAAAAAAAATATATCATGAATTTTTATGAACCCCATAAATTATGGTGTTTCTATTTTGAAGGACCTTATATTGAGAAGAGTTCATGTGTCTTTAAATAATTGAGAATTTTATGTGCCACATTTTTCATTTGAATTTTGTCAAATAGTGGGGGTATTGAAATTGAGGAACAAAAAAAAAAAAAAATAAATAAATAAAATAAAATAAAAATTAAGCTACAATTGATGAGACTTATTGTGCATATATATATATGAATATATACATCAATACATGCTTTTTAAGACAAATACAGTCAACCCAATGTGGAGCAAATCCCATTTTGATCATTCACAATTTCACATGTATTATTCAGTTGCATGTTTGATGTTAGACATACTTGTTTGGCACATAATTCACCAATGTTGGTATTGACACGTATGGTACCACTTACCAGTTTATCACCCCTTTTCTTTCCTAAGCGTATCTAGCTTAAATAGGAAAGATGGAGTAAACATGTTATTGCCTTGCAATAGGTAATAAAACTCAACGCTTGAATATTAGAAATTATTTATTATCTTACCAAAATTATAATTTTGGGCATTAAATGGCAAGGTCAAATTTTATTGCCGTTTCAAGTTATAAAAATAAAAACTCATTTCAAGCATTAAAACCAGAATTCATTATATTGTCTTTTTAGATTTTAGAATTATTTTTAGGGACTTCAAAGATGTTTTTAAAAAAATAAAAGACAATAAGTATGTACATCTTTTTACACCTCTAGTTTCTCAACGGAAATTAATGACCAACTGATAAAGGGATCAGTAGAATTATACATTTATGTAAAAAAGCAAAATTTACATCACGATGTATTAGAAACAAAAAATTGTGATATTTGGGCAATATCAAATCTGAATCTTACTAAGAAGTTGTGATTTCACTTTTTCTAAGAGATATTTTCACTGCTTAAATGACTTCATCTGAAAAGTCATAATGCCTCTAGGCCTAAGCCACAACAAATTTTATACATTTGTCTTAATATTATTTGTGATTTCTTACTTGACAATGTTGCTCCAAGCCTAATGTTTTACGCAGCAAGAATACATGTAGTACAACAACTAGACTAGACTATCTAGACTATCTCAATTGTACATATACTCTCAAGTCCACAGGATTAAGAATGAGAACTCATCAAGAAGAGCTTGCTAAAGAGGAGATCAAAGGTATGTGACATGATAGCATCATACCACCCTATCTCTATCTATATATAATTGTTAACACTGTTATAAGGTAATTTTGTGCCAAGGCCAAAAATCATGGAAAAGCCTAGAGTCTTTCCATAGCATCATGAGTATTTCTTTCTTTAAAAAAAAAAAAAAAAATGCTATATCAATATGCTATATGACTCACACAATGATATGTAAGAGACATGGTGTTAAAACTTTAGCTTGAATATTTATCGAATGTGAAAGTATGACGATAGATCATGTATCAAGCATAAGTACTCTTTTTAAATTGTAGTATTTGCATAACCAATTAGGCATGTGTCCGGAAGAATCTTATCTTATGCACATGCCAATCTTGAATCTATAAAATCTTATCAGTAGTCTCTTTACTCATATGACAAGTGTTTAGTGAAACACTTTGCAAGTACATGTATAAATTGCAGAATGACAGGACTTTAGACAGTCGATCATAACAATCAAGTAAATAGCCCAAGAAGGATAAGAAAAGAAATTGGCCAACTAGGCCACTATCTCAACAAAGAGACAAAAAGCAACGGTCATTTCAATGGTTGTCATCAAACGATGAAGGAAGAAGCCCCTAGGATAGCCTTCGTCCCTAAAGGAAGGAAATATAACCGCGAACGGTCAACATGCCCTAGTCCTTGCACCTTCAAAAGAATGAAGCAAAAAAGGTCCAAGCCTTAAACATGAAAGTAGCATGTTAAGCTTAATAAAAGAGATCTTAAAACTTGTCAAGAAGGCTACAACAATGAAAAGATCAAGGTATGTACACAATAGTATCGTAATTTAAGGTCTCTTGTCGAGGTAACTCATTTATTTCTTCCTTTTTAATTAGCCATGCCAAATATTATCTTATTAGAATTAAGTGCATATCAAGCTCGCATGATTATCTACAAATACATACTTATAAATCATGTTGAAAATATTGCTATAAAATTGTTACAATTATCACAGCTAATATGACTATATTATTAGTAGCATATGTTCTATCATCATGAACCTGAAAAATTCTATTAAGTCTCCTAGACTTAAAATGTTAGATGATTGTGTTCACAATATGGTCATGAATTTAAGTCTCAATAAATTCCTGCTGTCTCCGTCAACTCACCAAAATCTTTTTAAATTGCTTTCAAAATTATATACGGTGCAAGCATCCAACAAAGCTCAGTTTAAAACAAGCATATAGTCAAATAGCTTCAATTCTTACATATCACAAAATACTTCTCTATGATTCATATGGAATGCACTTTGTCAACTGACATCCATAATTCTATAGCAAGCAATTGCATATTTGTACATTGTCATTCCTAACAAAATGCAACTAGCATTAGTGAAGTGACTTGAGCAAACAATTAAAGAAGAAGGAAGAGGAAATTGCTATTACAAACAGCAATGACCATAGTCATCAAAGCACGCAAAAAAAAAAAAAAAAAAAAAAAAAAAATCTTGAAAAGAGAAGTGCTCGTCATCTTAAAAAGGGAAGAGCTTGTCAAGAGGATCTTAGCAATAAAAAGATTGAGGTATGTGACAAAATAATGTCGTCATTTAAGGTAACACATTTACCTCTGTCTCTTTTATATTCGTCTATAAAAATTTACACCTAGTAAGGTTTCCTGCAAAAATGTATGTGCTACTAGACACATCACAAAAGAGGTAAAACTCTAGGATTACAAGAAAATAAGAAAAAGGCCCACCTAGGCTATTGGTAACTTATTATTTATATATGAATTGTTCTAAAATTCTTGTCTAACCAAGTCTTGGCAAGTGCATGTGCAACTTAATGCAGATATCAACATGGCCTCAAGAAGGTCCAAAACGACATAGCTTCAAGGAATCTTTCTAGCAACAAGTGACAAGATTTCTTAAATGGATGTAAGTCACCAAAAAATGGCTAAGTGATAAGATTCCGCCAAGACGGATGTAAATCACTGACGAAGCCTAAGTGACAAGATTCCTTAAATGGATGTAAGTCACCAAAAAATGGCTAAGTGATAAGATTCCGCCAAGACGGATGTAAATCACTAACGAAGCCTAAGTGGCAAGATTCCTTAAATGGATGTAAGTCACCCAAAAAAGAGAAAAAGAAAAAAAAAAAAAAAAAAAAAAGGACAAGATTCCGCTAGACCAATGTAAATCGCTGACGAAGTCTAATTGACGAAGCTCCGTAACTGGATGTAAGTCACCTAAAAGTGGCTAAGTGACTAAATACCCTTAGATGAGTGTAAGCAGACAAGGATTTTCACACAAATGCAAGTCGCACGCAAATCAAGAATATCAAACGTGACAACTAGGAAATGAATGAAGGAAGAAGTATCGAAGTGATAAAAAATGGTCGTCAAAAAAAAAAAAAAAAAAAAAAATCACCTCGCTCCTCACTAGTGATAAAAAATGGTCGTCCAAAGAAATTACCTTACTCTTCAGCAGCGATAAAAAATGATCATCTAAAGAAATTAGCTCACTTTCAAGATCAAGCTATAATCCCTCGAACGTCCAAAAAGACCTTCAAAAGGCAGATACTAAGAAGTCGTCGCAAAAATACTGTTGTTCTTGAAGAAGAAAGTAGTTGAAGAAAAAGAAGTATGAATCTAAACAAGCCAAGGATATTCCCAAAGCCTGACTAGCACAAAGCAAAATCAGACTTGGGAATGGGGGGCAATTGATGAGTCCATAAAAACTATTAAGGTCGTCCATCTTAATGGACGGTCATTGCGTCATTAGTAGGCCATCAAAGATTTATGAGTAACCGCCCAACACATTCAAAGGCCTTAAAACCTTTCATCAAGACAAATAACGTTACAATTAGGGTAATAATCACCCTCATTTATGGCCAACAGCTACCTAAGTCACCTATAAAAGAGACAATCTGCCCATTTGCTAAGGTATGTCAAAAACTACTACAAAACACTATATATATACAAAATATATGGGCTGATACTAACTTAAGCATCGGAGGCTCCCCACTGGGCACAACCCGGTGGTCTTTTCGATGAATTCTCTTTATCTCACAGGTCCTACAAGATCGCCAAGAGCTCCGGATTGGACGAGTGACCCAACTGACGATTTTGGCATCATCACTTACTTACAAAAATATTTTACAAAGTGTTTGTTTGACATGATTAATTTTGTAAACTTATTTTACTATTTAACTTATTTTTGCTACTATTTATGGGTCACACTGTATCATTTGATACTATTCATAGGTTTCATTATACTATTTCAACTAATTTTTATATTTATCTACAGTACTTTTAGCAAAAAAATTTTAATTTCAGTAAAATAAGCAAATTTTAAACAAATACTTCAACTTTTCCTTACTTTTTTAGATGCATATGTGTCATCATTTATTATTGAAGAAGGGCACCGGTGGGAATGAATGCTCTCGTAGCCTGTGGGTCCTTTCTTAGTTGTTGCCAACATGCTATGTTACTCAAGTTTGAATTATTCTAGAAACACAATTTTGTGTTACAATTTGCTATGTGACGAGTTTTGATTAGTTAAGGTGTGTCTTCACATGATTTATTAACATATTCTTACAAATTACAACTTATCATATGGTAAATTGTAATACAAAGTTATGCCAAAATTTATGTCCCAACATAATTCCTCCGTTTATTATTCTGTCAGGATTCAGCTAGCTGATGGGTATGAACGCTCGATCTAGAGTAACACGTGGTCCAAGGACACTGCAACGTAATTTGTACTTGTAGTATGTGGTGTCCAACCTGACGTAGTTACGTGAAATGAATGCCGTCTCTTCTTTTAGTTTTTCTTCCCCATGAAATTAATTTTATATTCTCTCCATGTCATGTGTTGTACCATAAGTACATTAAAATAGTTAACATTGTTTTTCTCAAAAAAAAAAAAAAAAATAGTTAACATTGTTTCTCTTAGTCTTAGTGAATCTCTATTGTCAAGTTTAATTTAATTATTTTTTTTAAATACCACTTGCGTCAGTTTAAATATCACTTATTTTACTAAAAAATGAAAATTAAAAATATTATAACAAAATAATTTTTAAATGTGTAAATAATACAATGAGACCAATTTTTAATGAAAAAGTTACTGAAAAAATAAGTTTGTAGGTCCTGTAAATAGTGCATGGGACCCACTAGTATGACTCATTACAGTGCAAAATTTGGATGTGATAAGAGGTCTTGTATTACCAAGAAATTAAAAAAATTAAATATTTTATTTATTTTAACTATATTACTAAAAAAATCAATATTCTATATTATGCCATACATTGTATAGGTATGATACTAGTGTTCTCTAAAATTACTCTATTGCCAAAGCAAAAAAAAAAAAAAAAAAAGTTTTACTCCAATTAAAATTCTACTACCAATAGTTTCTAGAGATTTAAAAATAAAAACTTCAGTTTTTATTTTATTTTAATTATATAAAAACATTTTTCTTAAGTTTACATTAGTAGCATTCTCTTGTGTTGCATGGATTAATTGAAAATTATATGTAAAATAAAGTAAATATTTTATTAATACTAATATTATGCCCTATGCTACTGGACTCAATAATCAAGGATCATATGTAAAATATATTAAATACTTTAATAATTTAATTATAATTGAATTATATATAGTCAAAATGAAAAAAAAAATTAAGTTTAAGTTTAAGTTTTTATAATTATTAAAAATAGAATGTTAATTGATTACAAAGTAATCTATATATATATATAAAACCGAAACTTTTGAAGTTCTCACAATTTTCCACGTCATCACTATTTTCTTTTTCTTTTTATTTTTTATTCTTTTTATTTTAGGTTTTATATCTTATAACAATATTATTGAAAAACGTATACAAACTTGGAGGCCTATTTAAGAGCTCCATAAAACTTGATGGACAAGAAAATATATTCTAAAATAAGCCCTAATTAATACCTAACCATAATAGGAACTAAATTTGCCCTAAAAAACATTAAAAGAGCCTAAAAACAAGAAAATAAATCACCTAGACCTAAAATAACGTTTTTTGCATAAAAATACCAAAATCTCTTCTCTCCTTAAAACCCTAGCAATTACCATCTCAAATTTTTTATTTGCTTTCATATGTGCCTGAAATTTTCATTCTATCTTATTGTTTTATTATGTTTAGAATTGATTTTCTTATAAGTATTTGGGTTAATCTCTATATTTTGATAGTGTTTTTATGAGTTTGGTTTTTGGGTTGAAATTCTAATAATTATTTTATATTGTATATGGCAGATGAAGCATCTCTATTTTTTGAAGAAAAATCAAAGCTGCAACCTATGTCTTCCAGCCCAAGGTGTGGTAAATTTTTATATGTTCTTACTTTATTGAGAATTTTTATTTGGGTTCATGTGATTTTTTGTTTTTTTATTAAAGATTTGATTTTTGTTGATTAATTATTTGTTTGGATTCAACGTAGAAGATAATGGAATTAGGTGTTATAAATTTGATAATGTTCCATGTTTTGAATTGTTTATATTATTTATTTAGACTCCTGGTAGGACTCTCTTTTCTCTCCTTAAAACCCTAGCAATTACCATCTCAAAATCCTAAACTTAACTTCACTTTAAAATTAAAAAAATAAGAAGGAGAGAGACTCAACTAAAAAAAAACGTAGGTTTTGTCTTTTTTATTTACTTTCATATGTGCCTGAAATTTTCATTCTATCTTATTGTTTTGTTATGTTTAGAATTTATTTTCTTCTAAGTATTTGGGTTAATCTCTATATTTTGATAGTGTTTTTGTGGGTTTGGTTTTTGGGTTGAAATTTTTAATAATTATTTTATATTGTATATAGCAGATGAAGCATCTCTATTTTTTGGAGAAAAATCAAAACTGCAACCTATGTCTTCTAACCCAAGGTGTGGTAAATTTTTATTTGGTATATTATATATGAATTTTTTGAATTTAAAGGGTTTTGTTTGGTTTTGAAGTAGAATTTGGGGATTCTATAATATGCATATTATTAACCCAATTTTCTATTTCTAAATTTCTTAGATTTTATTATATCAATCTTTTTTTCTTTTAAATTCTTGGTGGGCAAATCAGTCTCTCACTAATTCTTTTACCTTAACGTGGTGTTGGTTAATTGTCATTTTATTTAACTATCCCGTGCATCGCACGGGTTAGCGACTAGTTTAAAATAAATAATGAAACTCCTTTTAAATATATTGCAACTTAGAATAATTAGGTTTTGATTGGAGCGGATTTCAATTTTTTTTTAAAATATTGTTAATAGACTTTTACTTAAATAAATTATGCTAATAACTTTATTGTACTTCTAATATATCAAATGAAATAATAACGTCATGCAACTTATAATAATTACATTGACTTATATAGTGCAAGCATGGTGTGTGCGATATAACTTAATTTCATTAAAGCGAAAAATTATGGTAGACTCTTTTTTTTTTTTTAATAAACAAAAATTATGGTAGATTCTTAAACTAATATAAAAATATATAAATAAATTTCTTTAAAATTTCTTACAAGTCATGATAGTAAAATTTTAATTAGAGTAGCATTTCTTTTTTGAAACTTTTGCATTAATGTTTCATGTTGAGTAACTATGTTAATTTTTTTAATGTTTCCAAAAAAAAAAAGATAATTATTTCAATGTACTCATAGAATGTCATATTACAAAATTAATTAAAGCAATTTTAAAATATTCATGGCTTTAGTTATAAACTTTTTAAAAATTTATTTTAGTTATATATACTTATATAGAGGATATATATAAAGTTTTTTTTTTTTTCTTTTAGATAGTCTATGATGTCTGCTCTATGATAATTGCTCTTTATCATCAAGTTAATATAGCAATTTGTTTTTGGTATATGCGGGGTTTGAACTCCAAATTTTTAACTACTTAAGCTAACTAGATCCCACAAAATACAAAGTCTATTTGAGTCTTGCATAAAAATATTTTGCAAATTAACTATACACAAATATGATAATTTATACCCTTTTTTAGTGGATGGGTTCCCCCCTCCCCCCCCCCCCCCCCCCAAATAGGGTGGGGATGAGGATTAGCATTGTTGTTCGTACTCACTCTATTTATTATTAAACAATTAGAAAATATTTTTTTTATAGGTTTATGTGCTTTTAGTCTTCAAAATTTAAGTTTACGATTTATTATTGAATTTATATTTTTATGTTTTAAGATTTGAATTTTTTACATTTTTTAATCATTGTATTGTTTTATGTTTCTTAATACTTCAATTGTTGTATTGTTATACTTTGAGAATATTTTGTAACTTTAGAACGTGTTTGTTTGTTTTTTTATTTTTTATTTTATTTTTATATAAATGTTTGATGAGTTTTAATTTAATGTATTCATGACTACATTAAATTAAGATGAATATATATATATATAGGTATGATAGGTTCAAGTTACACTTGGTGTAACTTTAAGCAATGTTACACTACTCAATATTTTTTAATTGGATGCAAATTTTGACAAATCTATCGTTCGATAACATTATCTTCGTATATTCTCCAAACTTGCGAAATTGCAAGGTGATCAAAAATTAATAATTATGTCATCAATAAATTGTTTAAATTCAAGTTTTTATAGTTTAAAATAATTTATAAAAGATAAGTTTATGGATTGAATGGTAAATAAAATCCAATTGACATGAAAATTGGCATGAATGTTAAAAAAATATAGAACATGTAATTCAAAGGTGGGATTTTCAAAATATGAATTACATAACAAATTATTGGGTGGTGTAACATTGCTTAGAGTTACACAAGGTGTAACTTGAACCAACTCATATATATATATATATATATATATATATATATATATATATATAAAACTCAAGTGTGAAGAAATGGGTATGCGCAAGTATCTGCTAAAATAGGGTGGGAGGAAAAATCCACCCCAAAGTGAGAGTGGGTAGGGGTAAGGAATAGAAAACCCACCTCCGACCCCATACTTGCTCGATTGGCATCCCTATTTTAACTGGGTTCATTTAGTGTATTTGAAATGAATAAACTTAACTACAAAAATATTTTATAAAATCCAAACATTTAAATAGAAAATAAAATATTTTTTTCTTGATGGCCTTACATTTTAAATAAATCGATTGAAAAATTTACTAATGTAATTGTAGTATAGTTTATAATATTTTTAACGATTGTTAATATGACTTATTGTAAATGGAATAATATCATTTTCACCTTGGTCCATTGTTGACACCTCTTTTATTATATATCAATCACAACATAATAAATGTGGGTTCCAATTAGCTCAACTAGTAAAGTTTCTGATGATTGAATAAGAGATCTGGGATTCAATCCCCGCCTACACCAAAAACTGATTGGTGTCTTGATCTGATAATAAAAAGTTATTATCAGAAGCGGACCCCATAAGTTGAAACTTTCTAAAAAAAAAAATCACAATATAATAAATGAATATCTAAAATACTTTTTTTTTTTTTTTTTGTGATTAGTGACACGTCATTTTGTAAGATTCATGTAATAAATTTCGTAATATCCTTAACATTATTTATGTAATAAAAAAAAATTTACATTATTTTTTACAACAATTGAGTTGGTAAATTTTTACTAATTCTCATATGAGCTCAACTCTAATATCACTTTTCACCTATCAATAACAATTTACAACCATAATAGTTATGAAACTTATTGCCAAATTTTTTGTTCCTAGAAACTTGTTAGTTTTTGGAGGTATAGAAGTGATTAATTGGAAATACCAAATTGTTTAGGTGAATTTATTTATCAGGTTAGATAGACCCTTCTTTCTAACAACTTTGTCGGAGCAATCAATCTTTATTGCATAAGTATGCAGGCACATAAAATGTGTCAACACCATACTAAGACATTTATTTGGGCTGTTATGATTAATTAATTGCTACCTAATTATTCCTAGGAATCGTATGATAGTTTGCTTTTATGGCTTATTGTGATTAGAATAATATCAATTTGTTTCCTTATGGGCAAACACTGGAGATCGAGGAGACTAGGGGCGTAGTTAGGAATTTTTACATGGGGGGCCAATTCGAACCATGAAAGTTGAAATTGACGACGATGAGTATCATCGTTGTATGGATAGTCTATATTTTTAGGTTGATATGGACCTTCTTTGAGATAAGCTCGTCGAATTTCATCTTGTTTGTTGATAGGGAATTCACATATTTGTTTACGTGATCCTGAATCACGATCTATCTCTTCAGTTTGAATTCTTGAACATTTGGAGGGGTCAGGGTGTTCATCAAGCATTGAAGTATTAACATTTGTTTCTATAGCCACAAGTGTTCTAATTTCTGAATTGCTAACATCTTTTTTCTTAAAGAATGCATCAACTGTTTTTTGTTTGCTCATAATTCTTTTAACTTTAAGAATATGACTAAAAAATTAACCTGAAAAGAAGTATAAAAAATAAAATTTTAATTAGAAATTTTTACTTAGTTATATGGATGTTATTCATACTCAAGAAAAAACAAAATTTTCACTATAATTTAAACATACAACCCATTTTTAATATGACTTTAATTAATAATAACCCCTCAAACAAAAACAAAAATTAAACATACAAGTATTAGTACACAACATAAACCAAACAATTTAACAACACCCACAGCCACATGATATCTAACTAATCAAAAATAGGTAATAAATCAAAACAACTTTACCTTAGAAACTTTGTCTTCACAAAATGCAAAGATGGGTCACCCGTGTGGCAATGCCTACTGCCTCTGCCTGACTGCCTCCAACAATTTAGATCTTCCCTTCAAGACTCATCACAAACAATCTTCCCATGCCTTCAATCATGTATTTCTCTAAAAATCTATGAAAATATAAAGAGCATGTGAATATTTAGGTGTAGATAGTTGAGAAAATAAAAAAAAGACACTAAAAGATATGAATGTCTAATGCTTAAGAAAGAGAAGAAAACTCACCAGTCACAAAGTAGTCACCAAGTTCCAAAACTAAAGCTGATGAAGAAAGAAAAAATTGGTCAGGATTTTTTTTTTTTTTTTTTGGGACTGTGAGTACAGAGGACTGGAGTTTTGGGGGCTAGTAAGTAGGCAACGATACCAGTGCAAATGGAAGTGTATCAAAGAAGACAAAACAAAAGAATAAGAAGTAAAGAAAGGGATTCCATGGGTCAGTGGGTGGATTTTTTGAGATGAAAAGAAAGTGAAATTTTGTTTTTAGTGTTAGGACCTGAGCGAGCCAGCTTGTTTTATTTGGAGTATATAAGGTGATAAGGCCTAAAATTAAAACTGGGCTTGGGAGAATATTTGAGCTGGGGTTGGGAGAATAGTTAAGAATTGGGCATGGGGAGGCCGGTTGTCCAATATTGGGGGGGCCAATTTTTTTTTCTACTTACTCTAATGAAATTTTTTTTTTTTTTTTTTTTTGCAGGGGCCGGGGCCCCCCCAAGCCACTATGTGGCTCCGCCCCTAGAGGAGACTATGATTTTTCCTTAATTTCTTAGTTGCATATATGTCGTCATTTATTATTGAAGAAGTGCACCAATGGGTATGAATGCTCTCCTACCTTGTGGGTCCTCTCTTAGTTGTTGCCAACTTGTTATGTTACTCAAATTTATTATTCTGTCAGGATTTGGCTAGTTGTTGGGTACGAATGCTCGATCTAGAGTAACGCATGTGGTCCAAGGGCACTGCAACGTAATTTTGTTCTTGTAATATGTGGTGTCCAACTTGATGTAGTTACGTCAAATGAATGCCCTCTCTTCTTTTGTTTTTTTTTTTCCCATAAAATTTTATATTCTCTCTATATCATGTGTTGTACCATAATAAGTACATTAAAATAGTTAATGTAGGGTAACGTTTTGGCGGCCCAGGCCTAATGAATATAGGGATGTGAGTTAGTGAGCCCAATACAATAAATTTGTAGAGAATAAATTAAAGAGTTGGGCCCTAGTCAGTATTACAACAGCTAAAATGGGTTTACTAGATGGTCCTGCAAGAAAAGTGCATATAAAGTTCAGTTTATGTATTGTTCGAGGAGGCCAATGTTCTTATGGACTGAGGGGATGGATTACAAGTGCTATTCTCCCTAATGCAGTGTTCTTTTTAAGTTCTTCCACCTCTCTATTTATGGAGGGTCTCCTACATTATATAGGTCCTTTCTGGTGATCTTGGCATTCCACTTGTTAAGCATCCATACCATCACTTGAGTACCTATCTCATCAAACACCTCTTCTACCCTTCTGCGAGTTGCGGTGGCCAAGGAGATACTGTTCAGAGGTTCTCTTCACATAAATGCGGGCAGAAAAGTAGCTGTAGTGCAATTAATACGGATGTGACAACTATCCTTCTTGTTTGAGCTTTTCTGAAAGCTCACCTTGGCCGTTGGAATATAGATGTGAGTTGGGTTCGTCATATCCAATGAGGAGTTCCTCCTCGGACCACCTTCCATCCTCCTTTTACCTATGGAGCTTTGAAGTGGGAGTTTTCCAACTATTGCTCGTTTCCTCTTGGCCTAGTTTATGTCCTTGGACTGGGCCCAGTTTATATCCTTGGACTGAGCCCAAGGCCCATTATATGACTCTGGGCTTTTATCCCTACAATAGCCCTTCAAAATTCCGGTTTTTCCCTTTCGTCCGAGGAGAAAAAATGGGGTTTTGATTTTTGGGGAACCCTACCAATCACTTTTCTACATTACACGTGGTAATGCTATTTCAAACACTTCATTATTGCTTCTGACACTTCGGGGTCCGCGAACCGTCATTTATGGCTCCAGGCGGCATTTGTTCCCTTACATCAACGGTGGAGCACTTATCCAATGGTGGACATTTCTCCTAAAATTTTGAGTGGGATTACTCCCACTCATTTTCTCCCTCTATATAAAGCCTTGAGGGAACTCTTTTTCTCCTTTACTTTGCAAATTTTTAAGTGCTCCAGAGAACCTCAGTGCTCGCATTCACAAATCGTCCTGAAATCCTAAGCCTTCGTAACTCCTTTCCTAAGAAATTTTCAAAGACTTGTCTAGAGGTTCGGTATTTGTCACATTCACTTATTTTTGTAAGTATCTCTGTCTTCGAAATTTCTTTTTCTCCTCGGCCGAGTTCCTAGTTTCCTCCCCTTTCTTAGAGAATTTTTCCCTAACCATCCATGTTTACTTAGATGGGTAGATTTAAGCACCTAGTGGATTATCCGTCCGGGATGGAGGGTTTTAGGGCCAAGTACCACATCCCACAAGGAGTGGGAGAAGTTGTCATTCCCATGATCGCTTTTATAGAAGGGGGAATGACACTTCCCATGGGGAGGATAACTAGAGATTATTTGCTCAATCATAGGTTATGTCCCCACCAGTGTACTCCTAATGTGTTTAGAGTCTTAGGGAGTGTAGGCGCCCTAAACAATCAGATGAATCTCAAGCTTACATGGCATGATGTCGCTCATATGTACTAGTGCCATTCTCTCTCCGGAAGATATTACCTCAAATCTCGATCCGAGGAGGTGAGGTTGGTGTCCTGTCTTCCCAAGTCCAACAAAGGCTTGAAGGACGACTACTTGGCTGTCTCCGGGGAGTGGCACGACGGTCTTTATTGCCTAGTTAGGGCGGGAACACCAGGTGGGGCATCCCAGGATTAGGTTTTAGTTTTCTTAGCCTTTCGTATGTTCATTCTAAGTTGTTTGTCTCTTCGAACATCAGTTATGACTAATCTGACCACAATTTCCTTTTCGGATGTTTTGCAGATAAAAATCACGTTTCGCCGAAGCTCAGTCTCGCCAATGTTCTAGCGCTCAATTACTTGCTAAGGTTGGAGATATTCCCGAGCGAAGACGGACAATTACGGGCCGTTCATTTGATATTGGATTACGAGCCCATATTGCACATATTCCAGGACGTGGGCTAGGCAATCAAAGCGGGTAGCCCAAAGCTTGTTCGGATAGACGTTTCTAAACCCGGGTTCTTGGCTCAGAGAGATCTTCCTCCGGTTGTGTGGCCACCCCAACCAGTTCCTCGACCATTAGCTATTCTGAAAGAGGATTTAGCCTCATCTTACCACTCTTTGGACGCAGAAATCAACCAGTTCCGCTTTACAGAAGAGGAAGGGGCCCCGGAAAGGCCTGTGGAGCTGTCGGACTCTGAGATTGAGTCCGAGAGGCTTTTTGTTGCCCATCAACCAAGGTTAAAACTTGCTCGGCCGGACACTAGTTCTGAGGAAAGCGAAGGCATGGACTTGAGGCAGAGGACCGACTTGAAAGGCCTGATGGCAAATAGAAACAAAGGGGGGTCCACTTCCAAAGAGGCTCCTAAGATGCAGGTCACTCCCAATCTCCCCCCTTTTCCTCCTCAGCTCCCTGCTGACCCCGGGCTGAAGGCTATCCTAAACCTTAAGAAGAAAAGGACTGCGGAGGATTTGGAGGAAGGTGAAGTGGCGCTGTAGCAGAAAGGCGCCAAGTTGCAGAAGAAGGCCAAGGAACCCCGGGACAAAAGGGCCCAATCTGTAGAAAGCTAAGGAGAGGCTGAGGTGCGCCGAAGGCCATGCTCATGGGACCCTCAGCTAGAGGTGGAGGGCACTTTTATCTCTTGGGACGCCACTATATGGGAGTCCTAGAGGGGGTATGCCAGCGTCCTGGCCGAGGCCCTAGAGTAGCCACTCCTCTTTCCTAGGGACATGGAAGGTCACAAGCACATCAAGCAACTTTATCTCTTCATGTCATTGAAGAGGGATCTTACGATGGTAAGCCAATCAGCATTTTTGTTATGTTCATTTATTTATCTTTGTTAGACATTAAGCTGTAGGTCCATTTATGTGTGCGTACTTTCCATGACTCTTTTGTTACTTCAATGCAGCTTACCCAGCAAGTATATGTCGCCGAGGAGTGCGTACTTTCCATGACTCCTTTTCGGATGTTTTGCAGATAAAAATCACGTTTCGCCGAAGCTTAGTCTCGCCAATGTTCTAGCGCTCAATTACTTGCTAAGGTTGGAGATATTCCCGAGCGAAGACGGACAATTACGGGCCGTTCATTTGATATTGGATTACGAGCCCATATTGCACATATTCCAGGACGTGGGCTAGGCAATCAAAGCGGGTAGCCCAAAGCTTGTTCGGATAGACGTTTCTAAACCCGGGTTCTTGGCTCGGAGAGATCTTCCTCCGGTTGTGTGGCCACCCCAACCAGTTCCTCGACCATTAGCTATTCTGAAAGAGGATTTAGCCTCATCTTACCACTCTTTGGACGCAGAAATCAACCAGTTCCACTTTACAGAAGAGGAAGGGGCCCCGGAAAGGCCTGTGGAGCTGTCGGACTCTGAGACTGAGTCCGAGAGGCTTTTTGTTGCCCATCAACCAAGGTTAAAACTTGCTCGACCGGACACTAGTTCTGAGGAGAGCGAAGGCATGGACTTGAGGCAGAGGACCGACTTGAAAGGCCTGATGGCAAATAGAAACAAAGGGGGGTCCACTTCCAAAGAGGCTCCTAAGATGCAGGTCACTCCCAATCTCCCCCCTTTTCCTCCTCAGCTCCCTACTGACCCCGGGCTGAAGGCTATCCTAAACCTTAAGAAGAAAAGGACTGCGGAGGATTTGGAGGAAGGTGAAGTGGCGCAGTAGCAGAAAGGCGCCAAGCTGCAGAAGAAGGCCAAGGAACCCCGGGACAAAAGGGCCCAATCTGTAGAAAGCTAAGGAGAGGCTGAGATGCGCCGAAGGCCATGCTCATGGGACCCTCAGCTAGAGGTGAAGGGCACTTTTATCTCTTGGGACGCCACCATATGGGAGTCCTAGAGGGGGTATGCCAGCGTCCTGGCCGGGGCCCTAGAGTAGCCACTCCTCTTTCCTAGGGACATGGAAGGTCACAAGCACATCAAGCAACTTTATCTCTTCATGTCATTGAAGAGGGATCTTACGATGGTAAGCCAATCAGCATTTTTGTTATGTTCATTTATTTATCTTTGTTAGACATTAAGCTGTAGGTCCATTTATGTGTGCGTACTTTCCATGACTCTTTTGTTACTTCAATGCAGCTTACCCAGCAAGTATATGTCGCCGAGGAGTGGGTCAAGAATGCCCAGGACGAGACTAGGGTTGAGATCCACTCTCGGCTTGAAATTGAAAAACAGCTGGGGGCCTTTAGATAGGAGCGTGCGCAGCTGTCTGAGTAGCTAAAGGAGGCGGTCAAGGCTCGCAACAGTGCCTTGGCGGGGTTGAAGACAGTTGAAAAGCAAGTCGAGGACCAGCGCTAGTAGCTGCATGTCACTAAGATAAACCTGGCCACGGAGAAGCAATCGGTCTTGGATCTCAAGGCCGAGCTGAAGAAAGTGCAGGACGCTGCTAAGGTGGCCAGGGAAGCTGCTAAGGCCGCAGTAAAGACATACTATGAGTGAGGGGTGAAAGACACGGAGACTTAGCTGGCAGAGGAGGTGGTCATGGTGTGCAGGGACTACTGCACTGAGTCCTGGGGAGTTGCCATGGACCGGGTGGGGGTCCCTGTGGACTCAAGCTGAGGAAGGTTAAGAATGTTTTCTTCCCGGAAGACATTCGAAAACTTCCTCTTGAGCAACTCCTTACCACTCAAGCCCTCCCTCCTGGAGCTGAAGTTCCTTAAGGGGCTGGAGTGGGTAAGGAAACTTAGCCATCTCTGGAGGTCAAGTCCTCTGACGACGCCCTCTCAATCAGGGAGGTGGTCTCTCAGGCCAAGGATGCAAAAGCGAAATCTAAGGCTGATGACCCCTTTTAAGGCTACTGATCCACAGAAAGACCCCTAGGCTAATGCCTAAATGTATCTTTTGTAATGACAGTTTCTTTTGTAATGATAATATCTTTTGTAATGACCCTTTCTCTTTTTCTAATGAAAAAGTTTCTTCTTTCTTTAATTTTTCAGTGTTTTTAATTGGTCTACTTGAAAGTTTATAAGTACTGCCAGTGGTATCAACGACCTAAATAATTCGGTTAAGTGCTAGCAATAGAGAGACTTAACATACACTTGCACCATGAATTGGATAAATAATCAAAGACTTTAACTAATTGTAACCTGAAACCTATTTTGATACTTATAAAAATTTGTAACTGAGTGTTAACCTTCCAACATCGGCTTGTCCGAGGACTACAGGCCTGATAGAGTTTTGGTTTAAACACTTATAAAAATTTGTAATTTAGTATTAACCTTCCCACATTAGCTGGTCCGAGAACTACAGGCCTGATAGAGTTTTGATTTAAACATTTATAAAAATTTGTAACTGAGTGCTAACCTTCGCACATCAGTTGGTCCGAGGACTACAGGCCTGATAGAGTTTTAGTTTAAACACTTATAAAAATTTGTAACTGAATGTTAACCTTCCCACATCAGCTGGTCTGAGGACTATAGGCCTAATAGAATTTTGATTTAAACACTTATAATAATTTGTAACTGAGCGTTAACCTTCCCACATCAGCTGGTCCGAGGACTACAGGCCTGATAGGGTTTTGATTTAAGCACTTATAAAAATTTGTAATTGAGTGTTAATCTTCCCACATCAGCTGGTCCGAGGACTACAGGCCTGATAGAGTTTCAGTTTAAACACTTATAAAAATTTGTAACTGAATGTTAACCTTCCCACATCAGCTGGTCTGAGGACTATAGGCCTAATAGAATTTTGATTTAAACATTTATAAAAATTTGTAACTGAGTGTTAACCTTCCCACATCAGCTAATCCGAGGACTACAGGCCTGATAGAGTTTTGGTTTAAACACTTATAAAAGAAAGAAAACTAGAAATGCAATGCCTTTACACAAAAAATGAACATTTTCGGCAAAGAAAACTTTCATTAACTAGAAATAATACATTTTTAGGTTGTTTACATTCCACGGGCATGGTATTACATGTTCGTCTAAATCTTCCAAAAAATACGCTTCTGCACTAGCCACCAAGGTGATGCGGTATGGTCCTTCCCAATTAGGCCCTAGCTTTCCCTAGGTTGGGTTCTTTGTGGTACCTAGGATCTTTCTCAACACTAGATCGCCAAGTGCCAATGGTCTTAACTTCATGTTAGCGTTATAGCCCTGCTTGAGCTTGTGTTGGTAGTATGCCAATTGAACCATCGCCTTTTCCCTTCTTTCTTCAATTAGGTCTAAATCTTCCAAAAAATACGCTTCTACACTAGCCACCAAGGTGATGCGGTATGGTCCTTCCCAATTAGGCCCTAGCTTTCCCTAGGTTGGGTTCTTTGTAGTACCTAGGATCTTTCTCAACACTAGATCGCCAAGTGCCAATGGTCTTAACTTCATGTTAGCGTTATAGCCCTGCTTGAGCTTGTGTTGGTAGTATGCCAATTGAACCATCGCCTTTTCCCTTCTTTCTTCAATTAGGTCTAGGCTTTTTTCCAGCAGCTCGTCGTTAGTGGTTGGATTGAATGAGCTGGTTCTCAACGTTGGGAAACCAGTCTCCAAAGGGATAATGGCTTAGGCCCCATATGTCATTGAAAAGGGGGTTGCTCCCGTTAACTTGCGAGGCGTGGTTCGGTACGTCCACAAGACATGTGGCAGTTCATCCACCAACTTTCCCTTTGCGTCGTCCAACCTCTTCTTGAGTCCGCTTACAATGGTCTTGTTAATAGCCTTGACTTGCCCATTCCCTTAGGGATAGGCTGGGGTGAAATATCTATTTGTGATTCCCAGGTCATAACAGTATCCCCTGAAGGATTTGCTATTGAATTGAAGGCCATTGTCTGAGATGAAGGTGCGAGGGACTCCGAATCGTGTGACAATGTTCTTCCATACAAATTTCTTGGCATCCACTTCCCTGATGTTTGCCAAAGGCTCGGCTTCAACTCACTTAGTGAAATAGTCTGTGCCAACCAGCAAATACCTCTTGTTTCTAGCTGCCTTAGGGAAAAAGCCCATAATGTCTAAGCCCCATTGAGCGAAGGGCCACGGGCCAGGCACAGGATTCAGGACTCCTTCTGGTTGGTGTATGTTGGGCGCGAACCTTTGGCATTGGTCGCATTTTTTTACATATTCTTGTACTTCCTTTTGCATACCAGGCCACTAATGGCCTTGAGTGATGGCTCTGTGCGCCAAAGATTTGTCTCTGGTGTGGCTACCGCAAATCCCTTTATGTAACTCCTTTAGGAGTAATTCTGTTGCCTCGGTGTGGACGCATAGCAGGTACGGACTAGAAAAGGATCGTTTGTATAACTTCTGGTTCTTGGATAGCTAAAACCGAGGAGCCTTCCTACGTATTTTGTCCACTTCTGATTTTTTCTCGGGTAGGGTGTCTTCTTTTAAGAATAGTGCTATGGAGTCCATCCAGCTAAGCCCCACCCTGACTTGGTGAATATGAACTGCCTCGCCATTTGTCACTATGGGCTTGCATAGGTCCTCTACGAGGATGACCCGAGGTAGGCTTTGCGCCGAGGAGGTTGTGAGTGTGGCCAAGGAATCGGCATGGGTGTTTCCGCTTATAGGGATGTGCAACAGGCTAAAAGACTCGAATTCTGGTTATAGGCGCCTAACCTAGCTCAGGTACTTCTGCATTTTATCATCCCTTGCCTCAAACTCTCCTTTGACTTGGCCGATGACTAATCTCCAGTCAAAGTACACCTCCACTGCCTTTCCACCCATTTTCCAAACCATGGTCATTCCTTCTAGCAGAGCCTTATACTCGTCTTCGTTGTTGGTGGCTGAGAACCCCAGTCTAAGTGATTTCTCAATAATAATACCTTCAAGGGACATTAGCACTAACTCTACTCCGAACCCTTTTTGGTTTGCTGCGTTGTCGACGTGTACTTTCCATGATAAGGGGCCCTACTGGGTGATCATGCCAACTAATTTTCCATCCATGTGCTGTGCTTTCGTTTCTTCTTCTAATGGGGATTCGGCGAACTCGGCCACTAGATCCGCTAGGACTTGGCCCTTGATGGAAGTGCGGGGCATGTATTTGACGTCGAAAGCCCCCAGGATTATGGCCCATTTAGTGATCTTCCCTATATAATCAGTGCTTCAAAGTTGAGTTAAGAAGATGACCATGTGTGCTTGAAAGTAGTAGGGGAGTTTACGTGTGGCATGTATTATTGCCAAAATAGCTTTCTCCGGCGGCAAATAACAGATCTCGGCCATATGTAGTAACCTGCTCGCATAATAAATAGGCTTTTGCATGCCGTTGTCAATACGTATCAGGACCAAGCTTACAGCATGAGTTGCCACAGCGATGTAAGCGAACAGGACTTCGTCAACCTCAGGGCTAGACATGATAGGGGGCCGAGAGAGGTAATCTTTAAGCTGTTGGAAGGTTGAGGCACACTCCTCGGTCTATTCGAATCCCTTCCATTTGTTCATCAGTAGGAAGAAGGGTTAGCACCTATCCGCTGACCGAGAGATGAATCGGTTCAGGGTAGCGGTCATTCTTGTCAGCTTCTGGACTTTCTTGGGGTTCCGAGGTGGCTGCAAGCTGTTTATAGTTTTAATCTGGTCGGGATTAATTTCGATTCCCCTGTGGATTAACATGTAGCCTAGAAATTTACCCGATCCTATACCAGAGGTGCAGCTTGTACTTTCTCAGGATGTCGATTATGTCTTCAAGGTCCCCTAAGTGCTCGGACACCACCTTACTTTTTACCACCATATCATCTATATAGGCTTCAATGGTTTTGCCTAACTATGGCTCAAACATCCTGATCATCATCCTTTGATAGGTAGACCCTGCGTTCTTTAAACCGAATGACATCATCTTGTAGTGGTAATTTTCGGTAGGGGTGACGAAAGCGATTTTTTCCTGATCTTCCAAGGCGAGCGGTATTTGGTGGTATCCCTGAAAGGCGTCTAGGAAGCTCATCTAAGGATGGCCTACGGTTGCATCTACCAACTGGTCTATTTTAGGCATAAGGAAAGGGTCCTTTGGGCAAGCCCTATTTAGATCTGTAAAGTCTACGCACACCCGCCATTTCCTACTCTTTTTCTTCACCACTACGGTATTAGCCAACCACTCAGGGTAAAATACCTCCTTGATGGCTCCTGCCTACTTCTGTTTATTCACCTCTTCTTTGACAACATCGGAATGTTCTCTATAAGAGCGCCGAGGAGGCTGCTTCTTGGGGACAACTGACGAATTGACATTTAGATGATGGCAGATGAAGTTAGGATTCACTCTCGGGGCTTCGTAAGCAGTCCATGCGAAGACATCAACGTTCCGTCTGAGAAACTCCACCAGTTCTTCCTTCTCCGGAAGAGGCAGCTGAGCCTCAATCTGGAAGAATTTTTTCGGATCGTCACCGATGACAACCTTTACCAAATCTTCACACTTCGCCTCCTTGGTCGCTTCGTCGAAGGACGACACCGAGTCTGTTAATTGCTATAAGCCTTCTTCAATACGGGCCGAGGACTCCGCTTCGGACTAATGAAAGAGATTTGGTAAAGTGAAATACCCGTCAGGCTCCCAATAATCTCTTCAATTTGTCCCCCCGACGGGTATTTAACTTTCTGGTGAAGGGTAGAGGAGACAGTTCTTAGTGTATGAAGCTAAGGCCTTCCGACAATGGCTATGTATGGAGAATATGCATCCACCACAATGAAGTCCACCTCCACCACTTCTGAGCCAGTTTGTATGGGCAGCCTGATTTGTCCCTTCGGATGAGAACCTTCCTATCAAAATTTACTAGGGGTGACCTGTATGCTGTTAAGTCTTCTAGTTTTAGGTTTAGCCCTCGATATAAGTCAGGGTACATTATCTCAGTGCCACTGCCTTGGTCCACCATCACCCTCTTCACATTATATCCTCCAATCCTAAGGGTGACCACCAAAGCATCGTCGTGGGCTTGGATGGTTCCAATCTTATCCTTGTCCGAGAAGCCTAAAATTGGTTGGATTTCTCGCCTTATCCTCTTTACTTTTTGTTTCTCATCCTCGGTAGATAGCCGAGCCACAGACATTATCCTGGAAAGGCTAGATCCAGTTCTCCATAGGGCAGCGAAGATGACATTTATTGTTCCCAAGGGAGGTCTCGAGGATCCATCTCTCCGAGATTCCGAGTTCGTCTAGCCTTCCTGACTACTGGAGTGATGCAAGAGTTGTTTCAACTTTCCCTCACGGACGAGCTGATCCAGGTGGTCCCACAGGCTTCTGCAATCCTCTGTGGTGTGTCCGTGGTCTTGGTGGTACTGGCAAGTCCAAGAAAATCGAGGAGGCCTTGGGGAGAAGGTAGCGCACTAATTCTATCCTTTTTTCCTGCTACTAGGGAAGCACGTGCTACTGCTACTACTTTTGCACCTGCTCCTCCTATTATAGTTGAATTAACTCCTACGCCTAGAACTCCTCTTTATTTACCGCATTTCTTCCTTTTGCAAGAGTCATGTTCACTGCTCCTTCACCTCCAACTCTAACAGGAATTTTCACATCTCTATTCGCATCTTCCTCATATGTAGTCTCTACGCTTGAAAAAAAGGCTTTTTAATCGCATCTGAAATGCCAACAAGTGCGTGCATTTCCCTATCAAAGCCCTTAAACTAACCTTTTAGGCACGAAGGGCATTCTGAGGATGTATTTCATCAGCCAAGCACCCATATATTGATTTGTTGAAAATAGCTCCTTCGTCTACCGCGCCTATTTGTATTGCTACAATTATGCTTACCAATATGCAACTGACTAAATAGGATATATGGCCGGGCAGGATGGCTTTGCTTAAGACCAGAATGCTACCCCCACTCGAACTCCAGAACTAAACTCAAGTCATTGCTCATTCTCGCTCATGCTTGCTATAAAAATTCCTTTACCTACTAGACTTGTCTAAAAGAAGAAAGGATGCACGAGCCACTCTTTCTCTTATATACGCTATTTGAAGATAGTGATTTGAATGCCTATCCCCTACCTATGCGCTTGCCTTTACTACCTGCCTTTACCTGCCTGCCTTGAACTACTGCACTTGCATATACCTTTTCCTCTATCTAGAAGATAGCTTGAACTGTCATTGTGACTACAGATATATAGCCAATAGAAAGAAGTATTCCCAAGCTGGAGAGGAGAGAAATGGAATTTATAGGCTTTTTCTACCAATGATTGGAGACCAGAAAGGGGAATAGAAAGATAAGCCTTAAGCGGTCAGACTAATTACGATCGATTCGCTAAACATTCAAGATTCGAGATGACCTGCTAAAAGAAGGAAGGGCGATAGAGAGAGGTGGAAGGAAGACAGCCTATAATGCATTACCAGAAGGAGAACTACCAGCGCTAATAGCTAGAGGACCTAGAACTCAAGAACTAGACTCAAGTGATTGTGCCTACCAGTCAAGATAGGAAGGTGGGACGCTAGCTAGCCCCTTGACCGAAGCGCCAACCTCCCCCTAACTTCACTCCCCCTTTCTCTAATGCGCATATTGAGACTAAGCTTGCTTGCATCTGATCTAAGCCTATCGCACCTCCCTATCGCCTGCCCCCAACTGCCTTTCTATTGTGCTTGCCGTTAACTCCTGTTTACCTTCCTTTCGGAGAGTGCCTTACTCAAAAGTAATATACTGATTAAATTAAAGAGAGGAGATATCTTTCATAAAAGTAAATTGCAATTCTTTATTGAATTCAAAGAAGATTGCGCCAATGAAAGAGATAGAAGAGCGGTATGACAGAGCTCAACAAAGGAAGGAGCTTGCAGAACTAAGCAAGGGATGCCATTTAAGCAAGAAAGAAAAGGGAAGGGCCAGCAAGTAAGAATCCTACCAAGACCTTCGAGATATTAAGAGCGCCAGAGCTAGAAGCGGCAGCCATTAAGTGGAGAATTTCCATCCATTTGCTGTCTCGTTCGCTACCTCAGGTCAACATTAGGCAATTAGCCCAGTTAGAGTTCTGACTATAGCTGCAACCTATATCATATTGGGGAGAAGTGTACTGCCCTCGATCAAACTAGAAATTTCATAAGAGAAGAAATCTCGTAGCGTAGAAAAGAAAGGAGAAATCTTTTTGATTCAAGGCGGATCCCTTTTTTCTTTGCCTTTATGAGTTGAGTAAAAAAGTCAAAAAAGCTTTCTCGTTATTTAAGGTTATAACACTCTAATGACAAAGCATCCGTTCACGTCAGGAATAGAGGTTTTTGATGTAGTTGCTTGTAGTTTTCTTTTTTTCATCGAAATGGGATTGGTGTTCCGTGTACCTTAGTACAAGATCGAAAAGAATGCATTGGATGGATGCCCAGGCATTGAGAAGGAAGGACGCTTTTAGAGGCAAAAGGCCATGGGGAGATACCGTCTGTGATCCATGGATCTCCGATCGGGAAACTGTATCCAAGCTCCATGGCTAGTTTGCGCTCTTTGGACTTTTCAAACTTAGCAAACTGAAACATCTGAGTTGCTAAAGGAAGTGAAATCAACCGAGACCACGTTAGTAGTGGCGAGCGAGAGCGGATTAGGGGTTTGAAGAAAAACAAACACGAAGCAAAGTTCCTCTCCCTACGGTCGAGCTATATAAATAACCTCAGCAAAGTGTTCACTTCTTTTTCGCCAGGTTTCATTCGATTTGTTATGGATTGGATGATGGAAAAACCAGCAAGCCCCTTTACTTCAGATTCTATTAGTAAAGGGCGCAGTAAACTGTAATTGTGAAAAGGTTGGAAGATTTGGCCAAAGAAGGTGATAGCCCTGTAGATTCGTTCCCATGGTTCGATCCTTCCTAGTAAAACGTGGCGTGTTCGAATTCTGATCGCTTTTACGCGAGAAAGGGGGACCACCCTCTAAGCCTAAGTATTCCTCAATGACCGATAGCGTACAAGTATCGTGAGGGAAAGGTGAAGAGAACCCTATTTAGGGAGTGCAATAGAGAACCTGAGATCCGATGTGAACAATCAGTCGAAGGAGCGGAGCTTAGAGCCTTTACTTGAGATTCTATTAGTAAAGCACACTTACTTTAACGGCGTACCTTTTGCATGATGAGTCAGCGAGAAAATGGGAACAACGGCTTAAGCCATTAGGTGTAGGCACTTTCCAGAGGTGGAATCTTCTAGTTCTTCCTATTTGACCCAAAACCGGTCGATCTAGCTATAAGCAGGTTTAAAAGAGCCCTAACAGGCCTTGGAGGACCGAACCCACGTATGTGGCAAAATACGGGGATGACTTGTGGCTAGGGGTGAAAGGCCAACCTAGATCAGATATAGCTGGTTTTCTACGAAATCTATTTCAGTAGAGCGTATGATGTCAATGGCCCGAGGTAGAGCACTCAATGGGCTAGGGTGGCCCCATTTCGCCTTACCAACCCTAGGGAAACTCCGAATACAGGCCTAGATTGTTTGTACAGACAAACTTTTAGGGTGCTAAGATCCAAAGTTGAGAGGGAAACAGCCCAGATTATACGCTAAGGTCCCTAAGCAATCACTTAATGGAAAAGGAAGTGATCGAGAGATGACAACTAGGAGGTGGGCTTGGAAGCAGCCATCCTTTGAAGAAAGCGTAATAGCTCACTAGTCTAGCTCCATGGCACCGAAAATGTATTAGGGCTCAAGTGATTCACCGAAGCAATGAGACCTTGAAAGCTGTTTTTTCAAGTGTTAGTAGCGGAATGTTCTGTCAATCGGGGAAGGTTTTTGGTGACAACACCTGGAGATATCAAAAGTGAGAATGCTGACATGAGTAATGAGAAATCCTGTGAAAAACATGATCGCCTGCCAGTGAAAGGCTTTCTACGTTCAGTCAATCTACACAGAGTGAATCGGTCCCTAAGGAACCCCCGAAAAGGCTGCCGTCCGATGGGTACACGAAAGTGACAAAGTTGCTTTGACTACAGAACCATGCCTGTTTGTTGGAGCAAATTGGATGATCGGGCCGAGGGCTGCCCCTTCTTCCCCTTATTCTCCTTTCCCTAATATGAACCTTGAGTCATCAAAGCCTTTCTGACTCGGTTTGGCCCAGTCGCCCTACGAGACTGGCGCTTCAAAAGGCGACACTCTCGTCGTAGTTTGGCGACCTAAGGGGCGGACACTTTTTGTTATCTAAAGGCGAAGACTCTGAAGTGGGCGAAAACTCAACCCAGCGGTGCGAACACTTAGCCTAGCAGGCGAACATGCCAGGTTTTGGCTCCGTGCACTTGCTGTCCCTAGGGCAGCAAAGATGACATTTATTGTTCCCAAGGGAGTTCTCGAGGATCCATCTCTTCAAGATCCCGAGTTCGTCTGGCCTTCCTAACCACTGGAGTAATGCAAAAGTTGCTTCAACTTTCCCTCACGGACGAGCTGATCTAGGTGGTCCCACTGGCTTCTGCAATCCTCTGTGGTGTGTTCGTAGTCTTGGTGGTACTGGCAATAGAGGTTGTGTTTGTGCTTCGCAGGGCTTCCCACCATTTTATTTGGCCATTTGAAGAATGACACGTTCCTAATTTTCTCCAAAACTTGGTGTATTGGTTCTCGGAACACAACATTGACCTCTTGTGGATAAGTGGACCCTAACTATCTGACAAAGTCTCTTCATGGCCGGTCATTATTGTCTTGGTCTGACTTGAAATTTCTCCTCTCCTGAGGGATAACCTTCTCTTTTCCCTTTTCCTGCTGCTGGCCTTCCTCAATCCTTTTGTACTTGTCAATTCGGTCCATTAGTTAGCTCACACTGGTGACTGGTTTACCAGTTTGGGATTTCCTCAAGTCGTGATCGGTAGGGAGTCCTAGCTTGAAGGTGCTGATGGCCACATTATCATAGTCACCATCTACTTTGTTGAACATCTCCTAGTACCTACTTGAGTAGGCTTTCAATGTCTCTCCCTCCCGCATGCTTTGGGACCGTAGGGAAGCCAAGGACTGAGAAACCCTGTTGCAGGTAACGAAGTGGGAGCAAAAAGCCTGGGTGAGCTCTTTAAAGGAGCTTACAGAGTTTGCCTTCAGGCTGTCGAACCATTTCATTGTGACAGGCCCTAGGCTGGATGGGAAAATCTTGCACATCAAGGCTTCGTCCCTAGAATGGACAGCCATTCTTTGATTGAAATGGCTCACATACTCCACAGGGTCTGTCCTACCGTTATACACGGTGAAAGCAAGTTGGGTGAATCGTCGAGGAAGTTTAGCCCCCTCAATCTTGCACGTGAAGGGTGACCTGGAGATTTGGTCTAAGGCCCTGCTCACAACGTCGTTTCCCACACCTTTATGAGGTGGGTTTTCGATCCTTCGTTTGTGGCGGTGTTCCTTTTCGTTTGTGGCGGTGTTCCTTTTCGTAGGAGAATGACTCATTGGGCGGGGTTCGAGACCTTCACCTGTAACTGACATCCCTTTCATCGTTAGAAGAAGCCTCAGAGTTAGAAGGAGTTGGCCTTCGTCACGCATGGTGTAGCTCCTTCTTTAACAGGTCAATTTCCAATTACATGGCTTTATTAGGCTGGTCTTGAGAGACGTGGCTTCTAACCTGAGTGTGACTCTTGCTCGTGTGCGTAGTGTGCATACTGCCTTCTCGATCTTCTTTCCATTTATGGTTGGCGAGGGGTTTTCGCGCTGAGGTGGCATGGATTCTGCCTGGTGTGGACTTGATCCTACCATCGCTCACTGTTGCACTCATTATCACACTAGCTTTCCCCACAGATGGCGCCAATTGTAGGGTCACGTTTTGGCGGCCCAGGCCCAATTAATATGGGGTTGTGGGTTAGTGAGCCCAATACAATAAATTTGTAGAAAGTGGGTTAAAGAGTTGGGCCCTAGTCAGTGTTACAACGGCTAAAATGGGTTTACTAGACGGTCATGCAAGAAAAGTGTATATAAAATTCAGTTTACGTATTGTTTAAAGAGGCCAATGTTCTTATGAACTGAGGGGAGGGATTACAAGTGCTATTCTCCCTAACACAATGTTCTTTTTCAGTTCTTCCACCTCTCTATTTATGGAGGGTTTCCCACATTATATAGGTCCCTTCTGGTGATCTTGGTCTTCCACTTGTTAAGCATCCATACCACCATTTAAGTACCTGTCTCATCAGATACCTTTTCTGCCCTTCTGCGAGTTGCAGTAGCCCAGGAAATACTGTTCAAAGGTCTTCTCCACATAAATGCAGCTAGAAAAGTAGTTGTAGTGCAATTAATGTGGAGGTGATAGCTATCCTTCTTGTTTGAGCTTTTCTGAAAGCTCACCTTGATCGTTGGAACATAGATGTGAGTTGGGTTCGTCATATCCGAGGAGGAGTTCCTCCTCGGACCACCTTCCATCCTCCTTTTACCTATGGAGTTTTGAAGTGGGAGTTTCCCAACTAATGCTCGTTTCCTCTCGACCCAGTTTATGTCCTCGGACTGAGCCCAAAATCCATTATGTGATTTTAGGCCTTTATCCCTACAGTTAACATTGTTGCTCTTTGTGAAACTCTATTGTCAAGTTTAATTTTTTAAAAATACTACTTAGATTCAACTTGTATTACCAAAAAATTAAAAAAAAAATTGAATATTTTATTTTATTTTAACTATTTTACTAAAAAAATCAATATTCTAAATTATGCCATACATTGTATGGGCATGATAGTAGTAGTGCTCTCTAAAATTACTCTCTGTCTCTCTCTCTCTCATCTTGAAAGTTTTATCTTTGTCCTATTATATATTTTGTCGTGTGCAATTTAACTATGGTTCTTCCCCCTATTTACTTAATTATGTGCAAAATTAACATAGTTTCTCAAGTGAAACTCTATTGCCAAAGTTTTTTAATTTTTTAATTTTTTTTAATTTTTAAGTTTTGCTCCTATTAAAATTCTACTACCAATAGTTTCTTGAGATTTAAAAATAAGATCTTCAGTTTTTATTTTATTTTAACTATATAAAAGCATTTTCTTAAGTTTACATTAGTAGCATTCTCTTGTGTTGCATGGATTAATCGAAAATTTTATGTAAAATAAAGTAAATATTATATTAATTCTAATATTATGGCCTATACTGCTGGACTCAATCAAGGATCATATATAATATATATTAAATACTTTAATGATTTAATTAAAATTGAATTATATATATATAGTCAAAATGAAAAAAAAAAAAATTTAAGTTTAAGTTTTTATTATTATTAAAAATGGAATTTTAATTGAATACAAAATAATTCAAAATAAATAATGAAACTCCTATTAAATATCTTGCAACTTAGGATAATTAGGTTTTGATTGGAGTTTTACTTAAATAAATTATGCCAATAACTTTATTATACTTCTAATATATCAAATGAAGTAATTACGTCAAGTGAATCAAACCTACAAAGTTTTCCCTGACCTAGTCTCTGCCGCCGCTCACAGGGTCTAGCCAGTGGAATCTCCCTTGTCCTCCTTGGAGTGATAAGTTTCTTCCCTCTTGTAACACGGTTACAGGTAGGGCTCGTGGGTCTCCTTTTTGGGGTGGGGAAACAGAATATAGGTAGTTCTCGTGGGTCTTCTTTTTAGGTAGCTCCCTTTTCTCTTCTTTTCTTTCTGTGGGTACAGGTTACAACTAAACCTGGTGTGCGTGCTTCCCACACCATGGAACGTATTCTTGAAGGTTGGAGTAGATTCTCACTTTCAGATAAAGAAGGAGATCGAGTAAGGCTTGAAAAAAAACAGCAATCATCTGACAGTAATGAGGTTGTTCTAGCAGCGAAATTTCTTAATAGAAGGGTGCTTAATGTGGACGCTATTGGCCGAACCTTCAGGGCAATTAGGAAGACTTGTAAGAGTTTCGATATTCGGCAAGTCGGGGATCACTTATTCCTTTTTGTTTTTGAGTTGGAGACTGATGCAGAGAGGGTCCTCACTAACGAACCCTGGAGTTTTGATAAGCATTTAGTTCTTTTCCGTCGTTTGGAAGGGGCTCGGTTTGTGCGAAACCTGAATTTTTCAACTATCAAATTTTGGGTACAGATGCATGGGTTGCCAGTGAACAGGCTTGACATACCTACGGCTAAACAGATAGGTAAGACTATTGGGGTTTTATCACCAAGTGGCCGAAAGGCAGAGATGATAGCAGGTGATTTCTTGAGAGTTAGGGTGGAGGTTGATGTCTCAAAGCCACTATGTCGAGGCAGAAGGGTGATCTTGGACAATGAAGAGGAGGTTTGGGTAGCTTTTAGATATGAGAAGCTGCCAAATTTTTGTTATTGGTGCGGAATGGTTTGCCATGATGATAAGGATTGTGACATTTGGCTTTCGAGCAAGGGGTCACTCCCTCAAGAATCACAGGAGTTTGGAGCATGGATGCGAGTAGCCGCTTTCAATTTGGGAAGGAAGACGTTCTGTTCGGTTCCGGGACTGGAAGTCTGTCAGGAGAAGGAAACACGACAACAGGACCGGAATGAGACGTATGGTGATCAAAACTCTCAGCCAACACCCTCCTCCAGTGTCCACGATGAAGGCAGGTTGACGGAGCCAATCCTTAATTTGGAAACAGCGGTCTTAGTGGAGAAAAATTCCTTGGGAAGCTCTACCCAAAATCTCGCCCCAACCTCAGGAGGTATTATTAATCCCGTATCTGACGCTTCCCATATGGAGCATGATTCCTTTGAATCTCAAATTCAAGAGATTGATACGGAATTAACTAAATTTGACAGATTGGGTGAGGTAAATCAGGAGGCAAAAATTCAGGAGCCTGTTTCTCATTCCAATACCGAACCTAATAATGGGGTGATAGGTGCAACAAGCGAAGAAACTGCCACTACTCTTCCCTCCTTAAAAACAACTCAGCCTAATCCTACTTCAAGAAAATGGAAACAGCTAGCACGACAAGTCCACGTGGGAGATTCCTCCATGCAAAGTACGTTGGCTAGGAAAAGATCTAGTGAGGAATGTGGGTGGGGCGAAACTGATGAACCTAGCAAAAATATCCAACTCTCTGAGGACTATGATCTTTCAAATTCAATGGTGGAGGCTGTGAAGCAGCCCCGCCAAAATCAATGAGTTGCTTAGCGTGGAACTATCGTGGGCTTGGGAACCTACGTACAGAGAAGGAGCTTGGTGTTTTAGTCCGGGCAAAAGATCCCTCTGTCCTGTTTATAGTCGAAACATGGACAGATGAAGCAAGGCTAAAAGATATTAAGAAGAACCTGGAATTTGATAATGTTTTTGTCGTGCCCCGAAATAATAGAGGTGGAGGATTAGCTTTATTTTGGAAAAATTCTATGGATGTAAATGTTGAAACTTTTTCCAAAAATCATATTGACTCCATTATTAATAAAGGAAAGGAGGATGCTTGGAGATTCACAGGTTTTTATGGGGAACCTGTAACACACTTGAGACATGAATCTTGGTCGAAACTTAGACAATTAAATTCTCGTTTTAATCTTCCTTGACTTTGTGCAGGTGATTTCAATGAGATTCTAAAAAGTAATGAGAAGCATGGAGGAAGTAGTCGTTCACAATCTCAAATGCAACATTTTCGAGATGTGGTTGATGATTGTGGCTTCCTTGATCTTGGGTTTGTTGGTCCACAATTCACATGGAGTAAACACTTTGCAGCGGGTCACTCGGTGTGGGAAAGGCTTGATTGGGGTCTAGCCAATTATGATTGGCTTACAAGATTTGCAGGGGCAAGGGTTCACCATGTTCACTCAAACTTCTCAGATCACCGTCCTATTTTGATTGTTCCTGCAGGACTGGAGGTGGATAGAAAGAAGAAACTCTTCAGATTTGAAGAGATGTGGCTCTCTGATAAGGGTTGTGCTGAAACGGTAGAATCAGTGTGGTTGTCACGGAACTTTGATCACTCAAATTTTCGGGTTATGGCCAAAATAGAGAAGTGTGGAGATGAATTAATGAAGTGGAGCAGTGAGCACTTTGGGAGTGTGAAAAAGGAGTTGCTGCTAAAACGTAAAATGCTAGCCGAAGCAAAAATAGAAGCCATGCAATCTGGGTGTAATGAACGTGTTAGACAATTAAAGCTAGAGATAGATACGTTGATGGACAAGGAAAATAGGATGTGGCTGCAACGGTCAAAAATTCATTGGGCCACTCGAGGGGATCGAAACATACGCTATTTTCACTCTAGAGCCACAAAACGGTACCGCAAAAATTATATTCACAGATTGAGGAGGCCGAATGGACAGTGGAGCTCTTCTAACGATGAGATGGCTGATATCCTTGTCAAATACTACACTGAGCTTTATACTTCGGCAGCACCTATTGATTCTAAAGAAACTTTGCTCTCAATTCACACGTTGGTCAGTGCCCAAATGAATGAAAAGCTATCGGCAGAGTTTAAAGCATGGGAAGTTCATGCGACAGTAAAGCAAATGGCTCCTTTGAAGGCACCCGGCCGGATGGGATGCCTCCAGTCTTTTTTCAGAAATTTTGGCCTTTGATTGGCGGTGAGGTAACAGATTCTGTCCTTCACTTACTCAACACAGCCACCTTTCCACCCCACTTGAATCATACTTTTATCTCTCTAATTCCTAAAGTTCAAAATCCGGAGTTGGTCTCTAAGTTTCGACCTATTAGCCTATGTAACGTATTATATCAAATTTTCTCTAAAGTATTGGCTAATAGGTTGAAGAAAATTTTACCTAAACTTATTACTGAACATCAGAGTGCCTTTACAAAGAGTCACCTTATTTCAGATAATATCTTAGTTGCTTTTGAAAGTCTTCATAGCATGCAGAATCATAAATCCGGTAAAGAAGGCTATATGGCAATAAAGTTAGATATGAGCAAAGCTTATGACCGAGTGGAGTGGTCCTTTTTAGAGGCTGTCATGCGAAGAATGGGTTTTACAGAAAGGTGGATACAACTGATGATGGTGGGGGTAAAAACGGTGTCTTCCTCTATTTTGGTGAATGGTGAACCTAAAGGCCTGATAAAACCTTCCTGAAGAATCAGACAAGGAGATCCTCTCTCTCCTTTCTTATTTTTGTTGTGTACTGAAGGGTTGCATGGTCTTATTTCCCAAGCAGCAAGACAAGGAGAATTAACTAGTTATTCCCTTTGCAAAAATGGCCCCAAACTAACTCATCTTCTCTTTGCAGATGATAGCTTGTTGTTTTGCAGATCCACTCCTCAGGAATGTGAAAAAGTTTTGGCGATCTTGGATACTTACAACAAATGCTCTGGGCAATATATAAACAAGAGTAAAACCACAATCTTTTTTAGCAAGTCTACCATTTCGGAAAGGAAGCAATATATTAAGGAGGCTCTTGGTGTTCCTGAAATCAGAAGTTATGAGAGATATTTGGGGCTGCCATCTCTTATTGGTCGAAGAAAAAGAGTAAGCTTTGACTACATTAAGGAAAGAGTGTGGAGAAAATTACAAGGGTGGGAGGAGAAATTGCTATCACAAGCTGGGAGAGAAATTCTCATTAAAGCTGTCGTTTAAGCCATTCCTACCTATACGATGAGTTGCTTTAAATTACCGGTAGGACTTTGCAATGAGCTTGAAAGTCTTATTAGAAAATTTTGGTGGGGACAAAGGGGTGATCGAAGAAAAATATATTGGGTGAAGTGGGACACCATGTGTAAACCAAAGGGGGAAGGAGGTATGGGTTTTAAAGACTTAGCTTTGTTTAATGATGCACTCTTGGCAAAACAAGCTTGGCGGCTCCTGCACAATGATCGATCTCTCTTTTATTGGGTTTTTAAAGCAAAATTTTTTCCGCATTGTTCACTCTTGGAAGCCTCGGATTCTGCCAAGGGGTCTTTTGCTTGGCGAAGTATTTTGCATGGAAGAGAAGTGTTGAAGAAAGGAGCAAGGTGGCGAGTGGGCAATGGAGAAGATATTAGCATTTGGGGTACTGCCTGGCTTCCATCAATTGCGGACCCGAAGGTCAAAAACCCCATGGGAATTGATTTCCCAGAAATCAAGGTCAGCACTTTGATCAATTCACATACACGCAGCTGGGATGTGGATTTGTTGAAGGCTTTATTTAGACCAGAGGAGGCACAGTTGATCAGCGGCATCCCACTAGGAAGTGCCTCGGCCAGAGATAAGGTGATAGTGCCTCATAATCAATCTGGGGTATACACAGTAAAGTCAGGTTATTATTTCCTTTCCAGGGACCGAGATTTGTTGGATGGTGAGTCAAACACTCCCACCCCCCCCCCCCCCCCACCCCCAAGAAGCTTTGGAAATTTATTTGGAGTATGTCGGTCCCAAGTAAGGTACGGAACTTCTTGTGGAGGGCTGCAAAGAATGCTATACCAGTCAAGACCAGCTTAGTTCAGAGGAAGATATTGACAGAGGAGATTTGTGACCAGTGCAAATTGCAACCCGAGAATGTATTACATGCTCTGTGGTCGTGCTCTTGCCTTGACGAGGTGTGGATGTCTGATCAAGTCTGGAGTTTCAGGAACACGAGAACTTTTTTAAACTTCCAGCAGCTCATACTCCACGTTATTGATGCAGACCTGGACCTGGAAGTGTTCTCCATGGTGGTGTGGTCTTTGTGGCATAGACGGAATCAAGCTAGAGTTGGTACTGCAGTCCTTCCACTTGGGCAGACTCTCCCTCGGGTTCAGCAGCAATTGCAGGACTTTTATCGAGCCCAGCCAGTGAAATCAACCCCTTCGCAAACTACTTCCCATTCCAATACTCGATGGACCCCTCCATCTGGCCCCATGTTGAAAGTAAACTATGATGGAGCAGTTTTTCGTGAAACCAATGAGGCCGAATTAGGTGCTATCATCAGGAACAGTGCAGGCCGAGTGGTAGCATCCAGTGTTGAAAGGATTACCCTTCCTCAGTCAGTGGCAGAAGTGGAGGCAGCAGCAGCTCGACGGGCCATTGTCCTTGCTAAGGAGCTGAATCTGAGCTCCATTACTTTGGAAGGTGATTCAGAGATCATTACCCGTGCCCTTCAGGATGCAGAGCAATCCTTTGCTAGACAGTCTTGCTAGACATGCTAAACATGTTAGCGGCTTAGTTGTTTGGAGGGAGGATGTTCCCCCTCCCATTGTTTCTGTTCTTTTAGTCGATTCTGGCTGAGTTGTTTTTTCTTTTCTTTGAATGAAATTCAGTTTCCTTCTCAAAAAAAAAAAAAAAAAAGTAATTACGTCAAGCAACTTATAATAATTACATTGACTTATATGCTGCAAGCATGGTGTGTACGGTATAACTTAATTTTATTAAAGCGAAAAATTATGGTAGATTCTTAAACTAAAGCAAAAAATACTCTTTAGGTATGGAATTGGGTGTCATGTAGTATTATTTTAAAATACTCTTTTTCATCAAAAGGGAGATAAATCACAGAAATAAGAAGAGTGTAATTTATTATTATTATTTTTTATCAACGAGGATTTAAATACGTAGGCTAGTATATTATTTGTTAGCTAATAATACTTTTAAAGTGATTTTACCCTTTTAAGAGCTAACTTTTACATTAATTTTAATTTGTTACACTAATTGGGCCATGTTTGATGTATGGTAATGGCAACTTCAGACGCATGGGGTGAAGAAATCTAATCTGCAATTGTTTCTATAGAGTGATATGATGATGTACAAAAATCGTCAGTGAGCTGATTGTCCTCGATCGCTCCAGTGGGTACCTAATGAACAAGAAACCAAGAACCAACAGAGAGTACCAATAGGGTGCCGGCCAAAGATCCTCCGAAGGTTAAGTCAATGAATGGAAGATTTCTAAGAACTCTATAGTGATCAGAGAGCTAGGAATTTTTTGTGTACTTTAGAGAAGAGGAAATCTAATGCTTATATAGTGGTGAAGAGTGAACCAAGATCTCTTGAATGTAGGAGTTTTGTAGAGGAGATTTGTAGTTAAGGCTCCAAAATTTTAGGGTTTTCTCTTTTCATATAAGGGAGATATGGACATGTAGTAGGGTCTTTGGACGTGGTGCATAAGTTATTTCATGTAAGGACACGTGTGGAGAATACACAGAGCATTGTGGGACCTAGCATGCCCATTTGTTGATATGGTCATCCGTTCATCGACATGCAAGTGGTGAGGTGTGAATCGTCCGTTAGACATATGTGAGAGTTGCCATACGAGTTTTCAAGGAGAGTAGCATATCAATCTGTATGGACTTTTAAGAGGTTTGACGGGCTTTTATCATGACAAGCCTGTGGTTGGTAGGTCTCATGACTCATCCATCAGGATGGTGAGGATGGGAACCGTCGGTCATTGCAAGCATCTCACTTGGACAAGGAAGGGAAATTTTAGTCTAGACCCTTATGCCTAACGGAGCCCGAAGGACAGATAAGCAATGAAAATTTTGCAGGACGAAAATACCCTTATCAAGATGTATGCGTGTGACAAATATTTATGAGTGTAAGAGATTATTGGGTTTTAATTAAATTTGAGTCATTTCTCCATCATTACGAGGAGGGTTTGACTTACCTCTAGTATTTTTTTAATTGAAATTTTTTTTTGTTTTGCTGATAATCTGTCACATTACCTACTAACTAAATAAAATGTAAAGATTAAAACTCACCACTACTTATTATTGTGTATTTAAAATAAAAGGAGACATCCATTTTAAAAAGTACTAAAGGTAAACTAAACCGTTACGAGGATATGTGATTTGCATCTCAAGAAAAATTAATTGACTCCATTGTTCTTTAATTGTGACGAAGTGAATTAAAATTGGCAGTTAATTTAAAACATGTAAAGAATAAGCTCGATTGAGAAGAAGGTTGAGTTTCATACTCCCAAGGTCTTAGTGGGTATCTCTTCTGGAAACTTTAAAATGACAAGGAGTGGACAGTTTCTAAAACTGGTAAATTTGTTTATATTAAATTATTAATACATATTTTTTACTATTTTGTGAACTTATTGCTCATTCTTCCATATGTTAGAATATGTTTTCCATAAGTGAACTTTGGACCCTTCGGATATGACATGCAGAGCTTTGAGTGATGACTCGTTATTATATTAAACTATATTTGCTCTTGAGCCTTATAACCCTTGAAATTCTCTGGACTTTTCTTTAATTTTTTTGGATTGCAAGAGCCATCATAACATTTGGTTCCTTGGAACTCGATGTTATTCGATCTTTAATTTTTTTGGGTTGCAAGAGCCATCATAAGCTGTTGTGGGTGTTTCTTTGGGTTGATTGAGCAAAATTTGGCTTTTATGCTATTTTAGAATGTTTGATGTAAATGCTCTTAGTATGTCTAATGGAATTCGTCAAAGTGTCATTATAGAACACATCGACTTATCAAAAAATAGGGGTCATGGAACATCTGATTTTTTGTTGATCATATTGGGGTAGAATGGGGGCCAAACACTTGCATTTTGAGATATATATATATATATATATATTTAATAATTTAATAATTAACCTTGTGATATTATGTATTGATGTAATCATTGTCATTAGTTTATTTAAGGACTAACCTATGCTTATAGATTATACTTGAATTATTAGTAGTGTTCATATTGATTACTGTCCTTGCATTATTTACGTAAATGTATATAATACACCCTTGAACTAAGTCATAGGTGAGGGGGAGTATTAGAATAATGGCTAAGTGATAAAACACACATTTCTTATCAGCTAAGTTTTTGGGAATAGTGGTACTTTATGAATGTGCATCTCTCTTTTAATCAAAATATAGTGCAAAAGCCTATGTTCTTAGATGCTTTATCATTTGTTGGTATAAGCTTTGACAAATGAATATTTATTAAGCAAAGTCTACGTATCATTAAGAAAAATGAAGAAAATAATTTTGTTAAATGTTTTCTAGTGGTTACTTGATAGATATTTGATTGTGAAGTGTACGGTTTTGCTATCATTTGATTGAGCTCTTCATGTTTTATCTACATTAATAAGTATACTGTTCTTACTATCATTCTGTATCATGTTATTAATCCTCAGGTAAAGCTGGAGCAGTTAAAGCTGTAACAAAGGAGGTGGATCAGATAGATCAACTATTTGATTCATATGCAAATAAGGATTTAGGCTTGATTGAGTAAGTGATATATACAAATTTTGTGTTTGTTGTCAGACTACTGATATCTTCAGAGCTGATAATTTTAATGTAGTGATTTTATATTGGTATCCAACATGTTTTAACAGTAATGTGATTTTCCCATTGCGTGGTTGTTAGCTGTTCAGCTTGTGGCTTGCACTGCATCCTGATAGCATAACTGATCTTGTTTCATTTGTGGCCTTTATTGTGGGATCATGTCATCTAACTTCTGCTCATGCAACAATGTCAGCTCCCAGAAGGTTTTCTCTTACTATTTAAGTACCTGTAGACTGCAGGATGCTTGCTCTCATTATGAAATTTGAATTGCACACTTTAGAAACTACATGATTGTAACTAGTAATGAGCTCCAATCAACTAATTGGAGTGACCAAAACTGGATATGGATTATGGATTCAACTTACTATTTACATAATTGAGTGAAAGGAGTTTCTTGACATTCCCAAGGCAACTTTCTGTGTATCAAAAATTTCCTTTGTCCAGACTTTAATCTAATAGTCCATCATTGTTCATGAATTTTAACCACTAGGCTATGGATGCTTGACTTGTTACTATGTCTACTTTTAAGAATTATTTGTTTATCTTGTATATCTACAATTATGTGTGATATTGCTTTACATATAAAGAAAGTATACATTTACACTAACACCATGCATGCGCACTATTTGTGGATATCTTTGGAATGGGTGAGCTATAGTCCATTAGGTTTGTCAACCCAGGTCAAAGATATCCTTACTGACCCCCCAAAACATCTTTTTTCATTCTTATTTATCATTTTATGGTTTCGAGCCCATCTGTGCCATGATTTTCTAAAGAAAATTGATTGCATTAAGGAAAACTCTGCTAATTTTAACCCAATTTCCTTTGTACTCAAGCATAATTATGTACTCAAGCAAATGATTTAGAGGTCTATTTTTGAGTGGATGACTATTTTGGCCAGTATCCAATCACCTTTTTTTATAATAAAAAATTCCTAGACCCTCTGAATTTGAGATTGTATTTTTTTGAGAAGTAGGCCAATGCGCATATTGTGTATCTGACATTTCTCCTCTTTTATATAAAATTTTTTGACCTATAAAAAAATTCCCTGATTTCATGGCCAGCATGAATTGCTAAAGTTGATGTGACTGTAATTAATCAAATGTGCATCATTAAATGATGACTGATTTCCTTGTGCTGTTATATATGCTTGAACAGTCCAGAAGGAGTTGAAACACTTTGTTCTGACACGGGAGTGCAGCATACTGATGTTAGGATATTGAAGCTCGCTTGGTATGTTGTTTTTCGTGTACATGTTATTATGTCCATACTTCATTCTGATTTATATCTTACGTTTATTATAAATTTGTCTTGTTTTCATTTAACAGGTATATGAAAGCTAAAAAGCAGGGTTATTTTTCTAAGGTAAGCCTGAGAATTGCTGCCGCTATTAACTACTAGAACATATTGCCATTGGGCTTACATGTCTTCTTATATCCTGGTTGTCAACTCTTTGATGTGCATACTTCATATAAGGAATGTATAACTTTTCTGATGGGTAATGAAAGAATCCACACGCGCATTTTGTACCCATATACGTATAATGTAAGAGACATCCCAAGACTTTCTAGTAAAGGAGAGAGATAATAAAAACCGACCCCCAAAGATATGAAAAATCTTCATATATCACTCGTTCACAAACATCTCCTCCCTATGATAACTTAAATTTTTATAAAATAGATGAGTTCTAGATTTTTGCAACAATTCAAGCATGCTTAAATCTCTCCCTTTAAAACTCTAAAGATGGTCTTTAAGTTTTGAGATGCCCTAGTGAAAGAAGTGAATATTCAAAACTGTCATACCAATATATGGGGTAAAAACCTATATGCCAACTTTGAAGATCACCCAGTGACATTAGGATCGCCCATGACAGTCCAATCCGAGGGGAAAGACAGGATAGAATCTGCAACCTGGCAATCATGGGCTACAAAGGACATAACTGAGAAGCACAACTTTCAACTTGGGAACAGTTGACTTTATCTTCTTATGTCCCACCGAGAGACTAGTATGCAGCTCCCTGATTAAATTCATCATTTCCTAATAACTTAAACTTTTGGGTTAATCGGTAGTTTAACATGGTATCAAAGCAGAAAATCCTGAGTTCGATCTCTGGCTTTATTCTATCTCCCATTTAAAATGTTAAATTCTCACTTGTTAGGCCTCCATTTATTAAAGGGAAGTTTAGGCCCATAAGTGAGAGGGAGTGTTAAATTTATGGTTAAATGATTAAATTCACCATTTTCTTACCTCTTAAGCTTTTAGGACAATCGGTAATTTAATACTCCAAAGTGATCTAGGCTTGGTGAAAGGACCTGTAAGAGCTTTAACATGTTGCTTGTATTGTTCAAGCTCCTATGGAATCTGAGGCTTACAAGCAATTATGAACCTACCTTCTTCAGGCTAATGGTGGATATTAAACATGGATGACATTCTGTCCCGGACATGGTCTCATCGCACTATAACAGTGGTTATGGCTTATAGTAGATAAGAGGAATCAGTTTGATCCCTTGTTTAAACCCCCCAAGTAGGGGTGGGTGCTAGCAGGCCATTGGTTGTTACTCATATTATCTTTAATACAATCTAAAATCGAGTTAACCATGACCATGAAATATATATATCCCCTTTACTATTCTTTTAATCAATTGTTACAGCTTTTTGAATTTCCTTTTGTAATATTTTTTGATTTGTTCATCGAAATGTTATGATCAATATCCTCCATTTATTAGGATGAGTGGCGGACAGGACTAAAAGCTCTAAAGGTCGACAACCTTGAAAAATTAAAGATAGCTCTCCCAACCCTGGAGACCGAGGTACTTATACTTTAAAGTCACATGGAATAGTTAGTTCAGAAAGTACACTACTTGCTAATAAAAGACAGAAATGGAGGTTGGAACTGATCTTGATTTTTATGTGTAAAATAGGTGATGACGCCACCCAACTTTGAGGATTTCTATGCTTCTGCATTTAAATACTGCCTAACTGATGAGCTTGGCAGGCATCTGCCTTTTTGAACATTTCATTGCACTGTTTTTCAAGACAATGTTCTTTTGATTTTTATCCTCTCTCTCTCTCTCTCTCTCACACACACACACACACATTTTTTAAGACAATCTGCATTGAGGAAATTTTCAGAAGAGATGCAAAAGTGTGTAGACGTTGAGACCATTGTGAATTGCTGAATCTTGTTTTGGGTTCCCAATTCTGTGCCCAGGTTGATTCAATAACTGAGTATCTAAATGTAGGTTTCTTGTCTATGTGGATGTAGATTTTTTATGTTTTGTTATTTCGACATTTACCCAATGGTATGTTTTGTGACCCATGGAAGTGTTTTCTGGCAGTTCCAGAGTGATTACAGGGTGCTAACCATGGATCAGTGGGTTAACTTCTATCGTTTTTGCCATCATTCTGTCATCACTTTTTCTTGCACTGATCTCTGGGAGAGTTGAATCACATAAAAAAGGAAGTAAATATAAACTAATGTTATAGTTAGGTTTTTTTTTTTTTTTTTTTTTTCAATACAATTATAGCATCCTGATCAATGAAAATAAAGCGAAAAAGTGACATGTTCTTTGACTGTTTATGTCCAATACTGCTATGGAACAAGGAACACCGTGCAACGCTGTAAATGTCTTGTATTTGGATAGTTGTAATGTCATGTTTGAGTGGTTGCCTTTCCAAGATTATTTTTTAAATTATCATATTTTTGGGATTCATTTGGGGTAGTAGTAGACATAATTATTTATTTCGTCTGTAAGAAATGCGTGACTATAACTTGATGTGGTAATTGATGGCAAGATAAGATTAGCCCTTTTAATGCAGGTTCTTTCAATTAAATTACTCTTAAAAGTTTAAATCCTTCTCTTTATTGTTGGCAGATAAGTTTTCCTGATCTTCACAACTATGTTTCCGACCAAGCTTGGCCTCTGATCCTTGATAGTTTTGTTGAATGGTTGAGAGAAAAGCGAAAGTAATTTCAGCACCTTTGGCCATCAGAAATCAATTCAGATAAATGGTAATCGTATTTATATTTTCTCTTTCTTTTCGAAAATCAGTTGACATCTGACCAATTGGCTTTCAAACTAGAAGAATGAGGATTTATGGCTTTATGTTAATATGTTATACTTGGATCTGCAGGACTTTGCAAACTTTGAAGTAGGGATCATATCTAACTATTTATACTGACAACATTGCTGAAGTTCGTTTCTCATTCAAAGCTGCAATTTTGTGATCTGGAGGTGCTTCAGGCATTCTTATTTTATTCTTGAGCATTGCAGTACTGTTTTTGTAACATCAATATTTTTACTTAGGTTTCCCTTGCTCCCGTTGACCGGTCAATAATATTTTTTTTTAATGAATGCAGCATTTATTTATATTGGATTTTAAAAATGAATGCAGAAGATTAATTCAATTAAAAATGGTTAACCTGCATAGCTATCAGGATGCAGAAGATTAATAATCCACATGATCATTTGCAGAATAGCTAGACTCTAATTACAATTGTCATGCTTCTTTCGTAAACAGGTCAATTGTTACTCTTGTTATTTGGTATTTACCAAAATAACAAAATTTAAGTACAGTATCTTAGAGCATCCACATTAGTAGTACTAAATAGTTATATTGTTATTTTTAGCACTACAAAATACCAAAATATGCCCTACAATGGTGGAGCCAAAGGTATATTTTTTGGCTCCATAACTGCAGTGCACAGCTACTAAAGTAGATGTGCACAGTAGCTAAAAGGTAATAAAAAAAAATTATTTGTATGTTCACACTGCTTTTGATTATTTTACTTATTTTTATTCTTTATTTTATTTTTATTTCTCTCTTCTTCTGTGCTCACATTGCTATTGTTTGTGCGTTCACACTTATTTTACTTATATTTTTTTCTTTTTTTACTTATATTTTTTTCTTTTCTTATATATTGTTTTTTTATTTGTGATATGCCCTACAATGGTGGAGCCAAAGGTATATTTTTTGGCTCCACAACTGCAGTGCACAGCTACTAAAGTAGATGTGCACGTTAGCTAAAAGATAATAAAAAAAAATTTATTTGTACGTTCACACTGCTTTTGATTATTTTACTTATTTTTATTCTTTATTTTATTTTTATTTCTCTCTTATTCTGCGCTCACATTGCTATTGTTTGTGCGTTCACACTTATTTTGCTTATAGTTTTCTCTTTTTTTACTTATATTTTATTCTTATATTTTTTTCTTTTCTTATATATTGTTTTTTTATTTGTGTGTTCACACTGCTATTGTAGTAAATATATTATTTTATTGTGATGTTTATATTATTTTATTGTGTTGAAAGCTAAAATAAATCTACTGATGCTGGATGTTTTGTAAAGTGAGTAGGTAAAATAGATAAAGTATCTTTTTGTGATGTCAAATAACTAAAAAAATAGCTCCACCAATGTGGATGCTCTTAGGTGCTGTTCTTTATGTTCATCTTTTAAGATTCGGTCATGTGGCTATTTAATTAAAAAATATACTTTCATTCTATGAGAAAAAATTCACATGACAGAATTTTAAAAGAGAAATCTAAGGAACAATACCTGATTACTATACTTAAGTCTCACCCTTACCAAAATAAAAATACTTTGTTTATGAAGTTGAAGATCGCATGCATTGTAAGTTGCAAGCTACAAGCTAAGGCCATGTTTGGATGCAAATTTTTCATCGCTCAATTTTTGTCACTCATCACTCATCACTTTAAAATACTACACCCGTTTGGCACCATCATTCAGTTACCATCACTCAATATTTTTCACACTATTTGTGGGCCACATACCTGTCATTCGGTGCAGTTTTTTTTTTCCCCAATATCCAGAAACCTGAACCAGAAAGGAAAAGAAAAAAAAAAAAAAAAAAACCAGATCAATGAACCCAATGAAAAAAGAAGAAGGAAAAAAAAAAAAAAAGAGCAAGAACAGAACACCCGAGACCAAACCCAAGGGACAAAAAAAGAAAAAGAAAAAGGAAGACACCTGAGACCGAACCCAGGAAAAAAAAAAAGATAAATTGGTCAAAAGGTGCGGCTGAGTCATGACTAGTGGGTCCTCATGTGTGTTTAATTACAAAAATACCATTGAGTTATGAGTTATAGAAACTGAAAACAGCTAAAATGTGTTTCTAGTTTCCATAACTCATCACTCAAAAATCAAAGAATTGAGTGATGGAAACAAAGTTATGGAAACAGAGTGATGGTGGTGCCAAATAGATTTCTCGTTATGGGTCCTACCATTTTTGAATAATGAGTTATGAAAACAAAAAAATTGAGTTATGGATACAGGCTATCCAAACACCTCCTAAATGACTATAAAATTCATCCCCTTTCTACCGGCGACACCACTTTCTTTTAATTATTGCTTGGATTGATTCTACTTTCTCTCAATTGTCACTTGAAGTGATAGTCACTTTCTTCAATTGTCACTTGAATTAGGTTGACGATAAAATGGGGTGAGCCACACAGAGCTTTCACACCTACCAGTATCTTTAAGGTTTATACTCCAATATATGATGGCAAGGACCGAGACAAACCTTACTCTCCAGCCAAAGTCAACTTCACCTTCACCATCGCCTATACCATGTTGAAACTTCCTGAAAGTACTTCACCATCTCCATCTACACCTCCTCGAGGTATCAAAGGTGGTTATTGGCCTTCATGGCGAGCCGAAAAGTTTCCTCCCTCGGCAATCTCTAAATTCTACTTCACTCACCTCTTTTATGCTTTTGTTGTGCCTGATGCCAATAGTTACCAACTTTTGATCACTCAGACTGATGACAAATGGATGAAAAACTTCACGGCCGCCCTCCACGCCAAAACTCCTCGAGCAAAGGCCTTCATATCCATTGGAGGTGGCACTGCAAGCCCACACACTTTCTCCAATATGGCAAGCAATCCAGATAGTCGTGCAGCCTTTATCAACTCCTCAGTCAGTGTGGCTAGGAAGTATGGCTTTGATGGGCTTGACCTCGATTGGGAATTTCCACATACTCCACAAGATATGTCAAATCTCTCATTACTCTTTAAAGAGTGGCATGAAGCTATTGAAAATGAGTCTTCTATCTCTGGAAAACCTCAGCTGTTTTTAAGTGCAGCAGTTTATTTTGCATCCAATTTTTTCCTATCCAACATACCTAGAACTTACCCTGTCGAAGCCATAAACAAATATGTTGATTTTGTTAGTCCCATGTGCTATGATTATCATGGAAGCTGGGACACTTCAGTCACTGGTGAACACGCTTTGCTTTATGACAAGGCCAGCAATATTAGCACTAGCCATGGCATTTCATCTTGGATCAAGGCTGGGGTTCCGCCGCAGAAATTAGTCATGGGCCTGCCACTTTATGGAAGAACATGGCAATTGAAAAGTCCAAGCGAGAATGGAATTGGAGCTCCTGCAGTTGGAACTGGGCCTGGCAATAATGGTGTTATGAAATATATTGACATAGTGGATTTCAATGCGACAAATGCTGAAGGCGTAGTGTTTGACGAGCAGACTGTATCGATGTACTCATATGCTGGAACCGATTGGATTGGGTACGATGGGCCAGCATCGATTCAGAAGAAGGTTGAATTTGCAAAGGCTCAAGGTCTTGGTGGGTATTTCTTCTGGGCCGTTGGGTATGACAAGGACTTCACACTTTCTAAAACAGGTAGATTTTTTTTTGTTTATTTTTTACATCAATAAACACAAAATTTACAACCATTTCTAACACAGTTGAGGTGACTTTACGATTAATACTTAATTAACTACCAATAAAAGTGGTTTGATGGAAGTGATTTTTTTTTTAAATCACAATTTGCCATGTCAATAATAGATGTGAAAAAGATTCTAATTTTTTTTTTTTTGTGTGTGTATATTTTATATTTTGTTGTTGTGCTTGTGCGTTTACCAATTTGGAATGCCAATGACTATCATTTTTAGCATTTTATTTGGACAAAAAAAAGCAGGGAAAACAAAAAATCTTTAACCCACCATCATATTTCATCAACAGGAATAGTTAAATTTCCATAGAATTGGAAAATCACAAATATATGAAGATTGAGGAGTATGATCTTTTTAATTAACTAGGATTCAAATACGTAGGCTGGTGGATTATTAATTTGTTAGCTATAATACTTTTAAAATGATTTTAGCCTTTAAGGAGCTAACTTTTACATGAGTTTTAGTTGCTACACTAATTCCATTGTGTTTGATATATGGCAGCTTCAGACGCATGGGGTGAAGAAATCTAATTTGTACGAATTGCTCTGTGATGTATATGTATGTGCAGTTGTATTATATAATTTGCAGTTGTATTATATACATTTGTAAGACAACTTTTCATTATTTTTAAATAATGTTTCATATTCAGCTTCTTTGGGTTAAATGATAATTTTTATCCTTGCTAGAGCATATACAGATTTTGCAAACCATAAGAGAGAAATTCACAAAATTATCTAAGATTGCTACGTTGTAGAATCCTAGATTAATTGTATCCAAAAGACTATTTTTTTGGAGCGTTATAGCAAACTCAATTGAGTGGAGGCAAATATCATCTTCAAGATAGAGAATTTATTTGTGCTTCTAAGCTTAGTTCAAGTTTATGTTTCTTCATTGATTTCCCCTAAAATCCCCAAATATAATCTTGTTATAATAAACAACCTCTCTCTCACACATGCACACAATCACACATGCCTATTCATACATGTAATTTTCTTTCTTTTATTTATAAGGTAATAAAAAATATATCTAAAATCAAGCCTAACCTTACGTGAATACTTGATCTCTCCAGCAGACGATTGAAATCTTCTAAGAGTTCACAACACAATAGATAAGGAAGCTCTAAAGGCTGACAATCTTGACAAATTAAAGAAAGCTCTCCCAGCCCTAAAGACAGATAAATACTTATGCTCTATTGAAGTCACATGGAATAGTTATTTCAGATTTGTAATTGTTTGCTAGCCAGTAAAAGGCAGAAAATGGAGGCTGGTACTGATCTTATTTGAAAAATAAGTGATGATGCCTTTTGCCCTCATATGGATTTTATTTATTTATTTGTTTTATATACAAGATAGAAATTCTACTCTATCCTAATCTATAGTGTATATGTGTGTGAAGCTCCCTCCTAGAGACTTGAACCTCGGCCCTTATCCTCTATACCTCACAAGCACTTATATTTGTGAAGTGACCACCGCACTAAGGGTGTGCAATGGTCAATCATATGGATTTAAATAGGTGATTCTGTGCTTATGCATTTAAATACTACCAAACAGGCGAGCTTGATAGGCATTTGCCTCTTTTAGAACGTTTCATTCACATGGAAATTATTAGGTATATTTGGAGTTCAAGGAAATGATACTTCTCCTCTCATAAGAATGATGAATTCATATGAATCCCAACAACAGTATAATAAGTGAGACATACTTAGATGCTTCATGACAAGATGACGCGATGATCCTTTCTCTCACATTTATTATGCATACATTTCAAGTTTCTCCTAATGGTGGCAGCTCTAGGAAATTTTTTTAGAGTAATCATTAAAAAACTTAAATTATATAAAATACGATAAAAAGAGAACTTAAATATATCGATATCACAAAAAAAAAGTAATAAATAAATACGTGCACACACACAAATACATGATGTTTTACAATTTTCTTATACAATTTCCATGGTATCAGCATTTTTTTTTTTTTTTTATGCATAATTTGAGCTTCTTTTTTTTTTTCTTTTCTTTGCATAACAGGTAGAATAACATGCATTTCTTTTTCTTTAGCTACCTAATTGTTTTGAAAAAGGAGAATAGAGAGGAGGTGTATATGATTCTTGAGTGAAATGTTTTTAATGGAGAACAAAGTTTGCATGTCTATTCTTCTTTTAAAAAAAGGTACGCATGTATATGACTCTTGAGTGAAATATTTTTAATGCACTCTCGATGCACAAAAATTAAAAAGAAAATGTTAAAAAATTTTGTAATTTTTACTGCATGAAACTTACAAATCGATGTGTCAATGAATGTGATTGGTGAATTTCAACCACCTCATAACTGAATTTTGAATTGCATTTTAATTTGTAAGACTAATGTAGTAAAACCTGTAGTTCCTATAGAACTAAAAATAAATCATTTGGAATTAAATAGTAAATGTACATATCAATAATAATTAATTTTTGGCCTTCCAAAGAGTAAGGTTGTTTTCTTTATAAGGGTATTTTAGGAAGGGATCGTGTACAATGGTGTAGTAGGGACTTTTAGCAATAGATGAATGGAGTAATTCTTAGATGCTCTTGGAGTACAAAGAATGATGCTTCCTCCTTTTACATTCATGGTGGGGTCCATTTATTAAATTTATGGTGAGGTCCACCATGAATGTGAGAGAGGAGAGCAAGATTTTTTTGTGTTCTAAGAGTATCTAAAAATTTTCCTAGACGTATGTAATTTTTGGCCTTCCAAAGAGTAAAGTTGTTTTCTTTATAAGGGTATTTTAGGAAGGGACCGTGTACAATGGTGTAGTAGGGACTTTTAGCAATAGATGAATGGAGTAATTCTTAGATACTCTTGCAGTACGAAGAATGGTGCTTCCTCCTTTTACATTCATGGTGGGGTCCACTCATTAAATTCATAGTGAGGTCCACCATGAATGTGAGAGAAAGGAGCACTATTTTTTTGTGTTTCGAGAATATCTAAGAATTTTCCTAGACGCATGTAATTTTTGGCCTTCCAAAGAGTAAGGTTGTTTTCTTTATAAGGGTATTTTAGGAAGGGATCGTGTACAATGGTGTAGTAGGGACTTTTAGCAATAGATGAATTGAGTAATTCTTAAATACTCTTAGAATACAAAGAATGATGCTTCCTTCTTTTATATTCATGATGGGGTTCACTCATTAAATTGATGGTGAGGTCCACCATGAATGTGAGAGATGGGAACACTATTTTTTTGTGTTCCTAGAGTATCTAAGAATTTTCCTAGACATATGTACTTAAAAATTAAAAAATAAAAATAAAAATCCATTAGGCTTCGTTTGAAAGTTCATAACGGAATGAAATTGAATGATCATAAGAGAATGGAAATGAATGGAACAGAATAGATTCTATTTAAGTAAGGGAAATGAATAGAAAATGATGGAATGAAATGGAATTAAGTAACCATGATTGGATGTTTCAAAATGAATAGAAATGAATGGAAATGAATGGAATATAAGTAATCTTATTTGGGAGTAATATGGAAGGAATAGAATGAAATTATTTTATGACAATATTACTATTAAATCTCTATTTTAAAATAAAGAGTTGAATATATAAGGATATTTTGGAAGTTTTAGTAAAAAATTCATTAAATCTAATTTTATTCCCTCTCATACCTCCAAATTTCGGAGGGAATGAAAATTTAAAGTTTTAAGAGAATAAAGAAGAATGAGTGTTACCTATTACTTATTCCATTTCTTCTCATTTAAATTCCCAAATAAGGAAATGAACTTTTCTTCTCTTTATTAAAACTCTCAAACAAGGGAAAGGAAAAATATTATAAAATTGTTATTTTTTTATTAATTTCCATTTCATTCTCTTTTCCCAAACGAGGCAAGTGAGTTAAGTGAGTTCCCACTTCCTAATTGAGATATTACATATATATATGTACGTGTGTGTATGTGTGTGTGAGAAACAACCTCGTTTGAGATATTCTATATATATATATATATTTTTCCAAATCACACTCCCAAAACGAGGTCGTTTCACATATCTTTGAATTCCACGACATCCAAAACTTGCTGCGGCAATCAAACCCATTCCCATTCCCAAACTTGCTGATGCTCCTCACTCACCCAGCCCTCTTTGGTTCATCCTCTTCGGCCAGCTTCTTCTCGATCGCAAGAGGCGAATGAAGAATAATAGTATTATTATTATTGTGTTGGGGGTTTTCGTCGCCCTTGTGGCCGCTCTCCTCTTCAGATTGAAATTGTTCACCGTCGAAGAAGAAGAAGAAGATTTGAGATTGTTCACTGTCGAAGAATTGGCGTTATACAATGGCACTCATCCAGATTTACCCATACTTTTAGGAATTCTCGGGTGGCTACTCTCTCTCTCTCTCTCTCTCTTCCTTTTGCTTCTTTCTTTCTGTTAATTTTTTTTTATTGTTCTCTCAGATCTGTGTTTGATGTGACTAAAGGAAAATCTCATTATGGCACTGGAGGGGGTTACAATCATTTTGCTGGAAGGTAAGCATTATTATTATTATTTCAATTTCAAAAATATGGTGTTGATCGGAAGAGCATTCATCGCCGATTGATGTTGATCGGTCAGGCGACGAGAGAGAGAGAGAGAGAGAGAGAGCGAGAAGAGAGAAGAGAGAATTGAGTCAACAAGGAGAGGAGAGAGAAAAAAAAATTAAAAAAATGATTTTATTAGTTGTAGGGAGGAATAGTGTCTCGCTGGTTGTAGCCAGGTAAAATTGAATGTTAAATTTCTTTGTTAGTTTGTTGAGACTGATGCATGAGCTTTTTGTGGGTTTTTAGCTATATTTTTAAGCTCTGGCTAGATTGTGACTGATGCAAATGCTTATATAACTAGTTGGAATTCAAATTTGAAAGATGTCATGTCTATAACAATTTTACAATATTTTTATAACAAATCACAGGTTGTTAGTTGTTATTGGATCAAATTTGAAATTAACACTAAGATTACTTTTTTGCCCCAATAATAACAACCAGTAATGACCTGCCACTTAGGATTTGTTGTAAAAATGTTGTAGACATATTATTCCTCTTAAAATTTAGCTTTTTAGTATCTCAAAAAACTACTCTATCTATTTTAACGTACCACTTAACAATACACTTTACATCCCAACTAAATATTAAAAATTCATTTCCCTACATCCCATCCCAGCCAACCCAAAATCCCACACTCAGTAGCACCAGTCACCCTACATTCCATCTTTGAACCAATGCAGAAAATACACAGCCACAACAACTGCCAACAACCACCGGAAAAATCCACCAAGCCCAGATATCAAAACTAATCCCATTGAACATGTAACAACAACTAACAACCACCACAGAAGCTAATCCCAAATTGACCACATCAGCAAAATACTCAATAACAACCTCCATAATCGCCACCATTACGCCGATTCAAACCCAAATGTAACCCAAAACCTACCACAATGACCCATGACCACCACAACAACCACCGCCAACCCATGACAACTACGACAATCCACAATTGATGAAGGCGATGCCATAGAGAGATGAAGCTCTGACGATCTGCCATTGATGATCGGAGGAGCTCAAGGCTAGGGTTAATGAGTTTGGGGGGTTTTGTCTCAGAGAAAGAGAGAGCCAAGTAGCAATTGAGCTATGGTAACTGCTATTGCTAATTTTTTTTCTTTAAGTTTAGCACATGGGATGTGGGGTGTTTTTAGTGTTTGAGATGATAAAATAGCATTTTAGCACCTCCAATGCGAATGCTCTTATGGAGTATTTTCAACATTTTTTCGCACTATTATACTATGATAATTTTATCTAGGAAGTTTTTCATGCATAAGCTTATATATAGTTTGTCACCCTTTGTGAATCTATGGCAACACTCATGTTTTGAAACTTTTTTTTTATTATTATAAGCAATAAGATTTATTGATATAAAAAAAGGGACACCCTAGTACACATGAAGTGTAAAAGGGTCAGCAAATCAAGTACAAAAATTACATAAATCAAGAAAAGAAAAAATGATTGGTTTTGCAAAGCTGACAACCAATCCAATAAGGTTCTAAAGAAAAATAACTTGAGGTCTGGCATAGATCTCTCATTACCTTTAGAGCACTTGCTATTTCTTTCCCTATGAAGACACCACATTAAACTGTGGGGAACAGTTAGCCATATATGTCCATTTTGATGACGACCAAACCGACCTTGCCAACAAGCTAGGAGCCCAACAACAAACTTTGGCATAACCCAACTTACTCCAAATAAACCCAAAACCATAGACCACAGATCCGTAGCAACCGAAAAATGAAGGAAAAGATGGTCAACTGATTCATAGATTCATAGAACCTGCTATTCATGTATTGAAACTTGGCTGCCTAAGACTTCTCATTTCTAGCCTATGAAGCATGCATACTCTAAAGATTCCTTTGGTTTTAAATATGTTTTTAAAGATTTTGACAGTTTTTTTTTTTTTCTGAAAAGTTAAAATAACAAATAAAATGTCTCTAAAGATATATATTAATTAATTGCCCATGTTGTGTCCTAAACTTTCAAGAATTATCGTGTCACTATGCCCTATGCTGTGTCTGTGTTCATGCTTCTTAGTTTCCAGCACAGCCCTTATTGACTTACATTTACTTATTTGTGACTGTCATTGTTCTTTCTTTTAATGTGTGTTTAAGAACTGTAAACTGACATCTTTTGCCTTCTTATTGCATTTCAGAGATGCTTCTCGTGCATTTGTTTCAGGAAATTTCACAGGTAGCAACTGTCATTTATATTTTCTATTCATGTCCTATTGATTATTTCATGCAAAGTTCTATGTTCATACTCCATTGAGATATCTCGAAGGCTGATCAAAATTTTTACTCATGGTCAGCCTCTAATTTTTTACAAGGAAACCTTCTTTTAGCATTCTTCAAGATCACTTTGGTAATCACTTATCCCCCAATTGCATCAGTTTCATTTTTAACTGAATCTGAGTGTGACTCTTGCCTCCATGCACTGGTTTTTTATTTCAGTCAAGTGCCTCACTAAGGCACCTTGCCTCAATACTTTGAGGCACCTTAGTATTGCCTTGCACTGCTTTGATAGCCTAGGCGCTCGCTCGGATTGCCTTTAACCACCTTGGTTCTTTAAGCTGTCATTTCCAAAGGAGAGTTGAAATCTTGCTATAAATGGGTTGGAATGAGATGGATGGATAGTTGGATACATAGTAAGCATTGTGACGAATAGGTTGAAGACCCCTAATCCGAGGCCAAGGTGAAATTCTTATAGATCATTGCTTTTTGACACCCAAAGTAGAAACTCAAATGCTAGAATTTGAGTGGTTTGGCTAAAATCTGGAAATACTGTTTTTTATTTTTATTTTTTTGATAAGTAAAATCCAGAAACACACAATAATATTTCCCAAGCATCAATAATTTGTGGGGTGGGGGGACTTTCCAAGCATCAACAAAAAGTCCATCATGTTTAGTCCATATCATAACCTTGATTCCGAGACTTTGGGAAGCTTGTCGGAGAATGTCAACCAAATGTTAGAGATCCTCAAGAGCATGTCCCAAAGTTTAAGCAAAGATGCAAGATTTATGTGATCAAATGTTAGAGGTCTTCAAGAAAAACCCAATGATTCAAGAATCCAATGAAATTTCAGAGAATCAAAGTGATGTACTCCAAGCATCACCAATAATTCTAGAGAGTAATAAGTTGGAGGATGCACTTGCTATACAAATAGCGTTTGAAGATTAAAGGGTTAATGAAGTGGAAAAGATAGATCAAAGGGAGCTTCTCGTGATTTCAAATAAGCCTTGTCTTATTTCACACATTGAATTTGTCATTCCCAATGAGTTCACGGATGTGAAAAAACAAGGCTCTATCTTTCAAAAAAATGATTAAAGAATTTGTGCAAGTATCCATGTTTCGAATTCTTATCCTTCAACTCTTTAAGATTCGAGGTTGAGTTTTCTCCAATTGGGGAAGAAGAATATGGTGTAGTGTAGACAAGCATCAATTCCCATGTTTCAGAATATTGAGGACAAGATTCATCTTGAAGGGGAAGGGAATGTTATGACCCAATTGCTAGATAAATTATTTGAATTTAGTTTAGTGATAGAATAAGACTTCCTAGATAGATTAGTATTATTACTTATTTGTAGTCAATTTAATTCCTGTGTTTTAGGATAGGATTAGTTCCAATGATTTAGGATTTGTTGATGAGATTATCTCGTCCTTAGCTATTTATATACGTTGAATGCATTAACGAGAATTAAACAGAAAATTAACCAAAAATGTCTATTTCCTCTTTCAAGTTCAAGAGATTAGTCATCTCGAATTGATTAACTATCTTTTATATTCATTAAATTATCCTAGTTCACAACATAATCTTAGAGCAGGAATTGGTTGGAGGTGGAGTTGGGGTTGAATTGTTTTTGCAATCATCATTGATGGGTTCTTCAAGGCACCGAGACTTTGTGCGCTCTCTCTCTCTCTCATAATTTTGTAATTTGTAAAGCTTTTTTGGTTGTCACGCGCTTGAATCATTGGTCAGTTTCTGTTATTAATTTGCATTAGAGGCTAACAAAAGGGATTCTTTGTAAAGTTCACGGGTTCAATTGGTTAGTTCTAGGAGTGTTCTTGCAACTTGGTTCATGGGTATGTGTGCATTTTAGTCATTTTAAAAATAATGATAAATTATGATATCAAATAACCAAAACTCAAAAGATAACCATTGCAGTTTAATATATATATTGTAAAACTATTACGGCTCCAAATTTATTATGTTGTATGTAAACTTGTTTTTTTCCCCCTTTGTTTCTTTATACAGGAGATGGGCTCACAGACTCATTGCAGGGGTTGTCTAGCAGTGAGGTAATTGATTTATTTGCTTTTTTATTTTTTGACAGTGGTCTGGGTCTGGGTCTGGGGCTGTGGTAAATCAATTTTCCGGCCTTTGCAAACAAGGCTGGAAATTTGTCAAGTTTGCATCTGAGATAACTGAACATGGGATTAGCCTCCCTACACTATATAAAAAAACTAGAGAGAGAGACAGACAACAGACTTACCAATTTGGCAGGGCAAATCTAAAATCTTTTCAATTTGGCAAGGCAGAGAGGCAGAGCAAATCTTAAAAAAAAAAAAAAAAAAATAGAGATTTAATACAATTTGTGATATGCATGCACAAGATTAAAAAAAAAAAAAAAAGAAAAAAAAAAAAAGAGAAAAGATAATTGACTATGAGTGAACATACCAAGCAGAGAAGCGAAGAGAGTGAGAGAGTAAGCAGAGAAGTGAAGAGCGTGAGAGAGTGAGCAGAGAAGCAAAGAGCATGAGAGAGTGAGAAGCGAAGAGTGAGCAGAGAAGCAAAGTGAGAGAGAGAGAGTAGCCGCGAAAATGAGGGGATGGAAAGACGAAAGAGAGATAAAGAGGAATTAGGGTTTGAAAAAAAAAAAACTAAAAAATGACATCGTCTGGGTTTTAAAACCAAAACGACACCGTTTTGAACATACCCAAAGGGTGCAGTTTGGCTTTTTGAACAAGCCGGCCTATAACCGGTTCAACTGCAACAGTTACGGTTTTTTCCAGTTGGATTGTTGGTTCCTGGTTATTCCTGCTTTTTGCTTAAATTTTGGTTTTTAAAATGAACAGGACCAGACTAGTGGGGGTTAAGGCAGACTTGTCACCTCTCCCAGACCATGCACTATGTAGTAGGTACAACCTTTTATTTTTTTTGTAGAGGTTTTAAAGACTAGTTTAGACAAAATAAACTATTTGGCCTTCTTTGTTTTGGGCTTAGGTGTTCATCAATACTAGTAACTTATAGGTGGATAAGAACCTCTGCAATAACACAGTCCCAAGAGAGCTCTCAAAAATTATTTCGTTCACTAACTTTAAACTGATTTCAAATGAGAACCTGATCTGCTATTTGTACAATCTTCACTACACTAACAGCCATTAGATTGGTTCTAATCAAGATTAAATCTGATTGGTTAATGCTTATCCAATCAGCGAACAAATTAAGTAACCAAATACAATTGGATCTAATTGACCGCTGGTACAATAACTGCGCCTCAAGTTGGCTGTTTGGTTACTTGTCCAACTGATTTGAATTTATCTAACTAACTGTCACAGCAGAAAACTCCAGCCTTCCATGCTCCCTCCAGTTACAACTAACTGACTTGCCTTACAACTTAGTTATCCATCTGATCTTGACCCTGGTTGGCTGCTGGAACTGTTAGACCACACTAAAGTAGGCTGCTGCACAGCCGAACTCAGCTACTGGACTGCTGTAACTTGCACTGACTGCTACATCAAGGATTGGCTGACTGTTGTTGCCTTATACCAAGGCTGCTAATGGAAACAACTAATTTGATGCTTCTGCATCACTCCACCTTGTGAGATTCTTACATTCTTCATTCTCTCTCTCTCTCTCTCTCTCTCTTATTGGTAAAGATTTACTCATAAAAATAGAGAGAGAGAGAGAGAGAGAGAGAGAGAGAGGAATCTCTCTAACTGTACTTAGTGAGGTTATTAAAACAGATTTCTGTCACTGCTTTCAAAATAGTACTATTTTCTTAAGATAAATAAGTGTGAAATAAAAAATAAAAAAAATAGAGTGAGCAAACAAGGGAACCCCTTTTTTTTCTCTCCTACTGTATGGGATCTGTTGCAATTAACTTTGTTCCATGCACTATAACCAATTTCAATACAGCTTTAACAAGTTCCACATATAATTGAATTATATTACATTTGTAGGTGAAGAGTGTTGTTGAATGGCGGGATTTCTATTTCAGAAGCTACACGTGAGTTACATTGATCAGTTGTCTTTTTCATTCTAGTAAGTTGAAATTTGGAAATTCTCCATCATGTTATAACTCTTCCCTCATATAATAAAAATCTTCGTACAGTGAATTTTTCTTTTTGTTAGTGGCCTGCATCTGAAACTTAAGGAAACCTCTCTAATTAAAGATTTATCATGCAGCTCTGAAACATTTTCTTTACTTTTTATTAATGAATGTGATTAATGATATATATAAATCTTCGAACACCCAACTTTCACCTTTTCAAAAAGTGTCATACCTTGGTCATGTTATTGTAAAATTCTGGAAAATGGATTTTCAAGATGACTTCCTAAAATTGTGGAAACCATGTTACTTTCTCTCCATTGTTACACATCATTGGAGCATGTTTGTTGTGTGCAAGCCTGTCACGTGCTTCATCCTAAGTGAGACATTATTATGGTTCAAAGAAAATTTGAATGAATAAGAAATGGATTACACTCGTGGTTAGTTCAAGATCCAAAATTCATATAAATGGTTATTGGAGAAGCTCTTTTTTTCTACTTTTTTTTTTAATTTTTTATAATGATAATCAAGTGGATTTTATTAAGCAACAAGCTGAAAAACCAGCCACGACAGTTAAATGCTACAACAGGGCAAAAACTCCCAAAAACAACTAGACAAACAATATCTAAACCACACAGCTAAGACTGACTACCCAAATATGCAGATCAGGGACAAAATCCCAGCAACTAACAAACCAAAATACAAGAGCTTACAAAGGAAATAAAAATAAAATATAAAGGATTACATCTGAATAACGCGATACATAAGTGAGCATCTTAAATAAACAAAATTTGTTGCACCCAAATTGAAAACTCAAAACTATTAGAACTTTGGAGCTTATAAAGGAAAACAAAGCCAGAAGTCCACCATAACATAACTTGTCAAGCTATAAGTATACATTGCATAGAGTATCTTAACTTGAAATGAAGACCTAAAGAGAAACTGAAACAAGTAGATATTCTGGGGACTGTAACGGAAAGATGGCCTAATAATTCTTTTTTTAAAACAAATATTTGGCAAAATAGCAATGTTTAAAATTTGTTCTGGGAAAGAGCTATTTTTGAATCTTATCTGTTTTAGAGACGAGTTCAATGATTGAACTCAATTCTTCAAGAGATGAATTTCATGTTTTCAGTGGAAGTCGTTTCTTCAAGACACAGACGAGTTACACTCAAAGCATGGAACTCGTATCTTACAAATAAAAGATTGAAAAGGCTCATATCCCCAAATACTTTTAGTCAATCCTTAATCCTAATTAATAAATAATTTATAATATATGTATTATAGAGCACAAATGGCCCAAACAGACCTTTTATACTGATGAGGATCTAATATCATTTTGGACTAATGGTTATCTCAAAAGCTTATGTAATCTGGAAAAAGGCTTCATTGCTTAGAAGCAAAAGGTAACAAGGAAAATTGCTATAAAGTTTCTAATATTTACTTTTGGATTTTGACTTATGCCTAATTTATCCTTTTGAAGACATTTTGCTAAATTAACTAGACACCTAATTTGCTGATGTTGATGTAAATTTGATGCTGTTTTTTGTACTCACTGTCAGTTCCTGTAATTATTGCTGCGGACATCTGGTGACAAAACTTAATATGGCTCTCTTTTTCTTAAACTAATTTCAATGAACAAGCATAATGCTTTCAGAGTTGACATGAAAATTTCAACGTACAAGCATAATGCTTTTAGTGTTACTCCTGATTGTCAGATTTGTTGGCAAGCTAGTAGGTCGTTACTATGATAGCCAAGGAAATTCCACAAAATATTTGAAAGGAGTTGAAGTGAAGGCTGCAAGAGGTGCACAGCTTTTGGAGAAACAAAAGAAAGAAGAAGCTAAACAACCCAGTTGCAATTCAAGGTGGAGCCAGGGAGATGGTGGAGAGGTATCTTTTCATTACTTGAAAACCATGTGTTAGTGCCATTCCGGCTGTTGGGATCTCCATCCCAGTTTCCATAACTTACTAGGGATTCAACTTCATGTGGTAGGAGCTTGTTTAAAGAAAAGTCTGCCTGCGCATGAGCGCATGGCAGGTAGTGGACTTATCATCCACCTTGTTACATACAAAGCTGTAGTTAAGGAAACTTGGGCACATAATAGAGAATGAGAATTACTTATCAAAAAAAAAATAATAGAGAATGAGAATTGAATCAAGTCTTTTATAATGTTTAAACAGGTATTAATTGAGCAATATCATACGTGTTGATTGTTTTGGTCAGGTTTGGTGTGATGTTGGCGTCCCAAGGTTAGTTCAGAGGCCTTTGGAAATTGCTTTGACTGGGAAGATGAGTAAGCGCTGTGCTTGTTTTAAAGAAGAGCAACTGGGCCAGCCAGGGTTGGAAGTCTATGACGGATGTGACTTCCTTGGCAAGAGTTGCCGAGTTTAATTAGATTGTACAAGTCATGTTTGTAGAACAAGTTTGTTTTGTATAATTTTTTTTTATAATCTTGTTTTATATAATTTTTTAAGGAAAAAAAAATTGAAAAGAGTTTTGTTCTATTATTCGCCGTTCTTTACAAAAGAATGATACTCTACATATAAGAAGATAACCAAAAAGAAATAACTTGTTAATGCCTAGGTGTTCTAAGTGCCCGATGGGGAAGCGCATTTTTCAGTGGTGTGTATTTGAATGGTGGGTCTCGTGTACTATTCACGAGACCCATAATTACTTTTTTTAGCAAAATTTTCATTAAAACTGAATCTCACGGCACTATTTACATATTTAATAATTATTTTATTACAGTGTATTCAGTTTTCAATAATAAGCGGTATTTAAATAGACTCTAAAGTACAATAATTCTTACAGACTTATCCGACTAATTATCTTTGTTTGCTACATGTACAAAGTTAAGAAAACAAAATAAGAATATGGATTTAAATGTCCTGACAATGGTACATGTGTCTATATATAACTGCTCCTTTACTGTTTGCATTGCATGTGCAAATCTTACCTCGTCATCTGGTTGATGAGTTTATGATATTTATGTTTATGGCAAAGTGATCAAAGTGATAGGGCTCTGATTTTCATCAATCTAACGTAGCACTTCGATGTCATCAGCCATAAGAGATAAATCGTATGGCCATGTTTTCTAGAAAATCTTATGTTGACATGTTCTGCTGTTGGCATGTAGCCAATTGATACTAGTCTTGCCTTCTACTATTTGTCACCGTGAATTTTTTAAAGGTTTGTACCTTTAATTCTTTTGATCTATGACAAATTAACTAAACTTTGTGCTGCATAATTTGTTTCATCAACATAAGCAAATTCATATGAATTTATCAATTTGTCTTCAGTAATTTCTTCTTCCTTTGTTGATTTTAAGTACCAAATTTGATATGGCTGGAGGAAATTTTTTTTAGCTCTCCTTCCTACAACGTAAATTAAGTTACGTCTTGTGTAACTTTAAATAGTATTACACCACTTAATTATTAATAATTTTATACGAGATTAGTATTTTGAGAATTTCACCGTTGGATTACATATTCTTTTTGTTCTTAACATGCATGCCAAATTTCATAAGGATAGGATGTTATTTATAATGCGATTTATAAATTTATTTTTTATGCATAATTTTATAATAAAAAAACTTAGAATTTAAACATTTATAGATAAAATGATTAGTGATCTCAAATTATCTTTTGAAATTTTGCAAGCATTGAGATTATAAGAAGAAAAAGTAACCCAATGGTTGGTTTGTCAAATTTTGTATTCAATAAAAAAAATAATGAGTGAAGTAACATTGCTTTAAATTACCTCAAGTGTGACTTAAATCTATCTCCATATATATATAAGCTAAATTAAAAAAAAATAAACAAAATTATTAAATAAATAGTAATAATACATTATAAAATAAGTAAATAGTTTTAATAAAAAAAAAATTGCTTTAAGTTCTAATTGTTTAGAGTTTGAAATTTAACTTATTGTTTTGCTTCTTTATAGAAAACTTCATTTGACATAATATCTTGCACGCAAATTTAAAAGTAAAGAACAAAAAGTATCATGAATTTAGTAAATTAAAATATAAGCGTAAGTTGCATCTTGGGAAAAAAAAGTAAAAAAAAAAAAAAAAATACAACAACATGGGGTGTGTCGTGTGGGATTTAATTATAGTGTTGACTTTAATGCTTAAGAAAGATAATATTGAAAAGTCATGACTTAATATATACATATGAAAATTTTAAATAGAATATTAGTTGGAGTAGAATTTAAATTTCTAAAACTTAAATGATAAAGTTTTATTTAAATTAAATTATTGTTAAATCTTATCCCTTAGTCAAGAGTCTTGTAGCTTAATATCCTAATAAAAAATTAATTTAATACTGGATGCAACTAGAGGAAAAAAAACAAAAACAAAAATGTGAGTTTTGTGGGATTTAAATTTAAAAAATTTTGATTATAAACTTTTAGTTTTACTTAAATTAAACAGATGTTAGATGATATCCCTTTTTTAAAGAAATATATCATATGAAATAATATAAAATTAATTTACTAATTAGTTGTTCTTAAAATGTTGATAATAGACTTTTAGTTGGAGTAGAAGTCAAAATTGGTTTTTTTTTTTTTTAGAACGAAAACATGTGTTGTTGTCTGGGATATAAGTTTAAGTTTTTTTATAATAGATTTTTAGTTTGAATAGAATTTAAATTTGTTGAAATTTAAATGATAAAGTTTTATCTAAATTAAACAATTGTTAAATATTATCCCTTAATTTGATGAAATATATCATAACAAATAATATAAAATTAATATACTAATTATTTGTTTTTAAAATATTGATAATAGACTTTTAAATGGAGTAAAAGTCAAAACGTGGTTTTTTTTTTTTTTAAGAAAAAAAAAGTGGGTTGATGTTCGGGATTTAAGTTTAATAGACTTTTAGTTTGAATAAAATCTAAATGTGTTGAAATTTAAATGGTAAAGTTTTACCTAAATTAAATTGTTGTTAAATATCATCCCTTAATTTGAAAAAAATATATCATAACAAATAATATAAAATTAATTTACTAATTAGTGAGAGTAGCCACTTGCACGTGATAATTATTTATGGTGGTTTTATTAATTTTTTTTTTTACAATTTAAACTAATTTAATAAAGAGTAATGTATTTCGTAATATATTTTTATTTATTATAGGAACAATCATAAATGTAATATAAGAATAATCATAAATATAAATTTTGTCGTACCAAAATGAATAAAATACAATTTTTCTCAGAAATTCAAAAGGCTAGTTAACAAAAATATTCTTTTTTTAATAAAATTTATTTATAACATTTTTTGAATCATTAAACAGAATATAAAATTTGAAAATTATTCTTTTAATTTTAAACAAACTTTCTCAAACCTTATTTTTTTTGCCTACAATTCAAAACACTGAAAAATGTAACTAAGAAAATTAATAAAACTTAACAATGATTAATTGGACCAATTAATAAAACAATTTTTTGTAATTTCATCCCCCCAGAACATATTATCAAATAAACAATTATTATCAAAATCTAAGACTTAAATTTCTATATATGCATTGTTATAAAATAATAATAATAATTAAAATAAAATTGCAAAAGCTAAAATTTGTCACCCATCCGATTATTTTCATTTGATTAAATTTTGCTTTTTTCTAAATAAATGATATTGTAGTGTACTTCTAATACAACTATTAAGAGTACTCTGTCTACCACAAAGGATTAAAGAATAAACAAAAATTAGTAAAGTCTCATAGTTTAACATCTAAATTGAACACTATAAAAAATCATGCTATGTAATAGAAGAAATATTAATTTACAATAAATATCAAATTATCCAAATCATGCTATGTAATAGAATAATATTATATTTTTATATGCTATATTTAATTCTTTATAATGCAATAGGATAACATTTAACAATTAAAAAGAACAAAAAAAAATTTAAAAAAAAACAAAACTAAATCGCATTAACCCAAAGTAGAGTTTTAAAGAATATAAAAAACTATTAACCTAAAACAGATATGCAAGAAATATAAAAAAATCCACCAAAAATTAGAGAGAGAGAGAGAGAGAGAGAGAGAGAGAGAGAACATTTTTGTTGTGAGAAAAAACTATGTTCTATGGAAGAGATTGCGACAAATTTATGTAAGAAAGTGTGAATAAGAAAAGACATAAATAAAAGAAGATGAAGGGAAATAGGAAGAATGATATTAATTTAGAGGGTAGTGGGGAGATGAAAAGATAAGGAAGGGAGAAAGGTTGGAGAAGTAGTGAGGAGATGAAAAGGTAGGGAGGGAGAAAAGTTGGAGAAGTGTAAATATTAAAAATATAAATGTTAAAAACAATTATAGGAAAATTGGAAAAAAAAAAAAAAGATAATGACGTGGACGCTGATGTGACTCAACTGGAGCGTAACAATAATAAATGCTACGCTTCAACTTTTGGAAATATAATATATAAATTATTATTATTATTATTATTATATATTTTTTAAGAATACTAAGTATTTTTAACATACACGAAAATGCCTTAAAAAACCTGTTTTTTAAGGGTGTTTCTTTTCTGTTTCTTTTCTTTTCCTTTTGAAGAACATGTTGCATTTTACTCCCTAGTCCCTTCATGATTGACGGACAAAGTTGTATCCAACCATAGTATATATACACCACCAGTATGAAGTTTACGAGGCAATTCAATTCCAGGACTCGATTTCTTTGTCCAAAATTTTGAGTATTATATTATAAACCGTCTTTTTTTTCTTTTTCTAATAATTTTCACGAAATAGAGGAGTGCCAGGGATGATGGAAAAAGCAACAGTTATGGAAACCTCTAATGGTAGCTTATCTCAAAAATCATACAGTTCAAGAGACGAGGATTTATCTGTGTGCTCTTATAATAGACCAGATGAAGCCGTTAATAGTGGCGACAATGCAGTTGATGGGTGCACCGTAGTTGACGAGATTGGCATTTTCGATGCCCGTAAGTACTTCAATGAATCAAGTAACATAGAGGCTGAGAAAGTAAGCTACAATAGCAGAGTTTCCCCTGTGAAAAATGTCAATGCTATGAATCTGGAACGTAATTCGGAGCGATTTGATCTCTCTGCCACTCCCAACAGATTCTCTTCAGCTTCATCCTCTGTGGATGGCTATATTAATGCCAGAAACTACATGGCTCGTGCTGCCGCAACTCCAACGGCTTCATCCGAAGCCAGTTGGAACAGCAAGACTGGCCTCTTGTCCAATCCTCCCTGTGCAATTCCAATTTCCATGCGCAATGCTCAGAAAAAAACTAGTAGTAGATGGCTTTTCTGCAGAAAATGCCCTTGTACAGGGAAAAAATCTGTTCAAGTCCAAGAAAAAGCCCATCTGCCAGCACCAACACCATCATTATCGCACAAACATTGTCACAGTAGTAGCACAAGTGCTATGAATCCCAAAAGGCAGACCCCCCATAAAACCAGGTCAGATAATATGTGGGTCAACACACCAAGTTTTTTTCCTTTACAAATGCAGGGGCAGCATAGTGTAGTAAGAGCCTCTGGAAAGCCCTTTATTAGTACCGATCATAGTGCTAATAACTTCACCTTTCCTATACTAAATCCATCATCATCGTCGTCGTCACTAAAAGCAAGACTACCAGCTCGTCATGAATCATCATCTATCTCTACTATTCAGTCAATCAGTAAGAGTTTTACATTGGCAACAAGTCCCAACAAATCATCAATTATGATAGATGATGAAGTGGCAAGCGACGCAAGCTCCGACCTGTTTGAGATAGAGAGTTTCTCAACAACAACAACAACAAAGCACAGAGATTCTCAAGACGAGATCGTCAATGCCAAGGGGTCTAACAATTACTTGTTGTATAGTACTAGTCGTGAGGAGCCAAATGAAATTGCAGTTGCACCTACAGATGTAGAGTGGTATGAGGCAAGTGAGGCTAGCATTGATTGGAGTGTTACAACAGCTGAAGGGTTGTCAATTGCCGCATCAGAATTAGCGGATGATGACACAACCATCATCAGGTGCAATCAAAAGAGCAGCAAGCAAAGATCATCATCATCATCATCTACCATGAATGGGTTGTCGTTGAGTTCGAGTTGTCGATGCGAGAAGGCAGTGAGCGTGGGACCAAAACCAGTGAAATCCTTGTCTTCTGCTAGTAATAGTAAACAAAGGACACAGCAACAGCAAGGATGATCTGCCTCTATTAGTAAAGTTTACATTTGAGGCATGTTAGTCTTGCAAATAAGCCACCGCTTTCAACCTCTCAATCAACTCAATTGTCTCTTCCTTTTGCAACATAAGAGAGACATTCAGATCTATCCCTAGCTACACCAATATTCTCTCTCTTTCTCTCTATGCAATTTGTGTGTCGTTATTACATTTCAATAATAGCGTGATCTAATTTTTTATATTATCATTTCTTATCTTTTATGTCTGTTCTAATCATGTGCAGTTCTACTTCAGTAAGAAGCACTAATATCAAATCATGAATAATGGATTATTATATCATATCCTTATCATGTGCAGTTCTAAAATTATTTTTCGACTATCCATTTTTACAAATATATTATTTTAATATTTGATATGTTTGATTGATATTATTCTTTTTTTAAGTGATTTATATTTTTCTAAATTATGTTATGGTACGTTTATATATATATATATATATAGAGAGAGAGAGCCTCATTTTTTGAACGCGGCAATAGGCCCTATCTAAAAAAACACGGCTAAAACCACTTATAAATGTAGCTATAGGTTAGCTATAGCCGCATTTTTTGTAAACGTGGTTAAAAAAAACGCTTCTATAAATCGCGTTTTTTGTAGTGATATATATATATATATATATTTAAGTTTCAAATATATTATTCAAATTTCTCATTATTTTAAAGAAGATTATCATGATAATCAAAACTTATCACAAAATTACACCTGATATTACTAAAATAGTTTACAGACACATTCAAATACATAGCAAGATTGTATTTTGATATAAATTCAAATTCTAACTTTCAAAGTAACTAAGTATTATGTCAAACAAAAAACAAACAAAAGCTATCAGAGAGAGAGAGAGATCAAAACACACACTACCAAATCGTATTTCCAAAACATTTGACCAATTTTTCCTTGATGCCCACTCAATTTCGGCTTTCATCATTTTCCTCTTCTCGACCCTAATTTTGGGATGCTATTTGAAGGTCTTTGAGAGCTCGGATTTCTTCAAACTTGGTGTCCTTGGAAAGATATTGATGTCTAGTTTCTATAGGTTCTAACCTCAAATGATTTGAAGCTATAGTCATCAAGATATCGCATTTGAAAGTGAGGTGACAGAATGTAGGAAAGTAGCACTATTTTGAAATTTTCATTTCTCCCAATCCGAGCCAAATATCGTTGAGCCCTTTTTATGGAAAGTAGATAACTCATCGTAATTTAATTTGGTCTAAGTGGATTGCACCAGTTATGGCTAGATTAGCACAGTTTATTGCGCGAAAACGCCCCAAAAACAGCCTTTGACTTGAAAATAATACATTTATATAGGGTTTTGGCATTTTCTTGATATTTTATTCGTTTCAAATCCAATTTTAACTCGTGAGCTGTCATTTCAAAGAGAATTTAATGATCTTTAAGATGGTTTACAATTCACCTCAATGGAAGGTCAGATAAAAAAGTTAGCATTTTGACCACTCTCGGTTCGTTTTTGGTCAGCGTTAATCAAACTTTGCCAAAAATGGCAAGTTTGGGATTTTGAAATCTTAGATGGTTTGTTGCAATGCCCAATCAAGAAAAACACAATTTTTCAATGTATTTTCCTAATTTCTTAGTTTTAGAAACACATTTTTTGCTTTTTAGGACTTAAACCAACATTTTGGCATGCTTGTCGAGACCGGACAAAATATGATATAAACAAAGCTCATGAATCAACGAGAGTTTCTTGTATTAAACTTCAATTAATCACTTGTTTAGTAAATTTCCAATCCAAATTTTCCTTTGGTTTGTATTTGCAGAACTAGTTCTAATCAAAGCCACAGGTATTGCATAGAATCAAGTTTGTTCAATAGTCATAACATTAAGGCAGAACCTAACAAACTCGTATCAGTGAATCACATAAAATAAAAGTGTTTTTAATAGTGCAATTGATCAACCTGAGGCTAGACGTTTGGTCTAGTTGTTACACTGTATGCTTGTTTTGTGAAATAAAATTTATATCGTTTTTGGTTTCAAAAAAATAGTGCAATTGATCGACCTGAGATTTTTGAAAACCAGTAATAAATCATTTCTTTAAAACTATCTTTAAAACTATCTTTAAATACTATCTCCAATCAACATTCACATGGTTCTAAAACTTAATAATGTGTCAGAAAAGTCTTTTTTCTGCATCCATCTTGAATGTTGTATGAAAATCATTGAATACTTATGAAAAAAATTAAAATTGTTTTGGCAATGCTGAGAGTATTGTAGTTAAACTAGTACTTTTTGGTATTTTCAACATAGATATTTAGGTTTTAAATTCTTCATCCCATCATTGTACTTATTAAATTATCAAAAAGATAACGATTCAACAAAACCTTACCAAGAATGAGTTCACTTTCAATTAGCTTTTTGTATTGATGTGAATAATTTATAGGTTCATCTAATGTGTGATGAAGAATAGACTATAGAGTACAATGTTCAATTAAACTAATACTTTTTTTTTTTTTTTTATGTTTTCAATAGAGACATTTAGGTTTAAATTCCTTGTCCCCATCATTGTAACTATTAAATTATCAACAAAAAGAATGATTCAACAACACCTCACCATGAATGAGTTCACTTTCCAATTAGCTTTTTGTATTGACGTGAATAATTTATAGGGTCATCTAATATGTGATGAAGAATAGATAATAATGTTACGTTAAACTAGTGTTTTCAACAAAGACATTTATGGGTTAAATCTCTCATCCCCATCATTGTAAATTTGTACCTATTAAATTATCAACAGAAAGAATGATTCAACAACACCTCACCAAGAATGAGTTCACTCTCCAATTGGCTTTTTGTACTGATGTGAATAATTTATAAGGTCATCTAATGTGACAAAGAATAGAGTACAATATTCATTCTAGCGGGTCTAAAATGAGACAACATAAGTAATAGATAATTTTCATGTTTTAATACGTTGGAGTTCCTCTAAGAGAAAACTTCAATTTAAAAATGAACATTGAATCATTTCAAACACAGTAAAATGAACAATATTGTACTCTTTTCTTCATCACACATTGGATGACCCTATGATTTATTGGTAAGGACCAAAATGCATATCTCTAAATAAAATTCTTGGGACCAATTCAAATAAATTTGGAACTCATTTGAAAAATAATGACACACATTTCATGAAAAAACCAAATAATTTACTAAAGGCATGTGTCTCCAGACAACTCAAAGTTGATTATTGCCAAATTGGGAATAAGCTAATCACTATCCCAAGGAAAATTAGGGAAATACCTCATAAGAATCCATTATGCATTTCAAGGGTAAAAAATTGCAGGTTTTGTGAAATAATGCACATTTTCTATGAAGTAAACATCAATTGGATAATTGTTATATTTCCACAAATGAACTAATTCCTTGTAATTTATTAATTTACTTTAAAATCTCGTCTCATATCATCAAGTAAATTGTGGATTCTTGTTGATCCATGGAAGAGCGAACTTTTTGTACGATCTTAAAATGTTTACAGAAAAGTTCCCTTGAGCAAGAATAAGTTCACTCATGCGAAAATGTAGTTTGCTCAAGCAAAATCATGAGTTGAGAAATGATGTGTGTGTTTAGCATGGATTATTTTTACCAACTTATTTTATTATTTAGCTTATTTTTGTTACTATTCATGAGTCCCACTGCACTTTTTGGTACTATTCATGGATCTCACTGTACTATTTCAACTAATTTTTACTTTTATCTACAGTACTTTTAGCAAAAAAAATTTAGTTTCAACAAAATAAGCAGATCATACACAGACACAAAGTTATTTGTAGAATTTTGTGAAAAAGAGAAAAAAAAAAGAGGGAAAGTGAACCTTTTATGCCCCTAGTGACTAGCAATGGTCACAAATTCCTTTCCATAAGTGAGTAGGGGTGTTCATCAACCAGTATGAGAAGGGTTTTTTGTTCATGCTGAATTCGTCGTTCTCCAAAAAAATGCAAGCCACTGCCACATCATTGGAACGGTTTTCAAGCAACATCAATGGCGATTTCCATCGGAACGAAAGTCGGTTACCATTGGATTCTATCACATGAGAGAGAGAGAGAGAGAGAGAGAGAGAGATGAAAATCTAAGATCTAAATATCCCATAGATCATAACATCAAACCCACAAGCCACAACAAATCTTAGAGTTGAGACTCACCTTCAATCAACCGGAGTTTGAGGAGGAGAGAGGAAGGAGGATCTCATATCTGGTTTGAAGTATTGAAAAATTTAGGTACACCTTTAAATAATTCAAAAGATTTTCCAGATTTACTATTTCTGGAATATTAACTCATTTGTATGCTAAAAACAATTTGCTAGTAACTCCTTAACAAACTTATTCAACTATGTTTATCAATATATATATATATATATATATATATATTATTCAACTATGGGTAGATATTGTCTTAAAGAAAATAATTATTTCTTGTCTCCTAAGTGTCTATTTGCGAATAGCTTATTTAGCTTTTTGCTGAAAATTTTTTGTTGAAAATGTGCTAACTATGCTTGTACCTTGAAAAAATTTGAAAATTTTGAGAAAATGCGAAAAAAAGTGAAGTATTAACAAGTTGTAAATAAAAGCAAAAAGTTGAGCTGACACTGAACACACTTATCTACTTCAATTTTTTGTTACGCTGTTTCCCCTAAATTTCCGAATAGTTGTCACATGTAAAGGCATCATAATTTTTAAGTCAACTCAATTGCAAGATAATCATTCTCAATAGGAAAACAATTAAAATATAACTGAACGGTACCCGCCTTGTAAAATCTACTGTACAACCAGAATAAGATACCTTAAAAGGTAAAATTTAGGTATATTTCCTTAGGTGCAATACCTTAAACTCCTCAATCTCCAATTAAATTCAACCATGTGGTTGCATTGGCCAATAAGCAATATAGTTGCATTTATTTGGAGAACCTAAGATAGTGCACCTAAAGAATTGCAGATAAGTTTTTCCCCTAGAGAGAGAGAGAGAGAGAGAGAGAGAGAGAAAGAGGGGAATATACAAAAGATACGTAGAATTGACACACAGCACAAGGAAAATGAATCTATAACTTTCTTTCAACAAAACTGCTCAGTTCCTCAACACAGATTTACACAGCTGAGCAAAAATTGCAAATTAACCAATACATCTTTATAACCCCTAATCACCACCCTAAGCTCTCTAGAAATTTATCCATCTACTATCAAATTAACTCTTTTCCATTATTTTTATTGCCCAGAATAAGTTAAATAACACAACTTTTTCCATGTACCTTGATCATGGAAGAAAAAATACAGTATCCAAAACAGCAAATTAAATTGGCAAAACCATCCCCATGCATGGGCGTAGATTTTGTTGTAGAAATTGGGGAGGGAAGGATGTATATATCATTAAAATTTTCCCTAATAGATATTTAAAACCTTTGACAGATGGAAGCCAGTCAAAGAATGGAGTCAAAGCTTTCGATGGGATCAGATTCTTCAAGCATGGAAGCTGCCTGGAAGCAATCTGCAGCATCAGCTTTTCGTCCATCATCCTTGTGAACCATCCCCAAGTAATACCAAGCCATACGGTTGGTTGGATCTATCCTTAATGCATCTGACAGTAAGCTTCTTGCCACAGGCAATGCCTTCAAGCCTCTCTTCGACAACAGAGCACTAATTAAGATCTTGCAAGGAACATGACAAGGTTCTAGTAGAAGGGCATTATTATAAGCAGCAAAAGCTTCTTGGAATTGTCCACGACCTTCAAATATTACACCTGGGAGAAATTACAAAAGGAAATGACAATTTTTACATAGACAATTTCTAAACCGGATTAGGTAATGGCACAACATTCTTCTCATATATTCCAGCATGTAACAAGCTTTTCAACTAATTATTTCCACTGAAAATTGATTATGATGATAAATATTTTTACTTTTATAAGGAATTTCAATAATTAAAGGAAAGCTCAATAAGAAGAGCTTCCTAAGGATAACAGTCACAGATTCAAACGATCCATAAACTCAACTAAAGAGTTACAAAAGACCCCCATCCATGTATAGCACCAATTAACTAGAACATATTCCTTTTAATAAGATTATCTATAGTTGGAATTTTATCCAACGTTTGCAATTTATAAGGCTTAACAATTATTCAATGCATTGTTAGTCTTATGCCTATATCTTTGACTCCCTATAGGATCTCTTAGCTCTCTCTAGGTTCATGAGGCAGTAGGCTCTTTGGAGGCCCGGCTACCTCGAATTAGTCATAAATCCTTTTTTTTGTTTTGTTTTCTTGGTTCAGTATGGGTGGATTTAGGAGTTTTTTTATTGAATCTAAGTTGTTTCAGTTGGTGGCGGAGGAAGGAGGGAACTTTTACTCCCTTAAGATTTTTGAATGAGGAAAATATTACATGCAATTGGTTTTCATGGGTAAGAGTGCAGCGCTTTGGGTGATGAGGAGTCTGGAACACACCGTGATAGGGGTTAATCCTAAGCACTTTTTCACGTTCAGGGATGGTGATACTGCCTACACTCTGCAACAGGGGTCCAACTCGTTTGGACAATACTTATCTGTGACAAAGCTTAAGGTAGGGGGGTTGCGAAGAACTATCATTATTCTTGCTGGTAAGTCACAAGGTGGATGGAGAACTTTCGGGATTGAATTAAGAAGAATATTGGAACCTTCCCAGTATGCGTTGGGTGGACTGAATTTTGTACCGTACAAGTATAAGCAGGTTCCAAAGAATTGTACTGCCAGGTCCTATGTGGAAGCTGTCAAAGCTCCTGTGCCGGCAAGGTTGAAGTCTGTTCAACAGCCTTGTATCAAAGAGAAGGTCAAGGATGGTGTCGTGGAGAATATTTTGGAGCCTCCGAGAGACAATTCTCGTACACAGGAAGTAGTGTATGAAACTCAGGCAGGTAGTCTTCCCTTGGCAGCCGTGGGTGGTGGTGGTGAGGGTGGGGTAGGTGGTATTAATGGTAAGGCTATCTTTGAGGAGAAAATCTCGGAAGGAAATAAGCTCAATATTCCTTTGAAGTTGAATTCGAATTCAAATTTTGTTGAGTTTGGAAAGTTGCATGATAATAGGAAGTCACGTTGGTTAGGGAGAGGGTTGATTGTGGATGTGAATGAGTTTGGAAAGAGGCGGGTTTCATGGGATAGAGTTAAGAGTGGCAAACTAGCTGGCAACTGGGTGGAAAGGAGGAGTAATAATGTTCAGAATAAAACCGTGGGGCTGGGCCCATGCAATCACAAAGCCCAAGTGACTTTGAGTAAAACAGTGGGTCATCAGGGAAGTATTGAGTCTACGTTGGGCCTGGGTTTGTCAAGCCCAAGTAACTTTGAGGCTGGAGAAAGTTCCATTAATGGACTTAATGTTCTAGAGACTTCTCATCGGAACTGCTTAGCTAATCTGAGCCTAAGTAGAAGTGAAACCACTGACTCGAAGAAGATTGAGAGCTCTAATGTCTCGGCCACTACAGCGGTGATGTTTGCGACGTCGCCGAAGGTGATCTCGGACACGAGTTCTTCTGTAGCAGCGACGGAAGTGGCAGGCCAGGGAGGTCAGCACAACCCGACCCGTTTCGCTCCGTCACACACCGTGCCGTTAAGACCAGATGTAGTGGCCCTTGCATTCGACAACCCGATATCGGCGTCCGGTGACCTTAGTGGGTCGATGGTGGTGCCGGTGGGGTCCTTGGCCACGATGTCTTCCATTACTGCTCCAGCAGTGACGGGTGTAGAGAGTTTTGATGGTCCGAGAGCTCAGACTCAGTCCTACACTATGCCTGTCAAGCTAGTAGGGGTGGTCCAAGCATCCAGTGAATCGGTGACAGCCTATAGTGACCCAATGGTGTCGGCGCAAGTGTCTTTGACTTCTCAGGTGGCAATGGAAGATGGGGAAGAGGATTTTGTGGGTTCAGAAGGCTTGGCCACTACAATTTATGATTCTGATTCTGAGGGAGTTCATATCCCTGGCCCCACTATTAGGGAGTTGGTTGGAGATTTGGATAAGTCTTGGGGTAATTCCAAAGACTGGATGCTTCAATTGCGTGATGGCAGACAATTAGTGCTCTCGTTGTCATTGTATCGATCTCCAGATAATATGTCAGTTTGCTCAAGTGTGGAGGGCGAGTGTGAATCAGGTAATGCTTCTATTACTAAGACAGGACAGAGGGTTAGTTGGGCAGATGAGGGTGAGGGGCTAGTAGAGTTCTCGTCTGTGGTTCCTGAGACAGAGATGGAGTTAGTGGGAATTTGATGAAAGGTTGAGGTATAGTGAGAGAAGTGATGAGCCACTAGTTGTGGTTCCTTTGGCCACTGAAGGCCCGTTGGAGGTGGTGTCTAGTCAAGTGAAGGAGATTGGGTGTAAGGAGAGTGTGGACAGTTGTCAACTATCACAATGGGTAACCAATACGATAAAGGCTTTTAAGAAATCTGTGGGCATTTCGTTGGAAGGTTTTGAGGAGCAGATTACAGGACTGTTATTAGCCTTGGAGGCCAAAAAGAAAGATAAACAGAAAATTGTGGTGGGTGATCAAACGAAGTTGGTCAAGCCAGGCCAGAAAGGTCAGCGGGAGTTGAAGAATTTGTTGTCATCCTTGAATGTTGAATTTGATACACATAAAGCTAGGAGTGTAAGTATTGAGAGGGCTGTTGTGCCTTATCAATGAGTGTGAAGATTATTTCTTGGAACGTTAGAGGGCTGAACGAGCAAGATAAAAGGCTCAGGGTTAGACATTTGATTAGGAAATGGGGGCCAGATGTGGTTTGTCTTCAAACCAAAATGGGGCTGATTAATAGAGCGGTAATTCGTAGTTTGTGGGGTGGTCAACATGTTGATTGGTCTTATTTAGGTTCTTTTGGAGCTTCGGGGGGGTGTTAGTGATGTGGGACACTCGGGTAGTGAATAAAATGGAGGAAGCAATTGGGAGATTTTCAGTTTCTTGTAAATTTACAAATGTGTCAGATCAGTTTGTTTGGGCGTTTACTGGTGTCTATGGTCCTAATTTACACCGGGATAGGAGGTTTTTATGGGAGGAACTTTGTGGATTGAATAGTTGGTGGAGTGTTCCATGGTGTGTGGGTGGTGACTTTAATGTGGTTAGGCTCCCTTCCGAACGTTTAGGGTCTACTTCTTTCACTGTGGCTATGCGGGAGTTCTTCAATTTTATTTCGGAACAGGGTCTCATTGATCTGCCTTTGCAAGGGGGTACTTTTACTTGGTCAAATTCTAGAGAAGTTGTTTCGAAGGCTAGGCTGGACAGATTCTTGTTTTCTGCAGATTGGGAGGATAAGTTTCCAACGGTTTCTCAAAGACAGATGTCTAGGTTGTGCTCAGATCATTTTCCAATTGTCCTTGAGGGTGGGTCTTTTCAGAGAAGGAGTATGCCGTTTAGATTTGAGAATATGTGGCTTAAGGATAATGGTTTTATGGATATGGTTCAGTCTTGGTGGGAGGCCTATCAGGTCCATGGTGCACCGAGCTTTATTATGGCTAATAAACTAAAGCTTTTAAAAAATGATTTGAAAAGATGGAATGAGGAGGGGTTTGGTCATGTTGAAGTTCGGACTAAAAAATTGTGGAAGGACCTGAGTGTTCTAGAGAATATGGAGGAAAGTCGGGGTTTATCAGTGGAGGAAAGGGTAGAAATGGGAAGAATTCGTGATAAGTTAGAAAAAGTTACTTTGTTGGAAGAAATATGTTGGAGGCAAAAATCTAGAGTTCTCTGTGTTAGGGAGGGAAACAGGAATACAAAATTTTTCCACCATATAGCTAACTCTCACAAGAGGGTTAATTCTATTGATAGGCTTATGGTGGATGGGGTGTTGTCTTCAGATCCAGTTGCTATAGCTGACTGTATTTCTCAGTTTTATAGACAACTTTATTCTGAGGATGTGGCTCACAGACCTGTCTTAGAGGATGTGGATTTTTCTAGTATCTCGAGGGAAGATGCAAGTTTGTTAGATAGGCCTTTTGAGGAAAAAGAGGTGTTTGGGGTGATCAATGATTTTAATGGTGATAAGGCACCTGGCCCGAATGGCTTTTCCATGGCATTTTTCCAGTCTTGTTGGGGTGTTTTGAAAACAGAAATTATGGTTGTATTCCATAATTTCCATACTCAGGTAGTGTTCGAGAAGAGTCTTAATGCTTCGTTCCTTGCCCTCATTCCCAAGAAAGTGGATGCTGTGGAGGTCAAGGACTTTCGGCCTATTAGCTTAGTTGGTGGGATTTATAAGATTATTTCTAAGGTATTGGCTAATCGGCTTTGTAGGGTGGTGAATGGACTTATTTCGGATTCACAAAATGCTTTTGTGAAGGGCAGACAGATTTTGGATTCTGTATTGATTGCTTCCGAATGTATTGATAGTAGATTGAAGTCAAGAGTTCCAGGTGTGTTGTGTAAATTGGATTTGGAGAAGGCATATGATCATGTGAGTTGGGATTTTTTACTGTATATGCTTCAACGTTGTGGTTTCTCAGAGAAATGGAGAAAATGGATAAGGTATTGCATATCTACTGTAAAGTTTTCCATTCTGATCAATGGTAGCCCATCTGATTTTTTTGGAAGTTCTAGGGGACTTCGGCAAGGGGATCCTTTATCTCCTTTGTTGTTTGATATTGTGATGGAGGCTTTAAGTCGTATGTTGGATGTGGCTGCTTCCGCTAGGCAATTCCCATGCTTTTCTGTGGGTAGTACGGCTGGTCCGTCAGTGATGGTGTCTCATCTTTTATTTGCAGATGATACTCTGATTTTTTGTGATGCTGAACCTTCTTAGATTGTTAATTTGAGGGCGGTTTTTGCTAGATTTGAGGTGTCAGGACTTCGTATTAATTTGGGGAAATCAGAGTTGGTACCTGTTGGTGGGGTGCCCAATTTAGAGGTTTTGGTGGGTTTGTTGGGGTGTGGGCAGTCTTCTCTGCCCTTGACATATTTGGGCCTTCCATTAGGTGCAAAATTTAAGGATTTATCTGTTTGGAATCCTATTCTTGAGAGAATGGAGAGGAGATTAGCAGGCTGGAAGAGATTGTATTTATCTAAAGGGGGTAAGGTGACACTCATTAAAAGCTCACTCTCGTCTTTGCCTACATATTTTCTTTCCCTTTTTCCTTTACCGGGAAAGGTGGCAAAGCGTATGGAGAAATTACAGAGAGATTTTTTGTGGAATGGGATTGGTGGTGAGCCTAAAATTCATTTAGTTAATTGGGCTAAGGTTTGTAGGCCTTTGAAAGTTGGAGGGTTGGGTATAAGAAGATTGGGAAACTTTAATTCTGCCTTGCTAGGAAAATGGTTGTGGAGATATGGCATGGAGACTGATGCTTTATGGAGGAGGGTTATAGAGGCAAAATATGGGAACATTTGGGGTGGTTGGTGTACGAAAAAGGTGACAAGTCCTTATGGGGTCAGCCTGTAGAGATACATTAGAAGTGGCTGGATGAACTTCTCTAAACTGTTGGTTTACGATGTGGGGGATGGTGCTAGAGTAAAATTTTGGAAGCATGTGTGGTGTGGAGATTGCACTTTACAAGAGGCCTTTCCGGAGCTTTACTGTCTTAGTAGGTCAAAGGATTCCTCGGTGGCTGAAGTTATGGGTTGGTCTGCTGGGAGGTTTCACTGGAATGTGCAATTTCGTCGTCCACCACAAGATTGGGAAGAAGAAGCCTTTGATCGGTTTATGGAGTTGGTTTATTCTTTGTCAGTGCGGGGGTTTGGCCTAGATAAGGTTTGCTGGAAGCCTGCTAGGAATAGAGGTTTTGAGGTTAGAGGTTATTATAGCTCTTTCTACCCTCCTACTTTTGTTTCCTTTCCTTGGAGAATGATATGGCAATCGAAGGTTCCTCCAAGGGTGGCTTTCTTTTCTTGGTCTGCTTCATTAGGTAAGATTTTAACAACAGATAATCTTCGTAAAAGACGAGTGATAGTGCTTGATTGGTGCTATATGTGTAAGAGGTGTGGGGAGTCGGTGGATCATCTGCTACTTCATTGTTCCATAGCTTGGGAGTTGTGGTCTATGGTTTTCTGCTTGTTTGGTCTTCAATGGGTTATGCCTCATACTGTTCTTGAGTTGTTTAGGCTTGGCAAGGAAAGTCTGCGCGACATCGTCACATGGATGTTTGGAAGTTAGTGCCTCATTGCTTGATTTGGTGCATTTGGCGTGAAAGAAATGCTAGAAGTTTTGAGGGTTGTGAGCGTTCTTTGCTAGAGCTTAAGTCTTTGTTCTTACACACTCTCTATGAATGGAGTGTGGTCTTTTCCCATTTTTCTTGTTCTTCCTTTTCTATTTTCCTTGACCGTTGTTCTTTTGTTGCTTGATTTGTGCCCCCATAGTACATCCCCAATGTACTCGGTTTGGCAATTTTTCTATTATTAATAATATTCTTACTTTATTTATCAAAAAAAAAATTTATAAGAACATGATTTTCTTCAATACTTTGCTATTCCAAATGCACTTCCATCGGAAGTGCCTTTTAGCACCTCCCAAAGATTCATAATACAAATGCACACTAAATTGACCATTGCTAATAAGTCTCCATCTCATACAGTCAGCACTACCTTCAAAAGAAATATAAGAATATGATAACTAAATGAGGTAATCTAGCCCCTTCAGCTCCAAATCATGAAAATTATGAATCAATCTGAGATTCCAATAGTGATTACTATCCTCTCCTCTAGAACACAACAAGGAAAACACTGATGCATCTACCCGCCACAATCAGATAACAACAGCAACAACACACTTCACTAAAATGACCATTACTAATAAGTCTACATAACATAGAATAAGCACCACCATCAAAAGAAATATGAGAATATAATAACTACATGAGGAGTCCAGCCTCCTCAGTTCCCAATCATGAAAATTATGAATCAATCTGAGATTCCAGCAGAGATTTCTGCCTTCTCCCCTAGAACTCAACACGGAAAACACAGAAGCATCTATTCACCACAATCAGATAATTATAATAATAACAGTAATGATAATCATTATTATTATTACCAATGAGCTCTATCTCAAACCGCAGTTCTCCTTGCCATAAGAAGGATGGCGAGTAAGGTTGAGATCAACTACCCTACTAGGTAACACCCATTTAATCCCAAAAGCTCTAAGGACTACACTCCACAAAGCATATGCAACATCACCATGGATCATATAAAGATCTACCGTCTTCCCATTACACCAACCAATAAAAAAGAAACCACTCTTGACAGTATTATCAATTTTTTTTATATATAAGAACCCTGACAATATTATCATAGGTTGGAATCTTCCTCCAAGCTACTATACTAACAAAGAATAAACCCTCTTTGGTGCCTTTACATGCCAAATACTCTTTCAAGGGAAAGCATTAGCATTGGTGCCTCAAATAGCCTAATAATAAGAGCAAACATCAAACTATCACTCCCTTTCAATCTCCATCTTTCCTTAGTACACCCCTCCCTCCTACAGATAATTAAATATCAAATTCACTTACTCCAATTCCTAATTATGAAAACCTCCGTGGAAGAACCCCTCCCCATCCAACTGCCTATCCATTACTGAATGAACAGAGGCATTTTTATCAACTGAGTAGGCATAAAAATCAGGGCACATCCTTTAGAGAATGATTCCCACACCATGTATAATGCCAAAGCCTTGCTTGTGTGTCATCCCCCACATCAAAATACACATATTGAAGAAAGCTGTCCCACCTCGCCCTAATACTTCTTAATAAGCTACACCCATAAGTCCCAATAACCAATTTTGAAGTCTATTTTCCCTATTCCTCCCAATAATTCATAGCTATTATCCAATGCCATAATGACGTGCCTCATTCTCAAAGCCTCATACTTCTTAGCTACCACCTGTCGCCGAAAATTTGTGCCTTCATTCCTAAAGCCATAACCATTTTCTTAATAAGACTTGATTAAACTTCCTAATCCTCAAACCACCTACACAATGGGAGAACAAAGTGTGTCCCACGCCACCAAAGAGAATTTGAACTTCTCATCCAAGGCACCCCACAAAAAACATCTCTATAATCTCAACTTACCATGCTGGTGAAAAGACAAACAATTATAGACAATAAGGAACATTTCTCAATGCATAATTACTTGTCGTAGGTAGGAAGAAAAACAAATCAACAAAAAATGTTGGCTAAAATACTATTTACACCCTCTATGTTTGAGGTTTCTTCTCAATCAATCCCTTAACTATGAAAACTTACAATTGACACTCAAATTGTAACAATATCAATGTGCTCCTTCATCAACAATAGTATCATGCTGTAAACCCACACAAAAATGACATTGTTTTGGACTGTAAAATAGAATAATGTCATTTTACGGCAAACCATAACAGATGGGCACACTGACATTGTTGATTCGTTGTAATAGTCAAGGGTGTAAATTGCAAGGTTTTTTTTTTTTTTGAGGTAAAACGAGAGTAACTAGAGAGACATAACAGAAAAATCGATAGTAAACGAAAGTAAATCCCTCCATCCCAAAATAGACAGCGCGTTGCAAAGGGCACACATTTTAATCAAATAAAAGAAACATAACAGTCTTACTGAATGCCCTTAGGACCTTAGGCGGGCCAAGAAATGTGAGTTCAAATTTAGGGTAATATCAAAAGTTAAATGGATTAACGTTTTGGGACAGCCCAAAAAGGAAAGCATCCCACTAAGGGACTAAAAATTTAAAATGTATGCTTGAGAGACAAGAAAGGGCTGTGTTCTGTTAATGTTCCAAACAAAGTTGTTTGTTCAAGGTTCTTTATGAATATTGCTATATTCATCTTATGTCCTGTAAAATCTACCAGATTTTGATTCTACCTCATCTTAAGTCCTAAAGATTAGAGGTCAGCCCTTGCAAGCAGCTGGCTTAGTTTAGAGTGCAGGACAGTTCTTATTGGTAGAAAATCAGAAGCATGTAATAAATATCTTTGAGCAACTGTCATGTAATGTCAATTTCGAAGGAGTTTAGAAATAAGTCATAAAAATTAATTTGTTAGTCACTAAAGTTTCAGTTCTTACCTTCTGTGTGCAGTGCTTCTACAGAGTACTGTTTTAGCTCTCTGGCCTTTCCCAAGCATATCTCCGCATCCTTCCAATGTGAAAGACTAGAGTATAACTTTGCTAGACCATGCCAAATTTCAAATTCATTGACTTTATCATCCACAGCCTATCATATAAGAAAAGGCATAAGATCAATTATTGAAAAAAAATTCATCAATCCATATTGTTTTTGCACTGTGTAGTGTTTTCTTTTCATCAGGAAACAAAACAAAACCAATTAAGTTTTAAGGACTTATAAATTGGAAGACAGTTTGTGAGCCAATCAGATGTGGTTTATAAGAAATAGAAGCCTTGTGGGTTTTAACAATGCATCATTAGGGAAGTGGCTGTGGCAATATGCCCCTAACCAAACTCCTTATGGAGAAATGCAGTAGCTTCAAAGTATGGGCGTCTTGTGGGTGATTAGACTTATGATGTGATTAAGGAACCTTATGGTGCGTCCCTCTGGAAGCATATTTAGAAGGGTAGGGGAGTTTCTCACAATATGTCAAATATGGGGTGGGTAATGGTCTCCGAGTTTGATTTTGGCTTGATCTATGGTGCGGGGATACAATTTTGAAGGATGGCTTCCCAATGTACCATATAGCCTGAGATAAAGTCGCTCTAATATGAATTGGCATGATGGGATTCTAAACTAGGATGTTTCGGTTGCTAGATCTATCAATGATTAGAAGGTGGGGAGTTTGTGGTCGTTTATTGGTATTCTTTATTCCAATAAAGTTAATCAGGATGGGGAGGAATGATTGATTTGGACCCCCTGCTAGAGTGGTATGTTTGCAATAAAGTCTTACTATCGGGTTCTTAGTGCAAACTTTCCAATTACTTTCCATGGAAAAGCATTTAGAAGGCTAAAATTTCCTCTAAGGTAGCTTTTTTCTCATGGACAACAGCTTGGGGACACATACTTACTATGGAACCAAAATTGCATCTTTCACATACCGTGCTTGATTGGCTAGCTGCCCTTAGTGGCCATTCTTTTTCTTCTTTAGAGGAATTTCTAGATTTACATAATTTTGATTGACTCTTTGTTGAATCCTTAGTACACTGCCTTTGTACTTGGAATTCTTTTTCATTTCCTTTTTATTTTCAATAAAGCATAACTAAACGGTCATATCTAGTACACAAAGCTTCCACTTCAATAAAGCATTTTTACTTATAATAAATAAATAAAGGACTTACAAATTGCAACAAAATAACATTTCCACAAAGGAGAAAAGTTAGTACATATTAAATTAGAAAGTAGTAGCTATTTACTTCAAATTGTTGTACAGAGAAACTCATTAAAATATTGTAAATCTTTGCCTCCATCCTTTAATCACTAACTTATTGATTTATTCATCAATTTCATATATAGTAGCTTTCTCGTGCATCATTTACACTTTTTGTAAGGTAAATCTACCTTCCTTTTCGTAAGGATAACAAGATTCAGATATCCTGATTGAATAAGGGGAATAATTGTAAGATTTCTTCCTTCAAAATCCATTGCATCTGGTTAAATTTCTAAGATTTGAACTATAATTATGTCCCTGTAAGTAAAATCTTTAAATATTGATAAGATACGCTAAAGCTCCTACGGAGACATCACATAATTACAAGATCACAAAATAATTCCACATCTACACCACTTATGCCAATAGATTAGGAGTGACATATTTATCCGAAATTATTATTGGAAAAGTAAAAAACTCTTCTTCAATTGAAATAAAGCATGCAAAGTAGATTAAGAATCAAACCTGAATTCTAGGAGGCCCAAATGATTTCCTTTGGGCTTGAACCAATGCAAGGAGGTAACGATAAGTTTCAATAGCATCCATGTGTAATGACTGGGAGAATTTTAGTTTTGCCTTCAGCCTGAGAAGTGGTCCTTGGTCCCATTTTGCAGTCTCGTCTAAAGCAGCATCAGTAACCACCTCAGCCTCAGAGAATCGCTGTTGAGCAGACAAAACCAGAGCAAGAAATCTCCAACCTTTTAATATGGATCCCCCCGTTTCATCAATGAACTGCTTTGCACATCGTAAAGCAGCAGTCAAATTTCGGTGCTCTGCATACTGAACACCCAACTCAAAAATTAAGTCTGTATTATTAGGCTCCAAAGGAATAGCCCCCTCTAATGACTTCAATGCTTCAGACTGAAGACGAGACCTCTCAAAGTCAGAGGATGAAACTTTAGTTTGTTTTCCCAAACAAAGACCCAAAGTTCGAAGACCCACACCCTTCAAATGCTCATCAATCCCCTGAGCATGATTAATTGCCCTCTGTGCATATCCCACTCCCTCAGCAGCAAGATGGGAATCCTCACTGCATATCTTGGCAGCCAATAACAGTGCGATTATGTCATCTGGTCGTTCATGTTTATGTAAAGATTTCCTCAATAGATTCAGTGCAGCTTTGTTTTGTCCAGCTCCACTGTAGCATAGAGCTAAAGAATTCCAACGGTCAACTCGATGATATACCCCAGGCATGATCTCTTCAAGTTGCTTAGCTAAAACAGGTGTTTGGCTGCATACAGATAGTGCGAACGTTAGGTGATCCATTATAGATGGATCCCATTGGGTCTTACCAAGGATAAATTTCCTCATAAGAATCATCAAAAGTAGAATTGCCTCTTCTAGATTATTTTTAGGTACATATGAACCATCAATCTGGACAGCAAAACTGGGTGGACCAGCCTCCACTCCACCATACAGCAAAAGCACAGCGTAGCCTTTCTGAATTCTAACACAGCAATCATTATCAAGGTTCCATTGACTAAGAAGGGCACGTCTGTAAGCAGCAATTGCTTCATGATAGAAACCAGCCTGCTTCCAGAGATCTGGAAGGAGCTCTACAGCTTGGGTGACTATCTCTTGCAATTTATTGTCAACTTGAACATCAAGTATGCCCTGATAGAATATCTTTTCCACAGCATCAAGCACGCTTTTACATTCATGAGCAGCCTCTGCAAACCCCCAATTAAGCCAACAAAAGTTCCACTTCCATGAGTGCTCTTATAATTCAAAGTTGCTAAAAAAAAAAAGAGCAAAAGTTAATTAGTTAAACTTACCACTTACTCTCCCCAGCTTTTGAAGAGACTTGGCTTTTAAGTATATGGCTTCAAGAACCAGGCTTGCAGCATGCTGTGAGACTGCGTGCAGTGATTCAGTGCGAAAGCGACCCCTCCTGGAAGACGGTTTTTCAGCAAGGGAAGGTTGCAATCTCTGTATAGCAGCTTGCAGATCAATGCCCTCAAACACACGAAGAGCTCCTTCTACATTACCTCTTTGATACTCCAACTTTCCAAGAAGGGATCTTGCTTCCTGTAAATTAAACCATGGAGGCACCTCAAATACATTACATTTGAGCCAGAGCTCTCATTGACCTTACATGCCCTCTACTATCTATATCAAAATTCGAATAGACAAAACGAACCCATTTCTTTAAAAGTGGATTCATGGTCCTACAAAGGTTTAAAAAGCATTTTTATGAATGAAGAAATCAAAATGGGATCTAAAAAACGAACTACATTTGAAAATGGAAATGAAAATAAAAACCTCGAAATTGAGTGATAAGCCTTCCCGTAACGAAGCTTCAGCCTCTTGAATATTTCCTTGATCGAGCTTGGCTTCAACTTCTGTTGTTTTCATGCTAACCCCATTAGCGCTAACTTCTCGAACCCATTCCGAATCCGAATCCACATCCGAGTGATCTCCCCATAACTCCATTTTTGACTTATTACTACCCTTCCTTCCTTCAAATTCATACCATCATCCCTGAACAAGAAGCATTCAATTCTTTTTTCTTTTATTTTTTTTACAGAGGAGATCTTTACCTTTTGGTTGAAAATTCACAGAGAGAGAGAGAGAGATAGAGATGGGATCTGAAACGTGAATCTAATAATGTACATTCGGTCGTTTTTTGACACAAGAGAGAAACCCCAAAAAAGGTTTGTTCCATTTTTTTGTTTTAAATTTTTATACATATGCGGATGCGGGGTCATCACTTACTGCACTCTTCTGTCTTTACCGTTTCCTTTGGTTTCTTTGCCACCTCGGCTATCCTTAAAGAAACAAACACACGCACAACAATTATGGAAAGAAATTGTGACCATTGTGTTGAAACTTGAAACTTTGATATAGTTTTATTATGCACCAATCACGTTATCTTATGTCGTATTCATTAGACTTATTTATAAATTTGTTGAATTACTCCTCTTTTTATCCTGTTATTCCTTTAATAAGTTTGAGGACATCAAACTTCTATAGGTTCACAACCCTTAATATATCTTGTTATGATCGGAGCATAATAAAAATAATGAAAATAATGGTCTAATATAAAAGTGATATTACACTATTAACATATAACTCCAACACAGCATCCATGTGCTATTTCTAAATCTAATAACAAACACCTATGACCATCACTATGAATCACCATTAAAACACCTAAACCCACTAATTGAAAACAAATCAGCCACCGTGTTACCGGGATAGTGACAGTAAGTAATTTGCAGTTTAGGTTTCGTATTTTGGGACTTGTGTTTCTAATTAATTGTTGCACTGATAGTAATTTTTTCAGAAATTACTTGTAACTATCATCGTGCTCCCTTGGCATAATGGTCGCTCTTGGCGCAATAGTCACTCCATAAATATAAGTACTTATGGGATGTGGAGAGTAAGAGTTTCAAGTTTTCAAGAGGGAGTTTCACACACATATACACTTAAATTAGGTTAGAGTAGAATTTCTATCTTGTATCAACAAAAAGAAATTACTTGTAACTCTCTGATTGCAGCGAAGGTGGAAAAAGACATTATGAGACTAAAAATCCATACAAGATTCGGAAGAACTATGATCATATAAGGTGTGGGAAATGAAAAAAGGTTGGGCACAATGTTAGAACATGTCCTGACGATGAGAGAAACAAAGGAAAGCAAACAAGAAAGCAAAAGAAGAAGTAGGTTATGTTGTTTAAGCAGACAAGAAAACAAATCCATAGAAGATTTGAATTTGATCATTTTTTTGTTTAGGGGACTAACACTAATATCATTCTTTGTAGGCATCACAACAGAACAATAAGACTTTTGAAATAAATAGCAACATGCCATCTGTTGGGGCTGCAGTTGTTGCTAGAGCTAGCTTGGTAATTATGAACTCATCTACATTTGATGGCGTACTTAACTATATATTTGACTATGTTGGGCTACCTGTTTTGTACTGTAGGGTTCATTGCAACTTGTTGGTGCTACACAAAACAGTCAAACTTAGGTAAGTTAGCTCACAAATTATATTTATTATTAGTACAGTGACATAATAATTATTGTTCTAAATATACATCTATTCATAAAGTATTATGGATGGTGGAGTAATAATTATTTGCCAGTGTGTTTCGAGGCAGCAAACTGCAGTAAATGTTTACATAGGTAGATTAATTGTAGACATGGCAAAACGGGTCAGAATTTTCTGACCTAACCCAACCCAACCCGAAAAATATTTGACCCGAACCCGATTTTTTTTACCTGAAGTAAAAACGGGTTGACCCATGACCCAACCCGTGTTTTGTGCGGGTCAACCCAACCCAATCCGAACCCGAACCCGAACCATTTTTTTAAAACTTTTTTTTTTTGGTAAAAAAAATAATGAAATTAAGACAATATTGATTTAATTGTTTATTGTGAGCTTTAAGGAAACAATTGATACATTTACATAACCACGTGCAAATTAATTGAAAGATAAATGGTTGAGCATTTTGTAATGAGTAAAGATTTTTAGATATCAAATAACAAAGTTCATGCCAAGATAATCTAGTTACAGTAGAGTTAAAAATAGATTTAAAATTGTAGACATGTGTGAGACACATTCACAAGTATGAAAATAGTAAAGCCAAAGTATCAAATTAGCATAAATTATGAATACTTAGACCTATTTTTTAACAATTTATGTTCAAAATAAATGGTTTTTCAAAATAAATTATGATATTTCATAGAGTGTATACTGCTTAACAACGATATGATCTTTATAAAAGAGACCATGTATAAATAAGTAAGCAATCAAACTTTAATGTATATCTTAAATTGAAATAGAGTGTCAACCACAATTGATAATAGATTATAAAATTAATTTTCAAGACTGTAACTTTCTTATATGTTTTTATTCTTTATCAAATGAGTTATTCAATAAGTCATTTATAATTTTATTTTATATTTTGGAATGTTGATATTATGTAGAAATAAAACTTGTGTATTTGTTTTACTTATTTTTGTGTTATTTTCTTTTAGATAAAAATGTTTGGATTTGTATAATTTTAAAATTATTGAATAAGTATTAATAAGTTTAACTGAATTCATTCTTGATATAACCGGTGAATTCAAAATAATGCATTTTACATCAAGTAATATGTTGCATAACTTTCCAAATGGCAAATACATATTGTTTTCTTTATAAAAATAAAAAATAAAAAATTTCATGTGAAAAATATGGGTCAACCGACCAAACCCGACCCGACCTGCAACCCGATTGACCTGAACCCGTTTTTGACCCGTGACCCGTTTGACCCGCAACCCGATGGACCCGACCCGACCCGACCCGCCCGTTTTGCCATGTCTAATTAATTGTGGATATGAAGTACTGTTGATTTGTTTGTTGTAGGGAAAGAAAGTTCCAACCTTCACAAGGAAGATGACTGGGAGATCTGAGCAGGGGAGGGCATTTTTTGTTGGTGATGAGCATGGCAATGTGGTCCATCCCAAAGGGAAGAGAAGGCCACCAAAACGTGGACCTGTTAGCTAGCCTCTTTACGAGAAGATTAGAAGTATGGCAGCCCCACCAAGCACATAATGATCAAAGAAGCATGACATAGATAAACTGACATTGGAGTGTCCCAAGTTTCAGCAACCCAATCTGATACTAAGCCCAGCTCAGATGTGCTCCTTGAAGACCAGAAGTGCAGCCTATCATTTTGGACTTTTATCATTAACAAAAGAAGCCGAATAGCATTTAATTGAGGTTTTGCTAGGGAATAGGGTATGCTTGGTAATTATTTTTTCTCCTTATTTTCTGTTTTAAAAACAATTTTTTATTTTTGAAACTAAAAAACTTGTTTGGCAATCTAAAATAGACAAAAAACAAAAATTATTCTCAAAACTCAATTTGTGAAGGAAACTGAAAACATGCAAAATGTTGTTTTTAGTTTCTAGTTTTCAAAAGTCAATGAAACAATCATTTGATTTAATGAATTTGTCTCATTTAATGAGTTAACATTAAAGTTCAAATCCTAGTAACAATATATTTTAGTATTTTTTTTCTTCAAAAAACTTTTTTTTTTTTTTGATTTCAACGAACTAAACATGTTTTTTATTTCAAAAATACAAGAAAATTGTTTTTTTCTTTATATTCCCTAAAACAAGTTTTTGAAAATAGAAAACAAAAACTGTTACCAAACATAACTTTTATGTTTTAGTTTTCCTACATGGACAAGTTATTTAAAATGTCAAATGACATTTAATTAGGGTTTTTCTAGGGAATAGTTAGCTTTTTTGTTTTAGTTCTACTAGGTATAGGGGTGGCAATTCATGTTTATTAAACGGATTAAAATTCCTCAACTCTAACACAACACATTTGTTAAACGGGTCAGTCGTGTCGACCTATTTATCAGATTTTATCAAAATGAAAAAAAAAATGAAAAAACAAACAAATAAATCTTTTTAATATAAAATTTAGAACTAACGAGTAAGTGTATCACAAATAATCATTCAAAATTAAAGTATATCCCAATATTACAAATAATCAATAACAATATGTCAAAGAAAATAAACCACAACAACTAATAAGTTTATATACGTAGAGTTTGAAGGGTATATTAGTAAAATGTCATTTAATTAAACGGGTCAAACGGGTTCTATGTGTTCAACATTAACCCAACCCATTTATTAAACGGCTTAGTCGTGTCAACCCGAATATAACATAAATTCGTTAAGCCTTAACCCATAACCTACTAATTTCGTGTGGTGTGGTGTTGGGTTCGCAGGTCGTGTCCAATTTTGCTACCCCTAGCTAGGTAGACAAGTCATTTACAAAGTCAATTAGCATTTAATTGGGGTTTTCCTAGGGAACGGTTAGCTTTTATGTTTTAATTCTCCTAGGTAGGCAAGTCATTTATTTTGTTATAGTTGCTATGAGTCAAGGTCTTGAAAATATAATCTTTTAAATGTTATTTTTGTTTTCCCATGCTTAGAGGGTTGTTCTAAGCTCTATGTAAGCCTTTTGGCTGAATTAAACAGGCAGAGTGTATTTTCATATTAAAAAAACTATGTGCTTCAGAAGATGGATTTATTCTTTTAGACTCTTATCCCTTTGGTGGATTCCTTGGGTGGAAAGTTCTGGGTCTATATCTCTTTGGGTAGTGTTTCTGTATCCCATAGGGTGGTGAACTATTTATCCCTTTTATTTATTTAGTGTTTGGTTCAACTCATTGTATCATATTACATTCCAGCCATCCTTCACCCCCTTATCAAATCAATTGGGTTTTTCCTTTAAAAATCTGGTATCACAAATTTTGTAGTTTTTTTTTGGATACCACTAATTATGTCATTTCTTAGAAGGCACAACTAGAACTAAGTGTTTAAATTTTGTTTAGCTTTTGCACTTGTTGCAAGAAACAAGATTTTATTGTCGTGATACTTATTGATCTCATATCATCTTGAAATGTTGTAAGCATAGAGATTATAAGAAGAAAATGTAATGCAAATGTGTATTTATAAAAATTCACACTCAATAAAAAACTTGAAATCTAAAGATTTTATTGATGTGATATTTTTTTTTTTTCTAAAAAGCTAAAATTTAGTTTATTTTCAAATAAAATTTAGAGTTGGATTATTTACATAAAGTAAAAAAGAAATTTTTTTTAAAAACAAAATCCAAACACAATTAATATATTAAAAAAAGTCAAAATAATTTTGATATCAAAATAGGCTAAAGTGCAAACTACACTCTTAATGTTTAGGAATCTTTAAATTTTACAACCTAAAGTTTTAGAATTTTGATTTTACCTCATAAAGATGTATCTTGTTTTTATCATTAGCCCCTCCATTTATATTTTTCCATTAAGTGCCATATATCATGTTACTCATGTTTAGTTTGTCTAATAAAATAATGTTATATAGAATAATGAAAATGACATGAATAATAGACACAATCGATACTTATAATAAATTTCACAATAAATTTAGTTTTTCACAAATACTTATAATATAATTCACAATAAATCTCATTATTGTTAAAATAATTAACTGTGATACTATAAACCCACCAATTTTACTCTATTAACCTCTCAATCTATAAATTCACAAACTATGAAAATTATTGCTAAAAAGTTGCATCAGTATTCGGTAGCATTATTTAATCATTAAACTTAGCTAATTGTAGCACCTTTATGCAAAAAAAAAAAAAAGTGTTGTGTGGCTTTTTTTTAACCACGTATCCACTTAAGGACAACAGGTAAAACTTGATGAATTGGAATTTTTTTTGCATTTAGTGTCATTTTTATAATATTTTAGTTAGTTGTCTAGTTTGCAAAACCATTCAGCAAACTAGCATCTCGAGTGTTTAAAACTCGAGTTCCAAGATAGAACTAGAGTTTTTAAGACTCAAGTTGCCAATGGTGGCAACTGATGTGGGAAAAAATTCACGTGGAACTCAAGTCTAAAAACTCGAGTTCCATCATTTACTTTCCCAACACCTGTTCTTCTTCTCTTCTTTCTCTTCTCTCCTCCAGCTCATGCTTCTTCTTCTTCTTCCCCTGTTCTTCTTTCCTCTAGCCTGTGCTTATTCTTCTTCTTCCCTTGTTCTTCTTTCCTCCAGCTCGTACTTCTTCTTCTTCATCCCCTGTTCTACTTCTTCAGATCTATGTTCTCTAGAGAGTCTTTGGATCTAGTACTTCTTCCTTCATTTCTGGTTCTTCGTCTTCATCTTCATCGTCATCTTCGTTCTGCTTCTTCTATGGAACTTAAGTCTTGTGGCAAAAACATCTCCATGTCAGCAATCAGAACTCGAGTCTTTAAGGCTCGATTTCTTCGCTGAACTTGAGCCTCAAAGGCTCGAGATGTTATTCTCCTCAATTCTTTCCAATTCTTACTAACTAACGACATAGTGTGGCAAACTCATGCTACTTTGCAAATTAACCCTAATGAATTGTTTTAGAAATTTTTTTTCTTCCCTTTAGTGGCTACACCGCAATAACTACAACCAGGGATATTGTGAGGGAGGAAAGTCTTGGTGTTCAATGGTAGTGTTTATTCTCTTTCACAGTTTCACTATATATATATATATATATATATATTTTTTTTTTTCTTTTCTTTTCTTTTCTTCACTGTATTTTTTCTTTTTTTCTTTCATTCGCCCAACAGACAGAGCCCGTCAAAATTTGATCTATAGCACAATTTTAGAAAAATTTAAAACAAAGTTATTTAGTTATGTAGCACATTTTTGGAACTCGAGTTTCAAAAATGTGCTATATAACTAAATAATTTTTTTTGGGTGCTATTTTTCTAAATTTTATCTAAAAATGTGCTATTTGGCAAATTTTGTTGACAGAGCCCACTAAAATCAAAGAGAACTCAAGTATGAAATGGGGATGGAGGAAATTTGCCATATAACTTGTTTTTTTGAAACATATTCGTTAGTAAACACGTTTTCAAAACTTATTAGCAAACTAGCATCTTGAGTTTAAAGAGGCTCGAGTTCAATTGTAGAGACTCGAGTTCATAGATGATGTGGATAAACAATCTACGTGGAACTAGAGACTCGAGTTCCATAGAGCAAAACTAAAAAAGCATAATAGAACCTCTGTTCTAGAGAAAGAAGACACTGGATAAACGATCTGGAGAAAGAAGAAGATGACGATGCTGGAGAAAGAAGAAGACGTTGGGGGTTCTTTGAATCTGAAATGAGTAGGAGTATTGAAGATCTAGAAGAAGAAGACGCTAGATGAGAAGATCCAATTAGGTATTTGTTCTTGTGTAGGTATTTTCTGATTTTTTGGTCTTAGTGTGGGTGTTTGAGAAATAAGATTTTTAGATATGAGAATTTATGAATCCATAGGTTGTTTTTGATTTGGGTATGGAGAAAGAAGGAAGAGAAGGAAGTTGATTTGGGTATGAAGAAAGAAGGAAGAACATGGGTATGCGACTGAAGAACAGCTTAAGCGTCTGAAACTCGAGTTTCACATGGATTATGAGTCCACCTTAGCTCTGCCAACACATAGAACTCGAGTCTCTCAGGTTTGAGTTGCTACAGTGAACTCGCTAAGAGACTCGAGATGCTAGTTTGCTAATATGTTTTGAAAACTTACTAACTAACAAAATTGTTTCTAAAATGGAGTTAAATGGCAAATTTCCTCAATGGGGATGGCTTTAAGGAACATCCAATCATGAACTACACCTAGCCGACACACCCATTTCAAGGCCCTACTATTGTCAGCAACAAACAGTTGTTCAGCTTTGAACAGTTTCGAATGCTGAGATTCACAACTATTTAGCGTGAGTTTGGATAGCAACGCATTTGTGTTGCGTTTGGCATCTGCGTTTTTTGGCTGGGTCTCGTGCACTGTTCACGAGACTCGCAAGTACGGAAAAACATAAATCTAACTTTAAAACTATGTCTCACGGCACTATCCACATCTTTAAAAATTATTTTGCTACAGTATTTTTAGCAAAAAATTTTCATTTTTTAGTAATAAACGGTATCTAAACACATTCTTAAAATCCATATCATTTTTTTTATATGTAAATTATATGTTCTGGTTTTGTTCTTAAGAAGGCATTGAAATTTGTATGAGATAGTGAAGGGTAGTTTGGACTTTTTGAAAAAATATAAATCGTCATATGCCTTTCCGAACCCGAAGAAAAGCGCGCCCGGAGAATGAGGCAGAGCTCAGACTCAAGAGTGTCTAAATAGATAAGATTTTTTTTTTCTCCCTCAAACTCAATGCCTCAAACCTTATTTCTCAAGCCCTTCATTTCTTCAGTTCCTCTTACTAATTGCAGGTCTTCTCTCTCTCTCTCTCTGTTCGTCTAATACTTGAATTTGATAAACCCCAATAAAGAATAAACCCCCTTTATTCCTGTTTTCAGCCACTCTTTTTATTTTTCCATAAGGGTCTTTATTTCTGGGTGTCGCTGGTTTTTATCAAAATAGTGAGCAGTATTTTAATGTGATTTTGATGGTTGTCTTTATTCTAAACTGGATTTTGAATTTTTTTCAATATTTATTTCCCAATATACTATGTAGTTGCAATGAATGAATATTGTTATGCACTTTTGAGTGAATATATGTAATAATTCATTTGTTGCTGTTGTGTTATGTTGCAGTAATAAATCAATTGTAGTAAATAATGTGAGCAATGTTAGGATACGAGGGAGAGTGGGTGTTGTTGTTTGTATGGGAATGTTGGCACCCAGGAAGAGGAAGAAGAAGAAGAAGGAAGGTTTCGAGGTATTCCGAGATGCAGCTGACGAAGCTGATCAGAAGAGTTGGAGGAGACTGATGACTGAAATTCAGGAGACGGGTTCCGCGGTTGCAGTGCTCAAACAACTGAATGTTAGTAACCAGGGCATTTCAAGAGACACGGTCCTTGGGACCTTGCTCAGATTTAAGCAACTAAACAAATGGAAACTTGTCATTGAGGTATCTATCTTCTATCTATAAATGTTGAAGATTTCTATTTACACAATCATAGAACTTTTCATGGTCTGACAGTGTGCAGACATCCACAGAAACAAGCAAACGGATCATTCTACTATATGAAAAAAAAGAAAAAAAAAGAAAAAAAAAGATTACAACATAGTTATACTGTTGTCTGCCCAATAGTGTACTTTAAATTTCCCAATATACGATTACCATACCATGAGGCCCTCAAACTAGAGACTGGTGTTATTTTCTCATTCAGAATATGAGCTACTATCTCTAACGTACACATACATTCATTTTTGTGCTTTGGAATAAAATGAATATACTATTCCTAAACTCATTACTTTGGTGGTCAATATATGCTTTTGATCTTCTAATTCGATGTTACATACTAGTCTTCTTTTGTGTTGTAGATCCTTGAATGGCTCAGGGCTCAAAGCTGGTGGGTGTTTAGTGAACTGGATTTCCTCATGCTTCTAACAGCTTATGGAAAGCAAGGGGACTTCAACAGGGCTGAGAGAGTTTTTAGCTTGATGAATAAGAAGGGCTATGCACCAAGTGTCATATCCCACACTGCTCTTATGGAAGCATATGGAAGAGGAGGCCGATACAATAATGCTGAAGCAATATTTCGAAGGATGTTGTCTTCAGGCCCTCAACCTTCAGCTTTAACATATCAAATAATACTTAAGATATTTGTTGAGGTAAAATTTTTTTTTAAGCCCTATAAGTTGATGCCAAAGTCTGTTGTTGAGCTTCTAGCTTGCTATCAAGGTCGGTTTGGTCATCATTGAAATGGTCATATAAGGATATTTGTTCCCCATTGTTTGATGTGGTGTCTTTGGAGGGAAAGAAATAGCAAGTGCTTTGAAGATAATAAGAGAACTATGCCAAATCTCTAGTTATTCTTTTTTAGAACCTTATTGGACTAGTTGTCAGCTTTGAGAAATCAACCTTTATTTTCAATTCTTGATTTACTTGATTTATTTAATTTTTGGAATTGATTGTATACTCCTATATATACTCCTTGTGTACTTGGGTGTCTTATTTTATATATCAATAAATCTTTATTACTTATCAAAAAATAAAATAAAATTGGTACTCATAGAATTAGAACTTTAGGTTTAACTTGAAAAAATTTGAGAACAATAAATTTTGAAAATCTATTAATGAAAGGACCCTCTGAACTATGCCTGAATTGCAGGGTCCTTTATGGCTGGCTCACAGCCTTCAACAAAATCTGATCTATTGAAGTTATGATCTAAAATTGTCACTACAGGCATTTTTCAGACTTGGCATAAACTGCTCTAGAAAGTAATAGTTTTCTACCACTACTTTGAAAGTAAAGTTGTTGATAGTCTAAGATTTGACTGAATGCTGACCCTACAAAGAACTTAATGAGCCTTGAATCCACAACTGAAAGTTGATGGAACTCCAAGCTTTGACTGGATAAAGACCTGACATGTTTGTTATGGCTACTGTAACAAAAACAACCAAGCCTTAGTCCCTCAATATTTGGGGTTGACTATGGATTCTCAATAGACTAATCAAACTAATGAACACTCCAAAATGGTAGAAACTTTTTAAAATAGATAAATTGAACACCTAGACACGTTGCATCCCCAACTTCATGTGTATCATAATATATTTACGATACCATACATAGAGATGGGATGAGTTTTCTTCTTCTTCTTTTATTTTTTATTTTTTTGTGTAAGTTTTTTTATTTTTATAGTGGGAGTGACTCTCTAACCTAAGATGTAATTCATAATTTAAATTATCTTGCAATTTCATGAGTGATGGGAGCTACTGCAGGGAGGTAAGTTCAAGGAAGCTGAAGACGTTTTCGAGACCCTTTTGAATGAGGAAAAATCACCTTTAAAGCCAGACCAAAAGATGTTTCACATGATGATTTATATGCATAAGAAGGCAAGGAGTTATGAGAAAGCTCGAAAAGTATTTGCACTCATGGCTGAGAGAGGAGTTCAACAATCAACAGTTACTTATAATAGCTTAATGTCATTTGAGACTAATTACAAGGAAGTTTCAAAGATGTATGACCAGGTAAAATTAAGAACCTTCTGATTTATCTTTCATGGTACTGGAATATAATATGCAATGGCAGTCACTAGTGAAAAATTATTGTGATTATAGACAATAAGCATGCAGCATTAGTACTCTAATATGCTGTTTCTAGACATTCTATGATTTCCGTTATTATTCCTAGGAATTAAAAACTTCAAATGGATCTTTCATTATGAAATTCCCTCTTGATATAGAGATATTTTGTAATTAATTTTAAGAAATCACCAGCTAATGTGTTTTAGCTGGTGAGCTATCTAAGAATAAGCTATATATCTATGTTTTACTTCCTTAATATGTTAAAAAAAATGTCCTTAAAATTCTAATGTTTTAGCAATGCTGATTTCCTTAACATGATTAAAAAGAGTCCCTAAAATTCTTATGATTTAGCAATGTTGATGGATTTTTTTTTATTATTATATAGGCCAACACATGGGATTTGTGCAGTCCAATTTCAAAGAATACAAATTATAAAGATAGAGAAATACAAAAATGAACAAGACATCAAAGGAATGTTGATGGATGTCCTTAAGGACAGAAGGATGAGCAGTTTCATTTATCTAGAATTGAGGCGGGTTTGATACTGTTTCTTAAAATTTTGGTGGTGTTAAATATGAATGCTAGCTAATAGGCTTGAAACAGTGTTGGGGACGAGGTCTTGAGTGGCATGTTGGCAAGATCTGTGGAGGGAGGTTTCATAGTCGAGTTCCAAGTGGAGGGAGGAAATAGAGAAGCTCTAACTGTTTCACATCTTATGTTGGCTAATGATACTTTCTTGTTTTGTGATGTTTTAGCTTCTAATGTCTTGTAAATCCGTGCTATGATTTTATGTTTTGAAGCAATTATGGGCTTGGTGATTAACTTGCTTCAAAACACAGATTGGCCGCACTATTGGATTGTATAGTGGGATCTTTACCATATGAACTATTTGGCTATGTAGCTGGGTTCATCATATAAAACTACTGCAGTTTGGAACTTGGTTGTTGAAAGGACAGAGAAAAGGCTAGTTCAATGCAAAAATTTCTACCTATTGAAGGGGATCATTATGATATTACTCGAGTACATTATCTATCCTTCCAATTTGATTTCTTTCTTTGTTTACTATTCCTACGCATCAACGAAATTTTCTGTGGGGTGGGAGAGATGGGGAAATCAAATTCCATTTGGTAAATTGGAGTGTGGTGTGCTCTCCCATAAAAACTGGTGGTTTGGGAGTGAGGAACCTTCAGTCAGGCTTTGTTGTTAGATAAGTGGTTATGGAGGTTGGGAGAGGAGAGCCATCAGTTTTGGAGACGTCATGGGGCAAAATATGGGGTGATTGGACTTCTGAAGTGGTTAGAAGACCCTATGGGGGCTTTAGTTTTTGGAAAGGCATAATACCTGGATGGGATAAATTTGCTGCCAATATTTGTTTCAAAATTGGAAGTGGCAGGAGGGTCAAATTTTGGCATGATAGGTGGTATGGAGGAAGGGCTCTAAAGGATTCTATCCTGAGTTATATTGAATTGTAGTGGTCAAATGTTCATTGGTGGGTGAAAAAATAAGGTTCATACTTAAATTTTAGAGGTCAAATGCTTAAATTTTTGGGAATGATTGTTTTTAACATGGTACCAAAACAAGCAGTTCTCTTTATATCTGCCATTTAAGTCTATAATTCCACATGTTGTGCCTTATTTTTGAGGGAAAGTCTTGTGCCTACATATGAGGGGAAGTGTTAGAAGAATAATTGAATGATTAGATTTCCCTCTTTCTATCAGCGTAATCCATTGGGATGAGTGGTAATTTAACAGTTTCTTTTTGAGGTTGAATTCTATGGACTACCTGTGGAAGATGAAGGCAAATTCCTTGAAAATAGGAGATATAGTGGATTTGACTATTTAGGTTGATCCCAATCAAGTCAAGATAATCTATTGGGGCAACTTTAGGGTGAGACGTGAACAGATTGATTTATGACCTTTTAGTGCTGACTTTGATCAAGAGATACGTAGATTTGGGAAAAAGTTAAATATCTACATTGGGCAGGTTCTCCATGTGAAATCATGGAGTAGCAGTGTATGGCCTTTTTTCAAGTTGCAAAAAAGCTAGATTCTCCATGTGCAGTCATAACAATTTAACAGAACGTAAGAATAGTAATAACCCCCATAATGTCTAAGTGACACTACTAAAAATTTGATTAACTGGAATTCTGGTAGTGAGATTGTTCCTCAGGTCAAGCCTTCCCAACCAATGGGGCATATATACAACCTTCTTGTAGATTTATTGGGTTTGATATACTGCCTTCTATTACAATTAACTAGTGAAGCTTTTTCCAGAAACAAAACCCAACATCTTGATCTTTTGCACCCATCTCATAAGTGCACTGAGATACCAGCCTATCATTGTCCAAAATTACTCAATCACTGGGTTCCATAGTACCCCAGAATCCTCTTCATCGATCCATATCTTCTTTATTCAATTTCAGAATAGGAGAGTTCAGGCTTCTCCAAAACTGACAATCAGAAATCAGTTAATAGTCTTACTGCATCAAACTATTGCAACCTAATTGTAAACATCTTTTTCTCAAATCCATCATTGCATTTCTTAAAGTATGTCTGTTAGTTCCCTGATATTTTTAGTCAGCATGTAGATAACAAGTTCTCTATTGAAGTTCTCAAATATGGCATAAACCTGTAAGGAGATCCTTTCAGTTGTTCTGATTTTAATGAGGTGGGTGGTGTTTTTCTTCTTGATGGACACAATTAGGATATGTTTGGGATTTGCTTATTTTGCTGAAAGTGAAAACATTTTGCTAAAAGTACTGTAGATAAAGGTAAAAGTTAGCTGAAATAGTATAGTGAAACCCATGAATAGAACCAAAAAATGCAGTAGGACTCATGAATAGTAGCAAAAATAAGCTGAATAGTAAAATAAGTTGGCAAAAATAAGTGGTGCCAAATGGACACTTAATATGACAAACCAATATGGGAAAAATGGGTTTGACATCTGTTTTTTTGGTTTCTTATGAAATGTATTTGTTTAAATTAAATAATTCACAAGGTTTTGGATAAGACTTGAGGGTGTGCAAGCCTGTTTATGTTGACATTTTTAAGGTAACCTTCTGTCATTGAATAGCATTAGTAATGTATTTACGCCAGTGACATGGAAACATAATAAGTTAACTCATAATAATTGTACTTCATCACAAAAAAGAAGAAGGATACTTGATAGTTCTATGTAAATAGATCCTTTTGGTAAAGAGAACTGGTTTTTCAATGATCATCAAGTTGATATTTGTGTGGAAATTGTGGGCCAAGTGATTGACTTCATGCACCCAGCTGATTGTAATATCTCTTGATGAACCTGTAAATACCAAAGAGAAATTCTGGAATATGCCCTGATGCTTTGTGAGGGTAGTTTTTATCTATTTATTTATTTTTAAATACCTCTTTGAATTTTCATTTTTCTGCGTACTCTGTAGTTTAATTTCTTGTTAATATTACATTCATCAGATTTTTGAAGTATATTCATGATTTTTAGATGCAAAGATCTGGTCTTCAACCTGATGTTGTCAGCTATGCCCTACTTATTAATGCTTATGGGAAAGCAAGAAGGGAGGATGAAGCGCTAGCTGTTTTTGAGGAGATGCTCGATGCTGGTGTCAGGTGTGTAGGCACATTCTTAACTTTTCTTCTTTTATAGAGAGCTATAGGTCTTGAAAGTTAAATATGAAAAAAATGGGTTGTATCAGTTGAACTGATTTAACCTGAAGCTCACTCAACCTGGTAAAGCTAAATTAGTTGGTGGGCTTCTTTGCTCACATTTTTCTGTCTGAATTTGAAAGAATAAATTTGGCTTATCGTCCTTGTTTATTTTTCTCTTCTGGTGCTTTGGAGAGTTCAAAATCCAACTCTCCCAAACGATGTCAATAAAACATCATGATTGCTTTATGAACTCCAGTAAACCAACCTATAGCTATACTGAAACTTTAAGAAGAATTAGATAATGTCCCGTGCGATACGCGGATACTTTACAATTTCATTTGAAATCATTTTTATGTATATTAAGACCTACATATAATATTTATTTTGTTATATAATATTTATGTTTGTCCACAATATTGTTATATACTTTGAAACTTGATTTTCTTAATTCATATTTTATTAAAAAAAATTGTATAATACTATAACACAATAACAAATTATAATATTTATTGTTAAAAGAAAACTTTATTTTTTAAATTGATTAAATGATTTTGAAATCTATAAATACAAATTTAAAGCATAAAATACTTTTTTATCCTAAAATTATATAAATTTAAGCAATCTCCCAAACACTTCCTCAACCACTCTATTCTCACAACCAAATATGAAGACCTTAATCTCAAACACCAAATTCATTATCTCAATGAAATTAAGGAAATCATTTGTAAGCAACATAAAGAGAATATGATTAAACAAAGAGAAATTGGATAAAAACACATTTATTTATCAAAATTTAATTGCGTTTAGTTGGACTTTTGTATCCTTTAAAAAAAATGAAAAACACTTTGAAATCACCATCAATTTTTACTTTTATCACTATGGCTCATACCGCACAAAATAGCAGTAAAAAAAACTACAAAGAAACCTACAAATTATGAGTTCTAAAAAAGAAAAAAGCCAACTTCATAAATAATCAATTGGAATTTTTTTTTTTTCTCCTTCAGTTCTAAAACAAAATACATTTATGACTTTTCCAAACCAAAATCCCAAACACCCAAAGACTTAAAGCAAATCACAATCTTCACAAAATCCATAGCATCCGACTTCAACATCAAACTTTAAACTACTGTTACTGAATTAAAAACGCAAGCCCCTTTCCTTGGTCATAGCCTACTCATACGAACTAGGGTCAAATGATACGACAATATTGGAGTTATGTAAGTGTCGTTGAAAAGTTGAATGTAAATAACATTGTTTTTTGTCTAAGTGTATTTGAGATGAGATGTCATGAGGGCTGTGGGCATATACAGGAGTAGAAGTGAAAAGGGTGAATGAAAATGCAAAGAGTTTTGTGTGTGTGAGAGAGAGGAAAAGTCTTGAAATATTGGACTAAACGAAACAAATAATGTCTTGAAACATTGAATTAAAGAAACAAAAAGTAGTCTTGAAACATTGAATCCAAGGAAATAAAGTCTCTATTTTTAAATTTGTTCTTATTTCTAATGTGGTTTAAGAGTGTTTCAATTATCTTTAAAGAGTGCACCACATGGTAGAACCTCATGCTCTCCCGCATGAGGTCTCTACTTTTATGAAAGTAATTTGTTTTTCCTAAAAATTAAGCAATTTTTAAAATGATTTTTCTTCTTTCTATCTCTACCAATATATGATTTTATTATTTTTGGTGTAGTGTTTGATTGATATTATTCCTTTATGAGCTAGTCCATATTTTTTGAAATTATATTATAGTGTGCTATGTTTTTCCAATTTTTTTCTCTATAGCTAAACTAAAGTTTCAAATAAATTATTCAAATTCCTCGTTATTTTAAAGGAGATTATCATGATAATCAAAACTTATAGCAAAATGACTTTTTAATATTATTCAAATAATTGATAAACACATTCAAATCCATAGCTGATATTGTGTTTTGATATAAATTTAAATTCTTACTTGCAAAATAGCTAAGTATTAACTCAAACAAAAATCAAATCAAAGTTGTAAGAGGGAGAGAGACTACTTGTGTTGGGGAACTTAAAAATACAACACCTAAAGGTATTAACCTAAAATAGAGTTATAAAAAAACACAATGTTTTATCAATATAAAATAGATTTGTAAGAAATAATAAAAAATCGAGAGAGAGAGAATAATAATTTTTCAAGAGAGAATGTGAGAGATAATAACAAATTTATAGAAAATTAGGTGAGAAGAAAAAAAGTTAAAAGATATAGTAATAAACACCACTTATAAAAATAAATAAAAAAGTAATAAACACCAAATTATCATAGTCCTGCTATGTAATAGAATAACACTATATTCGTATACGCTATCTTTATAATGTAATAGGATAACATTTATGAAATCAAATAAAAGAAAAAAGATAACAATTTAAAAACACAAAACTAAATTAGATTAACCCAAAGTAGAGCTCTAAAAAACACAAAAGTTAATCAACCTAAAATAGAGATGCAAGATTAAAAAATCCACCAAAAAATGGGAAAAAAATTGGGATATATATATATATATATATATTTGTGGGAATTGGGAAAGTTATGTATAGAATGTGAGATAATTGCAAATTTGTAGTAAAATGATGAGAATAAGAAAGAGGAAAAAATAAAAGAAGATAAAAGGATAGAGGAAGGATGATATTAAGGTAGATAGTAGTGGGGAAATGAAAAGGTATAAGGGAGGGAAAAGTTTGGAAAAAGTGTAACAATAATTTGGGGATTAATAAGAAGAAAAAGAGTTAAAAATGAGAGAGAGAGAGAGAGAGAGAGAGAGAGAGAGAGAGTTGAAAATAGGTGGATGGTGTGGTTGCTAATGTGGTTCAATAGGAGTGTACTAACAATAAATGCTATGCTTCAGCTTTTAAATATATATAGATTGGGTTAGGAGTTATTTGCCTTGTTTTTTATCAGTTATTTTTTCAGGCAGAAGTCTGAACTTTTAGCTTCTGGGTTGGTTTTTGTTATGCTGATTGCTTTACCAAGACAAGCTGATGGCAAGTGACTAGCCAATGGCTAACTAGTATTTGTTTATTAGAGATTTCCATTGGTTTTGAAGATTACAACACCTGTCATTTTGTCTTTTCTCCAGACCAACCCACAAAGCTTATAACATCTTGCTTGATGCATTTGCGATCTCGGGGATGGTGGAGCAAGCTCGCACTGTGTTTAAGAGTATGAAAAGGGACAGGTAATGCGATTACTCTACAGTTTCTATCCCCAAATCACCATATGCACTTTATACAAATTCGAATTTATTCATAGGAAAATGTTTTGAGGCTTCTTTTTGTTGATTTCTCAAAGACAGAAGCTCTTTCTGTTGTGCTCAATAATGTTAATAAGAATATAACGTACTCCTGCATGAACTCTTTTCAGAAGCTGACCTGTTTCAGATATTAGACAATGATTTTGACTAGATATTTAATTGTATCTCTCTTTCTTTTTGTGAAGCTTAAATTGGTCCAGTTAATGAAGTATATAGGTTGGTATCATTGAGCTGTATTCTGGAAGGACCTAGAAGTTGTTGGGTCCATGTCCTCCATGAGGTCATCCATGTCTTGTCATTGCTAACTCAGTCTCATGTCTTAAAACTTCTAGTGCCAATTTCTTTTTCAGAGATTTTTTATATTAGGAATTGCCTAAGTATATCATTGCTAACAAGTGATCACTCAGTGTTGTTACACTGCTATGCATGTCCATCCATGCCTCTCTCTCTAGATTTCCTGTTTGCCTGTGTTGTTTCCATCCAGGTGTCTGTTGGTCCTGAGTCTGTTCGTTGGTGCAGTGTTGTTTCCATCTAGATGTCTGTTTGACCTTGTGAGTGCTTTTTGTTTTGTGTGTGTGTGTGTGTGTGTGGGGGGGGGGGGGGGGGGGGGTTGGTCTTTTCTGTGTTTCTTTTCTTTTTTTCTACTATCCATCTCTCTTTTTTTGTAGCATAAATTTCTCCTCAGACAGTGCTCAGGGTGCATCCACCAATCCTTCTGCTTAATTCCTTCCCCCTAGCCTGTCTCCCTTGGTATTTTGTTTTTTGTCTTGTATGGTAAACTGGTTTGCTTTGTACATTCTCTTTTGAGCATGAGGATTCTTTGTAGATGTTCATTTGAAACTCTTATTAGTCAGATAAAAATCCAGTCACCCTATATAGATTTGCCAAGTATAGAACCCCAAAAAACAGGTTCTCTGTAATCCTTTCAAGTGTCTGACAGAGCAAAGGATCATGAAGTACTTTTGTTACGACTATTAGTCAATGTCAAGAATGGGAGAGTATTAATGCAATGACCAAATGCATGCCCTTCTAGATGGAAAATAAGTATAGGAGTCATGGATATTGACAAGGGTGCTTAACAGAGTGATAGCTGCCTATGTACATTTGTTGTCTTAATGACAAGGGTGCACTACTCTTTATCATTGTTTGCTTTTGCAGATTTACCCCAGATCTTTGCTCTTATACGACTATGTTATCGGCTTATGTGAATGCTTCTGATATGGAGGGTGCTGAAAATTTCTTCAGAAGACTAAAACAAGATGGATTTGAACCCAATGTTGTCACTTATGGGGCATTGATCAAAGGGTATGCAAAGATAAATAACCTTGAGAAGATGATGGAGAAATATGAAGAAATGCAGGCATGTGGTGTCAAAGCAAATCAAACAGTCTTGACCACAATTATGGATGCATATGGCAAAAACAGGGATTTCGGCAGTGCTGTTGTTTGGTACAAGGAAATGGAGTCTTGTGGGTTTCCTCCTGATCAGAAAGCAAAGAATGTTCTGTTGTCTTTGGCTAAAACAGTAGAAGAACAAGAGGAAGCTAATCAAATTGCAGGAAATTTGGATCAATCTAGCAACGAACATAGACTAAACAGGGTTCCCAGGTTTGTTGATGGGGATTCTGATGATGAACATGATGAGGAAGAAAGGGCCACTTATTGTGATGAAAGACAAGATGAACTGATACTTTTGAATAGTGATCATGGAAGAAACGTAGGAGGCCTACTGTAAATTTAATATTTTTGTATTTTGTGTTACAGTTGTATTAGTCAGCCTTGAAAATTAATTTAACAGGTCAGTTAAGAGTAGCTATGTGGGACAAATTCATTCCATTGTACCTTAATGGAATTTGGAGATATTTCTTCCTCTCCACGATACACAAAATCTCAGTTTTGATGGTCGAGTATGATATCTTTGAAAATACTCTACTTAGTTTAGTTGCACATTTTTTAGCAGTCCCATCTGGAGTAATTTGGTATTGTGCAGTTAAATTTTCTTTTAATGGACATTTATGAATTTTTACATTTAGTAACTAGGTGAGATCAAAACTATTTTAACTTTCATCGTACCAATAGATGGGTCTTTAGAGAAGCATACTCTTTGCGAAGAGCATTGTAACTCAACTTGCACCTACTGGTATTGTTTTCAAGATTCAAATTTTCCTTCTCCCATTGTAACTTTTGAAAAAAAAGTAAAGCATATTCTCTTTTAAGTCATTTTTTCTTTAAAATGGCTGACCCATTGACATTGTGGAAGTATGGATGTATTACCTTCTAGAAGGTGGTGATTGAACTTATGCAAGTTCAACACTGTTTCATTTATGAATTTATGATTGGTAGAAGAAGTGTTCTTGTTGTTAAGTGCAGAACTGTTGAACGCTTTCCTTTTGGAGAGCCATTGTATTTGACGGTTTCTGCTGGAGTGGGAGAGCATTGTGTTTGAATATGAACTGTTGATTAAGCCATTCATTTGTGGTTGTCTGCTGTAAAACTTTTTTTTTTTAAATAGCTTTTTGAGAATGGGATTGTTTGAAAACATGTACCTAAAAAATATACAGGACAATGATACATGTAAGACTATATGATGTAATTAATATAAATGGTGGGGATTCAAGTTACACTTAGTGTAACTTTAAGTAATGACACATCATTCAATATTTTTTAGTTGAATGTGAATTTCAAAAAATTTACCGTTAGATTATATTATCTTTGTATATTTTTTATGATTGCAAAATTTCAAAGTAATCAAGGATCAATATCGATCAATTGTTTAAATTCAATTTTTTTTTGGTAGTTTAAAATAATACATAAAAGATGATTTTCTAAATTGAATGGTATATAATATTCGATTGGCATGAAAATTAGCATGTATATTAAGAAAATATAAAACATATAATCCAATAGTGAAAATTTTAAAATATGAATTCATTAATAAATTATTGGGTAGTGTAACGTTGTTTAGAGTTACATTACACACCATTCAATATTTTTTAGTTGAATGTAAATTTCAAAAAATTCACCGTTAGATTACATTATCTTTGTATATTTTCTATAATTGCAAAATTTCAAAGTAATCAAGGATTAATATCGATCAATTGTTTAAATTCAATTTTTTTTTGGTAGTTTAAAATAATACATAAAAGATGATTTTCTAAATCGAATGGTATATAATATTCGATTGGCATGAAAATTAGCATGTATATTAAGAAAATATAAAACATATAATCCAATAGTGAAAATTTTAAAATATGAATTTATTAATAAATTATTGGATGGTGTAACGTTACTTAGAGTTACACTAGGTGTAATTTTAATCTTACTCTGAATCCAACTCATAATATATATATATATATATATATATATATATATTATTACTTAAAAACACTTTTAAAAAAGAGGGAGATTTGATCAATATAAATTTGCAAGGAATTAAAATTAAACTAAAAACTGAAAAGAAGATTGCGAGAACTAAAAAGTAATTTTATTTTTCCTTTTGAATAGAATCTAAAAAATAAATAAATTGAAAGAAAGAAACTTGCATTAATTGAAGAACTTTTCCCCTTAAAAAAAAGGGGGAAGGGTCCCCCATAAGGACGAGTCGAGCAGTGTCATTAACCTAAAAAACTTTCTCCTTGATGAAAAATGAAAATATATTAATACAATGAATTGTAAAAACTCGTTAATGAAAAAGCAAGACTTTGAATTCAAATCAGACTACACCTTGCCTTAAAAATTTATGAAATGCATAAAGGTGGGGTCCTCACAATGAGACCATATGTATAATTAATGCAACAAATGTTGTTTTCCACATCTACTCTTATCAGTTATCATCCCTCTACTGCTCAATCAATTTGTTAGCCAAATAAATGACTCCCCCTGGAACGAACCTCACCAATATCAAACTCAATTAGATACAAATGTTTGATATTTGTGTATGATAATTGGGTTAAACCACAAGTTTGGATCTGATTAGTTTTAAAGTTGATATTTAAAAAAAAAAAGGGTTTTGATTGCATTCTTGGGAATCCGATCTTCAAGTACTGCCAATGTACATCTATGGAAATCAACTTATCCGGGCTGGAATTTTTGGTGATATTACGGCTGGGTATGATCGGAGATGTAGGGTGGTTTCACAGAGTCCCTGCTCAGTGCTGACAGTAAAATCATTCATGCATATACTAATATCTCAAATCAAACAAAAAGTTTCACACATACATGCTTATGGTGCACACTATTGAATTTGGCTCCCAGCAAGAGTAAATCAACAATCAAAAAGAAAAACAAAAATAGGCTTTCTCAAAGATTTGCTTCCGAGTGCTCTCACATTTTAAATCCACCTTTCACTAAAAGGTGGACAATGTTGTCCACTTTCTCATGGCTAATTTGTCCACTTTTTCTTAAAAGTGGTTAACATTGTCTACTTGTAGTAAGAACCCAATTACAAAGGCAGAATAGGTTTGGTCTGCTTAGCCCATGAGGGATGTCAATTCAAATGTGGTGTTAAATAGGCGATGATGACGTTTTTAGAACATTTCAATCAGTTAGATTTAAATAGGTGATTCTACGCTTATGCATTTAAATTCTGCAAAACAGGTGAGCTTGATAGGCATTTGCCTCTTTTAGAACATTTCATTTGCATGGAAATTAGTAGGTATAATTGGAGTTCAACGACGTGATACTTCTTTCTCTTGTATGAATAGTAAATCCCACAAAGGGTATAATAATAAGTGAGAATTATTTAGATGTTTCGGAGTACAGTAACATAGTGGTGATACATAATTGCACATTCATAGTGGATCCCATTAATTAATAAATTCATGATAAAGTTCACTATGAATGAAAGAATCGGAAATTATTTGTCACACACATTACGCAGACATTTCAAGTTCTTGGCTCCTAATGATGTAGAAATAACTCAGATTTCATAGACAACCAATACTGACACAAACTTACACACATACATAAAAGAACTGTAATTTCTTTGTCACACACATACATATTTCACTTTCCTCCAATAAATGATGAAGATAGAAATCACTCGAACATAAAACCAATACTCTTACAAACTTACCCACATACATAAAAGAACTGCAATTTATTTGTCACACACGTGCAGTTCATATTTCTCCTAACGATGGAGATATAACTCAAATTGCAAAGAGAACCATTACTCTTACAGACATACATTCTTACATAAAAACATTTAGCGCGTATTCGCGCCATCCTCTGTATAATTTGAAGCTGCCAAACATAAAAACACAGCCTTGAGTTAGTGTAACTGCAAAAATCATGTTAAAGTTCTATCTAAAGGCAAATTTCATTCCAAAAGTATTATAGATAGCAACAAGCCAACAATCCACACGACCAGCCTATATAGTTCAAATCTGTGTTGATAAAAAAAAAAAAAGAAAAAAAGAAATAGTATTCATGTTTTTGTAATATTCCAACTTTATGACAATGGGATTTTAAGTTAAGTAATAATATTTATAATATATAAAAACTTATTATACAAAATCGACTACTTTAATTTTTGGTGATGCAAAATGCATTATTATTATTTTATTAATTAATTAATTAAATTTTGCATTTCCAATGCTCTCATAACCACTAGTCCACAACATATTGGACCTAAAATTTATTATATAATATATGATATCTTTTTAGCTAGGTTTTTTACTTATTTGTATTATTTATCCGGACTAAAATGTTAGCATTATCCTTCAAATCAATAATAACAGAGCTTAATTATGCAAATTTTAATAGGTGTTGACTTTTTATGTTTATTTTAAAACTACAATGTTAGAACCAAAGAGTCCTGTAGATTAATAAGTAGCACATTTTCGAACACGTCTAGGGTTCCACATTGCTAATCACACATACATATATGCATTTTTATTTATTTTTTGCTTAAAAAAATATTTTTAAGTGGACTAAGTACGTTATCTCAAACATGGACTCTCCTTGTAATGAGTAATGACTGAGCTATTTGGCTCCGTATCGTGTACGTGTATAATGGACTCTACAAAATGAGTAATGCTAGGATCATAATTTTTGCCATAATTTGTTCACGTGTCAAATTGTGAGTGGTGGAATAAAAGTAGTAAGTTTATATATGTTCAAAACTTTTTTATTCACAACTTACCACTTGAGCAAATTTTGCTAAAAGTTGTAGCAAAAATTGCCTTCCTAGCATTTTTTTTTTAAAGAAACATACCTGCTTGAGAAAGCTTCTTGTCACAGTCAAACATAAGCGCCCATAAGAAATACCCACCAAGTGTTTTAGCGTTGGCAGACAATCTTCTTCCGAATCGATGTCAGTCCATCGTACCCAACCCAAAAGGTTCCAGAATATGAGTACTCCGATACAGTGCCCTCATCATAAACTGGTTGCAAGTTGCAGTTCACTATGTCATGATAGGGCGCCATAACAACCTCAGTTGCAGGATCTCCAACACCATGTTGATTTGGATCTTGCAATGTCCAAGTTCTTCCATAAAGTGGTAGCCACATGACTAATTTACTTGGGTGAAGCCCAGCTTTGATCCTGGACTCAATACCAAAGCTAGAGCTGCTTTCACTTGTGTCATAGAGACAAGCATGTGCAGCAGTGGCTGCAGTGTCCCGGCTTGTGTGATAATCATAGCACCTGAGACCAACAAAATCAACACAATCTCTTATGGCTTCAATACGGTAAATTATTTCAATATGGTCTTTGACAAAGCTGGGTTTAAAATAAACCGCTGCACTTAGAAATAGTCCATTTTTATTAGCAGACTCAGAAATGATGGCTGCACGCCACTCTCGAAAGAGCAACGCGAGGTTTTCCATGCCTAGTGTAGTGTTTAATTATTCCCAATCAAGGTCCAGCCCAACAAAGCCATATTCTCTAGCCACCTGAATGGAAGACTGGAGAAAGGATTGACGACCGGCGAGGGTACTTGCCATACTAGTGAAAATGTCAGGCAAAGGGGTTGGGATTTCAAAATCAGGACGGCCACCAATGGATAGGAATGGCTCTGTTCCCTTGTTCCGGAGGACTTCAGTGAATATTGGCATCCATTGTTTATCAGTTGGAGTGATTATAATTCTGTAATTTTCGGGATCAACCCCAACAGAAGCATAGAAGACGTGAGTGAAGCAAGAGGATGGGATGTCTATGGGAGGGTACTGATCAGGTTGCTTTGAAAGCCAATAACCGCCTTTGATTCCATTCATAGATGATTTAGTGTCGGTAAGTAGCTTAGACATGTATTGGAGGGTATAGGCAATGCAGAAGGTGAAGCTGATATCTAGCTCTGGCTGATAAGTATTTGTGTTGTGGTGCAATCGAAATACTTATAGTCAGGCAGAGAGATCGAAAGACATTTCTTAGATGTCACCAGTTTTGGAAAAAAAATTCTTAGTATGTGCGTACACAAAGAAAATTTTCAATTTACCCCCAAAATATGTACTCTTGGCCCCCTCCCTCCAAAAAAGTAAAAAACTGGCCCATGAAATCCAAAGTATATGTTTTATTCTATCCCTTTTGCCCAGTTGCCTGAAGAGTAATTACAATAACCTTTGGACAATAATAAAAAAAATAAAGCACAAATCTGATTTAAAGAAACCCAATTGCCCAGAAAATAATATGAATTAAAACCCAATTGCCCCAAAAAAAACATGAATTACCTGTAGACAAACTAATATTGACAACAAAAATAAAACACAAATCTGACACTATATCAAATCGTATGATTTTTAGTTCACTCGGTGTGAATTGTGAAGTGTTTAATGTTATTTTTTTAAGTTACTTTTTAAAAAGTTTTTAGTTGTGTTTGCTGTAATAATAATGTTAATTTTTTTATTAAAAAAATTATATGATGAGTTTGCTATAATAAATTGTTTGGTAGTGTTACTTTTTAAGAAAGGAGAGAAATTCGTCAATTTTATGTCAAAATATTATTTAAATGGTTAGATAGATGTAGGATAAATTCCTTATAATTAATTATTGTTGCGTTTTTTTTTTTTTTAAGATCATGGAAAAATAATGTTCAATTTTGATTTTTTTTTATTAAGAAAAATTCAAAATAATTTAGAAGCTCATATTGCAAATGCAGTGTTGTCAACATCTAGTTTGATGTCCCAATCTCTAAAATACATCAAATAATTTTTTGAAAAATCACCATATATAAAATTGGTAATAGTTCATTACAAAATAATCTATAATTCTCAAAAAAGAAAAGAAGAAGAAGAAGAATCTAGAATTACCACGAATATAATTATGATTGTGGGTGCTCGAGGACCGAGGATGAAGTTGAAGAGTTGCAGTATTGGTGTTGGGATGCCGCAGGCCATAAGCTTGAGGAAGAAGGTCACCCGAGGAGAGGAAGGGATGAGTCATAGGACTTTGAGACGTTCCAGGTTGAAAGAAGGATATGAAGAGAGGGAATTTGTGATCACAGGGGAAGTTTCTAGTTTGGAGTAGCTTGTTGCCTCCGCATTAAATGGTGGGTAACAACTTTATCAACTGCATTGATGAGGAAGTGACCTGAACAGTGCAAGTCACAGCTAAGCAGATTCCTTCTGCCACCTTCTTCAGATACAGAAAGAAACAAGTGTCATGATAGGAGGTATGTTAGGTGAGGATGGATGGTTGAGATATTAAAGAAGGAGAAGTATATAAGAAAAATGAGGTTTACAGAAAAAAGGCAGCAAGACACAAGTATCAAGAGATAGAGAAGAAACGCGAAGAACATTGAGAGAAAAGAGAGTGAACAGCAACATCTCTTATGTAAATGTGGTCTCCTCGGGCCAATTTATATTAAGAAAGTAGTTCATCCATTTAATAAGATCTTCCATTTCTTCCTTATTTTTCTCCTTGGGCGGAGTCCCCCTTTAGTTGTTTGCTTCTTTCTCTTATAAATTCATTGTTTTAGGCCACGGTTGGACTAATCCAGCCACTATTCTAAGTGGGCCTGGGCTGCTGGTTTTTCTGGTCCTTACAATGATGTTAATGCAAATGAACAAGCTTATGTTAAGTTTGGTCTATACCATTTTTTTATTATTTATACTTTGGCCCTCCCATTTCTGAATCTTAGTTCCGTCCTTGGATGTCGTTTACTACTGAAAAAAGTGTATAGTTTTATCTCAGGATCATCCAGGGAATACCACATATGATAAAAGCAACTCATTTATTACTGAAAAAAGTGTATAGTTTTATCTCAAGATCATCCAACGAATACCACGTATGATAAAAGCAACTCAAAGTATGGGATTCGGCTAATGGGTACTATGAACGCTGTAGTTGTATAATAAAAAGAAGCCCGAATGAATGCAACAGATATGTAGGCTAAAAGCATTAGAAGAATTGTGGCAATTGGTGAAGGAAGGTGTGTATTTATTCATTGTGGCTAGGGCTGTCCAGAGACCTGATCAACCTGACCCACTCGTCACCGCCAACCAGACCCGACCCGCCACTTACTGAACTAACTTCTCCGACAGTCGGTGACGGGTTTATTCCTCCAAAACCCAAGTTTCCGGGTTGGGTGTCGGTTTTCCTTCCTCCAAAATCCGTTTAACTCGATTCGACCAACCTAAAAAATTTCCGGTGATATTTAGTAGATCTGATGAGATCTATACCATTTTCATCAAGATCTTGGCAAGATTTAGCCGGATCTAGCCCAGATCTTGCCGAAAATGGCTTAGATTAGGCCGGATCTGGTGAGACATCAAGGATTTTGGCCGTTTTTCTCTATTTTCAAGTTGGATTCTTGCCGGTTTACACCTGATTCTCGTTGTTTTCCAAATTTTCGACCTCGACCGACCCGCTCGGATCCTTTTGAAGTTTCAACCTACCCGATCCAATCATCCTCTCGGTTGGCAGTGGGTTGAGATTCCGTCCACCTGATCTAATCGGGTTGGTTGTGGGTTGGGCACAAACCCAGCCCGGACTGACTCGTGGACAGCCCTAATTGTGGCAATTCGTGATAGCCGTCTTTGTCATTGTTAGCGTGTCTTCATCATTGTCACCAACATCTTATCATCATTATTACTTATGTAGCTGTTCAAAATTTCAAATAGTAATTCTAGGATCACATTATTTATTACTTCTTTTTTGTTTTTCCACTACTATTTTATGTGACTAGTTACTTGTTAATTTTATATCGATTTACTACTCTTGTTTTTCAGTTATTTACGGTCTGGCACGTTCAATTTGTAACAAATTTGTGACACATTGCAATTACTAGATTAATTAAAAATTATATATAAAAGAAGGAAAACATTTTATTAATATGTAAAATATATATAATACTTTAATAATTTCATAAAACTCATGAATAAAAAAAATCAAAATAAAAGAACAAAAATGAACTTAAGTTACATGATGAGTGCACATCTTGTAAGTCAAAGCTTTATTATTATTGTTATTAAAAAATAAGAGGTGTTACGTCCACAACATTTTTACAACAAATCATAGGTGGTTAGTTGTTATTGGTTCAAATTTGAACATAACACTAATGTAAGGGCTCAAAATGTAATGGACCCCAGACAATAAAATTTTGTAGAGAGTGGATAGGAAGAACTGGGCAACTAGCGAACAAACAACCGTTTATGGGAGATTTACGGTGACCCCTAATAAACGAATCGGACTCGGAGTTTTGTAAGGGTGATCCTTCTTTTTGATATGTCTTCCGGACTCTCTTCGTGGTCCTTTTTTGTTTTGTGTTTATGAAATCTGTATCCTCTGCTCAAGCCGAGGGGGCCTCCCCCTCTCTGAAGGGATCCTTCTAGTTATATAGTATTCTCTTTAGTTAATCTTAGCCGTCCATTTGTCGGTTATCTGAGCTTTGCGTGTAGGAGTTTGTCCCATCATCTGTAGTTTACAGGCTTTATGTTAGGTCAAAGTCGCCTTTGCAGGCTTTATACTAGTTGAAGTGACTGATGCCTTGGGTTTTCAGGTCACTTCGTCATTAAAGTGGTCAGAATGTTGGTGAGATATATTCAAAGAATATGGAATATTTTCCCTTTTAATGAGGTCGGCGTGCTGAGGACAGGTCATCCTCGGCGTGGCCTTTGGATGACCTGGGCCTTTCTCGCTGTCCTCGGCCTTTACATTGTCCTCGGCGCGGGCCTCGGGCCATAGGCAGTGGGCCGATTGTGGTTAGCGTAGTAGGGCCCCACAATAGCCCCTCAAAATTCTGCTGCACGTCCCCTAGGGCGGGGAGGAGGATTTTGACTTCCTCGGCGCTTTTTCTTTTTTGTGCACGGTGTTTGTCCGAGGATGGGTAGGTTTGGGCCGTTTGTACTATAGCGCCCAGTTTCCCATGATTTCTGTCCCCGATGGGGTTCATCATTTAGCGCCTAAGGGGTTTGGTTCGGCCTTAGTTTTGGACTCGTAGCCCATACAGGCACCTCGGCTCCGATCAGCGTTTGTATTGCCTCATAATGGCTGATTCCCATAGAGGTTTGGGTCTGAAGTTTATACAAGGCCTTGATTTTTCTTAGCGTTTAGTTTTTACGGGGAGATTTTCTTCCTGCTGACCTGAGGTCTTTGACCATGCAATGCTTTAAGCTTTGTTTAGTGCTCGGTTTTCTCATTTTATGCTTGGTTTCCCTTGAGGCTTGGGTCCGAGGACCATGCAATGCCTTGGTTCTGTCCAGTACCTAGTTTTTCTCTTTTTTAATCATCTGAAGTATCTGGTTTCCCCAGAGGCTTGGGTCCGAGGACCATGCAATGCCTTGGTTCTGTCCAGTACCTAGTTTTCTCTTTTTTAATCATCTGAAGTATCTGGTTTCCCCAGAGGCTTGGGTCCGAGGACCATGCAATGCCTTGGTTCTGTCCAGTACCTAGTTTTCTCTTTTTTAATCATCTGAAGTATCTGGTTTCCCCAGAGGCTTGGGTCCGAGGACCATGCAATGCCTTGGTTCTGTCCAGTACCTAGTTTTCTCTTTTTTAATCATCTGAAGTATCTGGTTTCCCCAGAGGCTTGGGTCCGAGGACCATGCAATGCCTTGATTCTGTCCAGTACCTAGTTTTCTCTTTTTTAATTATTTATTTTATCTATTTATCCGTAGCCGTTTTAATTCTTGCCGCGTTTTACAATAAGCATTAAATAATTACAGTTTTCAAGCAGAACAATAATAATAGTAAATGCTGGAGTTGGTAGAGGATAAGACCTTGCCGTGTTTTGCCTCTTCGTTTGGTGGGACTCTTCAGATAACGAGGCGTCCCCTGGGTTGTTCAAGTGACGCGTTCTGACGCTTCGGTGTCTTCCTGTTTAATGAGGCATCTCCTCATTAATACTGACCATGGATTTATGAGGATCTAACGGTTGGCAAGCCCCTTGGAAATTGGGGCGGCATCATTGTCTCCGAAAATCTCTCCCTGGGATTTAATGTGGATTGGCCTTCATCAATATTCCTCCCACTATAAAAGGCGCTCCTAGGGCAACCTTCCCCCTCGCACCTGACAAACACTAGTTTTGAACTTTTCCCAAAAACACATCGCCAAAAATTCTTCAAGGCGCAATCATCTGAGCCCCTTCACATGAACTGGCCCTAGAAAAGGGCGCTCCTGAGAATGCACAGCCCCTATCAGAAGCCGAGGATGACATTCCAACCCTGGCCGCCGCGTTGGGATGGGTGTATAGGAGATCCGAAGGTTTTCCTTCTTTTCAACCTAATCAGAGGAGGAACCCTCCTCGCCGTCTGGAGGAGGATCCAGGAAGAACGTAACCACCTCCCCTTGGGTATGGGTCATTGACCCCCCAAGCCGGCTGCAGCGGGGGTGGGAGGGAAATCAGGCGGAACCCAAAAGTGGGGCCGTCCTGTGCCGCGACCCCTTCCACCTCCTCTGTAGCTCTTCTTCCCTCTAATCCTTCTTCTCTCTTCTTTTTTTGCTCCTCAACGAGCCTTCCTCTTTTCTTTTTCTCTTCTCTTGCTTCTCATCCAGCCTTCTTTTCCATCTTCTGTTCCTCTGCCAACTTTCTTTATTTCTTTTCCTCCTTTCTTCCTTCACTTCTTTTCTACCTTTTGTTCTTCTGCCAGCTTTGCTTTCTACCATTTGTTCTTCATCTCTTCTTCTACTCTCTTTTCACTCTCTTTTTCTATCTTTCGTTTTTCTGCCATCGTCGTCCAGCATTTGCCTTTTGTTCTTCTGCCAGCTTTGTCAAGCGTCTGCCTTTTGTAGTTAGCTTTAGAACAAGCCCCCTGGGTATTACTTGTAAGAGATGTAATTTTACTTCATATATGAATAAAAGAAGTAGACTTGTTTCACTTGTTGTCTCTTTTTTTTTTTTTTTTTTTTTTTTTGCGTTTTTTTTTTCTTTTTGTTGTTGTAGAATGCCGGATCAACACTATTGCTGAAAACTGTATAGATTTGCACCTATTCTCGATTGACTTGTTGTTTTGTTTTCCATTCCCCAAACGTTGCGCCGCTAATGCACAAGTCCGCCCCACGGTGGGTGCCAATTGTAAGGGCTCAAAATGTAATGGACCCCAGACAATAAAATTTTGTAGAGAGTGGATAGGAAGAACTAGGCAACTAGCGAACAAACAACCGTTTATCGGAGATTTACGGTGACCCCTAATAAACGAATCGGACTCGGAGTTTTGTAAGGGTGATCCTTCTTTTTGATATGTCTTCCGGACTCTCTTCGTGGTCCTTTTTTGTTTTGTGTTTATGAAATCTGTATCCTTCGCTCAAGCCGAGGGGGCCTCCCCCTCTCTGAAGGGATCCTTCTAGTTATATAGTATTCTCTTTAGTTAATCTTAGCCGTCCATTTGTCGGTTATCTGGGCTTTGCGTGTAGGAGTTTGTCCCATCATCTGTAGTTTACAGGCTTTATGTTAGGTCAAAGCCGCCTTTGCAGGCTTTATACTAGTTGAAGTGACTGATGCCTTGGGTTTTCAGGTCACTTCGTCATTAAAGTGGTCAGAATGTTGGTGAGATATATTCAAAGAATATGGGATATTTTCCCTTTTAATGAGGTCGGCGTGTCGAGGACAGGTCATCCTCGGCGTGGCCTTTGGATGACCTGGGCCTTTCCCGCTGTCCTCGGCCTTTACATTGTCCTCGGCGCGGGCCTTGGGCCATAGGCAGTGGGCCGATTGTGGTTAGCGTAGTAGGGCCCCACAACTAAGATTACTTTTTTGCCTCAACAATAATAACTAGTAACAACCTGCCACTTATGATTTGTTGTAAAAATGCTATGAAAATGTTGTGGACATATTATTTCTCTTAAAAAATAGAATGCTAAATGTTTACAAAAATAATTTAAAATAAATAATGAAACTTCTTTAAATATCTTGAAAATTAGGATAATTGGGTTTTAAATTTTTAATTGTAGTGGTATTTAAACATTTTTTTTTGAAAACTTTGGTAATTGAGTTGTACTTAAATAATGTTAATAACTTTTATTGTACATCTAGTATGTCGAATGAAGTAATTTTTGTGAGATGTGAATGAAGTAATTATATATATGTCATGCAACTTATAATAGTTATATTGAGTTAAATAGTGCAAGTACGGTGTGTACAATCCAACTTTTATTCAAATAAAAAAAATTATGGTTCACATAAAAAAAAAAATTATGGTTGATTTTTAAAATAATATAAAATAAATTATAAAATTTCGTGAAATTTTCTAACAACTCATGATTTTTAATTTTTAATTAGAGTATAGTTTTTTTTTTTTTGGGAACATTTTCAATAGAGTTTCACTATGAGTAATTATGTTAAATATAATGTACTTGTAGTGCGTCATCTAACAAAATGAATTAATGCAATTTAAATTATTCATGGTTTTAATTATAAACTTTTTAAAAATAATGTCTTAATTTGAAATCACCACAAACAGGAAAATTATGTAAATTATCAAATCCTCTAATTTAAGGGAGTCACTTGGCACAAAGAGAAAATAGTCACTTGATTCAACAATGAATTTTAGAACCCAACTTTTATTATATTGTCCAAGTCTTATGGCATGCCCTACATGCATGCTCCAAGGTTTTTTTTTTTTTCATTCATCTTAATTTAGATTTTTATGTTTGTCTAGTGAGGTTTATCATTTATGCATTTGCTAATTACCGAAATAGAAGAGAATGTGATGAGACCTAATATCAAAAGGACAAAACTTAGGTACAGTAACTTAGGTACAGTACATTAGATTCCCTTCTTAAAATTTTGACATTTGTCCCATTTAACATCTCAAAGAAACGGTGTTAAAACTTTTTTTTTTCCTTCTTCCTTCTTTTTCCTGTACTGCAAACAACTTCTATTCCACACCCAAAACCTTTTAGACTCCAAACCACCCATGACCATCTCTACGAAACCCAAAACCCAAAAAAAGAAAAGAAAAGAAAAGAAAGAAGAAAATCTCATATATCTCTCTCTTTCTCTCTCAGTGAGTGTATGATTCCTTTCTTCTATTCTGATCTATGATTCTTTCTTTCTCTCTCAGTGTGTGTGTATCTGCTTCCTTTCTTCTTTTCTGATCTATGAATCTTTCTGATCTCTCGGTGTGTGTGGATCTGCTTCCTTTCTTGTTTTCTGATCTATGATTCTTTCTTTCTCTCTTGGTGTGTGTTTCTGTTTCCTTTCTTCTTATCTGATCTATGATTCTCTCTCTCTCTCTCTCTCTCTCTCTCTCTCTCTCTCTCGACAAAATAATGAAAAAGGCTGTGACAATGGCTTTGTCGATGTTAAGAGTGTGGAAGTTTCGAGTATAGCTGAAAAGGGTCTGTTTTTTGGTTTGAAACCCATTAGATCTAGCTTTTATTTTTTGATCTTTCCTGTTTGGTTACTGAGAAAATGAGGGAGAAATGTTCGTTTTTTTGGTTTGAAACCCAGTAGATCTGGCTTTTATTTTTTGATTTTTTGATCTTTCCTGTTTGGTTTTGCATTTTAGCTTTGCTTCTAAGTTTTGGATTGGAATTCAGAATTCCCTTTATTATCTTCATTTTAGCTTCATCAGTCAAAGGCCTGGAGATTTGAAGCTGTGGGTTCTCTTGTAGTTGCAAAACAGGAAAAAGAAGGAAGAAGGAAAAAAAAAAAGTTTTAACGCCGTTTGTTGGAATTGTTAAATTGGACAGATGTCAAAATTTTAAGAAGGGAACCTAATGTAAGAACTGTACCTAAGTTTTGCCCATATCAAAAAATTGACACCAAAATATATAGCATTGAAGTCATTATTTCATGTGTGTTCATTTTTTGGTGCTAGAGATATCATCACATTTATGTCTAATTCGGTAGTTGACAAACGCATTAACCTCACTAGGCTAATTTACTTCATTTTATTGGGAAAGGATGAGATTTACTTCATTTTATTTTGATGTTTTATATATAAAGAATATATGATAAAAGGTTTTGAAGGGAATTGGAAGGATAAGATTTCATTGGGGTATTTGGATGGTGAAAGACTCCATTTTTAGTGAAAGATTCCATTTATTTTTTTAAAATGATAATGTTTGCAAGAATGTGTGTAATAATAATTTCCCTTATATGAATAATGAATGCTCTGGTTTTATAAGCCTAAGATTTCGGAGAATATTACATATGATAATAAAAGGTGAACCTATATATTGAATAGAAAAATGTTGAATCTTTTTTATTTTTTATTTTCCTCGATCGGATAAAAGAGATTGAATAGTATAAACTATAAAGAAGCCTGAATGAATGCAATAGATATTAGGTTAAAAGCATTATAGAAGTAATATATGCTGAGCGAAGGTGTGTATTTCCCATTTGAATTAGAACGGGAGTAGCTATCAAATAAAATAAAAAAGAAAGGGAGTGAATCACGAGCTCCTAAGAATAAAAAGAAAAGTCTTGTAACAAAGGATAAAAAGAAAAGAAAAAAAAAATCAGTATTTTTTTGGATTAATGATAACTTCAAGCAAATGTTTGTATAATTCTACCCATCAAATTAATATACATATATTATCTTCCAAACTTATCTTACAAAATCTTCCAAAATCTCTTATACAATATATGGACTTTCTGGCCTTTTGCCCTTAATTTTTTTAAAAATTAGCAATATGCCCATATTTCGAAACTATATAGGGATATGCCCCTGTTTCGATATTCGATTACCTTAAAATCGAGTTTCAATGAAATACTTGATTCATAGAAAATTGAGTTATGCCCGATCAAACTTTAAATATATATATATATATATATATATATATATATATATATATATATTTGCATGGAATTTGGCTTTCAGAAAATTGAGTTCCATGCAAATTTTTTTTTATAAGTGCGATACCAAGTTCAGGGAGCTCTATAGAGGCGTTTTTAAGCCTTATAGTGACGTTTTAAAGCCCTATAGCGGCGTTTTCCTGCAAAATCTTTTTTTCATAAGTGTGATCACCCTATACTAGGTTCAGGGAGCCCTATAGTGGTGTTTTTAAACCTTATAGTGACGTTTTAAATCCCTATAGCGGCGTTTTCTTGCCAAAAAAAAAAAATTTAAGTGTGATCACCCCATATACCAGGTTCAGAAAGCCTTATAGTGGCGTTTTTAAGCCCTATAGTGACGTTTTAAAGTCCTATAGCTGCGTTTTCCTGCAAAAATTTTTTTTGTAAGTGTGATCCCAGTTTCAAGGAGCCCTATAGTGGCTTTTTTAAGCCCTATAGTGACTTTTTTAAGCCCTATAGTGGCATTTTTGAACTTGATTTCCATGTTTTATTTATTTATTTATTTATTTTTTTAAGTTTAATCGGGCATAACTTGATTTTCTATGAATCGAGTATTTCATTAAAACTCGATTTTAAGGTAATCGAGTATCGAAACAGAAGCACATTCCTATATAGTTTTGAAATAGAGGCATATTGCTAATTTTTTTTTTTTAAATTAAGGGCAAAAGGCCAGATAGTCCTACAATATATATAATTCTAGGAACACATTCAATTTCACGCCTAATTTCACAATATATTAATACTTGTGATTGTTAGTGCACGCGGTAGACACTTTCTACCCACTCATATATACATGAACTAATCACTTATTATCGATTCCTTAGAATGCATAAATAAGGAAGTTCAAATTGGGTATGAAAATGGGTGAGGTTCATAGTATTGTTTATTTAAAAATATTCCATCCCTCAAATAAGGGAGTTCTCAAAGAGCAAACTAGACTGATAAGAAAACTTACCATTTGAAGCCAAATCATAGACTATTGTATATCTCAATGATCGAAATATTTTCAAATGAAAAAAAATATAAGTCTTAAACTTTTTTTTTTCTTTGCTTTAGTTATTTGCTTTTTTGCTTAGTGATAGTAGTAGGTTAGTTACTTATTTAGTAGAAGGAAGCTACTCCTTTTGAATTTACCAAAACTATCAGTCTCTTTAAAATGGGTGTCCCAACCATATTGGTACATCTTCGTTGTTACCATTTATTGACATAATTATCCGTTTGTGAATTTATTTATCACATTAATAAGGTCATTATTGTTGAATATTATTCAAATGTCTTGTGGGTCTTTACTATAGGTAAGAATATTAATATTTGTAAAAACCAAAACAAAAATTAATTACAGTGAAAAAAAATTACATGCTCATAATGTTAGACAATCTCTTCCACATGCGCATATAATATTACTAACAACAAAATATAAAAATGAGAAATAGTAACATAAAAATTTTACTATTTAAGAAAAGTAATTTAATCTAATAAAAAGATGAAATCCTTGTTAGAATATAAAATTTGATAATTCTTAGATAATAAAAAGATAAAGCGTAAATATTCATAGAGGTTTATATAATGGATTTCACTCATAAAAAATATATATAAGAAAAAAAAAAAAAAAGCACACACACAAAAACAAAGAAGAAAAATACACACCAATAATACTGTGGATGATAGGTTTGATATATAAAGCCTAAGATGCACAGACGCGGCTCCAGAGGCATCGCACCCGCGACCGACGCAGCATGATGCGCGAGGGATGCCGCTGACTGTGCGTCGGGCCGCGTCCTGCCACGTGGTTTCTTTTTTTTTTCCCCTGACTCGCCCCAACGCGGCTGAGACTCGGTTCGATTCGCGTTGAATCAGGTTGATTCGCGCTAACTCGGGTCGTATTGGCTGAATCGGCCAAAATCGGCGAAACTGCCGAAATGGCCGGTTCAAGCTGATTTAGGTCGAAATTCAAAAAAAAAAAAAAAAAAAAGGTGCAAAACGCACCGTTTGAACTTAATAACAAACCCTAAACGACCCACTGTGAGACACTCAACCTCCCTCACTTAAACACACCGTCCTTCAGTCTTCACTTCAAACTTCAGCTCTCTCTCACTCGTCTTTGTGCACTTTGCCTCCCTCTCTGTCTCTGTTCTCCGTCTCCCCTATGAGACACTCAGCCACTCAGTCACACACTCAGACAGTTGAGGACGAGGATGGATAAAATCTTAGTCTTGTCGCCGCCGCCGATGTAAGACAGTTGACGGTACCATATCTCTTTTGATGTAATAGAAAAAGAGTGGAAGATTTTTTTTTTTTTTTTTGGAAAGAGGAGAGGAGAGTGATGTCACTGATGTGGAGTGGAGGTGTGCATTTTGAGGAGAGTGGGGATGACTTTTTAAGGAGAGTGGGTACTACTCGACATTCATTGATGTGGTGTGTGGGTAAGAACTGTAGAAGCACTATGGCTTTATTTAGTTTAGTGCACCAATGAAACACTAGTGTGAAGTTGTGCCCTATAATTGAGATTTTAATATAGATTAATTATTGTTGTATATAATTAGTTACACACAGTCTTGCATATATTTTATGAAGTTGCATTTTAAAAATATAATTTCAATTATAATTGTAAAATCATAAAATTGTATTTTCAAAACATAATTTTATAATTTATGCTTAGCAATACATATATAATATAAATAAAAATATTTTTAATAATTTTTTAATTGCCGAGTCCCGTCACACCCGCATCCACCTTTTTCAAAAATTGCCGAGTCCTACACCCGCACCCGCACCCACACCCGCACCCGAGTCTTGAAATGCACCCGTGCTTCATAGTATAAAGCATTCTACTATAGATTTCACAAATGCCGAATTGCCTACGTAATAAGAACAATTGTTTTTAACTAAAAAAGTTACTGTAATTTGGTGAAGTCACTTAGCACAATCACAGATATACATAAATTTCAAGGAGGGCAAGGCAAAAAATAGTTTGATATGACTAAAAAGGTTACATGTTTTATTAAAACACTACTAAGAATTTGATATGAACAAATAAATTGTTATTTTTATCAAGAAAATTACTGCAATTTAGTAAATCTGCAATTTGAGGAAGCTGCACGGTTTCTAAGCCTTTACTACAATTTGGATAAGTCACTAGGCGTAACCACAGCTTCTAAGGCCAACTTTTATAATATAGTATATGATGATATGATATAAGATTCAAATGCTAGAGAGTTAATACGAAAACAGTCCAATTTAGAAGCATTGAAATTTGACAATATGCCTTTAAATTTTAAAGAAATTCTATATTTGATTTATTTTAAGAATTTGTACAATGTTAAATTTTTTTTTTCCCTACCTCAAGTCCTTAATTATCTTTCATTTCCAAATGTTACAAATAAGTGTATGAAAAACCTAAAAAAGAATATATATATATATATATATATATATATATAAAATAAAAATTGGACTTAGAAGCCGTAGTTGTACCAAATAGTTTCATCAAATTACAGAAAATTTTTTCAGTTTTTTAGATAAATACAAAAACTTGGTTGACGTTGCACATATATTAGACATCATTCTCTCTGTGGGGGTAAAAGCCCAACATCATGTGTTGGGCCTAGGGCCTAATTCGAATATCACTATGTGTCTGAAGAGAAGAAAGTGGTTAGAAAAGAGTCCAGGTGGAAGAAATATACCTGAAAATGAATGAGGAGAATAGTCCAAAGAGAACCCTAATGGTCCGAAGAGGTCATTCTCCTCGGACACCAAGGGGACTTGATCAAGCAAATATATGGAAGGTTTGAGTGATCTTCCCAACAACTTCCACGATAAGGACAAGCTTTGGGCATGCTTGGAGATGATAAGAACGGAGAAATATCTAAAAGGAAAAGCTACTACCACCGTATTTAATGCACTGCAGCAACTTTCCTGGCTGCATTTATGTGGAGAAGACCCCTGAACAGTGCAATCTCAGCTACCATCACTCACGGAAAACTAAAGCAGATATTTGATGTGACATGTACTCAAGTGAATACTTAGATGAAGAACAGGTGTATGGTGAAGATGAGGGAGAAGAAGAATATATAAATGTAATAGGCCTCTAAAAAGAGGGGAGAGGAAAAAATCTGGAGAGAACTCTAAGAATTGTATTCATCTTTCAATCAATAACAAGCCTCTTCGGATTTGAGTTTATTTAGTTTTCAAGCGTGTTTTTACGTCAATTCATCATTGTACATCAGAGTTAACTGTTGCTAGATTCACAACCAGCCTAGCTTTTTCCCCCACTCTCTTCAAATTCATTGTTCTGGGTTCGTTGAGCTCATAATCTTGACCTTTTGCGCTAGGGCCACGAAATTTGGACCCTACACTCTCCATTTCATCTCCTTAATTGTTATTTTCAATTTCTTCACCATAACTATATATATTTTTTAATAGGAACTTCTCTGTAACTTTGAGTTTATGTGTTGATTTATATTTCTTTCTTTATAAATGCTTCATTTAAGTTACTTTTTATTTGGTCTTTATCATATCTAGTTGGTTTCAATCTCTGTTTATTGTATTTCTTTAATATATATATTTTTTGGTAATAGGATTTGAACCCATGTTCTTGAGGCAGCAAATGAACCAACTAGATTTGCTAAAAATGAAAACGATGTACACTTATGGCTAGAGTATGTCTCCCCAATAATTTGAAACCAGGTTCTTGAATTAACATTTTTTTGTATTTAATTTTCTTATTCTTTGTAAGACATTGATTTTATTGCATGTGTTTTTTTGATAAAGTTTATGATAGCTATTTTGTTTTTTTGAGAGTTTGATATGGTATTTCACTGTTGTAAGGACTAGAATTAGACCTTCAGCCCAACCAAAATGGATGATGGCCCAACAAGCCCAAATCAATATATTTGTTAGAGAGTAGATTTTATAGGTAAAAAACTTAGTAAATAAAGTACAGGCCACAATAGATTGGATTCATGCCAAAAAGATAAGAAAACACAATTTGAAGGGAATAACATTCTTCAGTTAAGTCCGAGGATGAAGTGTTCTTATATTTATTCAAGTTTTTTCTAAGTACAAGGAGTTCTTTCTTTTTTTCTTAGATTACAAGCCCCATTTTTCACGGGGGCCATTTCCTTATATAGTCCTATTCATTTCAATCCCAACCTTCCCCTTGTTGATCATGTAGGTGATCTTTTAGATGCTTGTCCCATCAGAAACCTCCTGGAAGTTTTGTGAGTAGCTGTGAACTAAGATATCCTTGCTTAGGGGTCATTTTCACATAAATGTAGCCAGTTGGTTAGGTGCTGAACATTTAATGTGGTGGTAGCAGCCTTCTTCTCAGATATTTCTTAGTTTACTGTGGACTCTTTTGTTTGAAACTTATCCTCAAAGGTATGGTTGCCTCTTTCACGGTATTCTCTAAGCGACCGGGCTCCAACCTTCCACAACACTTCCCGAGGAAGTTTGGATCCTCGGGAGACACCATTTGTCCATTATTACTTGTCATTGTCCTCAACCAATTGACCCACATACTTATCTTACTGTTCGACCATCCTTAGGCTCCTTTATATCCTCAGGTATGGCCCATGGCCCAACACTCCTACTCGGCTCATTTATCCCCACAACTGTGATTATCAATATGTATTTTAAGAGTTTTAACCGGTGACATATATTCTTCCATGAATATAAATTAAAGAGAAATTTCTGAGCAAAAAACGAAATAGTAAACTTGAAGAACCAAGTTGGTTGACTATTTGAAACCCACCTTGAAGAAGTAAAATTGGTAACTTTTTTGTTGGGTTAAGATAATTAAACATTTTTTATTACTTTAAAAAAATAATTTCAAAATTATTATTAGGACATATGTGTTTTACTTGTTAAGAATATATGTCATTCTTTTATGTAATTGGCTAATCCTTTGAAAAAACGCACTTTACTTGTATTTAGGTAGATCTAGGATGTGTTTAATACTTCAAGAAACATGTTGTTCAAGTGTAGTATTAAAGCCATGAAGATTAGACCAAGAAACAAGTGAAGAAAAGCTGTTCATTAAAGCTGGACAGATAGCTCGACAGTTGCTCGACACCTCTCGACAGCTAGGCTATCGATCCAGCTCTTCAGTTGATTGTTATCACAATCTCGACACCTTCTCGACAGTTGGTGGATCGATCGAGAATACTCATGTTCCCTCGACAGCTTCTCGATACTTCCTTGACACCTAGCTATCTATCGAGGTTTAATGAGGCTTGACAGATACTATCTATCGAGGTATCTATTGAGGTTATGAAAATTAGAATTTTCAGATTTGATTTTTGGGCCAGGCTTATATATTTGTGTAGGGTTTCTTTTCTCATAACTCTAGACCTATATAAGGCTTATTTTAGAGGCCATCACATGAGAGAATACAAGGAAAACATATGCAAAAGGTCCGATGCTTTATTCTCTCTAAAAGAAGCTACTGCGTCTTTGCGTCTTAGGATTTTGTAACGAAGTGCTTCTTGATTTTCATTGTTGATGAAGTGAAGAACTTTGCAGCCAACAATATTCTTCTAGTTGGTGATTAAAGTCGTGTACTGGGATCTGCGCAATTGGTTAGTCATGTACTGGGATTCGTGCATCATCAAAGGGTGGCATTCATATATTAAAGAGTTCAGAGGTTCTGAAGCGATAGAAGGTTTCTGCTGTAAGTTCATCTACGGGGATTGTAAAGTCTAGGGACAAAAGTTTTGTTTTAGATTTGAAACTTCTCTTTACTATAGTGGATTGCTTTTCGGGAAGGTTTCCCCCAGGTTTTTTACTGTGAAATTAGTTTGTTTCATTGGTTTTCTTGGGTCATCATATTTTGTCTTATTTACTTTTCCGCTGCATATGATTTTGACATGATATTGCTGTTTGTTTATTTTAACCAATTTTATTCATAATAAATCTAATTAACAATTTAGATTTAAAACTTGTTAATTCTATCAACCGGGGTCTAAATTTCCCAACAATTATATATAAGAAAAAAAATATCTTATTCATGATATAAACATATTTACCATTATATATATATATATATATATATATATATATATATATATATAAGTAATAACTTATTAAAAGAGTGCAATATATAAATATGTTTGTTTTTAGAATGCATAAGACGATTTTTTTTTTTTTTTTTGGTAATTTATTTTTTGCCAATATCATGAAACAAAATTTTTAAGCTTTGCTAGCTTCAAACTTACGTGGATTTGAATTTGTCATTAATTGTTTTGCAAAATTTGTCATTATTTTTAATGTTTAGTAATTTAGATTGTTATTAATTATTGAATTGTGATTTCCACTTAAATATGGTTTCAATTGTTGTTTGGGATAGTTTTTAATTATTAAATTCAAGGCTTTTCCATTTAAATATATGTTGGTGATTAATTGAGCCTTAAAACTCAATATATATATATATATTTTTGAATTTTATAATACCTTAGTTTCACACAATATGCATTCATTATATAACTTAAAAGTAAAATATTCATTTATTTTTATTATCTATTCTATTATTTAATTTTAAGTAAATTATTTACATATGAATTTTGATTAAGTCGTGCATTGCATGAGCATAATGCTAGTTTCATTGTAAAACCCAAGTCTTGTACCACTTTTTTTTTTTTTTTTTTTTTCCAATTAAATAGCTGTCCCACTATAAATGAGAAAGTATAATCTTTAAAAAATTGTGAAAAAGGAACAAAAGTTTAAAATTCTAATTTTATTTTAATTTCAAATTTGAGTTGAATTCTAAATCATATCATATCATATATTATATTATACTATATAATAAAAGTTGGGTTTAAAAGCCGTAGTTAGACCAAGTGGCTGCACCAAATTGTAGTAGTTTTTTTTAGATAATAACAACATAAGAACAATAAGTTAATTGTTCTTATCAACTTTTCTTATATTGCTTCAATTCTTTGGATATACTAAAGTATAATAGTTTATACCGAATTATTATTGTGGGGACCTGGTTTCGGGCGACCCCCGCACAATAAATTTGTAGAGAATGGATAGAAGAACTAGGCACTTAGCAAGAAAGACAACATTCGACGTCGGTTTACAAGATCAAGAGCAAGAATTGGACTAAGTGTTCTTAAGAAAAGTTCGTCCTCGGCCCAGTCTGAGGAGCTCATTCCTTAAGACCAATGAATACAAGGATTATTCATGAACACCCTGAGAAACCCATTGACTTTCCCACCCAAGGACTATTCTCCCCAGGACCAACCAGCCAACTCCTTTACTTTGAGGGTTCTATCTATTATATAGTCTTGTTCAGTTGATCTCTGCCGTCCACTTGTTGGCCATCTGAACTTATGTCTGAGGGCTCGTCCCATCAGCCGCCTTTGCAGGCTTTCTGTTAGTTGAAGTAACCAAGGCGTCACTATTCGCTGGTCCCTTCACCATTAAGGTGATCAGAGTGTTGATGGCGAGCATTTAATGTGTGAGTGACAGCTTCCTTCCTTCAATGTCGGCTTGCTGAGGACGTGGGCATTTTCGGCGAAGTCCCTCGATGACTTGGGCCGCACCCACATATCCTCGGGCTTTGTATTCTCTTAGGCGTGGACCTTGGGCAGGATATGGAATAGGCCGAGGTTGCCAAATATTTGGGCCCCACAATAGCCCCTCAAAATTCTGCTGCCCAGCCTCTCGAGCGGGGAGGAGGATTTTGATATTCTTGGGCCTATGTCCTGGCCTGTCGAGCCTTGTCTTTTTGTCAGTGTCACCATCCTTTCAACTGCCCAGGGGACGTTCCTGGCGTTTCGGTATTTGAAGCGTGCCTTCATTAAATTTCGTTGGCTCTGTGTCCTCCACGTTCAACGGTGTGATGATCAATAGACGGTGGGGATACTCCTGGCTCGTTAGGCGAGAAAGTCTATGCGGTTATTTTTAATGGGGGTATAAATACCCGATCGAACTGATTTGCCCCTTCATTTTTGCATTCAAGAGATCTTAAGCACATACTTCGAATCCGATCACATCTCCAACTGTACCTACGACTTCCTTTAGCACAAAAAGCTCGCCCAAGGAGCTTTTCCTTATTTCTGTAAGTCTTCTTCTCCCTCTGGTTCATATTTTTCCGCCTGAGTTCCTTGTTAGCTCTTTTGGATGGGTAGGTTTAAGAAATTAGTCGAGTCTGAGGAGATGATGGACAAATTCATCGCCGACTACAAGGTCCTCGATACAGTGGGTCTGAGGTACTGTGGAGCGGGGAGTGGAGCACTAGGAGAAAAGAGGGTGAGGTGGCAATTCCTATAATCGCCTTCTTAGAGGGTGGAATGAGGATTCCCATGGGGCTGGTGACAAGGGACTATCTCAGGCACTTCAACTTATCTCCCACCTAGTGTGCCGTTAATGTATTTAGGATCTTGGGCTGCGTAGATGCCCTGAATGAGAAGATGGGGCTAAGGTTGACCCATCATGACGTGAACTGGTGCTACATCCTCCAGCGCCTGAAGAAGAAGTCTTATTATATGAAGACGATGGACGATAGGGTCCGGCTGATTCAGTGCCTCCCTGAGTCCAGCAAAGGTCTGAACAATGACTTCCTCATTGTGTCTAGAGAGTGGCACGAGGGCTTTCATTATCCAACAGTGGAAGATACACCATGTGGGACATTCAGACTAGGAGGGGGTCTAAGTTGTTGTATTTTAAGGCTCTGCTTTGCCTGGTTTCTAACAGTAATTCGCTTCCTTTTATGCAAATCCGAGTGCTTTTGAGCGTCACTTCGGTCTGGTTAATAAGGAGGACTTGGAGAAAGTGCTGAGGTCGGAGGACTTTGTGAATAAAAACGACGACCAAGTTAGGGCCGCTCACGTGATCCTCGGATACAAACCGATCTAAAAATCGTTCTCGGTTCCGAAGCACGTGATCCGAGCTAAAGATCCTCGGCTGCACCACATCACCGTAATCGAACACGGATTTCTGATCCCCGAAGGGTCTCCCATTCCCGAGGGCGTATCGTTGGTAGGTACTTCTTCATTAGCTCAGGCCGCTGAGGCTGAGGAGGAAGAATTTGAGGAAGAGGAAGTCGCTGACTCTGGTCCATCTGAGGGCGAGTTTGGTGCGTTCGACTAGTTTTATTCACCCAAGGATCCTTCCGGCGATTTAGGTGACCCTAGCTTAACTGAAGCAGATTTTTTGTCCAAAGAAGCCTCCCTCCAGTCCAAGATGAGTTTCAAGAAACGACCTCAGAAGAGCTTGCTAGCACTGATCGAGGGGCAGCTAGGAAGGGATGCACCGGAGAAGTCTCCTCCCGGGCCTCCTTCTCCCCCACCCCAACAGAGCTCGCCGCCTGAGTTAGAGCCAACCAGTCTTCTGCCGAAGAGAGACAAAGGAAAGAGGCCCAGGGGGAGCGAAGAGTCTGATCCCTCTGGGGGCGGCACTCGGCCGCCATCTAAGCAGCTGAGGATAGGGCACCGGGGTCAGGAAAAGCATACCGCCATCCAGCCTGGGGCCCAGGCTTGGCTCCCTGCCCCCATGCTCCATGGGGAACCCTTGAGGGATGATGCCTCCCTTAGGGACCCTCGAGGGAGTGAGGGTGCGTATGTGGCTAACGCTCTAGGCAAGTCTTTGCTACTCCCAATGGATATGGCCCAGCTGGAGGCGCTGAGGAGTAAGAAGGTCTTCCTTGGCCTCAAACAATACTTAGGCATGGTAAGTTCCTTTGATCGCTTTTGGTCTTTATGACTTCCTGTTTCTTGGCTCCTTATATGTTGCGCATTGGTTTTGGTTAGCAAGCTATCCAAGCAACTTTCAGATTGGAAGAGGTAGCTAGTATCCAAGGCAAGGCCGCGGGCTCGGAGCACAAAAAACTGGTGGACGCTGTGCAGACCCTTGACACCTTCAAGGCTGACCTTAAAAAGGCGACAGACCAGTTGGAGGAGGCGAGGAAGGCTCAAGACGTTGCTGAGATAGCTCTTTCAGCCGCTGAGAAGTTGGCCTTAGACCAAACGGAGCGTCTGGCTAAGGCGGAAGATCAGTTAAGGGTCGTTGATGAGGAGATCGCGACCCTGAAGAAGAGGGTGCTTAAAGCAGAGAGGGTCAGAGGCGCTGCGAAGTCTACCAGGGACGAGGCTCTGAAGGCCAAGGAAGAGGCTAAGTCTGGCAGAGCCGAGGCTGAGGCCTCCAAAGGTAAAGCCGCGCAGGAGGCCTATGATGTGGGGGTAGCTGAGACAGAAGATGCTCTTAGAGCCCAAGTGCTAGGGGTATGCAGACTTTATTGCTCCCAGGTTTGGAGTGAGGCTCTTAAACAAGTCAGGGTTGAGGCTTCATCCGACCTGTGGAAAGTGGAGAATGTGTATTACTCCTTGGCCATCCGCGAGGATGCCCCTCCAAGTTCTGAGGCCGAGGTGACTACCAAGAGAGTATGAGCAGTTCCAGAGGAAGGCGCCCCGGCTACTACCCCTTCGGATAAGCCCATCAAGAAAGCTGATCCTCCTAGGACTGTTGAGGCGAGCGAGAGCCTTGGGGCGGACACGCCTAGAGAGGCTGCGAACCCCTCAGCTGACGTCCGAGTCCTTGAAGTTGGGGGAGTGTCTCTTCCAGCTGATCCTCCCCAAGCTGTAGTCCCAGGCGAGGGCAACGAGGACCTCGAGGCCTCTGCTATTCAGCCCCCTGTAGGAGGCATTGAGGTGGAGCCGAAGGAATAGCCTTCCACTGCGCCTTTGCCTTGTTTTTCCTCTTCTTTTTTTTTTTTTTTTTCTTCTTTAGTATTGTAACAGCACTTTTGCCTTCTTGTAATTCCCAAACATTCAATGTAGTGCATGTTTTACTTTCTTTTCTTTGTTCTGTTTTGCGTTATATCTTTTACTTTTATATTGTATACGTTTTTCTTTTACTTACACAACTCTAGCTTTAGTTGCGCCTCAGCTGACTACGTTGGTCGCCGTCACTTGCAGTGCTCATTACTAGTACCAATGTGGTCAGCCTTGCCGTAGATTTGGGCCCACGGTCAGTACAAAACCCTGGTTCTGTCCAGTGCTTAGATCCTCCTAAAGTGACTAGTTTCCCCATAGGTTTGAGTCATTAGACCATGCAAGACCTTGGTTCTGTCTAGTACTTGGATTCCCTTGAAGTCACTAGTTTCCCCATAAGTTTGACGCCGAGGAGCACACAAGACCTTGGCTTTGCTTAGCACTTGGTATTTTGTGAGGGAATGGTTTCTTCGTCAGCTTGAGTCCGAGGACCATGCGAGGTCTTAATTCTGTTTGGTATTTGATTCTTCTTTAGTAGTTAGTTTCCCCAAAGGCTTGGGTCCGAGGACCATGCAAGGCTTAGGTTCTGTCTAACGATTGTCTTCTGAAGTAGCTAGTTTCCCCAGAAGCTTGAGTCCGAGGACCATGCAATACCTTGGTTCTGTCTAGTACCTAGTTCTTCTTTGAGTAGTTAGTTTCCCAGAGGCTTGAGTCCGAGGACCATGCAAGGCCTAGGTTCTGTCTAACAGTTGGTTCTGAAGTAACTAGTTTCCCCAGAGGTTTGAGTCCAAGGACAATGCAATACCTTGGTTCTGTCTAGTACCTAGTTCTTCTTTGAGTAGTTAGTTTCCCCAAGGCTTGAGTCTGAGGACCATGCAAGGCCTAGGTTCTGTCTAACACTTGGTTCTGAAGTAGCTAGTTTCCCCAGAGGTTTGAGTTTGAGGACCATGCAATACCTTGGTTTTGTCTAGTACCTAGTTCTTCTTTGAGTAGTTAGTTTCCCCAGAGGCTTGAGTTCGAGGACCACGCAAGGCCTAGGTTCTGTCTAGCACTTGGTTCTGAAGTAGCTAGTTTCCCCAGAGGTTTGAGTTCGAGGATCATGCAATACCTTAGTTCTGTCTAGTACCTAGTTCTTCTTTGAGTAGTTAGTTTCCCCAGAGGCTTGAGTCCGAGGACCATGCAAGGCCTAGGTTCTGTCTAACACTTGGTTTTGAAGTAGCTAGTTTCCCCAGAGGTTTGAGTCCGAGGACCATGCAAGACCTTGGTTCTGTCTAGTATCTAGTTCTTCTTTGAGTAGTTAGTTTCTCCAGAGGCTTGAGTCCGAGGACCATGCAAGGCCTAGGTTCTGTCTAACACTTGGTTCTGAAGTAGCTAGTTTCCCCAGAGGTTTGAGTCCGAGGACCATGCAATACCTTAGTTCTGTCTAGTACCTAGTTCTTCTTTGAGTAGTTAGTTTCCCCAAAGGCTTGAGTCCGAGGACCATGCAAGGCCTAGGTTCTGTCTAACACTTGGTTCTAAAGTAGCTAGTTTCTCCAGAGGTTTGAGTTCGAAGACCATGCAATACCTTGGTTCTGTCTAGTACCTAGTTCTTCTTTGAGACTGCTAGGAGTTAGGGGGCTCATCCTCAGCGTTGGGGAACCTCTCTTCGGTCTAGCCCCTTCATCCGGTGCGCCTCTTTTAATTACAAGGCGTCTTTTGGGTCATTCGAGTAACGCGCTTGACGCTTCGGTGTGCGAGGCGCCTCCCTATTAATGTCCTGGCAGATTTACAAGGATCCAGCGACGGATAAGCCTCTTGGAAATTGGGCGGAGTTAATACCTCCGGTAATCTCTCCTTAGGATTCTGTGCGGGCTGGCTTTCACCAATTTTTTGCCTTCTATATAAGGCCCTTTGGGGGAGGATCCTTTCTTTAAAATTTATAGGCACTTGAATTCAAATCTCACAAACACACCGTTCTCTGGGCGTTTTAAGAGCCTTGCCAGAACAACAATTTGTGCCCAACGAGATGGGGTGGCCCTGTGAAAGGGCGGTGACGAGGAAGCCGAGCCCCTTTCAGGAGCTAAGGATGCCACTTCGATCCTGGACGTCACCATGGAGATGGGGTAGGCAGAGGCCGAAGGTCCTTCTTCTTTTCAACCTAGCCAGAGATGGGACTCTCCTTGCCGTTTGGAGGTGGATCCAAAAAGAACGTAACGCCTCCCCCCCGGATTTGGATCTATCAGCCCTCCAAGCTGGTAGTGATGGGGTTGGGAGGGAAATCAGGTGGAACCGTCAGGCGCCGCGGCCTCTTCTTCCTTCTCCTTCCTTCCGCCGCAAGTGTTGGTTGGGGAGCTGTGGACGGCCTTAACATAGGTCCATCCCCACCTCTCCCTCCATCACTGGGCTTGGCTCTACAACAAGCCTGCCTAGGCCTCTCACCCTTTCCTTTTCTCATAGCTTCAGCACAAGCCTATTTAGGCTTTTTTCTTTTTAGTTAGCTTTAGAAAAAGCCTGTATGAGCATCCGTCTTTGTAGTTAGCTTTAGAACAAGCCTGTATGAGCATCCACTGTAAAATGTAACTGTTCTTCAATATTAATAAAGAAGTAGCCCCTTTTCATTTCTTTTACTTCTCGTATCTTTTCATTTCTTGTTGTGATTGCCCTCTGAATGAATATGTTGCTATTGGTTGAATTGTTGTTTTTTTTTTTTTTTAAAGAAGTGTTGCTCTTGATCTTTCCACACCAACCGTCGCACTTGTTAGTGCACGAGTCCTTCCCACAGACGGCGCCAATTGTGGGGACCCGGTTTCGGGCGACCCCCGCACAATAAATTTGTAGAGAGTGGATAGAAGGGCTAGGCACTTAGCAAGAAAGACAATAATCGACGTGGGTTTACAAGATAAAGAGTAAGAATTGGACTAAGTGTTCTTAAGGAAAGTTCGTCCTCGGCCCAGTCCGAGGAGCTCCTTCCTTAAGACCAATGAATACAAGGATTATCCCTGAACACCCTGAGAAACCCATTGACTTTCCCACCCAAGGGCTAATCTCCCCAGGACCAACCAGCCAACCCCTTTACTTTGAGGGTTCTATCTATTATATAGTCTTATTCAGTTGATCTCTGCCGTCCACTTGTCGGCCGTCTGAACTTATGTCTAAGGGCTTGTCCCATCAGCCGCCTTTGCAGGCTTTCTGTTAGTTGAAGTAACCAAGGCGTCACTGTTCGCTGGTCCCTTCACCATTAAGGTGATCAAAGTGTTGGTGGTGAGCATTTAATGTGTGAGTGACAGCTTCCTTTCTTCAATGTCGGCTTGCCGAGGACGTGGGCATCCTCGGCGAAATCCCTCGATGACTTGGGTCGCACCCACATATCCTCGGGCTTTGTATTCTCCTCGGCGTGGACCTTGGGCCGGATATGAAATGGGTCGAGGTTGCCAAATATTTGGGCCCCACAATTATTATTATTATTTACTTTTATGCTTTGTTGAGATTTTTTTTTTATATACTTTTATGCTTTGTCCCAATTCTATCTTATTTGATTTTTAAGGAAAATTACATTTTATCCTCCTAAACTATACTTCATATTAAACTTACTCTCTTAAACTATGTGAATGCATGCTTAACTCCTCTAAACTATTATCCCCTACATATTTTGTACCTTACCATTAGTTAGCTGTTAATTTGGACGGAATTTAAAGCCATGTGACTTGCACGTGACATTTGCCAAAAAAAAACTGAATTATGATCAAGGATATGTGATACACATTTAAAGAAAGAATAAATTGAATACACTGTTGTTTGATTGTAAATTAATTGTAATAAAATGAAATTAAAATTTGACAGTGGAATAAAATATGAGCACCAAACACATGCAAGAACATACATATATGCGTTGAGTTTAATTTTGTTACAACAAACAACCTCTCTCTTACACATGCGCACACATGCCTATTGATGCATATTATATTATTTATTGACTGTAGGTAATAAATGAATATATATATATATATATATATATATTTATATATATATATATATATATATATATATATATATATATATAAATCAAGCCTAACCATACGTCAAGCATTTCACTTCTTCTAAAATTATACACGATTACACTCGAATAGATCGTTTTACTATAAAACACGTAGAATATGGTACTTGATCTCCAACAGATAGTTGAAATCTCCTGATCAGAGCTCACATCAGGGAAGATAAGGAAACTTCATTCTCATTAATCTTGGATCCATGCCCTCGATGCTGCATATTAACAAGTTATAACCAAATATTAATTAATTTAATGAAAAGTATTTAAAATACCATTTGAAAAGTTCATAGTATGTCGTGTTATAACTTATAACTAAATTGCTCTTCCACTCTATCAGAAAAAGACAAAGAATAAAGGTTTTTTTTTTTTTTTTGGTTTAAAAGAATAAAGTTAAAAATTTAGAGTACATTAAATTCGAGTAATTATTATTAAAAGAAATATATATATATATATATATATAAAACTGTTCCACAACTTGTTTAATGTGGTAAGTAAAAGAAGCACATTAGATTAATAGTGTGAAAATAAAAGTTAAGTTTTTTATTTTTTTTGGAGAAGAAAAAAGAAGTAAGTTTAGTGTGTGAATAGCAGGTATTTTTTTTCTTAAATGAGAATGAAAGGTGACACCAAATTGTCACGGACTGTTTCACCAAAGTTTTTGTGAATTATAGTGAAATAAGTTTGTGAGAGAGTTCGTGACATTTTTGTGAAAAAATAAAGGTTTTGGTCAAGTGTTCATGTGCATTGTATCTATCAAGATTATAATACTTTTGACCCTCAAAAAAAAAAAAAAAAAAGATTATGATACTTTTGATCACGTATCATAATCTTTGACAGATTCAATGCATGAGCACTAACCCAGTAATTACTCTACGAAAATTTTGGTATTTGGAACAAAATATATTGAATGAGATTACCTTGTGCTGTGACTTTCCATTCAGTATCATAGCTGATGGCCCAAAAGAAATACCCACGAAGCCCAAGTGCCTGAGCAAACCCAACCTTCACTGTTGTAGACAGAGCATCGTCATACCCAACCCACAATGACCCAACATAAGAATAAGTAGACACAGTATTCACATCATATGCTATAGTGGCATCATTCTTCTTATTAAACTCCTCCACCTCAGAGTAAAGAAGCACACCATCATCTCCTGGGCCCACACCAACTGCCGGTGCTCCTACTCCATGCAATTTTGGGTCTTTGAGCTTCCATGATTTTCCATAGAGTGGCAAGCCCATGACTATTTTGTTTCCAGGTACTCCAGCCCTGATCCAAGACTTAAGCCCATAGATTGAGCTCAAATTAGTGTTTGGGTCAAACAATGCAGCATGGGCCCCAGTTGCAGAAGTGTTCCATGACCCATGATAGTCATAACACATCACATTGACCCAATCCATGTAGTTCTTAATCGCAGCCGCTGGATAGGAGCGGCGGTCGCCGTATACAAGGAAGTCCGCCGAGTAGTACACGGCGGCGGTGAGCAGTAGAGGGGGCCTATGTGTGATCCTAGCCTCCTTTTCGATTGCATAGCGCCACTCTTTTAGTAATTGGGCAAAATAATTCATTTCCTTTGGGCTTTCAGGAAATTCCCAATCCAAGTCAAACCCATCAAACCCATATTTACGTGCAACATCAATTGTAGCATTTATGAAGATTTGACGTGTCAACGCTTTGGATGCCATGCGACCAAAACGGTCTGGATCAACACCTCCTCCACCAATTGAGTAAAGAGCCTTCACAGGTGGGTTTTTGTGGTGAAGGGTGGTGGCGAAATTTGAGAGGTTCTTAGCTTCTGAACTTGATATGCTGAACTTGAAGGTAACGTTGCTAGGCACAAGAAAAGCATAGATGATGTGAGTGAAATATGATGTGTTTATAGCTGAAGGTGGGAGATTATCTAATGCCCATGAAGGATAATAACCAGCTTTGACCACTGGATGTGATGCTATGACACCTCCGGTGGAGATGAACAAAGAGAATACAATAGAAAGAAAGTACACAAAGTTGAAGCTTGCCATTGTTTGAAATGGAATGATCCTCTCAAGTGGAGTTATCATTAAGAGAGTTCAAGATAAGACTGTTATATAGGGAACATAAAGCTGTGAAACAGCAAGGGGATTTGATTTTTCGTTGTAGCAGGTTCTGAGCTTTGAATTTTTTTTATTATTATTAATTTTTTTTTTTTTTTTTGCCAACTTTGAATGGCTATGTCCATCTTTGACCCTACCAAAATAGATGAGTATAAGGTCACGACAGGATATGGATTCTAGTATCCAAATAAAAGTAAGAATTACAATGATTTTGTCATGCAGTGGTTAATATCAAGAGCCACCACAGATAATTCCATAATTTTTTTGCTATAATTTTAATGTAGTAGATTGTGAGAAGTTAAATATTATTTACACATAAATTAACTTTTTTTTTCACCAATGACACTCTACTACGTTATAATTGTGATAAAAAGTTGTAAAAAATTTTGTATTTCTAGACTTTTTCTGATATCAAATTATCAATGCAAAAATGTTAGGCACACTGTCTTTGACAAGTGCATTAATAAGACTAAGCCTTTGTTTGGATTGCGCTGAAATTCAGTTTCAATGCGTTTGCCTCCAATACAGTGGGTCCCGTGCACTGTTCACGGGACCTACAAGTTGTCTAATTCGGCAAATTTTTCTTCAAAACTAGGTCTTACGGTACTATTCGCACATTTAAAAATTATTTTGCTACAGTATTTTCAGTTTTCAGACCCTAAGCCTTCGTTTGGATAGTGCTGAAAAGCACTACGTATGCGTTTAATGTAGTAGATTGTGAGAAGTTAAATATTATTTACACATAAATTAACTTTTTTTTTCACCAATGACACTCTACTACGTTATAATTGTGATAAAAAGTTGTAAAAAATTTTGTATTTCTAGACTTTTTCTGATATCAAATTATCAATGCAAAAATGTTAGGCACACTGTCTTTGACAAGTGCATTAATAAGACTAAGCCTTTGTTTGGATTGCGCTGAAATTCAGTTTCAATGTGTTTGCCTCCAATACAGTGGGTCCCGTGCACTGTTCACGGGACCTACAAGTTGTCTAATTCGGCAAATTTTTCTTCAAAACTAGGTCTTACGGTACTATTCGCACATTTAAAAATTATTTTGCTACAGTATTTTCAGTTTTCAGACCCTAAGCCTTCGTTTGGATAGTGCTGAAAAGCACTACGTATGCGTTTCACTTTTTTTTTTTTTTAGAAGAGCGTGTGCATGTGGGTCTCGTGTAGGAAGAGAAAGCAAAATTATGCTTTTTCAGTGGGTCTTGTGCACTATTTACGGGACCCGCAAGTACTTTATTCAGAAAAAAAATAATAAAACTGGGTCTCACAGTACTATTCACATATTTAAAAATTATTTTGTTACAGTGTTTTTAGCTTTTAGCAAAATAAGCGGCATCAAAACAAACCCTAAGCTGTCTTGAGACTAGTAGGGTAGTTGAGCTGGAGGTAGGTGAACGATTAATTTCTCTAGAAATTAAGCCGTCTCTTGTGACTTGCTTCAGACCAGTTTTCTAGAAGTAAAATGATGGAACGTGACTCCATTTTTGGTTAGTTAACTCTCTATTAGTACAAAATGCGTGAGTGTTAGCAAGCTAGCAATATATCTCTATAAAATTGATGGTAAATTTGAATTGGATTGGGCAAATCTCATCAGCAACTTCGAAGAATAGATTAGATTTGATTTTGTCATTGCATAATTTCTTGCAACTAAATTCTTAATATAATATTAACTCTTACTAACACGGACAGACCCAAGATTTTAGACTAGTGGGGGTTGGAGTATAAAGAAAAAAAAAAAAAAAAAAAAAAAACTCCAAATAGGCATCTATATATTATTAAAAAATTATAAATACTCAAATTCGTTGTTTTTAAATACATTAAGATGCAATCATTTATCAACAAAGACAAAAACAAAAATAAAATAATGTTTTTTTTTATATAATATTATGATGGTTAGGATTTTTTTTTTAATAAAAAATTTAGAGCATTCACAGTGGTGGTACTAAAAATTTTATTGATAAGTTTTTGAGTTGAATAGTTGCTAATTGGGTAAGGCTAGTTAGGTTTATGATGAGAAAAAGCGCCTAAGATTTTGGATAAAACTAGTTAGATTTATCGAGGAGAAAAAGCGCCTAAGATTTTGGAAGGGGATCTAATTACATAAATGAAATATATTATAACAATATATATATATATATATATAATTAAAAAAAAAAAAATTGGACTCGGGGGCCTGATCACCTTGACCTCACCTGGGTCCGTCCCTGCTCACTGAGCATGAGGTGGGAAAAACAAGAGAGAAAGAGTCTAAATAATATATATATTTTTACTATGAACAAGTGGTTTGGTTATTATTAACATAGTGAATATAATATATGAATGACTGTAGTGTACAGTGTCTAAATGTTTCTGGGTGGTTTTTTTTGGTTGTCCTGCTTTGTTGTATTCTTGTATTCATATGTATTCTTAAGAAGAATGCTTTAGTGGTGGAGGGACAATCAGAAGCTCCACACAATGGAACAAAATCCCAAGTGGAAGCTCCATTAATGCAAGACTTGCAAGTCGTCTAAAGGCGCATGTGACATGCCACTGACATTGGAGTGATATTTACCAATTTACCCCCCTTCGGGCCTTCCCCCTCCCCAAAAAAAAAAAAAAAAAAAAAAAGAAGTCATTGTCTAATATTTTATATTTTGTGGGATTTCGAATATTCCAATATCCTCCGAGACAAATAATGGAATGCAAATCAATCAGACTTGCATTGGCTAGTTTGGGCCCTTCAAAAGGATTAATTATCTGTTCTTTGACTACAGACCATGATACTAACTTTAAAAATAAACATAGTATTATGTAAAGGAAAATTCATGAATCATGATGCAATTTTAAAAATAAACATAGGATTATGTAAAGAGAAACTCATATAGGATCGAAGTTTGACTTGACATCTTTTAATATTTTGACAATTTTTTCTATTTTTCATAAAAGTAGTATTAAAACTTTCTTAAAATAGTTTGTTAACAATTGCTCTTAGCGTACTCATTAATAAGACCCTTCTAATTATATATAGCTATATTAATTTAGCATGACTATTGGTTTAGTTAATTTTTGAATTTTCAAGAAACTACCACAAACAATTAATGATATCTATTTTATACTATCTATAACAAGATTCTCCTCTTTGGATTTAATTTTTATGTGGTTTAGAAATACATCTAGACCCTACGTTTAACAGGAACAAAACTTGGGGATAACTTAGTAAAAATATATCTCCAGCTCTACTTAAAATGCCTACAAAATAGGAAACTCTCCTACTAATCCATGTCTTCAAAACAAACTTATCTAAATTTTTTTTTAGTCCACTTTGTATATTTCCTTCAAGACCACGTTCTGACTTTTTTTTTTTTTTTTTTTACTTTATCAAGACTCATTGGTTTCTTTTATTTAATATTTGAGTCATGTTGTACTCTAAAAATTGAAATGAATGGAAAATTATGACACTAGATAAAAAAAAAAAAAAAAAAAAGCCTCATTGCATGCGCAAAGCGCAAGTGATGAGGCAAGTATATATATAGGGAAAATATAACAATGGTTTCAAGAAATGACAGTTGGTTAATTGTTTAGTAGAAATTAAATTAATTTTATCTGCATATAATTGTCTTGAACTGGCTGTGCTTGGAGATGAGTGTTTCTACATTCACATGTTGGTTTGTTTTTCCACTTTTCCTATTTGTTTTCTCTTACAAGTTTCTGGGGACACTTCCGGTTCAAAGTTGCTAGTCGTTATTAATTCCAGTCCTTATTATTGATCCCAAATTTGTCATTTAAAATTACATCAGAATTCTAGAAATAAAATAAAGTTGACTTGTACATAATCTAGATGTAACAAGAGTTCGGTCATAATTGGTTTCTGTGGTCAGCGCTTGACAATTTCTAATTGGATTTTGGTGGATTCTGCTAGCTGCGCATTTAGTCAAAAACCGACGTTAGATATTGTGAATGGTCAATTATATGTAGTTTCAAACATTAATGTGGTAATTAGCTTAAAAGAAAAGGATGATACAGTAGCCAACATGTGCTGATTAGCTTTATTACATTAAGAAGAAGAAAATTTGACTTTGTCCATTTGGGTTTTTACATAATTATAAATTTATAATGCGAAAACCACTAGTTTTCCTTTTCTTATGTTAGAGATATATATTAGTCATATTAGCCCAATGTAATAGGCCCAAACCTAATTCTACTTTGTGTGCAAGCTAAGTCTCCTACTCGTACTAGAAGTCTATTAGTCTAGGATTTAGTCGCCTATATATACTCATGTTAGGGTTCATTGTAACACAGGTTATTGTACTACACTCTCATATAATAAAGATGTAGCCTTTAAGGGATTCCTCCGTGGATGTAGGCCGTCAAGGCTGAACCACGTAACCCTCGTGTTCTCAGTGTTCCTATTCTATGCTTCACCTTCCGCATCCACTCTAGCATACACAACATGGTATCACACATTGCGTTGCTAATAACATATATTTAACATGGTATCAAAACTCATATTTAACATGGTTTCAGAGCCAAATTTCGTTCTTGGCATCAAACAAACATCTCTAGCAAGCAAAGAAGATTCTCACGTGCACACGGCCATCAAAAGTCACACATGCTTGTCTGCCGGATCTACTCCACGGCATCTTGCAGCCACCATGGCTCAGTGCTGTGTCCAAAATCCACAAACTCAAGCAAAGCCGTGACTTAACTTTTCAGATCTGTGCAAATCCATGCCTCGCCTGATGAAACCAATACCACAGACGTGCTCCACGACCTCCCGCGACAAAAACCCAGAAACATGGCCACCAACGGCAGCCTCACGCGCCACCACGCGCTTTCGTTGTAGCTCACACGCCGCCTCGGATTCCTCAGGAGCAGATCCTCCTCCGGCAACACGCGCCACCATGACCACCTCGTAGCTCGCCAATTTGTCAAACCCCGAAGTCTGAGCATCAATCTCAGTCGCACGCGCTCGCACGCGCCTTTCGGAGTTCTCCACGCGCCGGTGGAACACCCTCACGAGCCACACGCACCTGAAGTCTTCTGCTGACGTCATCTGATGACGTCATCACTCCACGTCAGCAGCCATGCAGGCACGTCCACATCAGCCCTAGTCCACGTCAGTGACACGTCATAGGATGACGTCAGCGGCTCTGCTGCCCGATCCGTGACCTGACCCGGAAACCCGGAACCGACCCGAACCAGTATCTGTTGACTTTGACTTTTTGCGTTGATTGTTGACCAAAAGTTAAAAATTTCCGATAGGGCCTATCTTGCTCAGTTTTTCGCGTAGATTCCAATTTTGGACTCCGTTTCTTCATTTGAAACTCCGAAATTGGTCAATTGGCACATTCTTCATTGTGGTTTCTTCAAAGGCGTTCTTCAAGGCACCTTCAAGTGATCTTCTCATACTTATCCAACCTCAAGCCTTCATCGAGCTTCCACCTTGAGTTTGAGGGAGGGTGTTAGAGATATATATTAGTCATATTAGCCCAATGTAATAGGCCCAAACCTAATTCTACTTTGTGTGCAAGCTAAGTCTCCTACTCGTACTAGAAGTCTATTAGTCTAGGATTTAGTCGCCTATATATGCTCATGTTAGGGTTCATTGTAACACAGGTTATTGTACTACACTCTCATATAATAAAGATGTAGTCCTTAAGGGATTCTTCCGTGGATGTAGGCCGTCAAGGCTGAACCACGTAACCCTCGTGTTCTTAGTGTTCCTATTCTATACTTCACCTTCCGCATCCACTCTAGCATACACAACATGGTATCGCACATTGCGTTGCTAATAACATATATTTAACATCTTATGTTCGCATTTCGTTGGTGTATAGGTCCTTAGGACACTTTTTGTGGATTCTCAAAAAAAAAAAAAAAAAAAAGACACTTTTTGTACAACTATGGGCCTACCAAAATACTAATCTCAAAAATATATACAAGGCCAAAGCCCACTATTATTGTTTAAGCCCGTGGTCAATGAGCTCGGCCCACGTAAAGAAGGATATGGGCTAATTTTGGTCCCATGTTACCAGCCCAAAGCCCATTAATTCAGCCCAAGTTGTTAACTAAATAAGAATTTGGATCAAATTTTAATTGGGTCTACAAATTCAACCCAAAAGGCCATTAAAAGTATATGTCAACAGCAATTTTATAATTGCCTCAAAAGTGAGTTGGAGCCTGGAGGAAGTATCACTGTACATGTACATCTGCTTGACAGATGCTCAACAAAATGAATGCAATCTCCTTTTGCTTTTATACTTTTGAACATGGAATTTTATCCTGAATAATTTAAAAATCCACACAATTACCAGTAACCATCTACTCAAATCCTATATTACATACACAAGTCCAAAAATTTAGTATAAATCCAAGCTCATGAGTATGATTCCAAAAGCTATATAGTATGATTTCATATATATATCATCAAAGCTATTTAAGGTTGAGGGTATCAGATTTACATGGACAAACTCTGATCATGATCAAGTTGCAGATCTTACAAACTCACTGTATTGTACTCAAAAGTCATGTGAGTGTATAACTGTTCTTTGTGTCATGTGATATTAGCAAAAGGACCCATTGAAACTGATTCAAGATTCTCTGTACACGATAAGCAACTTCCCACATTCTCTCACATACAAAAGAAATAACCCAAAAATAGGTCATACCTTCCATCCATAGCACACATCGCCACTGCTGCTACTGAACTTTCCATTTTCATGATACCCAGGAATCATGTTCAGAATTGCTTCAGGACGAAGATGCTTCTCTGGGACCTCTGGTTCTCTCTTCTTGTTGAAGCTGTTGTTGCCACAAAACTCAGAGGACTCCCTATTAAACATTGCCCTTGAGCTGCTGATCCTCCCCACACTACTACTCAATGCATTTCCTGGAGCAGCCTCAGTTGTGGTGCTGTTCCCAGACCCTAACCTGCTTTGAACAATGTCGATCACCCTGCCTCTTGTTGGCAAGTCAACAACTGTACCTTGGCTGCTCTTGCAGTTGACTCTGTTTGCACCATTCCCATTCGCTTTTCTGCTGTTGTTTACCATCTCCTGTAGTATCTTCTGGATAGTATGATCCTGTATGTTCTGGCTGCCTTCAAAGGAATGGGAACTTGACAAGCCATCAATTGGTGAGTTTTGGATTAGTCTTGGACTTGAGGTTTTAGGACCTTTATGTGGTTTAAAAGGTGCATTGTGGTTAGACACATTTGAAGAACTCTCTTGCTTCACCCTGTTCACATCAGAGGTCAAGGAGTTCTGTCTCAGAAAATTGTTATAATAACCTGGCAATGCTGATGCTGTGTGTTCTGAGGTAGTCAAATGTCCTCGGTTGGTCATATTTAGACTACCACCCACATTACTGCTAGGAGCAGTAGATGTAGCCATCACCTTATCCTTCTCAGTTGGCAGACCTTGAGCAGATTTTTCACCCAACTTGTCTGGTAATTCCTTTTTCGGGAAATTGGATGTGGTGGATTCTCGAGAATACCTCTTCAAGCTCTCTACAATTAATCAGTGATGTTATATGAAAACAATGAACTGCTTCAATAGAAATGAAGGTCAATGGGGAGAAGAACTCAAGCAACAATCTAAAAGGATGTTTGCCTTTTTCTTTTCATTTTAGGTGATGATTCATAATTCATGAGGAAGGGGGGAGGCGGGACAGTATTTTGCATCGTTACATACCATCATAGCAACATGCGAGAACTACGTACCCATTGGTCCTATGTCATTATCCTGGCAAAAAGTCATTAAATCTTTCATACTATTGATGACCTCAGCAATCTGTTAAACAATTATAATGGGAACATATTATGAACGGTCAGCATAATGGAGTTAGCTTCAAAATTAAGCATAATGAATTGTTGAGATTTACCTGCAAACACCGTGTGTATCTTCCGGAAAATCCCCAGTCATCAACCAGCTGTAACTCCAAAGCTCTTGCAAGATGACACCCAGTTGCCAGGAACCTATGGTAAGATAAGTGACCAAGAACAAGGTGATGATTTGTTGCATTTACATCCTAATAAGTGGAAGGAAAAAGAAATAAAGAAGGGGGGGGGGGGAGTCAACTAATTTTCCCTTGTTCTCTCAAACCTCAAATTTTCTAGCATACCTAGAGCAGCATTTATAATTTGAACATACAACTATTCTTATAAATTTCAAAAGGTCAACAATGCTGGCCATATCCCTAACCAGGTTCAATTATACGGAGGCCAAACTGAATTTCTTCATAGTCGAGTAACCCCTTGCCAATGTCAGTATCTAGAAACATACAGATATGTCATTCAACAGAATAAAAATAGGTTTCTTTTTGTCTTATGAAAGCCTTTTGTTAGAACATGCAGCAGGAAAATAAACCCCTGGACAATTCTCACAATTGCAGATTTTTGCACCTAATTTATCAATTTCTTAATTAACAAAGAGGGCATTAAAACATCATTACGTCCTTCAATTAAAGGCACAGAGAAAGAAATATAAAACTAAGGCTGTTAATAATGCATAAAATTTCTCATCCATTAATTTCTTACTTATTACAATTTGCTTGTTGACCATCAGATGATGCACCAACAGTTCCACTATCATTATTATTGCTTTGATACTTCCATGCAGAATGAACCAATTGATTGATCTGCAACATTTAAGAATTAATTCATAGCACGATCATTAGATCCAAAGTTACGGCTAAGAAGAATAAGTAATGGATCATATGACACATTTGAAGACCAAGGCGGATAGCTTACAGCCACGGAAAATACAGAGCACAAGAATACCTGAGACGCAACAAATGTTCGGGGCAAAAGCTCTTCATGAGGCCGTGAACAAAATTCCCATGATAGTATCTGCAGGGAAAAAAAAAAACTGTTATGTACACATCACCATCCTATATAACATTTTGCATTGAACAAGAGAAACATGAATAATACACATAATTAACCCACCAACTTCACATGAAGTGGACTTTGACTCACCTTCAAATCATTAGTGTAAATAATACGCAGTTTACCCTCACGAACAATGCGCAGTTGCTCATAGACACTCTCTTGAATTGCTCTTCCGTATTCCAACATCATTAACCCGGAAGGGAATCTACACTCACGCGGCAAATCGAGAAACAATATTTCATCGATCACACTATCAAATGTAATTCTATTAAGCCTAGGAAGTATTTCAAAATACGCTTCTGCCAAGAAACAAAAGATAGAAGAAGTTATATGCTATCAATAAATATAGGCAATCAGGGAAGGAAAAATTTAAGTGATCTAATAATGCTAGTTTGCTTACCAAATCCCCTCCCTGATTTACAACCACATAAGTCACATTGCCATGTATCCTAAAAGAACAAAAGCAACAAACAATCTCAAATTTACCAAGCAATCGACATAAGCTTAAAGCATACAGAGGAAGATAATAATCAGACAAGAATATAAATTCATTAAGTCAAGGCACTAATTCACTTATACAACAAAAATAGTTTTCTTCTCTTCTTTTTTGCACACATTCCATGCATGTTGTGGCAGAAGGGGGAAGCAGTTAAAGAAGAATTTAATGACATAAAGGGAAAGGATCATGAGCGAAAATCTTAAACAAAATTTCATACAACTGACATGAAGATGTTATTATTATTATTATTATTTTTTGAATAGGAAGATGTTATTATTATACTGTGTAAAAACCCATGATCCCAACCCATGCAACCGGTGGCCACTACAGCATTTGTGACCATGTATTGTAATATTAGGATCAATCATCTCTCATGTTAAAGAAAATAAATAAGCAGAATGAGAACTGACCCTAGCTGTCTGGGGAAATATACCAAAGGCATTGTGTCCAACTTCATCATATAGAGACACACACCACCTTTTCCTTGCACAAGGAGCATAATACTCTGCCACAAATTTCCTCCAATAAGCAATATCATTGTCCTAAAGAGAGAGAGAAAAAAAAAAAAAAAAAATCAGATTTAGACTAACTTAAAGCTGTATCACCAGGTTCAAGCACAAAGAGGATGTGCGATATTAAAACATAGAAATCAGCCATGCTTCAACCCAAATTGTGTATTGACAATGCAAAATATTAGACACCAATAAGGGTAGATTACAATAGTAAAAAGCATGATGTCACAGTAAGAGACAACATTATTTAGACAATTACACTAGCAACTCACAGCTGGTCGTTGCCGCAGATGATATATCTGCTGCATTAGCCGGCGTGAACAGATGCCTTCATTAAATGGGTGCATAACAGGTACTTGATGCATCATCTGCTGTTGGAGATGGTGCCTCATCTGTCGCTGCTGTTGCTGTTGCATGTCAATTCCCTGATATTGTGGAATAGACTGCAAAATCTTTTGCCACTTCTGATTTTGTAACTGATGCTGCTGAAACATTGCTTGCAGTTGGGGTAGATGTCCTTGTAACTGTGAAGAATCCGGGTTCTGCAGTAGCTGCTGAATAATATGCTGTTGCATAATAGCCTCTTGCTTGATGTCTAATCTTGGTTTCTTAATCATCTGAGTTGAAGTGAGGGGCTCCTGCCTAGTGCCCTTTAGAAGTGAACTTCTATGCACTTGTGCTGCCACTTTAGATACATTATTGAATTCCTCATGCTGGTATTTCCTTTTATGCACTTGTGGGCAATCTTGTTCTAGATGGGATGTATACTGAGCAATGGAGGAACCATCTATAACTGAAGATCTAGTTTTTCTTAGGTTACGAGATGAGAATGATGAAGGTGATATGGGTGACTCCAGATAAGAATCCATGTTGGTACTAGCACTTCTATGTGAATGAGGATCCTCTGAAAGTGCTGATTCAGAATCTGTTACCAAGGAACTTGGCCTAACACTCAGTCCATTCACCACATGATTCAAGACGGTTGGGTTCACTTCCCCTGAGACCATACCCACATTCATATGTGCAATCCTAGACATGTTATTCGGCAAGTTTCCAGAAGATGTGTTCAAGAGGGAAGCTACCACTGCCTGGTATTGCTCATCCTTTTCTAGCGAGTCATTAGAACTTGAGAACCCCAAAAAGCCTCCAGTTGGCCTAGTAAGTACCAGGGAGTTTGCTTCCATTTGAAAGTTGGAATCTAGAAATGTCTCGAGAGCCATTTCTATTTCCTAATAGTCTCTCAGCTGAGAATCAAAGACTTTTCACTTTTATGCAAATCACAGATAAACCTTCAGACAAGAACACCCTACAATCAGGAACCAGATGTACAACAATCACACATTTATTTTGTATCTCATACCAAGGAGAATGATTACATTGAATTGTGGATCATGAAATTGATTTGAATCACATATAAAGTTTCTTGCCTCCATTTGTTTTAGAGAAAGTAATTCCTAAAAAAGATCCAGGAATATTTCTGAAAACAAACATTTCATCACTAATGAACTGTAATCTTAAGGTTGAGGAAAACCAAAATGTCTCTAAAGCAAGACTCAGGAAATACACGTATCATCTGTAGCAATCGCACCATCCCCCGCCAAAGATAGAAAAATAAACGATACATTGACAATGAACTCTAGCTCAAATGGCACTTCCTTCTCCCATAAGAATGGGTGAAGGGTAAGGTTGTGGGGTTCAAAACCCAGTGGTTGCATATGTAACTTACCAACCAAAAAACAAATAGGGTAGATATAATAATCACAAATAAAGATGGTGCAGCCACACTGCCACAGAAACAAGTTGACAACGAAAACCACAGTGACAAAATAAAGTTGAAGAGAAAGCCGAAGTCTAAGAACTGGAGTTGGAATGACAAAACCATGAGCTGGAGTTCATAGCTTTCAATTAAAAGAATTCATCTTCCAATCTCTAAACCTCAATATCATAGCACACTTATACTTACCAACATTGAAAACTCATACATTTTCCAAATTTTGAATAAACAAATCAGCATATTAATAACATATAGCACAGAACAATTATCTCCAAGATCAAAACTTTACACAACAATAAACCAACCTGAATATCTCCGTGTGTTTGCAGTGAAAACAGGGGGAAAGTTAAGGAAAATTCATTTTCACCCAACCCCAAATGCTCCATTACTTTTAAAAGCTCAAGAAAAGAGTGAGAGAAAAAAAAAATTCTCATAAATACTTAACAAATTGGAAACTAACCCATTTCCCCAAAAATAAAAAATTCCTTCCTTTTCCTCAAACTTTCCTTAAACCAAACAAAAACCTTATATCATGCAGCACTGAGAGGAGTTTATACTTTATAGTGTTATTGAGTCCCAAACACTAAAAATTTCACACCTTTTTCTTTTCCTCTAGCAACCAAACAACCATTTTTCTCGTCAAAACAATTAAAGCCCAACACAAAGCAAAGAAAATGTCAGTCTATTTTCCCACTATCCGAGGAAAATATATATTCAAAGCAGTGTCAAAGAAAGTACAAAAGAGGTCAAAATAAATCTGCACCCATAACAAAAAAAAGTAAAGAGAAAAAGAAAAAGCTGTGAACTTTTATAATATATAAGAGAGAAAAGAAGAGAAACGGTGAACCTTGATGAGAAGGTGAAGAGGTGAGATTGGAGTGTTGAGTTTTAGTACAAAACCGCCATGGCTGTGAACTTACTTTTCTCTTGTGTTATTTATATAGTGAGCGGGAAGAGGTGGCAAAGTAAGAGTGTGAGACAGCAGTAACCGGCTGTGGCCGGTAGTTGGGGTCAGCTTTAACTGGTTAGTCCGGTGAAACTTTAGGGACACGCGTCACTTTAGGACCAGACACGTACACTGTTAAGATTGCAGGGTCGCATAATACGACTTTCTTTTCTTTTCTTTTCTTTGTCTCCTTCTACCTTTCTCTTTCTTTGTCTGCTGTTGGAGGATGCATGTCAATCTTTTTTTTTCTTTCGTGAGAAGCATCAAAATGGTTCGTTTGAAATCGAATTATTTTATTTTATTAAAATTATTTTACTGAAAATAGTATAACAAAGTGCAATAAAATTTATAAATAATAAAAAAATAAGTTGATTTCAAACGAAATAATTTTATTGAAGTTTATAAATAACTTGTATTTTTATTACATTTTTGTATTTTATTTTGGTTTATTTGTATTTTCCTCAAAAGAAAGGTTTATTTGTATTGTTATTTAATTTCCTAGAGTCAAGTGTCTTTTTGAAATTTAATACTTTCCAAGTCATTTAGAATTAGGTTTTTTTAGTCCATTAGAATTAAAATTTTTTAAAGTGAATGCCATAAGTTGAAATTAAAAATTTCTACGACAATTATCATTATTATTAAAATTAAGGTTTAGTTGTTTATATAAGCATAATAATATTATTGTACTCTTATACAGACGTTATTTTTCTATTATTTAATTTTGTTCCTTCATCATTTTGGTTTTGTCTTGTGTCACTTTGAGAAAGTGCTCTGGATACATGTCTCTATACGTAGCAGTAAAAAGATCCACGTGATAATATTCTGTTCCCTATGTATTATGCTTTGTTCAAAGAAAGAACAATCAAATTTATGTAGTCTACAACAAGAAGACCAGTACAGGTAACAATTGAAAACAATAATCTCTTTAGTATATCATCTCCCAAAAACACCATCCTGGTCATCGTCCACTTATTTGGGAAATTGATGAATCATAAACTGAACAACTTCCTTGCTCTGATGTAGATCTGCCCGTTACTTTTTCATCAATTTGTGTTGAAAAAGCTGGCCTTTTAGGGGTAGAGATAGCACCAATATCATTTTTGAGCATTGAATAAACTTCCAACATTGTTGGTCTATCCACTGGATTTTCCTGGACGCATAATAGAGCTACTTGCAAGCATGTTATGAGTTTGCAAGATGAAGAGGAATCATCCAGCGATGGATCAATAAAATCCATGCATTCACCTACCATCCACTTCTCATACGCCTGAAATCATTCAGCATTATTCAGCTTTATATTTCAAAAGGCACATTTTTTGAGTTGCAGCAAGTTAAATCAAAAGAAAAGTTTAATGGAGTTGCTTACATATTCTAGAAGGGTCAAAGTTTCACGCGTGCCATAATAACATGAATTCCTCTTGCCACTTATGATTTGCAGAAGTAGAACTCCAAAACTATAGACGTCATACTTCATGGAGTAAACACCTTTTCTAACATATTCTGGAGGAACATAACCACTGTATTGCATAAAAAATAGCAGTGCTGAGAGGCTAATAACAAGGGAAATACAATTGAGAAATCATCCAAAAGCTGAGCGCTTACTAGGTTCCAACAATCCGGTCTGTGTTTGCTTCATGTTCATCTTTTCCAAAAAGTTTAGCCATCCCAAAATCTGATATCTTTGGATTCATATCCTTGTCCAGTAAAATGTTGCTAGCTTTAAGATCTCGGTGAATTATTGTAAAATTTGAATATTCTTGAAGATATAGAAGCCCCTGAGTAATCCCTTCAATGATGTGAACACGCTTTCTCCAATCTAACACATGCTGTCTAATTGGATCTGCATAGAACTAAGTCTGTGAGCAGTTATTATCACACATAAAATACTCAACAAACTATTGAAAATGCACTCAAGCAAAACATCGTGGCCTTTCACATCTCCATAAGCTTAGATTGTCATCTTTGCTTCTCTCAGGATTGAATAATAGTGGCATCAAACCAAAATATCTACTGGATATATAGACCCATTTAGGATTATAAAATATAACATAAATCTCAGACCCACAAATATATGAAATGATTAACTATAATTGGTACAAAATGATTGCATACCATATAGGTAGAGATCCAAGCTTTTGTTTGGCATGTACTCATAGATTAGCATTTTTTCATCACCCTCTATACAAAATCCCAGAACTCTAACTAGATTTATATGTTGAAGTCTTGCAGTAAGAGCAACCTCATTTGCGAACTCCTCATGTCCTTGTGTAGACGTTTTAGAAAGTCTCTTCACTGCTATTTCCTGTCCCCTTGGTAGTATACCCTGGCAAAATTCACACACACCGTTTGCAATGTCCGTGAAGAATAAGCCACATTTACAGCTGATATGAATTCACATTTTACAAAGGCATCACTAGCTCCCTCGACAAAAATTGTATAATATGTATATACTCAGCTTAGAAATAGTGAAAGTATTGCTAATTTGGAGTGTGGACAGCATAATCTTATTCTGCTTTCAATTTGTGGTGCAGTGATTGGTTCTCTCTTGATATTGCGTGGTTTGAATGGGCTGTCAATCGTTCTAGACTCAACTTTTTAAGAGCCTGATTTTTTTTTTCCATCTGTAAAGCAGGACAGGGAGCTAATAGTGTTGCTCAAGGGATAAGGGTGTAAAACATAAACAGAAGTTAAAAACTCTCGAGTCCCTTCAAACTTTTCCTGAACTCCAAGAACCTACACAAGCTACTCTTTACTATAATAGCTAAGCCTTAAACTACTTGAATCAATTAACATTTGTTTCACGAAAACCTACATACCCTAACATTTTTTTTTCAATGTTTTTCCCTTTCATATAAAGAATAAGAACAGTCCAGGCATTACCTTGTAAACAGGGCCAAAACCACCCTCTCCAAGCTTGTTGGCACTTGAGAAGTCATTTGTAGCTACTTTGATGGTGGAAAGGCTGAGTGCTTTCGGATTAGGATCATTGTTGTCAAGGTTTTCAGAATCTAATGTATTGTTTACCGGCTGAGATGGACTTCTGTTGTCTAAAATCATCATGCCTGCAACAAAAATTGGAAAAAGAAGAAAGAAAAATCATTAATCTTAATATCATACTAAAGAGAAACGCTCTGTTAATAAGTAGAAAGTTTCTGCATATTGGTTTGAGAGAAGATTACATTGTGTACATGTATATATAGGGAAGAATCTACAACATAGAGGAAAGGTCAGACCAATCCCTATAATCGGCTCCTAATTGATACAAATCAATCTCTGGAATCATGGGATAGATGGGCTAAGAATCTAGTGCTGAAATCTGGGCTAATCAAGGCAGCCAAGTAAGTCTGGAAAACACTCAACAGTATCCCCATCCCCCGGGAAACTAATGGAGAGTGAATGCACCACTAGTTTGTTGTGAAGTAGAAGGAAACGAGAGGAAACCAATCCCTTCGTGAAGATCTTTGTAGTCTGATTTTCAATAGGAACAAGTTGCCCTTTAAGAGTAGTGATGAGATCATGAATGAAATGATAATCTACCACGATGTGTTCTGTGTGATCGTGAAAATACTGGATTAGCAGCAATACAAGTAGCATTGATGTTGTTATAGTAGAGAAGGCAAGGATCCTGGATGGAGACTTGGAGTTCACATAACCCAATTTGCATCGGAGAAGGCATGTAGTGTGAGAGAAGAGCATGGCTTGAGGTGGATGCCAAGGTCAATGGTGCCTTTGATATATCAAAGTATCTGCTTCAGAGCCTGTAAGTGCACAGTGGTGGAAGAATGCATGGACTGGTAAGCTTAATTTAATTGCATAAATGATATCAGGGCGAGTCATCATTAGGTTTTGAAGTTAGCCCAATTTGCTTGTATAAGGAGGGATCAGATAAAGTCACCATCACATAGAGAAAGCTTGGAGACAATTGAAACTGGTGTGGAGCAAGGTTTGGCCTCTAACATGGATGTTCATGCAAGGAGAGTGGGCCTACTTGGATTGAGAAAGTGAAATCCTTTTGAAGTGCGCTTGGCTTCAATGCCTAAAAAATAGTGTAGATCACCCAAGTCCTTCATGGCAAACTGTTGATTATTAAAATGAATGAACGATTAAAGAATGGGAACAACTGCCAGTTAGGATAATGTCGTCAACATAGAGAAGGAGAATCTTGATGCTAGCCAAGGATCGAACGAGAGACATGCTAGAGCCAGCCCTACTGCATATAAAGCCATGATGAAGGAGAAAGGCACTGAATCTCTAACACTAGGCTTGCGAAGCCTGTTTGAGGCCACAAATGGCCTTATGAAGGCGACAAACATGAGTAAAGGATGAGGAGTCACAAAACCCCCGAGGTTGTTCAATATAAACTTCTTTAGAAAGCACACTACGGAGAAAGGCATTTTTTATATTAAGTTGCTGAATGGGCCAATGATGGGTGAGGGAGAGTGATAGAACTATGCGGATAGTGACACTATCCGGCTTCACTACCATATACTAAAGGTTTCTATAAAGTCCACAGCTTCTTGTTAATTATAGCACTTGGCAACAAGATGAGCTTTATACCTTTCAATGGGGCCATTGGACTTCTTCTGAACTTTATAAACCCCTTTGAAGCCAAGAATGTTCATAGAGGGATGATGAGGGACAAGGGACCAGGTACTATTTGAAAGGAGTGTATTGAACTCATGTTACATAGCAGCACACCAATTGGGGTCTTTAGAGGCCTAATGATAGGTTGCCGGCTCAATTTTAATGATTCATATAATTTATTTTTTATCAAAAAATGGAAAAAGCTCACCTAAGCTTACTGTTTGCTTCTTCAAAAAGCACTAGAAAAGCGTCCCTGAGGCAAGCTTCACTAAATGAGTTTCACTTCGATCAAGCGAAGCACTTAGAGCTTAAGGGTGTGTTAGTTTGGAGGTAAAATAGGAAGGATGGAAAACTTTGGAGAGTAAATAGGAGAGAAAATGAATTTGTGTGTTGTTTGGTTGGGAGGAGGGGAAAGAAAACTTTTATGTGGGATGAAGGCATTTTCCACCCGAATCCACAAAAACTTCTCTCCAAAATGGAAAGAAAACAGGGGAGAAAACGTTGAGGTCTAGTGTGTGACAAAAATACCCTCACTTTTTATTGCTCTCATCTACCCCTCTCATTTTCCCACGTCTTGCCCAGTTAATTTGCCAAGTTTGCCTAGTTTTTAGTGTAAAGGGTCATTGTATTATTGAAAAGGCTAGTGGATAAATTTTTTTTTTTTTAATATCTTCCCAATTTACTAACAAGGTCATGTGGATAAAGTTTTTTATTTTTTTATTTTTTTAATATCTTCCCAGTTTAAGTAACAATGGTCATGTGGATAATTTTTGTTTTTTTTTTTATAAAATGTCTTCCCAGCATAATCAATTTTTGTTGCCCATAAATTTTAAATTATATATAATAATAAAGAAAAGTGGTATAAACTTATATGTATTTGTGTTCATTTTTATATTATTTAATGAGTCTAAATATATCTATTTCTTATATTTTATATAACAAGGACATAATAGTCAATTTATATAAACTATATTTTTCATCCTCTCCTTTTTCTCTGCAACCAACAAAAGAGTTTTTTATCCTCCCACTTTTCTACCCCTCCAACTAAACACACATGAGGGAAAATCAAATCTTTTTTATTCTCCCACTTTTCCATCCTCCCACTTTTCCACTCCTCTAACCAAACGGACCCTAAGCCTTTGAGCTTTAAGCGTCCTTATGCGCACTTTTAACAACATGGGTATTTATAGGTAAGAATCTACAACCTAGAAGGAAAGGTCAGACCAATTACTATTATCAGTTCCTAAATTGTTCCAAATCAAATCACTTAAATATATCAAATCTCTAGAATCATGGGATAGATGGCAGAAATTAAGGCTAATCAAGGCAGCCTGGAACTCACTTAACACATACTAACAAATGGAAATGCTCTTCAATATCATGTTATTACAGGTGAAGTATTAAAGTTGAGGATACTTACCTTTTGACTTCAGTACTCTGTCTCGTATGTAATACATCATGAAGGCTAGAATGATAATGATTAAAGCTGTCGGAAGCATAATTACCAACAGTAATCTTTGCTTTTTTTCTGGACGATTATCTTCCTCTTGAGCTGTCAATGCAATCCAGTACTTAAATCAACATCTCTCATTGAAATCAATAAAATTATTGCACCTAGATTTTACTAAGTTCTTCAACATTGTACTGAGAAAAAAAAAAAAAAAAAAGAGAAGATACCTTCTATAAATAATTTTACAAAAACTAGTATTTAAGAAGGACGCATAAAATAAGCAGAAGAATCTTCCGACCCTCCCCGCTTTATGGCAACTCTAACCAAAAAAAAAAACTGCTTGTCTTATAAGCTCAAAAAAAAAAAAAAAAAAAAAACTGAAATATAGGATTGGAAGAAAAAAAAAAACATAACAAGAGGGTTAGTCTCAAACTTGGTTGAAGATACTTGAGTTGGACGCAAGCACTCTGTTAGATGTCTAACAGAATTGTCTGCATTCTGCTAGATAAAGAGCTTTCATCCAAGATGACAGGGTGATGGAATTTCTATTCTCCCACTAATTTTAATAATTCTAACGTATATGATCAGATTCTTAAGGCCAATTAAGGACTTAATATTTGCTTCATTCAAGCTTAGCAATTCTGACAAGCAGGGCAACTACATTGTCACAAGCATTAAGGCTAGGCTCAACAGCTGCTACTTGGTGCATAAGTGAGACAAACACAAATGAGTGGAAGGATGATTCTTGTACAGCACTGGCATCAATGTGGCAGAGATATTGTGATGTTTGTAAGACAGCCTATAGGGATGATTATACCCTCTTGGTATAAGAAATGTGAGGTTAATGAAACATGAACAAAAATACAAAGCATGATGAACAGGTTTGTTCCTAAGGGTCCCCATTTGGTACAACTTACCTTTTGGAGTTTTTTGTTTTTGGTTTGAAAATGGGGTTGTTTGAAAATACTGTTACTAGAAATAAGGTGGAGATTTTATACTTTGAAAAAGTGCAGTTTGAAACCACTTTTGCCAAACGGGCCCGTCACTTAGTTGTAGCAAAAATGTATTATGATGAGTAGACTACTTTGTGGGCACTTCCATGAAAATTTTCCCTTTTGTTTTCTTCCATCTCTAAATAAACAGATTCACAAAACGAAGTTGTAGAAGGATTTGTAATGTGAATTCATGGACTAGTGTTTATGAAGGACAAAATACAACCATGTAAATTTCAAATGGTACCTGCCTGAGAAAGCATCCAATTATCATCATTGCTGACCAGAAACACATTGTAACCACGTAGATTCTTCTGCTTGGCATAAGAAATCTTAGCTCTGATAGACTCCACATCATCGAAATTAATCCAAGTCGATCCTATAATGCAGTAATTCATAACAAAAGTTGCATTGAATATTGTTTTAGCATTATAACCTCGAGTGTATGACTTGATGTACTTGTAACTCATGGATCCATCTTCTGTTTCAGCCCGCCCTGATGATGGTGCACCAATAGCATTCTCTTTGGGATTCACAAGTGTCCAAGCATAGCCATGGTAAGGCAAACCAAAAACTAGCTTGTTAGGTGGAAATCCTTTAGCCAACCACCCTCTTATACCATAATCAGTGTTCACATTGCTTGATGGATCATATAAAACAGCATGAGCATGAATAAATTTCTCATTTAAGGGCAGATGATAGTCATATGCCACAACATGTGCCCAATCCATATTTCTTTGTATTGAGCCAATTGGGTAACTCCCAAATTCAAAACTTGGTAAGTAATAAAGGGCCATCGTCAATATCAATTTTGACTCACTCGAGTTTCTTAACTCAGAATCCACAGCAGCTCGCCATTCATCCAACAGAATTCCCATATTGGTCATATCGGAGGCAGTGTTAGGCCAAAGCCAAAATAAGTCTATGCCTTGAAATCCATATTGCCTTGCAGTTTTTATTGAGGAATCAATGAAAGACTTTCTGTAAGAAGAACGGTTAAGCATTGAAGACAATACTGAAGTATTAACTTTCTCACCCAATATGGATTTAGCAGTTGTAGCTTGTCCATTCCAGATAGATAAAAGTGTGATAACTGATGGGTTCTTACTTTTGACAATGTTGGTGAAGCTAGAAAAGTATTGTTCCTGCTCTGGGGGAATGGAAAGCTGGTAGGTGGTGGAGCTGACATTAGCAAAGCCACATATTAGGTGTGTAAACAGGGCAGAATTTATGTCAGGAATCGGGGATTCACTGCCAGCATACCAGTAACCAGCTTTAGTCCAAGGTTGAGCAGTACAACAGTGCAATTGATAGGAAAGGATGGAAATGAAGATGAGGAGGATGATAATCTTGGAATCCATGGAGAGAAATTAAGCCAGTTGATATCTTTTATAAAAAAAGCCTACATGTGGAAGAAGTTGTGGAATCTTTTTTGATAGGGTGAAGTTGCGGAATCTGAATGCACCCAATAAAATAAAGTTGTGGACAATGCAAGCATGTAGAGAAGACCTGCATACAAAAGAGAATCGTAAGAGGAAACAATTACAAATTATTACGTGCGAAAGATGGGCAACCTGTAGTGTATTCTTGTTTACTTTTTTTTTTTTTTAATTATTTTTAAAATAATCAAAATTTAAAATGAGAAAAAAAAAAAAATTAGACACAGACTATAATTGGAGGAGGGGGAGTACGAAGTGGAACACAAAAAATGAGTTAGAAAAATTTTATTCATTGCAAATACAAATTTAGTATCAAGATTGTTTTGCTTTAGCCAAGGAAATGAAATGTTTTGGTACTACCAATGTATCATTTCAGGATTACCGTTATTTATGCACTTTTATATATATATATATATATATATATATATGTTTTATATGTATTTGTGTATGTATTTATATGTTTATAACATATAATTTAAAATCCATACATTTTATAAGCTTAAATTTTAGTCTAAGTACACTAACCCGATGTATTAGCTTTTTTAATTTTTATAACAGTTTTTATTATTTTTTATTCTACCAGCCGAAACGTTAATTCCAACCAAAACATTCAAAAAATCATTGGTATAATTGGTATAAGACAATACAACTTGATATTTTATCTGGCAAATTTTAGAAAAGTACTAATACCAATATTGCCAGTACAACCAATATCAAGATTTTGAATCTAGTTCGAGACGATCTTTTCGGCTTGGCTTGTGGCAGCACTAGATCAAAGAAGACAATAACACTGTGAGTTTTCTATTTGGTTCCATAGAATTTGAAATCTAAAAAAAAAGATCATGTTTTGAAATTCTCACTAAGAGCTATAGAAAACTAATTATGCCCCAGAGAGAGAGAGAGAGAGAGATGTGAAAAAATATTTTTAATAAAAATTAGTTATTTTTTATCTAGTAAAGGTTTATAATAGTTTTATATAATGACTTGTATTCTTAAATGTTGGGGCTTATTTTAATTGGACTAGACTGACTAGTTATCCAAAGCGTATACTTATTTGGCATTTATCTCCAATAGATTAGCTAAATCTATTTTTTGGAGAACAAACCCCTAAAATAAGCTCCAACAGATTCTCTAAATGCAAAACTTTTCCAAAATCTTTTTGAAGTTGCTACAGTGCTTAGATATAAAAAACACTGTAGAAACTCCGAATGAATTTTTCTACTTAAAAAAATCATACAACTCAATAAAAAATAATTCTTTCTCTCTCCTCTCATAATCGCTACACACACAACAATCATTCCTCTTAAACATCTCTAAACTCAAGCATAATCAAAATACAAACTCAAAAACACAATCTTAAAATTAATCAAATCATAACAAAAAAAAAAAAAAGACAGAAGCCATCTGACCCATCTGGGCTGTGTTGGGGAGGAAGACATGCAGCAGTGGAGCGGAAGGCATGGCTGTTTCTTATCACATAGAGAGCTAGAGAATGTTCTAGAATCAAGTAGAAAAAGAAAAAGTAGAGAGAGAGAGAGAGAGAGAGAGAGAGAGAGAGAGAGAGAGTAATCTAGAATCAAGTAGAAAAAGAAAAAGAAGTGAGCTAAAGTGGGTATACATGTATGGTGGAGAAAAAATACGAGAAAAAAAAAATATGGATGAAATTGAAAGGAAAAATAATATAAAGAATAAGAAATGACAATTAAGAAATGCTACTATAATATTTTCACAATAAATTTTAAGTAACAGACTGTTATTAACTAATATTGGTAAGTAAAAAAATAATTTCAGTAGTAGGTTCAAATTAAAACTAGTAACAACTTTTCACATAAGATTTTGTTGTGAATTTTGTGAAAGTATTGCGAAAAATATTGTAGATATAACACTTTTCATTGAAAATATAGTTGTTAGGAATGAGCATAGGAAGAATAAATGATAATTAAAAAAAGAATAAACAATGAATGAAAAAATAATATTTAAATGAGATAGAGAAAATGATAAAAAATTTGTTGAAAAGTGTATTTGAAAAAATAGGTAAGAAAAAGCTAAATGTCATTCTTCACTGTCCAAACCGTACAAAAATATAGATAAGCAGCGGGAGATGCTCTAATAGCTGCATCATTGGTGAAAGTGGATACAAGAGAGCAAGTCTAAATAGTACCTAATGTTAGGGGAGCATATCAAAATTTTGAAATTTTTTAAGGGAAAAAAAACCAAAAGTAATCCAAATTTTATGATTACAATTTGCAATTTATTCTAAATTAAATAAAAAATTAATCACAGAATACTAAATAAAAAATATATAATCTAGCAGTGTATAAATATTTATATTCACAACTATATAACCAGCGGATTATATATATGTATAGGCCACACAGATATAATCCCAAAGCAATAAAGATATTGGTGACATAGAGAATGGCCATACAGAGGAAGGTGAACGGAAACTACTTCCAATGAAAAACCACTGCAGCACAAAATTATTCCCATGGGAGTATATCAAAAACTTGAAATTTTAAGGGAAAAAATCATAAGTATTCCAAATTTTAAGGTTCCAATTTATTCTCAATTAAATTAACAATTAATCACACAATAATATATATATATATATATATCCCAAAGCAAAGCAAGATCGAATGGCCATAAAATGGAAAATGAATGAAAAACTTTCCAATGAAAAACTACTACAGCACAAAATTAATTTAAAAAGTCAATGACTCACAAAACCTTTGTAATATAGAGCAACCTCTTCAAGTGCCTTGTCTGCCTAGCGGCCCCAAAAGCTCCGAGAATCCTTTTCAAGTGATTTCCACCACAGGCTTCATGCCCGCAATATTCCTGAACTTCTGATACTCCCACGGATCCTCCCTAAACGTTTGTCTTAACTTCGCTTGTTTGTTTGAACTCAAAAATGTTTCTTTTTGTTCTCTCTGCCTTCGAAAATGGCAGATGCTCCTTTTCTCAAAATACCCTCCAATTTTTACACAGCCAGCATCTTCCATAGGACTAAGCAACATTTGAACAAGACTCACTGCCAAGCATCAAAAGCCTTTCATATCTCTGACTTTTTAAGGACGAGAAAAAAAGGTCCTACGTTGTACGTAAGATACTATTGATTATTATGACCATGACATTTTTCATGACAAATATCACTAGCAGGGTAGGAAGATGTTACTGATTATGACGTCGACTCATACCTTACCGTCTTATACCGCTTTGTTCTCTATCATTAACAACATACCATCTCGGAACATAATTTTTGCTACAAAGTTTGATATCATTTGTTAAAATGATTAATCGTTGTAACGGAAAAAAGTAATAGATTTATATAAAATAAAAGTGATTATACGCCACTTATGAATTATAATAGACCATTTCAACAAATTTTAAAAAAAAGTAATGAATTGTATCTCTAAATAAGACATACAACTGTTATTTTTTTATTCAAAATTTGTTAAAATAGTCAACTCTGAATTATAAGAAAAATTATACGCCAAGTGAAAATATTGCCCATTACTGACTATACAACATTACAACTTCGACAAATTAATTATAGAAGAAATTGTGAAAAAAAGTTCTCTTGCTAGGCTAGAATTATCTACTTCATTAATTCAGAACAACCACACCACAGAACACAAAAAGAGCTCATTAAAGTATATAGTACGACGGTACCACATCTAATAGTTTCTCACCAATTTTTGTCTTAACGGACGGTACACATCTTTTACTACTAAAGGTTAGGGAAAATATTAACTTTTATATAAGAGCACTGTTATTAGAGCTTATATAATAAAAAGTACATTTTAATTAATTAAATTCAAAATGCACCTATATTAAATTATGCAAAATTATGTAAAAATATATAGTTATTATACTAACCATGTAAATTTATACTAATGCGATTCATTTTACATTTACTTTTTTATTATTTTTTTAAGCATCTTGAGAATAAAAAAAGAGAGCGGATAGTGATTATTGCATGTGAAAAAAGATAAACAATTAAAAAAATTGATATTTTAGAAAATACTTACATAAATAGGAAAATGTCCACATTTAAAAAAAAAAAAGTTTTTTGAGGGAAAAAAAATGTCTATGTTATAAATATGAAAGTGGATGTGAGAGTATCATTACCCCAAAACGTACAAGCAAAACTTTTTATTTTTATTTTTTGAGAAACCTATGAGTAAAACTTGAGTGGGTCTTGGGCTGGATATTGAGCAAAATTTCCAATATAAATCAATTGTCCTTTTTTTGTGTTTCACCAATTACAACTTATCATGTGTTTAATTGTTTTTTTCCATTTTAAACTTTGGTTATTTTATAAAGGAGGAAGGGGAGGGGTGATCTGCTAGTTATTTTATAAGTATGGTCAAATACACATGACAAGTTATAACTTAAAATTGCTAAAACATTCTCATAAAAAAAAACTAAAACATAAAGTAGAACGCAAAAAAAAAAAAAAAAAAAAAAAAGGAAAAATGAAAGAGGACAGAGGACTTGTTTTCCAAAATTTCTGTGTACAGTAATATAGAACTTAATTTTGCTTCAATCCAGCTTAACAATTCTGACAGGCAGGCCAATCACACTGTCACAAGCCTAACAGAGATATTGTGATGTTTCTGATACAGCCTATAGAGATTATTAGACCCTCTTGAAATAAGAAATGTGAGCTTGATAAAATATGAAAGAGACAAAACATGATGAGCGGGTTTGTTCCCGTGGGGCTTAGTCCCCTTTCACTTCCCTTCTGCAATCAAAAAAAAAAAAAACGTTATGATGATGAGTAGCATTTTGTGTGCACTTGCATAGCAGTTTTTCCTTTAGTTTTCTTTCATTTCTAAATAAATAGATTCACAGAAGAAAGTTGTAGAAGTATTTGAAATGTGACTTCATGGACTCTTGCATGAGAAGGACAGATATAGGCATAAACCATGTAAATTTCAAGTGGTAACTGCCCGAGAAAGCACCCAATTATCATTATTGATGACCTGAAACACATTGCAACCGTGCAGCTTCTTCTGCTTGTCACAAGAAATCTTAGTTCTGATAGTCTCCGCATCATTGAAATTAATCCAAATCGATCCTGTGATGCAGTAATTCACAACATTTAACATTGAATATTGTTATAGCATTGTAACTTCGAATATGCCACTTGATGTACTTGTAACTCATGGATCTATCAGGTGTTTCAGCCCACCCTGATGATGGTGCACCAATAGCATTCTCTTTTGGGATTCACAAGTATCCAAGCGTATCCATGGTAACATAAACCAAAAACCAGCTTGTAACCTTGTTAGCTGGAAATCCTTTAGCCAACATAATCTTATACCATCATCAGTGTTCACAAGGCTTGATGAATCATATAAAACAGCATGAGCATGAATAGATTTCTCATTTCAAGGCAGATAATAGCCATAGCCTATATGCGACAACATGTGCCCAATCCATATTTTTTTGTATTGAGTCAATTGGGTAACTCTTAAATTCAAAACTTGGCAAGTAATGAAGGGCCATATTTAATATCAATTTTGACTTGCCTGAGTTTGTTGACTCAGAATTCACAGCAGCTCGCCACTCTTCCAACAGGATTACCATGTTGGTCGTCCAAGTTCGTGCTAGGCCAAAGGCAGAACAAATCTATACCTTGAAACCCATATTGCCTTGCATTCTTTTATTGGGGATTCAATGAAAGACTTTCTGTAAGAAGATTGGTTAAGCATTGAAGACAATACTGAAGTGTCAACTTTTTTCACCCAACGTGTATTTAGCAGGTGCAGCTTGTCCATTCCAGATAGATAAAAGTGCAGCAACCAAATACGTTTGACAATGTTTGTGAAGCTAGAAAAGTATTCTTCCTGTTCTGAGGGAATGGAAAGTGGTGGAGCTGACATTAGCGAAGGCAGGCACATATAAGGTGTTTTTGAACAAAGCAGAATTTCTATTAGGAATCGGGGATTCACTGCCAGCAAACCAGTAACCAGATTTAATCTAAGGTGAGCATTACAATGGTGCAATTGATAGGAAAGGATCAAGATGAAGAAGAGGGGGTGCTATTCTTGGATGCCATGGAAAGATAGCTAGTTAGTATCTGTTGGGGTGCACGGCTGCACCAAGAGTCCAGCCCAATTGGGAATGCATCGAAGACTCCTAATTGTAATAGAATAAGAATAGTTGGCTTGTTTGAATAAGACTTCCATTTCCAATTGAATTAGGAGTGTCAGGCGGCAAAGCTTTTATATAAAGCTTGTGCATGTGGTTTCACGTATATAGAGAAAAAGAGAGAGACTGAAGACTGAAACACAGTTTTAAAACAGACTGAAGGAAAAAAATTAGTGCTTTGTGCGGCACTGAGGGAAAAAAGAAAATGTAATTTTTCTTTTGCTCAAGACACACAAGGAAGATAAATTAAGGGTTTTCTCTAGGACGATTATTTGAGTGTAACAACCACAAAGATTTGAAGTATTAAGAGTGAAAGATCTTGTTACTAGATTTTGTGGTGAGGTTGTATTTGTTCTTAGATGTATTATTATATTTTCTCAATTTATTGTGAACTTAGGTTTTGGGTATAACTTGAGTGTTGTAATTTCTATTTTATTATAATTGATTAATCGGATTTGCCCCGTAGTTTTTCCCTCTACACTGGAGAGTTTTTCAAGTAATTTCTTGGTGTTTTTGTTTGTTGATTTTTTTATCGCTTTACTAGATTTCTATTTTCTTTATTACTTGGGTTATATTTAATTTAATTCACACATATAGACAGTGATTTATCCCTACAGTATCTTCTATAAAAAATGGCTTTGTGGAAGAAGTTGTGGAATCTAAATGCAGCAAATAAAATATAATTGTGGACGTGGCAAGCATGTAAAGAAGTCCTGCCTACAAAAGCCAATTGTACAAAAGATCACAAACGATGACGTGTGAAAGATATAGCAAAGAGATGAAAACAAAATTGCATGCATGCGTTATGAATTTGCCAGAAATTCATGCAGATTTGAGGGCTAGACGGCAAGTGCAGAGAATATCTAAAGAAATATCAAGAACACATATAAAGCAAGTGAGCCAAAATACAATTATCCTATGAACTCCACCAATAGAAGGCATATATATAATTAACACTGATGGTGCCATGTTTCAAGACACTAAAGAAGCGGCGATAGTAGGGGTAGTAACAGAACAAATTTCTTTTGTTCTTTTTTGCTCAACTCTACCATTATCATCCTCCCAACGTTTGACCTTGATGGCAGCAACATATAATTATATGTCCCCAACCATATGGATATGGATATGGATATGGGTATGTGAACATATTTCTTTTGTTGGTTATTGGATATTCTTTTTCTTGTTAATAAAAATAAATTAAAATAAAATAAATTACTAATTATTCCAAAAGTTTTACAGGTTAAAAAAGATGAATTTAATCATTTAATAAATATACTAACAATCCCCTTATGTGAGTGGGTCTAATGATTCTAAACTCATCATTCATGGGCCCAATATGTTAGATTTTTAATTTTTTAAATGGTAGAAACTAAGGACCACAGGATATATTATAATTTATTGATTGTTTCAAAAACTTAAACTATTTAAGAAATTGTGAATTTATCATTAAATAAAAATGTTGCTGCAAGATTAGGGTAACTTTACAACATCGAAAATGTCATGAACAATAATTGGGGTTCATTGAGCAATATGGGAGACTCATTTGCCCTTTTAACATGGGAATCACTCTTGGCAACTTAAATAGAAGGATTATCTTTACTTGGCCAAAGGAAAATCAAGGCATTAAAGTGTATGAATTTATGATAAGGCTTCTTAGCATAAATATTAACATGAAGTAAGAATAATCAAAGCTTTATATTTTCTTTCATACTTTAAATATTTCCAGTCATCAGCAGTCATCGGGGTACTACTTGAGAAATTGTTGCATCATCTACTGAACACATCTTTTCCTGCAATATACAATTTTCTTCCTCATTTTCATCTCTTTGAATCGAAAAGGCAGGCTTTTTAGGATTGTTGATGTCTCCAGTTTCATTCTTGAGAATTGTAGAAACCTCTAACATGGATGGTCTATCAACAGGGTTTTCCTGGACACATAAGAGGGCCACTTGCATGCATCTTAGGAGTTTATAATAAGAACAAGAATCATCCAGTGATGGATCAATAAACTCGAACCCTCTGCCCTCTTTCCACAGCTCATATGCCTGAAATAATTACCATATTTATAGCTCAAATACAAAACTTCAAATTACAATAATCTAAATCACAATATGCTAGAATTATAGAAAGTATTACCAAGTAATTCACTTACATAGTCTAAAAGGTTCAAATTATCATGTGTCCCATAATAACGTGTATTTCTCTTGCCACTTATGATTTGCAAAAGTACAACTCCAAAACTATAAACGTCGTATTTCATGGAATATATTCCTTTTTTTACATATTCCGGAGGAACATAACCACTGTAGAGCATGTCATTATGAAAACAATGAGCATTCAAAAACGAAAATAATAGTTGTATATTTCATTAACAGGCATTTTACTTACTATGTTCCAACAATCCGACTTGTGTTTGCTTCATGTTCATCCTTTCTAAAGATTCTAGCCATCCCAAAATCTGATATCTTTGGGTTCATCTCATTGTCCAGTAAAATGTTACTAGCCTTTAAATCTCGGTGAACTATAATAAAATTTGAGTATTCTTGGAGATATAGAAGCCCCTGCGTAACACCTTAAATGATGTCTACACGTTTCCTCCAATCTAAAAGAGAGCATCTAGGTGGATCTGCAGCAAGTCAAATTAGTACTCTATTAGTTATTAAAAAGTGTGGAGGAATGAAATTCACAAATAATGACACCTCTTTGAACTTAATTGTCTAGCTTTGGTTTTTTGAAGCTTAATGAGTGCCATCCTCTTGGGGCTTTGTTGTGGAAATGGTTAGACCCATTTAAGCATTTGAGGAAAAAATTACAAGTTGCTCAGCATATGTATGCAAAACTATGATGGGAAGTATGAAAATTAATTTGCTGACCAAAGAGGTAGAGATCCAAGCTTCTGTTTGGCATGTATTCATAGATCAACATATTTTCTTCTCTCTCCGTGCAATATCCCAAAACTCTAACTAGATTTACATGTTGCAGTCTTGCCGTAAGTGTAAGCTCATTTTTGAACTCTTCAAGGCCTTGGTTTGAAGTTCTTGAAAGTCTCTTTACTGCTATCTCCTGTCCATTCCGTAACTTGCCCTATGAAACCAACACTCATCGTTAGTATTATATGCCAAAGATAGAAATTTGAGCCATACATAATGCTGATCGTTATTTACCCCAATAGTATTATCTGATATAACTGTCAGTCGAAATATAATGTGCACAAACAGACACACGTGCAAATGACCAGTCCCTTTCATGGTGCTGCTGTTCAGAGAAAAGAAGATAGCTAAAAGGAAGGGTAAGACAAACAAATTGGCTATTTGGTATGAGGTCTTAAACTAACACAAACATTGTTCAGAAGACAATGTTAACAGCATAAGAATCCTCATAAAGTGTTGGAGATTATCTGTAGCAATCTCTTGCAGAAGGGTTGCTTATGTATTCAGCAAAAAATGAAAAAAGAAAAAATGGTTGCTTACGTCTTCAAGTTAATATTACATGATAATTTTGATGGGAGGGGGATTTTAACCCTAGATGTCTCTATTGGAAATACTAGGAGATGCCAACCAATTGAGCTACAAGCCTCTGGGCAATGTTGCATGATATTTTAAAAGGGAATTCTATAAATTGTGTCAAGCATGCCTTTTTTACAGAGTTAAGCATGCAAAAAGTAATGCAATTATTGTGGTTGGAGAATTTTAATAACAAATAGAAGATCTGAAACCTTCTAATGCTATATAAATAAAACGAAGTGATTGCTCACCCAACTTATCCTGATCTCCCTAGTTTCCATGATCTGACATTGATGGTGTTGTGTCTCAAGGCCAAATGGTAAATAGTTCTAAAGTAGTTGAAAAAGTTTGAATTTGGATAGAATTCTAATAAAATTATGCAGTAGATTAGGATGAGGATTAAGATTTAATTTAAATTTGTATTTAAATTTAAATAGGAGTTGGATCCTATGTTTTAGGACTTAGTTGTGATGAAGCTTATCTCCTCACTAGTATTTTTGTACATAGGAATTATGAATGAAGTAAGCAAAAATTAAACCAAAAACTCTATTATCCCTCTCAAGTTTAGGAGGCTAGTCACCTCAAATCGACTAAGTTATCTTTTTAATTTTCTAGTTCATAAAATTTGGTATCAGCGAATCGACTAAGTTATCTTTTTAATTTTCCAGTTCATAACAGATGGACAGTTTTTTCTTTTTTCTTTTTTTTGGTTAAATAGTATTTGGACTTTGTATTTCAAAATCAATATGAGCATAAAGCATTAAACAATGGATGGATTGCCATATAATACCTTGTAAACAGGTCCGTATCCACCTTCGCCAAGCTTATTCTCACTTGAAAAGTTATTGGTAGCTGCATTAATGGCAGAATAACTGAATACTTGCAGATTAGAAGCAACGCCATTAAGATCTTCAGCAGCTAATATTTTAATTCGGACTTTATATAATAATTTTTTCACACTATTTATACAGCCTGTAACCAAAAAGAAAAGACGAGAGAAAATTGTTTAGCATCTCCATCTTATATATGGATGTCGTGAACTTCATCATGAGGTGGTCTCAGACTCAGATTTGGAAAAATTACCTCTTGACTTGATGACTCTGCTCCGTAAGTAACATATCATGGTGCCCAGCAGAAACACGACTGCAACAGTTGTAGGCAGAGCTATTAACAATCTATGACTCTTATTATGTTGATCTTCGTCTTCCCCTTGAGCTGCAAAGGTAGTTCAATTATGTTGATTAGAATGTCTCAAGAGGATGCATAATATGTGCCAATGGGCATGCCGCAAAAATATAACGATATAGAATATATAATTTGTCATCAAATTCAGAACCAGGCCTTTTAGCAAAAATGTAATGATAAAGTTCTTATGGCCTTAAATGTAATTTTATATTTGGCATTAATTCTAATTCAACTACCATTAACTATATTTCTGATGTATCACTCTCTTCATGTGGCAAGTAGTCCAAGTCCAAGCTCAATGAGATAACAAAGCCAAAGCATGAACTCTGTTTTACTAAACAAATGATTATGATATTCAACCCCTGTTCCCTAATTTAGCAATTTTAGCAAGCAGTTAGTTGGGGTCACAACCGAAACCTGAGTCTGTCTCCAATTGTTGCGAAAAACTACCCGCTTTATGGTGAGAGCAAAGTCTCAACCAATATTGCCAATCAAGAGTGAATTCACCAATTCAAAAGTAATGAAAGTTAAGCACTGTTAGGTTTTAGACCCCTAAAAAACAAACAATTGGATTAACCTAGGTAATTAGCCAAGTGATTTACTTAGTCCAATTTCATGAAAATCTAAGTTAACACAATTAAATAATCATATCAAGATATAAAGCAGCGGAAAATAAATAACACAAGATATGATGACCCAGGAAACCACACGGTAAAAACCTGGGGAGGATTTGACCTAGCTATCCTCAAGGTAAACTTGAATCCACTATGCGAAAGAATCGAAGTTCATACAAAAGGACTTACAAACTCCCCGCTTGACTTCCTAATGCTACCCACCAGTAGAACTTACTGACACGACCACGTGCAAGCTCCAAATCCACGGACTCCTTCTTTCTTGAATTCTCCAATATGATACAAGCTCCCCGCTTGTTTATCTTTAAGCTCCAATGGCAGCAACCTTGTTGATCATCAAGATGTACATAATATCTCTACCTTGAAAACCCTAAGTTTATGTGAAGGAAACCTCCTCAAAGATCTCACAAGAGATTCACACAAACCGCAATATGAGCAACAAAGACTTAGAGAGGTTTGGGTACAAAACCCTAATAAAAGGAGGCACAAGAGGCATTCTAATCTCTCACACGAAAGTCTTAAAAACGTTCTAAGGTTTCCCTTATATATAGGAGAGTTTTACTTGAACCCCAAGACGTTTAAATAGAGTTTGGACTGAGTTGGAATTCTGCAGAAAAACGTTCTGGCTGACTTTCGATCGATTGAGTTTAATTTTCGATCGATCGAACTAGGCCGAAAGTAACTAATACTTCTGCAGCCACTCTCGATTCTAACTTTACAATAATTAAACAACTTTGAGCAAGCCTAAACAAGACTAAACATATTGTTTTGATCATAGTTTGCTAATATTACACATTAGAGTTCTAAATACATAAAATCCTAAGTCTTTAGAACCTAACAAGCACAACAAATACTGAGGCTAACCTAGCAAGATATGTAATATGGAATGTAAGAGACGAAACATCAAACAAAGAGGCCATACACAATATGTTCAATACTTTGCCTCCTAAATTTCATATTACATATCTTACTAGTTTAGCCTTACTATGTGTTGGGGCTAACTGTTTTTTTTTTTGCTAGGTAAAAATGGTGAGTCTTTTAGAGTTTGAACCATAATGCCCAGATACCATAATAAATGTTTTCTTTTTTTTGGTTGGATAATTAAATAGTTACAATGGGCAATGGGAGATTAGAATTTGAATCTTAGATGTCTCCACCAAAAACACCAGCAGGTGCCAATTGAACTGCAAGACTCTTAGCCACCATGTTGGAATCACTGGGATATGCCTTGAACGCTTGACTAATTTCTATTAGCTTATGTGTTGGTAAATTCACACGTGCTTGACAATACTGGTTGGATGAGATGAGACTTTGCTCACCACTAGTTATTTTTTTTCCAACACCAATATCATATATACGACCATATCAAAATAAAATGAAAAAGGAAATGACCAATGGATTCCAAGTAGTACATTGTAACCTACCTGCTCTAGAAAGCACCCAATTATCATCATTCCCGACTTGAAACACATTGAAACCAAGTAGCCCGCTCTGCTTTGCATAAGAAACTTTAGCTTTAACAGCTTCCACATCGTCATAGTTAATCCAAATCGGCCCAATTGTGCAGAAATTCACCACATAGGTAGCATTATACACAGCTTCAGAAGGAAAGCTTCTAAGATACGATTTTATGAACTTATAGCCCATGGAACCGTCGGCTGTAACAGCTGGACCGATAACTGGTGCACCCATTACATTGTTATTGGGGTCCAAAAGTGTCCACGCATAACCATGGTATGGCAAGCCCAAAACCAATTTGCTAAGCAAAAATCCTTTTCTCTTCCACTCTTTTATGCCACTATCAGTATAAGCCCCATTCATTGGGTCATACAAAGCCGCATGAGTGTATGTGAAATTGTCGATTCTAGGCACATAGTAGTCATAGGCTGTAACATGTACCCAATCCAAGTTTTTCATCATGGACTCAATTGGGTAACTCACTGAATCCAAAGCTGGCAAGTAATAACCAGCCATGACCAATAGCAACTCTGACTTGCTAGAGTTTTTTGCCTCAGAAACCACAGCAATTCGCCACTCGTTCAAAAGGGTATCTAAATTGGTCATATCCGAGCTTTTGCTTGGTAGAACCCCAAAAAGGTCTATGCCATGAAACCCATAAAACCTTGCTGTTTCTATAGAGGACTGAATAAAAGAATTTCTAAAAGAGGACTGGTTGATCATTGAAAAGAAGATTGGAGAGTCTTCTCTGCCAACCCATACGGACAAAAGCGTTGTAACCAATGGGTTCTTGAGCTTTACAGTGTTGGTGAAAGTAGAGAACTTTTGTTCGGTGGAGGAGTTGATAGAGAGGTGGTAGCTGGAAGAATTTATGTAAGCAAAAGCGCATAGTAGGTGAGTAAAGAGCTTAGAGTTTATGTCAGAAATGACAGTTTCACTACCTGAATAATAATAACCAGCTTTAATCCAGGATTGTTGGGTTGAACAGTAGGATTTGAGTGGCAGAAAGTGGAGGAAGAAGAGTAGGGTGACAAGTTTGGACGCCATTGAAAAATGATGTCTCATGCTTAATGCTTTGGTACAATGTGTCAAAGCGGAGCTATTTAGCTAAAAAGAAACAAGAGCACTTAGACCACAGGGAAAAAGAGGGAGCTTAGTTCGGTCCGGAGCTGGCGTAGAAGTGGTTTCACGCCAGCTAATGAGAAGGACCAGAAGGTGCCACGTCATCATCTTAACAAATCCCCAATTTCACACACACGCCCAAAAAAAAAAAATCACTGTTTGCAACTTCATAGTTACGATGTTTCCGTGGTGTCAGAGGCGAAGACACCCACTTTAACTTTATTTGCAGACATGTAAATGCTGTTTTGATTTAGAATGAAAAATAATTTTAGTTACTCTAGAGGTGAAAACAGCCGAATATCACGATTTGGACTTTTGGTAAAATTTGTGGTAAATTAACATTGTTTTAAAAATATTTAGTAATTTATCACTTTTTTAGTGTTCGAATTTTACAAAATCGAATTCTAAATCATACTCGAATTCACTAAACTTGAGTTCTTAGGTGAGTCACCGACATGGTACTGCTGACCTAAAATTTCCCAGGTACTGCTGACCTGAAATTCAAGAAATTAAAAAAGTAATATGGTACTTGATATTACAAAAATCGAGTACTTCCTTATAGTACTCGAGATTACTAAAGTCGAGTACCTTATTTTTCTTTTCTTTCCTTTTTTTTTTTCTGCTTTTTACTTCATTTCGTACAAAATTTTTACTTATTTCATCTTTAACTACTTGTAATCGTTGTGTCCACCAAATGGTCGAATGACCATTCCTTTTATTTCTTCACCTTTTTCTTCTTTTCTTCCTTCCACACTCTTCACATTAAGTCACAATAAATGCAAACCAACTTGTCTTGACTTTTGTACATAAAGATGACTTCAATTTTTCTCAGTGGAAAGCTTCTCCAGCAAGTTCAATTTGTTTTGCTGACTTCTTGCCAATTTTTCAACAAGCTCATTTAATGAGCTAACATGGCAATTGAAGACAAAATAAGTAAAAGTTTCGTACAAAATAAAAAATAGGGAAAAAAAAATTTACTCGACTTTGTTAAACTCGAGTACCACAGTAACTTTTTTAATCACACAAATTTCAAGTTAGCAGTGCCACGCTAGCAACTCATATAACTCATGTATCTCATATATCTCATATAGTTGGGTATGGGCCTCTCTCATTTCAATTTCTCTCTCTAATGTCTTTTATTTATTTTCGCTGAAACCCTTTAGGTCTTGTTTTGTTTCAATTTTGATCCTTTTGATAACTGGGTTTTATTATGGACTATAAAGCTTGATAATTTTTCTTGGGTTTGAAAATTGGGGTTGTTGGGTACGGCTGAATGTGCTGTGATTGAATGAAAAGTGCCTTGCAGTTGACAAAATTACTAAAATCCAAATTTCAAAACATTGACAAAATCATTTTTTTTTTTTAAAGATATATGCTGATCAAATTTTATGTAAAATTTCGACACCCATCTTTGGAAGGCATGATTGATTTGAATGCCTAATGTAAGTTCTCTGTTGAATTTAACGCCATATGCAAATTTTTTTTTCTTTCCTTCATTTCTTGTTTTTTCCCAATTGGTGCCCCCTGTTGCGAGAAACAAAGAATAACTTTCCATTCAATCACAATACATTCGGCCATACCCAACAACCCCAAGAAAAATTATCAAGCTTTACAGTCCATAATAAAACCCAGTTATCAAAAGGATCAAAACTAAAACAAAACAAGACCTAAAGGGTTTCAGTGAAAATTAATAAAAGACATTAGAGAGAGAAATCAAAATGAGAGAGGCCCATACCCAACTACAGTTACCAGAGATCTATAGCAAGGAAGGGGAAAAAATTCAATTAAAGAAAGGGATATCAAAACTTTACCTGATCTAATAAATAAAGGTGGGTGGCTGAAATGCACAGCCAGTTGTTAGAGCATCATCATTGGCTGATGGCAAATCAGAGGTGGTGTGGGTGTAGGGAGAAGACTATTGCTGGGTTTTGATGAGATGAAGAGAGAAATAGAGATGAGAGGGATCAGAGAGAAGAATGTGTTTAAGTTTGGGAAAAAATTCGGGATATTATGTGGGTTATAATCGTGTGTAATAAGATGTATTAAATTTTAAGTTATTGGCTGAGGTGGCACTTTATTATTGGTGGTGCAAAAGAGGTGTTTTACGCCAACTCCAGACAGAAGGTATTCTCTTGATAGAATAGGTATTATATTATTTAAGCAATATATTATACTTTACAAAACATTTCCATAGCAATACGCATATTAATTTAGTATAGACAATAAATAAAACATGAAGGAACAGATACATGACCATAATAGTGAAAATCATATATAACTCTGGCTACTTGTATGGTTCTTTGTATTTATCAAATATATGATTTTCACTATTATGGTCATGTAATTAGACTATAATATTATGGTCCATGTTCAAATTAGTTGAATCTTCTTAGATAAATCCAACCGAGTCTGGCAACAGGGAATTGTATGGACAATGACAACTTACGATTAAAATTAATGTGTTCAGCCAAAAACAAAGATTATTACATAAAAAAGAATCATTCAATTAAGCCTGCATTTCAACACTTGTTTGACTTATTAGTTATTTTTCACATGCTCAACTTTCATGATTTATTATTGTTAAGGACATATTTTATGTAAGGGTCATGCTAACGAGTGCCCTTAGGGCACTCTTTAAGAACCCATTTTAAGAAAGTTTTGACATCACTTTTATGGGAAATGAAAAAAGCTGTCAAAACATTAATTGCTTTTTATTCTTTTCCCATTAAAACTTTCTTTAAATGGATTCTTAAAGAGTGCCCTAAGGGCACTCATTAGCATTTCCCTTTATGTAATTGGTTAATCCTTTAACAAAATGCACTTTACTTATAATTGGGTAAATTTATGATGGGTTTAGTACTTCAAGAAACAAGAGTTCAAGTCAAGTGTTAAAACCATGAAGATCTGACCAAGAAACAAGTGAAGAAAGGGCTGTTCACTAAATCTCGACAGAAGTCTCGACAGAATCCTTTTTATCGAGATTTAATGTTGAAGCTCGACACAAGCTCAACACAAGCAGTTTCTGTTGAGACTTACGGAATCATAATTTTCAGATCTAATTTTCGACTCAAGTTGATGTGTTTGTGTTGGGTTTCTTTTCTCACAACCCTAGACATATATAAGGCTTATTTTAAAGGCCGTCACATATGCATTGGGTGACCTAATGCCTTATTCTCTCTGAAAGAAGTTACTGTGTATTTACGCCAAGGGTTTGTAACCAAGGAGATCCCTGATCTTCATTGTTGATGAAGTGAAGAACTTTGTAGCCAACATCTTCTTTAAGTTGGTGGAGTTAGTCATATACTGGAATCCGTGCATCATTGATTAGTCACGTACTGGGATTTGTGCATTAAACGGAAAGAATGCCGCTACAAGATCAAATCCAATTGGGTATTTGAGTGAAGATTTAACTGTAAGTTGGTAATTTGGGATAGACAAAGGGTAGTTGGTAAAATTCCTTTTACTTGTAATCGCTTGATTGTTGATTAGTGGATTCTTGAGAGTGGTGACCTTAAAATCTCCCGATAGGATTTTTGCCTTGGTGGTTTTCCCCATTCGTAAACAAATCACCGTGTCAAATTTAATTTCCGTTGTATTTAATTTAGTTGATGATTTGTTTGTGCTACCATGCCATTGCATGTAATTGAACCTAATTAATTAACTTGGGTAATTAATTAATTTGCAAGGGGTTAATATATTTTTGCTCTATCAAGTGGTATCAGAGTAGGCACACTTTAATTAGGTTTTAATCATTGTTGTGTGATCCATTGACCCCTGTTGTCATGGATAAATGACAGTTTCTAATTATTCCACTATGCATACTGGAAAATACGCATGAGAGGTTTCTTGCAGTTTTTAGATGAGAAAGTGTGGCAAGCTATGGAGATTGGCTAGACTAAGTCAAAGGAAGCGCCGGCTGATTGGGATGATGCAAAGATCAAAGCGGCAAACTTCAGCAGCAGAGCATTGAATGCCATTTTCAGTGTGGTCACAAATGAGGAGTTTAAGAAAATATCATCAATTAAAAGTGCAAAGGAAGCATGGACCATTCTCTAGATGACCTATGAAGGAACTAAGGCCGTTAAAGATTCCAAGCTCCAAAGGCTTACTACGCTTTGAGGAGATTAAAATGGAGGAGGATGAGTCATTTGATGAAATCTATGCCAAACTCAAGGGCATAGTCAGCTTAGCCTTTAATCTTGGGAAAACTATTCTTAAACCCAAGGTCATAAGAAAGGTGCTAAGGTCTCTGCTTGAAAGATTCCATGCCAAGATCACTGCCATTGAGGAATAAAAGGATATTGACTCTATTCCTTTGATTGATTGGAAACTTGCAGACCTATGAACTAGGGTTGACAAGACTCAAGAAAGCAAGCAAAGGAAAGAATGTGGCATTAAAGGCCAAAAGTAATGAGAAGGATGAATCCTCTGAAGATGAGGATTCAAAGATAAAATCCTACATCACTAGGCAATTCAAGAAGTTCATCAAGAATGCCAATGTGAAAGGATTAGATAAGGACTGATGGCAAGGAAATACGTCTCAATCCAAGGGTCAGAACAAAGGGAAGAAAGACTCTAAAGATGGTGGCCAATACACCATACCCTCTGGTCCTAAGTGTTTTGACTATCATGGTTTTGGGCATATGAAACAGGAATGCCTAACATATCTCAAGGCTACTAGAAAAAGCAAGGCACTTGCTGCAACCTTGAGTGACACTAAAGTTGAAACTAAGTCCAATGAAAATGATGATGAAGGAATTCTAAATGCCTTCACCGCTATAGTCGATCCTCTTGAAGGGATTACGGAAGTTGCTGATGAAGAAGAAGACTTGGTAGAGTCAATATTTGAAAAGATGGATTAGCAACATGACATCCATATAGCCTATGCAAAATTATACAAGGTTTCGGAAAAGCATGAGAAACTATATAGGCTGGCCACCAAAAAGCTGAGCGATGTGGAACTTGATCGAGAAGAGCTCTTCACAAAGTTTGATGAAGTAAATCAGACCATTGGGGCTTTGCGGTTTGAGAATAACTTCTTTGCTGAAAGGACAAAGAAGCTTGAAGTGGAGATGTTCCCAGTCAGAGCTCAACTGGAGAGGACTTCCAATGCAAAGCTAGATGAGATGCTAAGCTTTCAGAAATCTGCTTCTGACAAGACTAGATTAGGGTATGAATTCTCTATATCTCCTAATATTGCCCCTTAGAGTAAAACTGTGTTTATCTCACTTACTAATAATGATATTTCTGAGAATGTTGACACAAAAACTGAAATAACTAGTGAGAACATAGACAAGGGCAAATTTATTCTAGGAGCACCCCCTAAAGTTGAAAGGAAAGAGACTAGGAACCCTAGGACTAAGAAAGACAATAATAAAAAGTCTCAACAAAAGAAGCGGCATTTTTTTCATCACTGCGGAGCTTCCAAATTGTTATAAGTGGTTAGCCACTCAAGAAATCAATAGTATGCTCTCGTTTGGAAACCAGAATCAGTTTTCCATCCTATCTTGCTCCTCTAGGAGATCTTCTTAAGGCCATTATGTTCGTTTCGAACATTAATGGATTCAATTCTTCCCCTTCACCTCAGGATCAAAGGTTTGCAAAAAGGAAATGTCCTTCCTCAAATTCCAAAGTGTGGAAAGAAAAAGGCTCTAAGTGATTAAGTCACTTCCTCTCTCTTTTGTTCTTGCATGTCCTGTTTATTTGTTTTTAAGCTTTTAATCAGTCTAGTTTTATGCTTTATGTGTTTTCTTTCATGTTTTTGTTTTGGTTGTTTTCAATTTTGCTTTATTTGTTTTTCATAAAAAAAATTGAAAAATAAAAAAAATACAAAAATAGTGTGTGTTGTGTACATTGGTACTTGTGTACCTTGGATAGCCTTTGAAATAAAGTTTCTTAACTTTATATCTCTTATAGCTTAGATAAGCATTTCAATGCACAACTAAGAAAGTGAGCTTTGTGGCTCGTGTTTGTGATGAGTACAATTAAGATGATCTCTTATATCTCATGCTCATATCACTCCTTTTGACAGAAAGGACTAGAAAATTCTAAGAGAAAAGGCATAAATAACCATCTCACCACTAAAACTCATCAATCATGAATAACATCTATGTGCTTAGGCACAGCAAAATTGGGATGTTTTAGCTTACATAAATGGGTATTTCTTCTCTCGCTTATATGCCTATGCATGCAATGCTTAAAAAAAAATTGCAAAAAAAATAAAATAAAAGCAAAAAGATTAAAATGCTTTTAATATGATTGTAAGCATGTTTCTAGGAGATGTGAGAGTTATAGGATGTACCTCGAATGTGATAGTCCTTATCAATTAGTTATGATTGTGTCTAAGTGTATTTGATCTTCTCATGTCTCAAATCTTCATAGTATGAGACACTTACACACTCTTCCTATGTCTCACACACAACACGCAAAATTCTTTGTTACTCTTGATACATGTGCAGGCATAATGTGTTTAGCCATCACAAGGAATACATGTATTGATAAATGCTCACTAAACTGTCTTAACTTATTTTTGAAATATAAAATTGGTTAGATTTGTTTTGTGTGTGTGTGTGTGTGTGTGTGTGTGTGTGTGTGTGTGTGTGTTTTGGATATATAAATGTCTATGCTTATATGTTGAGAGATGTCTTAAGAGCTTAACATGTTCATTGGATCTTTGGTTGAGTAGCTTGGTTGTTGCATTTATCTCCTTGTGTTTTTACCTTTGAAAAACTCCTTTTCTTTAAGCTCGATAGCTTCTCGACAGATCCTCGACGAATTCATTTCTATCAAACTTTGTTTCTTCTTTTCTCGATAGAAACCTCAACAGATTCTTGATCCATCGAGATTTTTGGGTTGCTCCTCGATAGAAGTTCAAAAGTTTCTTGATCTAACGAAGTTTTTGGGTTTCATCTCGATAGAATCTCAACAGATTCTTCGATCCATCGAGCCAAATTTCTTTGCTCTTTGTCAGCTCGATAGATTCTTGACAGATTGTTCGATCCATCAAGGTGATTTTTGCCATCAACAGATCCTCGATAGCACCTCGATAGATTCATTTCTGTCGAGATTTTAAGCTTGACAGATCCTCGATAAGAATCTCAGTGCATTGAGATGCGATTTCTATTTAAAGGCGAGGCGTAATTCAGATTTCATTTCTCTCACTCTTTCTCGATAGATCCACTTCTCTCCTCTTCTCTCACTCTAATCTCCACTCCTTTCAAGATTTTAGCCTAATTAAGCTTCTATCTTGTGGTAGAACTTCAAATCCTTCCTCTTCCTCATGCATTTCACGCATTAGACCTAGGTTTTGGGGTTTTTGCTATATTTTGGGGTTTTGAGATTTTTTGTGAATATTGTGGGTTGGGGTATGTGAATATGATCTTATATGACCATGTATTGCATCCTTATTGCATTATAACAATGTTTCGTGCATATTTAGACGTGTGTGATTGATTATTGTTGTTGAGTGCTGTTAGGTTTGGATTGGGTGACCCCTATGATGCTCTTAAATTCTCATGTCATATGTTTATGCATTTTTCATGCATACGTTCTTTTCTTATCTACTCTGAACATGTGTTTCCTTCTATTCTCTCTTTCTCTCTTTTGGATAGACTATGTTATGGCACCTAAACAACGCAAAGCTATTCCGACTCGAAACCCTCTTCAAGGTTCCGGGTCATCCTCTTCGTCTCTTTTTTCTATTCCATCTCACATCCGGTTCCATGATAAGAAGGCCAAGAAGGACTTCTTTGAGAACTTCCAAGATCATGGTGTTCATTCGGAACGCCAGGTCATTTTGTTAGATTTCTCCGACACTACGCTACTCGATGTCATTTGAACTCGGGGATGAGAATTTCTATGTGAGAAACCCATGCGTTGTCCTGTTGTGTTTATACAAGAGTTCTACTCCAACATACACGGCATCGATACCTCTGTGCCTCAGTTTGCCACGTGATTCCGAGGTACACTATAGTAGTTACCCCGGATCTTGTTGCTGAGATACTACGAGTCCCTAGGGTAGCGCATCCTGACTACCCTGGTTGTGATTATCTCCAGATTGTGTCTAGAGACGAACTCATCTCCCATTTTTATGGGACTCCTTCCATATAGGGTGGTAAGCTAAACACTCCATGCTCGGGTTTTGCAAAGGGCCCTAGATTCCTTAACATGGTAATAACATTCACTCTCACACCATTGGCTCACTATAACTCCATCACTAAGCCACATGCTCGTTTTCTTCTTTCTTTGATGGAGGATCTTACCATTTATTTTCCCTCTCATTTCATCACATCTATTCTTGATGTCTTTCAAGATAACGCTACTCGTGATAAACTCATCTTCTTTCGGCTATCATGCGAATCCTTCAGCACTTCTCCATTCCCATTCCTCTCTCTTCTCTCTTCACTTTCATTGGTGCCATTAGCGCTAGTTCTATCTGGTGAAGTAAGGCTTAGTTTCAGTTGAAGCAGCCACACATTAAGACGACTGATCCTGCGGCTCCACCATCTTCAGCTCTGTCTTCTTCAACCCCTTCTACCTCCGCAGCTGGTGGTGTGACCCTCAAGGCCATCATAGAGCAACTCTAGAGGATGCAAGTTGACTTTGGTGGTTGTCTAGACTATCACACTGATGAGATGTGTCAGATGAACACCCAAGTAGGTCACATTGCTGGCCAGCAGGCTTGCATGGTTGGCTTTGCTCCCTCTCCTTCTCCAGAGTGTCCTGTAGCTTCTCCTTCTGAGGATGATGATGATGATGAGGATAACGCTAGCTTTTCCGATGATGATGAGATGACGACCTCTCAGTGACTTGCCCTTTGTCATTTGTGACAAAAATGGGGAATAGTTTTGGTTTTAAGAGTAATCTTGTACTTAGAGGAAAAGTTAGTGTTAGGTTCTAAAAACTTAGGATTTTATGTATTTAGAACTCTAATATGTAATGTTGGCAAACTATGATCAAAACAATATGTTTAGTCTTATTTAGGCTTGCTCAAAGTTGTGTAACTCATGTAAAGCTGGAATCGAGAGGCTGCAGATGTATTAGTGCATTTTGACCTGGCTTGATCGATCGAAGGTTAGACTCGATCGATTAAAAGTCGGCCAAAATGTTTTTTCTGCAGAATTTCCAACTCAACCCTATCTCATTAAACGTTTAGGGTCTTATGTTTTTGCCCTAGGTATATAAGGCAAAACCCTAGCCACGTTTTGAGAGTTGCTCTGGTTGTATTGTTGCTCATATTTTTCAATTTGTGTGAATCTCTTGTGAGATCCTTGAGGAGCTTTCCTTCATATGAACTTAGGGTTTTCAAGGTAGAGATATTATCAACACCTTGATGATCAACTCAGTTGCTGCTATTGGAGTTTAAAGAAACACAAGCGGGAGTGCTTGTATCTTGTGGAGAATCTAAGAAAGAAGGAGTCCGTGGATTTCGAAGCTTACACGTGGTCGTGTCAGTAAGTTCTACTGGTGGGTAGCAATAGGAAGTCAAGTGGGGGTGCTTGTAAGTCTTATTGTATGAGCTTTGATTCTTTCATATAGTGGATTCAAGTTTACCTTGAGGATAGCTAAGTCAAATCCTCCCAGGTTTTTACTGTGTGATTTCCTGAGTTATCATATCTTGTGTTCTTTATATTTCCGCTGTTTTATATGTTTAATATGATTATATGCTTGTGTTAACCTAGATTTGCATAATTTGACTAAGTTAATCACTTGGCTAATTCTCTAGGTTAATTCAATTGTTGTTTTAAGGGGTCTAAAAACCTAACAAGTGGTATTAGAGCGGGTAGCTCTCTTGTTGTTGATCTTTTGATCTCTAAGCTGATCCTTGACCCCTGTTGTCATGGAACACGGACACTCTTTTGTTATTCCTCCTCACTTTGATGAAAATAACTATGCTTATTGGAAAGTAAGGATGAAAGTATTCCTGAAATCTATTGATGAAAGGGTTTGGAATTTCGTTGAATACGGATGGGAGAAGCCCACTACTCCTGTGAGTGAGTGGCAAACTTCTCAAAAAGAAGCAGCTGCGTTCAATAGAAAAGTTATGAATGCTATCTTTAACGCTGTTTCTATAGAGGAATTTAAGAGAATCACTAATGTTGAGGTTGCTCACACTGCTTGGAATATCCTCCAGACTGTGCATGAAGGCATAAAGGTAGTTAAGATTAATAAATTGCAGCAATTAACTTCTAGATTTGAAAGCATTAGGATGTCTAATGATGAAACTTTTGATGAATTCTATGCTAAGCTGAATGATATTGTTAATTCTGCATATAATTTGGGTGAAATCTATGATCAACTTAAAATTGTTAGAAAGATTCTTAGATCTTTAACTGAAGATTTTAGACCCAAAGTGACTGTCATTACTGAGAGTAAAGATGTGGACTCCATCCCTGTTGATGAACTTGTAGGATCTCTTCAGTCTTATGAGTTGGACCTACCCAATGCTAGTAAGTCCAAGTCAATGGCTCTTAAGTCAGTTGATGATGTTGAGGTTGGTGGATTTGATGATGAGCTCTCTGCTATAGAGATTGCTTACCTTGCCAAGAACTTTAGAAACTTTCTTAGAAATAGTAACAGAATGGCAAGAAATACAAATACTGCTGAACCTAGAAATTTTAGTAAGAATGATCCCACTAAGGTTAGCAACACTGCAAAACCTAGAGAAAGTAGATCAATCTTCTAATAATTCTTTGGATTCTTAATGTTTTGGATGTCAATGGTATGGTCATGTTAAATTTGAATATCCTACATTCTTGAGGTCTAAGGGGAAAGCTATGGCTGTAACCCTTAGTGATAATGAAGTTTCTGATGATGAGTCTAGATGTAACAAGGATGGAAACTTCGTTACTTTCACTGCTACTGCTGTAGTCAATGAAAGCGTATCTGTTGAAGAGAACCCTTCTGATGGGGAACTCTCTGAGGATGCAAATCTTCAAGAGGCCTATAATAAACTTTGCAAAGTTGCTGCAAAGGAAGCTATGAATGTTGAACTTGGCTTGAAGAACATTGAATCTCTTGAGCATGATAAGAAGAATTTGCTTGTTAAACTATTTGATGCTAATGAACTTTTGAACAATGTGAAAACTGAAAATATGCTTTTGCTTGATAAAGTTAAATCTTTAGAACTTGATTTATCTATTGCTAGATTTGCTAGTTCTAAACTTGATCAAATGTTGAGTGTTCAAAAGTATCCTTCTGACTACGAGAGCATTTCTGTGTCTACACCCCATTCCACAAACTTTGTTCCTTCATCTTCTTCTAAACCTTCCGTGAGTAAGGTTGTGAGTGAAACTGTCAAACCCCCTGTGAGTGAGGTTGTCAAACCTGTAGAAGTTTCACCATCTAGGAAGATTAGGATTGATCTGAAAGAGTCTAAACCTAAGGAGTCTACCCTTCCTAAGGACAAGATGCATGGTAAACCTGTTTGGGTTTGTCATTTTTGTGGAAAGTCTGGACACATTTGTCCTAATTGTTACAAGCTTCAAGCTGCTAAGAGAGCAAACAAACCAAAAGTGCTTGTACCTCAAGCACAAGATCCTACGGCACTCATTGGTGAATTGGTAAAGGCTTTAAACCTTTATTCCAATCCTGGAGTTGGAAATCACTCGAACGTGAATAGGAACTCCAATGCTCATGGTGCATCTAAAAGGTTTTGGATGCAAAAGAGTCGATCTAATTGAGTTTTTCTGACATGGTCTTTGTGCTTCATTGCTTTACTCTTAGTGACCATTGTTTCTTGGTTTTTGTTCTCTTTTTGTTCTAGAATTTGCATTGCATTACATTCATGCATTTCATTCTAGGATTTATTATGTTTTCTCTTTTAATAAAAAAAAAAAAAAAAGAAAAAAAAAAAAGGAGGAAGCAAATTGTGTTTGGCATTATTGTTCTTGGTTTTTGAAAATAAGGTTGGTCAATTTATTTTCACATAACATATCTTATGTACCTTGTTTAGCTATGATTAGCTTATTTATTGCACTTTACTAGTTGAAACTTTGTAGTGCATGTTGTGTGGGAAAGATGTTTATAGTGTTTATCACTTTGTCTTAATCTTGAAGTCACATGTTATTTGATTGTCAGACTTGATCCTTTTGAGAAATGCATAAATAACAATCTCACCACTGTTCACTAGCCAATCATGAACACCTTAGTGCATATCATAAGATTTTGTGCTTGAGAAAGTGTAGCACATGTACAAAAAGAACATAAGGTGTAGCCTCGGATTAATTGCTTAATGCTTAAAATTGGTGTGTACATTATCCTAGCTTTTTAATAAGTTTCTGAACAATTAAAATTGGTGTGTATATTATGAGGCAAAATTCAAGAAACTTACATGATTGCAAACTTATGTTCTAGGAGATGTGAAAGTTATATAATGTAACTCTTTTGATGATAGTCTCTTTCAAATTCTATGTGATGAATTTTGTAGACTTTGTGATTGATTGCTATTCACATATCACCTCACATGTATCTCAAGTTTTTGCTAATTACACACACTACACAAGTTACTCTTTGCTAAACACTATACATGTTATTGTGTGTGTTTTTGGTCTGATCAACCAAGTTTGAAAATACTTTGAGTTATTATGCACAACATATTTGTTGTTGAAGAATTTTAAAGGAAGATTGGTTGAAATTTTTTTTGGAGAAACTGGGTTTAAAACTAGGGTTTTTGAAAAAGTATTTCATCTCACACTCATGTATTTTGTTCATCAATTTCAATGCTTTGAGTGTTACTGCCCAAATTATGTTTGTTTTTTTCAAAATTGTGATTTTTCTCAAAAATTTTGTGAGCTTCTGTCTGTTTCGATCAATCCAGTCTGTTTTTCGATCGATCAAAATTGTGCTTAAAATGTTTTAGGAGTCTCGAACTGTTTCGATCAATCGAATGTAATTTTCGATCAATTGAATATCGCGAATCAAATTTTTTAAGACTCAGATCTTGACTTTTTCAAATCACTTTTTCAAAAAGTTTTCAAACTTTTTCTCTCTCTCCAACTCAGCAAGCTCACTTAGCAAATTTTTTGTCATTTTCTTCCAAAATTTTTGCAAGGTTTTTATCCTCTAAGGTCGGTAAGTCCATTATACCCTTCCTTTTTCTTTTATTTCCATGTTTCATGCATTGTTCATTGAAATTTTCGGACCTATTCCTATTTGGGGTTTTTGATGATTCAAGCCATTTTCTGTAAAATTGATCATTGGGTTTTTGTTGGGACATGATATAAACATGATCTTGTTGGTTTAATTTGATCAATTTTGTGTTTTGTGAGAAATTGAAAATTTTAGGGCTTGTAATAAATCCGAATTGGGGATTTTGTTCAAATTTGGTTTAATTGATGCAATTGGCTTGTTGAATTGATGTAATTGATCATTATATTGAGTATTCTAGCTTGTGTGATAATCAATGGGTCAAGTTTTTCCTAAAACTTAACAAGTGGTTTTAAAATTTTGGGTTTTTGTTAGAAACTCTATGCTCAAGCCAATTTTGTGAAATTGAACTTAAATTGAACTTAGTTTTACTGCATTAGATCATACATCATGACATTTTGATTGTTCATGCATCATATAGATTTTTGTTCTATATCTTTTTGTGCTAACTTGCAGTCTGCCCTTGGTTGTGTTTTGTTTTGCTCTTTTTGGTTCCTTCTTTGTGTCTTTGTCCTTTCCTTAGCATCATTCCTAGGAAGACTAGAGCTCGTAGGTCTATTTCCTCACCTCCTCCTCCTCCCTTTGACCGTGAGAGGTTTCCTAGTGAGAAAAACCAAGAGACCTTTGAGAAGCTGAACCTTAAGCGAAAAATTTGGGCTGAGCGTTCTGTTGTGTTAGATGAAGTTGATCTTGCCATTAGGGCAAATTTTGACCGACGGGGCTGGTTACCTCTGCTGGATATTTCTGATCCTCCTCCTCCAGCTACCCTGATTAGAGAGTTTTTTTCGAACATCTCTATCTGCATCTATGATTCCAACACTTTGGCAAAGAGTTGGATACGATGTGTAGAGTTCACCATTACTCCTGATGTAGTGGCTGATGCTCTAAGGGTTCCTTTGGTCCAACACCCTGTCTATCCGTATGATGAGTCTCCTCTCTTGGATAATGTTATGTCATACATCACTGGATCTTCTATTTAATGGGGTTCTGATCCTAGGATCACCACTGCTGAGCTATCTGAGTTGCACCATCTTTTCTTTAGGATAGCATGTCATTCTGTGTAGCCCATCTCTCATCTTCACACCATTCCTCATGAGCAGTGTGTCTTTTTGTACGTTCTTGTTACTGATGCACCTATCAGTTTTCCTCATTTGTATTTTTGTTCTTTGAACGAAATTTATAGGAGTTCATCTTCAGCTCATGCTTTTGTTCATCCTATTTTTATTCATAGAATTTTATTATATCTTGGTCTAGATGATTTCCCTTCCTCTGAGCCCGTTCATGTTATTGCTCCTATAGGTGCGTCTTTTCTTAGGCAGAGGGCTGCTCATCTTTGAGTTGGCTCTAAACACCCTAGGTCTGAGCCTTCTGGTACCGTACATCCTCCTTCTACCTCTACAGGTCTTGCTGGTGAGGATGTCACTGATCCTGTCACTGATGCTGCTGCTGTTGATGTTCCTCCACCTCTTTCGGATGACTTTGATAAACGTCGTACCTTGGAGACTGTCGTGACCGTTCAGGCGGCTCATTGTCAGATTTTGGTGGACTTGCTTGATGAGTTGCGAGCTTTGAGAGCTGACTTGGCACATCTTCGTTCTCCCTCACCACCTCCTTTTGATGATGGCATGTGATTGTCCTTTGGCATTCCATCACAAAAATGGGGAGTAGAGTTTTGTCACTTGTAAAGGAGATTTTGTAGTTAGGGGGAGTTTTTCTTTTGTTTGCGGAGCTAGTGGAGATATTAGATTGTATCTAGGTGCTTCACTGTGTATACTTTCTTTTGATATCATTTTTTTTGGGCTATTCATGTTAAGGGAGATACATTTATTCTGATATATGATTCTTGATTCTTGTGTTCACTGCTTATTGATTTATATTTATGAATTATTCATTGATATATATCTTTATTTTGTGTGAACCATACAAGAATGCTTTATTTTTGTTGTATCTAACTTAGGGGGAGAGTTAATTTACATATTTGTTGATTTACTGTTTTTCTGTCACACATGCGTTTATGCGTTTGTTAAGTGTTTTAGGAATATACAGGTTGATTTAATTGAGCTGCTGTCTACACTTGCAACTGATGGATAGTAGTTAGGATTGAATTTGTGTTATGAGCATTATTATTGTAAAGGGCTTTTACTTGTAAACTTTGAGTTTTTAATTTGTGTTTTGTCACGGATTGCCAAAGGGGGAGTTTGTTAGGTTCTAAAGACTTAGGATTTTATGTATTTAGAATTCTAATATGTAATGTTGGTAATCCATGATCAAAACAATATGTTTAGTCTTGTTTAGGCTTGCTCAAAATTGTATAATTCATGTAAAGTTGGAATCGAGAGGCTGCAAATGTATTAGTGCATTTCAGCCTGGCTCGATCGATCGAAGGTTAGACTCGATCAATCGAAAGTCGGCTAGAATGTTTTTTCTGCAGAATTTTCAACTCAGCCCTATCTCATTAAACATATAGGGTTTTATGTTTTTGCCCTAGGTATATAAGGCAAAACCCTAGCCACGTTTTGAGAGTTTCTCTGGTTGTATTGTTGCTCATATTTTTTAGTTTATGTGAATCTCTTGTGAGATCCTTGAGGAGCTTTCTTTCACATGAACTTAGGGTTTTCAAAGTAGAGATATTATCAACATCTTGATGATCAACTCAGTTGCTGCTATTGGTGCTTAAAGAAACACAAGTGGGAGTGCTTGTATCTTGTGGAGAATCCAAGAAAGAAGGAGTCCGTAGATTTCAAGCTTGAACGTGGTCGTGTCAGTAAGTTCTACTGGTGGGTAGCAATAGGAAGTCAAGCGGGGGTGCTTGTAAGTCTTATTGTATGAACTTTGATTCTTTCATATAGTGGATTCAAGTTTACCTTGAGGATAATTAGGTCAAATCCTCTCTAGGTTTTTACCGTGTGGTTTCCTAGGTTATCATATCTTGTGTTTTTTATATTTCCGCTGCTTTATATGCTTGATATGATTATATGCTTGTGTTAACCTAGATTTGCATAATTTAACTAAGTTAATCACTTGGCTAATTCTCTAGGTTAATCCAATTGTGTTTTAAAGGGTCTAAAAACCTAACAATTAGTATAGGACATTTTTGTTAGGGAGAGTGTGTATATCTTTTTGAAAGATGTAGTAAGGACTTTATGTATTTTCTTCTTTTATTACTTTAATCTCTTGTACCTTGGTTTTGTGACCATTATATTTACATACATTGTATATTTTTTCATATATGATGATGATGTATGTTTCTCTTCATGTGCCCTTACATGTGATGTTTCTTCTCTATCTTTATACACATTTTTCTATATGTATGCAATCTTTATTTCTATTTCACACATGATGCTTTGATGAGTTTTGTTTAAGTGTTTCAGAAAGACAGGTTATGAAAGTCTATCTTGCCATGAACTCTTTTCTTGCAAAGTTTTTCAAGAGTTTGTTGTAGGGATAGATTTATTTTGTAATATAACAAGTAGTTATGAGTTTAGTAATTTAAGACTTCTCTCATGATTATTTGTTTTGTTGTGGTTTTGCCACGGATTGCCAAAGGGGGAGATTTGTTAAGGACATATTTTATGTAATTGGCTAATCTTTTGACAAAATGCACTTTACTTGTAATTGGGTAAATCTAGAATGGGTTTAGTATTTCAAGAAATAAGAGTTCAAGTCAAGTGTTAAAATCATGAAGATCTGACCAAGAAACAAGTGAAGAAAGAGTTGTTCACTAAAGCTCGACAGAATCCTTTCTATCGAGATTTAATGTTGAACCTCAACACAAGCTCGACATAAGCCGTTTCTGTCAAGACTTACGGAATCAGAATTTCCAGATCTGATTTTCGGCCCAAGCTAATGTGTATGTGTTGGGTTTCTTTTCTTACAATACTAGACATATATAAGGCTTATTTTAAAGGCCATCACATATGCATTGAGTGACCTAGTGTCTTATTCCCTTTGAAAGAAGCTACTGCATCTTAACGCCAAGGGTTTGTAACCAAAGAGATCCCCGATCTTCATTATTGATGAAGTGAAGAATTTTGCAGCTAACATTTTCTTCAAGTTGGTGGAGTTAGTCACGTACTGAGATCCGTGCATCATTGGTTAGTCACATACTGAGATTTGTGCATTAAATGGAAAGAGTGCCGCTACAAGATCAAGTCTAATTGGGTATTGGAGTGAAGATTCAACTGTAGGTTGGTAATTTGGGATAGGCCAAGGGTACTTGGTAAGATTCTTTTTACTTGTAATCGCTTGATTGTTGATTAGTGAATTCTTGGGAGTGGTGACCTTAAAATCACCCAATGGAGTTTTTGCCTTGGTGGTTTTCCCTATTCGTAAACAAATCACCGTGTCAAATTTAATTTCTGCTACATATAGTTTAGTTGGTAATTTGTTTGTGGTACTACGCCATTGCATGTAATTGAACATAATTAATTAACTTGGGTAATTAATTAAGGGGTCAATACATTTTTGCCATATCAATTATAATAGAGCATATGTGCACGTTGGGTGTGCATTTTGACTTAAATAAAGGTATGAAATTCCACAATACAAAGTTACAGGTTCCACTTGAGTTATGACTCTTTTTTTGATAATTAAAGAAAGAAAATTTGCATTTTAGACGTCTTTGTTGACAAGTGACAAGTCTCTTGGCCACTCAAATTATGACTCTTGAAAATGAGAAAGAAGTTTTGTAAGTCGGGGGAAGGAATCAACTATAGGTAAGGATGAAAATTTTGCCCTGTCCTGCTTAACCCGCCTTTCCCCACTTCGCCCTGCACAGGTTTTTCCCGCCCTGCAAAGGTGGTGGGGCAGGGATGGGTAAGATTTTAGTCCTGCATCACAGGGCCGGCCGGGGATGAGTTTAGACTTTTTAGACCCACCCTGCCCACCTCTCCCTATCCCGCGTTGCTAAGAGTTATAATTATAAATTTTTCATACCCTAAAACCCTACTCTTTAAACAAACATGTCAGTATTAGCTTATTTTATTCTATCCAATGTGGTTCTTTGCCTTTATTTTGTTATATGTTATAATATGAGATTTTTTTTTTAGGTGATTGTCTTGTTAAACGCTTGGATATATTATTCAATTTTTTGTAAAAATTGATTTGATTTGATTGGATAAATTTAGTTGTAATTTCAAATATATTTTTATTAATGAAATAGGTTTCATTTAAAAAATTGTACTAGTTATAGGAAAAATTAACAAAAAGTAGAGTTTTACGGGGTGGGGCGGGGCTCTAAGGGGTGAAAATGGGGTGAGAAAGTTTTTTCTGTTATGCAAAGCGGGATAGAGATAGAGTAAGACAAAATCATGCGAAATGGTGACGAATACCCCATCCTTCAGCCCCACCTCGCCCCACTGTCATCCCTAATTATAGGCTGTCATTTGGAGAAAGGTTGCATTGGCTTTAGACCTTGTGGCTTGGGCTTTGCGAAAAGGCTACATATAAACCTGAGAGTGGCCCAATCTATCCCCCAATCCTACCTAAATGGCGCAAAATCGTCATCCACTCCTGCCTTAATTGAATCAATTGATTTTCTGTTCTGTTCCCTCCGGGTTGGACAATTTTGTTAGGTTTGGTTTATGGATAAACAACCCTAGTTCTACCATTTTTCTCCTTTTTTTTTTTTTTTTTATAGCTTATTCTTCAATCCTACCATTCATTGTTAGTAAATAGTCATTCCTTTCGGTTATCAACAATACAAAATTAGAGCTTTAATTTCACATGCATATGCATATGCGCTCACACACAAACACAGATCCACAAATTTCCTCTCAAACTTACGTAGGAAAATTAGTTCATAACCTCATATACTCACTTGCATCATAGCATTAGTTTTAAAAAAATGCCTAATCTATATGTTGAGACTTAATTTGTGTTGAGCCACTTGTCAATCGTTGGAGGACTTTACATGTTAGATGCAAATTTGTTTTTTATAGGTAGGGGGTGTTTGTTACTACAACTTAAACAACCGTTTTTAGTTTTTAAACAACATTAACGTATTTCTACACACTTTTTCACTCACACATATTTCTAAAAAATACAAACAACGTTAGCCTTAAATCCCAATACCATTCCCAAGTAAAACCAATGTCTATCAATGCCTTTAGGACTACAGAAGGAATAAAAGCCCAAAATTCAAGAGAAAGAAAGTACGAACAATAAAGAAAAACTTTGATTCATATTCAACGATAAAATAAATAGCATAGGGCCAACAATAAAATGAAAATAGAATTGTGAATGTCTAACAATAAAATAAAACCGAATTTGATTTGAGCATGAATTTGGTACGGTACCCACACAAATCCTGACCATGAATTTGGTAAAGTTGTAATCTGACCGTTCATTTTATTTTAATGGTTTCCGATTACTGATAGAACAAGTTAGATATATAAACCTAAAATAAAATTCGGGTTGTTCTGTTGATCTCTCTTGCATTCTCTAAAATTTGCTTCTTGAAATGACTTCTTCTTTCTGTCAATTTCCTTTAGCATCTCTTTGATTTGGCGCTGTGGATTTGGATTTGAGGGCTTAAATCCAAATCCATGGATTTCAAATAATCTTTAAAACATGGAATTTGGGAAATCCATGGATGTCATATATGTCTGAAATTGGACGTATACTCAGGTGTCGTTGAAGCCGATACCACAGTCAACCACTGGGTTCAGGTTTGTCTCTTTCAACCCCTCTCATCCTCTTAAACCTCTCTGCTATTGGGAATATTACACAAAGTAATAATGGAAGAAGAAGATTAAAAGAAAAGACAAAAAGAAAGTAGATAACTTGGAGGCACTATATCGTTTTCCTTAGACAATATTTGCCCCCCACACTTTTGTTGCTAAAGGGTTATCGCAAATTTGTCTCCATGATACAACCAAGATGTTGGGTTCTATAGATAGTAATTCTGGAGAATGACCACAGGATTTCTTGTGTTTCTTGTGTTTCTCTCCAACTTTTGATTTTGTGAAAATTAGTTTTTTCAAGAGAACATAAGCCTCTATTTATACCCATAGGATTATGTTTCATGAAAATGCACATATGGAGAGTTAGTTATTTCATGAAATCTCGTTATGTTTCATGAAAATGCACGTAAGGAGATTTAGTTACTTTTTCATAAAACGGTTAATAAAGATTGAAACCTCGTTATGTTTCATGAAAAGACAGTGTGGAGAGTTAGTTACTTTTTCATAAAGTAGTTAACAAAGATTGAAACCTCTTCAATCTTTCTTAATAGTCACTAGAAAATTCTAGAAAATTTCAGAAAATTCTAGAAAATTCCAGAAAATTCTAGAAAATTCCAGAAAATTCAGATTTAAAATTTTCACTTAGAAAATTCCAAAACTTGAATTTTCACTTTATGAAACCATATTCTCCAAACTCAACCATCATTATTACAATCTATCCTTGTATATACCTATATATACAACAATCCCCCACTAGGTTGTAATAATATATTACTCACTTGATTGATATCCTATCATGCATAATGGAAGGTGTCTTTCAACTTAAACCTCCCTTTAGTGTAATTGCTCAAGAAATCAACAGAGTTAATGGTAGCTTGATGCTTAAACCGAAACTTTATGTGTTGAAATCAGAAACAACACACACATGAGAACATCCACAACACATTTAGAAATCCACTGTAGTTAGCACTATTATGGCCTTGTGCTCTTCCCGGTTTAGTGAACATGTACAAGAAAAAACCCTTTTACTCTTGCTAGAAGCGGCACCACTCCTATGTTCACAAAAGTGAAGTTCGTTCTTATGTCCCTGTTACACAGACATTTATTCTTTATGAACTTCATTAAGAGTGTAAAACACATCCTCAATTACATCGTAACAGTTTACACTAATCCATCCTGAATGAAACACAAAATTAGTGCTCTTACTAACCACGTATCAACAGCTTGTTGTTACCCTTTAAACCTCTTTAGATTAAATCAATTTGAGGTTGGGTTCCCGCTATTGGTGATTCTCTTAAAAGAAGAGTTTTAGTCTCATTCCTATGGATGTTATTCTTACCAAGTCTCGAGACACACTTCGGTAAAGGACCTATTTTATATATAGAATTACGTAGGCAATGGACTAGTCCAACCATGCTTGACTTGCCTTACGTATTCTTGTCTTAGACATTTAAGTCTAAGTTCACATTGTATACAACTCATGTATACTATACGCATTGTGGTTTCACAATTACAGTACAAGGAATGGCTTACTATGGTCGTGGCCACGACACTTTATCAAAACCTTAGCCAATTGGTTTTCTTGTCCATTACCATTGTAATCAATGCTCTCAATTTAATTCTATAGTAGAGTAAAAAATACACCTTATTTCTTTAATGCTTACACATAGCACCCCCACATGTAGTGATTATCTAATTAGACATAGATATTATCACTCACATCAATAATATAATTAAACTTGAATATTCTATATTATAGATATTCATCACAATTATGTACTCTCTAGTGATCAATTTCAAGTTTTAGAAATTTGAAAGTCTACATACTGTGAAGGCAATGTCTAGTTTAGTTCCATACATGATACGCAACATGTAATTAATTCACTAGCAAACTCGAGGTATGCATCCGCCTTTCCAGTAATCTTAATATTGGAATCAAAGTGTCTTTGCCTCTTTAAAGATATTAAAATCTAAGAAGCAAGTTCTCAACACTAATCTCAACACAATGAGATAACACAATTTCCATAAAAAAAAAAAAAAAAAAAAAAAAAGAGAAATTACTAATCTCAACACAATGAGATTACTCAAATCTCAACAAAATGAGATAACATAAATCTCAAAATGAGATTAATATAGTGCACATCTCCACTATATTTTTTTTTACTTGATTCTAATTCATAAAAAACTTTCATTTAATTAATTAAGGAAGTACAAACCCACAGGTCTTTCAAGCAAACTTCCTTACCAAAATCACTTTTAAGAAAGTCACCTCACATCTATATGATGCATACTCAAATTATATGTGGAGACACAATCCAATATTACATTATTGATCCTTGAATGTTCAATTCATGAATTCACTTGTACTCTCTTTACTTCACAAAGAGGTACTTTCAAAATAGGATCACAATATGTGCTTATTTAAAATTGAGACATCTACCATGCATGGCAGAATTTAATCACAATGAATTTAACATCCCTCGATGTTAATTCTCAATACCTTTATCAAGCACATCTTTAATGCACATTAGCATTCTTATGAGTCCATGACTCGTTTAAGGATTATACCCCCACACTTTCTTGGATATCAAAATTCCACAATTTGAGTTTCTAAACCCCACAATTTGGGTTCTCAACCATTCCAAAATTCACACAAATACACACACACTATAATTACATATATCAAAATGTAATAATAGAATATAGTGAACTTTAAAATTATATGAATGGTTTTAAAGATATCAAACTAATAACACAAATAGTTACTAGTGTATAGATATAAAAATCTATTTTTTCCCTTTGTTTCAAACCTTTTATTATTAACCTTAGACCAAAAGATTTTATACCTTATTCAAATACCCATTTACAACCAATTGGTTTTAAAACTAGAGGTAGATCCATTAAAACCCAATTATTGTTAAATAATATCAAGTCTATCTCATCATTAATAGCTTTTACAATAGAAAGCTACATCTTTTCAGAAGCACAAAACTTTCTAAAACTTTAGGATCACTTCCCTCTAAAAATACCATGGATATTTAATTAGGACTACACTTTTATTACCTTTAACAAGGTAAACAAAAGCTTCACATGAAATAAAATTTGGATTAAAATCCTTTTTTATTTCTCAAACTTTGACTCCACCTTTGTTCACTTAGTGAACCACATTTAAGTTTTTAATATCACTTAATGTGATATTTAACATTAGAGTCAATTATTCGTGTTTAAGTAGGTATCGGGGTATCCTTGAAATCATTTTTGAATTTAAACTCAATAAATTCAATATCCTTTGATTTCACTCTTATACTAGACGTTAAGTCTAATAAACTACATACCCTCGAATTTACTCAAAACCTACGTACACACTTTATACAGCTCTTTGACTAATTAGTCCTTTTTGGTCTATCATTTACAAAAGGTTAAACACCCCTACAGTTTAAAACGATAAACATTTGGTCACTTTTTCATTTCATAACATATATGAAATACTTTTGAGATGAAACTCTATTATGCACATAGCATACACTAAGCAAAACTTCTTCCCATTGATCAGATGGGAACTTAGCTTATTGCACTCAAGTTTATGGCATTCACCATACCAAATAGAGTTCTCTCTTTTGATCAAACCATTTTATTAGGGTGTATAAGGGACTCCACTTTGGTTTATTATGACCTGTTCCTCACAAAGAACAATATATATTTAGAAATATTCATCATTTCTAGTTAATACACCATTCAATTCAAATCATCATGCTTATGTAAATCATATCATGCTTTGACATAAATTTCAAGAATTTGAAATTTAAAAGTCTCAATCTAGCATGCCACAAATAAAAAAATCAACAATATAAGCACAATCAGAAACTTCTTTATTAATGATACTTAGTTTGTACATGCTATCAGTAGCATATCCCTTTCCTACAAATATCCCATTCTTGGACAAGATTAACTTGTCCGATTCAAGTACAGCTTTTACACCACACTTACATAACAAATTGGCAGACACAAGATTCTTCTTGATATCGGGTACATGAAAAACATTGGTCAAGATCATCATCTTGTCGGAACTCATCTTCACTTCAATGGTGCCCTTTCCAAGAACCTTTGCTTTATTATGGTTGCCCATTAGCACTTGTTATTCTATGAAAGACTCATCATAAGTCTTGTATTGCTCCTTGTTGTTACACACATGCACCGTTGCACTCAAATCGAACCACCAATCAAAAGGATTTGCAATCGTAGCCATATGAACTTCAGTGATCATATCAATATGTATGTCACTTACCATAGCAACAATGTCCTCAATGACATTCGTTTCAATGGCATTGCCTTCTTCATCCTTTTTCTTGTTCTTTAAGAGTTTACATTTGGGAATGTAATGGCCTTTTTTTTCACAATGGAAACATGCTCAATTCTTCTTGTCCTTGTTAGGATTCTTGGAGTTGTTCTTCTTGAAACCACTCTCACTTTTGTTCACTTTCAAGTGCTTATTGGTCTTACTCGAACTCACACTTTGAACATTGCTCACATTGTTTACATTCACTTTAGAATCGGTGTTAGTCAGATCTCTAACCCGACTTTCCTCTTCAATTCGAAGATGCTGTTCGAATTGTTCTAAAGTGAGATCTTCCGACATATGCAAAAGCTTCTTCCTAAAATTATTCCAATTTGGTGGGAGTTTCACAATGATTGCACCCACTTGGAATGATTCAGGAATATTGATTGACAAATTACGGAGTTTATTGACCAAAATCTGTAACTCATGCACTTGATCTAAAATTGAGACATTATCAAGCATTTTATAATCAAAATACTTTTGAATAATAAACTTATTTGTACCTATTTTGTCACACCTCGAACCCAAAAGGGTCCAAGGCATGAAAAAGACATCTCAAAGAACCTGTAGATTTTCCTTTTTGACAATCCAATCCACATAAATCATATCAAGAACCAACATTAAGAATTATCATAATAATTTCATTGAATATACTCTCAAAGTAAGTCAGAGCTCTAAGCAATAATTACAAGGACCATTGGCCACAAAAGAATAGAGGTCTGAATAATTAATTACATATCACGGCTTGTCCCATCAGTGTAAATAACATCACAACCACTTTAATATACAAAAAAATGAGTCAAGCCTATTCTAAGATTTATACCATCTAATATACCCATTACAAAAGTTCAGCCTCCATCAGTAGTTAGTCTAACTACTATTAGCCACCAAAAAGCTGTCTCAAAAGACTGTTGCCTACTCTGAAAAGGTTATAAAATAATGGGATGAGACAGAGCCCAGTAAGTAGCATATTTAATGGGGGTGGGGGAAATGCAGGTTTCATCAATTATAGTAATAATAACATGACAAGAATGATTTAATAATGAAATACAAGTTTCTCAAAGTAAATATCTTGAAACTATACATTATAATCTGTGAGCATCAACAATGTAATTTCCAAAGTCATAATATCTAACATAAGATAAATTATCCCAAATCTATCATACTACCACATAAACCGGTCAAGGGATCCACCCATTCACAACTGGCATGATATTGTCCTCTCTGGTATGCAGACTCTTGGCCCCATGGACAGCAGCCTCACCTATACCCTCAAGGTTTTTCTCTCCCCCCATGGGTAGCAGGGAGAGCGCGTCAAATAGGACCTTTCTTGCATGTGGTCTTTTGGCCCCATGAACAGCAGCCTCACCCACACACAATCAAGGAACCTCTTCCCCCCATGGACAGCAGGGAAGAACGCGTCATCCAAAGTAAAAGGGCACTGACCTTGATTTGATTTCGTTGTCACAAAGACTACGGAAACCAAGATCACCGGGAAATCACACATGGCATGGTGTTAAAAGAACATAAACTCACAGATTAAATTATTTTGAAACACATAGTTCATATCCAGATAGTTTCAAAAAACCTTAAATAATCTAACTTCTACAAAGTTTGTAAGGTTTTCAACTTCATTCTTATCAACAAGATTTTCTATCAATCTCCCAAGTACTAAGACAAGATAAGCATCTTAAATATTTCAATACACCATAAAATCCAAGATTTTCTTATCAAGATTAAATAAAAGATGCTCATTTATCCATAACACAAATTCATGCATTTCCCCAAATGCAATACCAAATATGATGCTCTTTTCATATATAATAATATATAATAGGGTCACAACACAATGCTTTTATGAAAACATATATCCATATATAATTTTCCAAAATGTATTTGACCCAAAAATAACATTTACAAAACATGGTTATTTTCCAAAATCCCATTAAAAGCTACTTACCTTGCAACCGCAAAATCCTAATTCTCCAAGCTCCAAGGAGATTAGCTAGAACCTAACAATATCAAGTAAACCTATCACAATAAGTACAGAACTTGAAATTGCATCTAGCCACAATTTAGGAATTTGCCAAATAATCACTTAATTAGGCAAGCCTAGTACCATCAATAATAATATATTTCACTTCCCTAGTTTCTCAACAAATTGATTCACAAGGTATAAACTCCAATTTATAGAGTTAACCCATTTAATATCATCTCCAACATTATGACTAGCTTCCATAAAATTTACACTACATCATTAAGAGACCAATGAAAGCAAAATCAATATATCCTCCAAGATAAAAAATTTAGAACTTCCACTAACTCCAAATAAACACAATGGCTATGGAAAAATTAGATTTACCAACCATCACATGTTATAACTTAAACCCCTAAATTTTTCCATCATACATAATCCTTAAGTAGTCATCAATAGCACAAAATTTATATCCACTCATCAATTAATTCCACCAATACAAAACCCATACATAAAAACACATAAATATCACTTCTATTGCTCATAAATCATATGGGTATCATCATTAATGCTTAGATAAAAAAAATAACCTCAAGCAAAATGCAAAACCCACAAAAAAAGATGAGAAATTTTTACCTCAAAAAAGGGATGTGGAGATGTTTATGGGTTGACAAAAATTATTCCGGTGATCTGCCGGAATATGATGGTGGAAATGGTAGTAGTGGTGGTGTGGAAGTGCCGGTGGGGAGGATGAGTGTAGAGAGAAGTGTATGCGAGAAAACAAAAGAAAAAATGAAAAGGAAGAGAAGTAGAGAGTGAGCCGGCCAAAGAAGAGGGAGTGGGTAGTGGGGTTAGGTGGGGCTTGGCACGTGGGAACCCTTTAAAAGATCTGATCTTGACTTTTTTTCTTTTTTTCTTTTTTTTTAAAGCTGACTGGGATGTCACAATCTTCCCCTCTTATAAAAAATTTCGTCCTCGAAATTTTACATACCTTGATCTTGAAAAAGGCTTGGGTATCTCGACAACATATCATCCTCACGCTCCCAAGATGCCTCTTTCACCGAATGATTCTTCCAAAGCACCTTTACCCAAGGTATTATTCTATTGTGTAACACTTGCTCCTTACGGTCCAAAATCTCTACCGGAACTTCTTCATATGACAAGTCATCTCTAATCTGAAGAGGCTCATAACTCAAGACATGTGAAGGATCAGGAATGTATTTCCTTAGCATAGACTCATGGAAAACATTATGAACTCTTGACAAGGCCGGTGGTAGGGCAATTCTATATGCAACTTCGCCCACTCTCTCCAAGACCTCAAAAGGCCCTACAAACCTAGGGCTTAACTTACCCTTTTTGCTAAATCTCATTACCCCTTTCATGGGCGCAACCCGTAGGAAAACTTTATCTCCAATTTCAAGTTCCAAAGCCTTCCTTTTAATGTCAAAATAGCTCTTTTGTCTACTTTGGGCTGTTCGTAGTCGATTACGAATCATATTTACCTTTTCACAAGTCTTCTGAATAATCTCTGGCCCCAAGATTTTTCGTTTTCCAACCTCATCCCAACAAATTGGGGATCTACACTTTCTCCCATACAAAGCCTCATAAGGTGCTGCTTTGATACTTGAATGGTAACTCTTATTGTAAGCAAACTCTATCAAAGGTAATTGTTTAGCCCAACTCCCTTTAAAATCCAAAACACATGCTCTCAACATATCTTCTAGAGTTTGAATAGTCCTTTCAGATTGTCCATCTGTCTTAGGGTGGAAAGCTGTGCTAAAATTCAATCTAGTACCCAAGGCCTTTTGCACACCACCCCAAAAATGAGAAGTAAACCTTGGATCTCTATCTGAAACAATAGTAGCAGGTACTACATGAAGTCTCACAATCTCATCAACATAGAGCTGAGCTAACTAATCAAGAGAGTAGTTCATCCGAATAGGGAGAAAATGAGCTGTTTTTGTCATTCTATCAACAATCACCCAAATAGCATCATGACCCTTAGGAGATCTCGGCAGTCCTGAAACAAAATCCATAGTGATTTTCTCCCACTTCCATTGGGGAATAGGAAGTGGTTGTAACAAACCCGAGGGTCGTTGGTGCGACACCTTAACCTGCTGACAAGTCAAACATTGCTCTACAAAGTGGGCAATCTCCCTTTTCATATTAGTCCACCAAAAGTTTTCACGAAGATCATGGTACATCTTTGTACTACCCGGATGTATTGTATATGGGGAATAGTGAGCCTCCTCTAGAATCTCCTTTTTAATCAATGGATCCTTAGGCACACAAAGTCTACTCCCAAATCTTAAAGCACCATCCTCAGAGATAGAAAATTCAAATTTCTTTCCACTACGCACCTCATCCATGATTTTCTTTAAATGTGGGTCATCGGCCTGTGACAATTTAATTCTTTCCACCAAAGTTGGTTGAACACTCAAACTAGCCAGGTAGGCCTCAGAATGGCCCATAACAACCTCAATCTCCATCCTTTCAAGATCCCGAATAATATCCTCTTGAGTGGTTCGCAAAGTAGCCGAAAAACTTGAAGGCTTTCTACTAAGAGCATCAGCTACAACATTAGCCTTACCAGGATGATAGTTAATAGAACAATCATAATCCTTAACCAATTCCAACCATCTCCGTTGCCTCATATTTAACTCCTTCTGGGTAAAGAAATACTTTAAACTTTTATGATCAGTGAAAATCTCACATCTTTCCCCATACAAATAATGCCTCCAAATCTTCAAAGCAAAAACAACTGCAGCCAACTCCAAATCATGAGTTGGATAATTTTTCTCATAATTTTTTAACTGACGAGAGGCATAAGCCACAACCTTCCCATTCTGCATCAACACACAACCAAGTCCCTTATGAGAAGCATCACTATAAATGACAAAACCCCTTGTACCTGAAGGGATAGTTAACACTAGAGCTGTGACCAATCTCTGCTTTAACTCTTGGAAACTTTTCTCACATTCTTCCTTCCACTCGAATTTAACATTCTTCCGAGTAAGTTGTGTCAAAGGAGTCGCAATGCGGGAAAATCCCTCTACAAATCTTCTATAGTAACCAGCAAGGCCCAAGAAACTTCTAACCTCACTCACATTTGTAGGCCTATCCCAATTAACCACCGCTTCTATCTTATTAGGATCCACTGTAATTCCATCCTTAGATATCACATGACCCAAGAACACTACTTGATTCAACCAGAATTCACACTTCTTCAGCTTAGCATACAACTTCCTTTCTCTTAGAATCTGTAAAACAATACTCAAGTGTTCTTCATGCTCTTCTTGACTCTTAGAATAAATTAAAATATCATCAATGAACACAATGACAAATCGATCCAAGTACTCATGAAATACCCTATTCATCAAATCCATAAAAGTAGCATGGGCATTAGTTAATCCAAACGGCATCACCAAAAATTCATAATGACCATATCTAGTCCGAAAGGCCGTCTTTGGTATATCCTCACCCTTAATCTTCAACTGGTGGTAACCAGAACGAAGATCAATCTTAGAAAAGACTTATGCTCCTTGCAACTGATCAAATAGGTCATCAATACGAGGCAAAGGATATTCATTCTTTATGGTGACTTTATTAAGCTCACGGTAATCAATACACAACCTCATAGACCCATCTTTCTTCTTGACAAATAAAACTAGAGCTCCCCAAGGCGAGGCATTAAGGCGAATAAACCCTTTGTCCAACAATTCTACCAATTGCTCCTTAAGTTCTTTCAACTCGGTGGGTGCCATTCTATATGGTGCCTTAGAAATAGGTGCAGTGCCAAGAAGGAGATCAATAGAGAACTCAATCTCACGATCCGGGGGCAACCCAGGTAAATCATCAGGAAAGACATCCGAAAATTCCCTCACAATGGTAATGTCTCCTATCTCCAATTCTCCACTTTGTAAATCCACTACACTAGCAGGGAATCCTTGGCATCCCTTTCTAAGCAAGCGGTTTGCTTGAATGCATGATATCACAGGAGGCATAAAAGGCAAACATGAGGCCTTAAATAGAAATACTGATTCACCTGGAGGCCTAAACACCACCTCTTTCTCAAAACAATGCACACTAGCATGGTAAGAAGCCAACCAATCCATGCCCAAAATGACATCAAAATCATGCATATCTAACAAAACCAAATCAGCCAATAACTCTCTACCCTCAATACAAATAATACAAGACTTAAGCACAAGATTAGTCATTAAAGTATCACCAACAGGGGTAGAAACTGATAACTCAAAATCAAGTAGTTCGGGGCTCTTGTCATGATTTTTAGCAAATGCACAAGAAACAAAAGAATGCGTAGAACCAGGATCAAAAAGAACTTTAGCATGTGCAGAGAACAAAGGAAGTATACCTGCCACCACTGTATCCGTGGCCTGAGCATCCTGGGTAGTCAAGGCATACACTCTACCTTGCACCATCTTCCCATTGTCATTACCCTTTGCAACTTGAGATGAGGAAGAGGAACCCGAGCCCTTAGAACTTGGGCAGTCTCTAGCAAAGTGTCCGGGTTGCTTACAAGTAAAGCAAATTTTGACCCCATCACAATTTTGTCCATCATGAAGTTTACCACATCGAGAGCAAGACTTCTTATCACCGGACCTAGGATAGGCATTCTTGCTATGCCTAGAAGATTGTCCTCTATTACCCGAGTTTTTAAAGAAACCTTTCTTATGTCCTTGACCTTTACCATGTTGAGAATTAGAGGGCCCTTGCTTCTTTTCACTCTCCTTGGAACTGGGGTTGTTCTTAGAGTCTTCTTCAAGACTCATTGCTCGCTTCATAGCCTCAGTAAAAGTATCCACTCCCGAGCCTATAATGAGAGGGCGAATCCTATCATTAAGGCCTTCCCGAAACTTTTTCACTTTCTTGGACTCATCCGGAATCAAGTAAGAAGCAAAGCGAGAGAGCTCAACAAATCTTGCAACATACTCCACCACTGTCATAGCCCCTTGAACCAATTCAGAAAATTCTTTTGCCTTACGGTCCCTCACTACATCAGGGAAGTATGTCCTATTGAAAACTTCCTTAAACTTCTCCCAAGAAATAGGAGTGTCCCTTCCCAACTCTGTCCTCAACAATGGCTCAGTGCTTGACCAACATCTATCAGCAGGACCCTGAAGAACATATGCGGCATACAACACCTTCTGGGCATCCGTACATTCAAGGGCTCTTAGTAATTTTTCCATCTTTAGCAGCCAATCCTCTGCTGCCATAGGATCAGGTCCCCCATCAAAAGTTGGAGGGTTTTGCTTACGGAACTCCCCAAAAAGGAAATCCTCCCTCCTACGTCCACCACCTTGGACTGCTCTAGCAATCCTAGCATAAATCCTGTCTGCCACTGCCACCTCATCAATCACGCCACCATTAGGAGTGACAGATCTCTCACGCTCTTAGCGTTGCCTATGGCCATGCTCTGGAGCTATAACCTCATCCACATGCCTTACTTTACGTGCTTTCTTTTTAAGAGGCATAGTGTACCAAAGTACTTATACCTATACCCAAGAAACAAGCAAGTAAATCACAAGGCAACATAGAAGTTTAACATAGAAAAGATAGATAAGGAAAAAGGAATAGCAGGTGGAAGTTGAAACAAAGGAACAAAATAAAGAATTCATCAAACCCCTAATGCTCTGACTTAGATCAAAATCAATTCCTATTTTTTAAAGTCTACAGAATCATAACCTAAGCTCTGATACCATAACTGTCACACCCCGAACCCAAAAGGGTCCAAGGCATGAAAAAGACATCTCAAAGAACCTGTAGATTTTCCTTTTTGACAATCCAATCCACATAAATCATATCAAGAACCAACATTAAGAATTATCATAATAATTTCATTGAATATACTCTCAAAGTAAGTCAGAGCTCTAAGCAATAATTACAAGGACCATTGGCCACAAAAGAATAGAGGTCTGAATAATTAATTACATATCACGGCTTGTCCCATCAGTGTAAATAACATCACAACCACTTTAATATACAAAAGAATGAGTCAAGCCTATTCTAAGATTTATACCATCTAATATACCCATTACAAAAGTTCAGCCTCCATCAGTAGATAGTCTAACTACTATTAGCCACCAAAAAGCTGTCTCAAAAGACTGTTGCCTACTTTGAAAAGGTTATAAAATAATGGGATGAGACAGAGCCCAGTAAGTAGTATATTTAATAGGGGTGGGGGAAATGCAGGTTTCATCAATTATAGTAATAATAACATGACAAGAATGATTTAATAATGAAATACAAGTTTCTCAAAGTAAATATCTTGAAACTATACATTATAATCTGTGAGTATCAACAATGTAATTTCCAAAGTCATAATATCTAACATAAGATAAATTATCCCAAATCTACCATACTACCACATAAACCGGTCAGGGGATCCACCCATTCACAACTGGCATGATATTGTCCTCTCTGGTATGCAGACTCTTGGCCCCATGGACAGCAGCCTCACCCACACACAATCAAGGAACCTCTTCCCCCCATGGACAGCAGGGAAGAACGCGTCATCCAAAGTAAAAGGGCACTGACCTTGATTTGATTTCATTGTCACAAAGACTACGGAAACCAAATCGAGTGATCACCAGGAAATCACACATGGCATGGTGTTAAAACAACATAAACTCACAGATTACATTATTTTGAAACACATAGTTCATATCCAGATAGTTTCAGAAAACCTTAAATAATCTAACTTCTACAAAGTTTGTAAGGTTTTCAACTTCATTCTTATCAACAAGATTTTCTATCAATCTCCCAAGTACTAAGACAAGATAAGCATCTTAAATATTTCAATACACCATAAAATCCAAGATTTTCTTATCAAGATTAAATAAAAGATGCTCATTTATCCATAACACAAATTCATGCATTTCCCCAAATGCAATACCAAATATGATGCTCTTTTCATATATAATAATATATAATAGGGTCACAACACAATGCTTTTATGAAAATATATATCCATATATAATTTTCCAAAATGTATTTGACCCAAAAATAACATTTACAAAACATGGTTATTTTCCAAAATCCCATTAAAAGCTACTTACCTCGCAACCGCAAAATCCTAATTCTCCAAGCTCCAAGGAGATTAGCTAGAACCTAACAATATCAAGTAAACCTATCACAATAAGTACAAAACTTGAAATTGCATCTAGCCACAATTTAGGAATTTGCCAAATAATCACTTAATTAGGCAAGCCTAGTACCATCAATAATAATATATTTCACTTCCCTAGTTTCTCAACAAATTGATTCACAAGGTATAAACTCCAATTTATAGAGTTAACCCATTTAATATCATCTCCAACATTATGACTAGCTTCCATAAAATTTACACTACATCATTAAGAGACCAATGAAAGCAAAATCAATATATCCTCCAAGATAAAAAATTTAGAACTTCCACTAACTCCAAATAAACACAATGGCTATGGAAAAATTAGATTTACCAACCATCACATGTTATAACTTAAACCCCTAAATTTTTCCATCATACATAAACCTTAAGTAGTCATCAATAGCACAAAATTTATACCCACTCATCAATTAATTCCACCAATACAAAACCCATACATAAAAACACATAAATATCACTTCTATTGCTCATAAATCATATGGGTATCATCATTAATGCTTAGATAAAAAAAATAACCTCAAGCAAAATGCAAAACCCACAAAAAAAGATGAGAAATTTTTACCTCAAAAAAGGGATGTGGAGATGTTTATGGGTTGACAAAAATTATTCCGGTGATCTTGCCGGATTATGATGGTGGAAATGGTAGTAGTGGTGGTGTGGAAGTGCCGGTGGAGAGGATGAGTGTAGAGAGAAGTGTATGCGAGAAAACAAAAGAAAAAATGAAAAGGAAGAGAAGCAGAGAGTGAGCCGGCCAAAAAAGAGTTAAGAGGGAGTGGGTAGTGGGGTTAGGTCGGGCTTGGCACGTGGGAACCCTTTAAAAGATCTGATCTTGACTTTTTTTTTCTTTTTTTTCTTTTTTTAAAGCTGACTGGGATGTCACATATTTTCTCAGTTTTGTACTTTGCCTCCAAAGCATTCCAAATCTCCTTCGGTGATTTCATTGATGTGTAGAGATCATAGAGACGATCCGAAAGAGTATTGAGAATGTGCCCTCTGCATATCAATTCATCTTCCTCCCGTTTCTTTCTTTATGCCTTAATCTCATCAGTATCTTCATCACTCGCAGGAAGAAAAGGCATCAAATTCGGGTCCAAGACATAGAAAAGTTTTAGTGTAGTAAGTAGGAATTTCATTGATGTGTAGAGATCATAGAGACGATCCGAAAGAGTATTGAGAATGTGCCCTCTGCATATCAATTCATCTTCCTCCCGTTTCTTTCTTTATGCCTTAATCTCATCAGTATCTTCACCACTCGCAAGAAGAAAAGGCATCAAATTCGGGTCCAAGACATAGAAAAGTTTTAGTGAAGTAAGTAGGAATTTCATCTTGTCTTTCCATCGAGAGAAATTGGTTCCATCAAAGCGATCCAATTTCACCAACTCATGATTCAACATCTTTAACGCTGAAATGTCACTTGCTCCTTCCATCGTAGGAAATATTGTCTAAGATTGTTGGGAATATTACACAAAGTAATAATGGAAGAAGAAGATTAAAAGAAAAGACAAAAAGAAAGTAGATAACTTGGAGGTACTATATCGTTTTCCTTAGATAATATTTGCCCCCCACACTTTTGTTGCTAAAGGGTTATCGCAAATTTATCTCCAGGATACATCCAAGATGTTGGGTTTTACAGATAGCAATTTTGAAGAATGACCATAGGATTTCTTGTGTTTCTTGTGTTTCTCTCCAACTTTTGATTTTGTGAAAATTATTTTTTCAAGAGAACATAAGCCTCTATTTATACTTATAGGATTATGTTTCATGAAAAGGCACATATAGAGAGTTAGTTATTTCATGAAACCTCGTTATGTTTCATGAAAATGCACGTATGGAGAGTTAGTTACTTTTTCATAAAAACGGTTAATAAAGATTGAAACCTCGTTATGTTTCATGAAAAGGCACGTGTGGAGAGTTAGTTATTTTTTCATAAAGCGGTTAACAAAGATTGAAACCTCTTCAATCTTTCTTAATAGTCACTAGAAAATTCCAGAAAATTCAGATTTAAAATTTTCACTTAGAAAATTCCAAAACTTGAATTTTCACTTTATGAAACCATATTCTCCAAACTCAACCATCATTATTACAACCTATCCCTGTATATACCTATATATACAACATCTGCCTCTCTCTTCCTTTAATACCAAACTGCATTCACAAAAGAAGTTTAAGAACATTGCAATTCTGCCAATGGGTTTTGTATTTTCTATAATTTTTTTGTGGGTGTGTTGAATGTGAATCTGAAAGGATTAATTCTTTGGCTTATTTTGGTTTTGATTGTTGATTTTATTCATTCCTCAATATTGAAAGATTATGGTAAAATTTTCATGAGGATTTTGTTTTGTTTTGTTTGGATTTGTCCAAATCTATATCTATTGGTAAGGCTAGGAGTGGCAATTTTATTGAGGTTTGGTGCTTGGGTTGGTTTAGTTTCGTTTAGAAATGGTTGGATATTTTATGTTTTTCAGATTCAAGGTTGGTCTAACTGAAATGCAAATTTTTGTAATAAATAACTGTGTAAAGCAATTAACTGTTCGATGAAATGCCTCTGTGAGTTGTGTATTTTGATGCATGAGTTTTTTACTGAGATTCTGAGCAATTTTACACAGATTTCGAGTTTTGGTCTTCTTATGAAACAGAGACAAGTTAGTATAGGTTAGTAAAGGTTATTTGTTGTCTTTAATGGTAATCCAAGCAGTGGGCTTTGAAGTTTGAACCTAAATATTATACTGTGTGTGTGTGATGGTCACCTGACCCCCACGCCCAACCTGCTGTAATCTAAAGAAATTGATTTTTATTGAATTGGTACTTATCTTTATAAGGATTTTCTATTATGTGGGTTGCCAATCATGTATGTCCATGGAACTTGCTTAAATAAAAACCATCAAATTAAGTTAACTAGAATTTGGATTTGGATTTGGAATCAAGGCATTTTAAATCAATTGTTTTCATTGCTATGCTTTCAATAAAATTGTATGATCTCAAATTATAAGTTGAACATCTCATGATTCTCTTTAATCTTCTTCAATATATGCAACCATTACCAATTTAAGAAGTGGATAATAGTGGTGCTATCAAATTTAGTCTTGTTACTGTTATCGTAAAAATAAGTTTGATTATTCTTAAGTATGGTTCCAGTTGCTATTTAGTCTACTGATTGCTCTGTTTAGGTGTTGCAGCTTTTAGCTGCTAGTGTTTTGTTGTTTGTATAGTTTGCTTAAATGTTACATGTTTGATTAAAGGAATTGTATATCTACTTTTAGTTTTAAAGAAGGACGTTCAAGGGAGATTTGAGAGCAAACTATACAGCTGTGATTCAATGCTTAATCATATCCTTTGCTATAAATGGGGACTCAAATCTGCAATGTATACTACATTATCAAACTAGAGACTGATGCGTCCTATGATGAAGAATTACTGAAAGCTTTGTATTGTTGGATATCTTATGGTGCTCTATTATTGTAAAAGCCTCGTGGATCTATTGTTTCATTACTCAATGGTGACATGTTGCTGTTGTGTTAAGAAATTGTAATAGTTTGATGATGTTAATGTATAAGTTTTTTTGTAGATTGTATTTTAGGAGTGACCAGCATTAGCTTGATTTGTTGAGATCACGACACTCTGTTGAGGAGTGGAAGCTATCGTAGCCTATTAGTTGGTCTGTTGTAAACTTTTATTTGCAATAATTTTAATCTTAGTTTTGCTATGGCATGGGTGTTCTACTTTGCATTTTGGTTGTTTTCTTAATCAATAAAAACATCACTGTTTCATATTAAAATAAAATTAAAAAATTTTAAAAAAAAAACTGAAAAAAGAGGTGGTGATGTAAGGCAAGGATAGGGGAAATAAAAGTAAATGAGGCACCAATTACAAAATCAAACAATAAAAGTAAAGAAATATAAGCATTGGCTACAAAAACATTGTTTATTATATTTGTAACTATGATTAAAACAAATCACCACACACCAAGAGTTATTTTAACATAAAAAATATTTTATTTATACAATTATATTTACACTTGTGACAACCTCAATATTAAAAAGTATTTCAAAAATATGAATATTTTAAAGTTAACATTATCACTTATTTGAGAGAGAGAGAGAGAGAGAAATAATTTTTTAGGATAATTTTTTAATTATTAGAGAGATTTTGTATTTTTATAGTTGTCAAGGTCTGGTCATATTGTTGTTTTTAGGGGCTATTTTGGTCTTTTTCTTTTGGAGGCGTGGAGGGAATTGGGGGTGTTTTGGTCATGTTTAGGTATCAAGGGTATCTCGGTCCTTTTTTAGGTTTCAAGGTCATTTCGGCCATTTTTGAGGTATTAAAGATATTTCAGTCATTTTTAAGTTCCTAAGGGTATTTCAAACATTCTCTGGGTATCGAGGGCATTATGGTCATTTTTTGGTCTAAGGGTATTTTAGTAATTTTTTAGGCTTTGTGTTATTTCAGTCATTTTTTAGGTTTTACGGTCATTTTTTACGATTCAGGGCCATTTGGTCATTTTTTAGGTTCTAAGGGTATTCTGGTAATTGTTAAGGGTTTCAGAGGTATTTTGGTTAGTTATAAGTTTTATAAGGTATTTTGGTCATTTTATAGGTTTCAAGAGTATTTCAAAAAAATTTTAAGGTTTTAGTGTCATTTTGGTCATTTTAAAGGTTCTATGGGTACTTCAGTCATTTTTTAGGTTTTAGGGTCATTTAAGTCATTTATTTAGGTTTTAAGGGTATTTCGGTCATTTTTTAGGTTTAGATGGTATTTTGGTAATTTTTTAGGTTTTAAAGGTATCCTAGTAATTTTTGAGAGTTTTGGAGGATATTTTGGTCATTTTCAAGTTTTAGGGGTAGTTTGGTAATTTTTTTATATTTAAGGGTATTTTAGCAATTGTAGATGTTTTAGGAGTATTTTTGTTATAGGTGTAAATGCACTTTTAGTCTCTACATTTTAACTTTTTTCCATTTTAGTCCACACATTTTATTTTTACCACTTTTAGTCTCTAAACTAATTAACGCCCTTCATTTAAGTTCTTGAAGCACTATTCTGTCACCAAACTAATAAGAAAACTTACGGATCAATAAAATAATATTAAAAAATTATTTTGCATTTTTTAAATGCCAAAATTGAAAAAAATAATTAATTACTCAATTTTAGTTTAAAAAAAAAAAAAGATTTGCCTAATTCTGTACACAACCCCATTGTTGTGGGTTCTTCATACCACTTTCATACACAAACAATAATCTCTCCATCTACAAGAAACTAGAGTAAAAATGAAAAAATAAAAATTGAAGGACCGCCTTTTTACTACCCCCACCAACCCCCTCTCTCTCTCTCTCTCTAATGCCCAGGTAGGCAAACCCGATCATGAATCTGGGTTATCATTTCGATCGGTGTCAGAAAATTCCTTTTGTGACTCGATCTCCATGCTACCCACATGATTTCTTATGGGACTCGATCTCTATCAAGAAGGTCCACCGATTAGGTGTACAAAACCCCAGAAAGAAAACCCATAGTTTTGTTTGTGTAGTTATGGCTCCGTTGTACAAAACCCAGTCACCGATTCGGTATTGGAACCAAGATTAGTGGTTGTGAAGCCGAGATCAGTGGTTCTCACACTTTTTTCTACCTCACCTGATATTGACTAGCGGCGAGCAGATCAAGAGGTTGATCTTTGAGGTTTTGATCATGGAGGCCGTGGGGTCTTGATGCCGTGAAAACAATGGGAAAAATTTGGATGCTTGCATGTGGATGTTGTGAACATGGATTGGTGGTTGGGTCTGTTGATGATTTTGGCTTGGGTTGTGATCTGGGTTTCGTTTGTGTTTGATCTCTATTTGTGATCTGGGTCTGTGTTTGTGTTTGGTCTCTGTTTCTTTTCTTCTTCTTTTTTTTTTTTTTTTCATTTGTGTTATTGTGATCTAGGTTTGAGTTTTTAGTTGCTAGATTTGTGTTCTTGGTTGCTGGGTTTGATCTATGTTCTTGTTTGTGTTTTGTTTTTTTTTTTTTTTAATAATTAAAATTGAGTAATTTTTTTAAAAAAATTTTGGCATTTAAAAAATGCAAAACAATTTTTTTAATAATATTTTATTGATCTGTCAGTTTTCCCGTTAGATTGGTGACAGAATAGTGCTTCAAGAATTTAAATGAAGGGCGTTAATTGGTTTAGGGACTAAAAGTGGTAAAAATAAAATGTATGGACTAAAATGGAAAAAAGTCAAAATGTAGGGACTAAAAATGCATTTACGCCTTTGTTTATATATATTCTTCAATTATTAGGTAATTCGGTGGGATTGGGTTGTGTTGATTACGACCATATGTGATATTGGTACTGCTTAATATGACAATGAAATTGTCAAATGTGAGTAAAAAAGAAAAAAGAAAAAGAAAAAGAGAATCATTGAATGTGATGACAGTATGGTCATATGTGATGTTAGTAGCACCCTATGTGACCATGAAATTGTCAAATGTGAGTAGAAAATAATGGAACCGCTGAATGTGATAAAAGGAAGATCATATGTGATGTTGGTGCTACCCATTGCGACGATGGAACTCTCAAATGTGAAAAAACAAATAAGGGTACAACCAAATGTGGCAAAAATATAGTCATATGTGATGTTGATATTACTTAATGTGACAATGGAATCATCAAATGTGAGAAAAAAAATAAATGAACCATCGAATGTGACAAAAGTATGGTCACATGTGATATTGTTACTGCTCAATGTGACAATGGAACTATTAAATGTGAGAAAAAATAAGGGTACAACCGAATATGGCAAAAGTACAATAATATGTGATGTTGATACTACCCAATGTGATGATAAAACTATCAAATGTGAGAAAAAATTATTTTACCACCAAATGTGACAAAAGTACGATCACATATGATGTCGGTGCCGCCCAATGTGATGATAAAACTGACAAATGTGAAGAAAACAAAACAATGGTCGCAACGAATGTGACAAACGTACAGTCAGATGTCATGTTGGTACTATTCAATGTGACGATGAAATTGTCAAATGAAAAAAATGAAAGTACCCCCGAATGTGACAAAAGTAGGATTAGATGTGATACTGGCACTACCGAATGTGATGATGAAACTGTCAAATGTGAGAAAAAAATAATGGTACCACCAAATGTGATAAAAGTACAGTTAAAAGTGATGTTGATACTGCCCATGTTATAATGGAACTGTCAAATGTTAGAAAAAAAAAAAAAGGTACTACTGAATGTGACGAAAGTACAGTCAGATGTGATGTTGGTACTATCTAATGTGACAATGAAACCATCAAATGTGAGAAAAAAAATAAAGGAACTACCGAATGTGACAAAAGTAAAGTCACATGTAATGTTGGTATAGTATAATGTGAGGATGGAACCGTCAAATGTGAGGAAAAAAAAAAAGGAACCACTAAATGTGACAAAAATACTGTCAAATGTGATGTTGGTACTGCCGAATGTGACAATAGAACCATCAAATGTGAGAAACAAAATAAGGGAACCACTAAATGACAAAAGTGATAGGCCACAAACTGAATGACCCCTTGTGATTTAAACTAATTAATTAATTTAGCCAAGTTATTAATTAATCAATTTAACATGCAAATACGTGGCAGCACAAACAAATCACCGAATAACTAAATATGCAGCGGAAAATAAATAACACGGTGATTTGTTCACGAATGGGGAAAACCCTAACGGCAAAAACCCCACCGGGTGATTTTCAGGTCACCACTCCCGAAACTCCACTATTATCAAATCAAGCGGTTACAAATAAGGAATCCCAAGTACCTTACCAACCTACAGTTGAACCCTTACCCCAATACCCAATTGGACTTGATCTGTAGCGACAGTTCCCTCCTTTGATGCACGGCTCCCAAGTACGTGACTAACCAGATGCGCGGATCCCAGTACGCGACTTCAATCACCAACTTTAGAATGAGAGGTTGGCTGCAGAGTTCTTCAGATCATCCTATGCATGAAGATCAGGAAGATGCTTGGTCACAAAACCCTAAGGTGCACAATACACAGCAACTTCTTGAAGAAGATGATCTAGGTTAAGAACTTCGTCTCAGAGCACAATTTGCTTGAACAAGGATTGCTCAATGCTTATGCAACTTGTGTCTATGTTGACGGCTCTTAAAACACTCCTTAAATATGTTTAGGGTTAGAAGAAAAGAAAGCCCAAAAACACATTCACGGATCCCAAGAAAATCAGATTAGAATTCTGACTTTTTAAGTCTCGACAGCTAGCAGGTGTCGAGGTAGGTGTCGAGCAGGTGTCGAGATTTAAAACTTCAGCACTTCAACTTGCTTTTTCTTGGACAGTCTTGATGACTTCAACACTTGATCTTGAAACATAGTTTCTTGAAGTATTCAAAACACCTAGAACTACCCAATTACAAGTAGAGTGCGTTTTGTCAAAGGATTAGCCAATTTACATAAAATATGACATATGTTCCTAACATGTAAACACATATGTCCTAACAAAAAGAACAGTCATATATGATGTTGGAACTGCACAATGTGAGAATGGAACCGTTAAATGTGAGAAAAAATTAAAGGAACCACAAAATATGACAAAAGTACAGTCAAATGTAATGTAGGAACTACATAATGTGAGGATGAAACCATCAAATGTGAGAAAAAAAATAAATAAGGGAACCACCAAATGTGACAAAAGAACTGTCAAATGTGAGTTAGAATTGCACAATGTGAGGATGAAACCATCAAATGTGAAAAAAAAAAAGAACCACTAAATGTGGCAAAAGAATTATCACATGTGATGTTGGAATTGCACAATGTGAGAATGAAACGTCAAATGTAAGAAAAAAGTAAGGGAACCACCGAATGTGACAAAAAAACTATCATACGTGATGTTGGGACTACACAATGTGAAGATGAAATTGTCAAATGTGAGAAAAAAGTAAGGAAACCATCGAATGTGACAAAAGAATTATCACATGTGATATTAGAATTGCATAATATGAGAATGAAACCATCAAATGTGAGAAAAAAGTAAGAGAACCACCGAATGTGACAAAAGAATTGTTACATGTGATGTTAAACTGCACAATGTGAAGATGAAATTGTCAAATGTGAGAAAAAAGTAATCTAGTATAGCAGGTTACCTGCTAGTGTGTATCGTACCCCCCCCCCTCCAATTTTTTTTTTTTTTGGGTGCGGTAGAATTTCCTTAGCAAAAATAGCCCAAACAATAACAAGATTAGGCCAAACAATAACAAATTAACAAAATATTGAACAATAATGCTCTCTCTCTCTCTCTCTCTCTCTCTCTCTCTCTCTCATTATTTTAGTATCATCCTAGATCTTTTGTTGCTTCTTAGCTTTTGATTGAATTGGGTTATTTATTAGTTTGCTAGAAATTCATGTAGATATAAGGACAAGTACAAAGAGAATTGCAAGAAATAACCATGGGAGTAGAGGAATATCCAAAGGAATATCAAGAACACCATATGAAGCAAGCGAGCCAAAATACAATTATCTAATGAACTCCACCAATAGAAGGCATACATAAAATTAAAGGAGCCATGATAGTAGGGGTAGTAAAATCTTGAATAACAGAACATATTTCTTTAAGAGGTGTAACAATAAATCATAGGCGGTAAGTTGTTATTGGTTCTACTTTGAATTTACAACTTAAATTACTTTTTTATCTACCCATAACAAGTAATACCAATCTACCGCTTAGGATTTTTTGTAAAAGTGTTGTGAAAATATTATAGACATAGTATTTCTCTACTTATTTCTTTTGTTTTGTATTGCTCAACTCTATCATTTTCATTATCATCCTTCCAACGTTTGACCTTGATGGCAGCAACATACAGTATATGCCACCAACGATATGGATATGGGTACTTGAACGTATTTCTTTTGTAAAATGAGAATTATATTAAAAAAGAATGGACTGGAAAAGAAAATTGAAGACCACAAGTTAAAAAAAGGTTGAAATTAGAAAATGTAATTTATTATTTATATGGATAAAGTTTAGCTAAAAATTAGTTGTAACCTTAGGTTACAACCTTACGTAATATCTTTTTATTGGAGGTGAATTTTGACAAATCTACCATTGGATTACATCTTGTTCTTATATTCTCCATGCTTGCAAGATTTCTAAAAAATTAAAGATCAATAGCTATATCATCAAGAAATTGTTTAAATTACGAATTTTTGTAATTTAAAATTATGTATAAAATATAAACTTATAGATCATAAAGTAAATAATATTCGATTAATACAAAATTTGACAATTGCATTAAGAGCATAAAAAACATATAGTTCAACAGTTAAATTTTCAAATATAAAATAATACCTATTTTATTAAATAAAGTTAAACCGTGCACTACTTAAACCAGAAAAGAAATGGTAAAATAGGGGAGATAGCCTTAAAGCTTGACATAAGTAAAGCATTTGATAGAGTGGAATGGGGTTGCCTTTGGGATATCATGCATAAGATGGGTTTTGATAAAAAAAAATTGGTGAACCTTATGATGCAATGTGTTACTTTAGTTACATATTCTGTCAGGTTAAATGGTAAGCCTCGTGGCCACATCATCCCCTCTCGGGGTTTGAGGCAAAGGGACCCCATCTCTTTTTTCCTTTTTTTGTTTTGTGCAGAGAGACTCTCATTTCTTCTCCAAAAGGCCACATCAACTAGTCTACTTAAAGGAGTAGCAGCCTGCCCACTCAGCCCACAGATTTCACGTCTCTTTGTTGCAGATGACAGTATTATTTTCTGCCAAGCTACCCGGGAAGACTATAGCCACCTGGAACAAATTCTTGAGACATATGAGCATGCATCTGGGCAAAAAATAAACAAGGAGAAAACTTCTCTCTTTTTCAGTCGAAACACCACACAGGACCTACAAGAAGAGATCAAGCAACGCTTTGGTGCTGAGGTTATACAATAGCATGAAACCTACCTTGGCCTACCCTCGCTCGTGGGTAGATCAAAAAAGAACACCTTCTGTGCTCTGAAGGAAAGATTAGACAATAAGCTTTCAAGATGGAAAGAAAAGCTGCTCTCCAAGGTAAGAAATGAGATTCTCATAAAAGCAGTGGCCCAAGCAATCCCAGCTTATACAATGAGTGTTTTCAAACTCCCAGATACACTTTGTGATGAGATGACTAGCATGGTGCGCTTCTTCTGGTGGGGCCAAACAAATAGAAGAAATAAAATGGCATGGTTGTCATGGGATAAAGTCTATGTTCCAAAATCTGATGATGGCTTGGGATTCAAAATCTAAAGGCTTTCAACTTGGCACTTCTTGCTAGGCAAGGATGGAGACTTCAAAAAAACACCCACTCCCTAGTTCACCGCGTTCTCAAAGCTTGCTACTTCCCAAATAGTGACTTTTTACATGCAGAGTTGGGCTCAAAACCTTCCTTTGCTTGGCGAAGTATCATGGCTGCACAAAATGTAGTCAAGGTTGGCAGTAGATGGCAAGTGGGAAATGGCTCCTCAGTCTAGATTTGGCTTGACAAGTGGCTGCCTACACATTCAACTTTTCGAGTCCAGATTTGCACTCTCATAGATGATGATATTGGTGAATGGAAAGTAGACATAATTCGGCAACACTTCTTGCCAGCTGATGTCGATGCAATCTTAGGAATACCAAGGAGCCGAAATCTGATCAGAGACCGCATTATCTGGGCTTACACTCTAAGAGGTATATTCATAGTTAATAGTGCTTATAAAGTGGCATTATCCTTATCTTCCCATGCAAACCCATGCACCACGTCAAATGGATCTGACCATACCCACTTCTGGCGCAGAATATGGGCCCTCAACATTCCAAATAAAATCAAGACCTTTGCATGGAAGGCATGCCGCAACGCATTACCCACTAAAGTAAACCTTTGTCACCGTGGAATCCTAGAGGAGGCTTTATGTGAACCATGTGGACTAAGTGAGGAGACAAGCGGACACCTATTTTGGGATTGCATGAAAGCCCGTGAGACTTGGACTATAGCTGCACTACCCATTGACATTCATGCTGTACATTACAGGGAATTTGTGGATTTCATTTGGCATCTCATCTTCATCCAACATGTAGGTAAGGAGTTGCTTGAGCTGGTGGTCACCATTGCATGGTGTATGTGGTATACAAGGAACAAAGCACGCCATGGGACCACACGACAGTCTAGCCAAGAGATAATCTTCAAAGCTTGTAGCATGCTTGAGAGCTACCAACTTGCCCGCTTGGCGAAACCTCATCATAAGGAACCTGCAAATATACGGTGGACTCTGCCAGACTTCTCGTGGTACAAGATCAACACCGATGCTGCTGTCTTCTCTGTCTCCAAGTCCATGGGAATTGGTGTTGTGGTACATGACCACAAGGGCTTAGTTGTGGCAACTCTAAGTAAGCGCATGTCGCTGCCGTTGGGATCGCTAGAAGCTGTAGCAAAAGCCATGCATGAAGTAGTCTCCTTTGCCAAAGATATTGGACTCTAGGACGTCATTTTCGAGACAGACTCAGCCATTATTTCAAATGCCCTAAATGATATCTCCACGGCACCAACCAGCATTGACAATGTCATACAGGGCAATCATCACAGCTTGCAAGCTTTTCAAAGAACACAGATACAACATGTTAAGCGACTTGGGAATAAGCCAACACACACTTTGGCTCATCACGCCAAAGGAATTGATGATTTTGTTACTTGGATTGAGGAAACTCCACCATGTATTGAACATTTTGTTTTTCAGGATGCTTTATCCATTTAGTAATAAAATACACATATTTCTCATCAAAAAAAAAGTTATAAACTTAAGACATAACTAATTTTATAACTAAACTTTGCAATATTTATATGCAAGATATTTATATAAAATAGACGTTATAAAATCTCACTTTCAACAAGATATGAATGTGTAGGGTAGCGTAGGTTCCCCGTACGGCTTTGAGTTTGAATAAGTTTTAAACACCGTTTCCCTTCTACTTTCTTTCATAAAAAAACACTGAACAGTCTCCCTCTAAACTCTAAACACTTTTTTTTAGTCAGCTTTTGGCGAAGCCCAACAAGTTTTCTCCCCTCTACCTTTTTTTTTTTTTTTGATAACCTTCCCCTCTACCTTCTTTCTTCAAAAAACACTGTCTCCCTCTAAACTCTAAAACACTTTTTTTTAGTTAGCTTTCGGCGAAGCCCAACAAGTTTTGCACTGTTCCAACTTGATATATATATATATATACACTTTTTTTTTTCTCTTAGCAACAACTTTTCAAAATCCTTGATTTTCTTTACATTTTTGTCTTTCTAATCTCGCCTATAATCTTCTTCATCGTTGTTCAATTATCCTTCTGGAGAAGACACGGTTTTTCTCAGACCTTAGAGCTTCTTTTTATTTTTTATTTTTTTAAAAAATATATGTATTTTTTTTTCAGTTTTATGGGCTCTAAGGTCTAAAGGGCTCAACTTTTTGTTTTTTTTTTTTTTAAGTTTATTTATTATTCGCTTTGTTTTTATTTTTATTTATTTTTGTTTTAATAAGGGATTTGGTGGTTGGTTCTTGAGAAAAAAAGAAAGCTGGGATTTTTGAAGTGGGTTCTGCTGAGGCAATGGGTTGCATGAAGAGGGGTCTATGTGTTGGGATCTGTATTGGGTTGATTTTGATTTTCACTGCCACATTTTGTGTTGGTCTCACTGACCCAACCGACGGTAAAGAGCAAAAATCACATTTTTCTATTTATATTTGTTCACAGTGTTCTTTTTTAGTGCGTTTAGTTCTCGGGAATGTGAAAAGGAAAATGATTGAAAGTTGCTTCTTTGATTAACATTTGCTTGATTCTCTCTGATAACTGAACTTAGAGTTAGACTTGTTAGTATTAAATTTTGTATTTGCTTGCCTTTTCTCAATATAATTTTAAGTCTTGTATGATATAGGAAGTTTTAATATGGTTGGTTATATCTTGTTGGCCCAGAACATAAGGATTAAAATTATGGAGCTGTGTTTTAATCATTTCTCTGTGTCTGTTTATTTTCCAGTTGTGGCAATCAATAGTTTATATGTTGCTCTTGAGTACCCTCCACTTCTTGGTTGGCTTCTTGTTGGAGGAGACCCATGTGGGGATAAGTGGCAAGGTGTTGAATGTGTCTTCTCAAACATAACAGAATTGTATGTTGATTCTCTCACTTTCGAGCTCTTGTCAATAATAGAGTTTTATTCCTTAGTTGATCTTCTAACCGGTCTTGGTCTACAGAAGGCTTAGTGGCACAAATTTGGGAGGAAAGTTGGGTGATAGTATGGGAGACTTTGGAGCGATCTTGGCAATGTATGTGTCTAACTTGTTCTGTAATTTTCGATAACATGTATGTATACATGTAACATAAGGTTAGTTTCATATCATTTTGAGTGAGTAATACCCCCCCCCCCCCCCCCCCCCCCCACCACCTCACATTCTAATACTCTAAGGGAACTTATTTGTTGAAAAGTGAGCTATAGTTTCACTTGTTCTGTCATTGCTAAAATGCTGATGACACAAATTAGGCTGTTATTGGACTTTGTGATTCTCAAGGCTTAAGCAATAAAATACTTGATTTACTAATTGAATGATCTACGCATAAATTCATTACATGCGAGAGCATATTGAGGCAGAAGCATCAAATTACATTGCTGCTTGCTTTTGTTTAACTTCTTAAATATCTGTCTGTAATCTTATTAAGCTTTGTGCTACATCATGGGGCAGAGATCTAAGCAACAACCATATTGGTGGGACTATTCCATCGTATTTTCCCTCCACCATCAGGAACCTGTATGTTTCACACTCATTTATTTTTTGTATCCATGTGAGAGCTGATTTAGCAAATTATTTTTTCCCACTAATATGCTTCTAGTATATCCTAAATTTATGTCAGTCTTGTATTTTATTTTCCTTGTTTAGTTCTCTTTCAGCTAACAAGCTCACTGGAATCATCCCCGATACCTTGTCCTCATCCAGCCAATTGACGGATTTGTAAGTCAAAGTTTGCTCATATTAATGTCGTATTATTTATTTTTTATTGTTTTCATTTAGATCTATTTCTTTATGGACAAGGTTTAGCTCCAAACTGGTATTATGTGGTGATTTATAAGACTATTTATGTGTATTATTTAAACAGGTCATATGACTTATTAAAAAAGTCATGTTTTTAAAACTACACATGGATGGTCTATTCATGTGTGTTATTTAAACAAGTCATATGACTCATTAAAAAAGTCATGTTTCTAAAACTTCACATGGATGGTCTCTTCAATTGCCACATAATGGGTTGAAGTAAGATAACTCCAAACTGGTTTGGAGCTAAACATTTTCTTTTGTTTATTTAAGGGATGTTTTCTCCTCCTGAGGTTGCTAAATAATAACCTTCTAACTGGAGGAATAACAGGTGCTTCAAAAGCTTACCGGTTTGATGGACTTGTTGCCATTTTCTTTCCGTTCAGATAGCTTTTCCTTTGTATTTTGGTTCTATGTTCATGGTTGCGATCATATATTATGGTGCAGAGATCTATCGGGAAACAATTTAAGTGGTCAATTGCCTCCCTCATTGGGAAATTTTTCATCTCTTACCACATTGTGAGTAATTATCTCAATAAGATTTCTTTTTGTATGTTTACTATACATGATAATTCATTAACTTTATGATTTCTATGCAGGCACTTGCAGAACAATCAACTCATTGGGACCCTTGATGTTTTACAGGATCTTCTCCTGCAGGATCTGTACCCTTTTTTCATCCACTTTGATTTTTATTTTTACATTTCATAATATTTTCTTTGCAAAATTCGTATTCCAGAATTTGATCTTGATTCAGAGGTTCTAGTAGGAACTATGTGCTGTCTACAGCAACTCACAAATTCTTACTTGCTATGCAGGAACGTAGAGAACAATCTATTCTCTGGACCTATACCTGCAAAATTACTGAGTATTCCAAATTTCAGGTGGGGTGTGTGTGTGCGTGTTTTTTCCTGCCTTATATGCACATGTGCCACATTGTAAGGCTTGTTTTTGCCTTTAACATGGATTTAGATCTGTCATGTATGCCAAATCCTGGAACTAGTTGTAAGGCTTGGATTTGGCTTTTAACATGGATTTGGTTCTGTTGTGTATGCCAAATCCTGGAACTAGTAATGCTAGTGCTTCTCTCACGGTATCTATTTAATTGATGCAGAACATGATACTTCTTTCTTTCTTTAATTTTTTTCCATTTGTTTTTGGATATTAAGCTAGTCTGGAATGGTAATGTTTTACCTAACTAGTGCTTAGTAATGCAGCCATAAATGCCTACTATTCTATTTAAGATCATAGAAGAGAGCATGAGTAATCACATAAACTGATACATAATTCCAAAACCTGGATGACTATTTTTTTCTTTTGTTTTGACTGGAATTTTCTGAGGAAATAGTGTATTACTATTGTAGTATAATAATTACTTGATATCCCCATTTTTTGTATTAAAGTCCAATTGTATGTCTTAAACTTAAATTTGCATGCCCGGGGTCCATCTTATCAGCATACATTATGCTACCTAATTTAAACTTCCTTGCTTCTTTCAGTAACCATAGCTTCTATCTTGCAGAAAAGATGGAAATCCATTCAATACTACAGTTATTCCATCACCTACGATTGCAGCTCCTCCTCTTGCTGCTGCACCATATGCTGAAAAAGCCCCTGGGAAACCAGCAATTGGACCTTCTGCCCCAGAAATATCAAAGTCTACTAGAGCTGGGAAAGTGTTCACTACCAAGAGGTTGACTTGGATTTCTATTATTGGGGCTTCAATACTTTTTTCATTGGTGCTGTGTCTTTGTGTGTTTAGATGCAAGAAAGAAAGGCAAGAGAAAGAGAATACTAAGAGGCATGATATCGGTAGCTATAAGGCCTCTAGAGAAAAGCCTAAATACACTGAATCGGTGCCTCAGCAAAATTATCCAATGGAGAAAGGTATGTCTTTTATTGTCCATTCTTATTATTAAACTTGGTTAGAATTTCCTTATCTCTTACATTCTGTTCTAAATGAAAATTGTCTTTTTGAATATTTTTAGCAGCGCCAAGAGGGAGAGTTGCGAAACCAAGCGATAGTTATGTTGAAAACAATGGAAGAAGAGGTGTATTTCCAAAGCTTCAGAATGAACAAGAGGTAGATGTGAAAAATACACCTACAGTTTCACTGCCCAAGAAGGATCATGATTCAGACATGAGCAGCATGGATATGGAGTTCTTGCCACCACCACCTCCTCCATTTTTTACTTCTGAGAAGGTCTCTGTGGAACCGATGGTACCTTTCAAAGTAACTTCAAGTAGACATCCTTCTAAGAGTCTGAATGCAAGTTCTGCAAAAGCTTTCACTGTTGCGTTGCTTCAGCAGTATACAAATAGCTTTTCTCATGAAAATTTTATTGGTGAAGGCATGCTTGGTAGTGTTTATAGGGGTGAGATGCCTGATGGAAAGGTAAGATTATTTTAACTTAATAAGAACTAATTTGCCAGGTGTGGCATTTAGATTCTCATGTATGTTTGTATTTGTTGTCCTCCCCCCAACCCCCCCCCCCCCCTCCCCCCCCCCCCCCTCTCTTCCTCTTCATCTTCTGTATCCTTTTTAGGAAAATTATTTTTGAAGTTTGAATTGCATTCACCTCCCAAGTGTGAAAATAAATATCTGTTAGGTAGTCCCTTTATTCATCCTCCCAACCATCATTATTTCCCCAAGTTTCAAGTAATGTGGTAGATTCTTCTTCATCCTCATAAGTAAAATTATTTTTGAGTTCTCTAGCTATTTCACCACTAAGTGTGAAAGCAAACACCTGCAAGGCTGTCTCTTCTTCCAAACAAAACAACCCCCCCCCCCCCCCCCCCCCCACCCAAAAAAAAAAAAAAAAAACTTACCACTATGTCCCCAAGTTTTCAGTTATGTAGTATATCTTGTATGCTTGAGATAACCTATCCCTGAACCCCCGGCCCTCTCTCTTCCTCTCATTAGTTCTATTATCTAGTCACACATCTTTATTTGAGATCCTAATTGTTAATCCTCCATTTCTGAATTCTTTTATAGCTACTGGCAATCAAAAAACTGGACACTAAAGTTTCCGGGCAGCAGAGTGATGAGGATTTTTTTGAACTAGTTTCTAGTATCTCTAAACTTCGCCATGCTAATATTGTGGAGCTTGTGGGTTACTGTGCTGAGCATGGCCAGCGGCTACTTGTATATGAGTATTGCAGAAATGGGACACTTCATGATGCACTGCATGATGATGAGATTCAAAAGAAACTTTCATGGAAAACACGCATCCAATTGGCGCTTGAAGCTGCAAGAGCCCTGGAGTAAGTTGAACAACTAATTCACAAATAACATAAGGAAAACTAACTTGAGATATGAACTTTGTTAGTTCCTTATATCGAATGCTCATGTTGGGCTAGGAGCTCAGAAACAAGTTTTTTTGTCATTTCTTTTATTTCTAACCGAGGAGATTACAACTTGTAGGTTTCACATTTTTGTGAGGAAATCTCCTTTCATCCATGCTTGGTCAATTAGAAACTGATTTTTCCTCTTTTTTGCGGTATAGGTGTTTGCATGAGATCTGTCAACCACCCATTGTTCACCGAAATTTCAAGTCTGCCAATCTTCTCCTAGATGACAAGTTTGAATTATGTGTCTCAGACTGTGGTTTGGCTCCTCTGTTATCGTCTAGTTCAACGAGTCAGGTAATTATGCGTGTATGATATTTTAATTTCTGTTCATATAGAGTGCTACAAATTATTGTTACTGACTGATGTTTGTAACTGTTATTGAAACCATGTGATTCCAACTCTATGCTTTATAGCTCTGTTGATTAGAAAATTGATGGAATGCTATTGAACAATTTTAGAAAAATTTCAAAAGTGTAAAACTTTGTGGCAAAGATGCTGAAGAAATATGAAATTGCTACATGTTGGATCTTTTGGGAGATGAAACTAGAGAAAAGAAATCATTTCCTTTGGGGTGGGGAGGGGGGGTGATTGGGGTTACCAATATCTGGGCTTTAGGACAGGAACAAGTTGATGTTCCTTGCATTTGTATGTTTGGAGCTTCTTTAAAGATGTATAGCCAATTAATTTTAAGGCTCCCAAGTGGTAGGAATTTCAATATAATGCTTATCTCAGCAGATCTTTGTTATTCGTTCACACCTTGGAAAAAAATATAACAAGCAGAAAATAGAAAGGGACATAGATCTAACATGGTTCACCAAGAGTTTGTGTTCTGCAGAGCATGGCTGCTGAGTGCTGTTTCTTCCTCTTTTCCTGTTTTTGCATGAGTTTTGAATCTGAACTATATCAGTTTTAGTGGAGAGGGGAGATAGCCTTCAACCAACTTGTCAAGAGTGTATCTATATCTTTTTAATATGTGAAAAAAAAAACTAATAGTGATATCTTTTTTATGATATGATGTCCCATAATGAATGAATAAGTAAATATTGTCCTGATTCTGAGTAGTAGATGTGTCAATATTGTGAAAAAAGTTAGAATATTGTAGAAACTGACCAATTTGTTATTATTAGTTTTTGTTTGTTAGCTGAAAAGTGCATGGATTTTGTGCAAAAACATATGAAACCTTTATTTGGTAAGGCTTGACAGAAAATTAAGCTGGAATTGTGAATCTGTGACTTGTTATAATTATATAACGTGTAGTTGATCATGGTGTATTTACTGTCAGTTGTCTGGACGACTTCTCACTGCTTACGGTTATGGTGCCCCGGAATTTGATTCAGGAAGTTATACTTACCAAAGTGATGTCTATAGCTTTGGAGTTGTAATGTTAGAACTTCTCACTGGACGGAAGTCATTTGACAGGTTAGCAGCCCAATAAGAGAATGCATGTGTTCTGCACTTATCTTTTACCATCTAAAACCATACCCAACAGAACTCGTCCATCGGTTATGTGAATTAATTGAGTTTCAGCTAAAAATTTCTTCCCAGTTCTCACTGAAAAAAGTGTCCAGGTCAGGGCCTCGAGGGGAGCAATTTCTGGTTAGATGGGCAGTTCCTCAGCTACATGATATTGATGCATTAGCAAGGATGGTCGATCCCTCACTAAAAGGAGCATATCCTATGAAATCGTTATCACGTTTTGCTGATATTATTTCCTCATGTGTACAGGTGAGGGCTATTTCTGCACACTTAGTATACCGGGGTGTTTCTGGATTTCTTAAAGTTCTGTATGATGAACTCTTTGTGGTGCTATCTGTACTTTCTCCTGGCCTTCGAATTTTCCATAGTTGTTTATGTATAGGAGAAACAGATTTTTTTTTTCTTGACAAGAAAAATGCAATTCCCTATAGGTGCACAAGTTAAATCTAGACATGGCAAAACGGGCCAGAATTTGCTGACCCAACCCAAACCTTATTTTTTAGACCCGAAGCAAAAACGGGTTGATAGGTGCATAAATCATAAAGCATGTCAGGCCGGAGCCAATAGATCACATGTTCACAGACAACTATTTATTAAAAAAAAAGAAAAAAAGAAAAGAAGCAATTTTGCCAATTCTCATTCGATTTGACTAGATACTTCACACTAGTACACTAACACTACTAACACAATAACACGTACACTACTTTATGAGTTATTGAGTTAAGACTTAAGACAAAACTTATGTTTTTTTGTTTTTTTGAGAATTTGACAAAACTAAAAAAATGTGACAAAACAAAACTGTATGCTCTAACGAGCAAACACACAACACGTACAGACACTCACCATTGAACATGTGCACTTAAGGAGGCTGATAACTTGACATGGTCCATGACATGTAGGTTTTTTTTTGTATTTTTTTTTTCTTTCTTTTGTGGGAATGATATTATTAGTGTTGTAAACTTAAAATATATACTTTTTAGTACTCCTTAAGATCTATCTCTTTTTGAAGTTGTAAATTAGTAATTACATGCATTTTGGCGGTGAGTTATTAACATTGAAGACTTTTTCTATTATGAATTCGTGACTATAAAGAATTTTAGTCATGCTCAAAACTGTCAAAATTTGAAGGATATTAACAATTGGCATTAAGATTGCCTTGATTTGTTTTTGTAAATTAAAAAAAAAAATTGTTTGAAAAATACGCGTCAACCTGATTCACCCGTTTAAAAAATGACCCGTTTTGACCCACAAACCCGACCCGAACTTGACCCAACCAGTCCGTTTGCCATGTCTAGTTAAATCTAACATTTTTTCATCTTTTTTTGTTTTTGTTTTTGTTTTTTGTTTTTTGAGGAACCGGTAAGAAATCTAACATTTTCATCATAAATATTTCTAACTTACCTTGAGTTTCTAATATATATTTTGCATTTCAATTTAGCTGTGAATTGAAAACTTTTTGTTCGCCTAGAGCTATAAGTCACCTAATATCCATCCTTTTTCAGCAAGAGCCAGAATTCAGGCCATCAATGTCTGAAATTGTCCAAGAACTCTTACGAATGATTTAAGGGGAACCTTTCAAATGAGGAATTATCTTAATTAGGAATTGAGTATGACTCTGATGGGTATCTGCTAAAGAGGTGAGCTTGCAGTAGTTGCAAATTTATTCTGAAGCCTCTTAACATAATTTACAATTCATAACTTCTTATCAGTGTGAAGGTGCTAATGTAATTGTTTTATGATTATTTTGTGAATACTTCTTTGTGAAGTAATTATTTAGAGTGCAGAAATGTTTATGCCTCAATTTTGTGTTCAGTTATATATATATATATATACTGTATATCCATGTTTTACTTTTATCCATGGTAATCTGGCTTGAGCTATACGTAGGGATGGCAATTTCTGTCCGACCTGCGGATACCCTGCCTGGCCCAACCCTAATGGGCCGGATTTTACCCGGCCCGATTGAAAATGGGGTCGGGTTTGGGTTGTGTTCACACCCACTAGCTATATGGCTTGTGTTCAATTTGGTGTTGATGAGCAATTTGAGCTATATAGCTTGCTTGGCTGAAATTGATATACATGTGCGCTAAACAATTTTTGTTTTCCAGTCCCTTGAAAGGTTCGTGTGTGCTAATTTGCATTCTCCATTAAGCTAGTGGATGCGAGTTTTATAGTTTTTATTATTGTTATTATTATTATTATTATTTTCTTTCTGGGATTTCTGCACTCGATGGTCAGACTCTAATCAATACTCATTCATTCAGGTGCAACTTAATAGTTAAATACCCATTGCTCCATTGATAATGTATTGATTGGCCCTTGTCATGGATAAGGTAAATAATATCTCTCGTTTACTGGGACCTTGTAGTTGTAGATCCCCCCAATGTACATGGTCTTGTCCTTGGTAATAATATTCTAATAACAAAAGGAAAGGAGCCAAAGTAATAAGACAGAATTCATAGGATTTGATGCTAGCTGATGTGGGATGTTGGATGCCTTTCAGACGGTCAAAAGAAGTGAAATGTTTCTTTTACTTCAAGAGTTCCAAGACAGGGATTATCTCACGCACATTCAGCTAGGGATATGCTACAATTTTTTTTTTTTTGGGTATTAACAAAGTTTACAAACATATTCTCTGTCGCTGGTGTCTTCTTCTCTTGGCAAAGAAAAACCCACTATTTATGGAGTAATGCAGTGCAGACATAATGATTTCAAATCACACCGCTTGTATATATATATTTTTTTAATATAAGATAGAAATTTTACTCTAATCTAATCTAAGTGTAAATGTGTGGGAAGCTCATTCTTGGAGACTTGAACTCCGGCTTTTGCCCCTACACTTCATAAATATTTATACTTGTGAAGTGATCATCGCACCGAGGGTGTGCGGTAGTTTGCTTATAATTAAAAAACAATTTCATGTTAATTGTCCTTATATTTATAAAAATATTCTATGATGCAATGTCCAAAAATAAGAACACTCAAAATTGTAGACGTCTTGCTTACTTTACACTTCTTGATTTTTTTTTTTTTTTTTTTAATTTGTTATAGAATGTACAGAAAGTCTAATTTTCCTTTTTCCTCCTTTTAATTTGTCCACTTTTTTTTCTCCCTCTAAATTTTGTGAAATTAAAAAGCGCGAGACATTTTAATTCTCTTGTACAATTTTGCTCAATTGGAGGGTTTTTTAATATCATACTTTGTTAAAGTAATATAGCTGAGCTTTTTAAGCAGCTAATACACATGTCACTCTTTGAAATGTTAGAGGTTTTTTTTTTTTTTTTTTTTTTTTTTTTTTTTGAGAGAGAGAGAGAGAGAGAGATTTGATTTATGACGTTTGCTTTTGATGATACTTCATTATCATCAGACTAAGATATCAATCAGTTTTTTTTGTGTAGATGAGAGTTGAACTCTAAATCTTTCATTTAACTATCAAAAACTTAAATCCCAAGTTGTTTTCGATAATTCGATTTGGATTCTCAAAAAAAAATATATATATATATATATATATATTATTAGAAACTTTACAGTTGAGTTAACTGAAATCCATAAAATGTCGGAGATTAGCCTTAAGATTGTTGCAAGAGTTGAGTTTGGAACTTCTGTCAATATTATGGTACATTGGTTGTTATTGTTGTTTTTTCTCCTAGGTAGTGAATTGAAATATCGTAATGAGTGTAGGTGAAATAGGATTAGAAATGGTGAGGAAGAGTTGTGAGAAAATTGGGTTTTAAGAAGTGGGTGGTTGGCTAACTTTGAGTCAAAATAAAGTGAGACCAACATGACCTTTTGAGGTGGGTCTAAAACTTAGCCGTGTTCCACCGTGAGAAAAATAACGTCATGTTGTCTCTTGCTCAAAATCATTAAGAAGTGAATAATAAATTAAATCCAAAAGAAGTGGATACTTGAACACGATTGATGGTAGTAAAAAAAAAAAAAAAAAACCATGATCCCACATTGGAAAGGTTATTAAACATTTTGTGGGTTTATATACCATGACTTAAATCACTATTTGAGGGATTAAATCTATCTTAAAGGACAATGTAAAACACTAATCAAAAACAAATTTTCCATTATGTTCTTTTTTTTTTTTTTTTTTTTTTTTCTGTCAGTAAGTTTCACACTAGAACAACTCGTACGTATGTACATACATACATACATATATATATATATATATATATATTGATAAGAACACATATTCTGTTTTATAGTATATTGTTTATACCCAACAAGATTTCTCTCCCTCCTTTGTCAAACCCAATGTTTTGAATTCCATTCCGTTTTGGCTGGAATAGTTGGAATTTTTTGTTCCAAAGGGTAGTCAAGTGCAAGTGACCCCCTTGTTTCGCACTGTCCTAAATTCTGGCTAGTGCTAGCTTAATCTGGTATTTTGGGTGAAAGTTTGGTATTTCGAACAAAATGTGTATTCCGAGTTGAAATATGAATACAAGAAAATTTATAGACTGTGAGAGAGTGAAATCTTCGGAAGAAAGGAGGTGGGAGAAAAAAATAAAAGAAAAAACTTGACAAAAAGGAAACTATGAACTTGGATCTGCAACAAGAAAACACCAACATAAGAACTGAGAAAAACTTATCTGAAGGTGATAAAGATGGTGGGTGGAAGTAATGGCAGATTGTGATTTTGGGAGTCTTTTGACCGTTCTAGTGATTTTAGAGGTATTTTTGTCATTTAGAGATTTTTGGACGATTTTGGTCATTTTGAGGTTTCCACCGGCGCTCGGGGGGGGGGGGGGGGGGGGGTGGGGTGTATTTTGGTCATTTTCATAAGATTTAGGGTATTTTTGGTAATTTTAGAGGTTACATGTGTATTTTGGTCATTTTTTAGATCTCAAGTATTTTTTGAGATTTTTGGGGTAATTTTGTTATTTTGGGTCTTCCATTGGTATTTTTTGGATCAAGGTTAATTTTGGCATTTTTTTGGAGTTTTGCTATTTTCAATCAATTTGTTATTATAATAAATTTAATTATTTCTAAGAATGTTTATTTATCAATTACATGAATGCTACATTCTTGGGTTATGATTGGAATGTAATTTAATGAACCAAACACCTTAATGTCACATTAAGGTAATGTGATCACATGAATCTAAGATTATGATGATATTGCATTACACCTTGATGTAACATCAAGTGAACCAAACACTTCTTTGATGTGCCCTTGATGTGATGCACATCATCTTAATATGACATTAAAGTGTTTGGTTCATTTAATTCTTTCTAACATTACCATAATTTAATATTACAAATTATACCACATCAATTTCTCAAATGGGGGTGATCTTACATTATTTTTGGTGGAGACGTAATAATTTATTGAATTGACAAAATTGTCCATACTAAAAAAAATTTATTTTACCCATGAGAATTACCAAAATATCAAAAAACCTCTAAAATACCTCAAAACCTCTATAATGACCAAAATACCCTTAGAACTGCCAAAATAACTAAAATGCACCATGAATGTCCAAAATATCCAAAAAACCTAAAAAAATGACCAAAATATCCCCAAACCCTCCAAAATGACCACAATCCCGCTCTTCCAAAACTTTTTAAATGACCAAAATACCATTGAAACCTCAAAAAAATAAAAAAAAAAAAAAAAAAAAACCCTCCAACACTCTAAAAATGAAAAAAATACCCCATAAACCTAAAAAATGACTAAAATACATTCGAAACTTCTCAAACAACCAAAATACCATTGAAACCCCTCGAACCCTCTAAAATGACAAAAATACCCCAAAAACCTAATAAATTACTAAAATAATACCGAAACCTCTCTAACGACCAAAATACCCTGAAACCTCTAAAGGTGCAGTTTGGATTCGGCGTCCGCATTTGCCCGCGTTTGCTGAAACGCGTTTTCCCTTTTTTTTTTGGCCGGATTGTTTGACTTTGGGAGACAAAAAATACTGTGCATGAACAGTGTGTGCACTGTTTATGCACTGTTCAGATAATAAAAAATATTAAAAATGGGTCCCGCGACACTATTCACACATTTAAAAATTATTTTGCTACAATGTTTTCAGTTTTCAGTTTTCAGTTTCAGCAACAATAAGTTCAATCCAAACGGACCCAAAATGACCAAAATACCCATAAAACCTCTAAAATGAGCAAAAATACCTTGATACCTCTAAAATGAAGAAAAATACCTTGTAACCTTTAAAATGACTAAAATACTCTCGAAACTACTAAAATGACTAAAATACTCCAAAACCTCTAAAGTGACAAAAATTACTTTGAAACCACTACAATGACTAGAATACCTTCAAATCCTCAAAAATGACAAAAATACCTCTAAAACATCTAAAATGACGATAATAGTCCTGAAACCACTATAATAATAAAAATACCCCTGAATTCACTAGAATGACCAAAATACCTCCCCCTCTTGGGAAACCATAAAAATGACCAAAATACCCTAAAACTTCAAATTAACCAAAAATACATCGAAACCACTTGAATGACCAAATTATCTCGAAACCTCTAGAGAGACCAAAAATACCTCGAAAATAGTAAAGTGGTAAAAAATACCTCGAAACCTCTAAAAGACCAAAATACCCCAAAACCTGTAAAATGATTAAAAAAATACCCCCAATGTCACAAAAATTACCAAAATACCACGAAATCACTAAAATGATCAAAACACCCCAAAACCTGTAAAATGATTAAAATACCCCCAAAATCGCAAAAATGACCAAAATTCCATCAAAACCTCTAGAATGAGCACAAAAACCTAAAACCTCTAAAATGACCTCAATATCCCAAAACCATCTAAATGACTAACTACCTTGAAACTTTTAAATTGGCCTAAAATACTCGAAACCTTCAAAATAACCAAAATATTTGAGTTATATTGTGTCATTTAGTGGTTTTAGGGGTATTGTGGTCATTTTTGAGGTTTTAGGATTTTTTTTGACAATTTTAGTGGTTAAAGAGTATTTTGGTCATTTAAAATATTTTAATATATTTTGATCATTTTAAAGATTTCAAGGGAATTTTGGTCATTTTATAGGTTTTTGGGTATTTTGGACAATTTAGAGGTTTCGTGGGCATTTTTGGTTATTTGAGGTTTTAGGGGTATTTTGTTCATTTTTTAGATTTTGGGGGGATTTTGGTCTTTTTAGCGATTTTGAAGTGTATTTTAATCATTTTAGATGTTTGTGGTTTTTTGGTCATTTTCAAGGTATTGAGTTTTTTTGCTCATTCTAGCGGTTTTAGGGGTATTTTGGTCATTTTAGAGGTTTTGGGGTTATTTTGGTTAGTTTTGGGGTTTTTTTTTTGTCGTTTTGATATTTTTGTGGTATTTTGGTAATTTTAGTGATTTCGAAGGTATTTTGGTAATTTTTGTGACTTTGGGAGTATTTAGGACTGTTCTAGTGATTTCAGGTTTATTTTTGTCATTTTAGAGATTTTTGGATGATTTTGGTCATTTTGAGGTTTCGGGGGGCATTTTGGTCATTTTAATAAGATACAAGGTATTTTTGGTAATTTTTGATATTTTGGTCATTTTTTAGATTCAAGGGTAATTTGGTCATTTTGGGCCTTCCATTGGTATTTTTTGGTTCAAGGGTAATTTTGGTTTTTTTTTGGAGTTGGTGATATTTTCAATCAATTTGTTATTATAATAAATTTAATTATTTCTAAGAATGTTTATTTATCAATTATATGAATGCAGCATTCTTGGATTATGATTGGAATGTAATTTAATAAACCAAATACCTTAATGTCATATTAAGGTAATGTGATCACATGAATCTAAGATTACGATGATATAACATTACACCTTGATATAGCATCAAGCGAACCAAACGTCCATGTGCCCTTGACGTGATGCACATCACCTTAATGTGAGATTAAGGTGTTTGGTTCATTTAATCTTTTCTAATATTATCGTAATCTAAGATTACAAATTATATCACATCACCTTCTCAAATGGGGGTGACCTTCAATTATTTATTGGTAGAGATGTACAAATTTATCGAATTGACAAAATTGCCCATTCTAAAAAAAATATTTATTTTACCCATGAGAATTACCAAAATATCAAAAAATCTCTAAAATACCCCAAAACCTCTAAAATGACCAAAATACCCTTAGAATTACCAAAATGACTAAAATACACCACAAATATCCAAAATATCCCAAAAACCTAAAAAAATGACCAAAATGCCCCCAAACCCTCCAAAATGACCACAATACCCACAAAAATTTTCAAATGACCAAAATACCATTGAGACCTCAAAAAAATACAAAAATACCCTTGAAACCTCTTAAAATGACCAAAATACAACTAAACCTAAAAAATAACTAAAATACTCGAAACCTCTCTAAAGATCAAAACCCTCTAAAATGATGAAAATACCCCCAAAATCTAATAAATTGACAAAAATACCCTTAAACCTAAAAAATGACTAAAATACACTCGAAACCTCTCAAAAGACCAAAATACGATTGAAACCTAAAAAAGACAAAAATACCCCGAACCCTCTAAAATGACGAAAATATCCCCAAAACCTAATAAATTACTAAAATAACATCGAAACCTCTAAAACGGCCAAAATACCCTAAAACCTCTAAAATGACCAAAATACCCTCAAAATCTCTAAAATGAGCAAACATACCTTGATACCTCTAAAATGACAAAAAATACCCTAAAACCTCAAAAATGACAAAAAATACCTTGTAACCTCTAAAATGACCAAAATACTCTCGAAACCACTAAAATAACCAAAATACCCCAAAACCTCTCAAATGACAAAAATAGTCTACTATAATAAGGAAAATACTCCCGAAATCACTATAATGACCAAAATACCCCCCCTGGAAACCATTAAAATGACCAAAATACCCCAAAACTTCAAATCAACCAAAAACACATCAAAACCACTTGAATGACCAAATTATCTCGAAACCTTTAGAGAGACCAAAAATACCTCGAAAACAATAAAATGACCAAAAATACCCCAAAACCTGTAAAATGATTAAAAAAAATACCTCCAATGTCATAAAAATGACCAAAATGCCCTCAAATCCTCTAGAATGAGCAAAATACCACGAAATCGCTAAAATGATCAAAATTCCCCAAAACATGTAAAATGATTAAAATACCCCAAAATTGCAAAAATGACCAAAATACCATCAATACCTCTAGAATGAGCACAAAAACCTAAAACCTGTAAAATGACCTAAATATCCCAAAACCATCTAAATGACTAACTACCTTGAAACTATTAAACTGGCCTAAAATACTAGAAACTTTCAAAATAACCAAAATTTTCGAGTTATATTGTGTCATTTAGTGGTTTTAGGGGTATTGTGGTCATTTAGTGGTTTCAGGAGTATAAAGAGTACTTTGGCCGTTTTAAATATTTTTATATATTTTGGTCGTTTTACAGATTTCAAGGGAGTTTTGGTCATTTTAGTGGTCTCGGAATTTTGGTCATTTTTTAGGATTTTGGGTATTTTGGACAGTTTAGAGGTTTTGTGGGCATTTTTGGTCATTTGAGGTTTTAGGAGTATTTTGTTCATTTTTTAGATTTTGGGGGTATTTTGTTCTTTTTTTGCGATTTCGAAGTGTAATTTAATCATTTTAGATGTTTGTGGTATTTTGGTCATTTTCAAGGTATCGAGTTTTGTCTACTCATTCTAGCAGTTTCAGGGGTATATTGGTCATTTTAGAGGTTTTGGGGTTATTTTGGACATTTTAGAGATTTTGGGGCAATTTTGGTCATTAAAAATGTTTTTGGGTTTTTTTGTTGTTGTTGTTGTTGTTGTTGTTGTTTTGATGTTTTGGAGGTATTTTGGTAATTTTAGTGATTTTGGGGATATTTTGGTAATTTTGTGATTTTTGGGGTATTTTGATTGTTCTAGTGATTTAAAGGGTATTTTTTTATCATCTTAGAGATTTTTGGATGATTTTGGTCATTTTGGGTTTCGGGAGGGGGGGTGTATTTTAGTCATTTTCATAAGATTTAGGGTATGTATGGTAATTTTAGAGATTACATGGATATTTTGGTCATTTTTTTTATTTCAAGTATTTTTTGAGGTTTTAGGGGTAATTTGGTCATTTTGAGTCTTCCACTGGTATTTTTTGCTTCAAGGGTAATTTTGGCATTTTTTTGGAGTTGATGTTATTTTCAATCAATTTGTTTTTATAATAAATTTAATTATTTCTAAGAATGTTTATTGATAAAATAAATTTAATCAATCTTTTCCTGATTAATAAAATAAATAAATTATTAATTTTTCCAAAAGTTTAATCCGTTAGAAAATGATGAATTTAATTGTTTAACAAATATTCCAACACTATTTCATAAGTGGAGCTTAACACGTGAGATTTTTGATTTTTTAAATGGGAGGAACTAAGGACCATATAATACATGATAAATTATTGATTGCCCGAAAAACTTAAATTATGAGGAAATTATGAATTTAATCATTAAAAAAAATTGCCACTACAAGATCAAGGTAATTTTACAACATCAAAAATGTCATGGAGCTGAAATAAACAATATTTTGGGTTCATTGGGAAATATGGGAGACTCATTTGTCCTTTCAACATGGGAATCACTTGAGGCAACTTGGATAGAAGGGTTATCTTTACTAGTCGTAGACTCATGTGATGCATGGAAACACACACACACACACACACATATATATATAGGCAAAGTTAAGAGAAAGTTCAAATAAAATTTGAAATTAGAATATAATTTTGTGCCATGTGTTTAAATTTATGTGAGAACCACACCATAATTATCCACTTAAGTTTGTTCCATATGTCCACTTAAGTTTTTTAATCTATGCCAAGTGAGTTAATGAATGCAAAATACTAAGAATATAATATTAATGAACTATAAGATTAAAAAAAAAAAAAAAAAAAAAACCAATCACACATGCTCAATAAAAATCACCACAAAAAAAAAAAAAAAAAACCCACACGTTTTATCTTATTAAAAATTAGAAAAAAATGATCATAAATAGTATTAAATTTTGGTAAGAATTTTAATATGTGACTAATTACGTCTACTTTTAAAAAAAATAATTTAACTAATTATTTATATTTTTTTGATAAAAATTGTGTTTAATTTTAAATGTATCCGTATGTAAGCATGTGTCACATACTATTCTTTTTTAATAATTTGACTAATAATTTATATTTTTGTGTGGGGCGCCAGTTTCCGGGCGACCCCTTACAATGAATTTGTAGAGCGTGGATAGAAGGGCTAGGCTCTAACGAAAGATACAACAATCGACGTGGGTTTACAAGATCAAAAGTAAGAAACTGACTAAGTATCCTTAAGAAGAATTCATCCTCAGCCCAGTCCTCGGACAGAACCAAGGCCTTGCATGGTCCTCGGACTCAAACCTATGGGGAAACCAGCTACTTCAGAAGAAAACTAAGTGTTAGACAGAACCTAGGCATTGCATGGTCCTCGGACCCAAGCCTTTGGGGAAACTAACTACTTAAAGAAGAAAACTAGGTACTGGACAGAACTAAGGCCTTGCATGGTCCTCGGACTCAAGTCGATAGGGAAACCAGCTACTTCAGAAGGAGAACTAAGTGTTAGACAGAACCTAGGCATTGCATGGTCCTCGGACCTAAGCCTCTGGGGAAACTAACTACTTAAAGAAGAAAACTAGGTACTGGAGAGAACCAAGGCCTTGCATGGTCCTCGGACTCAAGCCTATGGGGAAACCAGCTACTTCAGAAGGAGAACTAAGTGTTAGACAGAACCTAGGCATTGCATGGTCCTCGGACCCAAGCCTCTGGGGAAACTAACTACTTAAAGAAGAAAACTAGGTACTAGACAGAATCAAGGCCTTGCATGGTCCTCGGACCCAAGCCTATGGGGAAACCAGCTACTTCAGAAGGAGAACTAAGTGTTAGACAGAACCTAGACATTGCATGGTCCTCGGACCCAAGCCTCTGGGAAAACTAACTACTTAAAGAAGAAAACTAGGTACTGGACAGAACCAAGGCCTTGCATGGTTCTCGGACTCAAGCCTATGGGGAAACCAGCTACTTCAGAAGGAGAACTAAGTGTTAGACAGAACCTAGGCACTGCATGGTCCTCGGACCCAAGCCTCTGAGGAAACTAACCACTAGAGAAGAATCAAATACCAGATGGGACTATAGCCTTGCATGGTCCAAGGACTCAGGCCAACAGAAAAACTATTTCCTCATGAAATACCAAGTGCTAAGCAAAGCCAACGTCTCGCGTGCTCCTCGGCGTCAAACTTATGGGGAAACTAGTAGCTTCAAGGGAATCCAAGTACTAGACAAAACCAAGGTCTTGCATGGTCTAAGGACTCAAACCTATAGGGAAACTAGTCACTTTAGGACGATCTAAGCACTGGATAGAACCAGAGTTTTGTACTGACCGTGGGCCCAAACCTACAGCAAAGCCAACCACTTTGGTACTAAGTAATAAGCCCTGCGAGGGACGATGACCAGTGGAGTCGGCTAAGGCGCAATTAAAGTCAGAATCATGCAACTAAAGAAGATATGTATATGCAACATACAATACAAGCAAAACGGATAAAAGGAAACGGAATATGCACTTTACTGAATCTTCCAAAAAGTTTTACAGCACAATGTGCCATTTACAATGTTTAAAAAAAAAAAAATGAATGAAAAAGAAAAACAAAGCAAGGGTACTATGGAAGATTATTCCTTTGGCTCTGCCTCGATTCCTCCCACAGGGGGCTGGACAGTAGAGGCCTTAGAGTCCTTGTCACCCTCGCCTGGAGCTACGGCCTGGGGAGGGTCAGCTGGAAGAAATACCCCCTCAACTTGAAAGGCTTGGGCGTTGGCTGAAGGGTCTGCAGCCTCTCTAAGCATGTCCACACCAAGGCTCTCACTCGTCTCAATGGTCCCAGGAGGATCAACTTCCTCGGCTGGCTTGCCCGGAGTGATGGCAGTAGGAACACCTTCCTCGGAAACGGCCCCAGCGCCCTTGGTGACCACCTTGGCCTTAGAGCTTGGAGGGGCATCCTCGCGGATGGCCAAGGGGTAATACACCTTCCACAGGTCGGATGAAGCCTCAACCCCAGCTTGTTTAAGGGCCTCATTCCAAACCTGGAGCGATAAAGTCTGCACACCCCTGGCACTTGGGTTCTAAGAGTGTCCTCTATCTCGGTTACTCCTTCCTTATAGGCCTTCTGCGTGGCCTCGTCCTTGGAGGCCTCGGCCTCGTCTTTGGCGGACTCGGCCTCTTTCTTGGCCTTTAGAGCCTCGTCCCTGGTAGACTCCGCCACGTTTCTGGCTTTCTCTGCCTCAAGTGCTCTCTCTCTTAGGTTCGCGATCTCCCTGTTAGCGACCCTCAGCTGATCTTTAGCCTTGGCCAAGCTCTCCGTTTGGTCTAAGGCCAATTTCTCAGCAGCCTAAAGAGCTTTCTCAGCGACGTCTCGAGCCCTCTTTACCTCTTCCAGCTCCCCCATCGCCTTTGTAAGATCAGCCTTAGAAGAGTCAAGGGTCCGCAGGGTGTCTACCAGCTTCTTGTGCTCCGAGCCTGCGGACTTGCCCTAGCTACTAGCTGCCTCCTCCAATCTCAAGGTTACCTGGATAGCCTGCCCACCAAAAGACAATGCGCAACATATAAGGAGCCAAGAAACAGGAAGTTATAAGGACCGCAAGCGATCAAAGAAACTTACCATGCCCAAGTGTTGTTTGAGGCCGAGGAAGACCTCCTTACTCCTCAGAGCCTCCAGTTGGGCCATATCCGTTGGGAGTAGCAAAGCCCTCTCCAAGGCATCAGCCACATATGCACCCTCACTCCCTCGAGGGTCCCTAAGGGAGGCGTCATCCCTCAAGGGCTCCCCATGGAGCATGGGGGCAGGGAGCCAAGCCCGAGCGGCAGGCTGCACGGCGACCTGCTTTTCCTGGCTGCGGCGCCTTATCCTCAGCTGCTTGGATGGCGGCCGAGTGTCACCCCTAGGGGGATCAGTCTCTTCACCCTCCCTGGGCCTCTTTCCCTTGTCCTTCTTCTACAGAGGGCTGGGAGACTTGGACCCAGATGGTGCACTCTGTTGGGGTGGAGGAGGCGAAAGCCTGGGAGGGGACTTCCCAGCGCATCCTTCCCCGGCTGCCCCTCGATCAGTGCCAGCAAGCTCTTCTGAGGTCTCTTCTTGAAACTCATCTTGGATTGGAGAAAGGACTATTTGGACAAAAAATCCGCCTCGGATAAGCTAGGATCACCCAAATCGCCGGAAGGATCGTCGGGCGAATAGAGTTGGTCAAACACACCAAACTTGCCCTCGGAATGACCGAAGTTAGCAACTTCCTCTTCCTCTAACTCTTCCTTCTCGACCTCGGCGGCCTGAGCTGATGAAGAAGTACCAACTAATGGTACACCATCGGGAATAAGAGACCCTTTGGGGATCAAGAATCCGCACTCGACTACGGTGATGTTGTGCAGCCGAGGATCCCCAGCTTGGATCACGTGCTTCGGCACCAGGAACGATTTTTGAGTCGGCTTGTATCCAAGGATCACGTGGGCGGCCCTAACTTGGTCGTCGTCTTTATTCACAAAGACCTCCGACCTCAACACTTTCTCCAGGTCCTCCTTATTGACCAAATTGAAGTACCGCTCAAAAGCGCGTGGATTTGCATAAAAGAAAGCGAGCTCCTGTTAAAAACCAAGTAAAGCTGAGCGCTAAAACACAACAACTTAAATCCCCTCCTAGTCTGAATGCCCCACCTGGTGTACCCTCCACTGTTGGACAATGAAGGCCCTCGTGCCACTCCTCAGACACAATGAGGAAGTCCTGGTTCAAACCCTTCCTGGACTCAGGGAGGCACTGAATCAGCCGGACCCTATTGTCCCTCGTCTTCATATAATAGGACTTCTCCTTCAGGCGCTGAAGGTTGTAGCACCAGTTCGCATCATGATGGGTCAGCCTCAGCCCCATCTTCTCATTCAGGGCATCTACACAGCCCAAGATCCTAAAGATGTTGACAGCGCACTAGGTGGGAGATAAGCCAAAATGCCGGAGATAGTCCCTCATCACCGGCCCCATGGGAATCCTCATTCCACCATCCAGAAAAGGCGATCATAGGAATCGCCACCTCACCCTCTTTTCTCCTGGTACTCCACTCCCCTGCTCCACAGTACCCCAGACCCACTGTATCAGGGATCTTGTAGTCGGCGACGAATTTGTCTATTATCTCCTCAGACTTGACTAATTTCTTAAATCTACCCATCCTAAAGAGCTAACAAAGAACTCAGGCGGAAAAGTATAAACTGAAGGGAGAAGAGGACTTACAGAAATAAGGAAAAGTTCTTCGGGCGGGCTTTTTATGCCAAAGGAAGTTGTAGGTGCAGTTGGAGAAGTGACCAAATTCGAAGGAAGTGCACAGGATCTCTTGATTGCAGAAGTGAAGGGTCAAATCGGTTTGATTGGGTATTTATACCCCCCATTAAAAATAACCGCACCAGCTTTCCCGCCCAATGAGCCAAGAGCATCCCCACCGTCCATTCATCATCACATCGTTAAACGTGGAGGACATAGAGCCGTCGGAATTTAATGAAGGCACGCTTCAGATACCAAACGCCAGGAACATCCCCTGGGCAGTTGAAAGGATGGTGACACTGACAGAAAGGCAAGGCTCGACAAGCCAAGACAATAGGCTCGAGAACGTCAAAATCCTCCTCCCCGCCTGAGAGGCCAGACAGCAGAATTTTGAGGGGCTATTGTGGGGCCCAAATATTTAGCAACCTCGGCCCACTCCACATCGGGCCCAAGGTCCACGCCGAGGAGAGGGTAGAATTCGAGGAGAAGTGGGCGAGGCCCAAGTCATCAAGGGACTTCGCCAAGGATGCCCACGTCTTCGGCAAGTCGACAGTGAGGGAAGGAAACTGTCACTCACTCATTAAATGCATGCCACCAGCACTCTGGCCGCATTAATGGTGAATTGACCAGTAAACAGTGCAGACTTGGTTATTTCAACTAACAGAAAGCCTGCAAAGGCGGCTGATGGGACGAGCTCTCAGACACAAGTTCAGATGAGTGACAAGTGGACGGCAGAGATCAACTGATCAAGACTATATAATAGGTAGAACCTCTAAAGTATAGAGGTTGGTCCTTCGTCGGTTGGCCCCTAGGGGGAGAGTTAATGGGCCTCCAGGGTGTTCAAGGGCAACCATGTGTTCGTTAAATTCTAAGGAAAGAGCTCCTCTGACTGGGTCGAGGATGAACTCTCCTTAAGGATACTTAGTCAGTTTCTTACTTTTGATCTTGTAAACCCACGTCGATTGTTGTATCTTTCGTTAGAGCTTAGCCCTTCTATTCACGCTCTACAAATTCATTGTGAGGGGTCGCCCGGAAATTGGTGCCCCACACAAATCTATCATTCTATTAATATTTTTTTATTATTATATTTTTAAGGTGAACATCCTTCTAACTTCTGTTATAGTGTGTTATATTTCCCTAATATGCAACTAAACTTTATAAGTTTCAAATTAATTATTCAAATTTCTTATATCTTAAGGAATATGAAGATTATCATGATAATCAAAACTCGTTACAAAATTACAATGTTATCCTAACCAAAATTAAAATAAAACCAAAGGAATAAAAGATAAACTTTATAATAATTTATTATTCAAACAACTGGTAGACATATTCAAATTCATAGCAATGTAGATTGCGTTTTGATATAAACCAAAATTTCTATTTCCAAAAAAAAAAAAAAAGTATTAACTCAAACTAAAATTCAACCAAAACTATAAAAGGAAGAGAGAAGATCTTGTAATCGGAAATTGAAAAACACAACACCAAAACACATATTAAAAAAAAAAAAAAAAACCATCAACCTTAACTAGAGTTATAAAAAAAGAAAAAAAATTCACAGAGAGAGAGAGAGAGAGAGAGAGAGAGTGTGTGTGTTTGTGTGAAAAAAATATGAATTGAATGAAAAAATGATTTTAAATTTATACAAAATAAAATGGAAAGAAAAAGAGTCAAATTATAAGAAAAAGAAAATGATGAAGAATGTGTAATGGTGAAGTAGAGAGTGGTGGGGAGGTAAAGAGGCAAAGAGGGAAGGGAAATGTTGGAGAAAATGTAATTGTAGGTGTGGATTAATAGGGAGAAGAAGAGGTTTTTGTTTGGTTTTTTTTTTTTTTTTTTTGAGAGTAGTGAGAAGAAAAGTTTAAAAGAGAAAATAAGTGGATGGTGAGGCTCAATGATTGAGTAGTAAAATTTATTGCATATATATATATATATATTGGTTGTCCATTGCAAAATTAATTATTTGTGGCCAACATGACGCACTACATGCCATCATAAACTCTAATTATCTATTGTCTATATTGAAATATATATATATATATATATATATATATATAGATTTGGCCAAAGGAAGATGAAGGCAATAAGGTGTATGAATTTGTGACGAGGTTTCCTAGCACAAGTATTAACATGAAGTAAGAAAAATCAAAGCTTTACATTTTCTTTCATACTTTAAATATTTCTAGAGTCACCAGCAGTCTCATCGGGGTACTAACTGAGAAATTGTTGCATCATCTACTGAACACATCTTTTCCTGCAATGGACATTTTTCTTCCTCATTTTCATCTCTTTGAATCGAAAAGGCAGGCTTTTTAGGATTGTTGATGGCTCCAGTTTCATTCTTGAGCATTGAAGAAACCTCTAACATGGATGGTCTATCAACAGGGTTTTCCTGGACACATAAGAGGGCCACTTGCATACATCTTAGGAGTTTATAATAAGAACAAGAATCATCCAGTGATGGATCAATAAACTCGAACCCTCTGCCCTCTTTCCACAGCTCATATGCCTGCAATAATTACCACATTTATAGCTCAAATACAAAACTTCAAATTACAATAATCTAAATTACAATATGCTAGAATCATAGAAAGTATTACCAAGTAATTCACTTACATAGTCTAAAAGGTTCAAATTATCATGTGTCCCATAATAACGTGTATTTTTCTTGCCACTTATGATTTGCAAAAGTAGAACTCCAAAACTAAAAACGTCGTATTTCATGGAGTATATTCCCCTTTTTACATATTCCGGAGGAACATAACCACTGCAGAGCATTGCATAATGAAAATGATGAGTATTCAAAAAAAAAAAAAAAATAGTTGTATATTTCATTAGCGGGCATTTTACTTACTATGTTCCAACAATCCGACCTGTGTTTGCTTCATGTTCATCCTTACCGAAAATTCTAGCCATCCCAAAATCTGATATCTTAGGAGTCATCTCATTGTCTAGTAAAATGTTACTAGCCTTTAGATCACGGTGAACTATAATAAAATTTGAGTATTCTTGGAGATATAGAAGGCCCTGAGTAACACCTTCAATGATGTCTACACGTTTCCTCCAATCTAAAAGAGAGCATCTAGGTGGATCTACAGCAAGTCAAATTAGTGCTTTATTAGTTATTAAAAAATGTGGGGGAATGAAATTCACAAATAATGACCCCTCTTTGAACTTAATTGTATAGATTTGGTTCTTTGAAGTGTGAATGAATGCCATCCTCTTGGGGATGTTGTGGAAATGGTTAGACCCATTTAAGCTTTTGAGTAAAAAATTACAAGTTACTCAGCATATGTATGCAAAAACTATGATGCGAAGCAAGAAAATAATTTGCTGACCAAAGAGGTACAGATCCAAGCTTCTGTTTGGCATGTATTCATAGATCAACATATTTTCTTCTCTCTCAGTGCAATATCCCAAAAGTCTAACTAGATTTACATGTTGCAGTCTTGCCGTAAGTGTAACCTCATTTTTGAACTCTTCAAGGCCTTGGTTTGAAGTTCTTGAAAGTCTCTTTACTGCTATCTCCTGTCCATTCCGTAACTTGCCCTATGAAACCAACATTCATCGTTAGTATTATATGCCAAAGATAGACATTTGAGCCATACACAATTCTGATCATTATTTACCCCAATAATATTATCTGATATAACTATCAGTTGAAATATAATGTGCACAAACAGACACACGTGCTAATGTCTAGTCCCTTTCATGGTGCAGCTGTTCAGAGAAAAGATGATAGCTAGAAGGAAGGGTAAGACAAACAAATTGGCTATTTGGTATGAGGTCTTAAACTAACACAAACATTGTTCAGAAGACAATGCTATCAGCATAAGAATCCTCATAAAGAGTTGGAAATTATCTGTAGCAATCTCTTGCAGAAGGGTTGCTTATGTATTCAGCAAAAAATGGAAAAGAAAAAATGGTTGCTTATGTCTTCAAGTTAATATTACATAATAATTTTGATGGGAGGGGGATTTTAACCCTAGATGTCTCCATTGGAAATACTAGGAGATGCCAACCAATTGAGCTACAAAGCTCTTGGCAATATTACATGATATTTTAAAAGGGAATTCTATAAATTGTGTCAAGCTTGCCTTTTATACAGAGTTAAGCATGGAAAAGTAATGCACTTATTGTGGTTGGAGAATTTTAATAAGCAAATAGAAGATCTGAAACCTTCAAATGGGATGAAAATAAAATGAAGTGGTTCCTCACCCAACTTAACCTGATCTCCCTAGTTTCCACGATCCGACATTGATGGACAGGTTTTTTTTTTGGTTAAATAGTATTTGGACACTGTATTTTAAAATCAATATCCACATAAAGCATTAAACAATGGATGAATTGCCAAATAATACCTTGTAAACAGGTCCGTATCCACCTTCGCCAAGCTTATTCTCACTTGAAAAGTTATTGGTAGCTGCATTAATGGCAGAATAACTGAATACTTGCAGATTAGAAGCATTGCCGTTAAGGTCTTCAGCAGCTAATATTTTAATTCGGACTTTATATAATAATCTTTTGACACTATCTATACAGCCTGTAACCAAAAAGAAAGACAGGAGACAAATGTTTAGCATCTCCATCTTATATATGGATGTTGTGAACTTTATCATGAGGTGGTCTCAGAGTTGTAAAAATTACATCTTGACTTGATGACTCTGCTCTGTAAGTAACATATACTGCTGCTCAGCAGAAGCACGACTGCAACGGCTGTAGGCAGAATTATTAACAATCTATGACTCTTATTATATTGATCATCATCTTCCCCTTGAGCTGCAAAGGTATTTCAATTATGTTGATTAGAATGTCTCAAGAGGATGCGTAATATGTGCACATGGGCAGGCAGCAAGAATATAACGATAAACTAGAATATTACAAGAATAAATAATTTGTGATCAAATTCAGAACCAGGCCTTTTGGCAAATATGTAAGGATAAAGTTCTTATGGCCTTAAATGTAATTTTATATATGGTCTAAATTCTAATTTAACCACCATTAACTATATTTCTGATATATCACTCTCTTCATGTGGCAAGTACAAGCTCAATGAGATATCAAAGCCAAAGCATGAACTCTGTTTTACTAAACAAATGATTATGATATTCAACCCCTGTTCCCTAATTAAGCAATTTTAGCAAGCAGTTAGTTAGGGTCACAACCGAAACCTGAGTCTGTCTCCAATTGTCGGGAAAAACTACCCACTTCATGGTGAGAGCAAAGTCTCAACCAATATTGCTAATCAAGAGTAAATTTACCAATACAAAGGTAATGAAAGTTAACCACAACAAATACTGAGGCTAAGCTAGCAAGATATGTAATATGGAATGTAAGAGACTAACCATCAAACACATAGAGGCCATATACAATATGTTCGATGATTTGCCTCCTAAATTTCATATTACATATCTTACTTGTTTAGCCTTACTATGTGTTGGGGCTAACTGGTTTTTTTTTTTTTTTTTTAAATTATATATATATATATATATATATATATATTTTGTTAGGTAAATAGGGTGAGTTTGGTTGAGTTTGAACCTTAATGCCTAGATACCATATAGATGTTTTTTTTTTTTTTTTGGTTGGATAATTAAATAGTTACAATGGGGGCAATGGGAGATGAGAATTTGAATCTTGGATGTTTCCATTGAAAACAACAAGAAGTGCCAATTTAGCTGCAAGACTCTTGGCCACCATGTTGGAATCACTGGGATATGCCTTGAACGCTTGTCTAATTTCTATTAGCTTATGTGTTAGTAAATTCACAAGTGCTTGATAATACTGGTTGGATGAGATGAGACTTTGCTCACCACTAGGTAGTTTTTTCCAACACCAATATCATAAATACGACTATATCAAAATAAAAAGAAAAAGAAAATGACCAATGGATTCCAAGTAGTACATTGTAACCTACCTGCTCTAGAAAGCACCCAATTATCATCATTCCCGACTTGAAACACATTGAAACCAAGTAGTCCGCTCTGCTTTGCATAAGAAACTTTAGCTTTAACAGCCTCCACATCGTCATAGTTAATCCAAGTCGGCCCAATTGTGCAGAAATTCACCACATAGGTAGCATTATACACTGGAGCAGCTTCAGAAGGAAAGCTTCTAAGATACGATTTTATGAACTTATAGCCCATGGAACCGTCGGCTGTAACAGCTGGACCGATAGCTGGTGCACCCATTGCATTGTTGTTGGGATCCAAAAGTGTCCACGCATACCCATGGTAAGGCAAGCCCAAAACCAATTTGCTAAGCAAAAATCCTCTTCTCTTCCACTCTTTTATGCCACTATCAGTATTAGCCCCATTCATTGGGTCATATAAAGCCGCATGAGTGTATGTGAAATTGTCGATTCTAGGCACATAGTAGTCATATGCTGTAACATGTACCCAATCCAAGTTTTTCATCATGGACTCAATTGGGTAACTCACTGAATCCAAAGCTGGCAAGTAATAACCAGACATGACCAATAGCAACTCTGACTTGCTAGAGTTTTTTGCCTCAGAAGCCACAGCAATTCGCCACTCGTTCAAAAGGGTATCTAAATTGATCATATCCGAACTTTTGCTTGGTAGAACCCCACAAAGGTCTATGCCATGAAACCCATAAAACCTTGCTGTTTCTATAGAGGACTGAATAAAAGAATTTCTAAAAGAGGACTGGTTGATCATTGAAAAGAAGATTGGAGAGTCTTCTCTGCCAACCCATACGGACAAAAGCGTTGTAACCAATGAGTTCTTGAGCTTTACAGTGTTGGTGAAAGTAGAGAACTTTTGTTCGGTGGAGGAGTTGATAGAGAGGTGGTAGTTGGAAGAGTTTATGTAAGCAAAAGCGCATAGTAGGTGAGTAAAGAGCTTAGAGTTTATGTCAGAAATGACAGTTTCACTACCTGAATAATAATAACCAGCTTTAATCCAGGATTGTTGGGTTGAACTTGAACAGTAGGATTTGAGTTGCAGAAAGTCGAGGAGGAAGAGTAGGGTGACAAGTTTGGACGCCATTGAAAAATGATGTCTCATGCTTAATGCTCTGGTACCATGTGTAAAGCGCAGCTATTTAGCTTGAAAGAATTAAGAAACAAGACCACATGGAAAAAGAGGGAGCTTTGATTCGGTCCGGAGCTGGCGTAGAAGTGTGTTTCACGCCAGCTAATGAGAAGGTGCCACATCATCATTTTAACATCTTGCTTAATGCTTTGGTACCATGTGTCAAAGCGTAGCTATTTAGCTTGAAAGAATTAAGAAACAAAACCACAAGGAAAAAGAGGAAGCTTTGATTCGGTCCGGAGCTGGCGTAGAAGTGTGTTTCACGCCAGCTAATGAGAAGGTGCCACATCATCATTTTAACAAATCCCCAATTTCACACCCAAAAAAAAAAGCCATCACTGTTTGCAGGACTTGCTGACTAGTCTTCTCACTTCATTGTTATGATGTTTCCACGGTGTCAGAGGTGAGGACACCCATTTTTACTTTATTTACGACATGTATATGCTGCTTTGACTCATTGGCTGGTTAGAGCATTCACAGCAGCGGAGTTAAAAAGTTATAATGCTATTTTTATAGCTTTTTATCTCCACCAACATACCAAAGAGGCCTTGCAGCAGTGGAGGCAAACCTAAAATTTTTTGCTGATTTGCTACAGTGCACATGTATTTATACATGTGCACTGTAGCAAACATCTAAAAAAAAAAAATTTTTTTTTATTGAACTCCTTGATTAAAATAATGTGCTCTCAGCTCTCTCGTCTCTCTCATCAACTCAAGCTCTCAGCTCTCTCATCACTCTCATCAAGCTCTCATCTCTCTCATCAAGCTCTCATCGCCGATTGCCTCACGCCGCCGATCGCCCCACGCAGCCTCACGCCGCCGATCGCCTCATCTCATCTCATCTCATGCCACCGTTGATCCTCGCCGCCAGACCCAGACCCAGACCCACGCCGTCAATCCTCGCCGTCAGACCCACGCCGTCGATCCACATCAATCCACGCCGTCGATCCACCGGGAATGATGTTTGATTTTTTTTTTTCTTCTATGGGTTTGATGGCTGTAGTTGTGGGATGATGTTTAATTTTTTTTTTCTTCTGTGGGTTTAATGGCTGTGGTGGTGGAATGATGTTTGATTTTTTTTTTCTTCCGTGGGTTTGATGGCTGTGGTGGTGGCGATGGTGGTTGTTGTGGCTATGGTTTGGTGGTACGGTGTTTGATTTTCTTTTTCCTATGGGCTTGGTGGCTGTGGTGGTGGATTGGTGACTATGATGGTTGTTTGGGGATTTATTTTGTTTGTGGGTTTGGTTGTGTCAGTGTTGGTGGTGGTGGTGGTGGAAGTGGTGGCTGTGGCTGATTGTAGATGAGATTGTGGTCGGTGCTGGCATGTTTTTTGGGCTATGAGATATATTATTTTATTGTAGGGGTATATTATTTTATTGTGAAGTTTATATTATTTTATTGTATTGATAGGTAAAATAGATTCACTGCTGCAGCAGATGTGTAGGTATAATAGATAAAGTAACTTTTAGTGGAGCTAAAAAGCTAAATTTTTAGCTCCACTGCTGTGAATGCTCTTATACACCTATTTTAATAATTTTACATTGGGAATTTGTTAAGATGACGACGTGGTACCTCTTCATTGTCTAATGTAAAACCCACCTTTTACGCTCGCTCTGGACTGGATTTAAGCTCCAAGGAAAAACGGACTGCTCTACAATGGCTTGTTCTAGATTTCATTGAAGATTAACAATTCTTTACGGACTCGGGAAACATAGGGAATTCTAACTCATGACGTAGCGCCTTCAAGTTTTTGCTACATTTTTCTCCCGATTGATTGTGCATTAGCAAAAGGATAAATATGTAACGTACATTTTTTTGAATTAAAATTGTTAGTTAAACAGATAATTTCAATTTTGAAATTGAGTTAAAGACACAATTTCAGTTAAAAAATAAGTGTGTATCGGGGTATGTAAAACACGATAATTGATTAGTATATCTCTTGTATATATATAATAAGAAAAATGTTACGTACACAACAAATTTTATACTAACTTACATTATTTTATTATTAACTATTAACAACTTGTCACATTAAACATGTGTGAAATTTGTTGTCAATTTTGACGTACCTTTAGACTTATTGATATAATAATGTGGACATGTGATCATCTATTAAAGCATATCAAGGAATTATTAAAATTGTGACTTATAAACATGATTTCAGTTTTGAAATCGTGTCTTAAACTCACGATTTCAGTTTAAAAAAATAGGTGTATAACACTTTGTGTGTGTGTGTGTGTGTGTGTGTGTGTGTGTGTAAAATAGGATAATTTATTACTATATCTCTTGCCTATATGATAAGAGTAATGTTATACAACAAATTTTACATCAACTTACACTACTTTATTATCTACCATTAACAACTGGCCACATTAAACATGTGTGAAATTTGTTGTCAATTTTAGTGTGCTTGCAGACTTATTGATATATATATATATATATATGTATATAGTTTTTTTTTTTTTGGAGAAACAAGACTTATTGATATAATAATGTAGAGGTGGCAATTTGTATTCGCGTGTCGGGTTTGTGTTATGTCAACTCATGAGTATCCAACTATATAGGTCAACACTAACCCGACCTGTTTATTAAACGGGTCAAGATTCTTCAACCCTAACACGACCCATTTATTAAACGGGTCAGTCGTATTGACCTGTTTATCAGATTATATCAAAATGAAAAAAATAAATTATGAAAAAACAAACAAATTAATATTTTTAATATATAATTCAGAATTAACGAGTAACTGCATCACAAATAATCATTCAAAACTAAAACATTTTCCAATATCATAAATAATCAATCACAATATGTCAAAGAAAATAAACCACAATAACTAATAAGTTTATATACCTAGAGTTTGAAGAGTATATTGGTAAAATACCATTTAATTAAATGAGTCAAATGGGTCAAACGAGTTCTATGTGTTGAACACTAACTCAACCCGTTTATTAAACGGGTTAGTCATGTCAACCTGAATATGACATGAACCCATAAAGCCTCAACCCATAACCTGCTAATTTTGTGTCGTGTCGAGTTCATGGGTCATGTCCAATTTTGCTACCCCTATAATAATGTGAACACATGACCATCTATTAAAGCATATCAATGATTTATTATTAAAAAAGAAAAAAAACATGTCAAGGATTTAGGATACGTATATCAATAAGCTCAGCTTGATGTTAATCTGATGACAATAAATTGGAACTCGTGATTTTGATTTAGTGAATATGAATCATATGATGTTAATTGGTGTCAACTCATCCACATAAAAAGGTAAAGATAAAGAGGAGCGAGGAGCAGTGAGTGGCGGTGACGATAATAAATAATGTGGATTCTTTTCGGGTGGTTGGTAGAATAGGTATACAATTGGATATGCTGGGGGTTTATGGATTCTCTAGAAATCGGAAGAGGTGGAAGTTCTTACTTTATCATCCACAGAGCCGGAAATACATGCTATTGTTAAGGTGCGTTCCTCCAATCTTACCTGGCTTATGTCTGTTATTTATGCTAGTTCTAGGTTGGCTAAAAGAAGAATATTATGGGAGAATCTTAAAACTGTAGCCCATTTCCATAATTTACCTTGGCTTATGTTGGGAGACTTTAATGAAGTTCTGTGTGATGAAGATAAGTTTAGTGGCGATCATGTCAATTTGAATAGAGCTTTAGAATTTAAGGAATGTTTAGATGAGTGTAATATGTTGGATTTGGGTTTTACGGGTCCAAAGTTCACGTGAACAAACTGTAGACCCATTTCAAATCTGATGTTAGAAAGAATAGACAAGTGTTTTGCTAATTCGGTGTGGCGTATTTTTTATCCAGAAGCCTAAGTGACTCACCTCCCAAGGACCTTCTCGGATCACTGCCTGGTCTTAATTGAGTTATGTAGAGTTAGTGCTAACCATCATAATAAACCTTTTCACTTCCAAACTATGTGGTTACTCCACCAAGACTTTGTGAGGGTTGTCCAGCAAGCTTGGATTGAAGATAGAGTTTTGCTGGAAGCAATCTTGGATTTTGTAGTTAGAGCTAGAAAGTGGAACTGTGAAGTGTTTGGGAATTTGTTTGCTAAAAAGAGGAGAATATTAGCTAGACTTCATGGTGTCCAAAAAGCTCTAGCTAATAATCCTAATGACTTTTCTTTTGGAGTTGGAGCAACAGTTGATTTCAGAATACTCTCTAATCCTAATGCATGAGGAGGAGTATTGGGCACTCAAATCTAGATTAAATTCTGCCACTTTTGGAGACCGCAACATGTCTTTCTTCCATGTTTCTACATTAGTTAGGAGACATAGGAATAAGATTAGGTGCATTAAGGATGTTGATGGCAATTGGCTGACTGATGAAGCAAAAATTAAGGATTACATCAGCAATGGCTTTAAAAATTTGTATATGACTAAGCTAAATGTGTCCTCCATGGCCTCGGATGTCTCAGAATTTTCTTGTTGTTTTTTGGAAGAGGAGGATAGAGCTAGAATTGATGGTGATGTGATTGAAGAAGAGATCAGAGTTGGTTTATGGGCTCTTAAGCCTTTCAAGGCACCAGGACCAGAGGGGTACATGCGAGCTTTTATCAACTCTTTTGGATGGAGGTAAAAAATTCTGTTTACAAAGAAATTAAAGGAATTTTTGAAAAGGGTTGTGTGCCAAGTTACCTTAATGAGACTTTGATTTCTTTGATCCCTAAATGTCAAAACCCAGAAACTTTGAGCAATTATAGGCCCATTAGCTTATGCAACTCGGTCTATAAGATTGTGTCGAAGATCTTAGTGGCTCGGATTAGGCCTCTTCTTGGCAGGTTGATATCTCCTGTGCAGACCACTTTTGTTCCTGGCAAAAGAGGCACTAATAACGTGCTAATTGCTCAATAATTGTTTCATGCTTTGGATAAAAAGAAAGGAAAAATAGGCTTCATGGCTGTGAAGTTGGATTCGGAAAAGGCTTACGACAGATTAGAATGGAGTTTTATTCATAGAGTGCTCCAAGCATTCCACTTTCCCCCAAAAAGTTCTAGGATCATCATGAGCTGTGTTACATTCTTAAGCACCTCTATATTAGTTAATGGGGGTGCCTTAAAGCGTTTCGAGCCATCTAGGGGCATAAGGCAGGGGGATCCTTTGTCTCCGTACCTTTTTATACTATGTATGGAGTATTTGGGGCATCTATTGAACAGAAATGTGTGAATGGTGATTGGACTCCTTTAAAAGCTTCGAAGGACAACTTAGGCTTTTCCTATCTTTTCTTTGCGAATGATATCATCCTTTTTAGCAAAGTTGATGCCAGTGGGTGTGAAGCAATTTCAAATGTGCTTGAAAAGTTTTGTTTAGAATCTAGCCAAAAGATTAGTCCCAACAAGTCTAGAATTTATTTTTCTCCTAATGTTAGTGATGAGATGAAAGAGGAAATAAGTGAAAGACTGGGCATCCATGAGGCCAATAATATAGGGAAGTATCTCAAGTTTCCTCTCAAGCACCGAGGGGTCCTTAGAAATCCCTATAATTTCATTGTGGGGAGGGTCATGAGTAAGCTTGCTGGATGGAAGGCGAAGTTCCTCTCCTTTGCAGGTCAGACTGTTTTAATAAAGTCAGTAATGTTTGCCATCCTAAATCATGTGATGCAAGGGGCAGTTTTGCCAATGCATGTTTGTGAGAAATTGGACAAAATAAATCGGGTTTTTTTTATGGGGGTCCACAAATGAAAGGAGGAGGATGCACATGGTGGGTTGGAGTAAAATTGTGAAATCCAAAGAAGAAGAGGGGCTGGGACTTCAAAAGGTAAGAGCTAAGAACATAGTCTTGTTATCCAAATTGAATTGGAGAATGTATCATGAACAAGATGCATTGCGGGCAAAGATAATTCTAAAAAAATATTGCTCCACTTCGAGAGTTAGGTCGAGAGATCTTGAAAAACTCCCATCGTCCCCTAATTGGAAAGCCATTAGTTTGGGTTTCCCTATTTTCAAAAAAAGGATTGTTTGGGGGATTGGAAATGGCTCGGGGGTCAATGTGTGGATGGACAATTGGGTTAATGGTGATTCACTTTGGGCTATGATTGAAGGTCCTCTTAAGCAGGAAGAGCAAAATTTGAGGGTTTCAGATTTGCGTTGTGGTCAAGAATGGAAATGGGAGCTTATTTCCTTTAACCTCCCTGAGTTCATTAAAGATAAGATTAAAGCAACTCCAATTCAATTGTATGGGAGTGAGAGAGATACTGTGATGTGGAAGTTCTCCAAGAATGGAGAATTCACTACTAGTTCAGCATACCGATTTGCAAACCAAGGTGAAGAAGTTGTCACTCAATTCCATGGGCAGTGGATTTGGAAATTGGACATTTTACCTAGGATTACAAACTTCCTTTGGTTGTGTTTACATGGTAGCATCCCAGTGAAAGAAGTGTTAGCGGCAAGAGGTATTAATTGTGACAAGATTTGCCTGATGTGTAAAGCACATGATGAATCAATAGTACACCTCCTTTGAGATTGTGTATTTGCTTGTGATCTATGGAGAAAACTGGAGGTTCCTCCCTCTCATGTGAATTCCTTTGCTGACAGTTTTGAGGTTTGGTTGAAAACCAATTGTTTGAGTGAAGTGAGACATAAAGCCTACATCCCTTGGTGCACTCTCTTCCTCTTTGCTGTTTGGACTTTGTGGAAAAACCGAAATAAAGTTATGTTTTCCATTCCAAACCCCACTCTTGAGGTGTGCTTTGGTCAAGCTAAGGAATATTTTTATTGTGTGAGTAAGGTCAAACAGATAACATCCAGGATTGCTATTCCTATAATGTGGTCCAAGCCTCTCTTGGGTTGGCACAAGCTCAACATAGATGGTGCTTCACTCGAGAATCCAAGCAAGGTTGGTGGTGGAGGGTTAATTAGAAACAGTGAAGGGAGATGGATTAGGGGGTTTTCGAGGTCTATTAGGTACACGACAAGTGTTATGGCTGAGTTATGGGCATTGAGAGATGGCTTAACTCTTGCCATCCAGCTGGGAATAAGGTGTTTGGAAGTGGAGCTTCATGTCAAGGTTATTGTGGAGATGCTAAATAATGCTGACAGCTCTAACAAAAATTTTCTCCATTGCTTCTTGACTGCAGGTCCCTTATAGCAAGCCTCACACAGGTTCGTGTAGCTCATGTATATAGAGAAGCGAATACGTGTGCAAATTTTTTGGCCAAGAAAGGATGTTGCATGAGGGAGGATTTTGTTATATTTGATGTTTCCCCCTCGGATGACTTAGATAAATTGCTTGTATCTGATATCAATGGGTTATACTGTTATAGGCGGGTAGCCACTACTTTGGCCTTTGTGGTCAATTTGTAGCTTTCTTTTGTTGTTTTATATCATGCCTGTTAACCAAAAAAAAAAAAAAAAAAATTATATTATTTAAGCAATATATTGTACTTTACAGAACATTTCCATAGTAATACGCATATTAATTTAGTATAGACATTAAATAAAACATGATGAACAGATATATGACCATAATGGTGAAAATCATACATAACTCTGGCTGCTTGTTTGGTTCTTTGTATTTATCAAATATATGATTTTCACTATTATGGTCATGTCATTAGACTATAATATCATGGCCCATGTTCAAATTAGTTGAATCTTCTCAGATAAATCCAACCGAGTCTGGCAACAGGGAATTGTATGGACAATGACAACTTACGATTAAAATTAATGTGTTCAACCAAAAACAAAGATTATTACATCAAAAAGAATCATTCAATTAAGCCTGCATTTCAGCATTTGTTTTACTTATTAGTTACTTCACTTACCCAACTTTCATGATTTATTATAGTAGAGTATGTGTGGTGTGCATTTTGACTTAAATAAAGGTATATATGAAATTTCACAATACAAAGTTACAGGTTCCACTTGAGTTATGACTCTTTTTTTGATAATTTGATAATTAAAAAAAAAAAATTGTATTTTAGACTTCTCTATTGAAAATACCTACCTCTAAAATATTTGTCGAATAACAACTGACAAGTGACAAGTCTCTTGGCCACTCAAAAATTATGAATCTTGAAAGTGAGAAATGTTGGAAATATGCAAAAACGCAGCGGAAAATTAACGGATCTACTTCATTCAGAATTGATAACATGCATTATGTAAGTTTCAAAATATAGAACAAGAGAATGTACCTTAGTGCAGTGAATTTCAAAACCAAAGATGAGAAGTTCTCAGGAACACTTTCAATCTTCACTCCAATTCTACTAACGCCCAAGATATGTGGTTTCTCAATCAGTTATTTCTTAAAGAGAATGAGAGTGTCCAACACTCACATACATTCATTTCATAAAACTTGTTGTGTCTCACTAAAATTCTGTATGTTTCTCTCCTAATAATTGATTATCTAATTGGGCCAGCCTTTTGGGCCTTTCCAATTGGGCTCTAATATATGGTTTGGAGTGGGACCAAAAGGGAACAAATAAGACACTAGCTCCAATGGACCTTGGGCTTTTCTGTCAAATCTTGACAAGTCCAAAGTTACCATTAATTATATTTAATACCACTATATAAATATAATTGCACTTTAGGCCTTATTAATAAATTATATCTCAAGACTTTATTGTATATGCAACCCCTTCATAAAATATTCGTAGTAATACAAAGTTATGAATGTAGACTGCCACTTTGTAAATTACTACATCTTAATCCTTAAGTACTCAGTTTAATCCTTTAAGTTATTCATCATATATTTATGAAACTCAATTTCATAAATATATACTTTAGTAACTATTTACTAAAGTAGTTAGGCCTAACATTCTGAATAACAAACCCATTAAACTTATTTCAAGGGAATATTTTGTATCTCCGTTAAGATACTATGAATTCCATCTTGAAAATATATATTCCATCAACACTAAATGTGGCTATCCAATATACTGATGTTTTGACCGTTACTTTAGATCTCACTCCTGATATATCAAAACAACTTACACTTCATGATCAGGTCCATTATTCTCTCAGGATTAAGAGTTCATGTAAATATAAGTTGTGAGATTTATTATACAATTGACAGTCATTAGGAGAATAATAAATCTCACAGCGGTCCAGTTCAATATGTCTTAACTCTTAAAACATATCAACATATCAACTAGAAGTCACAACTTCCATGATCAAGACAAATTATCTTAGTTGACATGTTATAGTCTTCGCAGATGAAATGCCCAATTTCATCACTGACTACGAACTAAAATTTTGAATTTACAAAGAACTTGTGATTTATATTTTCTGTGACTTTTCACATAAATCATATACTATACATCTCATGGACTATATGATAATGTCCGAATATTCATGTTACCATTATTTTAGATAATAATAAAACAACTTTATTAATTACAATATTAAGTCATACATAATGTCATACATAGTATCATACAATAGAATTTAAGGGCACTAATCCCAACAATCTCCCACTTGCCTTAAAGACTATTGTGCATTAATCTAACTCTCATTCCTTCCAAATGTGACTCGAAGGTCCTTTGAGGCAAGACTTTGGTAAAGGGATCTGCTAGATTACTTGCACTTTCAATCTTTGCTACCACCACATCTCCACGAGCAATAATATCTCTAATGATGTGATACTTTCTCTCAATGTGCTTTTCTTTCCTGTGATTACTTGGATCTTTTGATTGTGCAACTGCACCACTATTGTTGCAAAACAATATGATGGAAACTTGTTCCATTCTCATTACACCAAGGTCAAAAAGGAATTTTTTGAGCCATACAGCTTCCTTTGCTGTTTCACAAGCAGCAACATATTCTGCTTCCATGGTGGAGTCCGCAATACAAGATTGCTTGACACTCCTCCAAGTTATGGCTCCACCTCCTAAGGTGAAAACACATCCTGATGTAGACTTTCTGAAATCTAGATCCGATTGAAAGTCCAAATCTGTACAGCCAATGGGTATCAAATCCTCACTTCGGTAAACAAGCATATAATCTCTCGTTCTTCGTAGATACTTGAGAATATGCTTTACAACTTGCCAATGTTTTGGTCCTGGATTTGATTGATATTGGCTGACCATACCAACTGAATAACAAATGTTTGGTCTAGTACAAAGCATGGCATACATGAGACTTCCTACTGCAGAAGCATAAGGAACTTGTCTCATAATATCTACTTCCTCTTGAGTCTTAGGCCTTTGGTCATCAGACAGAGGAACTTCGTGTCTAAAAGGAAGTAATTCTTTCTTGGAGTTTTGCATGCTAAATCGTTCTAAAACCTTATCTATATATCTAGCTTGTGATAAGCCTAATATCTTATTCTTGCGATCTCGCCAAAGCTTAATCCCTAGAATAAAATTAGCCTCACCCAAGTCCTTCATATCAAATTGGCTTAACAACCAAACATTTACTAATGACATTACCTCTACATCATTTCCAATGAGTAGAATATCATCAACATAAAGCACTAGAAACATTACTACTTTATCTTGATGTCTTTTGTACACACATGGTTCATCAAGATTTTGTTCAAAACCAAAAGACTTGATTGCTTGATCAAATCTGATGTTCCATGATCTAGATGCTTGCTTAAGTACATAAATGGACCTTTTTAACTTGCATACCATATGCTCTTAGTTCTTTGCTATGAAACCTTCCGGTTGCATCATATAGATTTCCTCTTCAAGATTGCCATCGAGAAATGCAGTCTTGACATCCATTTGCTAAATCTCATAATTATAATGAGCGGCAATGGATAAGAGAATTCTGATAGATTTAAGCATTATTACTAGTGTAAAAGTTTCTTCATAATCAATACCTTCTTTAAAGGTTTCAACCTTTTCGTGTATCCCTCTCTTCCTCTTGTAAACCCACTTGCAACCAACAGGTTTAATGCCATTAGGCGCCTTTACAAGATCCCAAACTTGATTGGAATACATGGAATCTAATTCAGATTTCATAACTTTAACCCAATGATGTGCATCTATATCATTCATTGCTTCATCATATGTGTAGGGATCTGATTCAGCCTCTTCTGAGATAGCTTCATAAGTTTCTCCCAAACCTATGAATCTTATAGGAGGCCAAACAATTCTCCCACTACGATGAGGCACCTGTGTACTAGACATCTCATGAGTAGTATCTTGTGGTGTATCTAATACATCCATAATATCCCTAGTTTCATCCATTGGTTGTTCTATTACAGGTTCATTCATTTCAGCCAATACAACTCTACTTCTAGGAGTATAATCATTCATATAGTCATTTTCCAAGAATTTGGCATTTGTGCTAACAAACACTTTTTATCCTTATGACTATAGAACAAACCTCCAACAGTTCCTTTTGGATACCCTACAAAGAAAACCACTTCTGTTTTAGACTGTAACTTGTCAAACTTTCCTTTCAACACATGTGCTGGACAACCCCAAATATGGAGATGTCTCATACTAGGTTTACGCCCATTCCACAACTCTACAGGTGTTTTAGGAACAGACTTCGAAGGTACTAAATTCAGAAGATACATTGCAGTATTTAAGGCATATCCCCAGAAAGAAATTGATAGAGTTGTATAACTTATCATGGACCTAACCATATCTAAAAGAGTCCTATTCCTTCTCTCCGCTACACCATTTTGTTGTGGAGTTCTAGGTGCAGTCAATTGGGATACAATCCCATTTTCAGTTAAGCAATCCTTGAAATTCCCAAGAAGGTATTCGCCACCTCGATCAGATCGAATAGCCTTTATGCGTTTGCCTAATTGATTCTCAACTTCAGCCTTCAACTCTTTGAACTTTTCAAAGGCTTCGGACTTCCGTTTCATTAGGTACACATAACCAAATCTAAAGTAATCATCAGTGAAAGTAATGAAATACTCATAGCCTCCTCTTGCTTGGATTGACATAGGACCACATACATCTGAATGTATTAATTCTAGCAAATCTTGGGCTCTTTTACCATTTACATTAAAAGGTCGTTTGGTCATTTTACCTTTCAAACAAGATTCAGAAACTGGAAATTCATCAAAGTCCATGGGCTGTAAAAGACCATCTTTGATCAGTCTTTGAATCCTATTTGAATTAATATGACCTAAACGTAAGTGCCAAAGATATGCATTACTTATAGAAGGAAACTTTCTCTTTAATGATTTTACATGAGAGTCATTATCTAATTCAGAATTATATAATTCATGCTTATCAGGAGTTAAAATATAAAGACCATTCACAATATTGCCAGAATAGATAAACATTTTACCCTTCTTTATTACAACATTGTCTTTCAGGATAACACAATATCCATGTTTACCTAAATAAGTTGCAGAAATTAAATTCCTACGAACATTAGGTACATACAAACAGTCTTTCAATATTAAAACCCTAGATTCAAAATACAAATTAAAAACACCAACAGCTACAACCGGAATTTTGCTCCTATCAGCCAAAGTAAGAAATAATTCTCCTTCTTTAAGTTTTCTGGTCTCCTGGAACCCCTGCAAAGAATTGCAGATATGATTAGTACAACCTGAATCCACACACTAGGAATCTATGGGATTTTGTACCAAACATATTTCAAGGAGGAAAGAACTATTCATACCCTTATTATTGGCAGCCTTGAATTTTGGACAATTCCTCTTCCAATATCCTTTCTCACCACAATGGAAACATTTTCCTTTCAACTTCTTTCCTTTGTCGGCAACCCCTAGGACAATTTGTTTACCTTCTTGCTTTGTGATGTCCTTCTTCTTCTTCTTCTTACCCTTGCCTTTTGACTTAGGTTGAGAAGTAAAAGCTTCACCCACATTGGCTTTAACATAAAAAGTACTAAGAATGCCTTCCGCCGCTACTAATTCATTCATTAATTCAGACAAAGAGTAAATCTTTTTGTTCATGTTATAATTGAGTCTGGCCTTGAATGATTCCGGTAGTGACTGGAGTATCATATCCACTTGGGATTCTCCATCAATGTCAGCACCTAAAACCTCTAATGTATTCAGATTAGAGATCATTGTGAGACAATACTCCCTAACTGAACTACCTTCAGCCATTTTGGTATTATAAATTTGTTTCATGGTTTCTTGCTTTGCAGAACGGCCTTGCTCACCAAACATCTCCTTCAGACTTAGCATTATGTCCGAAGCTAGTTCTACATCTTGCATTTGATGCTGTAGAACATTTGAGATAGATGCTAGGATGTAGCACTTAGCCATCTCATTAGATTTCTGCCAACGATCATATCGTTGTTTTTCTTCAAGGGGAGCATCTAATGAAGGAAAGCTAGGACATGGTTTAGTAAGCACATATTTGTGCTCTTCAGCTGTGAGAACTATGTCCAAATTTCTTTTTCAGTCAACATAGTTGGATCCAGTCAATTTGTTTTGATTAAGAATAGTAACAAGTGGGCTAAATGATGCCATATTCAAATCTGAAAACAATAAACATGAATACAATAAGTAACTGGACATTATCAATTTAGCATATAAACATATAATATGGAACCTTAATAAAACCATAGCATAACATATGCAACGACAACCCAATCCTATATTCAATATCCCTCAGCATAGAGTGAACATTAAATACTATGATTGATTGAGAACTATTCTCATTATTAGTGCTATCATGATAACTCTTATCATACACTAATAATATGCCGTTATACTTTTGGCCTCTAAGTAATAATAGTAAGAACTCAGCATAGAGGATACTATAATACTTAGTCTAGTGTATACCATTGTCTAGAATCATGTGTAGCCACATTTCATCCCCCTTAACAGGCTTATTTTGTAGTACCATGATACCAGACACCCTCCGCATGGAATGCAAAACTCGAAACTAAGACAAGGTGTTTGATCAAACTACTATAAACCAAGTAATTCAAAACTTGTAGGACCATGAAATAAATACTCTCCGCATGGAATGCTAAGCTTGATGCAAAGACAAAGTATATATTTCACACTACTATGAACCAACAATGGAGGCTAGGGGTGTGCAGAAAACCCACCGACCTGTCAAACCCAACCCGCCAGGTTGGGTCGGTTTTTAAGACTTGGTGGGTTGGGTTAGGTTACAAATTTTTTTTTTTATAGTGGGTCAGATTAGGTTTGGGTCATAAAATTACAAACCCGCCAAACCCGACCCGACCCACCCATATTTAATATATATTTAAAATATATTATATATTTAATATTTTTTTTTAAATCAGTTGTAGGGTACAGCATTTCCTCGGTTCCCCCTACTAATACTAATTATATATATATATATAATATTATATAATTAATAAAAAAATTTTAAATAACCAGTTCTTCCTATCCTATATAAAAACTAATTAGTTCACACAAATCCTAATAAATTACTATTTTTGTTTAGTCATAAGTGTTGTTTGCCTTTAAAGAGTTACATTGATACTAATCTTTAGGTTTTTTTAATATATTCATATTAATATTTTTTTATACTTAATTTAATAATAATAATAATAAAAAATTTGTCAAACTCATGGGTTCAACCCGACCCATGTGGGTTGGGTTAGGTAACTTAGGTTAGACTTATGTGATGAGTTGGGTTGGGTTGAATTTTTTTTTACCCACGATAGTGGGTTGGGTAAAAAAATCCCCTCAACCCGACCCAACCCGACCCATGCACACCCCTAATGGAGGCCGTGAGATCCAACCCTTATATCTCTATCCCACTAGATGTTTTAAAATAAAGGTTTTTAATTGTTTAATACATACATAAACTAATTACATATAGCCTTGCTCTTTATACATGTAAAAAACAGATGTCAGAATTTTTGGCGACTGGTTTTGGCGACTCGCCTAGTTGTGAGACTCCAGTCGCAAGTTTTGGCGACTTGTTTTGGCAACTCGCCTAGTCGCGAGACTCCAGTTGTGAGATTCATACAGAAGCTCTCGCGGCTCACTCGCCAGTTGCGAAAAATGCCCAGAAACAGCTGTTTTTTCTGTTAACCGTTTTTTACGTTTTCAATGAACAAAATACATTCTTAATGATAAAAAACGATGAGATTAAGATTAAAACTTGAATTTCATTGATGTTAAAGTGTTAATATTCAACTTTACATGGTTAAAATCAAACTTAAACAACATCATAACATTAAAATCAGTTTCAATCAAACAATAGTTTCAAAAACTATAATATGCAGAAAAATGACTGCAAAATTTTCACAACTATGAAAATAGTTTTCTATAATTCTAAAACTCACTAAACATATTATACAGATTCGAAAATGAAGACCGCTTTGATACCAATTGTTGGAAATATGCATATACACAGCGGAAAATTAACGGATGTACTTCATTCAGAATTGATAACATGCATTATGTAAGTTTCAGAATATAGAACAAGAGAGTGTACCTTGGTGCAGTGAATTTCAAAACCAAAGATGAGAAGTTCTCAGGAACACTTTCAATCTTTACTCCAATTCCACTAACGTCCAAGATATGTGGTCTCTCAATCAGTTATTTCTTAAAGAGAATGAGAGTGTCCAACACTCATATACATTCATTTCATAAAACTTGTTGTGTCTCACTAAAATTCTGTATGTTTCTCTTCTAATAACTGATTATCTAATTGAGCTAGCCTTTTGGACCTTTCCAATTGGGTTTTAGTATGTGGCTTGGAGTGGGACCAAAAGGGAACAAAAAAGACACTAGCTCCAATGAGCCTTGGGCTTTTCTGTCAACTCTTGACAAGTCCAAAATTACCATTAATTATATTTAATACTACTATATAAATATAATTGCACTCTAGACCTTATTAATAAATTATATTTCAAGACTTTATTGTACATGCAACCCCTTCATAAAATATTCGTAGTAATACAAAGTTATGAAAGTAGACTGCCACTTTGTAAATTACTATATCTTAATCTTTGAGTACCCGGTTTAATCATTTAAGTTATTCATCATATATTTTATGAAACTCAATTTCATAAATATATACTTTAGTAACTATTTACTAAAGTAGTTAGGCCTAACATTCTGAATAACAAACTCATTAAACTTATCTCAAGGGAATATTTTGTATCTCCATTAAGAGACTATAAATTCCATCTTGAAAATATATGTTCCATCAACACTAAATGTGGCTGCCCAATATACTAAGGTTTTAACCGTTACTTTAGATCTCACTCCTGATATATCAAAGCAACCTACACTTCATGATCAGGTCCATTATTCTCTCAGAATTAAGAGTTCATGTAAATATAAGTCGTGAGATTTATTATTCAATTGACAATCATTAGGAGAATAATAAATCTCACAGTGGTCCAGTTCAATATGTCTTAACTCTTAAAACATATCAACTAGAAGTCACCACTTCCATGATCAAGACAAATCATCTTAGTTGACATGTTATAGTCTTCGCAGATGAAATGCCCAATTTCATCACTGACTACGAACTAAAATTCTGAGTTTACAAAGAACTTATGATTTATATCTTCTGTGACTTTTCACATAAATCACATACTATGCATCTTATGGACTATATGATAATATCTGAATATTCATGTTACCATTATTTTAGATAATAATAAAACAACTTTATTAATTACAATATTAAGTCATACATAACGTCATACATAATATCATACATAGTATCATACAATAGAATTTAAGGGCACTAATCCCAACAAGAAAAAAGTTTTGTAAGTTCGGAGAAAGAATCAACTATTATAGGCTCTCATTTGGAGAAAGGTTGCATAGGCTTTAGACCCTGTGGCTTGGGCTTTGCTAAAAGGCTACATATAAACTTGGGAGTGGCCCAATCTATCCCTCAATCCTACCTAAATGGCACAAAATTGTCATCCACTGCTGCATTAATTGAATCAATTGAATTTCTGTTCTAATCCTGCCAGGTTGGACGATTTTGTCAGGTTTGGGTTATGTATAAACAACCCAAATTCTACCATTTTTCTCCTTTTTTTTAATAGCTTATTCTTTAATCCTACCATTCATTGTTAGTAAATGGTCATTCCTTTCAATTATTAACAACACAACATCAGAGCTTTAATTTCAAATGCACGTGTATGCGCGCACACACACAAAGACAAATCCACAAATTTCCTCTCAAACTTACTTAGGAAAATTATGGCCTATTTGGAAGTATAGAGAGGGAGGAGAGTAGAGGAGAGTAGAGGAGAGGAGAGTAGTGGGGAGGAGAATAGAGGGGAATGGTTATTCTCCATCTTGTTTGGATGTTTTTAAAATTAGTGAGGGGGAATAGAGTAATTAATCCTTCCTCTTGTTTGGATGTTTTAAAAATTATGATGGAAATGAGAGAAAATGATTTAAATAGACAAATTTACCCTTATTTAGAAATGAACTTACAATATTGGTCTATGATTAATTTGTTAGATTAAATAATTATTTAATCAACATTCTCATTTCATCAAATACCATTAATAAAAGTATAAAACTACTATTAACTATTATAAAATAATTTTTATTACCTCAAAAAATTATAATAAAAATAAATTCAAAAATTCAAAACCCAAACAAAATTCAAAAATTTTCTCAAGAAACAAATTTTCCAGTTACAAATAAAGGAAATTACCATAATACCCTCGTACAAATTTATCAAATTTGAAAAAAAAAATTGAAAAAAAAGGCAAAGATTAAAGACACAATAATTTTCATTTCCAACAAAAAAAAAGCAAAAAAAAAAAAAAAAAAAAAACCTAGATCGTAGCGACTGGTGGCTTTGTAATCGTAGCTACACACGTGGTGTACCGGTGCTCGGCGCAGAAGAGCTCACCGCACCAACATTGGAATCCGGTCAACCCTACCTTCCTCCTACAACCGAAGCACCGGTTCACCTCTCTTTTCTCCTCCGATCCGAATCTGAAACTGAACCCCTCCAATCTAAACCAGTCCGATGCTGCGGCCGCCGTCGCAACAACGTCCTCGCTTGACACCTTCGTAGTAGTAGCAGATTTGAACGAACTCGCACTAGATCTATGATGAACCTTCAACAACTTGTTCATCGAAGAAGAAGACACTGTTGTAACGGTCATCGTCGTTTTTGATGATGAAGCGTTTGTTGTTGTAGAGTTTGTGTTTGTGTTTTTTGTGGTCGTTGTTGTTGGAATTCGAGGTGTTAAAGCAGTTTTGGCACATGTTCAGGGTATTATGGTAATTTCGCTTGTTTGTCATTTGTAGTGTTAAATTTTCTCAGGAAACAAAAAAATATTATTTATATAATTGGTTTGTGATTTTGTTAATTTAGAAAGGGTAAATTGAAGAATTTATTTGGCCAATAATTTATCTACTCTACTCTCCCTCCAAATCTCTCCAATTTGGGGGAATTAAAAATGAGGTTAGAGGTAGTTGAAACCCTTTCAAACCCTTCCAAACTCCTCCCCCTCCTTCCTTAAAAAACGTCCAAATAAGGTAATTGAATTACTCTCCCTCCCTTTACTTTACTCCCCCTCCCTTTTTTAACTTTCAAACAGGCCATTAGTTCGTAACTTCATATCCTCACTTGCATCATAGCATTAGTTTTAGAAAAATGCCTAATCTATATGTTGAGACTTAATTTGTGTTAAGCCACTTGTCAGTCGTTGGAGGATTTAACATGTTAACTGCGAATTTGTTTTTGATAGTTAAGACTTAAATTTGATACCATTCCCAAGTAAAACCAATGTCTATCAATGCCTTTAGTACTACAGAAGAAATAAAAGCCCAAAATTCAAGAGAGAGAAAGTACGAACAATAAAGAAACTTTGATTTATATTTAATGAGGATAATTTTTGATTGATTGGTATGGGGGAGCCCAAAAAGGATGACCAATCCCAAAAGGGATGACTAACCCCAAAAGGGAAGATCAACCCCAAAAAGGAAGACCACCCTCAAAAGAGACGACCAACCCCCGAAAGGGAAGATCGACCCCTAAAAGGGAAAGGGAAGATCAACCCCAAAATGGATGACCGACCCCAAAATGGATGACGAACCCCAAAAAGGATGACTAACCCTATAAGAGAAGACCACCCTCAAAAGGGATGATCAACCCCCAAAAGGGAAGGTTAACCCCAAAAGGGAAGACCACCCTCAAAAGGGATGATCAACCCTTGAAAGGGAAGATTAACCCCTAAAGGGGACAATCAACCCATGGGCCTACGGATCAAGTAATCCCCAATCCTGACGACCCATCCCCTAGGGTTTCTATGGGGCTTGTGTTGGGCCTACTCACACATCCTTATATGGAAATTGCTTGCACAACACGACCAAAGGCCCTACCACGCAATTAGATCTTTTATATATGGAAAGGTGATAATATATCAGGATCCTTCTCTTTACAAGGAAATTCCTTTGTATCAAGGGATTCGAGTCAGCTCTCTACCATTATATAAACCATAAACCTTACCCTTCTTGAGGTACGCGAATTCTCCCTAGCTCTTGCTCTTTTGAGTTCTTGGAGATTCTTTTATCACTGACTTAATTTTCGAAGGGTCTTTGGTTGGTACTCTACTGGTATCCTTTGATTGGTTCTTCTCTTTTGTTCTTTCAGGTACCTCCATTGACATGTGTACGGACGATCAACTCATTCACGATTTTTGTGCATCATCAGTTGGTGCCGTCTATAGGGACGAATAATAAGCCATATCGTCGTTTCAAAGACAAAGAGTTGTATGGTCCTAACATGATCAATGGCTACCATCAACCAAGAGTTTGAAAACCCACCCAACGCCTTGGAGAAGCAAGTGCAAACTCTCACCACGACGGTTGAACAACTCACCTAACGAAATCATGGGCTGGAATGAAAGTTAGGCCAGCGGAACGAACAACATCCGAATGATCAAAATGATGAATAGGGTGGTGGGGAACGCAAAAACAATCGTCCCCCGACGAACGATCAACAAGAAAGGGACAGCCAAGATGAAAGCATTTGAGTGGACCAACGATTACCAAAAAGCATTTGAGGAACTAAGGCGTACCTCACATCTCCACTACTCCTTAGTCCATCCAAACCCAATGAATATCTTTCCCTTTACTTGGCTGTATCCCTCATGGTTGTTAGTTCAGCTCTTATTCGAAAGAAGGATCGTGTGCAATTACCCGTATGCTACACCAGCCGAAAGCTTAGAGGTGCGGAAGAAAGATATCCCCCCATGGAGAAGTTGACCTTTGCTTTAATCACGACAACATGCAAGCTTAGGCTATACTTTGAAGTGCACACCATAGTAGTCTAGACGAACAAACCCCTTAGCCTAAGCATTAGCTGACTTTGTCGCAGAATTTACGACGAACAAAGCGAAAGGCTGGGGGGCAGCCCCATGGAAGGTCTGAATAGATGGATTATCCAATAGACATGTTGGAGAGATCAGAGTAGTTCTATAATCTCTTGAAAGGGACGTCATAGAGTGTGCCGTTTGACTCTAGTTCTCGACAACCAATAATGAAGCTAAGTACAAAACTGTATTAACGAGACTCGACTTAGCTAAAGCAGCTAGGGCCTTATCAGTTGTCATCCATAGTGGCTCCCGAGTTGTCTTCGGGCATATCAACGAAGACTACGAAGCCAAGGGAGAGCGAATGAAGAAGTACCTTAGCCTTGTCAAAAGATGGATAGATCAAAATTTTGCAACAGAATTTGTACAAGTCTCATGTGAAGAAAATGAACATACTAATTGATTGGCCAAGACTGCATCTACCGAACACATGACTATTAGTCGTCAAGTACTATCCTTTACCCAACACTCCCCTGCCATTGAGGAATTGGAAACACAAGTGATATCAGCAGGTATTGATTGGACGATTTCAATCACCTCTTACCTTAAGAATGGGACGCTTCTGAAGGACCATAACGCATCCCAAAGGTTGAAAGTTTGGGCATTGCGCTTTGTATTGATGGGAAAGGTTTCTCTCGACCATACCTATGGTGTTTGATCCCTGATGAAGCAGACTACGTCATGAGGAAAGTTCATGGAGGGGTGTTTGGAAACCATTCGAGGGCGTAATTGTTGGTCCATAAGATCATAAGAGCAGGGTACTATTGGTCTACCATGCAAAAGGATGCCTAATCATACGTAAAAGCATGCAACAAGTGTCAACGCTTCAGTAAGATCTCATGGCTAAACACTATGAAGGGAAGAACGAAGAAAGGATCCGTCTACACTTGGCTCAACTAGATGAGATCAGGACGATTGTTGAACAACGAAAGGGCTGTTACCAAGACCTCATGGTTAAACACTATAACGCCAAGGTCAAATCTTGACACTTCAGCATCAGGGACCTTATTTTGAGGAAAGTGACAATGGCCGCAAAGGATCCCGCACAAGGAAAGTTAGGACCTAATTGGGAAGGACTATATAAAATCATTGATTGCAACAAAAAGGGTACATAATCCTTATCCCAACGGGATGGATCGATAACCAAGGATGCCCACGAGCACCTAATTTTCATCCTTGCGGGATGGATCAACAATCAAGGATACCAACAATCAAGGATGCTAATGGCACCTGATCCTCATCCAAAACTAAGTCTTACCTATGGGATGGACCGATGACTAAGGATGCCCATAGGCACTTAAATCTCATCCTTACGGGATGGATCAACAACCAAGGATATCGACGATCAAGAATGCCAATGGGCACCTAATCCTCATCCTTACGGGATTGATCGACATTCTAAAATGCCGATGGGCACCTGATCCTCATAGCAAGCTAAGTCCTTCCTATGGGTAGATAGACGATCAAAGTCGCCTATAGGAGGGTGGTCCCACGTAAAGTCATCCCTAAGAGGGAAAGACAATGACCAAAGTCTCCTATAGGTGGATGAACGACTAAAAGTTTCCTACAGGTGGACAGTCTAATGTAAAGTCATCCCCAAGAGGGAAGGACAATGACCTAAGTTGTCTACGGTGGACGGATGACCAAAGTCTCCTACGGGTGGACAGTCCAACGTAAAGTCATCCCTAAGAGGGAATAACCAAAGCCGCCTATAGGTAGACAAACGACCAAAAATTGCCTACGGGTGGACAATCCAACATAGAGTCATCCCCAAGAGGGAAGGACAATGACTAAAGAAGTCTATGGGTGGACAGTCCAACGCAAAGTTATTCCCAAGAAGGAAGGACAGCAATCAAAGTTGCCTACAAGTGGACGGACGATCAAAGGCATTTACGGGTGGATGGATGACCAAAGTCGCTTACGGGTGGAAAGTCCAAAGTAAAGTCCTACCTAAGAGAGAAGGACGACGACCAAAGTAAAGTCATCCTTGAAAGGGAAGGATGACGACCAAAGTCACTTACGGGTGAATGAACAAACCAAGCCACTCATGAGTGCCTTGGTAAAAAATCTAAGTCTTCCTATCGACGGGTGGAGGGACGAACTAAGCCATGCGTGATGCCTTGGTAAAAAATATAAGTCTTCTTATCAACGAGTAGAGGGCTGAACCAAGCCACGTGCGAGTGCCTTGGTAAAAAAATCTAAGTCTTCCTACTGACGAATGAAGGGACGAACCAAGCCACGCGCGAATGCCTTGGTAAAAAATCTAAGTCTTCCTACTGATGAATGGAGGGACGAACCAAGCCACCTACGAGTGCCTTTGCAAAAAATCTAAGTCTTCCTACTGACGAGTAGAGGGATGAACCAAGCCACGCGCGAGTGCCTTGGTAAAAAATCTAAGTCCTCCTACTGACAAATGGAGGGACGAACTAAGCCACCCACGAGTGCCTTGGTAAAAAATTTGAATCATCTTACCAATGGGTGGAGGGACAAACCAAGCCACCCACAAGTACCTAGGTGAAAGATCTAAGTTTTCCTACCCACAGGTGGAGGGATGAACCAAGCCACCGTTGAGTGTGTTGGTAAAAAATCTAAGTCTTCCTACCTATGGGAGAAGGGACGAAACAAGCCACCCACGAGTGCCTTAGTGAAAGATCTGAGTCTTCCTACCTACAGGGTGACAAATAAACCAAGTCACCAAGGTGACGAACGATCTAAGAGCTCCTCTAAAGATGATTGACTCAAGTAGAGATCGTCTAACCAAGTCACCAAGGTGACGAATGATCCCAGGGATCGTCTAACCAAGTCACCAAAGTGACAAACAATCGAAGTGATCCTCCTAAGATGATCACAATTATAGATATCATCTAACCAAGTCGCCAAGGTCATGAATGATCCAAGAGATCCTCCAAAGATGATCGACTCAAGTAGAGATCATTTAACCATGTCACCAAGGTGACAAATGATCCGAATGATCCTTTAAAGATGGTCAACTCTAGTAGAGATCATCCAACCAAGTAACTAAGGTGACAAATGATCCAAGAGATCCCCCAAATATGATTGACCTAAATAGAGATTGTTGAACCAAGTCATCAAGGTTATGAACGATCCAAGTGATCCTCCAAAGATGATTGACTCAAGTAGAAATCATCGAATCAAGTAAATAAGGTGACAAATGATCAAGTAACCCTCCAAAGACAATTGAGTCAAGTATCAATCCTCCGAAGACAATTGACTTAAGTAATAATCCTCCAATTAAGTCACTAAGATAACTAAAAAAAAAAAAAAAACTAGCCAATCATTGGTATGCGTAAGTGGTGGTCATCCGATCAAGTTACACTAAATGCTATTGAATAGGGGGTAAATAAATGAACCCCTGACACTCTACGATTATAATGAAAACCTTCATATTCCGCACTCATCCACTCACATGACAACCACGGAATGCGGGGCACATGATAGGGAATATTTTCACCATCTAGAAAGTTTTTAACATCCTAGAGTCTTCTGTTACCAAGAGCATCATGAGCTCACCAAAAGAGTTTTTGATCACCAAAAGCATCATTAGGTACCTTCCTTGATACCATGCGGCACACTCTGCCCTGATGGTCGTCACGTATCAAGAGGTCGTCAGCATATCCGACCCATTAGATCGTGACCATGCCAATCGACTCCGTTATCAGGGACCCGTCATGCATCCTCCTGACCCATCAGATTGTGACCATGCCAATCGACTCCGTTATCAGGGATTCGTAACACATCCTTTTGACCCATCGGATTGTGACCATGCCGATAGACTCCGTCATCAGGGATCTGTTACGCATCCTCCTGACCCATCGGATTGTGACCATGCCAATCAACTCCATCTTTAAGGATTCGTCACGCATCCTCCTAACCCATCAGATCATTCCCATGCCAATTGACTCCGTCATCGGGGGTCTGTCGAGGGATGTCATGCAGAGTACTTACTAGGTTCCAACAATGCAGCTCGTGTTTGCTTCTTTTTCATCTTTCTTGAAAATTCCAGCCATGCCAAAGTCTGAGATCTTAGGCTTCGTCTCTTCATCCAGTAAAATGTTACTAGCTTTTAAATCTTGGTGAATTATTATCATTCTTGAATAATCTTGAAGATATAAAAGTCTTTGAGTTACCCTTTTAATAATGTCAATGCGTTTTCTCCAATCCAATAGGTATCATCTGACAGGGTTTATGACAAATTATATAATGAACAATTAGTTATGCAATCATATTGGGGCTAATAGAGCACTAAGATGTGAAACATTGCATTTAACATATATCGGTAACTATAATTGGAAGAGGAAAGATATTAGATCAAAGAGGTAGAAGTCCAAGCTTTTGTTCAACATGTACTCATATATTAGCATTTTTTCATCCATTTTAATGCAAAATCCCAAAACTTGCACAAGATTTACATGTTGTAGCTTTGCAGTGAGCATAACCTCATTCTTGAACTCCTTAATTCCTTGTGTAGATGTTTTTGAAAGTTTTTTCACAACTATTTCTTTTCCATTTGGTAATGCACCCTAACAAAACAAAGGCACCTATGATTGGTATCTTTCACCTGATAGGAAACTTCAAGACATTGGATGATGATAAAAGAGTAACGCTAGAAACAATGCTAGCTCAATACAATTTAAACCGTAAGGGGACAAATTTAAGCAAAGTTTTTTTGCATATATAATTATCAATTAAAAAAAAAAAGATTTTATCCTTTTATATTATAATTTTGGGAAAAACAAAATTACCATTTTGGGGTCCACTTTTTACCATTTTTGTCCCTATATTTTGGGTCATTTTCAATTTGATCGATACTTTTTCCTAGCAATCAATTTGATCCTTACATTTTCCTAGCAGTCATTTTGAAAGTGACCCCAAAATGTGGGGACCATATTCACTATTGGGAAAAATTATTGACCAAATTGAAAATGACCTAAAATGTAGGTATCAAAATGATAATTTTGCCTAAAATATACCATAAGAATGGTTTTATTTTAAAAATTTTTCATATGGGAAACTAGTGGTCCCAACCTTTGGTGACTCTATTCTACTCCCTACCCATGGGACGCATTGGAAATCCCATAGATCAATAGTATGGTGGATGAAACCGGCGACCTCCGGATTTAAGACACGTCCTTTAAGCCCATTGAGCCCAAGGGTGGCTTTACATTGAGCTCAAGATGTTCATATGAACACACTGACTTGAATAATAATATACATGATTATTTTAAAACTAATGTGTTTTCTCTACCTTAAAAAAAATGTTGAACACCGTAACTTGAGAATTCCAAGAATTTGGGTTTTAAAAAAATAATATTGGCCCCCTAAACATATAATCCTTATCCCCCTAAACAATAAAAATAAATAAAAGCCCAAATAACAACAATAAAATTTAGCCCAAATAATAGCAAAAATAGCCCAAACAACAACAAGACTAGGCCAAACAACAACAAATTAACAAAATATTGAACAATAATGCTCATTCAAAAACAAAAAATAAAAACCCCTAATCATTCAGATTCATAACTCATTCAATTTATTCCATAAAAATAATTTCTAATATTTTTTTCCTAAGAAAGGTATTAACAGAGATACTGTGGCCATGAGTTCTCTTTGACAACACTGGCAACTCTGTTCTTCTTAGCTTTGTTGTCGTAGTAGCTATGCTCTTCTTGGCAACTCGACTCAATGGTAGCAGGTATCATCCATTGCTCTATGCATCTCCCTCCTCTCTCTCTCTCTCTCTCTCTCTCTCATTATTTCAGTATCATCCTAGATCTTTTGTTGCTTCTTAGCTTTTGATTGAATTGGGGTTTTTATTAGTTTGCTAGAAATTCATGTAGATATAAAGACAAGTGCAAAGAGAATCACAAGAAATAGCCATGGGAGCAGAGGAATATCCAAAGGAATATCAAGAACACCATATGAAGCAAGCGAGCCAAAATACAATTATCTGATGAACTCCACCAATAGAAGGCATACATAAAATTAAAGGAGCCGCGATGGTAGGGGTAGTAAAATCTTGGATAACATAACATATTTATTTGAGAGGTGTAACAACAAATCATAGGCGGTAAGTTGTTATTGATTCTAATTTGAATTTACAGCTTAAATTACTTTTTTATCCATCCATAACAAGCAATACCAACCTACTGCTTAGGATTTTTTGTAAAAGTGTTGTGAAAATATTATGGATATAGCATTTCTCTATTTATTTCGTGAAAATATTATAGATATAGCATTTCTCTATTTATTTCTTTTGTTCTATATTGCTCAACTCTACCATTTTCATTATCATCCTCCCAACGTTTGACCTTGTTGGCAGCATCATACAGTATATGCCACCAACGATATGGATATGGGTACTTGAACATATTTCTTTTGTAAATTGAGAATTATATTAAAAAAGAATGGATTGGAAAAGAAAATTGAAGACCACGAGTTAAACATAGGTTGAAATTAAAAAAAATGTAATTTATTATTTATATGGATAAAGTTTAGTTACAAAATTAGTTGTAATCTTAAGTTACAACCTTAATATCTTCCATACTTACAAAATTTCTAAAATATTAAAGATTAATAGCAATATCTTCAAGCAATGTTTAAATTACAAATTTTTGTAGTTTAAAATTATGTATAAAATATAAGTTTATAGATCATATAGTAAATAATTTCCGATTAATACAAAATTTGACAATTGCATTAAAAGTATAAAAAACATACCGTTCAACTATTAAATTTTCAAATTATAAAATAAAATCTATTTTATTAAATAATTTTTTTTTTGGTTAAAAAAAATGGGAGCGTTTATGGTTGTATTAAATCCCTGGTAGAACGCCGCGCCGTGAAATACTCACTTATTTTTGTGCGTGTGAGAGTCACCTCATTTCTAAGTACACCCCTCACTAAGGATGCCCATCAACAGAAAGCCATTGGCAGGACTCGAACCCAAGCCTGACAAGTAGGGAAGCAAAGTCCTGACCAACTCAGCTAACCCCCTGTTGGCTATTGGCTATTAAATGAAGTTATAAGCTTAGAATCTAACTAATTTTAAAACTAAATTTGGTCACGTTTATATGCAAGATATTTATATAAAAAATAGACGTTATAAAATCTCGCTTTTGAGTTTGAAAAAAGTCACTGTCTACCTTCTGCTTTCTTTCATCAAAAAACACTGAACAGTGTCCCTCTAAACTCTAAACACTTTTTTTTATTCAGCTTTCGGCGAAGCCCAACAAGTTTTCTCCCCTCTACCTTCTTTCGTCAAAAAACACTGTCTCCCTCTAAACTCTATTCACTTTTTTTTAGTCAGCTTTCGGCGAAACCCAACAAGTTTCGCACTGTTCCAACTTGAAATATATATATATATATATATACATTTTTTTTTTCTCTTAGCAAAAACTTTTCAAAATCCTTGATTTTCTTTACATTTTTGTCTTTCTAATCTCGCCTATAATCTTCTTCATCGTTGTTCAATTATCTTTCTGGAGAAGACACGGTTTTTCTCAGACCTTAGAGCTTCTTTTTATTTATTTATTTAAATATATATATATATATATATATATATATTTTTTTTTTCAGTTTTATGGGCTCTAAGGTCTAAAGGGCTCAACTTTTTATTTTTCTTTTTTAAATTTTTTTTAAGTTTATTTTTTATTTTTTATATATATTTTTTAAAATAAGGGATTTGATGGTTGGTTCTTGAGAGAAAAAGAAAGCAGGGATTTTTGAAGTGGGTTCTGCTGAGGCAATGGGTTGCATGAACAGGGGTCTATCTGTTGGGATCTGTATTGGGTTGATTTTGATTTTCAATGCCACATTTTGTGTTGGTCTCACTGAACCAACCGACGGTAAAGAGCAAAAATCGCATTTTTCTATTTATGTTTGTTCACAGTGTTCTTTTTTAGTGCGTTTGGTTCTCGCGAATGTGAAAAGGAAAATGATTGAAAGTTGCTTCTATGATTAACATTTGCTTGATCCTCTCTGACAACTGAACTTAGAGTTAGACTTGCTAGTATTAAATTTTGTATTTGCTTGCCTTTTCTCAATATAATTTTAAGACTTGTTTGATATAGGAAGTTTTAACATGGTTGGTTATATCTTGTTGGCCCAGAACATAAAGGTTAAAATTATGGAGCTGTGTTTTAATCATTTCTCTGCGTCTGTTTATTTTCCAGTTATGGCAATCAATAGTTTATATGTTGCTCTTGAGTACCCTCCACTTCTTGGTTGGCTTCTTGTTGGAGGAGACCCTTGTGGGGATAAGTGGCAAGGTGTTGAATGTGTCTTCTCAAACATAACAGAATTGTATGTTGATTCTCTCACTTTCGAGCTCTTGTCAATAATAGAGTTTTATTCCTTAGTTGATCTTCTAACCTGTCTTGGTCTACAGAAGGCTTAGTGGCACAAATTTGGGAGGAAAGTTGGGTGATACTTTGGGAGACTTTGGAGCCATCTTGGCAATGTATGTGTCTAACTTGTTCTGTAATTTTCGATAACATGTATGTATACACGTAACATAAGGTTAGTTTCATATAATTTTGAGTGAGTAATGGTGAAATTATTTTAATTCAATTTGGTTAAACATTGTCTCAAAGCTCTAATTTCATATTTACTTGTTCTGTCATTGTCAAAATGTTAAGTAAATAGCCCCCCAACACCTCACATTCTAATACTCTTAAGGGAACTTATTTGTTGAAAAGTGAGCTATAGTTTCACTTGTTCTGTCATTGCTAAAATGCTGATGGCACAAATTAGGCTGTTATTGGACTTTGTGATTCTCAAGGCTTAAGCAATAAAATACTTGATTTACTAATTGAATGATCTATGCATAAATTCATTACATGCGAGGGCATATTGAGGCAGAAGCATCAAATTACATTGCTGCTTGCTTTTGTTTAACTTCTTAAATATCTGTCTGTAATCTTATTAAGCTTTGTGCTACATCATGGGGCAGAGATCTAAGCAACAACCATATTGGTGGGACTATTCCATCGTATTTTCCCTCCACCATCAGGAACCTGTATGTTTCACACTCATTTATTTTTTGTATCCATGTGAGAGCTGATTTAGCAAATTATTTTTTCCCACTAATATGCTTCTAGTATATCCTAAATTTATGTCAGGCTTGTATTTTATTTTCCTTGTTTAGTTCTCTTTCAGCTAACAAGCTCACTGGAATCATCCCCGATGCCTTGTCCTCATCCAGCCAATTGACGGATTTGTAAGTCAAAGTTTGCTCATATTAATGTCGTATTATTTATTTTTTATTGTTTTCATTTTGATCTATTTCTTTATGGACAAGGTTTAGCTCCAAACTGGTATTACATGGTGATTTATAAGACTATTTATGTGTATTATTTAAACAGATCATATGACTTATTAAAAAAGTCATGTTTCTAAAACTACACATGGATGGTCTATTCATGTGTATTATTTAAACAGGTCATATGACTCATTAAAAAAGTCATGTTTCTAAAACTACACATGGATGGTCTCTTCAATTGCCACATAATGGGTTGAAGTAAGATAACTCCAAACTGGTTTGGAGCTAAACATTTTCTTTTGTTTTTTCAAGGGATGTTTTCTCCTCCTGAGGTTGCTAAATAATAACCTTCTAACTGGAGGAATAACAGGTGCTTCAAAAGCTTACTGGTTTGATGGACTTGTTGCCATTTTCTTTCCGTTCAGATAGCTTTTCCTTTGTATTTTGGTTCTATGTTCATGGTTGTGATCATATATAATGGTGCAGAGATCTATCGGGAAACAATTTAAGTGGTCAATTGCCTCCCTCATTGGGAAATTTGTCATCTCTTACCACATTGTGAGTAATTATCTCAATAAGATTTCTTTTTGTATGTTTACTATACATGATAATTCATTAACTTTATGATTTCTATGCAGGCACTTGCAGAACAATCAACTCACTGGGACCCTTGATGTTTTACAGGATCCTCTCCTGCAGGATCTGTACCCTTTTTTCATCCACTTTGATTTTTATTTTTACATTTCATAATATTTTCTTTGCAAAATTCGTATTCCAGAATTTGATCTTGATTCAGAGGTTCAAGTAGGAACTATGTGCTGTCTACAGCAACTCACAAATTCTTACTTGCTATGCAGGAACGTAGAGAACAATCTATTCTCTGGACCTATACCTGCAAAATTACTGAGTATTCCAAATTTCAGGTGGGGTGTGTGTGTGCGTGTTTTTTCCTGCCTTATATACACGTGCCACATTGTAAGGCTTGTTTTTGCCTTTAACATGGATTTATATCTGTCATGTATGCCAAATCCTGGAACTAGTTGTAAGGCTTGGATTTGGCTTTTAACATGGATTTGGTTCTGTTGTGTATGCCAAATTCTGGAACTAGTAATGCTAGTGCTTCTCTCACGGTATCTATTTAATTGATGCAGAACATGATACTTCTTTCTTTCTTTAATTTTTTCCATTTCTTTTTGGATATTAAGCTAGTCTGGAATGGTAATGTTTTACCTAACTAGTGCTTAGTAATGCAGCCATAAATGCCTACTATTCTATTTAAGATCATAGAAGAGAGCATGAGTAATCACATAAACTGATACGTAATTCCAAAACCTGGATGACTATTTTTTTCGTTTGTTTTGACTGGAATTTTCTGAGGAAATAGTGTATTACTATTGTGGTATAATAATTACTTGATATCCCCATTTTTTGTATTAAAGTCCAATTGTATGTCTTAAACTTAAATTTGCATGCCCGGGGTCCATCTTATCAGCATACATTATGCTACCTAATTTAAACTTCCTTGCTTCTTTCAGTAACCATAGCTTCTATCTTGCAGAAAAGATGGAAATCCATTCAATACTACAGTTATTCCATCACCTACGATTGCAGCTCCTCCTCTTGCTGCTGCGCCATGTGCTGAAAAAGCCCCTGGGAAACCAGCAATTGGACCTTCTGCCCCAGAAATATCAAAGTCTATGAGAGCTGGGAAAGTGTTCACTACCAAGAGGTTGACTTGGATTTCTATTATTGGGGCTTCAATACTTTTTTCATTGGTGCTATGTCTTTGTGTGTTTAGATGCAAGAAAGGAAGGCAAGAGAAAGAGAATAAGGCCTCTAGAGAAAAGCCTAAATACACTGAATCGGTGCCTCAGCAAAATTATCCAATGGAGAAAGGTTTGTCTTTTATTGTCCATTCTTATTATTAAACTTGGTTAGAATTTCCTTATCTCTTACATTCTGTTCTAAATGAAAATTGTGTTTTTGAATATTTTTAGCAGTGCCAAGAGGGAGAGTTGCGAAACCAAGTGATAGTTATGTTGAAAACAATGGAAGAAGAGGTGTATTTCCAAAGCTTCAGAGTGAACAAGAGGTAGATGTGAAAAACACACCTACAGTTTCACTGCCCAAGAAGGATCATGATTCAGACATGAGCAGCATGGATATGGAGTTCTTGCCACCACCACCTCCTCCATTTTTTACTTCTGAGAAGGTCTCTGTGGAACCGATGGTACCTTTCAAAGTAACTTCAAGTAGACGTCCTTCTAAGAGTCTGAATGCAAGTTCTGCAAAAGCTTTCACTGTTGCGTTGCTTCAGCAGTATACAAATAGCTTTTCTCATGAAAATTTTATTGGTGAAGGCATGCTTGGTAGTGTTTATAGGGGTGAGATGCCTGATGGAAAGGTAAGATTATTTTAACTTAATAAGAACTAATTTGCCAGGTGTGGCTGTTAGATTCTCATGTATGTTTGTATTTGTTGTACCAACACCCCCCCCCCCCCCCCCCCCCCTCTCCTCTTCATCTTCTGTATCCTTTTTAGGAAAATTAGTTTTGAAGTTTGAATTGCATTTACCTCCCAAGTGTGAAAATAAATATCTGTTAGGTAGTCCCTTTATCCATCCTCCCAACCATCATTATTTCCCCAAGTTTCAAGTAATGTGGTAGATTCTTCTTCATCCTCATAAGTAAAATTATTTTTGAGTTCTCTAGCTATTTCACCACTAAGCATGAAAGCAAACACCTGCAAGGCTGTCTCTTCTTCCAAACAAAACACACCACCCCACCCCCCACCCAAAAAAAAAAAAAAAACTTACCACTATGTCCCCAAGTTTTCAGTTATGTAGTATATCTTGTATGCTTGAGATAACCTATCCCTGAACCCCTGGCCCTCTCTCTTCCTCTCATTAGTTCTATTATCTAGTCACACATCTTTATTTGAGATCCTAATTGTTAATCCTCCATTTCTGAATTCTTTTATAGCTACTGGCAATCAAAAAACTGGACACTAAAGTTTCTGGGCAGCAGAGTGATGAGGATTTTTTTGAACTAGTTTCTAGTATCTCTAAACTTCGCCATGCTAATATTGTGGAGCTTGTGGGTTACTGTGCTGAGCATGGCCAGCGGCTACTTGTATATGAGTATTGCAGAAATGGGACACTTCATGATGCACTGCATGATGATGAGATTCAAAAGAAATTTTCATGGAAAACACGCATCCAATTGGCGCTCGAAGCTGCAAGAGCCCTGGAGTAAGTTGAACAACCAATTCACAAATAACATAAGGAAAACTAACTTGAGATATGAACTTTGTTAGTTCCTTATATCGAATGCTCATGTTGGGCTAGGAGCTTAGAAACAAGTTTTTTTGTCATTTCTTTTATTTCTAACCGAGGAGATTACAACTTGTAGGTTTCACATTTTTGTGAGAATCTTCTTTCATCCATGCTTGGTCAATTAGAAACTGATTTTTCCTCTTTTTTGCGGTATAGGTATTTGCATGAGATCTGTCAACCACCCATTGTTCACCGAAATTTCAAGTCTGCCAATCTTCTCCTAGATGACAAGTTTGAATTATGTGTCTCAGACTGTGGTTTGGCTCCTCTATTATCGTCTAGTTCAACGAGTCAGGTAATTATGCGTGTATGATATTTTAATTTCTGTTCATATAGAGTGCTACAAATTATTGTTACTGACTGATGTTTGTAACTGTTATTGAAACCATGTGATTCCAACTCTATGCTTTATAGCTCTGTTGATGAGAAAATTGATGGAATGCTATTGAACAATTTTAGAAAAATTTCAAAAGTGTAAAACTTTGTGGCAAAGATGCTGAAGAAATATGAAATTGCTACATGTTGGATCTTTTGGGAGATGAAACTAGAGAAAAGAAATCATTTCCTTTGGGGTGGGGAGGGGGGGTGATTGGGGTTACCAATATCTGGGCTTTAGGACAGGAACAAGTTGATGTTCCTTGCATTTGTATGTTTGGAGCTTCTTTAAAGATGTATAGCCAATTAATTTTAAGGCTCCCAAGTGGTAGGAATTTCAATATAATGCTTATCTCAGCAGATCTTTGTTATTCGTTCACACCTTGGAAAAAAATATAACAAGCAGAAAATAGAAAGGGACACAGATCTAACGTGGTTCACCAAGAGTTCGTGTTCTGCAGAGCATGGCTGCTGAGTGCTGTTTCTTCCTCTTTTCCTGTTTTTGCATGAGTTTCGAATCTGAACTATATCAGTTTTAGTGGAGAGGGGAGATAGCCTTCAACCAACTTGTCAAGAGTGTATCTATATCTTTTTAATATGTGAAAAAAAAAACTAATAGTGATATCTTTTTTATGATATGATGTCCCATAATGAATGAATAAGTAAATATTGTCCTGATTCTGAGTAGTAGAGCTGTCAATATTGTGAAAAAAGTTAGAATATTGTAGAAACTGACCAATTTGTTATTATTAGTTTTTGTTTGTTAGCTGAAAAGTGCATGGATTTTGTGCAAAAACATATGAAACCTTTATTTGGTAAGGCTTGACAGAAAATTAAGCTGGAATTGTGAATCTGTGACTTGCTATAATTATATAACGTGTAGTTGATCATGGTGTATTTACTGTCAGTTGTCTGGACGACTTCTCACTGCTTACGGTTATGGTGCGCCGGAATTTGATTCGGGAAGTTATACTTACCAAAGTGATGTCTATAGCTTTGGAGTTGTAATGTTAGAACTTCTCACTGGACGGAAGTCATTTGACAGGTTAGCAGCCCAATAAGAGAATGCATGTGTTCTGCACTTATCTTTTACCATCTAAAACCAACCCAACAGAACTCGTCCATCAGTTATATGAATTAATTGAGTTTCAGCTAAAAATTTCTTCCCAGTTCTCACTGAAAAAAGTGTCCAGGTCACGGCCTCGAGGGGAGCAATTTCTGGTTAGATGGGCAGTTCCTCAGCTACATGATATTGATGCATTAGCAAGGATGGTCGATCCCTCACTAGAAGGAGCATATCCTATGAAATCGTTATCACGTTTTGCTGATATTATTTCCTCATGTGTACAGGTGAGGGCTATTTCTGCACACTTAGTATACCGGGGTGTTTCTGGATTTCTTAAAGTTCTGTATGATGAACTCTTTGCGGTGCTATCTGTACTTTCTCCTGGCCTTCGAATTTTCCATAGTTGTTTATGTATAGGAGAAACAGATTTTTTTTTTCTTGACAAGAAAAATGCAATTCCCTATAGGTGCACAAGTTAAACCTAGACGTGGCAAAACGGGCCAGAATTTGCTGACCCGACCCAAAAAATACCTGACCCAAACCGTATTTTTTAGACCTGAAGCAAAAACGGGTTGATAGGTGCATAAATCATAAAGCATGTCAGGCCGGAGCCAATAGATCACATGTTCACAGACAACTATTTATTAAAAAAAAAGAAAAGAAAAGAAGCAATTTTGCCAATTCTCATTCGATTTGACTAGATACTTCACACTAGTACACTAACACTACTACCACAATAACACGTACACTACTTTATGAGTTATTGAGTTAAGACTTAAGACAAAACTTATGTTTTTTTGTTTTTTTGAGAATTTGACAAAACTAAAAAAATGTGACAAAACAAAACTGTATGCTCTTGGTAGTTGTAGTCTACAAACCGCTAACCAGCTAACACAACACGTACAGACACTCACCATAGAACATGTGCACTTAAGGAGGCTGATAACTTGACATGGTCCATGACATGTAGGTTTTTTTTTTGTATTTTTTTTTTCTTTCTTTTGTGGGAATGATATTATTAGTGTTGTAAACTTAAAATATATACTTTTTAGTGCTCCTTAAGATCTATCTCTTTTTGAAATTGTAAATTAGTAATTACAAGCATTTTGGCGGTGAGTTATTAACATTGAAGACTTTTTCCATCATGAATTCGTGACTATAAAGAATTTTAGTCATGCTCAAAACTGTCAGAATTTGAAGGATATTAACAAGTGGCATTAAGATTGCTTTGATTATTTTTTGTAAAAAAAAAAAAAATGTTTGAAAAATACAGGTCAACCTGATTCACCCGTTTAAAAAATGACCTGTTTTGACCCACTAAGCTGACTCGAACTTGACCCAACCAGTCCGTTTGCCATGTCTAGTTAAATCTAACATTTTTTCATCTTTTTTTGTTTTTGTTTTTTGTTTTTTGTTTTTTGTTTTTTGTTTTGAGGAACCGGTAAGAAATCTAACATTTTCATCATAAATATTTCGAACTTACCTTGAGTTTGTAATATATATTTTGCATTTCAATTTAGCTGTGAATTGAAAACTTTTTTGTTCGCCTAGAGCTATAAGTCACCTAATATCCATCCTTTTGCAGCAAGAGCCAGAATTCAGGCCATTAATGTCTGAAATTGTCCAAGAACTCTTACGAATGATTTAAGGGGAACCTTTCAAATGAGGAATTATCTTAATTAGGAATTGAGTATGACTATGATGGGTATCTGCTAAAGAGGTGAGCTTGCAGTAGTTGCGAATTTATTCTGAAGCCTCTTAACATAATTTACAATTCATAACTTCTTATCAGTGTGAAGGTGCTAATGTAATTGTTTTATGATTATTTTGTGAATACTTCTTTGTGAAGTAATTATTTAGAGTGCAGAAATGTTTATGCGTCAATTTTGTGTTCAGTTATATATATATATATATATATATATATATACTGTGTATTCATGTTTTACTTTTATCCATGGTAATCTGGCTTGAGCTATATGTAGGGATGGCAATTTCTGTCCGACCCGCGGATACCCTGCCTGGCCCAACCCTAATGGGCCGGATTTTACCCGGCCCTATTAAAAATGGGGTTGGGTTTGGGTTGTGTTCACACCCACTAGCTATATGGCTTGTGTTCAATTTGGTGTTGATGAGCAATTTGAGCTATATAGCTTGCTTGGCTGAAATTGATATACATGTGCGCTAAACAATTTTTGTTTTCCAGTCCCTTGAAAGGTTCGTGTGTGCTAATTTGCATGCTCCATTAAGCTAGTGGATGTGAGTTTTATAGTTTTTATTATTATTGTTATTATTATTATTATTATTTTCTTTCTGGGATTTCTGCACTCGATGGTCAGACTCTAATCAATACTCATTCATTCAGGTACAACTTAATAGTTAAATACCCATTGCTCCATTGATAATGTATTGATTGGCCCTTGTCATGGATAAGGTAAACAATATCTCTCGTTTACTGGGACCTTGTAGTTGTAGATCCCCCCAATGTACATGGTCTTGTCCTTGGTAATAATATTCTAATAACAAAAGGAAAGGAGCCAAAGTTATAAGACAGAATTCATAGGATTTGATGCTAGCTAATGTGGGATGTTGGATGCCTTTCAGACAGTCAAAAGAAGTGAAATGTTTCTTTTACTTCAAGAGTTCCAAGACGGATTATCTCACGCACATTCAGCTAGGGATGTGCTACAATTTTTTTTTTTTTTTTGGGTATTAACAAAGTTTACAAACATATTCTCGGTCGCTGGTGTCTTCTTCTCTTGGCAAAGAAAAACCCACTATTTATGGAGTCATGCAGTGCAGACATTATGATTTCAAATCACACTGCTTGTATATTTTTTTAAAAATATAAGATAGAAATTTTACTCTAACCTAATTTAAGTGTAAATGTGTGTGAAGCTCATTCTTGGAGACTTGAACTCCGGCTTTTGCCCCCATACTTCATAAACATTTATACTTGTGAAGTGATTATCGCACCGAGGGTGTGCGGTAGTTCGCTTATAATTAAAAAACAATTTCATGTTAATTGTCCTTATATTTATAAAAATATTCTATGATGCAATGTCCAAAAATAAGAACACTCAAAATTGTAGATGTCTTGCTTACTTCACACTTCTTGATTTTTTTTTGGTTATAGAATGTACGAAAAGTCTAATTTTCCTTTTTCGCCCTTTTAATTTGTCCACTTTTTTTTCTCCCTCTAAATTTTGTGAAATTAAAAAACGCGTGACATTTTAATTCTCTTGTACAATTTTGCTCAATTGGGGGGTTTTTTAATATCATACTTTGTTAAAGTAATATAGTTGGGCTTTTTAAGCAGATAATACACGTGTCACTCTTTGAAATGTCAGAGGGTTTTTTTTTTTTTTTAGAGAGAGAGAGAGAGTTTTAACTTATGACATTCGCTTTTGATGATACTTCATTATCATCAGACTAAGATATCAATCAGTTTTTTGTGTAGGTGAGTGTTGAACTCCAAATCTTTTATTGAATTATCAAAAACTTAAATCCCAAGTTGTTTTCGGTAATTCGGTCTGGATTCTCAAAAAAAATATATATATATATATATATATTATTAGAAACTTTACAGTTTAGTTAACTGAAATCCACAAAATATTAGAGATTAGCCTTAAGATTGTTGCAAGAGTTGAGTTTGGAACTTCTGTCAATATTATGGTACATTGGTTGTTATTGTTGTTTTTTCTCCTAGGTAGTGAATTGAAATATCGTAATGAGTGCGGGTGAAATAGGATTAGAAATGGTGAGGAAGAGTTGTGAGAAAATTGGGTTTTAAGAAGTGGGTGGTTGGCTAACTTTGAGTCAAAATAAAGTGAGACCAACATGACCTTTTGAGGTGGGTCTAAAACTACGCCGTGTTCCACCGCGAGAAAAATAACGTCATGTTGTCCCTTGCTCAAAATCATTAAGAAGTGAATAATAAATTAAATCCAAAAGAAGTGGATACTTGAACATGATTGATGGTAGTAAAAAAAAAAAAAAAAACCATGATCCCACATTGGAAAGGTTATTAAACATTTTGTGGGTTTATATACCATGACTTAAATCACTATTTGGGGGATTAAATCTATCTTAAAAGACAAAGTAAACACTAATCGAAAACAAATTTTCCATTATGTTTTTTTTTTCTGTTAGTAAGTTTCACACTAGAACAACACGTACATACATACATACATACATTTATATATATATATATATATATTGATAAGAACACATATTTTGTTTTATAGTATATTGTTTATACCCAACAAGATTTCTCTCCCTCCTTTGTCAAACCCAATGTTTTGAATTCCATTCCGTTTTGGCTAGAATGGTCGGAATTTTTTGTTCCAAAGGGTAGTCAAGTGCAAGTGACCCCCTTGTTTTGCACCGTCCTAAATTCTGGCTAGTGCTAGCTTAATCTGGCATTCTGGGTGAAATTTTGGTATTTCGAACAAAATGTGCATTCCAGGTTGAAATATGAATACAAGAAAATTTATAGACTGTGAGAGAGTGAAATCTTCGGAAGAAAGGAGGTGGGAGAAAAAAATAAAAGAAAAAAACTTGACAAAAAGGAAACTATGAACTTGGATTTGCAACAAGAAAACACCAGCGTAAGAACTGAGAAAAACGTATCTGAAGGTGATAAAGATGGTGGGTGGAAGTAATGGCAGATTGTGATTTTGGGGGTCTTTTGACCGTTCTAGTGATTTTAGAGGTATTTTTGTCATTTTAGAGATTTTTGGACGATTTTGGTCATTTTGAGGTTTCCATTGGCGTCCCCCGGGGGGGGGGGGGGGGGGGGGTGGGAGGGTGTATTTTGGTCATTTTCATAAGATTTAGGATATTTTTGGTAATTTTAGAGGTTACATGTGTATTTTGATCATTTTTTAGATTTCAAGTATTTTTTGAGATTTTTTGGGTAATTTGGTCATTTTTTGGAGTTTTGCTATTTTCAATCAATTTGTTATTATAATAAATTTAATTATTTCTAAGAATGTTTATTTATCAATTACATGAATGCTACATTCTTGGATTATGATTGGAATGTAATTTAATGAACCAAACACCTTAATGTCACATTAAGATAATGTGATCACATGAATCTAAGATTACGATGATATCGCATTACACCTTGATGTAACATCAAGCGGACCAAACACTTCTTTGATGTGCCCTTGATGTGATGCACATCACCTTAATGTGATATTAAAGTGTTTGGTTCATTTAATTCTTTCTAACATTACCATAATTTAATATTACAAATTTTACCACATCAATTTCTCAAATGGGGGTGATCTTACATTATTTTTGGTGGAGATGTAATAATTTATTGAATTGACAAAATTGCCCATACTAAAAAAAATTTATTTTACCCATGAGAGTTACCAAAATATCAAAAAACCTCTAAAATACCTCAAAACCTCTATAATGACCAAAATACCCTTAGAACTGCCAAAATAACTAAAATGCACCACGAATGTCCAAAATATCCCAAAAACCTAAAAAAATGATCAAAATATCCCCAAACCCTCCAAAATGACCACAATCCCGCTCTTCCAAAACTTTTCAAATGACCAAAATACCATTGAAATCTCAAAAAAAAAAAAAAAAAAAAAAAAAAAAAAAACCCTCCAACACTCTAAAAATGAAGAAAATACCCCTAAATCTAAAAAATGGCTAAAATACATTCAAAACTTCTCAAACAACCAAAATACCATTGAAACCCCCCGAACCCTCTAAAATGACAAAAATACCCTAAAAACCTAATAAATTACTAAAATAATACCGAAACCTCTCTAACAACCAAAATACCCTGAAACCTCTAAAATAACCAAAATACCCATAAAACCTCTAAAATGAGCAAAAATACCTTGATACCTCTAAAATGACGAAAAATACCTTGTAACCTTTAAAATGACTAAAATACTCTCGAAACTACTAAAATGACCAAAATACCCCAAAACCTCCTAAGTGACAAAAATTACTTTGAAACCACTACAATGACCAGAATACCTTCAAATTCTTAAAAATGACCAAAATACCTCTAAAACCTCTAAAATGACGATAATAGTCCTGAAACCACTATAATAATAAAAATACCCCTGAAATCACTAGGATGACCAAAATACCTCCCCCTCCTGGGAAACCATAAAAATGACCAAAATACCCTAAAACTTCAAATTAACCAAAAATACATCGAAACCACTTGAATAACCAAATTATCTCGAAACCTCTAGAGAGACCAAAAATACCTCGAAAATAGTAAAGTGGTAAAAAATACCCCGAAACCTCTAAAAGACCAAAATACCCCAAAACCTATAAAATGATTAAAAAAATACCCCCAATGTCACAAAAATTACCAAAATGCCCGCAAATCCTCTAGAATGAGCAAAAAAAACCCTGAAACCTCTAAAATGACCAAAATACCACGAAATCGCTAAAATGATCAAAACACCCCAAAACATGTAAAATGATTAAAATACCCCCAAAATCGCAAAAATGACCAAAATTCCATCAAAACCTCTAGAATGAGCACAAAAACCTGAAACCTCTAAAATGACCTCAATATCCCAAAACCATCTAAATGACTAACTACCTTGAAACTTTTAAATTGGCCTAAAATACTTGAAACCTTCAAAATAACCAAAATATTCGAGTTATATTGTGTCATTTAGTGGTTTTAGGGGTATTGTGGTCATTTTTGAGGTTTTAGGATTTTTTTTTGACAATTTTAGTGGTTAAAGAGTATTTTGGTCATTTAAAATATTTTAATATATTTTGATCATTTTAAATATTTCAAGGGAATTTTGGTCATTTTATAGGTTTTTGGGTATTTTGGACAGTTTAGAGGTTTCGTGGGCATTTTTGGTCATTTGAGGTTTTAGGGGTATTTTGTTCATTTTTTAGATTTTGGGGGGATTTTGATCTTTTTAGTGATTTCGAAGTGTATTTTAATCATTTTAGATGTTTGTGGTTTTTTGGTCATTTTAGAGGTTTTGGGGTTATTTTGGTTAGTTTCAGGGTATTTTTTTTTTGTCGTTTTGATATTTTTGTGGTATTTTGGTAATTTTTGTGATTTTGGGAGTATTTAAGACTGTTCTAGTGATTTCAGGTTTATTTTTGTCATTTTAGAGATTTTTGGATGATTTTGGTCATTTTGAGGTTTCGGGGGGCATTTTGGTCATTTTAATAAGATACAGGGTATTTTTGGTAATTTTAGGTATATTGGTCATTTTTTAGATTCAAGGGTAATTTGGTCATTTTGGGCCTTCCATTGGTATTTTTTGGTTCAAGGGTAATTTTGGCTTTTTTTGGAGTTGGTGATATTTTCAATCAATTTGTTATTATAATAAATTTAATTATTTCTAAGAATGTTTATTTATCAATTATATGAATGTAGCATTCTTGGATTATGATTGGAATGTAATTTAATAAACCAAATACTTTAATGTCATATTAAGGTAATGTGATCACATGAATCTAAGATTACGATGATATAACATTACACCTTGATATAGCATGAAGCGAACCAAACGTCCATGTGCCCTTGACGTGATGCACATCACCTTAATGTGAGATTAAAGTGTTTGGTTCATTTAATCTTTTCTAACATTATCGTAATCTAAGATTACAAATTATATTACATCACCTTCTCAAATGGGGGTGACCTTACATTATTTATTGGTAGAGATGTACAAATTTATCGAATTGACAAAATTGCCCATTCTAAAAAAAATATTTATTTTACCCATGAGAATTACCAAAATATCAAAAAACCTCTAAAATACCCCAAAACCTCTAAAATGACCAAAATACCCTTAGAATTGCCAAAATGACTAAAATACACCACAAATATCTAAAATATCCCAAAAATCTAAAAAAAATGACCAAAATGCCCCCAAACCCTCCAAAATGACCACAATACCCACAAAACTTTTCAAATGACCAAAATACCATTGAGACCTCAAAAAAATACAAAAATACCCTCGAAACCTCTGAAAATGACCAAAATACAACTAAACCTAAAAAATGACTAAAATACTCGAAACCTCTCTAAAGATCAAAACCCTCTAAAACGACGAAAATACCCCCAAAACCTAATAAATTGAAAAAAAATACCCTTAAACCTAAAAAATGACTAAAATACACTCAAAACCTCTCAAAAGACCAAAATACTATTGAAACCTAAAAAAGACAAAAATACCCCCGAACCCCCTAAAATGACGAAAATATCCCCAAAACCTAATAAATTACTAAAATAACATTGAAACCTCTAAAATGGCCAAAATACCCTAAAACCTCTAAAATGACAAAAAATACCTTGTAACCTCTAAAATGACCAAAATACTCTCGAAACCACTAAAATGACCAAAATACCCCAAAACCTCTCAAATGACAAAAATAGTCTACTATAATAAGGAAAATAGTCTCGAAATCACTATAATGACCAAAATACCCCCCCCCCCCCCCCCCGAGAAACCATTAAAATGACCAAAATATCCCAAAACTTCAAATCAACCAAAAACACATCAAAACCACTTGAATGACCAAATTATCTCGAAACCTTTAGAGAGACCAAAAATACCTCGAAAACAATAAAATGACCAAAAATACCCCAAAACCTGTAAAATGATTAAAAAAAAAAAATACCTCCAATGTCATAAAAATGACTAAAATGCCCTCAAATCCTCTAGAATGAGCAAAATACCACGAAATCGCTAAAATGATCAAAATTCCCCAAAACATGTAAAATGATTAAAATACCACCAAAATTGCAAAAATGACCAAAATACTATCAATACCTCTAGAATGAGCACAAAAACCTAAAACCTGTAAAATGACCTAAATATCCCAAAACCATCTAAATGACTAACTACCTTGAAACTATTAAACTGGCCTAAAATACTCGAAACCTTCAAAATAACCAAAATTTTCGAGTTATATTGTGTCATTTAGTGGTTTTAGGGGTATTGTGGTCATTTAGTGGTTTCAGGAGTATAAAGAGTACTTTGGCCGTTTTAAATATTTTTATATATTTTGGTCGTTTTACAGATTTCAAGGGAGTTTTGGTCATTTTAGTGGTCTCAGAATTTTGGTCATTTTTTAGGATTTTGGACAGTTTAGAGGTTTTGTGGGCATTTTTGGTCATTTGAGGTTTTATGGGTATTTTGTTCATTTTTTAGATTTTTGGGGTATTTTGTTCTTTTTTTGCGATTTTGAAGTGTAATTTAATCATTTTAGATGTTTGTGGTATTTTGGTCATTTTTGAGGTATCGAGTTTTGTCTACTCATTCTAGCAGTTTCAGGGGTATATAGGTCATTTTAGAGGTTTTGCGGTTATTTTGGACATTTTAGAGATTTTGGGGCAATTTTGGTCATTAAAAGTGTTTTTAGGGTTTGTTGTTGTTGTTGTTGTTGTTGTTTTGATGTTTTGGGGTATTTTGGTAATTTTAATGATTTCGGGGATATTTTGGTAATTTTGTGATTTTGGGGGTATTTTGATTGTTTTAGTGATTTCAAGGGTATTTTTTATCATCTTAGAGATTTTTGGATGATTTTGGTCATTTTGGGTTTCGGAAGGGGGGTGTATTTTAGTCATTTTCATAAGATTTAGGGTATGTATGGTAATTTTAGAGATTACATGGATATTTTGGTCTTTTTATTTTTATTTTTTATTTCAAGTATTTTTTGAGGTTTTAGGGGTAATTTGGTCATTTTGAGTCTTCCACTGGTATTTTTTGCTTCAAGGGTAATTTTGGCATTTTTTTGGAGTTGATGTTATTTTCAATCAATTTGTTTTTATAATAAATTTAATTATTTCTAAGAATGTTTATTGATAAAATAAATTTAATCAATCTTTTCCTTATTAATAAAATAAATAAATTATTAATTATTCCAAAAGTTTAATCCGTTAGAAAATGATGAATTTAATTGTTTAACAAATATTCCAACACTATTTCATAAGTGGAGCTCAACACGTGAGATTTTTGATTTTTTAAATGGGAGGAACTAAGGACCATATAATACATGATAAATTATTGATTGCCCGAAAAACTTAAATTATGAGGAAATTATGAATTTAATCATTAAAAAAAATTGCCACTACAAGATCAAGGTAACTTTACAACATCAAAAATGTCATGGAGCTGAAATAAACAATATTTTGGGTTCATTGGGAAATATGGGAGACTCATTTGTCCTTTCAACATGGGGAATCACTTGAGGCAACTTGGATAGAAGGGTTATCTTTACTAGTCGTAGACTCATGTGATGCATGGAAACATATATATATATATATATATATATATATATATATATATATATATATATAGGCAAAGTTAAGAGAGAGTTCAAATAAAATTTGAAATTAGAATATAATTTTGTGCCATGTGTTTAAATTTATGTGAGAACCACACCATAATTATCCACTTAAGTTTGTTTCATATGTCCACTTAAGTTTTTTAATCTTTGTGCCAAGTGAGTTAATGAATGCAAAATACTAAGAATATAATATTAATGAACTATAAAATTAAAAAAAAAAAAAACCAATCACACATGCTCAATAAAAATCATCACAAAAAAAAAAAAAAAAAAACCCACACGTTTTATCTTATTAAAAAGTAGAAAAAAATGATCATAAATAGTATTAAATTTTGGTAAGAATTTTAATAAGTGACTAATTACGTCTACTTTTAAAAAAAATAATTTAACTAATTATTTATATTTTTATGATAAAAATTGTGTTTAATTTTAAATGTATCCATATGTAAGCATGTGTTACATACTATTTTTTTAATAATTTGACTAATAATTTATATTTTTGTAATAAAAATTGTATTTAATTTTAAATGTATACATACGTTTGCATGGGTTACATGCTAGTATATATAAATTATAACATGTAATGGGGTGTAATATATAAAAAGTAATACCTACTTCAAGTATTTTCATTTAAAAAAAAAAAGATTTTTACAAGTATTTTTTTTATTATCTTTTTAGCTATACAAATCTATCATTATATTATTATTTTTTTTATTAATATATTTTTAAGGTGAACATCCTTCTAACTTCTGTTATAGTGTGTTATATTTGCCTAATATGCAACTAAACTTTATAAGTTTCAAATTAATTATTCAAATTTCTTATATCTTAAGGAATATGGAGATTATCATGATAATCAAAACTCATTACAAAATTACAATGTTATCCTAACCAAAATTAAAATAAAACCAAAGGAATAAAAGATAAACTTTATAATAATTTATTATTCAAACAATTGGTAGGCATATTCAAATTCATAGCAATGTAGATTGTGTTTTGATATAAACCCAAATTTCTATTTCCAAAAAAAAAAAAAGTATTAACTCAAACTAAAATTCAACCAAAACTATAAAAGGAAGAGAGAAGATCTTGTAATGGGAAATTGAAAAACACAACACCAAAACACATATTAAAAAAAAAAAAAAAAAACCATAAACCTTAACTAGAGTTATAAGAAAGAAAAAAAATTCTCACAGAGAGAGAGAGAGAGAGAGAGAGAGTGTGTGTGTGTGTGTGTGTTTGTGTACTCGTAGTTTTTGTGTGAAAAAAATATGGATTGAATGAAAAAAATGATATTAAATTTATACAAAATAAAATGGAAAGAAAAAGAGTCAAATTATAAGAAAGAGAAAATGATGAAGAAAGTGTAATGGTGAAGTAGAGAGTGGTGGGGGAGGTAAAGAGACAAAGAGGGAAGGGAAATGTTGGAGAAAATGTAATTGTAGGTGTGGATTAATAGGGAGAAGAAGAGGTTTTTGTTTGGATTTTTTTTTTTTTTTTTTTTTTTTTTTTTTTTGAGAGTAGTGAGAAGAAAAGTTTAAAAGAGAAAATAAGTGGATGGTGTGGCTCAATGATTGAGTAGTAAAATTTATTGCATATATATATTTGGAATGATGAAAAGAAAATGGCACTCAATGTTTAAAGGAGCTTTCAATATAGACAATAAATAATTAGAGTTTATGATGGCGTGTAGTGCGTCACGTTGGCCACAAATAATTAATTTTGCAATGGACAACCAATATATATCTATATATATATATATAGATTTGGCCAAAGGAAGATGAAGGCAATAAGGTGTATGAATTTGTGATGAGGTTTCCTAGCACAAGTATTCACATGAAGTAAGAAAAATCAAAGCTTTACATTTTCTTTCATACTTTAAATATTTCCAGAGTCACCAGCAGTCTCATCGGGGTACTACCTGAGAAATTGTTGCATCATCTACTGAACACATCTTTTCCTGCAATGGACATTTTTCTTCCTCATTTTCATCTCTTTGAATCGAAAAGGCAGGCTTTTTAGGATTGTTGATGGCTCCAGTTTCATTCTTGAGCATTGAAGAAACCTCTAACATGGATGGTCTATCAACAGGGTTTTCCTGGACACATAAGAGGGCCACTTGCATACATCTTAGGAGTTTATAATAAGAACAAGAATCATCCAGTGATGGATCAATAAACTCGAACCCTCTGCCCTCTTTCCACAGCTCATATGCCTGCAATAATTACCACATTTATAGCCCAAATACAAAACTTCAAATTACAATAATCTAAATCACAATATGCTAGAATCATAGAAAGTATTACCAAGTAATTCACTTACATAGTCTAAAAGGTTCAAATTATCATGTGTCCCATAATAACGTGTATTTTTCTTGCCACTTATGATTTGCAAAAGTAGAACTCCAAAACTAAAAACGTCGTATTTCATGGAGTATATTCCCTTTTTTACATATTCCGGAGGAACATAACCACTGCAGAGTATTGCATAATGAAAACGATGAGTATTCAAAAAAAAAAAAAAAAAAGTTGTATATTTCATTAACGGGCATTTTACTTACTATGTTCCAACAATCCGACCTGTGTTTGCTTCATGTTCATCCTTACCAAAAATTCTAGCCATCCCAAAATCTGATATCTTAGGAGTCATCTCATTGTCCAATAAAATGTTACTAGCTTTTAGATCACGGTGAACTATAATAAAATTTGAGTATTCTTGGAGATATAGAAGGCCTTGAGTAACACCTTCAATGATGTCTACACGTTTCCTCCAATCTAAAAGAGAGCATCTAGGTGGATCTGCAGCAAGTCAAATTAGTGCTTTATTAGTTATTAAAAAATGTGGGGGAATGAAATTCACAAATAATGACCCCTCTTTGAACTTAATTGTATAGATTTGGTTCTTTGAAGTGTGAATGAATGCCATCCTCTTGGGGATGTTGTGGAAATGGTTAGACCCATTTAAGCTTTTGAGTAAAAAATTACAAGTTACTCAGCATATGTATGCAAAAACTATGATGCGAAGCATGAAAATAATTTGCTGACCAAAGAGGTAGAGATCCAAGCTTCTGTTTAGCATGTATTCATAGATCAACATATTTTCTTCTCTCTCAGTGCAATATCCCAAAAGTCTAACTAGATTTACATGTTGCAGTCTTGCCGTAAGTGTAACCTCATTTTTGAACTCTTCAAGGCCTTGGTTTGAAGTTCTTGAAAGTCTCTTTACTGCTATCTCCTGTCCATTCCGTAACTTGCCCTATGAAACCAACATTCATCGTTAGTATTATATGCCAAAGATAGACATTTGAGCCATACACAATTCTGATCATTCTTTACCCCAATAATATTATCTGATATAACTATCAGTTGAAATATAATGTGCACAAACAGACACACGTGCTAATGTCTAGTCCCTTTCATGGTGCAGCTGTTCAGAGAAAAGATGATAGCTAGAAGGAAGGGTAAGACAAACAAATTGGCTATTTGGTATGAGGTCTTAAACTAAAACAAACATTGTTCAGAAGACAATGCTATCAGCATAAGAATCCTCATAAAGAGTTGGAAATTATCTGTAGCAATCTCTTGCAGAAGGGTTGCTTATGTATTCAGCAAAAAATGGAAAAGAAAAAATGGTTGCTTATGTCTTCAAGTTAATATTACATAATAATTTTGATGGGAGGGGGATTTTAACCCTAGATGTCTCCATTGGAAACACTAGGAGATGCCAACCAATTGAGCTACAAAGCTCTTGGCAATATTACATGATATTTTAAAAGGGAATTCTATAAATTGTGTCAAGCTTGCCTTTTATACAGAGTTAAGCATGGAAAAAGTAATGCACTTATTGTGGTTGAAGAATTTTAATAAGCAAATAGAAGATCTGAAACCTTCAAATGGGATGAAAATAAAATGAAGTGATTCCTCACCCAACTTAACCTGATCTCCCTAGTTTCCACGATCTGACATTGATGGACAGGTTTTTTTTTTTGGTTAAATAGTATTTGGACACTGTATTTTAAAATCAATATCCACATAAAGCATTAAACAATGGATGAATTGCCAAATAATACCTTGTAAACAGGTCCGTATCCACCTTCGCCAAGCTTATTCTCACTTGAAAAGTTATTGGTAGCTGCAATAATGGCAGAATAACTGAATACTTGCAGATTAGAAGCATTGCCGTTAAGGTCTTCAGCAGCTAATATTTTAATTCGGGCTTTATATAATAATCTTTTGACACTATCTATACAGCCTGTAACCAAAAAGAAAGACAAGAGACAAATGTTTAGCATCTCCATCTTATATATGGACGTTGTGAACTTTATCATGAGGTGGTCTCAGAGTTGTAAAAATTACATCTTGACTTGATGACTCTGCTCTGTAAGTAACATATAATGCTGCTCAGCAGAAGCACGACTGCGATGGCTGTAGGCAGAATTATTAACAATCTATGACTCTTATTATGTTGATCTTCATCTTCCCCTTGAGCTGCAAAGGTATTTCAATTATGTTGATTAGAATGTCTCAAGAGGATGCGTAATATGTGCACATGGGCAGGCAGCAAGAATATAACGATAAACTAGAATATTACAAGAATAAATAATTTGTGATCAAATTCAGAACCAGGCCTTTTGGAAAATATGTAAGGATAAAGTTCTTATGGCCTTAAATGTAATTTTATATATGGTCTAAATGCTAATTTAACCACCATTAACTATATTTCTGACATATCACTCTCTTCATGTGGCAAGTACAAGCTCAATGAGATATCAAAGCCAAAGCATGAACTCTGTTTTACTAAACAAATGATTATGATATTCAACCCCTGTTCCCTAATTAAGCAATTTTAGCAAGCAGTTAGTTAGGGTCACAACCGAAACCTGAGTCTGTCTCCAATTGTCGGGAAAAACTACCCACTTCATGGTGAGAGCAAAGTCTCAACCAATATTGCTAATCAAGAGTAAATTTACCAATACAAAGGTAATGAAAGTTAACCACAACAAATACTGAGGCTAAGCTAGCAAGATATGTAATATGGAATGTAAGAGACAAACCATCAAACACATAGAGGCCATACACAATATGTTCGATGATTTGCCTCCGAAATTTCATATTACATATCTTACTTGCTTAGCCTTACTATGTGTTGGGGCTAACTGTTTTTTTTTTTTTTTTTAATTATTATATATATATATATATATATTGTTAGGTAAATAGGGTGAGTCCGGTTGAGTTTGAACCTTAATGCCTAGATACCATATAGATGTTTTTTTTTATTTTTTGGTTGGATAATTAAATAGTTACAATGGGGGCAATGGGAGATGAGAGTTTGAATCTTGGATGTTTTCATTGAAAACAACAAGAAGTGCCAATTTAGCTGCAAGACTCTTGGCCACCATGTTGGAATCACTGGGATATGCCTTGAACGCTTGTCTAATTTCTATTAGCTTATGTGTTAGTAAATTCACAAGTGCTTGATAATACTGGTTGGATGAGATGAGACTTTGCTCACCACTAGGTAGTTTTTTCCAACACCAATATCATAAATACGACTATGTCAAAATAAAAAGAAAAAGAAAACGACCAATGGATTCCGAGTAGTACATTGTAACCTACCTGCTCTAGAAAGCACCCAATTATCATCATTCCCGACTTGAAACACATTGAAACCAAGTAGTCCGCTCTGCTTTGCATAAGAAACTTTAGCTTTAACAGCCTCCACATCGTCATAGTTAATCCAAGTCGGCCCAATTGTGCAGAAATTCACCACATAGGTAGCATTATACACTGGAGCAGCTTCAGAAGGAAAGCTTCTAAGATACGATTTTATGAACTTATAGCCCATGGAACCGTCGGCTGTAACAGCTGGACCGATAGCTGGTGCACCCATTGCATTGTTGTTGGGATCCAAAAGTGTCCACGCATACCCATGGTAAGGCAAGCCCAAAACCAATTTGCTAAGCAAAAATCCTCTTCTCTTCCACTCTTTTATGCCACTATCAGTATTAGCCCCATTCATTGGGTCATATAAAGCCGCATGAGTGTATGTGAAATTGTCGATTCTAGGCACATAGTAGTCATATGCTGTAACATGTACCCAATCCAAGTTTTTCATCATGGACTCAATTGGGTAACTCACTGAATCCAAAGCTGGCAAGTAATAACCAGACATGACCAATAGCAACTCTGACTTGCTAGAGTTTTTTGCCTCAGAAGCCACAGCAATTCGCCACTCGTTCAAAAGGGTATCTAAATTGATCATATCCGAGCTTTTGCTTGGTAGAACCCCACAAAGGTCTATGCCATGAAACCCATAAAACCTTGCTGTTTCTATAGAGGACTGAATAAAAGAATTTCTAAAAGAGGACTGGTTGATCATTGAAAAGAAGATTGGAGAGTCTTCTCTGCCAACCCATACGGACAAAAGCGTTGTAATCAATGGGTTCTTGAGCTTTACAGTGTTGGTGAAAGTAGAGAACTTCTGTTCGGTGGAGGAGTTGATAGAGAGGTGGTAGTTGGAAGAGTTTATGTAAGCAAAAGCACATAGTAGGTGAGTAAAGAGCTTAGAGTTTATGTCAGAAATGATAGTTTCACTACCTGAATAATAATAACCAGCTTTAATCCAGGATTGTTGGGTTGAACAGTAGGATTTGAGTGGCAGAAAGTGGAGGAGGAAGAGTAGGGTGACAAGTTTGGACGCCATTGAAAAATGATGTCTCATGCTTTGGTAGTTGGAACTTGGCACCATGTCAAAGCGTAACTATTTAGTTAGAAAGAAACAATACCATAACTCCATAAGGAATAGAAAAACGTTAAGGAATACTCTACAACGCCTTTTGGCTCAGATCAAATGTAGTATCTGTTCTTATCAGTTTAATACCGACCTACAATGACTTGTGTCTAGATTTCGTTGGAGAATAACAATTACTTGCCGACTCGGGATTCGGGAAACGTTGAGAATTCTAACTCATGACGTGGCGCCTTCAAGTTTTTGGTTGCATTTTTCACGAGGTTGATTGTGCATTAACAAAACGATAAATATGTAATAAAGCGCACATTTTTTTAATAATTAAAATTGTGAGTTAGAAATATGATTTCGATTTTAAATTGGTGTTTTCTCGCTCGTGATTTCAGTTAAAAAAATAGGTCTGTATGGTGTGTAGCAAGATAATTTATAAAATATGTATGAAAATTGTTGTGAATTTTGGTACGCTTCTTCCAGACTTTTTACTTTTATTTTTTATTTTTAAAAGCAAGACTTATATATTGATATAATAATGTGGATACATGACCATCTATTAAAGCACATCAATGATTTATTACAAGAAAAAAGAAGAAAAGAAAATAACATGTCTTTTTTTTTTTTTTTTAAAGAGAAGAAAAAAACATGTCAAGGATTTAGGATACATATATCAATAAGTTCAGCTTGATGTTAATCTGATGATAATAAATTGGAACTTGTGATTTTACGTTGTTGTCGTAACTAAATATCTAAAATGTAAGCTGCAAAAAATTACAAGCTAACATGGAAGTGAATATTAATCATATGATGCTAATTGGTGTCACCTTATCTACATATATAAAGAGTGAAAGATAGATAGGAATGAGGTGTAGCGGATGGCGGGACGATAATAAATAATGTTTGAAAATTTTCTTTTTGGGTGATCTTTTTTTATGAACCTTTTTGGGTGATTGGTAGAATAGGTATTATTTAAGCAATATATTATACTTTACAAGACATTTCCATAGTAATACGAATAACATTTTCTTTTTATATAGAAATAATATGAATATCAATTTGGTATAAACAATTCTTCTCAAAAAATTTAGTATACATTTCCATAGTAATACGAATACCAATTTAGTATATATAGACAATAAAACACGATGGAACAGATATATAACCGTAATAGTGAAAATCATATATTTGATAAATAATAAATGACTACTCTCTTAAAAGTTGTCAATTCAATAAACACTAGATCAATACAAAGAACCATACAAGTAGCCAGAGTTATAATTTATCAAGAAAAAAAATGAGAAAAAAAAAAAAAAAAAATCTCAACCTCTTTCCAGGGCTGCTGACCTTGTTTGTAAATAATTACCCCAAGTTCAAATTCAATTCCTATATCTTCAAACTCAAGTTGAATTCAAAACATCATGTAGTACGTCATTGACATACTTGACTCGTGGCAATTTCCAGGCAATCTCGTCTTCGTTCCAAACATCTGTAAGTATGTAGGCGGCTTTTCACTTTTGTCTTTTGCCGAAATTGAAAAGCTAATTAAATCACCAATATTGGCGATGTCATTAGACTATAATATTATGGTTCATGTTCAAATTAGTTGAATCTTCTTAGATTAATCCAACCGAGTCTGGCATCAGGAAATTATATATTTATATGGACAATGACAGCTTACGATTTTAAGGTTTGGTTTGGATTCAGCTTTTTAGGTAGTTTTTTTTTTTTTTTTTTCCTGCTGTGCGCTCTTTTATGGCAATTTTTATATGCTGTACCGGGTACCTCACATAGAGGGGGGCCCCACAGTATGTGGGACCCGCCACTCTGTGAGGTACTCGGCATATATGCCGGGTACAGCGTATAACACCTCCTTTTATGGGACAACGGTTACTGTTTATGTGAACAGTAGCCAGTAATTGTTGACTTTTTAACCCTTTATCAGTTCTGTGGGTCTCGTAAATAGTGCACCGAACTCACAAATCTTACTTTTCAAGAATTTTTTCAATAAAATTGGGTCTCATGGCACTATTTACACATTTAAAAATTATTTTGCTACAGTGATTTTAGTTTCAATAAAATAAGTTCTATCCAAACGGACCATAAAATTAATTTTTCTAGCCAAAAACAAAGATTACATAAAAAAGTATTTTTTTTTGAGCAGAAACGATAGTAGACTTTATTGATGTATATCACTTTGTACAATGGAGAAGAGAAAAGATGGGCATTTTTCTAATCAAATAATGACCTCCTCTTTCTCTTTTGCAGCATTAGCTAAAGCTAGTGTAGTCTGATTACATCTTAAAGGTATACTAGGAAAAGAAATAAAATTAAAACTATCCTTGACAATAGCAATATCTTCCAAAATCCACGCTACCTCCAGGGAACATATTCGGTCAGAGTTCAGCAAGTCCACCAATTCTGCAAAATTACACTCCATCTGCACATGGGAAAAGCTGGTATTTTGACAGAACAATAAGGATGAATTCCAGCATTTGTTTGACTTATTAATTATTTCGCATGCCTAACTTTCATGATATATTATAATAGAGCATATGTGTGTGTTGGGTGCGCATTTTGATTTAAATAAAGATATGAAATTCCATAATACGAAGTTTCCTTCTTTTTAGTTACAAGGTTTTATTTGAATTTTTTTCTTAAAAAAAAAGGTTCCATTTGAATTATAATTCTTTTTTGATAATTAGATAGTTAAAGAAATAAAATTTGCATCTTATACGTCAACGTTGAAATACCTAAAATATTAGTTGAATGACAACTGTTTATGACTCTTGAATCTTGATAGTGAGAAAACAGTTTTGTAAGTCGGGAGAGAAAAAGGAATCAATTATTGTAGGCTGTCATTTGGAGAAAGGCTGCATCGGCTTTAGACCTTGTGGCTTGGGCTTTGCTAAAAGGCTACATAAACTTGAGAGTGGCCCAATCTATCCCTCAATCCTTACTTAATGGCACAAAGTCGTCACCCACTGCTGCATTAATTGAATCAATTGTTTTTCTGTTCTGATCCCTCCGGGATAGACGATTTTTTTGGGTCTAGGTTATGGATAGACAACCCTAATTTTACCATTTTTCTCTCTTTTTTTTTTTTTTAGCTAATTCCTCAATCCTACCATTCATTGTTAGTAAATGGTCATTAATTCCTTTCAACTCATATAGTGCAATTATTCATAACAACAATACAGGATCAGAGCATTAATTCCACATGCACATGTATGCGCGATTGCGCGCGCGCTCACAAAGACAGATCCACAAATTTGCTCTCAAACTTATGTAGGAAAATTAGTTCATATCCTCACTTGCATCATAGCATTAGTTTTAGAAAAATGCCTAATCTATATGTTGAGACTTTTAATTTGTGTTGAGCCAGTTGTCTGTCGTTGGAGGACTTTAACATGTTAGGTGCGAATTTGTTTTTGACAGTTGAGCCTTAAAACTCGATACCATTCCCAAGTAAAACCAATGTCTATCAAAATGCCTTTAAGGCTACAGAAGCAATAAAAGCCCAAAATTCAAGAGAGAGAAAGTACGAACAATAAAGAAACTTTGATTTATATTCAACGATAAAATAAATAGCATAGGTCCAACAACAAAATGAAAATAGAATAGTGAGTGTCTAACAATAAGTTAAAACAAAATGGTCTTTGAATTGTAATTTGTGGGGTCCGTTTGTGTGGGTTGCTGTACTCCATGTTTAGAGGCTGCTTTGGCTAAGGTCTTTGTTCTTTGTGAACTGTTTGTTTGTTAATAAAGTCTTTTTTTTCAGCAAAAAAGAAAAAAAAAGAAAGAAAAAGATTAAAACAAAATAATGTACGTTCATAAAATGGTTTTGACTTAGGTTTGTTTGAAATCCGTTTATTTTGTTGAAATTGAAAATTTTTTGTTAAAAGTATTGTAGATAAAAAAAAAGTTAGTTGAAATAGTACAATAAGACCCATAAATAGTACAAAAAAATATAGTGAGACCTATGAATAGTTGCAAAAATAAGCTGAATAGTAAAATAACTGGCTTTTTAATTTTTGCCAAATACACGTTAAGTTACTAATTACTTTAGTTGCTTCTTCTAAAAAAAAAAAAAATTACTATAGTTGCAAGTCGAGAAATATCAATAAAACAAACAAGTTGTTGGTAGCAAAAACTGTGAAAAATGTGTATCAGCAGTAGATTACGTAAATCAGAATAAGTTCTTCTGTGATCATTTTAGATTAAAGAGGCAAACTTGAGTTTGATAGAGGGCGAGATTGTGTATTGTTGTGAAGGGTTAATAAACTTAAATAATATAATTTCAACTCTAATTTAGTTATCTATTATTAACATAGATTTGCGAAAGACTAAAAAATTTAATCATGATGTTCACTTTATATGAGGAAAAATAAGTTAATTAAGTAGCTATTGAACAAAATCAAGCTTGTTTGACAAGAAAATAAACTAAGTTTGAATATGTAATCTAGATCAATAATGATAAAATAATCCTTCGTTTTGGTTGGCTTGTTTACAACTCTACGTGCTAGTCCTAGATGCTACAATTTTAAATCTCTCTCTTAATCTTACTGCACTTTCGCATTTTCCTTGCCTCCTTCAAGATTACTGATAACAATACGAGATAAAATGTGAAATGAGAAATAAGACAAACATCAGAATGGGAGATGAGAAGAACCAGAGAGCCTGTTATGCGAAAGTTGTTAGTTCCAAAAGTATAAAACAATTAATAGTTCGGTGTCTTAATAATATAGAATGACTGTCTTTAATATATCCATAGTACAATTGGGTTCAGCACCAGTACTAACTTCTGTGAATGAGCACCAATGACTTTAATAAAGATGACTGTAAATAAGAGAAAAAAAATTTTATTTATTATTTTGACAATCATCAATGAACTTATATTTATATGTCCCACAAAGGCCTCCATATTCAACGGGCAACCACTTGGGAGATTGTTGAATCATCAACCGAACAAATTTCTAGCTGCAATCTGGAGTTGTTTTTGTCATCTTCATCTCTTTTCGTTGAAAATGCAAGCTTTTTAGGAATTGTCACAGCCACAGTTTCATTTTTTAGCATTGAGGAAACTTCCAACATTGACGGCCTATCAATTGCGTTTTCCTGAACACATAAAAGAGATATGTGCATGCATCGAATTAGTTTACACGATGAATTTGTATCATCTATAGTTGGATCCATAAATTCCGTTCCTTTGCCTTCTCTCCATAGCTCATATGCCTGAAATATAGAATATTAACCATCATTTCGAAATGCAGATAAATACTTAGCAAGAGAAAATAAATTCAAGACTTTGATCCACGTTTGTTCTAGCAATGTTTGTTAAAGTAACTTACGTACTCTAGGAGGTTTAGATTCTCTTCCAAGCCATAATAACAAACAGTCTTCTTGCCACTTTTGATTTCTAGAAGTAGAACTCCAAAGTTATGAACATCAGATTTAGTAGAGTATACACCTTTTGGCATGTATTCAGGTGGAATATAACCATTGCATTGTTGAATTATGAACAACATGCATGGTTAATTTCTTTACAAGAAATCTTGGGTTATAAAGCTTTATTAAGCAGAGTACTTACTAGGTTCCAACAATGCGGCTTGTGTTTGCTTCTTGTTCATCTTTCTTGAAAATTCTAGCCATGCCAAAAAAGTCTGAGATCTTGGGCTTCATCTCTTAATCCAATAAAATGTTACTAGCTTTTAAATCTCGGTGAATTATTATCATTCTTGAATACTCTTGAAGATATAAAAGCCCTTGAGTTACCCCTTCAATAATGTCAATGCGTTTTCTCCAATCCAATAGGTATTGACTGACAAGGTCTATGACAAATTAGATAATGAACAATTAGTTATACAATCATATTGGGGCTAATAGAGCACTAAGATGTGAAACATTGCATTCAACATATATTAGTAACTATAATTGGAAGAAGAAAGATATCAGACCAAAGAGGTAGAAGTCCAAGCTTTTGTTCAACATGTACTCGTAGATTAGCATTTTTTCATCCATTTCAATGCAAAATCCCAAAACTCGCACAAGATTTACATGTAGTAGTTTTGCAGTGAGCATAACCTCATTCTTGAACTCCTTAATTCCTTGTGTAGACGTTTTTGAAAGTTTTTTCATAGCTATTTCTTTTCCATTTGGTAACACACCATGACAAAACAAAGACACCTATGATTGGTATCTTTCACCTAACAAGAAACTTCAAGACTATGATGATGATAAAAGAGTAATGCTAGAAACAATGCCAGCTCAATACAGTTTAAAGCCCAAGGGGACAAATTTAAGCAAATTTTTTTTGCATATATAATTATCAATTAAAAAATAATCATTTTATCCTTTTATATTATAATTTTGGGAAAGACAAAATTACCATTTTGGGGTCCACTTTTTACCATTTTGGTCCCTATATTTTGGGTCATTTTCCATTTGATCAATATTTTTTCCTAACAGTCAATTTGATCTCTACATTTTTTAGCAGTCATTTTGAAAGTGACCCCAAAATATGGGGGACCAAATTGACTATTGGGAAAAAGTATTGACCAAATTGAAAATGACCCAAAATTTAGGGATTAAAATGATAATTTTGCGTAAAATATACCATAAGAATGGTTTTATTTTTAAAATTTTTTCATATAGGAAACTGGTGGTCCCAACCTTTGGCGACTCTATTCTACTCCTTACCCATGGGACACATTGAAAATCCCATAGACCAATAGTATGGTGGATGAAACTTGGGACCTCCAGATTTAAGACACATCCTTTAAGTCCATTTTGCCCAAGGGTGGCTTTACATTGAGCTCAAGATGTTCATATGAATACCCTGACTTGAATAATAATTTATATACTTGATTATTTAAAAACTAATGTGCTTTCTATACCTTAAAAAAAAATATTGAACACTGTGACTTGAGAATCCCAAGAATTTGAGTTGAACAAAAATAATATTGGCCCACCAAACATAATCTTTATCCCCTTCAACAATAAAAATAAATAAAACCCAAATAACAACAATAAAAATTACCCCAAATAATAGCTAAAATAGCCCAAAAAACAATAAGACTAGGCCAAACAACAACAAATGAACAAAATATTGAACAATAATGCTCATTCAAAAACAAAAAATAAATACCCCTAATTATTCAGATTCATAACTCATTCAATCCATTCCATAAAAATAATTTCTAATATTTTTTTCCTAAGAAAGGTATTAACAGAGATACTATAGCCATGAGTTCTCTTCGGCAACACTGGCAACTCTGTTCTTCTCAGCTTTGTTGTCGTAGTAGCTATGCTCTTCTTGGCAGCTCGACACACAATGGTAGCAGGTATATCCATTGCTCTATGCATCTCTCTCTCTCTCTCTCTCCGTTTTTCTCTTCTCTATCATTATTTCATAATCTCTCTCAATTTATTACCTTCATTTTAGCATTCTTAGTTCTCACCTTTTCTCTCATTAGTCATTGTTTGCCTTTTCATTTTCTTAGTAGAATGAAATTGTAAAACTTCATGTATTTGCAATTTTTTTTTTTTTTTTTTTGGTGATGTCAATATATTTAAGTTCTTTTTTTATTTCACTTTGTATAATTTAAGTTGTCTTAATAGCTATCCTAGAAAAAAAAATTCTAGAGCAGCTACTAATTGAGCCCACCATCTAGGTGTCTCCAAAGGGACCAATGATTTTATAGATAGATTCATGTTTCTGCCAATTTGTTTAGTGTGAAAAATGGAGCCCCGGTAATGATGGTGGGCAACGCCACAATGTAGAGTCTAACAAAAGTTTACCTTGTATACGGGGCCATAACCTCTCTCTCCAAGTTTGTTTTCCATTGAAAATTTATCTGTAGCTGCCTCAATGTCAACTAAACTAAAGACTTGCAAATTAGGAACGCTGCTCTCCGAATCCCCAGCAGCTGCTATACAATTAACTTCAGACTCTAATTCTTTAGCTTTAACCACCATTCCAAAATTGAAAAAAAATTAGAATAAGAGCAGAGAAAAGGCCCCGAAATTTCAATTCCTCAATCATGGTAATTAGCTAATTATAAGAAAATCCTTTTAACTAGGGGCGGAGCTACACATATGGCCCCCCAAAATTTAAAAAAATTTCCTTAATATATATATATATATATATATGTAATTATTTTAACATTTCGAAAATTTAGCATACAAAAATAGGAGTTGGCCCCCCAAATATTTGAGTTAGTCCAATCATACTCTTAAAAAAATAATTGGTTGAATAGTTATAGAAACAATAGCTTATTTTTCTCAATTTTTTATTGTAAAATGTGCTCTTACATCTGTTAAATTTTTTTATAAATTTTGGCATCAAACATGTCTGGGTCTATCTTTTTCAACCCATTATGTGGCTATTAAACAAGTCATTGACTTATTAAAAAAATCTTGTGACTAAGACTATGCAAGAAATGTCTTTTTACTTGCCACATAGTGGGTTAAAGCAAGATAGTTTTTAATATGTTTGAAGCCAAACTTGTTCTTCCAAGTTTTAGATCATTCATGTTTTTGAAAATTTCATTAGTTCAGTTGAAATATTTTTTACTCACTTGGGTATACAATTTGATAATTTGTATTGAAAATCAAACTTTTTTAAGAATTTGACAATGGAAATGGTAAAAGATGAATTTTATTTTATTCTATGAAAGATTGTCATTAAACATAATTTTGATAGAACATACTAAGCTTTTGTGTGTGTGTGCGTGTGTCTAAGTGTAACTTATCAAATAAAAAAGTGTGTGTGTGGGAGATTATCTTGACTAATATATTAGTATCGCAACTCGGCACCTCTAAATAAAAATTCTTGGCTCCGCCCCTGCTTTTAACTATAGATGGTAAATGGTAACATATGTAGTAGAGAAAAGTTAGAGGGAATGTGCAAAATAGCATAGTGAGGAGGGAGTATATAGTAAGTTAAGATGCCTTAGAAAGTATGTTGGAAACTAGCATCTCGAGTCTTAGAGACTCGAGATCCAAAAAGAAAACCGAGTCTCTAAGACTCGATTTTGTACTTGGAGATCTGCAGAAAAACAGAGGAAGAACGATTTGAAGAGGCACGATCTGAAGAGGAAGCACAAACGAAGAGACAATTTGAGGAGGCACTATCTGATCTGAAGAGGAAGAACGAAGAGATGATTTAAAGAGGCATGATCTAGTCTTCAGATCTGCTGTCGAAGAACGAAGAACGAATAACGACCTGACACTGCGAAGAACGCGAGGAAGAAGAAGTGAAACTCAAGTTTTAAAAGCTTGATTTCCAACTCGAGTCTCAAAAACTCGATTTCCAACACTTGATTTCCACAAATCAAGACTTAAAAACTCGATTTTTATTTTGGAACTCGAGTTTTAGACACTCGAGATATTAGTTTTCAACATTGTTTTAAAACGTGTCAACTAACTAAATTTTTTAATATTTAATATTATTTGGAAATAAAATTCGAAAAGTTACCTTTGGATTTGAGTATTCTCATTCGTAAGTACCATATTGCAAGGCCTAGTAATAGAGCAGCGGTAATAGTTGTACTCAAAACGATCACCAATAGTTGCTGCTTGGGTCGTCCATTATTTTTTTCCCCTTGAGCTAACAACGCAAACTTATTAATTTAATGAGAGATTAATATGTCAAGATCTAAAAATCAATCTCATTTATATATGAGAAATGATATATTTACAGCATTTTTACAATAAATCTTTAGTAACAAGTTATTACAAACTATTACTGGTTGACAAAAAAGTAATTTCAATAGTGGACCCAAATTAGAACTAATAGTAACTTGTCACTTTGAATTTATTGCAAAATTGTTATAAAAATGTTGTTGACATAAGGTCCATTTGAGAACAGTTTATTTGGCCGAAACTAAAAACTTTTTGTTAAAAATGTGTTAAAGCATGCTTGTACCTTAAAAAAATTTGAAAATGTGAAAAAAGCGAGAAAAAAATAAGATTTTAAAAAGCTGTACATAAAAATTAAAAACTGAACTTATAAGCTTAGGCCAAATAGGCTCATAGTATTACTCTTTTGGAGCCTTAAATGAAAAAATAGACTCTAATATCAAATTCCACACAAAAAACAGAGTAAGATATAGGCTCGGTTGGAAAACGTCAATGTTGGTCAAAGTCAAAGTCAATGGTATAGTCAACAATTTGATCTTGGTTCAGTGATTTGGTCGAATGGTTTAGCAATGAGCCGATTCAGGATTCGGATCTGATCGAGTCATGTAATTGGGTTAAGTCGACTCAAGAGAGGAAAGAGGTAATTGACGTGGCTGATCATGAGAGCGACACATGGAAAAATGCTGTTTGTGGTGACATCACATATCTAAAACAACGCATGCAACGTGTGATGTAAGAGAGAGAGAGAGAGAGAGATCATGAACAGAGAGTTTGACAGCGCTTAAGGCTCATAGTAGGAAAGACAGCGCATGATAAGGGATCTATTGTATTGGTAATTAGTGTAAGCGCGTGGGAAGACGTGGTGGTGCATCAAAGTGCTGGTTAAGGTTACTTTTTCTAGTTTTTATAAATTGGTTTAAGGCATTCTTGATAGTGATGGCGGTGAGGGGCTCGTGGACTTTGGACATTGGTTTTTGAGGGAGCTAGCTTTAGATCTGGGATGGTAGATGGTGATGTTAGCTTGGTCGACGATGATGAGAGCGACTGTTGCTTGTTGATCTAGCTACAATTTTGGAGTGAATGGAGTCACCAATATGTTTAGAGAGATAGTGATGACGTTGCAGCTTGCCTGGGTTCCCAAATTTGGTTGTGCTATGGAGGAATGTGATGGAGTTGTTTGTGTAGTCAAAGAATTTGGAAAATCTTTTGGGAGATTGATAGGAAACCAAGATGGGCTTTTGTTGGGAGATACACCTTGAGGTGCCTTCGATTAAGTAATGAATATAACATATAGAGACACAATTTAACCTAAAAGACTTACGCCTTTAAGTTTGGGCACAACTGTGTTATATCAATCACTGTTTTTTAAAATTCTTATTCCATATGAGACATTACTCATATGTATATTCTCAAGGATCTCTCCCTTATGTGTGAGTATCTTCCTCTTTGTGGGTTTGGCCAAGCCTTGCTCCTTTACTGCCTATGGACATTTTCCATCACCAGCATGTCATCCACATGAGCCTTTCTTACGCCATTCATAGGAACCACATGTCAACCCCACACGCTTATCAATCCATGGGAGCCGGCCCATACATTCCTGTCCATTGGAACTACATGCTTCACCATGATCTAGCACCATTAATAATACTCCTTTGTGTTGGGTCGTTCTCCTGGATCATTTGTGTGGGCACTTTAGGCTTGATATCTTCCCACAAGAAAAGAGACCTTGAATACCTCGCCACCTTTGCCGCACACCACTTGAGCTCTAATACCACTTGTTAGGTAGATAATACCTTGGGGATCTTCCAACTGAGTAGTTAATATAATATATAGGGACGCCACCTAACCTAAAAGACTTAAACTTTTGAGTTTGAGCCTAACTATGTTATATTAACTACTTCCTCTTGAAATTTTTATTCAATGTGAGATTTTATTCACACTTGTATTTCCAACAGCTATGTTTGTGGAACATGAAAGTTAATTAAAGTGAAATAGGAAAATATTGTAGTGAGAATTGTAGTGAAAGTGGAAGCAAAAGTGAAAGATCTCGAATACACGAAATTATGTTGTTCGGCCTGAAGGCTTATTTCTTCGGAGGAAGCCCCTAACAGCTACATTGTTACCATATGATCAAGTGGATAGATAGTAGGGAAAATATAGAGATTAAAAACTTGGCTTAGGTGTACATAAGCTTACGGCATACTTGGCCCATCACATAATTAACAAATAAACCAATATATCTTTAACTGGAATAACTAGCAATTGAAGTCTTTATTTGTTTCTAAGTCAGGCCAATGAAATCCATGAATAACCAGGTGCTAAAGGCCTGCCAAGTTAGGACAAAGACCATTTAAGAAAACAGTTCTGCTGCTACAGTCACCATTTCACATCCTTTCTCACATAGAATTACAACCCGCCGCCTATTTGAGCCCACCACAATAAAAAGAAGAGAGTGAAATTTTCGAGAAATTTTCCATGCTCATAGACTTACTGTTAAACAAAAGATCAATAGTTAAGCTCATGCGGACCTTTTCTAAACAAACCTTAGCCAAATTTGACACTAGCCCTATCTAGGACGGAGCCAGGTGGAGGCCCAGAGGGCCCCGGCTCCACTGACCTTATAAGGCCTTGATTGGTTGGAGTGAAAATAATAAGAATAGAAAATGAAAAAGAGAAATGTGGAGAGAAGATTGATAAAGTGTGTGTTTCGTTGGGAGGGAGACAGAGGAAGAAAATGGTGAAGTCTAGCTATTTTCGCTCCAGACCTACCAAACTCAATCTCTCCAAAATGGGGGAAAAAAATAAGTACAAAAATGCTGAGCAAAGTTTTGGACTAAAATACTGACCGGCCAACACTCACTTCTTTGAACGTTTCATGCTTTGCCTTTTCTTTTTCTTTTTTTTTGGTCCATTTGTTTCTTTTATTTTTCCCCATCAGTTTAGGTTTCATTTTTTAGGCTCTATTCCTCTCTTTTTTTTTCCCCCATCAATTTTGGCTTTTTTGTTTTTATAGGAGTTATTTGTTTCCTTTTTTTTTCATCAGTTTTTGTGTTTTTTTTAAAAAAAAAATAACAATATTGGGTTATTGAATTTCTTGTGCCTTAATTTTTTATATTTTTTTAAAAATGAAGTGCCCATTCTTATATAATCTTTTAATAAAAATATAATGTGTGATTTTTTATTATTTTATCTAATAGGGACATATTGTAAATTTATACAAACTATATTATCTATCATCTTATTTTCCTATTCAACCAAACTAAAAAGTTTTCCATCACTCTACTTTTCTAACCCCTCCAACCAAACAACGTGAGGGAAAATTAAAATCTTTTCTATCTCTTCACTTTTCCATCACTTGCTCATTTTCTATTATCTCACTTTTCCATCCCTAACCAAATGGACCTTAAGAAAAAATAAATAAATAAAGTAGTTGTATTCTCTAAAATTTTATATTTGGGGCCCTTGTTCCAAAAATCTTGGCCCCCCTCCCCTATAGTTTTACACTGATTTCATTGGAAGAACATTTGTATCAATTGTTATAAAATAGTATAAGACCCCAAATGTTGGTCAATTAACCACAAAATACATTCACATCAGTTTATATATTATTGTACAAAAATATATTTATGCAATAGTTGCTGTGTAAATTTATACAGTTACTGCAACTATGCAAATAAATATTTTAGCAATTATTTAGATTGAGGGTAGTGGTTTTTTGTAGAGGAAGAGAGATACATGATTTAGGATAATAATAAAAAATTAATAAAGAAATAGTATTTTAATAACATATAATATAAAATAAATATCTGATGTGAGATGTTTTAAAAAACAAGTATATAAAATAGAAAAAATAAATAAATTTTTATGCTAAAATAGACAATAAAGTTTGTATGAGCTGATGTAAATGCTCTAATTTACGTAGTAAGGAAAAAAAAATGATATTTTATATTTTTATCATTGTTCATAGTTTGTTAATACTAGAAAAATGCTTATTTAAAATTTCATTATTATTTTCAGCTTATACCTTGACACCCTGGCTTGAAATCCCTGACTCCATCATCATTGGTTATTAACAAAGTTTTGAAACTTAGACCGGACCGTACGGTCAGACCGGAATAATCAGAAACTGTTTATCAAAATGGTTTTTTTAACCTCAAAAATCGGTATATATGAAAGACTCAGTGAACTGTGCGAACCACGGTTCAACCTCACGGGTTTGAAAACCGCGGACAGTTGTCACGGTTCTCACAGGTTCAATTGATTCAGAGTTTTTTTTTTTTTTTTTTTTTTTTTTGTACTTATAGGCTCAGCCATTGATGAAACTTCAACCCCAGACATTGAGATCGCACCACTATTTGTTCTTATTCTTCTTTTCAGTCTCGCTCGCCTTCTCTCTCTGCGTTTTTGCCGACAGCTTTTTTGCATTTTCTCTTTCTCTGCGTTTCGTTTGTTGTTTCTGCAGTTTTCTTCCTCCTGCGTTTTTTCTCTGAACTCTAGAGTCTTCTGGCACTTTGAAGATGATTGACAACCTGTATTCTGTCACCCACTAAATTCATGCTGGCAACCACTATTTTTTAAATTTTATTGGGTTTAATCAATTTTTTAATGGTTAGTCTGGCACTCTTCGACCTTTTGTTTACTTTTTATTTTTAAAATTTAATACATGCTGTCAAGTGTAAGTGTCAACCACTCTTTTCAAAACTTTTTTGGGCTTTGTTCTATATTTAATCAATTTCTTAATGCTTTATCTCGCCACTCCTCTAACTTTTGTATATTTTTTATTTTAAAAATTTTCTTAAATGGTTGAATATTCAAACGGCCTTTGACATAAAACAATTTATTGAATAGCCAAATGGGATTGAGATATAATTTTTTTTTTTTTTTTGAGAAACGAGATATAATTTAGACATAAGCTTTTATAAAAAGATTAAAAGAGTACACTATAGTTTCACCAAAAAAAATATTTATTTTTGCTTAAAATTTAATATTTCTTATTTACCTTATGAAAGTTATGACAAATAAGTTTTATGTATTTTTGTAATAAACAATACGCAGATGTATACTGTAACTTGGAGGCTTATTTATGCACTTTTACTTTGTACTTTTATGGATTGATTGAGTAATTCATATTTATGTTTGCTAAGGATTTGACATTTTTTATTTGTCTTGAAAGTTATGATGTAAAAAATATTTGAAAAATAGATCTCTAAATGAATTAGACTATTTTAGTTAATTTTTTTTAAAAATTAATTTAATATTTTTATATATATTTAAATTAATTATAACGTCATCATGATTCGACCTCGGTTCGACCTTAAAAATCTTGAACCTCTCACTTTTACGATTCAATAAACCATTTGGTCGGAAAACCTTGAGTAATACACTGAAAAAAAAACATGCTTACCTAGTCAATAATCTTTCTTCCTTAATTTAAGTCATACTAATATTATTTGATTATTTAAAAATGAGGGCTATTATATTACCTTTCTGAAAAAAGAGAAATTAAAATAACGAAATAGAATATAGCAAGAGTACAGCATCTCCTACCTGTTGAAGAAAGTACCCAATTGTCATCATATGGGATTTGCCACACAAAGTAACCAAGTAGCTTCTTCTCCCTGGCATAAGAAACCTTAATTCTGACAACCTCAACATCATCAAAGCCATTCCAATTCGATCCAACTGTGCAGTAATTTACTACATATGTAGCATTATACATTATCGCAGCCCAGGCTCTGTGAACATAACCCTTGATATCCTTATAGCTCATGGCTCCCCCATCGGTTGAAACGGCAGCTGGACCTGTAGCTAGTGCACCTATTGCGTTGTCGTTTGGGTTCTCTAGCCTCCATGCATAACCATAGAAAGGCAATCCTAAAACCAACTTGCTAGCTGACAAGCACCTCCCAATCCGTGCACCAATACCATAATCCGTGTTATTAGCCTGTCTCGATGGGTCATATAAGGCGGCATGAGCACCCGTATAATTTGACAACTTGGGCGGATAGTAGTCATAAGCCAGAACATGCACCCAATCCAAGTCATTCCGAATGAAGTCCACAGGGAAAGAAACATTAACATCTATGTCTGGTGAGTATTGAACAGCAGCAGTCAAAATCAATTGTTTCTGGTTTGAATTTTTGGCCTCAGAATTTACAGCGGTTCGCCACTCTTGAAAGAGTAATCCCATATTCTTCGTGTTGAGGAATGTGTGTGCCGAAACCCAACAAAGGTCTAAACCTTAGAAGCCATAAATCCTGGCTATCTATATTGAAAAGTCAATGAAAGATGTTCTGTAAGTTTCCTTGCTGACCATGTACGCTAGGGTGGTATGGTTTGCGTTTCCACCAGCAATGGAAAGAAGGGTGGTGACTGATGGGTTCTTTTGTGGAGGTGGAGAAGTATTGCTCATCAGTGGACGATACAGAGAGCTCGTAGGACGAAGAGTTTACATCCGCAAAAGCGCAAATAAGGTGAGTAAAGAGAGCTGAGTTTATATCTGAAATGGGAAACTTGGTGTCGGAGAACCAGTAACCTGCTTTGACCCAAGTTTGTGCATTTGAAGTCTTCAATTCTGAATAGAGAAGGATATGGAAAAGAAGAATGATAATTTTGGACATCATGTATATGTGGGTACTTGATCCTCGGGAGCAAATTAAAGGTGCATATAACAATGACAGCATCTCATATTAATTTGTAGCCACACACGTTTGTGCAAGGAGCCAAAGAGAGGACTTTGTGAGTACCTTTGATCGGTGGGATTTAATAGGGAGAAGGAGGAGAAGGGACGAAGAAGTTGACAAGTTTGGAGGCCATTGATGAATGGCGTGGCATCACATGCTTTGGCTGCATATGTCAAACGGTCAAAAGTTTATTTAGAAATATGACTGTGTCCCGTACATGTTGTAATAATCGTGCTATCTTCTTTTTATTTCTTTTTAGTGTTTTAATTTACGATGGCCGTTTTGGTTCAAGGTTTTTAGACTCGGACAGTTTATTGAACCGTAAAGAGAAGATGTTCAAGATTTTTGAGGTTAAACCGAAGTTAAACCGGGATCGGACCATGATGATGTCATAATTAATTTAATAATTATTTTAAATAAAAATAAATATATTAATTTGGTACAAATAAAAAAAATTAACTAAAATATTCCGATTAAAACTATAAATCTATATTTTAGTTAATATCTAATAATTTATCAATGCCAAGCCCATTTACATAATATTAATATTCAGACTTGATTATGACGTTATCAAGCCCAAAACCTTGAACCTCAATGTCAAGCCCATTTATATAAGTCTTGAGCCTTGAGCCCCACCTACTAGTCAAGCCCGTTTACATAATATTAATGTCAAGCCCAACTCTTCCCAGTTCTCATGGTCTGGAGATCTAAAAACTCACCAAAAATATTAAAGGTAAGGGACTTAGTTATAGCATTGAAAAGCTGAAAAGTTTAACCCAAAAAAAAAAAAAAAAGCCGAAAAGTAAATTCTTAAATTGGAATCCCAAGACACACGTGCCTGGCCATCCATCACAAACCGAAAAGCTAAAAAACAACCCAATTCTTTGAAGCAAATGAAACTAAAGGGATAGAGAGAGAAGAAGTCAGACTCAAAAACATAAAAGCAGCCCAGAGAAAGAAAAACAAAGGGGCAGAGAAGAAGTAAAAACGGCTTTAAGAAGCTGAAAGAAATAAAAGGAAAAAATGAGAATCGATCTATCAAGGCAAAGCGTTGCCATGATCCACACTGGTAATGTGGCTGCTTTTTTTTTTTTCGCGATTTTTCCTCTCTCTTTTTTTTTTTTTTTTTTTTTCCTTTTTTCTGTTTTTTTCTTTTCAAATTCTTTTATGGTTGATATCTGTTTTCTGAAGGGAGTAGAATTTAAAGCTTGTTTTTCTCTGTGCGCGTGTGTGTGTGTATGTGTTTTTTTTTTTTTTTTTTTTTTTTTTTAAATGTTTAGATTCAAAGGGAAGGAGGGAACCGTGAGAAGCGGTCGGATCACGGTTCTTAGAACCGTGAGGTCCGACCGCGGTTCTCACGGGTCCCTGCTTTTTTCACATAGAACGGTTCTTGGTGCTAAAACAATCGCAAAAATGAGTGGTTCAAGGTTTTTCCAGTCGAACTGTACGGTCCGGTCCGGGTTTCAAATCCTTGTTTCTGTTAACCGTGCTCATTATCATCAGGTCAAAATACTAATCGATTTTTAATGTAGGTAAAATTTGAACCCTAAGATTGTGTTTGGTTCTCGTAAAATATTTTCAGGAAAAGGAAAACGTATTCAGGCTGTTTGGCTGCCTCAGAATTCGTTTTACGAAAAATCAATTCCGGTGTTTGGTTCGTTCAAACATTTTACGGAAAATACTTTCCGTTTTACGGAAAATTAATTCCCATGTTTGGTTTGTGGATCACTTTACGGAAAATATAAAATGCCTTACAAATTCAAGCACCTGCATTACCTATACAAACCTATAACAGTACAAAACTAATCACCCACTTCAACATAAAAAATAATTATCCAAATTCAAACACCTGCATTGCCTAGACATATCTGTAACAGTTCAAAAATAATCATCTACTTCAACATCAAAAATAATCATCTACTTCAACATCAAAAATAATCATTTGAATATACCCATAATTGAAATATAAAAACAGCCACATCAATCGTTCACCATTGGCATTACACCTCCATGGTGTACAAAAATGATATCTACTCGTGGCATCTGAACAGAACAAATACATAATTTGGGCAATTGTATCGTCCCAATAATACAAAAGACTACATATATAATACAAATGCTAGGTCAATACTAGTACTACAGCAAAAGTTAATTCCTAAAGCTACCGTCACAGTCAACATGAATCAGACAAGTCAAAGTTGTGAAAACAAAAAACCATCCAACCATAGCTTTCTCAGCCTAGCATTCTTGGCTAGAAATCCTTGTGTTGTCTTCTCATTTTCACAAAGATGGTCAAACGCAGTTGCGAGCATGTCTTCGCTATACCCATCTGCCATCATAGCCATGACCTTATTGTAAAGAGCTGTGTAATCCCCCGAGCCTCGATTGGTTTCTTTCAGAGCCACAACTATTTCCTTCAGCTGATGAGATAGATCAGTCAGCACAATATCATCAGCATTAGAAGGTGCACGCCCTCTTTTGCAGGACTTGGAAATTCGCGACCCAATGGTGGATTACTTGACTGCATTCTTCCCTTTCTCGACCACAGCTTCCTCCACATTGTCTGCAACAAACTCAGCACTGTCCCTATTGTTTGGCTCATTCTCAATATCCACATAGGACTCAGAAAAGCCACCCGTGGCTGTGTCCTTCCCCACAACAATAGCTAATTCGTCATACATCTCAATTTTTTTGTTTAGATACTCCGCATGCTTTCGATGCGCCTGTAAGGGAGAAAGGAACGTATAATAACAATGTAATAATCACTTCACTCATAAATTCAAAATTCAATTCAATATAGATGTCATTGAATGATTTAGGTCAATGATAAACAAAAAGCAATGGAATCTTAAAAAGAATGACACTATAAATTTCATATAAAAGGCAAAAACATATATTATCATTTATATAAAATATAGTTTGAAGCCATACCATGACTTCTTCTTGGTATGTCTTCGCGTCGCATGTTATCATTTTTAGGTTATCATCCCAGCCAAAGCCACGCTTCTTTCTAAAAGTCTGACTAGTGGACCACATGGTCTTTAGAGTCTGCATCCGATTGTCAACATAGGAGGGGTGGCACTCAACCCCAAATTGGGCAGTTATCTCCTTCACTACAAGAGTAAAGGAGCCTGCCTTGAAGGCGCTAGACGGCTTGTTGCCCTTTGTAGCCTCCTGCACAAGTATCCTAAGCATCATTTCATGCATGGGCGGCAGCCACATAAACTGCTTGCTGCTGCTCACCTTCTCTTTGCCCTTTGACATTACTACATATGAAAATTGTATAGTGAGAGTAGCATTAAAAAATGAGAGTAGCATTTAGTAATTACGCTTAGAATATGAACAACAAATTAAACACACAAACAACTTATAAATGTGCACAACAGAATGAAACATGCTAACACTAGAAATGACAATGTAATTCCATCAAATAACAATGTAATGCTGAAAATATTTTTTCATTACACCACCAAAAGTCTATAGTAAATACATTGTCTTTACAAAAAAGAAAAAAAGAAAAAAGAAAAAACACATTTTACGCGCCACTACAAGAAAATGTATTTTTAGTGACGAAAATTTTCGTCACTAAAAGTCCAGTTTTTCGTCACTAAGAACCTTTAGTGACGAAATTGGACTTTTAGTGACGAAATTCGTTTCGTCGCTGTAGCCCCGTCGCTAAAAGTCCTGGCGACTTTTAGCGATGAAAAATTTCGTCACTAAAAGTCCAATTTGGTAAAAAAAAAAAAACTTTTAGCGACGAAAACGTTTCGTCGCTAAATGTTTTCCTCGCTAAAAACAGTATTTAGTGACGAAAATATTTCGTTACTAAAACCATTTCAGTTTATTAAATCATATTTAGTGACGAAAAATTTCGTCACTAAAACTATTTTCGGGTACATATAGTGACGAAAATATTCGTCACTAAAACTATTTTTAAGAAAATCCATGCACATATAGTGACGAAAATTTTCGTCACTAAATCCATTTCTTACAAAATTTCACTACATTTAGTGACGAAATATTTTGTCACTAAAACAATTTTTTGTTGCCATATTTGTGACGAAAAAATTCGTCACTAAAACATATTTTCTGTTTTTATTATTTTCATGACGTTGATATTAACCTGTAACCTATCATTACATTATTCAAACCTCACATTTGATTAACACATTTATTTCAACAACACATTTATAAAAAATCGATTCATACATTCCACAAGTTAAAATTAAACAAGTATCAAATTCAAACTCCTTCCATACAATAATTGTTTGCAACACATACAATAACATAAAATGTTTTATAACAATACAAGAAATGTAGCATAATATAATTAGAACCCCCTAAAGCCAAAAGATGTCCTCATATGTCTTCAAATAATGCCAAAAGTAATCCCCTAAAGCCACCAATAAAAAATCTGCACAAATATAAAAACACTATTACATTAAAATCGTAAAGTAAAAACATTAACTATGTTATAAAAAAATTTATAACAATTAGTTTCAAATGATACATAAAAAATGAAGTGTTACCTATAAGTGATTTAACTTGAAGATGAACCACCCCCATAGTTAAAACCGTCATCATAACCCTTGCTCCTCAAAAAATTAAGAATATTCTTTTGAATCTCATCTTGCTTAGCTCGCGCCTCTTGCTCCTTAGCTCGCGCCTCTTGCTCCTTAGCTCGCTCCTCTTCGTCCCTAACTCTTGCCTCTTTGAGCTCAATTATCTCATTTTCTAACCGATGAATATACTCTACCGAGGCACTAGATGAGGCAGTGGTTACTAGAGAAGAAGAAGGTCTCATGCCAAGTCCTTTTACAATACCAGATTTTTTCTTAAAAACCAAGTTTGAGATTTCTTCTTGTGTAAGGGGAATTGCATTTGGATCTTGACAATGATCCTCTTGCACTTTGAGAATAGTTTCCTACCATTTGAAAGGAGAAAAAAAAAAAAAAAAACAACAACAACAATAATCACAACATTAATACTACATATGTAATAACTTTACAAACATGATAAGAATGGAATAATAGGGATGGAATGATACACATACATATGTCGCTTCATCGTCATGGTGTATCCACTTATTTGTGTTTGGATTAAAATGAACATCTTTGTAAACTTTTGCCAATTCAGGAACTTGACCGCCATTATTATTTGTCTAATTAATTAACATTCGAGTGTTAGTTATTTATAGTTAATTAATCACAACATGTAACATACTAAGATTTAAGAAAATGAAAAAACACACACCTCCTCATCAACCCTAACAGCAAGTGCCTTTGTCCCGCATCTATGTTTGCCTGAAGTTTTGCTTCTATTTTTAGAATTAATTCTTGATTTTTCCTAATAAAGAACATTCAAGATATTTATTAGATCATGAATAAATTAAGTATACATTTACTTCATCTAAGTATTAATATAATCATTTGACAACATAATATAATAAATATTGGATAATAATAATATACGCATAAATAATTTACCAGCCAGTCCTTATTGGTCCATCTCCCTTCAATGAGTCCAGTCCATTGCTCAAGTGTGACATTCTTTGGTGGGTGGCTTTTTGCATAGTCTTCATCATGAGATTGTACAAGCTTCTTATAAGTCTGATACAACTTGTTAGAGCCGCTACTTAATAATCTTCCACATTTTGTATTTACTGTTTTCGTTACTAAGTTGGAATCTCCTTCAAGCTCAAACTGATCCTGTAAAATAAAGTATATATGTATTATAAAAATCCATTATATGAATTAATATACTTAGTGACAACAAAGACGAGTTAGACATTATTAATATAAATTTACCACGATATTTTGAAGCACCACATCTCTAGTAGCAGCATCAACACTTTTCCAATTTTTTACATTGTAACTGGACAAATTACTTCGCACTTGTACGCCAATTTGATTGACAAGCTTGCACGCATTCTTCCCAACAGGAGCATCATACTCTGCAGCTATACGTACTGGTAGTTTACCACTTTTTTCAACAAGTGCCCGTACTGCTATACCACGTGTTGTTCCACGGGTATTTCTGCTAGCAGATCCTATTTAAAAATTATCAATGTTATAAAATTATACATTCTATATACATTAAGTATTAATCTCAATAGTAAAGACAAGGTGCAGTTGCAATTAAGTATGTTCTATGTAATTACCAGTCGTGCTAGTTAATGCGTTGGTAACCTCCACACTCGAAGAACTTTGGGCAAGAGGATTTGCTTCAAGAGGTGTTTCCGTAGATTGAACCGTAGATTGGACTACCGGGATAGATGACTCACCTCGCGAGCGTGTAAGTCGTCCTGGTGCCATCTGTAACTAACAAACATACATATAATGGAACAACAAAGTTATTATAAATAATAGAACAACAAAGTTATTATCTATTGTACCCTATGGAACATCTATTGTACCTTATGGATTAAAGAGTTAGATGACTCAACATCATTCTCATCGTCACCAATAGGTGGTACATAATCATCATCTACCACAACACTAGCTCTACTTCTTTTCCCTTTTGCACAATTGGACTGAGCGGAATCCTTTAGAGAAGTTGAGATGTGCTTCAGTCCCAAAGCATCAATTATCTCTTGGTTTTGCCTCATTCTATCCAATCTTGCCATCTCATACCTCGGTATATTATGAGTGTATTTGGCCTTTTTGGGCATTTTTTGAAACTATGTATTGACACGAAAGATAAGTACAATTGCTACTAACTTAACATTATAGTTCACACCATTATCTATATCAAGCAATTCACAAGTGCAAAATTTGAACATAATTGCTACTAACTCAACACAACAAATGACCACATTAATATCTATATCAAGTTCAAGATAAGCACAAAACATCTTAATAACAATTGCTACGTAGACAAGCATAAAACTTTAAGACAAGCATAAAACTTTAAAACAAGCACATAACATTTAAGACAATTGTTATAAACTCTACATATCATAATCCATATCAAGATCAACATCAGGTATGTCATGCTCTTCATTTTGATTAGCGTCTCTTGAAGTTCCATCTTCAGGTACAACCTCAGTTTCAACATCACCCATACAATACTCAATAATATTGTCTTCAACATTGATAGGGACAACATCAACAATTGCTTCTTGTTGGAATGCGTCACTATCTTCTGTATTATCATTGGATTCTCCGCCCCCGACTTCCGGAACATCAAACACTCCCCTATGTTGGATGCACTGCACAATTTTCCAAGGGTCACGCAATTTCGTATCTTGAAGGTAGAAAACTTGTTTCGCTTGACTAGGAAGTATAAAAGGGTTATTTTGATACTATCGACTTGTAACATCAATGCTCGTGCAGTGTGCATCGGTTCTTATCGTTCTCCTTCGACCATTGGTACCAGTATTGTACCATTCACACTGGAACAAAACAACTTTATGGCGAAACATATACTCTAATTCCCAAATTTTGCACACATGACCATAGAAGTCGTGCATTTCTCCCTCATGGTCCCCTTCAGTACATACACCACTGTTTTGGGTTACACGACGATTGTCTAGGTCTCTTGTATGGAACTTTACACCATTGACCATACAAACTGTGTACTCCTTCACATGTGGCTTAGGACCATTTGCTAATGACCATAACTGTTTAGTAGCTTCTGATGACTCGTTAACTTTCAATCTATTCATCTATAATGACATATAACAAGTGATATTAATTAGTAATAAGCAATAACAAATAAATTTAAATGTTTAAATTTATTAGTGTGTGATTAAATTTCAAATGTCTTACACGTTCTCTGAACCACTTGGGAAACTCTTGTCGTTGAATTTGAGTTATAGTTTCTCCAGTAGGATTATGCAATGTGCTTTTGTGTTCGCTGTTAAAAATAAAGTGATTTATTTTCAGTTAAGCATTGCAGATAATATTCAAAACTTGATTAAACAATATATGCATATAAAATCACATACTTTAAATAAGGCTCTAGCTCAGGACTATTGTACAACAAGTACCAATGAGCAGTATTAAGCAATGCACGAGATAAGTCACCATCATTCCGCCTACCACCTGTAGGTCGGGCAGTCTGTGAAAAAACTATCAATTCTTCACTAGATTCACCAAAATCTTCATTTCTTTCTCTTCGATTATGCACAGTTTCGATCCCATCAATATACAAAGACCAATTGTTAATACATTCTTTAAGAATGTAAGCCTCTGCAATCGAACCTTCTGGTCGAGCTCGGTTGGAAACGTATCTTTTCAATTTTCCAAGGTACCTACGAGGAAAAAATACGTATAGAATGTAATTTTATACCACGTGGGAAAGATGCAATTGATGAATGCATCAAAAGATCTAATTACCTTTCAATTGGATACATCCACCGATATTGTATCGGGCCTCCTAGAATTGCTTCTCGAGGCAAATGAACAGCAAGGTGGATCATAACATCAAAGAATGCTGGAGGAAAGAACCTCTCAAGCTTGCATAGTATAAGAACTATACGTTCTTCTAGTTTCTCCAATTCACTTCGCTTTAAGGTCCTTGAGCATAAGTCTTGGAAGAAGTTACCCAACTCAAACAATACAATACTAATGTCTTTATCTGCAAACCCTCGCAACCCAATTGGAAGAATTTGTTGTAGTAGCACATGACAGTCGTGGCTTTTTAAACCAGATAATCTACCATTTTTTGCATTCACTGACCTTGATATGTTGGCTGCATAACCATCCGGATATTTGACTGATTTCAAAAAGTCATAAAAACCATCCCTTTCATTAGGACTTAATGAAAAGAATGCCCGAGGCTTGTCATATGATCCATCAGGACGTTGTTTCAAATGTAACATGTGCCTGAAGTTCATATTTTGCAAGTCTATCCGTGCCTTGTCAGTGTCCTTGTTTTTCCCCTCAATGCCCAACAAAGTGCCATAAGTATTCTCACTAATGTTCTTCTCCACATGCATGACATCAATATTGTGCTTAAGCTTCTTATTTTTCCAGTATGGAAGCTTGTACAAAATACTTACCTTTGACCAATTTGGCTCCCCAATGAGTTGTCTCTTCTTGTTACTTGGATGCTTTCCTAAAATTATATTTGGCATTCTATCTAGCTGCTCTTGTATCTTTCCCACTTGTAACTCTAAAGATCTCTTCCGTTTCTCTGGTAAACCATTATGCAACCGACCATGTCTCCAACGATGTTCCATAGGTAAATAAGCTCGATGATTAATGAATCCAATTTTACTTTCCAAACCTTCTGAATATGGTTGATCATTGCAAGTGTAACAAGAATGATAACCCTTTGTCCTCCACTTAGACACGTTACCAAATCCAGGATAGTCATGTATTGTCCACAACAAAGTTGCACGCATTTGAAAATGCTCTTTACTATAAGCATCAAAAGTTTCTACACCTTCTTCCCACAACTCTTTCAACTCATCAACCAATGGTTTCAAGTAAATATCAATCTCATTCCCCGGTTGATGGGGACCGGGAATAAGCAAGGACAACATAAAATATGGCTCCTTCATAACCAACCAAGGTGGTAGATTATAAGGGATAAGTATGACAGGCCACATACTATAGTTATTGTTCATATTCCCAAACGGATTAAATCCATCTGTAGCCAACCCCAACCTTACATTGCGAGGTTCGAGGGCAAAATCAGGATTTTGTAAATCAAACTCCTTCCACTCTTCACTATCAGCCGGATGCCTCATTATCCCATCATCCACACGTTTGTCTATATACCATCTCATGTCCTTAGCTCTTTGGCCTGACATATACAATCTCCTCAGTCTCGGTGTCAACGGGAAGTAACGCAATACCTTATGAGGAATCTTCTTACCTTGGGTACGTGTATCTTTGTACCTAGGCGTCTCACACACCGGACACTTATCAAGGTTTTCATTTTCCTTCCAAAATAGTGCACAATCATTTTTGCATGCATCTATATGCTCATATGACATGCCTAAGTCACGTAATATCTTCTTTGCTTCATAAGTTGACCTTGGAACCAAGTTACCTTTCGGTAAAACCTTTGTCAGCAATTCTAACATCATATCAAGTCCCTTATTACTCAAGTTCGTCATTACCTTTACATTTAACATCTCAATAACAAACTTCAAGATACTATAATTAGTGCAACCTGGATACAACTTACGCTTTGCATCTTCCTCAAGTTTGTCAAAATGACGTACCTCCTCATCTTCAGTTGCATTTCTTGGTTCCCCTCTAATTTGGTCACCTACCAAGGTATCGATACTATCCATATGATCACCATCCGACATTTCATTATCATGAATGTTCTCGGTCAATACACGAGGTTCTCCATGATTATACCAATTAATGTAAGATTGCATAATTCCACGATGAAGCAAATGGATACGCACAGTTTGAGGAGATTGTCGATAACAATTCACACAGTGAATACACGGGCATGGAATATTACCACTCAAGTCTAAAACCGCTCTTGCAGAATTAATAAATGCATTGACCCCTTCAATATATGGATGACTTAATCTGCCATCGGGTGTCTTACCCATTGTCATCCAACTTTTATCCATGTTTGACTACAATTATAAGATGAATCCTACTTTAGTAAAATAAGAACAACTCATGCATAATGTATTCTAACATCTAAGTCTATAAACTATTTAGATAAAGTTCTATCACATTCATGAATGCACAAGTCTATATTAATACCTAAACAAATATACATTGCACATACAAATATACACTCCCAATATACATTTAAACCACCTTATAACATCATGCAAGCCACCCGCTTGCTCCAACATAACAACCCACCACAAAACCAATCACAAACATCACAAGTATAGAGTGTTTATAAGTATTGAAATCGAATAAAATAATATTCATCGCATCTAATTAACAAGTTTCATTCACATTTGCAAGAAACTAAAAACACTCCCAATATGAATGTAAAACACCTTATAACACCATGCAAGCCACCCGCTTGCTCCAACACAACAACCCACCACAAAACCAATCACAAACATCACAAGTATAGAGTGTTTATAAGTATTGAAATCGAATAAAGTATTTACAAGAATTGAAATCGAATAAAGTAATATTCATCACATCTAATTAACAATACTCATTCATATCCAACACAACATACCACCACAAATCCAATTCCCAACATCACAAGTATGGAGTTTTATAAGGTTTTCAACTAAAATTTACTTACTTTGCTCAAGCTAAGCTTACAACTTTCAGAAAAAAATCCAAAGTTATTGTAAACAATGTGTACTTAGCCTGCAAAAGAAAAGTTAAATTTATAAGTACTTCAGTCTTAAAAATGATCCTCTCATAAATTACTACACAAACTCATAGCTTACACATGTAATACAGGTAGTGCTTACACCAATTAGAAAAGTGATGAGGGTAGCACTCTAACCTACATCTTATCACATTGCGCATAACAAACAGAGTTTATATTCCATAACCAAGATAGATGGGATATCTGTTATCATGTACTGTACTCTTTAAACTACTTAATAATAGACCCACAAGCGAACAATGAAAAAACCACAGAATTTATTAAAATTGTGAAATATCTCAACACTTAAACAATGTGCAAACCCATAAGCCCCTTTATAAATCACACTACAATTATAAATCCTCACATTAACATCCAATCTTCAAGTCAACTATAAATATTCAATTAATTAATGCATAGCCCTACAAACCAAAACAGCACACAACAACAGTACACATAGGAAAACATACCGTTGATTCCAATCCTTGTCTTCCCACCAGTCCTTGATCCTAAACAAATAAACATAAAAGTGAGCACCAAATAAGCACAAAATCACTAATGCATCACAGAGAAATTTAAAATACAAATAATTTGTGTAATTTGCGTTCATACTTGGAACTATAGGAGGTATTTCAGTAGCAGTGGCCTTAACGGGTTGGACGCTCCTCACACTACATGTCCTGACAATTGATTCAATAATTCCAATTTCAATCACATCAAGAGAACACAAAATTTTCATAAAATATACATACACATACTGCATATACACAAACAGAGATACATATGTACATAATATATATATATATATATATATATATATATATATATATATATAAATTAAAATTGTTGGATTACTCAACTATAAGGAAGATGAGCCACTGGGAACAGAGGCACTGAAAAGGCTAGATTGGTTGAGGTTGCGACTAAAACTGATGCTTGAAACCTGAGAATTTAAGCTCCAATCGATATAGACATACATGATCATATTTAAAAAAAAAAAAAAATCAAATTCAAGCTAACTTGGACAGAATTGCAATGATTTTGATATTTTTTAGAGTAATAAAATTTGTCTTTAATAATGATTTCCTTCATTTTGCAACATTTTCTCACCAACCAAACGCCTCAGCAAAACAAATTAAAAAAAAAAAAAAAAACTAGTTAAATGAGAAGTAATGAAATCAAACTAGTTAAAAAAAAAAACCAAACGCCTCAGCAAAACTCATTTTCTCTTTATGGTGCATATTAGAAGAATGATGAAGTTGCTAATAACCAAAAAAAAAAAAAAAAACTTACCGATTGTAACGGTGAAGGGAGGCGACAGCAAATGGTCCGAATCGTCAGGAATCGGCGTCGCGAATGGGTTCTCAGATTGTCGCCAGTGAAATCATCGCGAATGGGTTCGCAAACGGCGTCGCGAATGGGTTCTCAGATCGTTGCCAGTGAAATCGTCGCGAATGGGTTCACGAACGGCATCGCGAATGGGTTCGTCGGACTTCAGATCGTCGCGAATGGGTTCGTCGGACTTCAGATCGTCGCAAACGGCTTCGGCGACGAGCTGCTTATCGGCGACGGTTCGCGACGAATGGCTTCGACGACGAGCTACTTATCGACGATGGACTTCAGATCGTCACGAACGGCTTCGGCGACGAGCTGCTTATCGGTGACGGACTTCAGATCGTCACGAACGGCGACGAGCTGCTTATCGGCGACGGACTTCAGATCGTCACGAATGGCGACGAGCTGCTTATCGGCTTTGAATGGTTTCTTTTTTTTTTTTTTGTTTGGGTTCCTGTGGGTTTTTGACTGAAAATGTGAGTGGGTGAGTTTTTTTGTTCTGCTGAGTGGGTGAGTCCAAATTTTGGTTTGGAGTATTTATAGTGGTTTTTAGCGACGAAAACATTTCGTCGCTAAAGACCACTTTTAGTGACGAAACTGTAATTCCTCACTAGAAGTGGGAAATAGCGACGAAATATCAGTTTCGTCACTAAAAGTGGTCTTTAGCGACGAAATGTTTTCGTCGCTAAAAACCACTTTCAGTGACGAATTTTTGTTTCGTCACAAAAAGACCCAAAATTTGTTGCACTTTTAGTGACGAAATTTATTTTCGTCACTAAAGAGATCGTATTTTGTTCAGATTTTTAGCGACGAAATTCAACTTTCATCACTGTAGCATACTTTTAGTGACGAATTACGATTTCGTCACTAAAAACATTTAAGTGCAAAACCATTGTTATTTTTAGTGACGAATAGTTTTCGTCACTAATTCTTCCTTATAGCGACGAAATGATTTTCGTCACTAATACTATTACAGCAATACCTACTGTGACGAAATATTTCGTCACTAAAAATTTCAACTTTTAGTGACGAAATATTTCGTCACTATAGCTTAATTAAACTTGCGCCAAAATTTCCCTCCACTGGCGCCTATTTTTTAGATCACAATAGCGACGAAATGTATGTTTCGTCGCTAAATGATATAATTTTTTTTCACTTTTAGTGACGAAATTCATATTTCGTCACTAAAGATGTATTTTTAGTGACGAAAAATATTTCCTCACTAATTTTCGTCACTAAAAATACATTTTGTTGTAGTACAATCATAGAAATCTAAATAAAGTACTACTCTCCACTCCTGGTATAATCAGACCACATAGCTTGGCATATCTCATCTCTCTTAGCATTCCATGATCTACTATTTTCAACGGCCTCCCGACGTGATTGTGTTTCTTGTTGGGGGCACTAGACTTTACTTGGTTCATTGCATCTTCCATAATATGGACATGTGGTTCAACCCCCATAATGTGATTATGAACCACACAACATGCTAACACTACTTTCACTTGGGTTTCAAAAGACCAAAATGGTTCTGCATCCAACACTCAAAAACGTTTCTTCAACACTCCAAACCCTCGCTCAATGGTAGTTCTCAATGAAGAGTGTCGGAGGTTGAACAATTCTTGCTCATTCTCAGGAGGACGATCACTAAACTCTTTCAAGTGATATCGCACACTCTGATAAGGTGACAATATTCCATTTTTATTACCATACCCATCATCACTAAGATAATATTTACCTACAAATATTTTAAAATAAAACCAAATCACTGCTATGCTTAGGAAAATGCACAATATTTATTAAACTAATAAACCAAAAAGGTAATCGTATAATATCGTCGAGAATTGAAAATCCCCCTGGCCTAGCAAATGCATTATTTAACTCACGTGAATCATGTGCACTGCCTTTCCATCCAGCCAATACATAAGTGAACTTTAAGTCAAAACTAATGACAGCTAACACATTTTGGGTGGTTCCATCTTTGCGACCACGAAATCTTCCTTGTATTTCAGGTGGCACAGATGCACGAACATGTGTACCATTTATTGCTCCAATACAATCCTAATTTTCGACAAACATAATGGTTTAAAATTACACAAATCTTCACAATTTACAAAAATACACAAGTCGCAATATTTACCTTAAAATATGGGTAGAACCTTTTGCTATTCCTTATCTTTGGGGGTGTATCTCCACTACGCAGTCTTATTAGAGCTCTATATAATTTCAGGACCCCCCTAAGGACGACCTTGAAGTATCTATGAACAGTCTCAGTTGATCTATAGATCCGACTACCCATTACACAGAACCTCATATTATGACCAATAATGTGTAAGAAAATGAACACTTGTTCCGTAACAGACATGTGAATAGTCGGGCGTACGTGCTCCCTCTCAGTGAGGATGTGAAATAAGTGGTGGAAAGCTATGGGCTTCATCCTAAGTTGATTCACACAATGTATCTCACTTCCATGCAAAACACTATTTATGTATTTCTCTCTCTTGGCTGCATGATTAACATAAGGCGCCCTAGGCAATCGTTTACATCTACGCCGCAATTTCCTTAACAATGCAACCCCCACAAGGAGGACAGATGCAACTAAGGCAAGAATTGCGGCTTTGGTTTTTTTCTTCATCTAACAAAATCACAAACATCGTGGTCTAAGAGGTATGTAAACAAGCATGCTATTGATTACACAGTAAATAAAAACAGCCACAAACAGAAAACAACCAAACCACATTGATAACGAGTACGAAATCACATTGCATTCTATTTACAATCAATATTTACACCATCACAATACCATCACATTGATAACTGCACATTGATATCATCACAATACCATCACATTGCATTCTATTTACAATCACCTATATACCCAATGCACCTTTAATTAAGGTTTAAACACACACATATTCTACTGCAAGAAAATAAACAAGCTTGAAAGTATACATAACCCAATAGGCAACTACATAACATTTGCTACATCAAAGTATACATATCAAGCTCTAAAACTGTATACACAAAACCCAACTAGCCAAATTTTACACAAACCCAACTAGCCAAATTAAAAAAAAAAAAAATCACAGCAAAAGTTCTACACATAACCCAACTAGCCAAATTCTAAAAAAAATCACAGCAAAAACCAATCATGGATCAAGCTCCAAAATTTCATACGCGTAACCCAACTAGCCAAATTCTAACCAAAAGCACAGCAAAAACATTAATCACCCTAAACCCAATCACGAGTCAAGCTCCAAAATTTCATACACGTAACCCATCAAGCCAAATTCTACCCAAAAGCACGGCAAAAACATTGATCCCCTTAAACATCCATGAATAATACACAGTTTAAATACAAAATGGATAATTAAAAAAATTAAATAAAAAAGTAAATAAATAAATAAATATTTATATAAATAAATATATAAATATATATATATATATATGTATATATATATATATATATATGTATAAAATGCTAAGATCGGATCCGAGAGGTGGGTCGGGAGGATGGGTTGTGGATTTTGGCATATCTGAGTTTGAGGGGATGTGGATCGGACTTGTGTGTGGATCGGAGGTGAGGTGAGGTGAGGTGTGTGGATCGGAGGTGTAAAACGGTCAACCGGAGAAGGAAAACTCACCATGGGTCTGCGTTTGGCTCGGTGATCAGACTACCGTCAGGGAGAGGATCGAGTGGCTGAGCTCGGTGTGACTCGGAGTGAGCTGGATCGGTGTGAGTGCAGTGGCTGAGCTCTCTTCTTTCTCTCGTTCTCTCTCTCTTTTGCGCGTGACCCAGAAATGTTTTGAAGTGAAAATGAAAGTGTAAAACCATTTCCGAGTCAAAGGAGTAAATTACAAGTCAAATGAAATGATTTTTCAGAAAATTCTATTTTCCGTAGCTGCCAAACATGCGGGTCAGGTGGAAAATGATTTCTTGAAAGTGTTTACCACCAAAACAAATGCACCCTAAGTCTTTTATTCAACAATCAGACTTTTTCAGTTAAGCTAATTAAAACTAACAAATTATCGTATTATCTAAAAAAGAATATTAATTTTTTCTTATATTTAAAAAAAGTAATGATAGACATACACTCATTATTAGTTATTACACACTCATTTTACGCTGTCAAAATGACTAAAATCCTATTTTGAAAACAGGATCAAAATAGAGTACGTACGGATTGTGCAATACAAGTGAGTAATAATATTTTTCAATTTAAAAATTGACACATTTGTAAGATGAAGTAAAAAATTTAATAATTACTATCATTAGCATCACTCTTTCGTTTGAGGATGATATTCTTTACAACTCTCTAAGACCGATAATTTTAGGTAAAAAAAAAATGCTAAATTTACTACTAAATTTAATGAGAAATGTTATATCCATAACATTTTCACAGCAAATCATAAGTAATAAGTTATTATTGCTTGTTATTGGTGGGTAAAAAAATTAGGCAAAAATGCAAAACTGGCCCTCTAACTTTTAGCTTTTGTCATTTTAGTTTTCTAACTTTCAGTTTTGTCATTTCAGTCCTCTAAGTTTCAATTTTTGTCAATGTAGTATTCTGTTAGGTCTCAGTTACTACTCTGTTAAGTTTGGCCTTTTTTTTTTTCTTGAAATAATTTTTGTAATTAAGAGAAAAAAAAAGCTGTAAAAAAAAAAAAAAAAAAAAAAAAACATGGAAGGCCCCTTCAATCTTCTCATCCTCAACCTCCCTATTCTCTGCACTCTCTACCTCCAAATGCTCTGCTCTGGCTTCTCCCCCAATGCCTTCACTTTCCCTTTCATTCTCAAGTCCTGCGCCGCTCTCTCCCTTCCAATCTCTGGCTCCCAACTCCATTGCCATGTCGTCAAAACTGGGTGCGACCCCAATCCCTTTGTACGAACTTTTTTAATCTCAATGTACTATAGATGCTCTTCTATTGAATATGCACGTAAGGTGTTTGATGAAAATGGAGAATCAAGAAAGCTAACTATTTGTTATAATGCTTTGATATCTGGGTACACCTCAAATTCAAGATTCTATGATGGGGTTTTTTTGTTTCGTAAAATGAGGGAGGCGGGTGTGTCAGTTGATTCAGTTACAATGTTGGGGTTAGTACCTTTGTGTATGCTTCCGGTGCTTTTGAGTCTTGGGATGTGTCTTCATGGTTGTTGTGTTAAGGTTGGTCTAGACAGTAATATGTCTGTTTCAAATTGTTTGCTTACAATTTCAGAGAGAGACTGATCTTGAGAGAGAGATCGAGATTGACTTTTTCCATTTTCCATTTTCCAGTTTTGATTTCGGGGGAAGGGGAACAATGTTGTTCCCCTTACATTTTTTTTTTTTAAAGTTTTTTTATTTATTTTCTTTTAATTAAAAAAATGATATAAAAAAATAAAGGTCAAACTTAATTGGAGGAGTAACTGATTCCTAACGGAATACTACATTGACAAAAATTGAAACTTAGAGGACTGAAATGACAAAATTGAAAGTTAGAGAACTGAAATGACAAAAGCTAAAAGTTAGAGGGTCAGTTTTGTATTTTTGCCAAAAAATAATTTCCGTGATGGGTTCAAATTAGAACAATTAATAACTTACCATTTAAGATTTTTTATAAAAATGTTATGGATATATCACTTCTCCAATTTAATATAAGATGTATATGCGATGAGTGCCATGTTAAAAATAAACGACTTTCTTAATTACTTTTTGTGCCTTGTTTAAAAATTCACTCATTCCCTCTCTCTTGTTTATGGGCATTTGTTTTTCCAAAAAAAAAAAATTGCTCATTATTTTGTAAAATCTATGTAATGCAATTTGGAATATTCGACATCACTAAATCTAAGTAATATGTGATGGGGCAATTTTTTTTTTCCAATTCTTTAATTTTGAAATATGCTAGAGGTATTAAAATTTTTAGGGTAAATTACAGTTGTTCCCTATCCTTTACACCAAATGTCAATTTAGTCTATAATATTAATATTTCAATTGTGTCAATTTGGTCACTAACATTTTAATGACATGTCAATTTGGTCCTTGTTGTTATCCATTAGATAGAAAAATTTGATATGTCAAATGAAGTAATAAAAAATTATTTTTCCTACCCATCAACAGTCGACTATACTGCCATGTCAATTTTTTTTAAAATCCAAATTTTCTTGTTCGCACATGAGTTCAAGTTTGGGGAAAATTCTAAAAACCCTAACTTTCTCACTATCGTCAGATTATATCTCCCTTTCTTCTCCCTCATCCTCATTCTTATTGATAGTTGCTTCAGATATGAAAAAGAACCATGCCATTCTAAGTAGCCAGACTTCACTACAAGAATTTTGGTCTTTTGCGGCCAATGTTTTAGCGACGACCAAAAAGTTGTCACTATTAGGTACACATTAGCAACAATAATATATGGTCATTGCTAATAAGTGTATAGTAGCAACGACACTAAGGTAAGTCGTCGCTAACGTCATGGAGGGAATTTTATTTACTTTTGGAAAATTGAGGGATACTTTTAACAACGACAATTAATTTTGTAGTGACGACATTTACGTTGCTAAAATAAGGTTTATTTTAATGACGACATCTATTGTCGCTAATAATCATCTTTAGTGATGACCTTGTGTTTTGTTGCAGATATGTGGCTAAAAATATATATTAAATATATGCTTTATTTATCAGCGATGACACATTGGTCGTTGCTATTAGAAGGTTATTAGTGACAATATAATTTGTCGTCTTTGATAATCCCCTTTTAACAACGACATAACATGTCGTCGCAAATACATCGACCTAAATATACTGGAGGGGAAAATTTTCACTCTAAAAAAGTGGTAGGAATTACTGGAGGGAAGCAGATTATATATTAGCAACAAATTAGGTCATTGCTATAAGGGATCTTTTAATGAAGACAAAGATTGTTGTCACTAATATGTTGGCCAAAATAATTTTTGTAGGGGCATTGGGCCCTGGAGCCCGCTATATATATATATATATATATATAAATATAATGGACCTAAGGCCCAAGTCGAGGACTAAAGGCGTCCGAGAGGGCTAAACGCTGTCAAAAGAGCCCATGTTGGCAAACGGAGAAGTTAGTTTAGATCATAACGGCCCAAGGAGTTGTGCCGAGGATAAGATCCTCTTCAGCTAATCGAAGCCGAGGTCCGTAGAGTTGGTCTGCCGTCCGAGGGAACGTCACAGAAACACTCAGTTGATACAGATAAGCACTATGAGAGCTCAGGACAGGGAAGTGTCCTAAAATATTTAAGGAGAAAGCTTAAATACACTGCAGTTAATTACCTAGCTGCATTAATGTGGAGGTGATACCTGAACAATGTATTTCAGCCTTACAGCTACTAGATGAAGACTTATAGGAGGTGCTAATGGGACAAGTATCAACACCAACCATCTGGCATGCACGTGAAAGGTAGGGATGAAAAGGAAAGACAGTATAAAAGAAGGATGGGGCAACGAGACTAAGGGATCGGAAATTCAAGAGTGAAACACTGTAGCAATCTAGAAACAGACTTGTAACCATATTTCAAGAGCATTATACGAGAACCAGTCTCCTCGAACTTTGCCAAAGACATTTTTTCTTCTATTCAAACTTTTCTACTTTCGTTCCTTTGTCATCAGCCTACTTAACTTGTTGTTTGATTAACTACGATCTAGTTTTCCAATCTATTCTCTACAAATTCATTGTGTTGGGTCTTTTAGACCTAAGTCCATTCATACTTTGGGTTAGGAATTCAAATCTGGTCCCTACAATTTTGATATAATATGATTTTTTTTTAATCAAATCCTCCTAATGCCTCTTAAAATATTTAAAATGACATAAATTCCTTTAAAATACTTGAAATATTAAAATACCATTAACCACGTCCAAATGACCAAAATACCCCCAAACTTATATAATGACCAAAATAATTTTGAAACCTCCAAAATAATTTAAAACTCTCAAATCCATTAAAAAAAGAAAAAAAGAAAAAGAAAAATATGAGACAAGGGAGGCTTGTTGCTTCAAAATACTCTCAAATCATAATGTTACCCATTTGAAACTCGAAATCAATAAAATAACAAAAATCGAGAAAATTCTGATTCCACTCAAAATACTGACTAATACCCATAGTTATCAAAATGTGAATCGTATTGTGAATCAAATTTTGATATTTTTGTATCATGTGTCATAAGAAAGGTATTAGTCAATATTTACTAAACTAATAAATTCATTATAAATATATGAAAGGTATATTCATTATAAATTCATAATATATTCAACTAATAACCAATTCAATCGTCAATTATGTGATAATATTTACCAAAAGTAAGTAAATAAATCAAATTAAAATATATTTATAACATACACATTCAAATTAATTAAAATCAGAAATGATAATACAAGATATATGAGCCAAAATAATAAATGTTTTCATCATTTTGCCTAATCAATTTTATCTAAGTCAATGTTAACATCGTGTTCATCATCTTTCAAAATGATTTCTTTGTTGATATTTTCTAACAACTATTCCAATACCCAATAATCCACTGAAAACCTTTCCACTGAACCTAGTTTCACCAAGTCTAGTGGTCTCGGGACCATCTATTAAGTTTGACTAGGTTTGACCAATTTAAACTAAACTTTGACCGTGACTTTCTCTAAATCCAATCGTTTGATTGTGACCATAATTTACCAAAATTAACATTTCATTACGCTCTTCAAATCCAACGGTTAGATTTCAAATCTAAGTATGGTGCGTGATGGAAATGTATTGTGTACCTGTATGGCTATGTTTTCTCAATCTGACCATCCAATTGTCTCTCAATTTGACGATCCAATTGGTCTTAAATTTTACCAACACTAATATGTCACCATACTCTTCAATCCCAATGACCAAGATTTGAATATGAATTTCACCTTGTCCAATGGTCTTGGGACCATGTATTAAGTTTGATCGGGTTTGACCAACTTTGACTAAACTTTGACCGCACATTTCTCCAAATCTAACTGTTTGATTGTGACCATAATTTATTAGAATTAATTTTTCATTACACTCTTCAAATCCAACGGTTAGATTTCAAATATAAGTATAGCGCGTGATGGACTTGTGTTGTGTACCTGTATGGCTATGTTCTCTCAATCTAACCATCCAATTAGTCTCAAATTTCATCAACACCAATATGTCACCATACTCTTCAATCTCAATTATCAAGATTTGAATATGAATTGGAGCATGATGGTCACGTGCCATGTGGCCCCATGAAGATTTTGTTATCCTTGTTCTCATAATTTGATCATCTGATTAAAATTATGTTCCCCAAAGTACTTCCTTTAAAGTTATGTTTTTCCTAGGATCACACATGAAAGTGATAGGAGTATTAGTTCAAAGTACTACCTTTAAAATTATATTTTTCATAAAAAAATACTAATTTTTGAAAATTCATTTTTAAAGGGAAGATACTAATAGGTGAGTGAACAGTGAATTTTACCCATCGCCAACAACATGCAGCCCGTATGGGTTAGATCTGGGTTTTTTTTTTTTTTTCCCCTTAAAATTTGTTATGATTTCATTAGTTTTAAGAGAAAGATTGTGTTTTTGATTTTGTTCTGATTGTGTTTTGTTGTCCTTTGTAGCCGTTGAGAAAAGGCTAAAATTTTAATATGCTATGTTATGCTATGCTAAATTTTAATACCATATCACTATTATAAAATAATAAAAAAGTAAGTTTACTACCACAATAATTTTCACAATTTTCTTATGTGGAGAATTGTAAATTTTTATAAAAAAATGGTAGGTTCACACTTCTGCTAGCTTACAAATTAAGCACGAACAAGTTGTAACAATGTTGTGAAAATTATTGTATGGGAGTAAACTTACTCTTATAAAAATATTCACTATCATCATATTTGAATAAAAATAATAATAAAATGGTATAGGCTATAGGCTATAGGCTAGCAGAGGCTATCACCATTTACTTTTTTTTTTTGGTTTCCCACATTGTTTTCTCAAAATTTTCAACCGAAAACTAATCACTGTTCTATAGAAATGATATTCATTTTAATTTAACAATATTTTTTTTGATTGATTATTGAATATTTATGAAAGTGCAAAATAGTTTGACTATTAGTCACCAAGCCTGCAACATATCAGGCGCCTATAGGCTATAGCACTATAGTCTAGAAAATGGAAATATAGTTGAGAAGCATTATAGTTTATGTTTACAAGGAATTATTGAAGTTCCCATGTGTTGTCCCATTATTACTTTGTAATTTACTTTTTCATTTCTCTACCTATCTTCTTCATCATTTTGCTGCCCAAGTCTGTAATCTCTTTTTTTTTTTTTTTAAATTTATTTTTTATCTTTCTTTCTTTTCTTTTTTATTTTTTTTTTATTTTATATTTTTTATACCATACCACTTAGAGCCATGCAAACAGCAAGGGCAAGAGGTAGATTTGCACAAAATTAGGGCAGATTTGAGTAGCCAATTAGAGGCTTAGACCACACCATAGAAAAGGGTCACTCATCTTCCTGCTCAACGCAGCCCGAATGGCTTTTGTTCTTTTTTTACCGCAGTTTGTATTTTCAAGATTATGTTTTTTAGTTTGTATTTTTTTTTATTGCAGTTTGTATTTTTTTTTACTGTAGTTTAGAGATGACTGAGAGAAATGATTATTGTGTTTGTAGCCATTGTAAATATTTTAATCGGTTGTGTTTTGGTGGTATTAATTTGGTGAGAAAATGGGTCAGGGATGGGCCAAAAATTATATTTGGAGGGAAAATGGGTATCAAAATTCTTTTTTTGGTATTTTGGAAAATGGGTATCATCATATTTAAATTTTGAGGAGTTTTTTTTTTTTTTTTTTTTTTTTTTTTTTTTTTTTTTTTTCGCTCATAAGAAATATTTAGGTAATAATTGAAATTTTTTTGTCACAATAACTCATAAATTGTATTTAAAAAAAAAAAAACACCTAACATAACGGATTTGAAGTCCCATGAGCCATGATCTCCACCTCTTTCTTAGTCTTGCCAATGATATATCACTCATCATTTCTCTCATTCTTTCTCACATACCTACTAAACATGTAGATCCACTGCCGTTGTCCAGGTATTTTTCTTTTTTCTTTTCTTATGGTTTTGTTCTTAGTGTTTTTCATTAAATTAATAAATATGTCTTTAAAAAAATAATGTATTAATTAAAACCCAAACTTTTATTATTAAAGAATCATATGGAAAAACCAAAAAAAAATATTTTGGATGTACTGAACGGTTTGTTTTTTCTATGGTAGTGTAAAAGTCATTCAATTTTTTTGTTATACCGAAGCTGAAAAATCACACTCCATCAATTTTTTTTACTTGGATTTGGGTAGTGTAAAAGTCATTCAATGACTTTAATTGTACTCTGATCCCAACTTTCCTTTGTTCAATGTACAGTTTCACACATCTGTATAATTTTGTCTCTTTGATAATTGAGAAATTTCCATTTTAAGAGAAAAAAATGGTAATCTGAAGTCTTCTTTGGACCTTTGAACCTCCTTTGCAATCGGCATTTTAACCTCCAGGTTTGGTATTTTAACTTTGAAATCTCTGTATCTTTAACCCTGTTCTTTCTTGCTTTGGTTTGCCTTCTTTTATTCTTGGTTGTTAGTGGTAGATTCTAATTTTATTTTATTGCTTGCTTTTTCGGACATGTCTAATTGATAATTGATTACACTTTTTTGTAGCACACTATGAACAATATATGGGTTAAATTGTATATTGTACATTTTTTTTTTTTTTGGTTTGGGATGCTGAGACCCAACACGACTATTGTCCTTTTAGTTTAGAGAGAAAAAACATTTCTTGTTTGCATGCTTCACTCTTTCTAGGATTGCTTGTAATTGTTAAATTTCTTCCATGCCTAAGTGGGAAAAGGGAATAGGCCTTTGCAACTGTAATTGGTGAATGACACAAATAGCTTTATAGGATTGGCTGCTACATGGTTATATATGTGTAGTTTTCTATGTGAGCTAGCCATTACCCTTGCATATGGTTTAGTTCTAGCCAACAAAAATTGGAAGTGTGGAGAAATTCGAAACTTTCTTTTTATGTTGGTTTGATTCAAATTCCCTTTGATAGAAAATTTGTTCCAATCCCCCTGTTTGCTTCACCATTCTCATGATGAGTGTGATTTGAGAATGGTGAAGCAGACAGGGGGATTGAAACAAATTTTCTATCAAAATGGAATTTGAATCTAACCAACATAAAAGAAAGTTTAGAATTTCTCCACACTTCCAACTTTGGTGGCTAGAACTAAACCATATGCAAGGGTATTGGCTAGCCCACGTAGAGAACTACACATATATAACCATGTAGCAACCAATCCTATAAGGCTAGTTATGTCATTCATCAATTACAGTTGCAAAGGCCTTTTCCCTTTTCCATCATAGGCATGGAAGAAATATAACAATTACAGGCAATCCTAGAATGAGTGAAGCACGCAAACAAGAAATGTTTTTTCTCTCCAAACCAAAAGGACAATAGTCGTATTGGGTTCTAGCATTCCAAAAAAAAAAAAAAAAAAAGTGTACAATACACTTCAATATACAATTTAAGCCATATATTGTTCATAGTGTGCTACAAAAAAGTGTAATGAATTATCAATTAGATATGTCCAAAAAAGCAAGCAATAAAATTAAATTAGAATCTACCACTAACAACCAAGAATAAAAGAAGGCAAACTAAAGCAAGAAAGAACAGGGTTAAAGATACAGAGATTTTAAAGTTAAAATGCCAAACTTGGAGGTTAAAATTCCAACTGCAAAGAAGGAGGTTCGAAGGTCCAAAGCCGACTGCAAAGAAGACTTCATATTACCATTTTGTTTTGTCTTAAAATAGAAATTTCTCAGTTATGAAAGAGAATTTCTTAGTTATCAAAGAGAAATAATTATATAGATGTGTGAAACTGTACATTGAACCAACATCTGTACATTAAACCAAGGAAAGTTGGGATCGGAGTACAATTAAAGTCATTGAATGACTTTTACAGTACTCAAATCCAAGTAAAAAAATTGACAGAGTGTGATTTTTCAGCTTCGGTGTAACAAAGAAATTGAATGACTTTTACGCTACCATAGAAGAAACAAACTGTTTAGTACATCCAATTTTTTTTTTTGGTTTTTCCATATGATTCTTTAATAATAAAAGTTAGGCTTTTAATTAATACATTATTTATTAAAGACATATATTTATTGATTTAATGACAAACACTAAGAACAAAACTAGAAGTAAAGAAAAAAGAAAATACCTAAACAGTGGCAGTGGATCTACAGGTTTAGCGGGTATGTGAGAAAGAATGAGAGAGATAATGAGTGATATACAATTGGCGGTAATGACTGAGAAAGAGATGGGGATCATGGCTCATGGGACTTTAAATCCATTATGTTGGGTGTTTTTTTTTTTTTTTTTTTTTTTTTTTTAATATTTATTGATACATTTCATGAATTATTGTGACAAAAAATTTTCAATTATAACCTAAATATTTCATATGATGGGAAAAAAACACCACTAAATAAAATATGAGGGGATAAAAAAAAAAAACTCAATTTAAACTCTTCAAAATTTAAATATGATGATACCCCTTTTCCCGTTGTCCCTCCAAATGTAATTTTTGGTCCATCCCTGACCCATTTTCCCTCCAAATACAAACACCAATTAATACCACCAAAAACACAACTGATTTAAATATTCACAATGGCTACAAACACAACAATCCTTTCTCTCAAACATCTCTAAGCTAAAAAAAAAAAAAAAAAAAAAGCCATCTGTGCTATGTTGAGGAGGAAGATGAGTGGCTCTTTTCTATGCTGAAAGGTTTGGTTGATAGAGAGATAAACTAGATTTTGAGGTGGCTTTGTTTTCTGCCCTTAGATCTTTCACTTGACTCGTGTCTTTCATCCATTTAAAAAATGGAGAGAACAGGAGGTTTTGTAACCGTTAGGGAGGGGAGCCAAAACCAATTATTTTTACTGATTTTGTTAGAGCATGGGGATGGCTACTGTTATACTTGTTAGCTACGAGATGAAGTTATATTTTAGAAGGTAATAACTTATTATTCTAAATCAATAAATGTTATTCTTAATTTTTTTTTTTTTAAATTTGCCTTGGGTTTTTGAGTTATTTATGACAACAATTGTCACTATTAGCGACGACTTTGTCATCATGAATAGTATTGTAGTTGCGACGACATTAATATTGTCACTAAAAATCTTTTTTGTTACAATTTTTGTTCAACAAAAGTTAGCAAAGACATTTTTTGTCGCCAATATAATTAACAATGATATATAAAGCATTAGCGATGACTATATGCCATCGCTAAAAGACCAAATTTCTTCTAGTGCGCTTAGTCTTATTGGGACCAAACTTTTGCTCAAAAGCATAAGCAATACAAGAACAATTGTTCAAGCAAGATGATTGGCACCATTATCGCTGTCAATGTTCTTTGGCAGCGGATTATGGAGCCAATCAATGTTAGACATGAGAAGAAACCCATTGTTCTGAATATCAATATTATTACTGCACTACAGAGCAGTTTTCCTCACATAGTCGTTGGACACGTTCTTGGCAAACATGGTTCTTGCATTCTTGGGCAGTCTTATTGCATATGCTAAAAGCACCACATAAAGCATAATCCCCACACCTAGATGACTGTAATGATGAATTCCACTTTTTCTTTTCTTCTAATTATGACTGAAGTTTAAGGGGCTGTTTGGTTCACTAGTTTTCATGACTCAATTCTCTGTTTCCATAACTTAATTCTCAAAAATGGTGGGACTCATAGCAAAAAGGTTGTTTGGCAAACGATAACTCTGTTTCCATCACTCAATTCTTTACTTTTTGAGTTATGAGTTGTGGAAACTGAAAACAACTTTTGGCTGTTTTCAGTTTTCAATTCTTTGTTTTCAATGGCAAACTTGTAAATAGCATTACACTACCAGTCCCACAGTCAGACTTTGCTCCCTCTTTATCTTCTTTTCTCTTTTCTTATCTTTTCTTTTTGTCTTTCACGGGTCTGGGACAGACCTACTCTTCTCCTTCTTCTTCTTCTTTTTCTTCTTCTTTTCACTTTCTGGGTTTCTTTTCTATTCTCCTTTCTTTTCTTTTCTTTTCACGTTAGTTTCTGGGTTTGGTTTTTTTTTTTTTTCCTTTTCTTGGGTTCGGTCTCCCCGGTGTTCATCCTTTTTTTTTTTTTTTTTTTTTTTTTTTCTTTTCCTGGGTTCGGTCTCCTCGGTGTTCATCCTCTTTTTTTTTTTCCTTTTCCTGGGTTCGGTATCCCCGGTGTTCTTCCCTTTTTTTTTCCATTGGGTTCAGTGATCTGAGTATTGTTTTCTTCCTTTCTTCTTTCACTGGTTCGAGTTTGTGGGTACTTAAAAAAAAAAAAAAAAAAAAAGCTGCACCAGTGACAGGTATGGGGCCCACAAATAGTGTGAAAAAAATTGAGTGATGACATTTCAGTGATGGAGCCAAACGGGTATTAATTTTAGAGTGATGGGTGATGAGTGATGGGTGATGAGTGATGAGTAATGAGTGATGAGTGATGGAAATTGAGTGACGAAAATTGAGTGATGAAAAAGTAGGAGCCAAACAGTCTCTATGCTTCCCAAATTCATCCAACACGATTCTCGAAATTTGTGTATGATGTGTAATTAATAGGGCAAGAAATCAAGAATCATAAATCAAAACATCAAAGCTAGTGTGTGAACTAGTCCAATGACTCCAATATACTTTTTATGTTTTAAGTCAAGTATTAGTTTGTTTTATTTATGTGCTTTGGGTTTAATGGCATGAGAATGAGGATGAGGGAGAAGTAATTTACAGGGAGAGAGAGAGAGAGAGGATTTTAGAATTTAAACTTGAACTAACGTGGGAACAAAAAAATTGGTTTTTGTTTTTTTTCTTGTTTTTAAGCAGTTGATGTGACAGGAAAAATTATTTTTTATTATTTTGTTTGACACGCTTTTTCCATCCAATAATTAGTAGTAGGGACTAAATTGATACATCATTGAAAATGTTAGAGACCAAATTGACACAATTGAAAAGTTAAGGACAAAATTGATATATGGTATAAAGCGTAGAGACCAACTTTATAATTTAACAAAAATTTTATTATGTAAGCTTTTAAAAATTGGTGTGTCAACATTTAAACACAAACCATGAAAAAAATGTTAAAAATACTGTGACTTTTATTACAAAAATAAACTTACAAATTAGAACGTGTTAACAAATGCGATTGATGCCACATCAAAAACATAATAAATAAATTTCTTAGTCACATATTATTTTACTGGTTAAAAGCTGGGTAGACTTTTTAATTAACACCAATTTCATTTACACGACCATATCAATTTTTTTTTTGAGACGACCCGACCATATCAAATTAAAGTGAGAAGAAACTGAATGACCAATAGATTCCATGTAGTAAATTGTAAACTACCTGATATAAAGCCACAGCAGCAAGCCCATGATCTCAATCCTCCTACTCCCGTTCTCAATCGATTTACAATCAACTATTTCTCATAAACTACAGCTCAATATGTCAACAGATTTGTTGTTTAAGTCTGGCAAATGACCTGCAGTTTCTATTAGAGTTTATATAAAATTGGGTTTTTTTTTTTTTTTTTTTTGAGAATCAAGACTGTGAATATTATTAAGAAGAAGGCAAATCTGCCTGATACATTTCAAAACAATGGGATGGAACATCCTCCATCCAAACAGAAAAACCCGTGACATGACGTGCATGCCTAGCAAAGTTGTGTGCTACGCTATTTCCATCTCTACCAACATGCTGGAATTTTACATGATTAAGTCGCAATGCCAAGTCTTGTGCCTCTTTTATCAGCAAGCCAAAGGGAGCCAAATTTTGCACCTGATCTGTCAGGCTTGTGATGACTGAGGTGGAATCGCCTTCAAAAATAACTCTATCAAAGCCAAGTTCTGCAGCAAGTTCTAAAGCCAGTGTTGCTGCCAAGGCTTCCATCTCTGCCACGGAGCTAGCAAGCTGTATTTTCTGGGCTAAAGAGACCATAGCTAATCCTTGGCTATCACGGAGTATCACCCCAAGTCCAGCTCGACCAACATCCTGGAAAATAGCCGCATCGAAGTTTGCTTTGAACCAGCCAACAGGTGGTGGAGACCACCTTGCACGTGGTCTGACCGTAGGAGTTGCCACTGTCTTCTTTGGCTGTGCAGACCGATACTCTATCAACGCCTCAAATGCTCGCTGCACTATAAGATTTAGAGGGAAACCAGGTGGGGCTGTCCTGACATTATTTCTCCGATACCAAATCGTCCAAGTCTGCATTGCGAACATTTTAGCATTACAACTCGTTTCAAAAACATGGAGGAGCAGATTGGGAAAATCTTGGAATGCTTTGTGGTCTCTGAAGTTCCACTGGGGGTCTTCGTTCCACACCTGTGCAAGGGCTGGGCAAGACCATAAAGCGTGGATAGCATCTTCATCATGTTGTGCACAAAGGGAACATCTAGAATCCTCCACCACACAGCGACGTTTCAGGTTCTTCAGAGTTGGGATAGCATCTTTGCAAGCTCTCCAAAGGAAGTTCCTGATTTTACATGGTACTGAGAGGCTCCAAATTCTCTTCCAAAGAGGTTTCATAAGCTCGGCATGGGTAGAAGTCTGTGAGATGGCCATTTTAGCTTCAGTTTTTAGGAAGTAGTAACCTGACTTGGTAGTATATTGGCCGGTCTGAACATATGGCCAAAATAGAGAATCCTCTGATGTGGTTCGGCCCAATGGGATTTGTGTAATCAGGTTAGCTTCCACCTGAGTAAAAAGATTAGGCAGCAATTGTACATCCCATTGTCTAGTTGTGGGGTTAATAAGATGACTCACCGTGGCATTTTGTAATTCAGCTGTGAGAGGACTTTGAAGGCTTGGATTTTGCAATGAAGGCAGCCACTTATCCCCCCACAACTTAATTGATTCTCCATTGCCCACTCTCCATTTTGCTCCTCTCCTTATGATCTCCCTACCCTTCAAAATACTCCTCCAAGCATGTGACCCTCCATAACTCTCCTTAGCTTCCATAATAGAACAATGTGGAAAGAATTTGGATTTAAACACTTTGTAAAACAAAGAGTTTGTATTATGCAGCAACCTCCACGTTTGTTTGGCTAAGAGGGCATCATTGAACAAAGATAGTTCTTTGAAACCCATGCCACCTTCGGATTTTGGTTCACACATGTTCTCCCACTTAATCCAATGAATTTTCCTGCGGTTTCCTCTTTGACCCCACCAAAAGCCACGAATGAGTTTTTCTATTTCATGACAAAGGCCAATTGGTAGCTTGAAACAACACATGGTATATGATTGAATAGCTTGGACAACTGCCTTAATCAAAACTTCTCGCCCCGCTCGTGATAGTAGGCTTTCTTCCCATCCTTGAAACTTCCTCCAAACCCTCTCTTTAATGTAATCAAAGCTAGCTTTTTTGTGCTTGCCCACAAGTGATGGTAACCCCAAATACTTGTCATATTGCAAAATTTCAGGAACCCCCAAAGCTTCTTTGATTTCAATCCTCATAGCAGGAGTGGTAGATTTGCTAAAGAAGATTGCTGTTTTGCCTCTATTTATTTTTTGCCCCGACATGCTTTCATAGGAGGCAAGAAGATCAAGCACCTTTTGAAATTCTTCTCTAGTGGACTTGCAAAACAATAAACTATCATCTACAAAAAGCAAATGGGTTAGTTTCGGGCTTCTTCTACTCAAAGCAAATCCATGTATGGATCCCTCACTTGCTGCCTTCAAGATTAAAGTATTTAGGCCTTCCGTACACAACAAAAATAGAAAGGGCGATAAAGGATCGCCTTGGCGAATCCCCCTTGTAGGTTTTATCAAACCCTTTGGCTCACCATTCACCAACACCGAGTATGAAACTGTTTTTACACAAGCCATCATAAGTGCTATCCATCTTTCATTAAACCCCAAATTTCTCATCACCTCCTCCAAGAAACACTATTCCACTTTATCATACGCCTTACTCATGTCTAGTTTTAATGCCATATAACCAGAGTTCTTCGAATTGTGATTATTCATGCTATGCAATGTTTCGAAAGCCACTAGAATATTATCCGAAATCAATCTATTTTTTGTGAATGCAATTTGGTGTTCGGTTATGATTGAGGGTAGGATTTTTTTTAACCTATTTGCAAGGACCTTTGAAAAAATTTTGTAAAGGACATTGCAAAGGCTAATGGGACGGTAATCAGTGACAGCAATGGGGTTTTTTATTTTTGGAATTAAGGTTATGAAAGTATGGTTTAGGGGATGGGGTAGTGTTGCAGAATTTAAGTATGATAGTATGTTTTTGGTGACATCATTACCTACAAGATTCCAATAGTTTTGGTAGAAGAGAGGAGGCATACCATCGGGGCCAAGAGCTTTTAACGGAGCCATCTGTTTTAGTGCAGCTTCTACCTCCCATTCCATGAAATCTTGTGCCAATTGTGCATTCATATCATCGGTAACCACCTTCTCCATTGAAATCAGCCCCAAACTCGGATTGGAAGACTCAAAGAGTTGTTGGTAGAAAGTTGTAAATGCCTCAGCAATACCCTCAGGTTGGCTTACCCAAGTACCCGAATAATCTTGGACCCCTAAAATCCTATTTCTTCGATGCCTTTGAGTAGCCCTACTATGAAAATACCGTGAATTTTTATCACCATCAACCAACCAAAAGGCCTTAGCTCGCTGCCTCCACATCTGATTTTCCTTCACCAACAAGTCATTAATCTCCTTTTTCAAACTCCTCACTCGGGCATTACTCCCATTTTGTATTGCTCTTTGTTCGGCTTTCACCAACCACTTCCTTTTTTCGGCTAAGTCTCTCCTAACATGGCCAAAGTTCTTATTGCTCCATTGTGATAACTCACTCCCACATTTTTCAATCTTTTTGATCACTTGTCTTTCGGCTTCACAAGGGAAAGAACCTTTCCATACTGCTTCAATCACCCTTCCACACCCCTTATCTGACATCCACATTTCTTCGAAGCAGAATGGCCTTGAACTTGGAGGGGGGTCTATACCACTTGGAACAATCCATAGAGGGGAATGATTCGAAGTAGTGCAAGTGAGGTGAACAACCATGGACTCTGAAATTTCCTTTTTAGAGTTCGTAGCAAATCCCAAGACTCAATCCTCTTTTGAGTATCCGGTTCACCATAAAATCCTATGAAACGCCACTCAACATCTTTGTTCTTATTTATGATTGCATCAATATGGTTCTTATCCGACCCCTACACTGAAATATCAATTGATGATCTCCAAAATAGCACTAACCCTCCTCCCCTACTTGTTCTTGGTGATACGAACATGTTTTCAAATTGAATTTTCCTTTTCACATATTTTAGCCTTACTTCATCTGCCCATGTTTCGGCAAAAAACACGACAGAGGGATCTTTTGCCCGCACCATCTCAGCAAGCTCGTTTACTATACATGGGTTCCCAAGCCCACGACAGTTCCACACTAAGCAACTCATTGTGTTTGGCGGGGCTGAGCATCAACCTCCACCATTGAAAAAAGTTTGTTACTCTCATCTTTTGAAACCCGCCTATGTTTGCTTGGTAACTCCGGATGAGCATCCCCACTCCTCTTCCTACAAAGTGTCCTCCCCTCTTCTGAATTGCCCACTGACTTTGATTGATCCCGGCCATAGGGTATTCTTCTGTTTCTTGGTTTGTTGCTGGGTGCTAGTTCGGACTTGGAGGAAGGAATTTTTTTTCGTGTTGCCCTAGTTCTAACAAGCCGTGCTCCTTGATTCTCATTTGACGTGGCATGCTGATTATGGTGAGGAAAATCCCCCTTAATTGCTACCGCATTAATCTGCCTTGACTCAATTAAGGTGTCATAAACAATTCCCGTTACCTCCTCATTAATCCTTTTAATTGGGGTTTCAAATAGCTCTGCCGTTGGAATCTCTATTTCAGCCCTGTGTAACGCTTCTTCCACATTAAATTCCTCACGTTGCGTGCAATCAATGCTCTCATCACTGCTTGTACCCATTGCCATGGATGAGTGGGGCGCTTCCACCGAACCTCCATTCCCCACCTGCCCCTCCGCTACACTTGGTTGTGGATTGTTGACCTGAACCGAGGCATGCACTCTAGGTTTCTACCTCTCATAATACCCAGGAACGTAGATAACATTCTCACCAATATTAGCTAATAATAACCTACTCTTTAAAATTTATTGTGAAAAATTTTGTAAAAATATTGTGATAACATTTCTTTCTTTCATTTTTTTTTCCTTTTTTTTTCTCTCTTTTTTCTCCTCCACACACCTCCACACACGTTTCTCTTTATTCTTTTTTCTTTTCCCTCTTTTTTCTCCTCCACACACCTCCACACACGTAACTTCTTTGCCTTTTTTCCCCTCCAGAACATTCACTTCACTTTTCATTTTGCTTTCTTTCTTTTCCCTTTTCTCTTTCACTTCACCTCCAGAACGTTCCACCGCTGAGATCTTTTTTTTTTTTTTTTTACAATTCGAAAGACGAGAGGAAGACAGAAGATGATGATGATGATGATGATGAAGAAGAAGATGAAGATGATTGAAACATTGGGTTTGTATTTGATTTTGATTTTGGGTTTGGGTTATGGGTTTTCAGTTAATGGGTTAAATTTTGAGTTGATTTTCTGTGGATTTTGGGTTTGATTTTGAGTTGGGTTTGAAATGGATTTTATTGATTTTGTTGGTTGTGGTGGTAGACCGGTGGGTTGATTGTTGATTTTGTTGATTGTGTTTTGGGTTGATTGTGGTGTTGATTTTGTTGGGTGAACTGGCTTGCGCAGAGCAGAGGGTGAGAAGAAAATGTGCTGGGCTGTGCGTGATCTGAAGAACTGAAGAAGACACTTGCCCTTTATTGAAGGGCAATTTTGGTAATTCAACTCATCCCAACGGATATATATAAACGCTAACTCCAGCTTTTACAAAATGGACCGCATGAGTTCCATAACTGAAACGCGCATTTCCTTTGTAAATATAAAACGCAACTTTGGCAAAAAGTTGCGTTTTATTTTCACCAAACGCTGAAAAGGGGCTGACTTTTTTAAAAAGCCAGCTTTTGGGCTCAAAACGCCCAAACAAACGGGCACATACTCAGGCTGGCTACACTAAGCCGAGGTGGCACTAAGCATGTCTATTTGTTTGAGCACACCTGTAAATTTTTATCATGCTATATATATATATATATATATATATTTCTACCTCTCTTTCAAAAAAAAAGGTCTATATTTGAGTTTTTTACTTTAGTCTTTTTCTTTAATAATAATCATCTGTCCTCTTATTTGGATTTTTTTTTAACATTATAGTTAATTCATTAATTTATATAATTTAGGTGTGGGTGAGAAGGCCCAACGCCATACACTGGGCCTGAGGCCCAGTTCGAATGCAACCATCTGTCCAAAGAGGCTAAGAGTATCGAAGCTTTGCCATCCTGGTGAGAGTGCAACCCATAAAGGACAAATGCTTCATCCGAAGACAACCGGGTCGGTCCGAAGGGGTCCTATCCAACGGACCTCCCCAGAACTTGATCGAGTAGATACGTTGAAGATTCCCCTGTAAGGGCTGAGCTTTGGGCATGTCTAGCTGCGTGGCTATCATGAAATATCTCATAAATAAAGCTGCTACCGCCGCATTTAATGCACTGCAGCAACTTTCCTGGCCGCATTTATGTGGAGAAGACACCTGAACAGTGCATTCTTACCCACCACCACCCACTGCAGGTTAAAGCAGACTTCTGATGTGACTAGTACTCAAGTGGACGCCTAGATGGAGGACAAGTGTGCGGTGAAGATTGGGAAAGGGTGTATATATAAGGGAAACAGGCCTCACGGAGAGGGGGCAGAAAAAATTGTATTCAGTAAGCTTTTAAATACTAAATCTCTTCGGACCGGAAAAATTCCTGTTAAACGCTAGTCTAAATTCTTTTTTACTTTGGTCCGCTTGCATGAACCGTTGCTAAATCCGAACCCAGCCCAGTTGTTCAACCCATTCTCTACAAATTTATTGTTAGGAATTTGTTGGGCTTACAGTACAAAAAGCTGATACCTGGCCCAACAAATTTGGACCCTACAATTGGCGCCGTCTGTGGGGAACAGCTCGAGCAAAGGTGGAAGCAACACCTCAAAAGATGGCCGAGCCAAGACAACGACCAGCAGAGTCCAGGTTGTCTCAGCACACCGATCATTTTCTTCATCTGGAACAAAGGCAAGATCGTGAGGGCAGCGTACGCACCGCATGTGACGGTCAAAACCAGTCGCAAGGGGAGAGCCACATGTCCCACGCAGAGAAGAACAAAGACATGCAGAAGGAAATCGACAGGCTCAAAAGGGAGTTGCGCCATGCGAAGAGGAAGCACAGTCCCTCGTATTCTGATGAAGATTCTGAGGACGAACAGGATGTTAGCTACAAACAGAAACATCGAACGCTGGTCAGCGAATCCTTTACCTATGAGGAAATGCGTTATGACGAGGGGAACCCTCAGAACCCCTTACCTAGGGGCGCAGGGAACGACGCTATGAGTAAAGCCCTAGATCAGATTTCTAGATCTCCCTTCACCCATAACATCGAGAATGCTAGACTTCCTCGACGTTTCCACCAGCCTACATTCACCATCTATAATGGCCGGACAGACCCAGTGGAACATGTGAGCCATTTCAATCAGAGGATGGCCGTCCACTCCAGAGACGAAGCCCTGATGTGCAAAGTCTTCCCGTCTAGCTTGGGACCGATAGCCATGAGGTGGTTTGACAATCTGAAAGCAAAATCTATAAACTCTTTCCAAGAGCTGACTCAAGCATTTGGTTCACGTTTTGTCACGTGCCGAAGGGTCCCGCAGTCCATGGCTTCCCTACTGTCGGTCAGTATGAAAGGAGGTGAGACTTTGAAGTCGTATTCAGATAGGTTCTGGGAAACGTATAACGAGATTGAGGAAGATTGTGAATCGGTGGCTATCAGCTCTTTTAAACTGGGCCTCCCCACCGAACATCCCTTGAGAACGTCTTTGACGCGCAAGCCTGCTACTAGTATACGCCAGTTGATGGATAGGATTGATAAGTACAAAAGAGTTGAGGAAGATCAGCAGCAAAGCAAGGGAAAGGAGAAGGTTATCCCTCAGGAGGGGAGGGATTTCAGGTCGGACAGGCAGAACCACAACAGGCCGAGGAAGGACTGGGCCGGACAAAGCACAGCGAACTTTCAGGCGGTCAATGCGGTTTTTCGCGAACCAGTACACCAAATCCTGGAAAAAATAAAAATCGAACCATTCTTCAAAAGGCCGAACAAGATGGTCGGAAACCCTGAGAGACGCAACCACAACCTTTACTGTCAATATCACCTTGACCATGGGCATACTACGGAGGATTGCAGGAGCCTGTGGGACCATCTGGACCAGCTGGTCAGCGAAGGCAGATTAAAGCACCTCCTGCACCACTCATACGGTCAGGGAAACCAGACGAACACGGGGCCTAGGAGAGGTGATTCTGTAAAACCTCCCTTGGGAACAATCAATGTTATTTTAGCTGCACCAGGAAGGACAAGGTCTTGCCCATCCAGGGTATTGTCAGTTGCTCGGGCGCCCTCGGAGACGGTTAACAGAGAGTCGAAGAGGCATAGAACAGACGTCCCAGTTTTGGGCTTTTCGGACGAGGACAAAATAGGAACTATACAGCCGCATGATGATGCCCTGGTAGTCACTCTGAGAATAGGCAGATACGACGTGAGGAGGGTGATGGTAGATCAGGGCAGTGCTGCAGAGATAATGTACCCAGACCTATATAAGGGGCTGAACTTGTCCTCCGAAGACTTAACTCCGTATAGTTCCCCCTTAGTCAGTTTTGATGGCAAAGTGATCATTTCGAAGGGCCAGATCAGGTTGCCTGTGTAAACCGGTCCTGAGACTGTGGAGGTAGATTTCATAGTGGTGGATGCCTACTCACCCTATACCGCTATAGTAGGCAGACCTTGGCTCCATATTCTTGGGGCTGTATCCTCCACACTGCACTAGAAGATTAATTACCCCTCCGAAGGGATAGTCGAGGAGATCCGAGGGGATCAAGCTATGTCCAGGCAATGTCTAGTGGCAGCCATCCAGCACGAGCAGCATGCTGAGCCCTCAAACTGTAACAAGGAAAGTTTATAGCAATCAAAACCTTCGGCGCTGGACACCGAAGCCTCGGCCGGAGAAGCAGAGTACGAAAGCTTGGCAAGGATAGTTGTTGATAACGATCCAGAGAAGTTTTTTCAAGTCGGATCTATGCTGCCTCCTCAGGAGAAGGGAGAGTTGATAGAATTCCTCAGGGCAAACGTTGATGTATTCGCATGGGACCCTGCGGAAGCCCCGGGGGTCAGCCCAGATTTCATTTGCCACCATCTAAACGTAGATCCCACCATAGTCCCCAAGAAGCAACCGCTCCGGCGTCCATCGAAGGAACACGCAGATGCAGTCAGGGAGGAAGTAACGAGGCTCAAGTAGGCAGGGGCTATTAAGGAAATTTTTTACCCCGAATGGCTGACTAACACAGTGGTGGTAAAAAAGAAAAGTGAAAAATGGCGGGTATGCGTGGACTTCACCGATCTCAACAGAGCTTGTCCGAAGGATCCATTTCCCATGCCAAAGATAGATCAACTAGTTGACGCTACTGTTAGGCACCCTCGAATGAGTTTCTTAGAAGCATTTCAAGGCTATCATCAGATACCACTGGCTCCGCCGATCAGAACAAAACGGCTTTCGTAACTCCTGTAGGGAATTACCACTACAAGGTAATGCCGTTCGGCTTGAAAAATGCCGGGGCTACCTATCAGAGAATGATGACCAGAATGTTTGAGCCACAGCTGGGCAAAAGCATGGAAGTTTACATTGACGACATGGTGGTTAAAAGCAAGATTATTGCCGAACATATTGGGGACCTTCGGGATATCTTTGAAATTCTGAGGGGACACAGACTACGCTTGAACGCCTCCAAATGTTCGTTCGGTGTTGGATCAGGCAAGTTCCTGGGGTATATGGTCACTCACAGGGGAATCGAAGTTAACCCCGATCAGATAAGGGCCATCAACGACTTGCGAGCTCCTCGGAACCCCAAGGAAATCCAGAAGCTGACTGGGATGACCACTGCCCTTAATAGGTTCATTTCCAGATCAGCAGACAGGTGCAGGCCTTTTTTCTCATTAATCAACAAGTGGAAGGATTTTGAATGGACGGAGGAATGTGCTATTGCTTTCCAACAACTTAAGGACTACCTGGCTAGACCACCCATCATGTCCAGTCCCGAGCCAGATGAAGTCTTGTTTGCCTACATTGCTGTGGCTCCTAGTGCTGTAAGTTTGGTGCTGATTCGAATAGACTGTGGTGTGCAAAAACCAGTTTATTATGTGAGCAAGTCGTTGCAAGAAGCTGAAATTCGCTATTTGCCACTAGAGAAAGCCATTCTGGCAGTTGTGCTGGGTACTAAGAAGCTGCCCCATTATTTTCAGGCCCACACCGTCATAGTCCTTACCCAGCTCCCACTTAGAGCCATACTCCGAAGCGCCGACTACACAGGAAGAATTGCCAAATAGGGGACGATACTAGGGCTTTTTGATATCAAGTACATGCCTCGCACGTCAGTGAAGGGCCAGGTCCTTGCGGACCTGGTCGCCGAGTTCACAGAGCCCCATTTAGAGGAAGTAACACAAACCCTAGGCACGGAAGGAAAGCAAGTCAGCATGATTTCGTCACAAAGCCCTTTGCCCTGGGAAGTGTATGTGGACGGCGCATCGAATCAGAGGGGCTCAGGAGTAGGGCTAGTGCTAATATCCCCTGAGAAAATTATCATTGAAAAAGCCTTAAGGCTAGGCTTCTCAGCAACGAATAATGAGGCAGAATATGAGGCTCTACTGATGGGGATGAAGATGGTACGGAGGATGGGAGGAAAGTCTGTTGAGATATCCTCGGACTCAAGGTTAATCGTCGGCCAAGTGCTGGGAGAGTTTGAAGCGAAAGACGAGAGAATGCAGGGATATCTGAACCTGGTCAAGTCCCTACAGTCAGAGTTTGATTGTTTTACCCTGCGGCACATCCCCAGAAGTGGCAACACTCACGCCGATTCATTAGCCACCCTAGCTACCTCTTCGGCACAAGAATTACCAAGGGTTATCCTCGTCGAGGATATGCTAAGCCCAAAGAGTTGAGAAAAAAGATAGTCCAGATCCATCACATCAGGGCTGACGAGTGCTGGATGGATCCTATCATCAAGTTCCTGAGGGACGATGTCTTGCTCGAAGAAAAAGGGGAAGCAGACAAAGTACGGAGGAAAGCTACGAGGTTCTGGTTGTCCGAGGACCACAAACTGTACAAACGTTCCTATTCAGGCCCGTACTTACTGTGCCCGCACCCTGAAGTGGCCGAGTCACTACTGGAGGAATTGCATGAAGGGATATGTGGGAGCCATACGGGAGGTAGGTCCTTAGCCCACCGGGCCATCATGCAGGGTTATTGGAGGCCTTACATGCAAAGAGAGGCTCACGAATACGTAAAAAAGTGCGACCAATGTCAGCGGTTTGCGCCGAACATACATCAGCCAGGCGGTAACCTCAATCCACTATCCAGTCCGTGGCCTTTTGCTCAATGGGGATTGGACATCGTTGGTCCTTTCCCTAAGGCAGCAGGAAACAGGAAGTACTTACTGGTCGGAACGGACTATTTCACCAAGTGGGTAGAAGCTGAACCTCTAGCAAATATCAGGGACGTAGACGTAAAGAAGTTCATTTGGAAGAACATCGTCACCAGATTTGGAGTCCCACATACCCTCATCTCGGACAACGGGCTTCAGTTTGATAGCAAAGCTTTTAGAACTTATTGCAGTGAGCTGGGAATCACAAATAGATACTCCACCCCCGCCTATCCCCAGGGAAATGGGCAGGCCGAAGCTGTTAATAAAGTCATAGTTAATGGGTTAAAGAAGAGGCTGGATGATGCGAAGGGTAGATGGGTAGAAGAACTGCCCCACGTATTATGGGCATATAGGACTACGCCTCGCAGGTCCACCGGGGAGACCCCCTTCTTGATGACCTATGGGGCTGAAGCTGTTATACCGCTCGAGACTGGATTCCCTACCTACAGAACTAGCTCCTTTGACCCAATCAACAACGATAGGCAGCTGGAAAAGAGTTTGGATCTGATTGAAGAGCGGAGGGAAAACGCCATGGTCCGATTGGCGCATTACCAGCAGAAACTCAAGCAGGGTTATGACGCCAATGTGAGGTTGAGACCCCTTGAGCCTGGTGATCTGGTCCTAAGGAAGGTGGTAGGTAATGCAAAAAATCCAGCATGGGGAAAACTGGGACCGAACTGGGAAGGTCCGTATCGCATCACTTCGAGGGCTGGCGTTGGAGCATACTTCCTAGAAGACCTGGATAATCATGTAGTGTCCCGGCCATGGAATGTAAATAACCTCAAAAGGTACTATTATTAAAAGAACTATTTTTTCAGTCAAGATGCCAATTTGTTATGCTAGTTTCTTATAAGTGTTCAAACTTAAATCCAATCATGCCTGTAGTCCTCGGACCAGAGGATTTGGGTTAGTTAACACTCCTTTACGATTTCTTATAAGTGTTTAAACTTAAATCCAATCATGCCTGTAGTCCTCGGACCAGATGGTTTGGGTTAGTTAACACTCCTTAACGATTCTTATAAGTGTTTAAACTTAAATCCAATCATGCCTGTAGTCCTCGGACCAGATGATTTGGGTTAGTTAACACTCCTTTACGATTCTTACAAGTGTTTAAACTTAAGTCCAATCATGCCTGTAGTCCTCGGACCAGATGATTTGGGTTAGTTAACACTCCTTTACGATTCTTACAAGTGTTTAAACTAAAATCCAATCATGCCTGTAGTCCTCGGACCAGATGGTTTGGGTTAGTTAACACTCCTTAACGATTCTTATAAGTGTTTAAACTTAAATCCAATCATGCCTGTAGTCCTCGGACCAGATGATTTGGGTTAGTTAACACTCCTTTACGATTCTTACAAGTGTTTAAACTTAAATCCAATCATGTCTGTAGTCCTCGGACCAGATGGTTTGGGTTAGTTAACACTCCTTAACGATTCTTACAAGTGTTTAAACTTAAGTCCAATCATGCCTGTAGTCCTCGGACCAGATGATTTGGGTTGGTTAACACTCCTATGCGATGTCTCTGTTTAAATTTAAATCCCATCATGCCTGTACTCCTCGGACCAGACGATTTGGGTTAGTCGACACGTTCACGTTACTAGTCTAATCCGGTGTTTGGCGGAATATGCAGACTTAAGCAAAGTTACGTCAACTGTTATTGCCATAAGGCTTTGTTTTAGCTACGTATAGAAGGTTACCATGATTCTGATTTATCCTTAATTATCAAACTATCATTGTTAGCCGTAATGACACAACCTAACAATCACCACAAAAGCAACAAGGAGCAAAAAGTAAACTATTTCATTCATCAAAATGGTAATTTCGTTACAAAATAGATGACAAAGGGTCCTAGCTGTTACATAAGCTGAACATCCTAAACCTTATCTTGAGGCACTGGATTAGGCTTTGGCAGGTCACCCGCATCTCCGGGCTGAAGAGGTGCATGGCTTGTCTCAGCTGGGGCTGGAAGATCCTGACCGGCCGAAGGAGCTTCCGAGGCATCTGGAAGGTCACATATATCAGGGTGATAGTAGATGCTCTCGGGTTGCCTTAGGGCAGACTCTGCAGGGACTCCGGCCGCATCAAGGCCTTTGCCCCATGTAATCTCGCAGTAATTTCTGCAGACCTTGGCAAACTCCTCGGTCAGCCTCGATTGGGTCTCTTGCACCCCTAGCATATAGGCAGCCTGCTTCTTGGCCTCAACTGCCTCCTTGGCCAACTGAGCGTCCTCCTTGGCCAATTTGGCAGCGTCTCTGGCCTTGTCTAGCTCAGCCCGAAGCTCTTTCACCAACGCCCTCTCTGTTTCCAGATTGAGTTCGGTGGTATACAGCTTCTGGCGTTGGTCTTCGGCTTGCTTTTCAGCAGTCTTCAGGCCAGCCTCCACATTCTTTCTCGCCTTTGCCTCCTCTTTCAGTAGCTCGAAGGTGCGGGCGCACTCGTCTTTCGCCTTGCCCAGTGCTTTCTCAACATCCTCCCTGGATTGAGCCTTAGCTTGCACGTCAACATCTTTCTTTTGAATCCACTCTTCGGCCTCCTGTTCTTCATCAACTGATCTAAACTCAGCATATCTTCTTCTTCAGAATCGTCTGGCATGGCTAGATTTCGGAGCGGAGCAGCTGAGTGCCTATCAAGCACCTCGTCGGCGGCCAAAATTTGGACTTCCCCCGAGGTTTCCTCTTCGAACTTGAACTGGTCGATCTGCTGGTCAAGCGAAGGGGTAGAAGAAACTCCCTCCTCCTCTGCTGCCGGTTCAAGGGGAACTTGTTGGACGGGCTGAACGAGCACCGGTATACCCTGCGGATTAGGATGGGGCACCGGGGCAAGGTCGAAGGGGGCTAAAAAGTCCTTCCGTGCCACGTCAATGCGGTTGATGCGGCGATCCCCGAGTGTTATTGCGTTGCCTCTCGGCTGAAGTTCAGACTTCGGGGTGTAGCCGAGGATGAGGGGAACAGACCTAAGCTGTCCGTCTTCACTTACAAAAATCTCTGACCGAAGAAGATAGTTCAATGTCGCAGTATTCGTGAGACTCAGCCGAGGAGATACGTGGTTTCTATCTGTAAACATGGCAATAGACCTGTCAGAAAAGATTGCAATATGACGAAGGGAAGTCCGAATAGCTAAAAGCAGAAAAATGTTAGTAAACCTCAATGGGGGATGTCCCACCTGGCGTTCCTGGCTGGGTTGGGCAATGAATTCCATCATGCCAGGCACCCGAGACGATCAGATAATCGTCCTTCATCCCTTTGTTAGACTTGGGGAGACCGGAGAGGAGTCTGACGACATCGGATCGGGACCTCAGATAGTATCCCGCTCCTTCTTTGGTACGACATTTGTACATGTGTACCACATCGTGCCAGGTTAACTCCAATCCTAAATGGCGGTTTAGGTCGTCAACTGCCCCTAAAATCCTAAACGTGTTAGGTGCGCATTGATCAGGACTAAGCCTATGGGCGGTAAGATAACTCCTGGTGACTGGACCCATGGGGATGATCATTCCTCCCTCCAGGAAAGCGATAATGGGGATTATTACTTCACCCACCTCTCGGTCCAGTAATAACCCCTCCGTGGAGCAATACCTCAAGCCCACTTCCTGAAGGATGCGATACGTCGCCCTAAACTTCTCTATCTGGGAAGGACTATCCACTAGGTATTCAAATCTATCCATTTTTAATAAGGTTAGAGGAAAGGAAACACGAAACGGCAACTGGAGGAAATCTACCCAGGGGCCAAAGAGGCAATCTGAATAGATTTCGAAAATCTCGAGAAAAGAACTTACGCGGAATCGAATTGAAGGACGCTCTTTAGCCCCGCGGGGAGATCGTAGCGGATTGTGGAACGAGTTGAAGCGGATGACAGGAAAGGCTCTGGGAGTCTGAATGCTTGAGTTCGCTGGAGAGTCTGAAGTTTGTAAAGTGAGAAGGCAACCCCCTCTGGGACTTTATATAGAGGTAGGGAAAGTGGTGGGACATGTCCCGCCCGAAATTTTCAGGAGAATCTCGTCCGTTGGATTTGAAATAAGCCACTAGATTTCAGGGACAAGACGCCGCCTAGAGCAATTAATGACGCCTCGGAAACGGCGCGACAGCAGTGGCAATAAAGAAGGCGCCTAAATTCGTGCGCGCACACGTGCGGAGTCAAAAATTCAGTGCTTTCATTTGTCAAAAGGTCAAAACCCCACTTTTTCTCTTCGGATGCGAGGGAAAAATTGGAATTTTGAGGGGCTATTGTGGGTGAGAAGGCCCAACGCCATACACTGGGCCTGAGGCCCAGTTCGAATGCAACCATCTGTCCGAAGAGGCTAAGAGTATCGAAGCTTTGCCATCCTGGTGAGAGTGCAACCCATAAGGGACAAATGCTTCATCCGAAGACAACCGGGTCGGTCCGAAGGGGTCCTATCCAACGGACCTCCCCAGAACTTGATCGAGTAGATACGCTGAAGATTCCCCTGTAAGGGCTGAGCTTTGGGCATGTCTAGCTACATGGCTATCATGAAATATCTCACAAATAAAGCTGCCACCGCCGCATTTAATGCACTGCAGCAACTTTCCTGGCCACATTTATGTGGAGAAGACACCTGAACAGTGCATTCTCACCCACCACCACCCACTGCAGGTTAAAGCAGACTTCTGATGTGACTAGTATTCAAGTGGACGCCTAGATGGAGGACAAGTGTGCGGTGAAGATTGGAAAAGGGTGTATATATAAGGGAAACAGGCCTCACGGAGAGGGGGCAGAAAAATTGTATTCACTAAGCTTTTAAATACTAAATCTCTTCGGACCGGAGAAAATCCTGTTAAACGCTAGTCTAAATTCTTTTTTACTTTGGTCTGCTTGCATGAACTGTTGCTAAATTCGAACCCAGCCCAGTTGTTCAACCCATTCTCTACAAATTTATTGTTGGGAATTTGTTGGGCTTACAGTACAAAAAGCTGATACCTGGCCCAACAAATTTGGACCCTACATTAGGTATAATAAGAATAAATAATAAAATTTATTTTAAAGTTTGTTTCAATTTTTAAAAATATTTTAGTCAATTTTATTTATATTTATGAATTTAATACCTTTATTTTTATTTTTATTAGTTATTAAATTAATTATGACATTATCACGGTTCAATCTCGGTTCGACTTCAAAAATCTTGAACTTCTCTCTTTTACGGTTCAATGAACAGTCCGAGTTTCAAAACCTTGATCAAAATGCTGTCCAACACACACATATACTCTATAAATACACCATGAGTGCAAATGTTGTGAAATAAGTCAAACAAATGCATCATGGATGGAGGTAGACTTGGACATTGTCCCCTAATTTTTTTTAATAAAAAATATTAGAGTGTGTGTGTATATATATATCTACTAATTTTAACAATTTTGTTCTATAAAATTACACTCTGCCTCTCTTAATAATATCATTGATTATTTAAAAAGTAATGATATAATCACAAATTTTTCTACAACATTTTTACAAATTGTTGAGGTAGTATTTTTATTGGTTTGCATCTAAACTCACCACTTATATCACTTTTTTACTTAGCAATAACCACTCAACACGTTAGCAATTTGTAAAAAAAATTGTAACTCTAGTATTTTCCTCTTTCTAAAGGCCATAAAAAATTTTATAGGTACAAGCCCAAAATTTTTTTGTACCTATAAAAAAATAAGAATTTTATAAGAATAAATCTTGCCTTCTTCTTTCTGAAGGCCATACAAAATTTTATAGGTACAAACCATGATGTGATAAAAAAAAACCCAACCTAACCCAACTTATTATTGGCTAGGTTGGACCAATGGGTTGAACAATTTTTTTAATGACTATTATTATTATTATTATTTGTACGGTTCATAAATCGGGTATAGGCCCGAGGCCAAGGCCCACATAAGGCAGGTACAACTAACCCACTGACCCCCAATATAACCAGCTAACCCCTAAAGATTGATCCAACCCTGCAGGTTGGATTAGATCGGGTCAATTTTGATGAGTTTGTAGCACACTTCTACAAGTAGTTTTGAATATTGGCGCGTTAATCAAGTCATGTGTTAACTTAAACCTATGGCAATCTTATTTCCTTTAAGCGAAACGTTGTCGTCTTTAACCAGGAGTGGCTTCCTTTTTAATGAGAAACGACAACGTTTTATATACAACTTTCTTGCTTATCATTAGACGCAATCATTTTTCCTGTTCTTTCTTTTTCTTTGCTTGAACTACAACTCTTCATGTCTTCACTCATTTTCTTTAGTTTTAACACTTTAACCTAAGCTATTATGTACCATTAGCGCGTTAATCACTCCACAAGTATAAGCGTTTATGGAATGTGAGGAGTAAGGATCAGGGTTCAAATCTCTATGAGGGAAATTCACACACATATACACTTAAATTAGGTTAGAATAGAATTTCTATATTGTTAAAAAAAAAAAAAAAAAAAAAAAAAAAAAAAAAAAAAAAAAAGGCCTTAGCCAATAAAAGGAGACGGCCTTTCCATGTAATTGTTGTGCCTTCGCAAGTTTCATCCTCCTCACTCCAACGCAACATTAAATACTGAGTCAGCCATTGAGCAAAAGCTTAATGGGGCCCATAAAAATGTATTGGTAAAAGGTGTTAACCAATAACCATTACCCAATTCCCCTCTTAAAGCTAATTGCCACGTAAACAACCCTACTTGCTAGTTGCTACAATTTTAAATCTTTCTCCTTATTTTACTTATCTTACTATTCTTCTGCATTTCCATTGTCTCCTTCAACATTATTCACGACAATTAGCGACAAAATGAGATATGAGACAGCCGTCAACATGATAGAGAATGTCGGCTTAATACAATTTAAGGCTTACCGGCAATGATTATAAGTGGAAATTTTAAAAATATTTAAATATAAATCAAATGATATTTATTTTATTTTACTATTATTGTCGTTTTGTTTTTGTTTAAAAACCATTCCATTTCTTTTTTAGATGAAAGATTACTAATTTAGTTTTTGTATTTAGATTTTATTAACATCTCTTTTACATTTGATAATAACCAATCCACATAATCAACACATTTATAATAATTCTCTTTAAATGAAACAATTTATGGGTTTCAATTGGTTTAAAATTCCTTCTCCAAAAAAAAAAGAAAAAAGTTTAGAATTACATTTGCACAATATTTTGGGACCATCCTAAATTTTTTGGGGGTATAAGGGACCTTAAGCCTGGGCCAAAGTGGCCAAGCCCTTGAGCTGGCCCTAATAAGAGATGAGCATCAGAGAGCATTATGTTGACATTTTTTTTAAATAAAAACAACAACTCATTGTGATAATAATATAGAAAGACTTTTAATGCATCTGATTTCATATATAGTACAATTGGGTTAAGCACTAGAACTAACTAATGTCTTAATTTTCTGATCCGAGCTGTTTAATGAATCGTAAAAGAAATGTTTAAGGTTTTTAAGATCAGATCAAGGTCAAACTGAAATCGAACCGTGATGACGTCATAATTAATTTAATATCTGATGATGCACGAAAATCAGTAGGCTGAAATACTTTGGGCTATAGTAATGACTGTGAATCTTGAAAAGAAAGAAACTAAGAAAATACTGTCAAAGATAACCGGTGTGACTCGGCCAAGGACTCTTCGATGGTTAAGTCAATTTTCTCTCTAGGATATAAGGAAAGAGAATAGTGGAATGGTTAGAACTTACCTTGGGTGAATGGAATTTACTCATTTTATAGAGAATTAGACGTGGATCTACTTGTTTGGATCCACCACCATCATGGGTAATGTTGGTGGTTGACAAAGAAAATGGGTTACATGGGGTGTTGTATGTGGAATTTCTTCCACGTATCATGTAAGATGTCGTATTTTACTCGTGTGAATCTAATGGAGGATTTTCCACAAAATTCACTAAGTATGATTCACTCATCTATATACATGTCGTCTGTAGATACACTCTTCCATGTAATTGTTGTGCCTTCTCAAGTTTCAATCTCCTTCTCCTCACTCCAACGCAACATTAAATACTGAGTCGGCCATTGAGCTAACCTTAATGGAGCCCATATATATGTGTTGGTAAAAGGTGTTAAGCAATGGCCATTACCCAATTCTCCTCTTAAAGCTAATTGCCACGTAAACAACCCTACATGCTAGTTGCTACAATTTTAAATCTCTTATTTTACTTATCTTACTATTCTTCTGCATTTCCATTGTCTGCTTCAACGTTATTCACGACAATTAGCGACAAAATGAGATATGAGACAGCCGTCAACATGATAGACAATGTCGGCTTAATACAATTTAAGGCTTACGGGCAATGATTATAAGTGGAATTTTTAAAAATATTTAAATATAAATCAAATAATATTTATTTTATTTTATATTATTATCGTTTTTTTTTTTTGTTTAAAACCATTCCTTTTCTTTTTTAGATGAAAGATTACTAATTTAATTTTTGTATTTAGATTTTATTAACATCTCTTTTACATTTGATAATAACTAATCCACTTAATCAACACATTTATAATAATTCTCTTTAAATGAAACAATTTATGGGTTTCAATTGGTTTAGAATTCTTTCTCAAAAAAAAAAAAAGGGTTTAGAATTACATTTGTACAAAATTTTGGGAGCCATCTTGGAGGTGTGAGAAAGAATCCAAAACCAACTCTTAAAAAAAAATAATAATAATTATCATCTTACAATATTTTGGGACTATTCTAAATTTTTTGGGGGTATAAGGGACCTTAAGCCTGGGCCAAAGTGGCCAAGGCCTTGAGCTGGCCCTAATAAGAGATGAGAATTAGAGAGCCCATTATGCTGACATTTAAAAAAAAAAAAACTCACTGTGATAATAATATAGAAAGACTTATAATGCATCTGGTTTCATGTATAGTACAATTGGGTTAAGCATCGGAACTAACTAATGTCATAATTTTCAGATCCGAGCTGTTCAATGAGTCGTAAAAGAAAGATTTAAGGTTTTTAAGATCAAATTAAGGTCAAATCGAAATTGAACCATGATGACGTCATAATTAATTTAATATCTGATGATGCATGAAAATCAGTAGGCTGAAATACTTTGGGCTACGGTAATGGTTGTGAATCCTGAAAAGAAAAAAAGTACTGTCAAAGGTGACTGATGTGACCCAGCTAAGGACCCTCCGACGGTTAAGTCAGCTTTCTCTCTAGGACACAAGGAAAGAGAATAGTGAAATGGTTAGAACTTACCTTGGGTGAATGTAATTTACTCCTTTTATAGAGAGTTAGATGTGGATCTACTTGTTTGGATCCACCACCATCATGGGTAATGTTCGTGGTTGACAAAGAAAATGGGTTACATGGGGCGTTGTATGTGGAATTTCTTCCACGTATCATGCAACATGTTGTATTTTACTCATGTGAATCTAATGGAGGATTTTCCACAAAATTCACAAAGTATGATTCACTCGTCTATATACATGTCGTCTGTAGATACACTTGTCTATGGAGAGCTTCCTTCATCGCATGACTTGGTTGTTCATGGACGAGCACCTTTATGTCTTTTGTTCTTAGACAAGCTGATGTAACTTTTTCGGTGTTTTGGATGACGACACAAGGACGAGTTACACCCCTTTTGTCCTTGTGTTGTCTGCAATTTTTTTTTTTTTAATTTTCAAATTTTCAAAATTTTGAATTTTTTACTTGATTGTCGACATATGGTGTGATCCTGAAGTTTGTCTATCATGTCATTTCATCCTTCGAGGAAAATGCCACGCGTTTCCTTTCAGTTGGTCGCGTCGTTTCCTATGACTAGCTTCATTGCCTATAAATAGTAGAATTCCTCTTCTACCCTTTCACATTTCCAATATTTTCTTCTTTGACATTTGTCGACCAGTGCCTCGTCTAGAAGTCTTCTCGCGTCCTTAGGCCTTCTTCATTTAGAGCCAAGTATCTTCTCCATCTTGTCTTTAGGTTTTCCTTTAGTTTTCAAAATGTCTGAAATCATAGTATCGTCATCTAGTAATAGTGAAAATAGGGAGATAGACGAGTATCACGATAGGTCGATAGCACTAGTGATAGTGGTTCTAATAGTAGTAATAGTAGAAGTAGTGATAGTGGTAGTAGTGGAGGGAATACTACGGATGAGCAATATATGTCCGGGGTTCCTAGGGTTCCTTTAGAAGTCCTTCAAGAAGAGCAAAGGACGAGGGCTACTTCAGGGTTGCGTGTTGGTACCTCGTCTAGTGCTCCCTTGTCCATCACCCCAGAAGAGGTAGAAACTGTCTATAGTTGTCTTGTAAGTGTCTCTTCTAAGACGGATGAAAGAAGACTTCCCTCTCTTAGAAGTTGGTACCAAATTCCAGATGACCTTAACCCTATATTACCCGTCCGTGGTGAGTGGTGTTGTGATCCTCGTTTTCGTAGGTATTTATGAGGCCTGCCTTTTGAGGGGACTTAGGTTGCCTCTTAATCCCTTTACCAGAGAATTACTTACTAGGTTAGGTTTAGGAATTTGTCAGCTTAACCCTAATGCATGGAGGTTTATCGTCTCTATGTAGGTTTTGTGGAGAGAAGTGTTTAAGGGGGATTGTCCTTTTACTGTGGACGAGTTTCTCTATTGCTATAAACCTTCTGAAATCAGTCAGTCCTTGGGTTTTTATCAATTCTCGACTAGGGGTATAGATTGTAGATTGATAAAGTCCCTTCTCATGTTCGATAGGAATTGGAAGACGGAGTTCTTCTTCATCTTTGGTTTTTGGTCTGGGAATCCTGTCGAAGCAGGCAAGGATGCATTTCCCCCTTATACTGGAGAAATAGGGAACCTTTATCCTGAGGGTATGCTTCTTTTCTACTCAATATTTTCTATCTTTTTTGTATTCGTTTAACCCCTCCCCCTTTTTTTTAGCTGTTGGACGACCTTCTTTGAGTAGGTTTTATCTTGAGCACATCTAGCAAACTCGTCTATTCGCTGACAGGAGTTTTCATTCTTTAGTTACTCTTCAGCCTCTTGCCACTTAGGGACTCGGGCCTGAACCGTTTGCTGAAACTTTAGTTCACGAGCTCACTACGCATAGACTTAAGCTTTTTACTTGAAACTTTTTTCTTATTTGTTTGAACCAAGTTCTAACATTCTTTTTCTTTGCAGGGATAGCAACTATGAAAGAAAACAAAGGAAAGGGCCCAGCGGACTAGGAGACCATGCTAGAGACCCAATCTCAACCTTGTCCAGTTGCTGGAGATAAGAGGAAGACCTTGTCCAAGACTATTGACTTGGGAGATCTTCCAAGTCGTCGAGATCACAAGAAGGCGAAGCATGGGTTGTCCAAATCTAGGGTCTCCAAGCCAGGTTTTGTTGTCCCTCCTGCTTCTCAATAGCTGACTATTCAAATACATGACTTGGATTCGTCCATCCCTGCTGGAGTCACTCTGTCCAAGCCTGCTGTAACCAGCTCGTCCTAACCTTCCAGAAGAGTTCCTATAAACCTCCTTGAGAATGAGGATCTTGCTTGGGAAAAGTTTCAACAGGTTGTGACTGACGAGGACATTGCTGTGTGTTATGACATGTCCTTGAAAGAATTTGAACACTTTACTATTCATGATCTCCTCAAGGTATGTTTTGTTATTTTATTTTGATCATGTTTCTCATTTATTCGTCTAATCACATTTTGCAACTTATTTGAATATATAGGCCATGTAAAAGTTCACGGCAGCATCTAGGCAGGCTACTGAGATGGACCAAGAAAGAATTAGGCTGGAAGCAAGGGTTCTTGAAGTGTAGGCTGACTGTAGGGGTAGAGCTGAGATAGCGGCTAAAGCCATGGATGAGGTGAAGGAGCTGAAGAACCTTGTCGAAGAGCTTAAGGTGGATGCTATAGAAAAGAACACTCGTCTTGATCACTTGCAAAAGAGGAGTGACGAGCTTTGCATTCTTCTTGAGAAAGCCAAGGGAGACGCCATCAAGGAATTTAGGGCGTCTAGCGAGTTCACGGATCTTTTGGATAAGAACTATGCTGCTGGTTTTAAGGACTTTCGCATGGACGTAGTGGAACGCTTCCCTAAGGTTGCCTTTAGCTCTATTAAGCTTAACATTGGTGCTACAAGCTCTCTTCTTAGACGAGTTCTGAGGACATTAATATTGAGGACGACGCCAGAACTTAGCCTGCTCAAGATGACCATACCTCCAAAGAAAATCCCCCCAGTAGTTGATGAAAGGATTTTAGAGCTTTTATTTATCTTGTTGTAGTAATGCTTTTTTTTTTTTTTAATTTTTTTTTTATGTGTATGATCCATTGTTTTGGATCATTTGAATTTGTTTAATTACATTAATCTCATCCTTGCTTTTAGACGAGTCTTGATACAATTGCCTTCTTAGGCTTAACTTAAGGGTTTTTGGACAATAGTCATCTACCTTTTATTTATGAATGTTTTATCTATACTGTTGATTTCCAGTATTTTCCGTCTATGCTTCTCGTATTTAGACTCATCTTTGGAAATTAACTTGGTTATGTTATCCATGATTTAGACTGGTTGGTCGTGTTGTCCATGAGAAATGTGGCATGCATGCTTTTCTTTGTCTTTGATCTTTTTTGGACAAGTTTCATTGGGAAATTTGTTCTTTCCCTTGTTCATTGTCTTTTATGAAAATTTACTTCCTTTTTATCAGGGATAGCTTATGACGAGACATCCTCTGCGTCCAGAGATTTTAAACATCTATCATTTCATTTGGATGTTGATTTTACAGAATCATAAACACTTAAATTAGAAAATTCAAGCTGCTTTATATACAACATCTGAACACAACTTTGTCCATGGACTTACAACATTTGTACACAGTATCGTCCATGGACATTAAGGACATAGTATACAGCATCGTCCAAATAGCTTGTCCACGCTAATACTTAGTCCTTTTTTAGGGAATTTAAATTACTTTATGTACAAAGGGACTTAGTTCATGACACCGTCTATAACATATGTCAGTAGCTAGTGCTTTTTAGGGAATTCAAATACTTGAAAACATAACACAATGTTTTAAAACATAAACACTGAAAACATAATATAAACAAACTTCTTAATCTCGTCCATGCTAACCTTCCTGACGAGTTGCTTTCACTGGTAGTACTTTCCCAAATGCTCCACATTCTATGGGTGTTCCAACTTCCATCCATCTAGAGCCTCCAAGTAGTATGACCCTCGCCTTTTGGAGTTGATAACTCTGTATGATCCTTCCCAGTTAGGTCCTAACTTTCCATGAGAAGGATCCTTAATGGCTAAGGATACCTTTTTTAGAACGAGGTCCTTAATATTGAACTGTCTCGACTTTACCAAACGAGGTCCTTAATATTGAACTGTCTCGGCTTTACCAACACATCGGCTTTACCAACACATCATGGTGTTGGTAAATCTGGTTTTGTATCTCATACAAAACACACAGCGGAAGCAACAAACATGGATCTATTTCATTCATGATTGATAACATGTACTATGTAAATTTCAGAATTTAAGAACAAGATAGCGTACCTTGGTGTAGTGAAATTCAAAACAAAAGATTAGAAGTACTTGGGAACACTTTTAATCTTCACTCCAATTCCACTTTACGCCCAAGAAGTGTGGTTTCTCAATCAGTTTCTAAGGGAGAATAATCGAGTGGCTTCACTCACACATACACACCATTTCACAATGATGTCTCTCTCTTTTTTTCTTATAAAAAATTATGTATGTTTCTCCCTTTGTATTTAACTGATTATCTAATTGGGCTAGCCTATTGGGTCTTTTCAATTGGGTTTTAGTATGTGGCTTGGAGTGGAACCAAAAGGGACCAATAAGAAATTAGCTCCAATAGGCATTGGGCTTCTCTGTCAACTCTTGACAAATCCAAAGTTATCATTAATTATATTTAATACTACTATGTAAATATAATTGCACTATAAGCCTTATTAATAAATTATATCCCAGGACTTTATTATACATGCAACCCTTTCATAAAATATTCGTAGTAATACAAAGTCATAAATATAGACTGCCACTTTGAAGATTAATACATCTTAATTTTTGAGTACCCAGTTTAATCCTTTAAGTTATTCATCATATATTTATGAAATCTAATTTCATAAATATATATATTTTAGTAACTCTTTACTAAAGTGGTTAGGCCTAACACTCTGAATAGCCAAACTCATTAAACTTATCTCAAGGGAATATTTTATATCTCTGTTAAGAGATTATGAATTCTATCTTGAGAATATATGTTCCATCAACACTAAATATGGCTGCCCAACATACTGAGGTTTTGATCGTGACTTTAGATCTCAATCCTGATATATCAAAGCAACCTACACTTCATGATCAGGTCCATTATTCTCTTAGAATTAAGAGTTCATGTAAATAGAAGTCGTGAGATTTATTATTCATTTGACAATCATTAGGAGAATAATAAATTTCACAGCGGTCCAGGTCAATATGTCTTAACTTTTAAAACATATTAACACATCAATTAGAAGTCTCCACTTCCATGATCAAGATAAATCATCTTAGTTGATATGTTATAGTCTTCGCAGATGAAATGCCCAATTTCATTGCCGACTACGAACTAAAATTCTGAGTTTACAAAGAACTTATGATTTATATCTTCTATGACCAAATCACATAAATCACATACTATGCATCTCATGGACTATATGATAATGTCCAAATATTCATGTTATCATTATTTTAGATAATAATAAAACAAATTTATTAATCACAACATTAAATTATACATAATGTCATACATAGCATCATAAAATAGGATTTAAGGGCACTAATCCTAACACATGGTACTTAGTTATCAAGTTCTTATAACGCACCACCCTCTGCTCTGCGTCAATCCTAACCTCGTCAATGAGATCAAGGTTTAGATAGAACTTTTTTTCTTTTCTTTTTTTTCATTTTCCTCCTCCTTATAATGGGCTACCCTGTGGCTAGTTAATCCAACCACCACTGGTATCACTGCATCACTTCCATACACTAGGTTAAAGGGAGTCTTTCTAGTAGGAGTCCTTACTGTCGTCCTATATGCCCAAAGGACATTAGGTAATTCATCTGGCCATATCCCTTTTGCCCTCTCAACTTGAGTTTTGATGATTTTCAACAAGGATTGGTTTGCAACTTCAGCTTGTCCGTTGGCCTATGGGTGGGCGGGCAAGGAGTAATGATTTCTGATTCCTAACTGTTCAGAAAATTCCCTGAGAGGTGTGTTGTCAAATTGTCACCCATTGTTTGAGACGAGTACCCTAGGGATCCCAAAACAGTAAATGATATTCTTCCAAATGAAGCTTCTAACGTTCTGTTGAGTGATTTTTGCCAAGGGCTCTACTTCCACCCATTTGGTAAAAAAATCAATCCCTACCACTAAGAACTTTATTTATCTCGTCCCCATGTGAAATGGACCAAGGATATCAAGTCCCCCTAGGCAAAAGGCCATGGAGCCACCATTGGGGTAAGATACTATGATGGTCGTCTAGGGTTGGCACTTATCACACACTTTGACATAAGCTTTAGCATCTGCTTGCATGGTCGGCCAGTATTGTCTTGCACGGATTATCTTATGGACTAGTGATCTAGCCCCCGAATGATTTCCGCTAGGTCTTTCATGGACGTCCCTCAGGACGTAATGGGACTCGTCTGGAATCAAACACCTCAAGTAGGGCTGAGAAAAACCTCTTTTATATAACACCTCGTCCATGAGGACAAACTTCGTAGCTCTTACTCTTAACTTCCTTGCTTCTTCTGTGTCTTTAGGGAGTAGTCCGTCTTTGAGATAAGACACAATTGGGGTGGTCCAGTTGACAACTCCATCCACCTGATTTATTTCCATAACATCTATGCTCAGAACATATTGGACTTTAACTTGATCACCTACCATCTCTTCCAAAGATGTTATCTTGGCTAAGATGTTAGCTTTTGTATTCTCTTTCCTTAGTATTTGTTGAAATTGGGCTGTTGTAAAGCCTTTGATGCATTGCTTAACTTTCTCCAAGTATTTCTTCATTTGCTCTTCTCTGGCTTCACACGTCCTATTTACTTGTCCTATCACCAGCTGTGAATCTCCCTGGACGAGCATTGATTCTGCCCCAAGTGATTTCGCCAATTCCAAACCCAAAAGTAAGGCTTCATACTCAACTTCGTTATTGGTTGTTTGGAATTGTAGACGGATGGTGTACTCCAAATGATCTCCTTCTGGTGATTGTAAGATGATCCCAATTCCTCCTGTATGTTGTGTGGATGACCCACTGCTTTACCCCATGGTCTCTATCTTACTGATTGTTAGCAGAAGTAAATTAAGTAATGAAGTTTGCAAGGACTTGTGCTTTTATTGCTTCTCTTGGCTTGTATCGCACATCGAACTCACTAAGTTCCACTACCCACTGGATCAATCGTCCAACAACCTCCAACTTATTCATAGCTTTCTTCAACGGGTGATCTGTCAGGACGTTGATTACATGAGCTTGGAAATAAGGTTTGAGATTTCTTGCTACTGTTACTAGTGAAAACGCTAGCTTTTCCATTGGTGGATACCGTCCTTCAGCTCCTTTCAAGGCTTTGCTAGTATAGTAGACCGACTTCTGTATCTTTCCTTCTTCTCTAATCAAGGTTGAGCTTACTGCATGGGGAGACACTGCTAGGTAGAGCTACAAATCCTCTCCTAGTTTGGATGGGCCTAGCAGCGAGGTTGAAGTAAGATAAGTCTTTAAGTCTTCAAAAGCTCATTGACATTCGTTCGTCCATTCAAATGCCTTCCTTAATATTCTGAAAAACGGTAAACACTTGTCAGTGGCTTTTGAAACAAACCTGTTAAGGGTTGCCACTCGTCCAGTGAGGCTTTGAACGTCTTTAATATTCTTCGGAGGTTCCATGTTCAAGATTGCCTGGATCTTATCAGGGTTTGCCTCAATCCCTCTTTATGAGATCATAAAACCAAGGAATTTCCCGGTTGCAACTCTGAATGCACACTTGCTTGGGTTCAGTTTCATCTTATACCATCTAAGTTTATTAAAGGTCTCTTGAAGATCATCTAGATGCTGCCTCTCCTTCGCACTCTTCACCAATATATCTTCCACATATACTTCAACATTTAGTCTAATCTGTGGACGAAACATGTAGTTGACCAACCTCTAGTAGGTAGCTCCTACATTTTTCAACCTGAAAGGTATAACTTTATAACAAAACAAACCTTGGCTTGTGATGAATGATGTTTTCTCCTAATCTGCCTCGTCTATCTTGATCTAGTTGTACAACGAAAATGCATCCATAAAACTCAACAGTTGATGTCCAGCTGTTGAATCTACCAACTAATCAATGCGTGGAAGAGGATAACTATCTTTAGGGCATGTCTTGTTTAAATCTGTGAAATCTACACACATCCTCCACTTGCCATTAACATTCTTGACCATCACTACATTAGCTAGCCAATTAGGGTAGTATACTTCACGAATGAATTCTACAGTGATTAACTTTTGGACTTCTTCTTTGATGGCATTATCACGTTATGGGGCAAACACTCTTTTCTTTTAATGAACAGGTTTATAAGATGGAGATACATTTAGACGATGAGTAATCACACTTGGGTCAATCTCAGGCATGTCTTCATGACTCCAAGCGAATACATCTATGCTTTGTCTAAGAAATTTAACAAGATCTTGCTTCATCTCTTCCTTCATAATTGTCCTAATCCTAGTAAACTTCTCCGGGTTGGAATCATCTAGCTACACATCTTTTAACACTTCAACTGGTTCAGCTAGCACTCTCCTTTCTTCAATGTTCATTGTCTGCATTTGCTCGTCCATGGCAAGCATTGCTATGTAACACTCTCTAGCAGCTAATTGATCTCTTTGTACTTCTCTGATGCCATACTATGTTGAGAACTTAACAGACAAGTGGTAAGTGGACGTTGCAGCTCTCCATCTATTCAGAGTTAGTTGTCCAATGATGGCATTACATAAAGACGAACAATCCACAACAAGGAAATTTACTTTCTTATTGATTTGTCATGGATAAGAGCCAACCGTGACTAATAGAGAGATTGTATATAATGGTAGAACCTTCATTCCTCCAAACTCAATCAATGGCACATTTACTGGATGAAATGACTCCTTGTTTATCCTCATTTGTTGAAAGGTTGGATGATAAAGGATATATGTTGAACTCCCATTGTCTATTAACACCCTTTTGGTGTTATAATTCGCAGTCACCAAGGTGATGACAATCGCATTGTCATAAGGATGGTGCAATCATCTAGCGTCTTTGTCCATGAAAACAATGTTTGGCTTGTCTTCTCTGATTATCCTTGGTGGTCGTCCAGATAGTTGAACATTTTGGACGACCCGTAAGTAGGTCTTCTTAGCTTTGGACAAGCTTCTTGTAGACATGCCCCCTACAATCATCTTTATTTCTCCAAACGGTGGATGTACTAATTCCTTCGCTTTGCCCTTCATTGGTTGTCTCTCGTCCAAGGAAGTTTTTCAATTTTCCTTGTTTGATGAGAACTTCTATTTGTTGCGTCAAGTTATAACACTCATTTGTATCATACCCGTGGTCATGATAAAAGTGACAATACTTGCTTTTATTCCTCTTGCTGGGATCTCCCTTCATTATTTCTGGCCACTTCAAGGATGGATTATCTTTTATTTGCATCAACACCTGATGAAGCGAAGTGTTTAGAGGAGTATAGTTGGAATACCGTCCTAAGGACAACCCTGCCTTTTTGCTGTCCTGGTCTCTTTTCTCCCTTATTTTGGCTTTCTTTGGACGAGGACCTTACTCTAGGTGGTGCACATAATTGTTCTCTAGTTGTTCACCTTTCTTTTTCTTCTTGGCAATAATGGTGTCCTCCACATTCATGAAGCTTTGGGCTGAATGTATTAACTCAGCCATTGTCTATGGCTCTTGATCGTACAGCTTTTGAATGAACAAGTCTGAGCTAACTCCATTTTAGAAAGCTACCAAAAGGATCTTGTCATCCATCTCATTTACTAATAAGGCTTCTCTGTTGAAGCGGCTGATAAATGAGTGCGTGCTCTTATTCTCTCATTGCTCTATACTCAATAGACTGGACAAGGAACGTTTCTGCCTTTGTCCACCTACAAAGTTGTTAACAAACAACTTAACTCCTAGAATGAAAGTTATGATGTTCGGTGGTAGCTTTATGAACCACACTCTGCCCACTCTTTTCAAGATCGTAGGAAAGACCCTGCACATAATTTCATCTGGAACACTTTGTAGATGCATGGTTGTCTTGAATATGGCAATGTGATCATAGGGGTCACGCATCCCGTCATATGAATCTAGAGTGGGCATTTTGAACTTGGAAGGCAAGGAATAACTAGTGATGGACGCAGTAAAAGGGGAATCTGTCTTATGGATGAGATCATCCACATGGTTAACTCTGCTTATGGAGTCTTTCATTTCTTCCACAGCTCTCTCCATCTGGTCCATTTCTCTCTCCAAGTGTGGTACCCTACGAGTAACAGTACTTCTGGACTAGTCCTTTTCAGCATTGTTCTCAACACCTTCACATCTTGAATTTTGGCCCCGTTCTCCACCATGTTGTTGATGTTACCTGTTAACTTCTCTAGTTAACTCTTGGTTCTGTTGCGTCAACTCTACCATTGTTGCTGTCATGGACTGCAATTGTTGCTGAACGGTCATGGTGGGTGGTGGTGTGCGATTTGGGAGACTGAAGGCATTTCCACTCTCCTGGTGCCTTGGACTAGTAGCTATTGACCTAGTCTGAACCATGCAACCTTTTTGTCTTGGAAATCAGAAAAGTTAATACTTAGAAACTTTTTCTTATCTTTTTCCCTCAGATGGCGCCAATTGATGATGCACGAAAATCAGTAGGTTGAAATACTTCGGGCTACGGTAATGGCTGTGAATTCTGAAAAGAAAGAAAGTACTGTCAAAGGTGACCGGTGTGACCCGACTAAGGATCCTCCGACGGTTAAGTCAGTTTTCTCTTTAGGACACAAGGAAAGAGAATAGTGAAATGATTAGAACTTACTTTGGGTGAATGGACTTCACTCATTTTATAGAGTTAGACGTGAGTCTACTTGTTTGGATCCACCGCCATCATGAGTAATGTTTGTGGTTGACAAAGAAAATGGGTTACATGGGATGTTGTATGTGGAATTTCTTCCACGTATCATGCAACGTGTTGTATTTTGCTCATTTGAATCTAATGGAGGATTTTCCACAAAATTCACTAAGTATGACTCACTCGTCTATATACATGTTGTCTGTAGATACACTCTTCCATGTAATTGTTGTGCCTCGCAAGTTTCAATCTCCTTCTCCTCACTCCAACGCAACATTAAATACTGAGTCAGCCATTGAGCTAACGTTAATGGAGCCCATATATATGTGTTGGGAAAAGGTGTTAAGCAATGGCCATTACCCAATTCTCCTCTTAAAGCTAATTGCCACGTAAACAACCCTACGTGCTAGTTGCTACAATTTTAAATCTTTCTCCTTATTTTACTTATCTTACTATTCTTCTGCATTTCCATTGTCTCCTTCAACATTATTCACGACAATAACCGACAAAATGAGATATGAGACAGCCGTCAGCATGATAGACAATGTCGGCTTAATACAATTTAAGGCTTACAGGCAATGATTATAAGTGGAATTTTTAAAAATATTTAAATATAAATCAAATAATATTTATTTTTTTATATTATTATCTTTTTTTTTTTTTTTGGTTTAAAAACCATTCCTTTTCTTTTTTAGATGAAAGATTACTAATTTAGTTTTTGTATTTATATTTTATTAACATCTCTTTTACATTTGATAATAACTAATCCACTTAATCAACACATTTATAATAATTCTCTTTAAATGAAACAATTTATGGGTTTCAATTGGTTTAGAATTCTTTCTATAAAAAAAGGTTTAGAATTACATTTGTACAATATTTTGGGAGCCATCTTGGAGGTGTGAGAAAGAATCCAAAACCAACTCTTAAAAAAAAAAAAAAATAATTATCATCTTACAATATTTTGGAACTATTCTAAATTTTTTGGGGGTATAAGGGACCTTAAGCATGGGCTAAAGTGGCCAAGGCCTTGAACTGGCCCTAATAAGAGACGAGAATTAGAGAGCCCATTATGTTGACATTTTTTAGTTCCAATAAATAAAAACAACAACTAATGTCATAATACGATTGGATTTCGCACCAGAACTAACTAATGTCATAATTTTCAGATCCGACCGTTCAATGAATCGTAAAAGAAACGTTTATGATTTTTAAGATCAGATCAAGGTCAAACTAAAATCGAACCGTAATGACGTCATAATTAATTTAATATCTATTTAAATATATTAAATTAATATAAACACAAAATTTGACTTAAATTGTCCCTAAATAAATATAAAAATCTATATTTCAAATGCATTTTTTATATCATAACTTTCATAAGATAAATAATAAAAATTCAATTCAAAGAAAACGTAATAAATAAACAGATTTATAATTAAATGCATAACAATGTCAAAATTGATTTACTGATTTAAAAAAACGTAGTTGATTTACTTAAATCACTAACCAAACCATATAGTAAACCATTGTTATCAATTTTAAATCTAATATAAAATATTATTAAAATATTAAAGAGGGCAGTTGAGGAACCTTAAAGCTACTGTGCTAGTAGTAGTGCTATTGTGGGACACTGGTAATGTAATGCATGAATAGAATATCAACAAAACTAAAAACTAATCACATAATAAATATATCAATCTCATAAAAAAAAATGAATAAATATATCAATAGATATGTGGATTTGATGTTTCATGTTTGTGGTACACGATAGGCGAGACAGTCAATGCATTTTGTGGTACTGCAGCTTTATCAAACAAAACAAAGAGGTCTTGGCCCAAAAAAAAAAGAAAACAAAACAAAACAGTGAGAGGAAGGGAGAAAGAGAGAGAGTTTCAGAGTCAGAGCCACTGCCGTAACTACAACTGATTTGGAGAGATCAGATTGCCGGTCTTCGACTGGAAGTTGCAACGGAAGACAAGGGTTGAAGCTTTGCCTCGCATCTGGCGACTTGTGGAGGCAAATAATCGGAGATTTACTTACATTTTATACTGCTATTTCTTTTAGTTCTTTGTATTGATTTATTTTTCTTTTTGTTATCTTAACAATGTTGATAAGGTGGGTGTTGTAATTTGTAAATACCTTCTTCTTTCTTCTTTTTATTATTTATTTATTTATTTATTTTTAAATTTTATTTTCAACTCTGTCCTGAACCGCAAGAATTATCCACGGTTTTCAAACTTAGGCGGTTCAACTGCGGTTTGCACAGTAAACTGAATTTTTTTTTTTTTTTTTTACTTAAAACAATTTCTGGTTTAAAAAATCAGTATGGTAAAAAACTGAAAAATGGACTGGTTATCTCAAACCGATAGTCCCGGTGATATCATAAATATTTATTTTATAATTTTATAATTATAAAAATAAAAATATAATAATTTTATTACTAATAATATATAAGTAAAAATTTGCAAAAAAATCATTTGAGTTTTTAGTTTTTACATCTTATAATTAAAAAATAATAATAGCAAAATGTAAAAACATAACATTTAGTGATACTTTTTATTTAGATTTAATTATTTTTCTTCAAAATGGACCAACACATATATTTAATTGAAATCTTAAAAATAAAATGTTTATTATTTATTTATATGTGTGTGTATATATATATATATATATATTAATGAATTAATGTCAAAGAAAAATTAATTAATTTTTCAGTTTATTCACTTAATTAATTAAAAATACTATTTTTATCTCATCATAATTATCCTAAAAGAAAACAAAAACTAAATTCAGCAAATATCTAAAGCTAAATCATAATTATCAAGTAGTGGTGATATATTACATTATAGTTGTACAATGTACCGTGTGCCTCTTTCTCAAAAAAAAAAAAAAAAAAAAAAATGTACCGTGTGCCTAGTAAAACAAAAACTAAAAGTAAAGTTTTATCAAATAATGGTAATATGCGGCTCTCATTGATTGCAAATTACAAACTAAAAAACAAAGGTGTGGCTCTCATTGTTTTGTTGTGTATACAGCTAGCAGACCAGCAGAGCACCGGTTGTAAAAGTAGAGGTTCAGTTGTTTTCTTCAAGGGCTGTTTCGTACATATTTTTAAATATATATTTTTAGTTTTGAAATAATATTATATATATTTTTACATATTTTTTTTATTTATGCATATTTTTAAAAAAATTAAAAATTATTATTTAAACATACGTACTAAATAGGCCTATAATCTCACTCTCCATTTTTCTGAAAAAGCAGTTCATTTCAAGAAATTCAAGCAAATTCCATGATTGTGCTTTGCTTTGTCACCTCTCCAGCTCTCCTCTTCCAAATCCAAAAAATAATTTTCAACCTCTCTTTTTTCTTTGAAAATCTAAAAATCTTTCACTCTTTGTGTCTGAACATATGTGTTTTCACACATGGTTTGGAATCTTGATTGCTTGAAGAGGCTAATCTCTGATGCCATGCTTTACTTAAGTAATCACTAACGCAAATCTGAGGAAAAACAACTAGATTTTTCTGCAAAACGCATGGCTCTGAATATGTTTCACTGATTTAGCAAAACCGGTTCAACTATCCCAGTTTTTAGTTTTTTTGGTTTATCCATTTCTTCTTAATTTCTAGTTTTACTGAATAACCAAACCGGATTAGTGTTCAGTTTTGGTTTAACTGGACAGTCTGGTTTGATTTTTAAAACTATAATTTTTAAAGGTAGTGTGTATTTGGGTTAGAATTAAAAATTAAAATTATTTTACTATTTAACTTATTTTTGTTATTATTTATGATATTCACTATACTTTTTGGCAATATTTATGGGTCTCGTTGTATTATTTCAACTGACTTTTACTTTTATTTGTCATATTTTCAGCAATAATTTTTCAATTTCAACAAAATAAGCGGCACACCAAACCATTTTGATGATAGGTCTTAACCGAATTTCAAAACCATAAATTCAATGACGGTGACTTGTAATAACCATAAATTCAATGATTGTGACTTGTAATATATATGGTGAGAGAAAAAAATTACTCTTACATTAATTTTGTTAATATTGTAGTTAATTATTTTTAATCATTAGATTTAATAGAAATTAATAATTTAAAAAATATGTAACTTTTTTGGACATACATGTACCGTCTCTTTTATTATATATATACATTCTCTATGTATCTCTCTCTTTGGATTGAGTAAGGTTTATAGAAATGGGTGCCGGGGTTTATTTGGCATCTTTTGCTCTTTTCCATGCTGTGTTTCTTCATCTTCCTCATCATCACAAAGCTGAAGCTGGAAGTGAGTGCGATTTGTTCACAGGAAGATGGGTAGTGGACAAATCATACCCACTTTACAATACAGCCGCATGTCCTTTCATTGAGAGGGAGTTCGGTTGCCAGAAGAATGGCCGTCCCGATCTCGACTATACCAAATATAGATGGATGCCCCTTCACTGCGATCTTGTTAGGTAACCCCACCAACCATTCTTTCCTATCTTTTTCATACCTCTAAAATGTCATTTCTTGGAATGAATCTTCGTTGTGTGACCACAATGCACATTGAGAAACAACTTCAGTACCTTGCTTGAATGATAAATTTTGATCATTTCATAAATTTCATCCTTTCTTTCTTTTTCTTTTCTTTTTTTAATTTAAAAATAAACATATAAAACCATTTATTTTGGAATGGCTTTTTTTTTCTTTTTTTTTTGGTAGAAGTTGGAATGACTTTTGTGAATGAATGAATAATAAATAAAACACAATAAAAGTTGGAATGACTTTTTTTTCACTTTTTATAATTGCAAATCTAAAATTAAATTAAAACCCAAAAGTTATGATTTTTTTTTTTTTTTGGCAAAGCTAAAATTAAAGTAAAACCCAAAAGTTATGATGTGACTATCTGTAATTGCATTTGTTATTTAAATATCGTTTATTGGTTACATAACTTTTATAAACAGTCTGGACACCCTTAATTTGTCACTATGTTTCTTAAGTGCAATAGCCTTTCGCATTTATTTATTTATTTTAAATTCTCTCAAACTCAAAGCTATTAAAAAAGAAAAACTAAAATATAGAATAAATCTCGTTCTCACTTCTCCCACTCTATGGGCTAAGTTATATAATATATTATAATATTTCATGACTATCATGTGAACATAGATCACATGTGAATATAAAAGTCCGTGGCTTGTGGCAACCAATTAGGTGGCCGTTTGGGTACTGCGTTTTGCGTCTGCGTTTTGCACCCAGACGCGTTTCAGCACTTTTTTTTTCTTTCAGCTGTAAAAGTTGACTAGTCAATCGTGAACAGTACATTTTTGCACTGTTCACAGACCCATAAATTATTTAACTTAAAATTTTAGTTTTTATTCTACTTAGTTTATTTTTGTTATTATTTATAGGTCTTATTGTATTTTTGGTATTATTCTTGAATTTCACTGTATTGTTTCAGATATTTTTTAACTTTATTTATAATATTTTTAATAAAAATTTTTTAATTTCAACTAAATAAACTGTTTCTAAACAGTATTCCTCAGTCACATGATTTGTTGGAGAATGTTTGACGGAACAACCAAGCTCTAATTGGCTGTCGGTGTCACTTTTTCACAAATCTTTAATTATTAGATTTAGAGGTGGGGAAAACCTATAGGCATTATTTTGGTTTTTGGCACTGTGGTTATCTTCTCATAATGACACACATTCTCTTTTAGCATGTGGGAAGCAAAGCTGTTCTTCACTCTAGTAATTTTTTAAGAGAGTAGTGTATTTATGCTTTTTATTATCCCAAAAGGGCCAAAACTAAGTGGGAGAATGTATGCTATATTATATTATATGCACTAATTGTCTTCCCAAAATTAGCATATAAATAAATTATGAAAACTCTACTTTTGTTAGATTCAATGGTCAAGACTTTTTGGAAAGATTCCGAGGGAAAAGCATCATGTTTGTGGGAGACTCGCTAAGCAGAAACCAGTGGCAGTCATTGACATGCATGCTTGTCTATGACGTTCCCAATGCTAAATACAATTTAACAAGAGAAGGAGATGTTTCCATATTTGCATTTACGGTATGAATATCAATTACTATTTTTTTTTTTTTTTTGCTGTTTTTATTTATTTGTTATCATTAGCTGTGGCCATTTTTGTTCTAATCTAAATCCTTAAAATTAAAACCTACACCAAATAATCTTAACCTTGCTTTTTGCTTATGTTTGACCTTTGAAAATTAGATTCTTCAATAAACTTAATTCATCTTTATAAAACAATTTAATACAAATTTTGGAGTTATTATCGTACCAGTAAGTAGAAAAGGGTAAGGGTAGATTTGTAGAACTAGAATATTATTTTAATTTGATATATTAATTCTCTTGTAAGAATAATATATAAAATTTATTGCTAAAATGAAAAACCTTCTAAGTTTGGCTAAAATTTGTTTTAGTCCTAACTATACTTTTGTTTAATTGAATCTTCTAAGTTTCAAATTTATTCAATTCAAGTTTAAAAAAAAAATAAAAAATAAATCTCACATGAAAAATCTATAAAACATTTATATTACTTTTATAAATTTTTTCATGTGAGAAAAACAATTTTTTAGTAGCAAATTTTTAACGAAATTGGACAAAATACCTTAATTGAATAAATTTGAAATTTAGAGGACTCAACTGAATGAAAGTAAAGTTAAATGATTAAGATTAATTTTAGTCAAACTTAAATGGTGCAATTTGCTTTTTAGCAAAAAGTTAATATTCAATGCTCCTGAGCATAATAGTATAGTTATTTACATAAACTTCTCTCTCACATGGTAATAAGTCCCACTAATTAAAAATGGAAGAGAATGCATTTATTGTCCTTTCTTAGCATTAAATAATTACTTAGCACAATAAATGTGTTTAATTAATGAGATCTACAAATTATGTGAGAAGGAAGCAAACATTTATTCTATTCCCTCGATAATTAATTACACTACTTTTATGAGTAATTAATTATTCAATAAAGAGATAATTTTTATAAACATTGATGGTTTTGAAAATGAACTCCATCTATTTATATAATAAAATTATGAGAGAATATATAATTACTATTTATCAAAACTTTTAAACCTAATAGGCAATAGCTTAAGGTTAATGAAGGAATGTTTCATTAAAAAAAAAAAATGAAGAAATGAAAATTCTTAATCCAATACTTTATATATAAAATGCTTACAAAGGAGACTTAGGGTTCTTCAAACTTGATTAATTATGTGTTAAATTTCATATTTGAGTTTTTTTTTTTTTTTTTTTTTTACTAGGGATTTGAGTTCTAATGTAGGTGTTTTTTTTTTATAAATCATATTAGAAAAGATAGAACGTAGGCATGATATCATATTAGAAAAGAAAAAACATAATTCTAATAACATATTAGAAAAGATAGAACATAACTCGAATACAATATTATAAAAGATAAAACATCACTTTGATACAATATTAGAAAAGATAGGACATAGTTTGATACAATATTATAAAATATAGAATATAACTTTAATAATATATTAGAAAAGATAAGACATAACTTTGATACTACATTAGAAAAGATAGAACATAGCTATGATACTATATTAGAAAAGATCAAACATAACTTTGATACTAATTAAAAAAATTTAGAATGCAACTTTGGTACTATATAAGAAAATAGAAATAACTCTGATACCATATTAGAAAAGATAAAACATAACTCCCACACCATATTAGAAAAGGTAAAAAAATAACTTTAATATCGTGTTAGAAAAGATAAAACATAGGTCTGATATCATATTAAAAAAGATAAAACATAATTCTAATACTATATTGTAAAAGAAAGAATATTAGAAAGAATAGAACATAGCTATGATACCATATTAAAAAAGACAAAACAACCTTCTCAAAAAGAAAAAAAAAAAGAAAAAGAAAAAGAAAGAAAGATAAAACATAACTTTGATACCATATAAAAAATATAAAACATAACTTTGATACCATATTAGAAAATAAATCAAGACTCTAATACTATATTAGAAAAGATAAAACATAATTCTAATGCCATATTACAAAAGGTAGAAAATAACTTTATTACCATATTAGAAAATATAAAACATAACTTTGATACCATATTAGAAAATATAAAACATAACTTTGATAACATATTAGTATTTAGAACATGGCCTTGATACCATGTTAAAGTTATTGAGAGATTAAGAGAGATAATAGAGAAAAAACAAAAGTAAGAATTTAATGTGGTCTGTTGTAATGGCCTACGCTCACAGGGAAAACAAAAAAAAACCCTTAATAATTACATCTTTTCTATTAAAGTGTGTTGCATTGAATCCAATGTAGAGTTTATTTAGTAGAAAATCCTGGGCTATAAATTAGCCCTATAATTAGTTTTCTTACTTTGCAGGGCATGAGTCTATAATAAATTTGAACCTCTCACACCATAATATCACTAACTATGTGTCCGTTTGGCAAAGATTATTTTTGCCAACATAGTTTACTATTTAACTTATTTTTGCTACCATTTATGAGTTTTACTGCACTTTTTGGTATTATTTATGGGTTTCACTATACTATGTCAACTAATTTTTACCTTTATCTACAATAATTTCAGTAAAAAATTTTCAATTTCAGCAAAATAATCGAATTCCAAACGTACCCTATATGTATTAATAGATTAGCGATTATGTTAGGGCACGTTTGGTACGAATTTAAATATAGTTTTTTGTTTTGCGATTCATAAAATGATGGGTCCCATCATTGAATCTATTGTTTGGCTGATATTCTCTAAATACCGTTTTTAGAAAATTGTATAATGTTCTCAATATTTTGAAAATTATTTTTATATTCTTTGGCTGATGTGTAGGAGGTGGGGGCCAATCTTTACTCTTATGGGGGCCGGGTTTTAAATAAATTGTAGCGGGCTATACTTTTACCAACTGTTAGAAGGTTTTTAAGGGGGGCCTATGAATATGAAGTGAAATACTAAAGCTGAGATAGTTAATTTTTATCCATTCTCAAATGGTTCGGTAATTCAAAAAATGTTTGGCACAGCTAAAGATCACTTTAAATATTACAGGATTATGGAGTGAAAGTAATGCTTGATCGAAATGTGTATTTGGTTGACATTGTCCGAGAACGAATTGGTAGGGTCTTGAAACTTGACTCAATTGTGGGAGGCAAGCTATGGAAAGGGATCGACATGCTCATCTTCAATACATGGCATTGGTGGAACCGTAGGGGACCATCTCAACCGTACGGTCTCATACTATTACCATACATTTTCTTCTTTTCTCTTCTCTGCTATTTAAGTTTAAAAATAGAAAATGTTTTAAACTAAATTATTATTGTCAGGTTTAAAAGATAACCAATTGTTTTGATTTGTTAGATGGGATTACATCCAAATAGGAACACAGATTACGAAGGACATGGATCGTTTGCTTGCTTTTGAGACGGCACTTACAACATGGGCCGGATGGGTGGATTCAAACATTGATCCTACCAAGACTAAGCTTTTTTTCCAAGGAATTTCCCCATCTCATTACAAGTAATCTCTTTTTTCTATATTTTCTTTTTGAAAGAAAATACAAATAAACTCTTAATTAATCTTAATGTTTACTTTCATTATCAAAACCACATAGTTTCGTTCTCTTTTCAATTTTAATAATAAAAAGTTAGAGAAAATATATTTTATCCTTAAACCTACACTCACTTTTTCACTTACCCCCTCAAGTATGAAAATCAGGGCAGTGCTACACTATATTCAGGAGACTCAAATAAATCCCCTGAGTTCAAATATATATATATATATATATATATATAATACATTTTTTTTGTTAGTTTAATACTTTAATTTTTTCTTAAAAATATTTTTGCACACCCTGACTTAAATTTTGCACACCCTTATTACAAGTATTTCTAACTCTAAGAATAAAGTGTTAAGTGTTTGTGAATTGTAAGTCATTCTTTTTTATATATTTATATTATATGTGTGAGTGTCTAATATTGATTGTGTGCATTACTTTTTGTTATAATGTTATTTGTGTGAATTATGATGTGTGTGGATGTTTGTGTGTACAATATAAATATAATATAAACTTATATAATTTAATAATTAAGAAATAGAGATGGTTTATTACATGTTATTATGTTATAATAACTTTTTGTTATAAAGTTAGTAAAATTCAAGAAAAAAAATTTGTAAAGTTAGTGATTATCCAAGAATTTAATTGGTTAAGTAAACATGTAATGTATAATTTTATGTATGAATGAGTGTGGTTGTGTGCGTCAATAATTAATAAAAAGACAATGAGTTTAGTTTAGTCATTTAGTTTAAAATATTTTTATAAAAACAATAACAAATAGATAATAAAAAACAACATAAAAATAAAAATGTTAAATAAACTTAACAAAATAAAATGGTCATAGGCACATGACTACCCACATTGGCAATAGATACTCATAATGAACTATCATATAACAATTCAAAATTTGAAAACTTGTAGAAGGAAATTATAAAACTTTATATATTAAATTTTTTTTTTTGTCGGAACTTGATATATTCAAGTTATTTTTTTATTAAAATCTTTTAATGACCCTCATAAACATAATTCTTGGAGCTGTTGCTGATGAAAATGCACATTTACCCCTTAAACTATACCTCTTTTTACACTTACCCTCTAAATCACATGTTATTCTTTTACACTTGCCACCCTAAATTATGAGAATGCTTATTTACTTCCCTAAATTATTCCTCATGGGATGTGGTACAAATTGTTACACAAGTACTAGTTTAGGGGGTAAATGTGCCCTTTCATAGTTTAGAGAAACAAATGTTACGTTTGTAATAGTATAGGGGATAAGTGTGCACATTTTTATGGTTTTAGGAGGTAAGTGTGAAAGGGGTATAGTTTAGAGGGTAACGTGTAATTTTCCACAATATATATTTTTAAATATTAGGACAAAAGCTGATAATAGTGACCATCAACATGAAGTCCAATGTCTATTACACATACACAACAATACATTTTTAGTTTTTGAACTAAAATCATGACTTGAAGTTATGATTTTAGTTTTAAAAATAAATTTTGTTTATAGTGTGTGAATTAACAATTACCCGAACATGAATGCTGACCGCATTTTCATATTTCAACGGTAGTGGAAGCTTATGGAATGAACCAAGTGCAAAGAGCTGTGTCAGGCAAAAGCAACCAGTGTTTGGCTCAACATATCCCGGAGGTTTGCCACCAGCTGTTGCGGTGCTCAAGAGTGCATTGAGCAAGATTACAAAACCCGTCACATTGCTTGATATAACAACTCTCTCTCTGCTACGTAAAGATGGACATCCTTCCATCTATGGACTGGGGGGGCCAACCACAATGGACTGCAGCCATTGGTGTCTTGCTGGTGTTCCTGATACTTGGAACCAGATTCTTTACAATCTTATTCTTTGAAACCGATTCATGGAGATTAGCACTGAAAATTCAATACATTTTTTCACAATAATAAGATCTTCGTTGCAAGCTAGTGAAATGAGTTGAATGTGACTTAATCAATATAATTGAGAGCATATTAATGTGTTGTGGACATATTCACTAGTCGGCCTTGATACACCTTTTTTTTTTTTTTTTGGCTTGTGTCCCAAATTGAAGTAAGGTAGAATGTAGAGTTTTAATTAATCCATGATTGGTGGATGTTGATACGTAAAAATATTTGGAAAGAATGAAAGGAATGGCCAAATGAGAAAGAAGTATAATTTTTGGGATTCAGATCCTCTAGAATTCTTAGAGTACTCTACTAATAGATTTTCTTAAATCCTAACCGTTCTTTAATGATTTAATGGTTTAAATTTTGCTATGTCAGCATTCCACTAACAATACTTTTAAAATAATATAATAATGTTGAAAACAAAACAATTAAGATTATTATTAATAGAATGCTGACATAGTAAAATTTAGACCATTAAATCATTAAAGAACGGTTAAGATTTAAGGAAATCTACTTGGTAAAGTACCCTAGGAACTCTAGAGAATCTGAATTCTAATTTTTGTTGTTTCGAGGGAACCACTTCGGTATGTAATAATAATAATAATATAAGGGATGAAATTTGAATTTGATTGAGAAAATCCCTGCCTCTGGAGTTCAATAGGGATAAAAATTTTTGATCTTTTATTGATAATTCTCCCAAATTTGAATTTAATCATAGTTAGCGTAAGTAGTATATTTAAGCTGTAACATGTGCCTGTTACAGCACAAGAAGAATTGCATATTTAGGATTCTTGACACTTCCTCAACACATGATCAATTGATCAAGATCTCGAGACATGCCACTTAGAGCATCATTTGATGCAAAATTTTTGTAAATTTACACATCTAAAGTCTACTTTTTTTATTTTACACTTCTATTTTTACAAAATACCCATGTCAATTTGTCTATTATACACATTTATTCAAATAAAATATCAAATCCACCCCCACTGTCAATCCACCCAGCCACCATCTTCAACTCACAAATCTTTAGCTAATTCATTCCTATCAAACACATAAACATTCAACAAAATTAAAAAAAAAAAAAAAAAAAAAAAAAAAAAAAAAAAAAAAAACACAATTCTAAGCAAAATTATGAGCAGCCAAACAAAAGCCCAGATGATTTTTTGAGCAGCCAAACAAAAACCCAGGTGTGTTGGTATTGCTTTGTTCCTCCCAAAGTTCCAGGCATGCTATATTGGCTATATGCTTGTTCCACGTCTGAACCGTGCTGGTGAGGTCGAAAAGTATGTGGGAGATGTTGGTGGTTCTGGTTTCGCTGACAGCCGAAATGTTTCAAATTAGGTGTGCTAGGAGACCATAAGGCCGACGGTTAGGGTGGAGAGCACGGCGGTTCCGCCGAGGTCGAGGAGGAAGCCGGTGCAGGGGTCGAGAGTTTTCGAGCGATCTGGAAGAGGATCTGAGTTTTTGAGCGGTGTAGGCGAAGGATGTTGCTCCGGCGGTATCATTTTGGCTAGCCGGAATATCAGATTGAAGAAAAGGATCTGAGCTTGAAGAGAAGATCTGAGAGCAATAGAGACAAGGAGAGGGATTGAGATAGAACGAGAGAGAGGTGAGAGTGAGGCGAAGGAGAGAGAAAAAAATATAAAATAATAGATAGACGGGCTACGTGTAAATATACACGATTACTGTAATTAAGGTGTATATTTACATATTTTTAGACCCACTGATGTGGGTGTTTTTTTGCTCAAAATATGTAAAATATGTACTTTTTTTTCTATTTTAGAAGACTTTACACATGCTGATGTGGATACTCTTATGTTGTTAACTGAGAATCGTGCTTATAGAATTCTGATGCAGCCCAATTAGCCGTCAATGGGATGTAAAACACATAAAAATTATTTTCCTTAAACAGAGAGACCTCCATAATGAACCAAGCATTAGATTAATTCATCTACCTCTGCTTCTTGGAACTGTCTTGGCAAGCGAAGGGACTTTAGCCCTCCAATGCTCTGAACCAATTTATTTAAAGTTCTAACCATCTGTAGTTCCAAAGGCACTAAATCATTGTGCTCTACTCTATTCCTAAGCAGCCAAATCTGATCTAAGATCAAAGCTCCAAATAAAAGGAACTTACCTTTTGCTACCATACCAGATCGCTTTTGCTACTTGACACCGAGTAAACAAATGCAAGGATGACTCAAATTTATAATTGCATAATGAGCACTTTAGATCCGTATTTTGTGAAAATCTACTTACCTGATCCCTAGTTGGGAGAAGGTTGGCTGCTATTCTCCATAAATTCCTAAATAACTTGTATGACATTCAATTTAAGTATGTATAATATTATATATGTAGAAAATATACTTATACATACTTGAGACTGGATTGCATACATTTGTAAATAAGTTTATAAATCATTATTTGTAATTTATTAATAACATAAATAATCCAATTCGTAGTAAGATATTGGTGAATCTATGTTTTATAATGTTCTTAAACATTTAATATTTATTTCGGTTAGGCTTGTGTATGGTGGTACTTACTAGGTGCAACAATTTTTTTTAAGTCTTTCTCCGTATTTTATTGCTCTTCTGCACTTTCTTCGTCACCATCAAGATCACTCATGAGAATTAGAATATAATTGGATATGAGACGAGCATCAAATTCGGAGAAGATGAGAATCAGAGATAGAGAAACAGAGAGCCTGTTATGCGACAATTGTTAGTTACAATAAATTGAAAACAATAAGACAAAAATATAGAATGACTATCGTTGGTGTATCTGATTCCATAGTAAGATTGGGGTAAGTGAGAATTAGTGATTTTTATTAGAATGACTGAATGAGCATATAGATCATTTCTACGAAAAAAAAGTACAATTTTTCCCATAAATAAACTTTATATATATATATATATATATATATATATTAGTTTCAGACCCACACGATGCGTGGGAATAAATAATTACTTTGTAATTTTGAACCAATAACAGCTAACCATCCGTGATTTGTTGTAAAAATGTTGTAGATGTAGCATCTCTCTTTGTTCTCCTAAATTTGCTGAAAATAATTTGTTCTCCCTAAATATTAAGAGAAATATTATGTCGACAATAATTTTACAACTTTTCCACAACAAATCATACGTAGCAGGTTGTTATTGGTTGGCAAAAAAGTAATTTCAGTGATATGTTTAAATTAGAATCGATAACAATTTACCAACTATAACTTGTTGTGAAAATGTTGTAGAAGTAGCATTTCTAAAAAAATTAAACAATTTCTAAAATTATTTTTTATCTTTCTATCTCTAAAAATATACCATTCTATTATTTTTGGGTGTATTTGATTGATATTTATCCATTTTTAGGTGGTTCATATTCCACTAAATTATGTTATAGTAAGTTATGTTTTCCTAATTTTTTTTCTTTACAACTAAACTTTTTAAGTTTCAAATTTTTTATTCAAAATTCTCATTCTCTTAAAAGATATTATCATGATAATCAAAACTCATCACAAAAATTCCTTTGATATTAGTCAAATAACTGATAGGCACATTCAAATACATAGCCAAGATTGTGTTTTGATATAAATTCAAATTCTCACTTTCAAAATAACTAAGTATTAGCTCAAACAAAATTTTTAAACAAAAAAAAAAGAAGGAGAGAGAGGACTCATGATAGGAAACTCAAATCAATTCATTTGAACTTCTTCATATTTTATATATCCAAATTCAATTTCTTCATATAACCAAGCATACATCTTCGTGGGATTTCTCACCTCCAATTAGTCTTCATGGATTTTGAGGCTTTTTTCAAACTTGGATAATCATTCACCCTAGTCTGTTTTTTGGTTGTCCATTGCTACCATATATAGTTTTAAACACGTCCTTTGACTTAATTTTCTTTCCATTGACATCAAATTTTGCAGTTTTGGCAAAGTTTTACAGCAAAGGCATCCCATAATAATATCTAAATTTGTTACCATTCAAAACCAAAAAGGTAACATATCTTGTACTAAGTTATGCATCTGCACTCATGTCACAACTAATCTGTACATACAATAAAACTGACTTATGCTACACATATACAAAGGGGATTATTTATCCATAATGTGAATACATCACACAAATACACATAAGAGGTGTCCATCGATGGAAATAAAAAACTCATCCATGATTAACGACCACATAAACTATAGTAGTAAGACCCCGTTGTGATTCTTTTAGTGTATTCTTCACCATGGCTTTGAGATTTTGGGAACTAATGTTGTTGGCACCTGAGATCTCCAATGGCACATCACCAACAAAATTAATCTAGAAAACTTGAAGAATATGGGGTATACAAATAAATAAATAAATAAATAATAAAAACCTCACTTTAGAGGGACTTTCCAAATTTGCAGAAGTGAGGTAGAGTAATTGCAAATATATAGACAACAATTTTTTTTCTTAATTTTTTGGAATTCTAATAGAGTGGCAATTGAATAATTTTCATAACTGCTTGATTGGGGAGAGGGAGAATCATAGAGTTGAAGGAAATTTGAATATTATTAGATTGGGTTTGATGGAATAATAAATGGAAAGTTGAAAAGTTAGGAAATGTTAATTAAGAAATGGTGTGTTTTTTTTTTTTTTTTTTTTTTTTTTTTTTTTTTTTTTTTTAAATGATGTGATAGAGTAATAATTGTGAAAATGTGAATTTGCAAAAGGAATGAAAAGAAAAAGAAAAAAAGAAAGTTAGCGGGACCGATAATGTGGCCGCTGATGTGGATCAACAAGAGTATAGCAACAATAAATGCTACGTTTCAGCTTTTAGATATATAGATATATAGAGAATATAGGTATATGTATGTTTGTTCCACGAAGACCTTCACATTCAACGGGCAACCACTTCAGTGATTGTTGAATCATCAACCGAAAAAATTTCTAGTTGTAAAGCCTGTAATCTGGAGTCTTTTTCATCGCCTTCATCTCTTTTAGTTGAAAATGCAGGCTTTTTGGGATTTGTCACAACTATAGCTTCATTTTTTAGCATTGAGGAAACTTCCAAGATTGATGGCCTATCAATTGCGTTTTCTTGAACGCATAAAAGAGCTATTTGCATGCATCGAATTAGTTTACATGATGAAGTTGTATCATCTAGAGTTGGATCCATAAATTCCATGCCTTTGCCTTCTTTCCATAGCTCATATGCCTGAAATATAGAATATTGACCATCATTTTGAAATGCGGAAACATATAATACACAACAAAAGAAAACAAATTCAAGATTGGTTCTAGCAATGTTTGTTAAGGTAACTTACATATTCGAGGAGGTTTAGATTCTCATCCAAGCCATGATAACAAGCATTCCTCTTACCGCTTATGATTTGTAGAAGTAGAACTCCAAAGCTATAAACATCAGATTTAGTGGAGTATACACCTTTTTGGGCGTATTCAGGAGGAATATAACCACTACATTGTTGAAGTATCAAACAACATTGTTAATTACTTAACAAGAAATCATGGGCTATAAAGCTTTACCTGGTAGAAGTACTTACTATGTTCCAACAATCCGATCTGTGTTTGCTTCTTGTTCATCTTTCTTGAAAATTCTAGCCATGCCAAAGTCTGAGATCTTTGGCTTCATCTCTTCATCCAGTAAAATGTTGCTAGATTTTAAGTCTCGATGAATTATTATCATTCTTGAGTATTCTTGGAGATATAGAAGCCCTTGAGTTATTCCTTCAATAATGTCAATACGTTTTTTCCAATCCAATAGGTCCTGTCTGATAGGGTCTATGACAAATTCCATATTATAACAATTAGTAATATAATCATATTGGGGCTAATAGAGCACTAAGATGTGAAAAATTGCATTTAACATATCTCAAATATTGTAATTGGAAGCAAGAAAGATATCAGACCAAAGAGGTAGAAGTCCAAGCTTTTATTTGGCATGTACTCGTAGATTAGCATTTGTTCATCACTTTCAATGCAAAATCCCAAAACTCGCACAAGATTTACATGTTGTAGTTTTGCAGTAAGCATAACCTCAGTCTTGAACTCCTCAAATCCTTGCGTAGATGTTTTTGAAAGTTTTTTCACTGCTATTTCTTTTCCATTTGGTAACACACCCTGATGAAATAAACACACACTTATGATTGGTATTATTCACCCAAAAAGATACTTCAAGACATTTTCTACCCATGCTGATAAGAGTATTGCTAGGACACAACATTTTTCATAACTCCAAACATGACTTATAAAGTCTATAAATGGCACTATTTTTATTATACACAAATCACAACAAATCATATTAACAATTGTGAAATATGTTGTCCCTAATCCTATTTGGCAATAAAATATGACATTGGAATTGTTTTATAGATAGATTCATGTTTCTGCTAATTGCTTGAGTGTAAAAGATGTAGTAACAATAGTTTACCTTGTAAACGGGGCCATAACCTCCCTCTCCGAGTTTATTTTCAAATGAAAATTTATTTGTAGCTGCCTCAATGTCAGCTAAACTAAATACTTGCAGATTAGGAACACTGTTATTTGAATCTCCAGCAGCTGCTATGTTATTAGCTTTGGACTCTAATTTTTTAGCTATAACCACAATTTCAATATTGAAAAAATAAGAATTAAAAGAAGAGCAAAGCGTAAAAATATTAATTCTTAAATCATGGGAATAATAAGTAATCCTTCTAACCATAGATGGGAACTGTAACACATGTAGTCGAAAAAAAAAAGGTTACCTTTGGATTTGAGCTTTCTCGTCCGTAAGTAACACACTAAAAGGCATAGTAGGAGAGCAGTGGTAGCAGTTGTAGTCAAAATGATCACTAACAATTGCCACTTGGGTCGTCCATTATTTTCTTCCTCTTGAGCTGACAATGCAATTCATTAACGTAACGAGAGATGAATATGTCATAGAAGATCTTGAAACAATGTCATTCAGATTTTGTTATTTTTGACAACTTTAACAATGTGTTTGGAAATGCTAGAGGAGAGAGGAAGAGGAGAAATGAGAAGAAATGTAGTCATTTCCCTTTGGTCCACATATTTGCAATCCGCTCAAATTGGGCGGATTTGAAGGGAGAGAATGGTTTTTAAAAAATGGGGCCCACAACGTAACATAATATACTATGAAGTTACATATTTTTCCATAAGTGCACTTGCACCAGTAGGTGTAAAATAGAAAAAGTGCACGATTTTACTTATTTTTGCTTAGAATTTACTCACATCAGTCTATATATATATATATATATATATATATTACTTTACATATCCAATATTGCTATAGTAACTATGCAAATACACACAGTTAAGCTTTCTAAATGATTATTTTATTTTATTTTCTCTCTCTTCCCCTACCCCGTTCTCCTTTACTTTCTCTTCAATCTAGCAACACCCTTCCCTCTTCCTCCTCTACCTTCTCATGAATCCTTCAACATGCTATGCAAATCTATACAAATCATCAAACTCATTCTAAATCTAGATCCAAATTCATCAAACCCATGTACAAATTCATATAAATAATCAAACCTAAATCGCAAAAGAAGGAGGAAAAGAAGAAGATGCCGAAGAAGAAGTAACAACAACAAATCAGCCTAAAATCACCACTTTTTCGCCCAAAATCTTTGCTTTCTCCACCCAAAATCACTGCCCATAATTAAACCCAAATTGGAAAAGAAGAAGAAGAAGAAGAACGAGAATGAGAAGAAAGGGAGGCACATTCAGGGAAAATAGAGATAAGGAAAAGAAGAAGAAAGAGTTTGTGTGTTCAGAGAAAAAAAGAGAGTGTTAGGTGGGGGCAGGTGTGAAATAATAAAAAAAGTGAGGAAAAATATTATTCAAATAAAAGAGTGTGTATAATAGATAAACTAATGTTGGTGTTTTTGTAAAGTACTTGTGTAAAATAGAAAAAAGTGGGTTCTCATGCTAAAATAGACAAAAACTTTAGACGGACTAATGTGAATGCTCTAACTTTTATGCATTTTTTTACATTTATATGAGCATAAAGTAAAAAACCATATATTTTCTTTTCATTTTCTTTCTTATTGCAAACCAAAAAAAGGAAAAAGAAATATATTCTTCTCTTTTCCCCTTCTCTCCCTATTTCCAAACATACACGTGAGAATTGATTTCTTTTCTTTTCCTTCTCATTTCCTTGCTATTAGTAATTTCTTTTCTCTTCTGTTCCCTCATTTATAACCAAACAAAGCCTAATTGTTAAAGGAATGGTATCCCATATAGTTTACTTATGAGTTTAAAGCTTTAAATTTGGTACAATTGTGGCCTTAAAAGAGGGGGTTTTACACACTCCAATCCTAGCTTGCCACATCAGTATTTTACAAATTAAAGAATAAGTAGTGCCACACAGTATCAATCCCTAACAACCCAGATCACAAATCTACTCCTTTCATAGATTCAGCTAGCCCCAAGGCTCCACCCATCGCTGGCTGTAGCCGCCAGAGTCCTTAGTACCAAGCTTAGCCCATTACTAACCCTCATTCATCTCTTAACCTGAGTTAACGACTTCTTCTAAAACACACACACACACACACACACACACACACACACTCTCTCTCTCTTTCTCTCTCTCTCTCTCTCTCTCTCTCTGTGTAAAAATTAAAACTCCATGGCCGGCCGAAGCTCTCTATGAGCTTTTACCACTGCCTACTAGTCATCATTGCAATAGTGTCTCTTTCTCTCTTTCTCTCTCTCTTCCCAACTTTTTCCTTCTCACTCAACCCTCTCCCTTTCTCAGATTCATCCATCTCGCTCTCACTTGATTTGGGTCTTTTTGTATCTTTGTTTGATTTGTCTTGGAGTGATTGCCACCACTCCATGGCGGTAATTTAGAGGTTCTAGGTGGTCATGTTTGGTGGATTTACAAATTGGTGGTCATGGTTAGGTGTTTTGAGAGGCGTTGGGTATTGGAAGACTTTGGCCATGATCTGAAAGGCATGACAGAGCCTAGGGGATTGCGAATTGGTGGTGGTGAGCGGCAGCAGAACTTAGTGCCAAGGAGGCTAGCATCTATTGGTGATGGGCAGTGCTTGGTGGCTGGCCAAATCTAAGAGAGTATGTTGTGATTTGGTGGGTTGATGAGGATTGATTATGTATGGCACTACCTATTCTTTATTTTATAAAATGCTGACATGGCAAGCTGGGATTAGAGGATGTAAAACCCCTTATTTATGCTACAATCGAACTGAATTTAAACTCTTAGTTTATTAAAGCAATGCTTGATAATTTAATCTCATCAATGTCAAAAAGAAATCATTTGTGCCACCTTTTGTGTTCCACTTTATATTCTATCAAATATGATATTTCATGCGTTTATTTTTTACTTTGATTATTTTATAAGGAAAATAAAATAAATATATGGTAAGTTGTGATTGTTGAAGTATAAAGTTGAATACTGTTAGGGTCATATTTTGTTGTAATTGGCTAATACTTTGACAAAATGCACTTTACTTGTAATTGGGTAGATTTAAGATGGGTTTAGTACTTCAAGAAACATGTTGTTCAAGTCAAGTATTAAAGACATGGAGATTAGTCCAAGAAACAAGTGAAGAAAAGCTGTTCATTAAGCTTCGATAGATAGCTTGACAGATGCCTACAATTGAGATTTAATGTGAAGCTTAATAGATAGCTCAATCTATCGAGAATTACGATTTCAAAATTTCCAGATCTGAAATTCGGCCCAATCTTGTATATTTGTTTGAGGTTTCTTTTCTCATAACCCTAGACATATATAAAGTTTATTTTAAAGGCTGTCACACACGGATACAGAGACTAAGAGACTTATTTTCTTTGTGTGTAGCAAATGCATTTATACGCTATAGGGTTTTGTAACTGAGTGCTTTTAGATCTTCATTGTTGATGAAGTGAAGAACTTTGCAACCAATAACATCTGTTCAAGTTGCTGGAGTTACTCACGTACTTGGGATCCATGCAAAGGGTTAGTCACAAATTGGAGGTTTATGCATTAAGGGAAAGAAGGCTATAATAAGATTAAGTCCAATTGGGTATTGGAGTAAAGGTTCAACTATAGGTTGGTATTTTGGGATAGGCCAGGGTAGTTGGTAAGATTTCTTATACTTGTAACTGCTTGATTATTGATTAATGAATTCTTGGGAGATGTGACCTTAAAATCACCCGGTGGGGTTTTCGCCTTGTGAGGTTTTCTCCATTTGTCAACAAATCACTGTGTTTAATTAATTTTTCACTATATTTATTTATTTATTGGTGATTTGTTGGTGCCTCCACAATTTGCATGCAATTAAACCTAATTAATCAACTTGGGTAATTGAATTTAATTAACTGAGGTTAAGCTATCTTAACCCAACAAATACAAAAAAATGGGACAAAGAATTTGAATGCGGTCAATGTCGTATTGCATATGTCATGCCAATTAACAATTGACATTTTGTGAAATAATTCTAGTACCACATAAAATGTCACAACTTTTAACACAATTATCTTATATGGCAAACTGTGACTGCCTGCTCATCACTTTAACATGGACCCGCCACTCACAGTTTGTCATGTGGTTGATTGTGGCAAATTTGTAGTCCTAGAGAAGGTTTGAAAATGTTGTGAACTATGCTCATAGACTTATTTCTAAACAAAGGGATGATAATCAAAGCTCATGTGTGGCACCTTTGGGTGTAATTTTATAACGAGTGGCTAGGAAGGGAGAAAGATTTCAACATGATTATTTGAATGATGGGGAAGCCATTGAAATTGTTAGGTTCTAAGTATTTAGTCATAAATGTTTAGGTTCTAAGTATTTAGTCATAAATGTTTAGGTTCTAAATATGTTGTATGTTGACAAACCGAGAACAAAAACTTATCTAGGATTAGATCTTAGTGTCTTTGAAGTGTTTTAGACATTGCTCAAGTTAATACAAGTCAAGATTCAAGAACATACAAGCTGTTGAAAGAAAATTTTAAAATCTGTCCAGCTTGACCGATCGAGAGAAGCCTTCGATCGATTAAACTGTGAATTTACAGAATTTTAAATAAAGCCCAACAGCTTGCGAAATGTTTAGAGTTTGAGTCCAATACTGCTAGGTATAAAAGGAAAGCCCTAAAACACATTTTTCAAGTCTTGAGAGTTACTCTTGTGAGATCTGTGAGGTTTTGTACCTTCCAACTCTATCAAGTACTTACTGGAGATCAAATCCATATTGCTAGTACCGGTGGAGTAAAGTTGCAACCAAGCCTTTAGCTATCAAGTGTATTGAAGAACAAGGCATGAACTGGTGGTTCATGTGAGAGTAGATCCAAATTAAAGAAGTTTGAGATGTTCAGAGCCCAGTTTGGTAACTGTGTTAGATTTACTACAAATTGGTATTGTTAACTGTAAATCTCAATTTGATATAGTGGACTGTTCTCTTGGGATAGTTCCCCCCCCCCCCCCCCAAAATGTTTTTTACCTTGAAACGAATTGTTTCATTGGTTTTCCTAGGATGTCATATCATTGTGTCATTTATTTTTCCGCTGTGCATGATATGTTTGATTATTGTTTAAACTAGGACTACATAATTAACCTAAGTAACTACTTGGCTAATCAATTAGGTTAAATATATTGTGTTTTCTAGGGGTCTAAAACTTTATAGGTGGTATCAGATTGGGTTAGCTATTGATTAGCTAGTCTTACCTAGAGTTGATCCTTGACCTCTACTGTCATGGATTGTGGTCACTCACTGGTGATCCCTCCCTACTTTTATGGGAATAAATATGCATATTGGAAGGTGAAGATGAAAGCCTTCTTGAAATCTTAAGATGAGAAAGTTTGGTTATCTGTGGAAACTGGTTGGGAAAAACCTACAACTCCTATGGCTCAATGGTTTGATGCCCAAAAAGAAGTAGCTAGCTTTAATAGCAAGGCAATGAATGTGATATTCAATGCTGTTTCCCTAGAATATTTCAAAAAGATATCTAATGTAGAGGTAGCACACACTGCATGGAATATCTTACAAATTGTGCATGAAGGAACTAAACATGTGAAAATAAATAAATTGCAATAGTTAACTTCTAGGATTGAGTGTATCATGGCAGAAGATGAGACCTTTGATGAGTTTTACACTAAACTTAATGACATAGTAAACTTTGCTTTTAACTTAGGTTAAGTTTATGAGGAACCTTAGATAGTTAGAAAAATCTTAAGATTCTTAACTGAAGATTTTAAGCCCTAAGTCACTGCCATTATTGAGAGCAAGGATGTGGACACAATCCTTGTGGATGAATTAGTTGGATCCCTTCAAACTTATGAGTTTGATTTACCTAAGACTAGCAAGTCCAAATCTATGGCCTTGAAATCAATAGATGACGTTGATGAGAATGTGTTTGACAATGAGATTTCTTCTACTGAAATTGCTTATCTTGCTAAACAATATAGGAACTTTTTGAAAGATAATAATAAAAGGGCCAGAACCAAAAAATTTGCTGACCATAAGAATGTGAAGAAGAATGAACAACCTAATGGTAATCCATCTGAAAAACCTAACTTTAACAAAGATAAGGTTGGTCAATCTTCTAGCAACTCTTTAGGCCAACAATGTTTTGGATGTCAAGGTTATCGACATGTCAAAGTTGAATGTCCTACAAACCTGAGGTCTAAGGGTAAAGCTATGACTGTCACTCTTAGTGATGATGAGGGATCTAATTATGAGTCAGATAGTGATCAAGAAGGTAAGTTCATGGCCTTTACTGCTACTACTGTAGTAGATGATTCTATTGAGTAAAATGTTGAGAGTCCTTATGAGGAACTCTCTGAGAATGTTGACTTGCAAGAAAGTTACAATAAGCTATGCAAGATTGCAGCAAAAGATGCCACGAATGCTGACCTTTCTTTGAAAAAGATTAACACACTAGAACTTGAAAAGAAAAACCTTTTGGTCAAATTCTTTGACGAAAATGAATTGATTAATGCTATTAAGCTTGAGAACATGACTTTGATTAAAAAGGGACTAGAAACTAAATTGAATGTTGTTAGAGAACAACTTGGTAGGACATCTAGTTCTAAGCTTGATAACATGTTGAGTGTTCAAAAATCATCATTTGATAAGACTTGATTAGGATATGTTGAGAGTAGTTCTTCTTCTATTTTGGCTTAGACTAAGTTTGTTTCTCCAATGTCTGTGCCTAAATCGAAAGTGAGGCTTAAAAAGGAAGAAATTCTAGCCACTAGGAAAATCAGGGTAGATTTAAGTGACACCAAACCTAAGCAGCCTGTTCATCCTGAGCTAAGAAACAACACAAGCCTCAATGGTTTTGCCATTTTTGTGGTGGAGCTGGGCATACTCACCCTAACTGCTTCAAGTTGCATACTAGCAAGCAAGCAACTAAACAAAAAGTGTATGTGCCAAAAGCACAAGATCCAATGACACTTATTCGTGAGTTGGTAAAAGCTCTTAGCCTCTATTCCAATTCTGAAGTTGATTATCAATCTCATCTGTCTAAGAACTCCAATTTCAAGCTAGCATCTAAGAAGATGTGGATGCGAAAGATTCATTATAAATGAGCCAGTTTGACATGGTCCTTGTGCTTTGTTTCTTGATTCTTTTGACAAATTGTTTTGTTTAGGATTTATTTTTTGCATTTCATTCTAGGATTGATTAGGATTTTTTTAATTTAAAAAAAATAAAAAATAAAAAAATAAACAATTGTATTGCACACCATTTAGTGTGTGTTTAAGGTTGGCCAATGAAACTTTGCATTCAGGACTGTGTATCCTATTTAGCTTTGATAAGCTTTGTTTTTAACTTCACTAGTTTGTGATACTTTATGCTTGATTGTGTGATTTGTATTTAGTCTTTAATCAAACGATCTTGATTTTAATGCCACATATTTTAATCGTAAGCACTAAAAAATCCTAGGAAAAATGCATAAATAACTATCTCAACACTATTACTCGCCAATCATAAACACTTGTGTGCAAATCATAAAAACCGTGCTCGGTAAAGTGTAGCACTTGCACAACAAGAAAAAGGTGTTTGTATATATAAAGGGTTCTTTCTCTTATATACCCATGCATGATATGCTAAATTTTGCTTGAAAGAGAAATAAAAAAATAAGGTGATCAAAAGAAAAAGAAAAAGCAAAAAGAATCAAAACGCTTTTAAAATATTATTGCAAGCGTGTTTCTAGGAGATGTGAGAGTTATAGGATGTAATTCTTTAGGTGATAGTTACTTTCAAACCAATGTGATTGATGATGTAGAAAATTTGAGAAAATTCTATCTACATATCACCTATTTAGTGTTTTATACACTTACTAGTTACACACACTACATGCAAATCATTGCTAAATCATGTACATGAGATTGTGTGTGTGTTGTCTAATCTGGCCATCTTTAATTGCATATGAAGTGATGTATAATACAACTTTCTTGAATTTGGGTGGAATTTGATGAAAAATGGTTTAGAAGTTTTAAATCAATTGATTTTTACTTCTTGTTTGATTTTAAGTTTAAGACTTAAGTGTAAAATGATTTTGAAGCTTTCTAGATGTGTTCATGTGCATTTCATGTCATAAAAACTGCTATTGAGTTGGTTTTTTGCAAAATTTCTAAAATTTTCAAAATTCAAAAATTTTCATTGTTTCGATTGATCGAAATAAACTCTTACCTAATTGAAAATGTCCAGTTTTAAAGCCAAAACTCTATGCCTAGTTTGATCGATAAAAAATTCCTAGTTTACCTACTCAATCGATGCTCGATTCCTCTCGACCAATCAAAATTTGAATTTTTTGAATTTTAAAAGCTTTTGACAGATCAGTTTTTGTCATATCTCACCATTTTTCTTAGACCCCCCTCGATCCCTTTTAGAACAATTTTTTTTTTTTTTTTTGGTATAAAAAATTCCTAGTTTTCCTATTTGATTGATGCTCGATTCCTCTCAACTGATCGAAATTTGAATTTTTTGAATTTTAAAGGCTTTTGACAGATTAGTTTTTGTCCAATCTCACCATTTTTCTTCGACTTCTCTTGATCCCTCTTAGAACATAAAATTTTTTTTTTTTTTTGTCTTTTTCCAAGTCAAAGCTTTAAGGTTTTCTTCTACATCATTGGTAAGACTCTTTTACCATATTTTTATTTTTTATGATCAAATTACAACATAATATGCATGAATCATTCAAAATTTCTTAAAATTTTTGGACTTAGAAAATTTGGGGGTTTTTTTTTTTTATTAATGTTTTTGGGTGTTTTGATTTGAAATAGTCAATGAGATTTAATTTCAAAATTTTCATGATTCTTGAAAATTTTCGAAATTAGGGTTCATATGCTCTTGAGGAAATTGGGGATTTTGTTCAATTTGATAAAATTTGGTAAAATTGATCTTTGTAGTTGATTGATTGAATGTTTATAACATGTTTTAAACCTGTTGTCATGATTCATTTGTGTTTTTTTTTTTTTTTTTTTTTTTTTTTTGAAGTAGGGTTTATGTGCTTCATAAATTGGTGATTTTTCATAAAACTTGAGTTTCTTGATCAATTTTCAAAATTCTTTGATTATGAACACCTCAATGCATTAGTTTCATGCATCATATGAGTATGTGCATCATGCATCATATAGATTTTCAAGATTGCATTCCTATATCCTGTTTATCTCTTTAATGTAGTCTGCCCTTGTTTTTTCTTGTGTTTCTGTTTTTGTTTCTACTCCTTAGAACTTAGACATGGCTCTTAGATTCTATGGGTTGGTTGCCCATTTGTACAAACTTAGTGTCTCCCCCTGTAACCATAATTAGAAAGTTCTACTCTAACCTATCTGTCCACTCTGCTACAACCAGTGGTCACTTCTTGACTACTTGGATTAGGGGTGATGAGTATCAAATCACTAAGAAAGTAGTGGCTAATGGTCTCACAGTTCCTTTTTTATGTCACCCTACATATTCATACACTAACCCTCCCTCTCTTAGTGAGAGGAAGATAAGCCTCGACTTGAGTCTAGTGAACACATTGAGGAAAAATATCTATTGTTTAGGATTGCATGTTATAGTATCTTTTGTATCTCTCATATACATACGATTACTATTAATCGTTGTATATTCTTGTATTCCCTTGTCACTAGTGCTTCCATATATCTTCGTTCTCTTTTCATCCAAACCATCGTAGATGTCAATAGAAACACTTCCAAGAAACAAGATCTCTTCTTCCCTATTTCAATCCTTAAGATCTTAAAACATCTAGGATTTGTGTGTACCTCCTCTTTTGAGCTTGACCATCAGATAGCACCTATTGGAGCAACCTTTTTGAAGCAAAGTAGAGCTCAAAAGAAGAACCTAGCAACAAGCAAGGGAAAGGGAAAGCAACAAAGAGTGGATCCTCCCCAAGGAGATGTAGAAATTGATCCTTCTGTGGATTTGAGGCTAAAGATGGGGATGAGGATACTCCTATTGTTGGTACTTCTAGAGCAGCACCATCCCTTCGCTCCGTGTTAGAGAGAGTGCTAAAGACTCAGTCATACACCACACCATAATGGAGACCTTTATGACGACTCGGAAGCCCATGGACAGCTTTTGGAATCACTAATTATAGATGTTGCTACTTTGAGAGTTGAGTGCTATGAGTATAGGAGTTCTTTTCCTCCACCTCCACCCTCAGATGATTGAGATGATTGCCTTTGGCAATATGTAACAAAAAGGGGAAGTAGAATACGTAGGGGGAGAGTTCTTGTACTTTGGGGGAGTATTTGTTTTTAGGTGGAGTTTGTTCAGTTTTGTTTAGCTTTTTTTAGCCTTATCTTTATCATTTATTGTTTTTATTATTTTGTTGTGTATTAACTTGTTTCACAAACTTGATGCTTTATGAGATATCTTGGTTTTCGTTGGTTTCCTTGTTATGTTTTTGTTTTGATATTCAAAGTTATGTTTATACTGTATTTTCCACACATGTCTTTATGGTTTTTTTTTTTTTTTTAAAGGAATTTATAGGTTAATTCTTTCATGATGTTGCTGCCTATTATTGCAACTTATGGATAGTAGATTGTAATTGAATTGTATTGGGCAAAATTCTTATAATTGAGTTAGTTCTTGAGTTGAGCAATACATTTTGTATATAAGTTTTGTAATTGATTACCAAAGGGAGAGATTGTTAGGTTCTAAATATTTAGTCATAAATGTTTAGGTTCTAAATGTGTTGTATGTTGGCAAACCGAGAACAAAAACTGGTCTAGGATTAGATCTTAGTGTCTTTGTACTATTTAGACATTGCTTAAGTTGATACAAGTCAAGATTCAAGAACGTATATGCTACAAAAAGAAGAATTCAAAATTTGTCAAGATCAACTAATCAAGAGAAGCCTTTGATTGATTGAACTGCGAATCTGTAGAATTTTAAATAAAGCCCAACAACTCGCGAAACGTTTAGGGTTTAAGTCCAACACTACTAAATATAAAGGAAAACCTTAAAACACGATTTTCAAGTCTTGAGAGTTACTCTTGTGAGATTTGTGAGGTTTTGTATCTTCTAACTCTATCAAGCACCTACCAAATATCAAATCCACATTGCTAGTACTAGTGGAGTAAAGTTGCAACCAAGGCTGTGTTTGTTTTGACTTCAAACTACTTCCGGAAAACCATTTCCGTAAAATTTGGGTGTTTGGCTGATTAGGAAAATTCGGTCAACTGAAAATAATTTCACATTTGACCGTAAAATACCCCTCCCCAGGCGGAAATCCATTTCACCTTCTATTTTCACTTCAAATGCCATTTTTCGGAAAATTGAGAAACATAGAGCACGAAGAGAGAGAGGGAGAAAGAAAGGGAGAGCCCAGTGCCATCGCCGGTGGCCACGAACTCACGAACCGCAGATCCAAACCCAGAGACCATCGCCGGCGACCACTAACCCACGAACCCAGTCCCCATCGCCTCACCGCAACGCCCAGAGATCCAGTCGCACCTTCGATCGCACTGCGCCGCACCGTTGAACGTCGATCTCCTTCGAACCCAGAACCCAGCGCTCTTCGCACCGGCGAGTCGCACCGCGCCGTGTCGTCGATCGTCCTCGACCCAGACCCATCGCTTCCTCTTCCTCGATCTCTCCGTTTTTTTTTTTTTTTTTTAAGTTTGATTGTTGTTGTTGTTGTTTTTTTTTTTTTTTTGATGAGCTGATTGTTGTTGTTGTTGTTGTTGTTGTGTTGTTGTTGCCGAAATCAATTTGTTGTTGTTGTTGCGTTGTTGTTGCCGGAATCAATTTGTTGTTGTTGTTGTTGTTGTGTTGTTGTCACCGGAATCAATGTGAAAAAATTGTAGGAAAATATCATTTTCCTAATAGAACCAAACATATGAACTCAATTTTCCACAACAATTTTCATAATTTAACCAAACACTTAAAAATATTTTCCTTTTCCGGAAAATAGCATTTCCGGAAAATATGTATTTTCTGGAAAACGTTTTACACAAAACAAACACAGCCCAAGCCTTCAGCTATCAAGTGTACTGAAGAAGGAGGCATGAACTGGTGGTTCATGTGAGAGCAGATCCAGATCAAGAAGTTTGAGGAGTTTAGATCCCAGTTTGGTAACTGTGTTAGATTTACTACGAATTGGTATTCTTGACTATAAATCTCAATTTGATATAGTGGATTGTTCTCTTGGGATAGTTCCCCCCAGGTTTTTTTACCTTGAAACGAGTTGTTTCATTGGTTTTCCTAGGTGATCATATCATTGTGTTATTTACTTTTCCGTTGTGCATGATATGTTTGACTATTGTTTAACCTAGGATTGCATAATTAACCTAAATAACTACTTGGCTAATCAATTAAGTTAAACATATTGTGTTTTCCAAAGGTTTAAAACTTTACAAACATTTTTACAAGCCTTAGCGAAAATTTGACATTATAGCCCTATCAATATACTGGATACAGAATCAAGCCTAGTGAATCTTTTTTCCTTGATTAAACACATTGGGACATCCAAAATATTGGTTTCTTAATTATTTTGGCTAATACGATCAAATTTCAAGTCATAATGACACTATTTGATAGACAAGGCAAAACGGGCCCAAATTTGTTGACTCGACGCAAACTCACTTATTTTGAACCCACCTGAACTTGAATTTTTTGGCTCAAATAAAAAATGGACCAACCCATGGCTTGCCCCCCCCCCCCCCCCCCCTTTTTTTTTTTTTTTTTTTTTTTTTTTTGTGGGCTAACTTGGTCCAACTCAACTAACTTTGACCCAACCCATAATTTTTTTTTTCTAAAAAATATTTAGACTACATGCCAAGGTGCTAGGTGCATAGACATAAAGCACTACACTAACACTATTTAGCCATTTAGTAGCCACCAGTGGCCGTGGCCATACTCCCATTTATTAAAAAAAAGTTAATTAAAAGGAAAAAAAATACGAAAGGCAAAAGCATCTACAACTGCACGTCTACACTACTAAACGCCTAACACTAAGTTAAATACTAAGTAGTGGAGGACAAAAATACAAAAGGCAAAAGCATTTACAACTACACGTCTTTATTACTAAACGTCTAACATGAAATTAAATACTAAGTAGTAGAGGAAAAAAATGCAAAAGGAAAAATTATTTACAACTACACGTCTACACTACTAAATGTGTAACACTAAGTTAAATACTAAGTAGTAGAGTTAAATACTAGGACTAAGTTACTAACAGTAAGTCTAAATAGCACAAAACAAAAGTAAAATAAAAGATAAAGTTCAAAAGCCCGTATCATTAGTGAAGTTTGAATCTAAAGTGTGTAAACTTAAATTATATAATTTTTGTGCTCCTGAAAATCTCTCTCTCTCAAGTTGTAAATTTGTAATTATAAGCATTATGCTTGTGAGTAATTAACATAGACGATTTTGTTATTATGAGTGTAAATAATTTTAGTCATATATGCACAAAACTATCAAAATTGGAAGGATAAGGAAAATTTTATGTTTTTTGGTTTGTTTGTTTTTTTCCCCTTTGCATGTATAATAGTAATGCAAATAGTCTAATAACAGTAGGTGTCCACTTAGCGAAAAAAAAACAAAGGGTATTACGCCACATCTAATAAATTCAATAAAGACGTAGTGTAAAACCCTACTTTTACCCATCCAATAATATTATGCCACATCAGATATTTGTAAATAAAAAAATAGGTGTTACCTCATACAATCAAACTCTCACTGTTATCTAATTAAAAAACAAAAATCTCAATCTAAACTTCTTCCTCCACAAGCTGTTGGAGTTGCTGCTAGACGAAAAGCCTTCATCGGCGACGTCGAAGTCTGGAAAAGACGCCAGAACCACCTAAGACATGATGGTCTAGGCTGGATCTTCTAGATTTGGTATTTTATTGATTTTTAAAGAAAAAATCAATGTCAATCAACCCAAGCTTAGGAAGAGCAAAACCTAAATGTCATTCTATTTTCTTTTCATGGAGAAGAAATTTTTCTCCTATTGTTTGTTGTAATCCTTTTTGTTTTGAGGAAAGGATGTAAGATTAATACCAAAGCTTCAAGATTCAACATGTCTATGGCAACTCCGACCATCTATTTCAGACTTCGACTTAGTTGATGACACTTTTCCAGTTCAGAGGCATTTTCGGCAGCATGTAGGAGAAAGAAGTTTGGTTGGGGTTTTAACTTTTAGATGGTGGTGTCAGTTTTTTTTATATTATATTTTTTATTTTAAATATTTGGGTGAGCAACTTTTTCAGTGGGAGTGTGATCGGGTGTATTAGTACTTGTTCATGCTTATTCTTTTATTTGAAAAAATTGTGATGTGTCAATATTTGATTAGAGGGTGTAAAATTAGATTTTTACACCAGACTCTTAAAGAAATAGAATACCAAGAGTGCAGCATCTCTTCCGTACCTGCTAAAGAGAGTGCCCAATTATCATCATATGGGATTTGCCACACAACGTAACCAAGTAGCTTCTTCTCTCTGGCATAAGAAACCTTCATTCTGACAGCCTCAACATCATCAAAGCCAATCCAAGTCGATCCGACTGTGCAGTAATTTACTACATATGTAGCATTATACATTATAGCAGCCCTATAGCTCTGAACATAACTCTTGATTCGATAATACCTGATGGCTCCACTACCTTTAATTGCAATGGCAGCAGGACCTGTTGCTGGAGCACCTATTCCGTTGTCATTGGGGTTCTTTAGCGTCCACGCATAGCCATAGAAAGGCAATCCCAAAACCAACTTGCTAGCAGGCAAGCCTCTACCAATCCATGCACCAATACCATAATCCGTGTTAGCGTTACTCGATGGGTCATATAAGGCTGCAGAAGCACCGGTATAGTTTGACCATCCGGGCGCATGGTAGTCATAAGCATTAACATGGACCCAGTTCAAGTTACTCCGAATTGAGTCCACAGGGAAAGAAACTGAATTTAAATCTGGCGAGAAATGAACAGCAGCAGTCAGAATCAAGTCTTTCTGGCTAGAATTCTTTGCCTCAGAATTCACAGCCGCACGCCAATCTTGAAATAGCAATCCCATATTGGTCATGTCGGAGCTAGTGTTCGCTGAATCCCAACCAAAGTCTAGGCCTTGAAAGCCATAAAGTCTTGCTATCTTTATTGAAGAGTCTATGAAAGATTTTCTGTAAGAAGCCTTGCTGACCATATTTGAAAGGGTGGTGTGGTTTGCCCCTGCACCACCAATGGAAAGAAGAGTGGTGACTGATGGGTTCTTTTGTCTAACAGTGTCTTTGAAGGTGAAGAAGTATTGCTTATCACTAGATGATACAGAGAGCTCGTAGGAGGAAGAGTTTACATCAGCAAAAGCGCAAATAAGGTGAGTAAAGAGGGCTGAGTTTATGTCTGAAATGGGAGACCCGGTGCCAGAGTACCAGTAACCTGATTTGACCCAAGTTTGGGCTTCTGAAGGCATCAATTCTGAATAGAGAAGGATATGGAAAATCAGAATGACAATTTTGGACATCATGTATGAGGGTACTTGATTCTCAGGAGTAAATTAATGGATAGTATTTGTGCAAGGAGAGGATTTTGTGAACTGCGAGTACCTTTGACAGGTGAGATTTAAGAGGGAGGAGGAGGAGAGTTCAGAGGAGGAAGACGGTGACAAATTAGTAGGCCATTGAAGAATGGCGTGGCAACTAATGCTTCCACTGCATCCTGCATATGACAAAAGGCCAAAGGTGTAAGTATGAACAAGACTTTTTTCTTCTTGTGATTATTCAATTATCAAAAGAAGAAAATGAGTTTTGATAAGAAAGAAAGTAATGTTATAGTTACATGTGGGATCTACCGTAATGCCTACTCTCTATGAGAGTCCGGAGCAGTGCTCTGGAACTAGATAAGAATTGCCCACTGTTTGAGAGCACCAAGCAGACATACTTAGAGCATTCTTATCAAGGTTTGTAAAAAATTTAGCATTTACCTTCTCAAATTCCAATTTTATAACATATAACACCCCACTTTACAACAACTCCTCCATCAAAACTTCTATTTTTTTTAACATTCTATTTAAATATTCTTTCTTTATCATTTTTTATTTTTCCTTCTCTCTCCTTTGTCTCTCTCTTTCTCAATTGAATAAAAAAAGTGGGCTCCAATTGAATAAAAAAATAATATACATTTTACCATTTGGTGAATAGTGCGGTTTCATATTTGAAACCACACTGTTCATCAATGCCAAAATTTTTGACATTTGAAACTCTTGATAGAGCAAACTTTTGGGTCAAAAATGCTAAAAAAAGCATCTTTTAGCATTTAAAACTCTTAATACGAATGCTTTGCTGTGACCTTGCAATCACTTTCGAGGGCCTTACTTAAAGTGGAGATATAAAGCTATCTTTTTCTACTGCCCCACACCACTTGTAACTTTTTGTCTTTGTCACGGATAGTCTTCATCTTTTTTCCTGTCTTTTCTTTTTTGATAATCCCTTTTTTTTTTCCTGTCTTTTTGAGAAACATAGTACGTGGTGTCTTGTTTTGAGTTTTCTTTTCTGTTAGAAATACTTAATGTGATTGTATTGTATTTCATAATAAAATAATGTATATAGGTGCTTTTATATAGGAGGCATATGTGTGCAGTACAAGTACATATGTGTGTTATACAAGTAACCTAACTGGGCCTAAAGCCCACAACACTATGTAAGTTAACAGCCCCCCTCAAACTCAAGGTGGATATGAGACCAACTTGAGGTTGTCAACCAAAGTACGAAGGCGTCCCTTAAGATGTGACTTGGTAAAGATATCTGCAAGTTGATCTTTAAAGGAGATTGAGATCAGCTTGAGAGCACCATGGACAAGATGAAAACGGATAAAATGACAATCGATCTCGATGTGTTTAGTCTGTTCATGGAAGACATTATTGTGAGCAATATGAATAGCACTCTGGTTGTCACAATAAAGAGGAGTAGCAGAGGATGTAGACACACCTAAGTCTTTGAGAAGCCAGCGTAGCCAAAGGAGCTCAGATGTGGTATCAGCAAGGGCACGATATTCTGCTTTAGTACTGGAGCGGGCCACATGAGTTTGTTTCTTACTTCGCCAAGAAATCAGAGAAAAACCAAGAAGAAAGCAATAACCAGTGGTGGACCTACGATCAGTGGGGTTTTCTGTCAAATCAGCATTAGAAAATGCACGGAAAGTAAGAGGAGACTAAGCAGAGTAGAAAAGACCATGGAAGAGAGTGCCCTTTAGGTATCGAAGAATGCACAGAACAGCAGCATAGTGAGTCGATCGTGGAGTAGACAGATACTGGCTCACCTGGTGAACAGCATAGGAAATGTCTGGACGAGTGACAGTGAGATAAATCAAGCTGCCAACCAAGCGTCTGTAAAGAGAGGGATTAGACAATGGTTTCCCCCCTGAGGGAGTCAGATGCGCATTAAGCTCAACTGGAGTGTCAACAGTCTTGCTATCAGTGAGTCCAGCGCGAGACAAGAGTTTAGAGGTATACTTGGCTTGAGTAATATAAAGTCCATCTGTAGAATGAGTGAGTTCAAGACCCAAGAAGTAGCTGAGATGTCCAAGATCTTTCATTTCAAACTGCTGACTGAGAAAAGCCTTAAGTTCTTGAATGCCACTGAGGTCATCACCAGTTATGATCATATCATCCACATATAAGAGAAGTAAAATAATGCCTTTGTCAGTACGACGAAGAAATAAGGCAGAATCATAGTGACTGACCATGTAACCCAAGTGAGAGATGGTAGAGTTGAATTTGGCAAACCAAGCTCGTGGAGCTTATTTAAGGCCATAAAGTGCACGTCGAAGGTGACAAACCTTGTTTGAGTCAATAGAGAGACCAGGAGGAGGTTGCATATACACTTCTTCACTTAAATCCCCATTAAGGAATGCATTTTTGACATCCATCTGAAAAAGGTCCCATTTACTGGTAGCAGCAACAGTTAAGAGGGCACGAACAGATGAGATACGAACAACCGGAGCAAAAGTCTCTTCATAATCAATCCCATACTCTTGTGTAAAACCTTTTGCAACAAGACGAGCTTTGTAGCGCTCAATGGACCCATCAGAGCGAGTCTTAATCTTGTAGATCCACTTACAACCAACCACAGATTTCCAGGAGGAAGTGTCACCAAATCCCAAGTATGGTTTTTAAATAATGCATCAAGTTCCTCTTTCATTGCAATCTGCCATAAATGGAGAGTGGAAGTCTCACGATAGGTGTGAGGCTCGTGTAGTGTAGCAAGAGCAGTGTAGCAATGATAGTCAAGTAAATATGTAGGAATAGATCTTACTCGAGACGAATGACGAGGTGGAATGTCTTGTGCAAGATCTTCAAGCGGAGCAGGAGCAGGAGATCCAAGCTCAGGATTGGGGTTGGGTAGCTCATCTTCAACCTGTTCATCTTCCACCTGTTCATTAAAAGGTGAACTAGGAAAGGGATCAGTGATATCTGGTGGTTGGACAGAGAAGTCTACAGCAACAGAATCAGGAGCAACTACACGAGGATCAGGAGCAGCTACAGAAGGAATATGTGCCTCATCTGGAAAAAGATCTAAGACAGAGGAGAAAGACAAGGAAGCACTGAAATGAGAGAGCTCGACAAAAAGGCGATGTTCCCAAAAGACAACATTATGGGAGATACGAAGATGATGAGAGACAGGATCATAACACCTATACCCCTTTTGAGTTTTGCCATAGCCAAGAAAACAACAAAGCCTTGACCGAAGCTCAAGTTTGTTATGCTCATGTGGCTGAAGAAGAACGAAACAAGCAGAACCGAAGGAGCGAAGGTGGTGATAGTCTGGAGGTGACCCAAAATGGTGCTCATATGGAGTTTGATTTTGGATAACAGGACTCAAAATGCGATTAATAGTATGAACAGCATGAAGAGCAGCTTCACCCCAAAAAGGAGCAGGAACTTTAGCAGAGAGAAGGAGAGCATGAACAGTGTCAAGAATATGACGAAGTTTTCGTTCGGCTCTACCATTTTGCTGAGAGGTACCTGGACAAGTTAGTTGATGAATAGTGCCATAGGAATGCAAAACAGCTTGGAAAGCATATTGAGTGTATTCAAGAGCATTATCGGATCGAAAAATTTTGATACGTCTGGAAAACTGAGTTTCAACCAGTTTTGCAAAATTAGAATATATTTCCAATAATTCAGAACGATGTTTTATATTAAAAATCCAGCTATAGCGAGAGTAGCCATCAACAAAGACAACAAAATATCTAGACCCACCAATACTAGAGACAGAGGAAGGCCCCCAAACATCAGAATGAATAAGGTCAAAGATATCAGTGGATATGGATTCACTAGTATTGAAAGGCAAAGCTGGTTGTTTTCTTAACTAACATGAAACACAATCAAAATTTTCTGTAGACACTGAACCTAACAAACCTCTAGAAGCCAATTGTTGTACCCGAGAGGAAGATGCGTGACCAAGTCAAGCATGCCAAAGTGCAAGGGAAGGAGTGGAAGAAACTACAGCAGTTGCAGCAACAGAAACAGGAGCAATAAGTGGAAGACGAAAGTTATCCACGGGAAACATACGCCAAACTCTGGGACCGGTCCCAAGCTCCTGTCCCGTCCTAGGATCCTGCACAATGCACCCAAAATAATCAAAGGTAATGCGATAACCCAACTCAGCTAATTGTCCCACAGAAAATAAATTATAAGAAAGGTTAGGAACATTAAAGACTCCAGGAACCGAGAGGTTGGAGGTTGAAACTGAACCTATATTATGACCAGACATTGTGGAACCATTTGCTGTGCCAATAGTAAGAGGGTGCGGTGCAGGTGTGAGGTCAGAAAATAAGGACGAGTGAGGTGCCATGTGATTGCAACAAGCAGAATCCATAAGCCAAGAGGTAGGAGACATACCAGATAAAGTTGAGAGAGAAGAGGAATAAGATGCATTACCAACCATACGAATGACATTGGCGATAATATTAATAAGGTCATCTCTGGAAATGGAGAAAGTGGATCCAGAAGACCTAGACTGTGCAAAGATAGTAGCCATTGGTTGGATACTCTCAGTGTTAGCAACAGTAGTAGCAGAAATGGACACAGTTGATTTGTTGCGATGATAGCAAGTCTCAATATTGTGGCCAAAACGTTTGCAAAAATTGCAAAACCGTTTGATGGATTGGCAGCGACGATTGTTGCAATAAGAAGAAGACATGCCCTTATTCTTCATTTAGAAGCAAAATATGTAAAAACAGACTGCAAAAATGAAATCTACGCGAAAAACTGGGTAAGGAGCACCTGAACGGCAAAAGTCAACTCTGTAGAAAAGTCAACGATCAAAGTCAACCCCGGTCAACGGTCAACAGTCAAGTCAACGGTCAGGTCAACGATGACGTCAGCTGCGCTGGTGGGTGACGTCAGCAGAAGGGTGGATGATGACGTCAGCCCTAGGTGACGTGGCAATATGACGTCACTGATGACGTCAGCAGGCCCTGATGGTGGCGTGTGAGGCGCGTGAAGCGCGTGGCTGAGGCGCTGTTTCTTAAGGCGGCGCGTGAGGGCGCGTGCATGCTCTGATGCTTGCAAGACTTCCACGGTTGTGTAGATTGAGGCGAGCCGATCACTGTGGTGCATGTGAAAATGTTATCGGAGCAAGTTGCACGGCGGAGACGGTGATTGCAGTGGTCTTTATGGTGCAGGACTCCTCAACGACAGCGGCTGCAGGCCCGGAACCCAAGGACAACGGCTGAGAGACGTCGGAGGTTCAACGGTGAGTGGTTGCAGTGGCTTGTTGTGACGGCGGAAGCGATAAGGGTGGAGTAACACCAATAAAGACAAGACTACTAAGAAAAGAAAAGGTCAGAGCAGTGGCTCTGATACCATGTTAGAAATACTGAATGTGATTGTATTGTATTTCATAATAAAAGAATGTACATATGTGCCTTTATATAGGAGGCATATGTGTGCAGTACAAGTATATATGTGTGCTATACAAGTAACCTAACTGGGCCTAAAACCCACAACACTATATACGTTAACAGCCCCCCTCAGAGCAAGCACGCGCCGCCTTAAGAAACAGCGCCTCAACCACGCGCTTCACACGCCACCATCAGGGCCTGCTGACGTCATCAATGACGTCATACTGCCACGTCACCTAGGGCTAACGTCATCATCCACCCTTTTGCTGACGTAAGCTCAGTGACGTCAGCATTTTCAAAGACAAGAAACATGATGTGAAAAGGCTGGAGAATATTGATCAGCTGGAACCTAACTTTGGGTGGGGAATATCTACCAAGAAAATGCGTTGGGTGGTTGGGTAAAAAAAGTTATTAGACCAGAAAATAGGGAGAGAAAGGGTAACGTTTACAATATTTATATAATAAATTTTAATAATAAATTATTACTATTTTTAATTCAAACTCACTATTTAATTATCTTTTTCTGCTGCGCCACACCACGTGTAACTTTTTGTCTCTATCACGGATAGTCTTTATCTTTTTTCCTGTCTTTTTGAGAAACATAGTACGTGGTGTCTTGTTTTTAGTTTTCTTTTCAAAGTCAAGAAACATGATGTGAAAAGGCTGGAGAATATTGATCAGCTGGAAACTTTGGGTGGGAATATCTACCAAGAAAATGCATTAGGTGGGTTGGTAAAAAAAGTTATTTGACAGGTAACCTCGACGATATTTTTAACATATTTTTATAACAAATTTTAAATAATAAATTGTTACTAGTTTTAATTTAAACTAATCATTAAAATTATTATTATTTTTTATTGGTATCAGTAAGTAACAACCTGTTATATAATAAATTGTTATTAGTTCTAATTTAAACTCACCATTAAAATTACTTTTTTTTTTATTGGTAATAGTAAGTAACAACTTGCTACTTAAAATTTGTTGTGAAAATGTTCTAGACATAAAATTTTATAAAAAATGGAGGGGTTTGTGGTTGCAAACAGCTATGGGAAGAAATTTCTCTGTTCTAGCAAAACTTAATTGGAGATTTCAAGCAGAAAAAAAAAAAAAAAAAATCTTTGTCCTTAGGAAGAAATATTGCACTCAACAAAGATTAAATTCTACAAATAACAACCAACTTTCTTGCTCTAAGGACCTGTTTGGGATCCACTTATTTTGCTAAAATTGAAAATTTTTTACTGAAAGTACTGTAAATAAAGGTAAAAGTTAGCTGAAATAGTATAGTGGGACCTATAAATAGTACCAAAAAGTGCAGTGAGACTCATGAATAATAGCAAAAATAAGCTAAATAGTAAAATAAATTGACAAAATTAATCTTGTCAAATGAGCGCAAGTGTGGAAAGCTATGAAGAAGGGGTAGATACTTTTGAGAAGGGAGTGAAATGGGTATTGGGGTGTGATAGCAACCTTCAGTTTTGGGTTGATAGCTAGGCAAATTATGGGTTGTTGCATAATCTGAGGTGAAGGTTGACTTTGGATGAGTTTGCGAGGGGCCAAGGCCTTGGTAGGCATTTCATCGACCCTTGCGTATTAAAAGAACTAGACCCTCCCTAAAATAGGTTCCTCGTCTATTTCTTTTAAACAACAACAATATAAAATTGTGTGATTATTAATTGGCAAGTGAGTTTACACAAAAGGTAAAAAATAAACTACTCCTTTAATAGGAAATTATAATTTTCCAAAAAATTTCAACCAAATTAGGGTTGTAACTTGTAAGTGAATCGAACTATTTATAAATAATTCAGGTTTGGTTCAGTGTTTAAGTATCTCCAACATTATCGGCAAACACAAAATCCTCTATATTTTAGAGAGTTAAACCATAAAATAGTGTTTCAATAGCCTCTCTAAAACTCAAAAAGTTTTTTGCTAATGAATAGTCACTCTCTTTGCCTGAAGTGCTACTATTCATTAGCAAAAGAATAAAATGGAATAAAAAATTAACAAAACCGATTAAAATATTCAACTGTTATTTCAACGGATACAAATCAAACTCACCTCCTTTCTCTCTCAATCTTCTCAAACTCGAGGAGGGGGGGGGGGGGGGGGGGGGGGTGGGGGGTTGTCCCTTGATTCCCCCTAAAAGTCCTTTAGGTACTTTAGTAGTTATGTTCTTTGCCCTTTATAGGTCCTGAGTCTCTTAACAGTAAGAAAAAAAATAAAACCAAATAAGCAAATTATCACCAAAAACAAATCGAACTCCTGAGGCCTTGACATGGAGAAAGAGAAGAAGAAGTGTGCGTTTGGCATGACTTAATTTTATTGGCTTATTTTACAATTAAGCTTATTTTCGCTACTGTTCATAAGACCCACTGTATTTTTTGGTACTACTTATAGGTCCCACTGTACTATTTCAACTAATTTTTCCCTTTATCTATAGTATTTTCAGCAAAAATTTTTCAATTTCAGCAAAATATGTTAATCCCAAACAAACCCAAAAAATACATCTCCTACTTTAAACAAAAAACCTACACCGAAATAAATGCCACCTTTATTTTTGGAAAAACTTGCCACTTTTTTACCATAATTTACTCCACTCCCCCTCCCCCCCCCCCCCCCCCCCCCCTCTTTTATTTCACTTATCCTAAGTAAGTTATTTCTTTTCTCACAATAAATCAGGAACTCAAATTTTACAAAAAAAAAAAAAAAAAAAAAAAAAATCACTTTAAAGCCCTTAAGCAATATAGCCTCCATTATTGTATTTTTCTCCACCATCTCCTATGTTTCAATATTTCAAACGTTTAGCTTTTGCTATCAACCCAAATTTTAAATACTTAGAGCATTAGCATCCAGTCTTCCTTATGCCATATGTTGGCCTATTACTCGATCTTCCAATTCTTAAGAAATTTACAATTGTGCTTTATGATGGTACTGTAGCACCATTCTAAACATAAAAATTATATTTTATTCCCAAATATTTTTTTTTCTCTCTTTCTCTCTCTTCAATCTCTCTTCAATCTCTCATCTCCTCTCTCTTTCATTCCATCTCTCTCCCTTCTCTCTCTTGTTTTGCTCTCTCATCTCTTCAAAGACATCATGGCTAGCCCCACCATCACCAAGCCAAGCTAGAGCCACTCACCATTCCCTGACCCAAGTCCTAAAGAATTTCAACAAAATTCGCTTCCTTTCAATCAAGCTTCCCAGCGGTGAATCAAGTATCAAGGACGGGATTTTGCTTGACTGGTGTGCCAATTGTGGCTTCACTCTCAACAATTATGTCATTCTCGGCTCTAGAACGGTTCTTCATTCCCCTACTAGCGCTATTGATTTTGGGTATTTGTTGTGTTTGTGGGTGAAGATTTTTTGGATTAGTGGTGGAGATTACAGTCCTCTCTCTGTAGTTGAAGGCGACGGTTGCATGGGTTTTGCCGCTGTAGGTAGGTTGCTCTCTTCTCTCTTAACCCCTCTTTCTCAAACTCTCACTCTCCATGGATCGATATGGGTGGGTTATGATTTGCCACCGTATGTCGATTTTTGATGCGTTGTGATTTGTGTGGGAGTGGGTTTTGGGTTGGTGGGTGGCGGCAACGCGATGTGGTGGTTGCTACGGTGGGGTTTGGATTTTGTTTGGGTTTGCTTAGGGTTTGTTATGATTTTTTGGGTTGATTTGGGTAGTGTAGCAGTGGTGGGGTGGTGGTTGTGTTGTTGATGATGATGGTGGCAGGTGGCGCAGCAATGGTGTTGTTGATGATGGTGGTGGGAGGTTTTGTGTGTTGTTGTTGTTGATGGTGGTGGTGGTAGGTTGTGTTGTTGATGATGGTGGTGGCAAGTTGTGTTGTTGATGATTGGCAGGTGGTGGGATGGTTGGGTTTGGATGGTGGTTGTGTTGGGTTTTGGATTTGTTCACGGTGGAGAGAGAGAGGTTGAGACAGAGGGGGAGGAAGAGAGACAAAAATTAGAGAGAGGAGAGAGATGGTATTGGATTATATATTTTATTGTGCAAATATATTATTTTAATGTATTGTATAGGAAAATAAAAGTTGAAATGTTGAGTGTGTTGTAAAATAGTATGGTATAATAGATAAAGTAGCTTTTGAGATGGTAAAATGTGAGAATATGAAGATACCGGATGCTAATGCTCTTAGCTGTGAAACTATATAAGGCTAAACCACGTCCGCATTTTCTACAATTCTTCATTGTTTTGTCTAATTTTTACATAGTATCAGAGCCACTTCTCTGTGACCATTGATTGCTTTTTTTTTTTAATTAAAAATTTTTGTCCTTTTGTTCCTCCAAAAGCACAAATAAAAAATCCTTCACTGCCTCCAGATCATGGTAATAACCAGTCCACCGAAGACGCATGCAATAAACTGATTTTTTTCAAAAGGTCTGCAAATTGACCCCAAAAAAAAAATCTGATTTTTCTCATGGTAAGCGACCTCGTGGTGAACATGCTTTGCTTTGTGTTAAGGCTTGCAATATTTGCACTAGCTATGGCATTTAATCTTGGATTAAGGCTGTGCCTGTGCCTGTGCCTGTGCCTATCATGGTTTTTAAATCCGAACCGGACCGTATGGTCAGACCCGATTAACTGGAAACCTCTCACTATTACGGTTCTTTTAACCTTAAAAACCGTTCTACGATAGAAAAGCAGGGAACCATTCAAATTACGGTTGAACCGCCCAAGTTTGAAAACCATGGACGATTTTCACGGTTTAAGTCAGAGCTATTTTTATTAAAAATAAAAATAAAAATATTACAGACTCACAACACCAAATCACTATTGTTGAAGCTTCAACCATTAGATTTTGTCAAACGTTGAACTTGCATCAATTTTTTGGTCAGTTTCGGGTGAAAATTTATTTTCAGTAGTGAGTGCTTCAGTGAGATTTTTTTGACAAAAAGAAGAAGAAGAAGAAGAAGAAGAAGAGGAAGAAAGGAGCAGCCACTGCACGGTGACGATGCAATGCTCTACAAGTGTTTTTGACAAAAAAAACAACCATGATTGTTTTCGCAAGTGAGACTGAAAAGGAGGCAGAAGAAGAGTTTTGTGAGGAGATTTGTGAAGAATAAAGAGAGAAGAGGGTTCATCAAAATAAAGAAAGAGAGAAGAGGGAATACATAAAGAATCCAGTAGGCATTGGAAAAGTAAAAGAGGCATTGGGAAGGTAAAATTTTTAAATGGGTGGATGAGAAAAATTTAAGATACTAGTAAAAAAAGAAAAAGAAAGAAAGAGATAAAGATGTAGAATTAAAAATGGTGGAGGAGATAAACGAATCAATCAAATGGTGGAGAAGAAGGGAAGAAAAAAAAAAATAGAAAAAGGAAAAACGGATTGGACTTAGGCAATTTGAAAAGTATAAGAAATTAAAAAGATCCATTCTCACATCACTTCCTCTTTACTCTTCAGTAGTTATCATTGACTAATTTTTTTATTAATTATAAAATGGGCTAAGTCTTATTGGATTATGTATAAATTATAATTGAGGATTAAAAATACATGGAATTTTTGATAATTTATAGGAATTTTTTCCAAATAATTAAATTTATATACATAAAAATAATATATATTCTCAATGTTTTACTAATTTAATTATTTATTTATATTTTAAATAATTATTAATTTAATTATGATATCATTATGGTTCAATCTCGGTTTGATCTTGGTCTAAACTTAAAAACCTTAAACTTCTACCTTATTCGGTTCTTTTAACGGTTTGGATTTCAAAATTATAGTACCTATGCATGTGGTTCAACCACATATCCCAGTCATCATGGGCCTACCACTTTATGGAAGAACATGGCAATTGAAAAGTCCAAGTGATAATAGGATTGGAGCTCCTGCAATTGTAATTGGGCTTGGCCGTAATGGTGTATCAATGTATGATAAGCGGACTGTATCAATGTATTCATATACTGGAACCAATTGGATTGGGTACGATAGGTTGAGTTTACGAGGGAAGAAGGCCTTCGTATGTATTTCTTATGGGCCCCTTAATATGACAAGAACTGGACCCTCCCAGAGAAATAGGTACGTTTCTTTGGATTGGAGTTCCTCGTCTATTTGTTTTAAACGACAACAATATAAAATTGTGTGATTATTAATTGGCAAGTGAGTTTAGGCAAAAGGAAAAAAGAAAAATAAACTACTCCTTTCATAAGAATTATAATTTTCGAAAATTTATCAAACAAACAACTTTTAAAAATTCTCAAAAATTAATAATTAAGCTCTCAAATTCTTACAAATAACTTGCATTTAACTTTTTCTGTGTTATATGAAACAAGTTAGGTTGCTATGTTCAACAAGGGGATATTTGCTAATTTAATAAGTTGTGAAAAAACAATTTAATTTTTTATTATTATAGGATTTTGACCGTTTCCATTCCATGACGATTATTCTTATCATTAAACTAAGATATCAATTAGGCCAAGGGTACTGAGGCTGCTCTTATGATTAAGGATGCTGTCTCCAAGGACAAGGATGCTAAGCCCAAGTCTAAGGCAGCAGATTGTAAGTCCAAGGCAGCTGATCCCAGAGATGACCCTTCCCGAGCTAAGGCGTAGTTTTAGGATCTTTTTCCTTTACTTTTCTCTTATTATTTTTTTCTTGTACTTTTCTCTTTTTCCTTTGTTGTGGCAGTTTGCCACTGTTTATAATGTACCCCTTTTCTTTTGTTTAATGAAAAGATATCAATTTTTGCTTTATGAATCTTTATTTTCTTTGCAATATTTATCTATGGTTGGTGTAGTTATCGCTTTTCCCTCTGATGAGACTTGAGATTGATGATGCCTTTAAGGGTGAATACCCAGATTTTAACAAAAGCTAACAGTAATGAATTGTTGTTAATTCAAATGAATTAAATGCGTATAAACAGTGAGAAAAATGGCTATATGTTGGTACTGAAAACTGTGCAATCAACAGAGGGGTCTAAGTTTTTAAAGAGAAACATAACATTTAGATAAATAATGAGAAGTATCACCTTACCCAGGGCATGTGGTCTGAGGAGCCAACCACAGCCAAGGTTCTTGTTTAATACTTAGAGAAATAAGGTGAAGTATTAATTTTCCCAAGGCATGTGGTCCAAGGAGCGAAGCACAACTATGGTTCTTGTTTAATACTTAGAGAAACACTGGAGAGTGTTAATTTACCCAAGGCATGTGGTCTAAGGAGTCAGGCATGGTTAAGGTTCTGTTTAACACTTAGAAAAATACTGGAGAGTGTTAATTTACCCAAGACATATGGTCTGAGGAGCCAGACATGACCAAGGTTTTATTCAACATTTAGAAAAACACTGAAGAGTGTTAATTTACCCAATGCATGTGGTCTAAGGAGTCAGGCATGGCCACGGTTCTGTTTAACACTTAGAAAAATACTGGAGAGTGTTAATTTACCCAAGGCATGTGGTCTGAGGAGTTAAACATGGCCAAGGTTCTGTTTAACACTTAAAAAAAAATACTAGAGAGTATTAATTTACCCAAGGCATGTGGTCTGAGGAGCCAAGCATGGCCAAGGTTCTGTTTAACACTTCGAAATAATGTGAAGTATTAATTTACACAAGGCATGTGGTCCGAGGAGCCAAGCACGGCCAAGATTCTGTTTAACACTTAGAAATAATGTGAAGTATTAATTTACTCAAGGTATGTGGTCTAAGGAGCCAGAAATGGCCAAGGTTCTGTTTGATATTTAGAGGAATAACCAAGAATATTAATTTATCCAAGGTATGTGGTCCAAGGAGCCAGACATAACTGAGGTTCTGTTTAATATTCAGAGAAATATTGGAGAGTGTTAATTTACCCAAGGCATGTGGTCTGAGGAGCTAGGCATGGTTAAGGTTCTGTTTAACACTTAGAAATATAATCAAGAATATTAATTTACGCAAGATATGTGGTCTGAGGAGCTAGGCATAACCGAGGTTCTATTTAATATTCAAACATGCAATAGACGCAACGCATAATATCATAAATGAAAAAATGGTAGAGCTGCCTTTCATTAATAATAGTACCTTTGCAGGTTATTTACATTACAAGGTCGCGGCACAACTTTTTCATCTATATCTTCTAGGAAGTATGCTCCTACGCCTGCTATTGAGGTGATACAGTACGACCCTTCCCAATTGGACCGTAACTTCCCCCATGTTGTGTTTTTTGAAGTGCCCACCACATTCCTTAAAACTAGGTCCCCTCGGTTCAACGATCTTAACTTCACACCGGAGTCATATCCTTGCTTGAGTTTTTGCTGGTAATATGTTAATTGGTTTTCTCTCCACTCCTCAACTAGGTCCAGGCTCTTTTTTAGTAGGTTGTCATTGTTGTCTGGAATGAATAAGCTAGTCCTCAGCATTGGGAATCTAGTCTCTAGAGGAATCACAGCCTCGGCCCTATAGGTCATCGAACAGGAGGTCTCCCCTGTTGACCTGTGAGGAGTGGTCCGATATGTCCAGAGGATATGTGGAAGCTCGTCCACCCATTTGCCCTTTGTATCATCCAACCTCTTCTTGAGTTCACTCACTATAACCTTATCAACAGCCTTGGCTTACCCGTTCCCTTAGAGGTAAACTAGAGTGGAGTACCTATTCGTGATACCCAATTTACCACAGTAACTTCTAAAGGCCTTGCTATCAAATTGAAGTTCGTTGTCTGAGATGAGGGTATAAGGAATCCCAAACCGAGTAACAATGTTCTTCCACACAAATCTCTTGGCGTCCACATCCCTAATGTTTGCTAGTGGCTCAGCTTTAACCCACTTGGTGAAGTAATCAGTGCTGACCAAAAGCCATCTCCTGTTTTTCGGTACCTTGGGGAAGGGTCCCACAATGTCCAAGCCCCACTAAGCAAAAGGTCAGGGACTAGATAGAGGATTAAGAATGCCCCATTGGTTGATGAATGTTGAGAGCGAATCTTTGACACTGGTCGCACTTCTTCACGTATTCTTGCGCTTCTCTTTACATATTGAGCCACCAATATCCCTGCAAAAGGGCCTTGTGAGACAAGGAATTTCCTCACATACGGATTCCACAAATTCCCTCCTACAACTCTTTTAGGAGTGGTTCTACTGCTTCAGGATGGATGCATAGTAGATACGGCCCAGCAAAAGAGCGTTTGTACAACTTTTAGTCATTGGACAGCCAAAATAGCAGAGCCTTCCTTCGCACCTTATCAGCCTCGCCCTTCTCCTCGAGTAAAATGTCATCTTTAAGGAATAGGACGACAGAATCCATCCAACTAGGTCCCACCCTCAGTTGATGAACTTGGACCTTCTTCCTCTCCATCTCGGTAGGGTTGCATAGATCTTCAACCAGGATGACCTGAGGTAGACTTTGCGCCAAGGAGGTTGCAAGAGTGGCAAGGGAACCAGTATGCGTATTTCTGCTTCTAGGGATTTGGTGCAAGGAAAACGAGTCAAATCCTGATTGCAAGTGTCTAGCCCGGTTCAGGTATTCTTGTATTCTCACATCCCTGGCCTCTAGTTCCTCCTTTACTTAGCCTACAACTAACATCGAGTCTAAAAACATTTCTACTACTTTTCCTCCAATTTTATGAACTATAGCCATCCCTTCCAGCAAAGCCTCGTACTCGGCTTCATTGTTCGTGGCCGAGAAGCCCAGTCTTAGGGATTTCTTAATGACGATCCTTTTAGGAGATACCACAACTAGCCCTACTCCTGATCCCCTCTGGTTTGCCGCGCCATCAACATACACCTTCCAAGGTAGAGGTTCCTATGAGGAGATCATCCCAACTGACTTTCCATCCATGCTTGGCCTCACACCACCTTCTTCAAAGGAAGGCTCAGTGAACTCAGCTACTAAATCGGTAAGGACCTGCCCCTTTATGGAGGTGGGAGGCATGTATTTGATATCGAAGGCTCTTAGGATTGTTGTCCATTTCATAACCCTCCCTGTGTAATCATCTTTCCGAAGCAGTGATCGGAGAGGGAGTTGGGTTAGAACCACGACAGTATGAACCTGGAAGTAGTGCGGGATCTTTCGTATAATGTGCACTACTGCCAAGATAGAATTCTCCAGTGGTAAGTAGCAACCTCTACTTCATGTAATGATATGCTCACATAATAAACTGGTCTCTGCACCCCATTCTTATCCTGCACTAGTATCAGGCTCACCGAATGTAAGGCTACAGCAATGTAAGCGAACAAAACCTCGTCCTCCTCGGGCTTGGACATAATAAGTGACTGAGAAAGATATTCCTTCAATTGTTGGAAGGACGAGGAACACTCATCTGTCCATTCGAATCCTTTCCACTTATGCAACAGCTGGAAGAAAGGCCTACACCTGTCCGCTGATTGAGAAATGAATTGATTCAAAGCGGTAGTCATCCCTGTCAACTTTTGGACCTCTTTGGGATTCTGAGGAGGCTACAAGTCTTGGATTTCTCTAATTTGGTCTGGGTCGACTTCAATTCCACAGTGGGTAACCATATAACCAGAAACTTGCCAGAGCTCACTCCAAAAGAACATTTAGCAGCATTGAGGTGCAATTTGTGTCTCCTTAGTATCTTGAAAATATTTTCGAGATCATTTTTGTGCTCGGACTCTGCCTTACTTTTTACCACCATATCGTCTATGTAGACCTCAATGTTCTTACCCAGTTGTGGTTTGAATATCCTGGTCATCATTCTCTGATAAGTAGACCCCGCATTCTTCAGCATAAAGGGCATTACTATATAATCATAATTCCTTGTGTGTGTAACGAAAGAAGTCTTCTTCTAATCATCCCTAGCCAAGGGTATCTGGTGGTATCCCTATAAATCATCCAGGAAGCTCAACCAAGGATGGCCTGTGGTTGCATCCACCAGCTGATCTATCCGAGGCAGGGGGAAACGATCCTTTGGGCAAGCCTTATTTAAGTCCGTGAAGTCTACACACACCCGTCATTTCCCACTTCTCTTCTTCACCACCACCACATTGGCCAACCACTTGGGGTAAAATACTTCTTTTATGGCCCTAGCCCGCTGAAGCTTGAGAACTTCTTCCTTGACAGCATCAGAATGTTCTTTGAACGAGCGCTGAAGTGGTTGCTTTTTGGGAAGGACTGATGAATTGATGTTTAGATGGTGACAAATGAAGTTCAGATCCACCCTAGGGGCCTCGTAAGCGCTCCATGCAAATATGTCAATGTTTTTTTGAGAAAATTTATCAGCTCTTCCTTCTCCCAAAGAGGCAGCTGAACTCTGACTTGGAAGAATCTCTCCTCGTCATTGCCAATAACAATTTTTTCTAGTTGCTCATACTTAGCCCCTTTTGCCGCTGCCCCTAGAGACAACTTTAACACCCTTGGTTGCTATAAGTCCCTCACTGCGAAGGCTGAGGACTTGCCCCCAATCTAATGTTTGATTGTAGCTACCATGCATTGCTTGGCCATGGATTGGCTCCATACCAGTTCCTCAACCCGTCCCCTAGACGGATATTTCACCTTCAAGTGCAGGGTGGAAGATACAACCTCCATGGTGTGAAGCCAAGGCCTTGCTATAATGGCAGTGTAGGGGGAATAGGAATCTACGACGATGAAGTTCACTTACACGACCTCTGTCCCTGTCTGAACGGGTAGTCAGATTTGGCATTTTGGAAAGACGACCTTGTCGTCGAACCTTATTGAAGGGAATCATAGCAGGTCAGGTCCTCAGACCTCAACTTTAGTCCCTTAAACAAGTCAGGGTGTATGATCTCTGCACCACTACCCTGATTTACCAACACTCTCTTCACATCTTACCCACATATCTTGAGAGTAACTACTAGGGCATCATCGTGTGGCTGCAAGGTTCCCACTTTATCTTCTTTGGAAATGCTTAAAGTTGGTCGAGCCTCTACTCTACTCCTCTTCGGATCAGGGGATGAGCCATCAGCAAGTGGCTGAGTCACAGACATCACCTTGGATGGCTGAGAACTAGTTCTTCCTGGGACAGTCAAGATGATGCTGATTGTACTCAAAGACAGCCTTCTGGAAGTGTCCCTCTGAGCTTTTAACCCTGCTTGACCACCTAGTCCATTGGGCAGATGTAGGAATTGCTTCGACTTTCCCGCCTTAACTAATTGCTCAAAGTGGCTCAACAAACTCCTGTAATCTTCAGTAGTGTGCCCTTGTTCCCGGTGGTACTGGCAATGAAGACTTTGGTTGCGCTTCGTGAGGTATCCCCCCAACCTATTTAGCCACTGAAAGTATGGTTCGTTCTTGATTTTTTCCAAGATTTGGTGTACCGGCTCTCGGAACACAATACTAACTACTTGAGTAGTAGTTGATCTAAAGTGCCCCACAAAATCTCTCCTAGGTCAACTGTTATTGTACTTGTCCAACTTGAGATCCCTTTTGTGCTGAGGGACCATCTTAGCCTTCCCTTTTCCCTGTTGTTGGTACTCCTCAACCTACTTATACTTATCAATGCAATCCTTGAGCCTACACACACTTCTAACCGGTTTCCTGGTCAAATACTTCCTCAGATCATGCTCGGCTGGCAAGCCAACCTTGAAGGTTCTTATGGCCATGTCATCAAAGTCCTCATCTATTTCGTTGAACATTTCCTAGTACCTATTGGAGAACATTTTCAAGGTCTCCCCCTCTCGCATTGCCATGGACAGCAAAGAGTCCTAGGGCTGAGGAACCATGTTGCAAGTCATAAAACGGGCCCCAAACGCCCGAGTAAGCTCTTTAAAGGAGTTGATAAAGCCCTCCCTCAGGTTGTCAAACCACCTCATTGCCATAGGCCCCAAGCTGGATTGGAACACCTTACACATAAGGGCTTGCTCTTGGAGTGCCCTGCCATTCTTTGGTTGAAGTGGCTCACATGCACCACAGGATCCATTCTTTCATTGTACATGGTGAAAGTTGGCTGAGTAAAATGCCGAGGAAGTTTTCCTCCTTCGATTCTATGCGTAAATGGTGATTTGGAGATCTGGTTAAGAGCCTTGCTCATAGCGTCATTGCCCAGACCTTTGTGTGGCGGACTCTTGCTCCTCCGTTCGTAGTGACGGTCGTCATCGTATGAAAAAGACTCGCTGAGAGGAGTCTTGGACTTGGGCCTATAGCTACCATTTTCCTCGTCCTTAGAAGAAGGGTCAGAGTCTAAGGGAGTCCTTCTTCATCGCTAACGGCAAAGCCTCCTGCAAAGATGGTTTATCTCCAACTACAAGCTCCTGGTGTTCTCCTCATGGGAGATGTGACTCCTTCCTCGAGATTGGCTCTTGCTAGTATGCGTGGTGTGCACACTAACCTTACAGCCCCTTCTTCACTCAAGGTTGAGGAACTAATCCTGACGCTGGGAACCAATAGACTCCTCCTGGTCCTACCTTGATCCCGCTATGGTGGGACGTCGAACTCACTAAAGCTCAAGCCTTTCCTACAGACGGCGCCAATTGTAGGCGTGAGCTTTGGTCCTTTGGTCCAAAAGATGAATGGATTAAAGCCCAAAGAGCCTAAGAAAAGCTAGGCTTCAATGAAGTGACGACACCTTTAATGGGCCAAATATGGTAAGAGAGCAAGGAAAAATTATAAATAGACAAATGTGATGCACAGAAATTCTTCCTCGGCAATGTCCAAGGAGAGTAGTTCTTGAATATATTTCTCTTAGATTTGATTGCAATTCCTTTTCTCAATACTACAACGCTTTCTTTATAGATTCCCCCCCCCCCTTTTGGAGGGTTTCTCACATTATATAGCTCCCTTCAGGCGATCTTAGCCCTCCATTTGTTGATTGCCTAATCCATCACTTGAGTGCTTGTCCCATCATACACCTTTCCAAACTTTTTGTGAGTTGCAACGGTCAAGGCAACATTGTTCAGGGGTCTTCTCCATATAAATGCAGTTAGGGGGTTTGGTGGGATGCATTGAATGTGGAGGCAGCCACCATCCTTCCAGTCATGTCAGGGCTAACCCCCTCTCCGAAGCCTTTTCTCAACAGCAAGACCTACTCTGGCAATGTGCCACTGATGTGGCCTTACTGTTCGAGCGTGTGGCCTCGTCAACACGATAATGGGCTCCTTGGCCATGGACATGACACGTGGCATAGGTACCTTACCTAAATTCTTGTGCCCCACAGTGACCATACATGCAATGGGACTGCAATGAGCTAGCTGTAACTGTGACTAGGCAATGGGGGCACATATATATATATATATATATATATAGTTCATGGTTGGACTTGGATCCAAGTAGAGACAAGTTTTGCACCGGAAGGCACGTTGTGGTAGTTTGGTTTTCTTAACTCTTAAGGACTGAATTAGGGACAACCGAAGGCAACTAGCCATGATTTCCGGAGAGAACAAATACTTATATTATGACCGGCAGGGTTATTTGGTAAAATACAATCGAACCCGTTGAAATTAGTTTCTTTTTGTTCCTTATATTTTGACCTCTTTCTGCATGCTGTTATAAACTTTGAACATGAATTGACGATGTTGTATAAAAATTAAGAGTATTACATTTGCGTATGAGGGTATTCAGCAAAGAAAATATTTCTTATGAGGGTGAGACGAACCATTAACCTAACTTGAATGGTTCTTAGAAAGAGGTTAGTCGCTTTCAACTTTTTATTTTTTATTTATTTATTTTATTTATAAGAATACTGTAAATTTCATTAAAAAGAAGAGAAATTCAATATTAGGATTTTTCACTATTCATATAACATAGCTAGCAACACCCTTAGCATTTTGTGCCAATAGTAAATGTGCTAGTCGATTCTCTTGCCGCTTCACATGGCATACTTGTACCATTTTGAACTCTCGCATCTTTTGCTGGATTCCCAAAATAATATTAGCTATAGTAATCGGAGGCTCACCTATATTATTTACGGTGTCAGAGACTTTTTGAATCACATTCAAACACTACTGCCTCTTGAATGCTCACATCCCATGCAAAAAAGATACTCTCTTCCAAAGCCTTCGCTTCTGCCTCAAGAGGTACCAAAGGTTGGTGGAAATCTTGCTCATCGCTGCTTCCACTTCTCCTTCACTTGACAACAGTTGTTTTTCCGAACAAGAAAAAAACAAAACAGAAGTCATCTGGGCTCTGGTCCATTCCCTACTTGGAGAATGTATGATCAGAATGATACACAATTAAGATTTTTTTTTTTTGAATCACACTTAAGTTAAGAAATAAACTAAAAAAAATTATTTGTTTACCTAAAAAAATTGTGTATAACAATTTTTTAAAATTGAAAATATTTAAAAACATTTTAAAATGAAACATTGAAAAAAAGATATATATATATATATATATATACTGGGGCCAAAAACAACAATTCTATCAGTGCTTCCCATGAAATGATAATCCTTCCACAGGTTCTGAGCAACTTCAATAATTTGATTATTAAAATAGTTTCCCCAACATTTTGCAAGAGCATAAGGATCATTAAAGGACAAATGAGGATTTCCTTCAAGCCATTGCCCTTGATGAGTATGACCATTAATGAGAATGAGATGTTTTGAAGGCTGGACATTCATCCAGTTATCTCTTTCCCATCTAGGCAAAGTACTCCAACATCTGATGGAAATAGAATGACCAGTAAATTTTTTAATGGCATCTTGAATAATTTGAGGAAGTTGACTGGCTTGATAATGGCTTGTCAATTTTAGAAATCTGATAAAGCCATATTCAAACATATGGGAAAGCTAGTTAGGATCTCTATCATCATCATCATCAGCAGCAAAGTAACCATCATCATAATTAATTAGGAGACTAGGAAATCGGTGTGGTTTTTCATACACTCTGAGAGTACTCCCAAAGTGTTCTTCCTAGTCACACTGGATAAACACATTATCACCTTCATCAAGTTCATCAGGATCAGGAATAGTGGCTGTGACAAGTTTCTTGAAACATTTGAACCATAGGTCAAAAGACCTGAACATAGCCTTGCTCTTCAGTATACGTGATTGTATATCTGATGGCAAGTTGGCAAAAGCACTTCTTAACATAGATTGGGACTTAAGGCTCAATCTAGAATAATTAGTGCCCATTATAGTCATTTTATCCTTTGAATGGATATCCTCTTTGCCAAAGAGTTGACTAGTGTAAGGATCATTTGTAGTATTTGAATGGTAAACAAGTTGGCTTCTAAAAGCCCCAATTTCTAAAACAAGGTTTGAAGCAAGGTCAATATCTGAAGCAATAGGGTTTTCTGAAATAAGGTTAACATAATGGCTTAGGAAAGCCTCATTCTGAGCAGAAAGGTTAACAAGGTGGATTTCAAGGGCTTGGAGGGTTTTTTCAAACAATTTGTAATGGTTTTGGGTAAAAGCAGAATAAAGGTTATCAAGAATAAATTTAACGGAATCTGGCAGCTCACTATAGACTCCATTATGAAATTGCAAATTTCTAGATAAAACTTCCTGCAAAGCAATAACCATATCTCTACTGGAATATGACACCGTTGCCGGTACATACCCTTGAAGGGATGTTGATCCACTAGGTTTTACCCTAGAAGATGCACCTTCATGCATTTCATTTTGGAAAAAGTCCTGTGCAGGAGCTTTTCCTTTGTTTTTCCTCTCAGTCGAGGGAGCCATAATAATCCACTTATTAGTGGTATAAATATTAATATTATCCCACTTAGTAGTGGTATTTATCCTTGCATCAGTGCTTGGTTCCTGCAAAGAATCATTAGGAATATTAGAGTCATTGGTAATAGTAGATAATTTAGCACTACTAGGATTACCTTCAATATTTTCTGTGAAGCATGTAGCAGGAGAATCATAAGACAGGTCTAAAGCATCATTAATATCAATTTCAAGTTTTGAAACAAATTTAAATTTTACTTTCTGTCCAAAAGGATCAGTAGTAATACCATCATTGTCAACAAGGAAAGGATACAAAGCATTTATAAATGGCAAACCAAGAATCACTTTATCAGTCATATTTTAAACAAGAACAGAAGGAATCTTGAAACAGACATCATCATGGCAAATATGAGCATTATTCAATTCATATTTGGTTTTCATTTGAGAACCAGTAGCAGAAACCAATTTTTCAGTTGATCTCTCAAAATATTTCGAAGGAATCAATCCTTCCTGAATACAATTCTTATCAGCACCATAATCAATCATAGCAATAACAGTGAAATGATAATCATGGGAAACAACAATCTTCACTTTTGTGAACCATTTTGGGGGAAGAATTTGGTTAATACTAACAAGACTAGGTTGAGCATCAGCAATACCTTCATTAGAAAGAAGAGCTTGTTGACTGGATTCATCTCCATCCTTGTGCTCATCTTGTTCATTATCAGACTTATTTTGATCAATTTTCATCATTAACAATTCTTGTTTGAGATTATGATTATCACTTTTAACATGTTTAAGTTCAAGTTTTAATTCACTTATCTCTTGTTTAACAGTATTAATTTCACATTGGAGATCATTAACAGTTAAATCTTTGGATTTCTTCTTATTAAATCTTTCCAAAGTTTCTTCAAAACTTATTGTTGATTTAAGTTTTTTACCAGTTTCATCTTTTAACAATTTTTTCTTAAATTTATCCAAATATTCTTTTTGTAATTCAGGATTCTCAATTTGACCAATCAATTTAATTAACAAGCTTTCATTTTCTTCACCTTTAGTGAGAACATTAACAGATTTAACAACATTGCAACAGGAATCTCTACAACCAAGTTTAATATTAGGAGAATCAGAGGAATCATCAGCAGAATGGTAGCAAGAATCAGTTGAAGAAGAAAAATCATCTTCCAAAGAATCAGACGAATTGTTTGATTCGAGGATTCTGAATAATTCTTCTTGATCATTATCATCAATTTTCAACATGTTAAACTTGTTTTTTAACTTACCAGGTTTTTGTTTGCAATCTTTACTAAAATGACCAGGTTTTCCATAATTGAAACATTTACCTTTACCTAACCTCTGGTTAACATGTTTTTTAGCAACATTTTTCTTTTTAGCATAGAAATCATTAAAATTAGTTTTATGTTTTTTATGGTTATAATTTTTGTAACTTTTATCATGTTTTTTACTCTTTTGCTTAGAAGGAGCAATAGAGGGCAAACCATATTGTTCACAAAAATTACCCATTTCATATTTAGCTTTTCTTTTATTTTTTAATTGGTGTTTTAACAATTTTTCATCATTGCACATATTAATTCCAAGTTTTTTAATAGTGCTTAAAATATCACCATAAGTTAAATTATCATAGTCAATAGAATCATTTTTACCAATTAATTCTTGCTTTATCTTATGAGCAAAGATAGGAGGCAAACCGTCAATAAACTTTTCTTTCCAATAAGGCTTGAAACAGTCCTTTCGCTGCATCACTCTGGAAAGGAAAACATCTTGATACCATCTATAATCAGACATAGTAGGGCATCTCAAATTATTCAACAAATCAGAAATTCGAGATGAAACATTAGCTGGAGTACCAACAAAATGTTTGATAATAGTATAAATCAAGGTATTAACACCATCAGGAACACCTCGACCAATACGATCATCAAAAATAGGCAAGCCTTCATCATTCTTTTTAACAGCATGTTTAATAGAATCTCTGGAATCTTCTGTGAGATAAGAATCCCACCATCCACGAAGAGTACCAGAAAAGCCAGTAGTAAGAAGGTCAACAATTTCAGATTGTGCAAAATCATGATTATTTTGGTACGCAGTACCAGCCATGGACATATGTCCCATTTTGTTAATAATTTCTTGTTCAGAAAAACCATCAATATTCCACTCATAAATTTTATCAGCAGAAACAGAAAACTGAGTTTGAAAAGCTCTTTCTTCAAACTGCATATCAGGAGGAGTAGGTTTTGAATACCAATTCCTAGTAAGAAACAAGGGTTTGGAATTTCCAGCAAATCTTTTAATTTCAGGTAAACAGTCATCAAAAACCTTTTTGGCAGGAACAGAAGAAACAGAAGAAGCAATATCAGAATCTGTATCAGAAACAATTTCATTTTTTGAAATAGTTCGAGCAGCAGGAGTACTTATAGAAGTACCTTCAGTTTTAACTTTTAAATCAGAAAGCATTTTGTCAACAGTTTCAAGAAGTTTAGACTGAGAGGTTCTAAACTTGAATTTGTTATCATGACTGGGTAAATTAATCAAAGGTTCCTCAGTCTTGATAGAAACAGGTTTTTGAACAGAAACGGATTTGTCAACAGAAGCAGTTTTTTCAACAATTTTTTCTTCAATACGGTCAAGTTGTTGACCAATAACATGCAATGATTTATTAGTAAAATTGTTTTGTTCAATAAGGCTAACAACAGGAGTTTGATCATCAGCTATTTTGAAAGGGGTGGCTTTAACATCAATTTTGTCAGTAGTGACCAAAATAGTCTCAAGAGGTGGATGGGTAGATTTGACAATGGTTTTGTCAGTTTTAACAAAATTAGATTTCTTTATCACACTCAAATAATTTTTGGAAACTTCATCTTTTGAAACATAATAGTTTTCAAGAAAATCAAAGAACAAAATATGTCTCTTCAATTGATTCATCTTTTCCAACCATTTTCTTTTAACACGATTTTTCTCAGACCGAGCAAAATTATTTTGGTAAATTTTTCTTTTTGTCCTATTTTTAGGAAGCATAAATTCATCAAACAAAGGAGCTAAGTCAACTTTAAAATCTTCATTTAAAACATTCAAAACTCTTAAATGGTTAACAGAATTTTCAATAGGAGGGAAATCAGAATCAGATGGGCAAATAGAATTAGCATCATCTTCTTCTTCGGTAGCAGGTTTGCCATATGGAGAGGAAGATTCAACTTTAGTAGAGTAGAAAACAGAGCTGACTTGAGATTTGTCACTAGAAACACCTTTTAACTTTAAATCAGTGGGTTTTTCAAAATTCTTTTGCAAAAACTCATTAACATCATGATCTCTTTTCGAAATACTTTTAGATCCAGCAAAGGAATGTCTTCCTTCGTTGATCCTCAAAGGTTGATTATTTTGAAAACATATTTTAACAGTACCATCAAGATATTGTTGAATATTTGTGAGGTCTAGCTCATCAAAAACAGGTTTAGGAACAGGGGATTCTTGGTTCAACAACCATTCAGTAGGAAGCTGAATATCTTGCCATTGAATCATTTTTGGAACTTGAATTTTAGCATCAGAAGTTGAACATGTGATTAACATTGTTTTACCAGAGGGTTCTCTAGGATTCAAACAACAAGGATTTAACTGAGTACCCAACAGTCTGTAATAAATACGGTAAATCAAAGCAAAAGGTTTACTACCTTCATCCATAATATAACCAGAAGAAGCAATATTCAAAGTCAAGGCTTTAACAATATTAAGATCATCCAAAGCAAGAGTAATATCAGGATAACAGTTAAAGTAAACAGGACCATCATACAAAGAAGCAGTGATCATACCAAGAATGCTATCTTTAAAGACCTTAAATCTAGCATCTCTTAAACACATGAGAATAGAAGCATTAATACCCTTTCGGGTGAGTGGTTTAACAGCAACTTGAACCAAACCAATATGCAAATAACTGAGTTTTTTAGCAATGAAATCATTAATATTTTTTCTGGAAAACAAGCAACATTTTTTTATGCATTTTTGAAATAGAAAACATTTGTTCAACAGTTCTAACTTTGTAAACAGGATGAAAAGTGGACTCAGCCCAACTAGTTTTGTAAACAGTTTTAGTGTCAACTTTGGGAATGTTCCATTTTCGGAAATCAGGGATCTCATGATTTTCAACAGTGTGATCTTCTTCATTCACAATATCAGGAGGACAACCAGTCCTGGAGCTGACAGAGGAGTTGGATCTCCACAACTTATCCATATTATCCTAGTTTTAACACTCAATTATCATGTTTTTCTCACAACCGTTGCATTTCGTAACACATACCCTAAGCAACCCTATACCACACACATGCCCTACACGCCCTCCTGGCTCAAACAGGCCTTACAGTCAGGTTCTGGGAATTCACTTTACACCTAGGGTGGCGCCAACGACGGCAAGAAGGGAACACAACAACGGAGCACCAAAGGTTCAGACGGATACGGACAAGGAACAGAGAACACAACACACACTATCACCGGCCAGAAAAGAGTGGCTCTGATACCATAAAGGGGGAAGGGGACGCACAGATGAAGGGAAGAGACGGAAGCACAGTAATGATATTGTGAAAGTAAATATAAAGAGCAAAGTTAGAACAATGATAAGGCGGTAGAACCAGCCAAGCAGTATATATCAAAATAATTCAAAGTAAATAAGAGCAATTAATGAAAGCAATTTAGAACCGTCTAGTATGGCGGTAATCCGTCCAAGGTGGCGGTAGCAACAAGTAGAATAATATATATATATATATATATATATATATATAGGAGAATGTTAACTAGCACCGCTTGGTGCTGGTTAAGGGCAGAAAAGAAAAAAAATATTTGTTAGAAAAAGTCAAAAAAATCTGAAATAGTACCGGCAACATTGAAAAAATAACATAAATTAAAGAAAAAGACAGATATAGTGTCAGAAAAAAGTGTAGTTAACGGGCACCTGGTGTAACTTGACAAGAGTTACACCATTTGTAAACTGTAGATTTGTAATTGATCTAATAGTTAAAAAAATAGCGTTAAATGCTAATTGACTTACACCTCATTCACTTAATTAATAGAAATTTTGTTTTTCTCTTCTTATTTATTATTTAAAACCTTTTACATATATTCCTTTTTTTGCCAATGACTTTACAAATATATTTGCAATACTTTTTTTTTTTTTTTGAGTTCCTACTACTCTTTTTTTTTTCTTCTTCTTCTTTTAAGCCGGTCATACTGTTATAGTCTTATCAATTGTGAATATATATCCTGTCTCCTTAAAAATAAATAAATGGCTAAGTGCTGTTTAATGAGGTTTTAAATAAATGGAGGAAAGAAAGAAGAAGTAATTACAACAAATGAAGAATTAAGTACATAGTTCCTTTTGATTAAAAACAGTTTGCTTAAAATCTACGACTCTGTGGGAAAAGGCACTACTACAACACTTATGTACTTAGATTACCAATGAAGAGTTGCATCAAACTATATCACTATGTTACTTGGGATCCTTGTCCTTTGTCTAAGTCCTTATGAACATGATTACTGATAATTTTTGGTCCCGTGTCAAAAAGTTGAACAAGTAAGTTTTAAAGTGTTCAAAAACCATTATTACAAAGAAAAAATTTAAAGGAAGAATAAGATTGTAATTATGAGGTAATAGGACAATATATCTTGAACTGGAAGTGTCAGTTGGCTAGGGTTGGCCTTGAATGAAGAGAGATAATTCAGCATTGAACTACTTTATTGCCTAAAATGAGCAAAAAAATGAAAGCTTTCTCTACTGTATTAAGTGTCTTAAGATATTAAATTTTATGGTCTTCAATAAGGATTTCCCAAATAAGATTTTCCTAATTGCTTTGCATCTCGTGGAAACCTCACAATATAATTATCAATGGCACGGTACCACATAATAATCAAGTCCCAGATTCCTTTGCCTGTCCTCTATACCTTCAAATTGAAACTGGAAACAAAACACAAATAATATATTTGTAAAATCATTGGCAAAAATAGGAATATATGTAAAAGGTTTTAAATAATAAATAAGGAGAGAGGAACAAAATTGCTATTAACTAAGTGAATTAAGTGTAAGCCAATTAGCATTTAATACTATTTTTTTAACCATTAGATTAATTACAAATCTACGGCCTATAAATGGTGTAACTCTTGTCAAGTTACACCAGGTGTAACTTGAACCCATATATATATATATATATATATATATATGGGTTTAAGTTATACCTGGTGTAACTCTTGTAAAGTTACACCTTTTTCTACATCGTAGATTTATAAAAGATCTAACGGTTAAAAAAGACACCATTAAATGCTATTACCTTCCACATTATTACTTAATTAATACTAGCATTTTCTCTCTCCTTATTTATTGCTTTCCACCAAATTATATTTTCTTCAACACAATCTAACAAATATATATATATATATATATATGCTTTCCACCAAATAATATATATAATATATGCTACGTTAAACATTTTCAAACTTCCAAAGTTCCAACTTGTTTCAAGTAAATAAATTTCATTAAACTTTTCAATAAAATTAGGCTAGAAATTTTGGGTAATTATTATTATTCTTTCCTCTCTCTTTCCAATCTCTTGAAATGTATTTAAAATTGTTCCAAATGGCAAAGCACAAACAAAACTCAGCCAAGTTTCCTTGCACGACTTGGCTTCCTTAAATAATAAATATAGTGAAAATGGGAAACCAATTTTCTTTTTTCTTTTTCCCCCAAACCCCACTACGAAGAAAGATAATCATTTCTCTAATTCTTTCTGTATCTCATGAATCTTATTACTTATGAAATTAGACCACTCTAGAGCCAGAGCATCCGGATCTTCAAGTGATAAATAAGTATCTCCTGTATACCAGTTGTATTCAGGGATACAACCCCAATCATGAATAAGAACCAACATGTGTGCTGGCCTAGCATCCATATAATAACTACTGTCCAGAGCCAGAAGAGTACTCCAAATAGTGATCTTCATATAATTAAGTCCTCCAATCTGTGCGGCTACTTCTTGCATGACTTTAGGAAATAAACTGATCTAAATTCCAGAAGTTATGATTAATTTGCTAATAAGCCCTGCTTCTAGCATTTTAGATAACCATAAAGGATCTAGTAGTGAAGTGTCACCAGCTTTTTCACCAAATTATTGACTTTTTTGTGTTGTATTGGATCCCAGTCAGGGGAGTTTGCGAAAGAGTATCCGTGTGTGTGTATATATATATATAAATAATAATAATTTGTAACTTAACTCTTTAAAATATGCTTGGTAAAGGATGATCGTGTACAAAGTATGATGTTTGATTTGATTTTGTAAGTATACATTTAATAGTGATCGTATTGTGTCTTTCAGAAATTTCTTTAAATTTATAGAAAAAGAATCCTTTATTTATTTATTTGTGTGGGCGTAGACATGTCAACTACCCAGGAAAGAGCACATTAGTAATATAGAAGCATAAACAATGATAAAATAGATGATAAAGAAGAAAATAGCAAAATAGATATATTCAAAATTAGTTAAAACGGAATATGGAATATAGAAACTGAAACTAATAAAATCTTACTTGAATAAAACTTCTGTCTTTGATTAAACTGAAAACTGCCTTTGATACAAGCTTTGAAAATAAAGTACTGTCTGGAGAGTTACAAGATTACAAAGTAAAACTGTCTAGAGAAAGGTTACAAGATTATCTGTCTGGAAGGGAAGGATTACAAGATTACAAAAGAAAAGGATTACAAAAGTCTTTCTGAGGGAGAGAGAGCTATCAAGGGCTAAAGCTTTTATCTGAAATTTTGGACCTAAAACTTGGACCTCTATTTTTGAACCTTAATTCTGGACCTGTCTTCTGTCTTCGGAGTGTGCCTTTTTATAGATGAAATGAACCCTGGTGAGTCTTCAAAAGTAACCTGAGTTGAGTAAAGTGAGCTCAAGTTAATCTGTCGGTAAACCATGATAAGTCTTTAAAAGTAACCTGAGTTAAATAAAGTGAACTCAAGTTAATCTGTCGGTAGGATCTTGTAGAATCTTGAACAGTAAAAGTAAATCTTGTAGGATCTTGAACAGTAAAAGTTTTACTATTCATGAATAGTAGTCTATCTGGGAAGCTGTCAGTAAATGCGTGCCAGTGAACAATAGAAACTTAAAAATCTGTCTGTATTTGTTTGGACTGTATCGGATCTGTCTAAAAGCTATGCTTAATAAATAATGATCTGTCGCCAGTGAATAGTAATCTGTCTGGCAAGTAGTGATCTGTCGCTGCTGTCTGTCCGGAGAACTTGTCAATCTGTATCCGCGTAATTCATAATCTAGCGGATCGGAGTTATCCTCATACTGCTCATGTTCATGAAATACTCCATAATCATTACATAGAACGCAGTATGAAATAGGAAGGTAAATAGGAACACGATCATTTGCTGTCATCAATCTAGGATCCTTAACAATCTGTCTTTTCCCAAATAACCTCCTTGCTGAAGGTAATGGAACATATACAGCAATTCTGTTAGTGTAGCTATATAAGTGGAAGCCTATATCTAATTCTTTCTGTATCTAATGAATCTTATTACTCATGAAATTAGACCACTCTAGAGCTAGAGCATCTGGATCTTCAAGTGATAAATAAGTATCTCCTGTATACCAGTTGTATTCAAGGATACAACCCCAATCATGAATAAGAACCAACATGTGTGCTGGCCTAGCTTCCATATAATAACTTCTGTCCCAAGCTGGAAGAGTACTCCAAATAGTGATCTTCATATAATTAAGTCCTCCAATCTGTGCGGCTACTTCTTGGATGACTTTAGGAAATAAACTGATCTAAATTCCAGCAAGTTATGATTAATTTGCTAATAAACCCTGCTTCTAGCATTTCAGATAACCATAAAGGATCACAAATTACTGGATCTTCTGTCTCTGTATTGATAAGTAATCCCGGATAGGGATTGTATCTGTCTCCTACTCCTTCATAAACTCTTCCTTCATAAACTCTATCTGCATTTCCAAAACTCTTATACCATGTAGCTTTATTAGATAGCCATGTATCACCTGTCATGTCTTCTGTTCTGATAAATGCTGTAGAAACTAATACTTTAAAAAGATACATCCATCTGTCATAAGAACTGGTAAAGGATCTATGAGTTAATATATTCTGTTGGATTTCAGGAGGTAAAATTCTAATGGCAAGTCTCATTTTTTGCTAAATCTTTGGGTGGAGCTTTGAAAAGCTTGTTCCCATAATATAGCTTTTTAGAGACTGTGATTTTGTCTTTGTGGAGCTTGAATCTCCATCCTCCTTGCTAGGGAGTTGACAACCGAGAGCTTCAATAAATGTCCCGATGCTAACAAGATGTAATTCCAAAGCCTAAAGGGTCTTTTGGAATAAGGGTTTCTGTTTAAGGGTGAAGGCTGCCTGTAAATTATCAAGAAGTAGTTTAATATGGAGAGGAAGGTCTGTAAATTCTCCGTCTTGATACATGAGATCAGTCTGGAGCACTTTTTGCAGAATTACACTGTTTTCACCACATGAATACATTGCCTCTACTAGCAACGTATCCTGAAGGGATATTGACTCTATCGAGATGCCTTCATGCTTATCCGAAATCTTTACTGAAGGCTTTCGGATTCTGGGTTGCACTGCTGGTGCCTTGCCCTTTCTTTTCATGTCTGCCCTAGAGGATCTGTTATTCATATTAGTCTGCAAATGGGGTTCGGGAAAAAGATTATGTCTTGAAATATTATTTTGAGAATAAACATTTTCATGTAAGAGTTCTTTCAAATTCCTTTTTAAAATCCTTTCACTAATGTCTTTCTGCGAAAAATCATTTTTAAAACTTAAAGTATATCTAATAAAACAAACCTTTCTCTGTACACTTCTGTGCCCTTGCTGAGTAATGGTATAAGAGTAGTCATGATGAAGTCTTTCAAAGTTTGAGGGGCTAGAATTCAAAAACTTTACAAAATCTATCATGATTCTATCCGTTTTGTATGTGTTACTATATATCTTATTCTGTGAAAATATGTGAAATAATGCTTCTCCATAAAGTCTTTTATCAACTACTATAATAGTTTGGTGAAAATCTATCAGAGATTTTGTTAAGAAATTAAATTTTTCTTTATTCAAGAAATTATCACAATTAAAAGAATCTGTCAGGACTTCTTTTATTAAAGCATCTGCTATATGAGTATTTAAGATTACTACAAAGGATGCAAAAATGTCATTTATCATAATTTTGTTTGGTACATCTGTCAAACTTTCAGTTCGTTTAGTCCAATCATATTGACTTATAAGCATAATTCTATCTTTTGTACTGAATTCTTTTTCATAAAGTGTTTGAACTATTGTTTGGATTATATATTGGTACAAAAGAGCAACGGGGAAATAAGAATGAATTTCTGTTTCTATGTCCTGTTTAGCCTTTTTTATGTCCTTATCTGTCAACTGGTGAACAAGTGATATTTCTGTCTCTAAAAATGACAAACTTCTTTTAGTTCTATAGATTCTTTCTTTATTAGTATTGAAAGTTCAATATGGGTATAAACCACCCTTGAACGTTTATACCCCAATTACAAAAGTACCAATTCAAGCTTTATATCAAACAGTTAATGTGCGGAACATGATAACAAGATTATAACAAAATTGATAAACAATCTAAGCCAAATATAAACACATCCACAACAGTAAATATAAGGCAAAGATAAGGGAAAGAAAGATGCTAACACACGGACAACACACGATGTGTTATCGAAGAGAAAACCGAAGCCCTCGGCGTAAAACCTTTTTGTCGCCCTCCATGCGGTCAAATAATCCACTAAAGAATATAGTTGGGATACATGAACAGCAGAAGACCCTCCAAGCTAATCTACCCAAGTATCTAAGCTCTCCAAACTTCTTGCTCCAACGAGGTTACGCCGAACCTATTTCTTCTTTAGCTTACCGGATTCCGCTACTAGACCATAGCATCAACCAATGTAGATTGGTTCCTTTCTAACTGCTTCCCAAAAGCACCAAATAAACCTTTTCACAGACGTGGGTGTGGTGAGATAAGGATTTGGCTAAAGACCTCTCAAGGGTATGACAATGGAGAGGAAGAGAGAAGAGGAATTTGTAGAGTCTCTAAGGTTAAGATTGTGGATGAATTAATCTTGTATTTCTCTAGGGTTTCTCTCACAAAATTCTCTCTTGAAGCTCTCTCAATTTAGTGGGTATAAGGGTCTATATATAGTGGTGTGTTTGGAATACGAAGAGACAGTTATTGCTAAACAGGGCTGGTTGGCGGCTTGGCCTCCGGCTTGTCCAAGTTGCGAGTTCAAGTCGTGACGTAACGGCCTGGCCTGCCTGAGACTTTTGTCTTGTAGTGCGACAGCTGGCGCGACCCTTCAACTCCCCTGTGTGCTTCTCACGTGCCTGCAGTTGGCGGCTTGCCAGTCGCGAGTCAGCCACGAGTTCTAGCTGCGAAACTCTGCTTCTTTGCACAAACTTGAGCTTTTCTTCACACTCTCTTCACACACTACCCTTACATGAATCTCACTTAAATACAGGGTTACCAAGTGCTTAAATTACAAGCAAATTGGCACGAAATAAAGCCAATAAGATGGTTGATTAAATTCAACCTTACAAGTATCCTGTAAGATAGTGACCTTATAGGGGAAATTAATTTCTTTTGGGATAAAGGGTAGGATGGAATTAAAAGATACATTAGTTACATTAGCTTTAATTCCTTTTATAATAACTTCAACACATATATCTTTATTATGTAATTTGCAATTAATTAATCCAAAGGCCTGAATTAATCTTTCTTGTATACAGCTTTCTTGTATACTACTCATGTTATGAGTACCTAAGTCTGCTAATGTGATTTCTGTCAAAGAGAACTCTTTATTAATTGCTAAAGTGACTTCTGTATGCCATCTTTGAAAAAGTACTCTGTCAATTAAGCTAAAGAAATTCTGTCTCAAGTAAGCATCTTTTTCTGATAAAGGGGATTTAACCTTAGGTTTAGAAAATTCTTTCAAGTTTATTTTTGTAATATTTTGTTCATTTATGTCTATGGAATTATCTTCTTTAATATCTTTAATTTCTTCTTTTAGTATTTTTGCTTTTGTCATTAAGTCTTGTAAAGTTACAGATTTTATATCTATATCTACTCCATCTTGTTTCTTTCTTGCCTCTCTCTTGCTGTTTTCTTTCTTAACTCTTTCTTTTTTTCCACATTCCGTAACATGATGTCCATATTTTCTACATTTAATACAAGCAATAGGTATATCTATGGAATATTTTAACTTTAGTAAATAGTCTTCTTTGTCTTTTAGATGATTAGGTAACTTATCTATTAATTTTGCTATTATGTCTTTTTGTTTCCTTTTTCTTTTATTGACTTTAAGTGGGTTGGTTGATTTTAATTCTTTCTTTTTCTGTACTTGGTCTATCTCTTTTTGACTAACATAAAATATCTCCATTAATTCATTTAGTATATTTTTTTCAAATTCTAATTTACTAATTTGTTTAGCAATTTTGTTATGTCTAGCACATTGTTTTTTAGTATGTCCATCTTCTTTACATTTATGAGAAATAATATGTCTGTCAATATTCTCATTATCTGATACTCAGTATTATTTAAAACTGTTATCTCTCTTGTTCTGTCCATATTTAAAGGTGTTTTTAAAATTTCTATCTTTCTGGTTAATTCTGCCAAACTATCATTTTGGGTGTATATTATGGATCTTTCAATTGATTTTAGTCTTTCATCAATTTTTTCTTTTAGACTATTATTATTATCAATTTTGACTACTTTTGCTTTTACTATACTATCACTATTTTCCTTTTCTTTATTAGTTTTCCTTCCTTTGTTGACTATTTCTCTTTTTAGTCTTTCTTGTTCTATCTCTTTTTCTACTTCTAGTTTTCTACGTAGGGATTCTTCAAGAGTGCTATTTGTGCTATTTTCTTTTGGTTCTATCATGTCTTTTCTTAGTAACTTTTCACTATTTTGTCTTTCCATTCTTTCTATCATTTCTCTTACCATTCCTTTTTTTTTTTTTTTTTTTTTTTTTTTTTTTTTTTTTTTTTTTTGTCTTTGTATGTTATAGGTGTAGTTCTGTTAGTTGCTTTTGACTTTGTTAAACTATTTTTGTCATTGTCTATTAAACCATCCTTTCTACTATCTATCATATTTATTAATATGCCTGTAGCACTTCTTTCTTTTATGAGATTTTTTCCTTTATCTCCTACACGTGTTGATCTTTCCTTAATTGGGTTAGTTTTTCTGTCAACTTTTTTGTCAGTATATTTAATGCCTGTAAGTCTATTTTTATTTCTTTATCCGTTATAGATGAATGTATAAGGTCAATAATTTATTTATATTTTTTTTTGTAAAAAAATAGGAATAAAAAATAAATAAGAAAAATAATAATTATGTAGCCAATGACGTAGTGATGAGGTAGTGCAACAAGATATCAGTTGCAATAAATACTACACTTCAAATTTTAAATATATATAGATATAGATTATTAGTAATTTTACCCCCACACGATATGTGACATAAATAGTTTCATGTCAATTGTATAGTGAAATGAACATACATAAACTATGTTATACATTTGTTGAAATTGCCAAACAGATTTCAATAATAATCATGAAAACTTATTTACTTATTTATGAGTGAAACATTACAAATCCAAACAATATAAGAATTAAAAACTATTGATTATCTAATTAAATTGCTAAAATCACATGGAGTACTCATATTATATGAATTAAATTATTATCGTATATAATCCTGTTTTACACAACTTGGCAAAGTTTGTGTTAAGGACCCATGAGAAAAATTTACTTTTGAAAACCGACTTATAAAGGGAGGGCGTTCAAAAGTTTATAAATACATAGTTAAGCTTACATTTAATCCATGTGAGAGACACTAGAATTATAACATTTGGACTCACAATATAATATGAAAAAAAAAGGGTTAAGATACATCATACATTCAAATTTTACAATTTATTTCCTTAACTATCACAACAATATCAATTTTATGTTTAAACTAGTGTTTTAAAAGTTACTAGTCGCTAATAAACAATTTATACATCATACACTCGTGTTTTGGGTGAGTCAGCGAATAATCAATAGTGTAAGTACAAGTTTTAAAAGTTACTAGTCGCTAACCCGTGCGATGCACGGGATAATTAAATAAAAGGACAATTAATTCAGGCACATATGAAAGCAAATAAAAAAGACAAAACCTACGTTTTTTTTTTAGTTGAGTCTCTCTCCTTCTTATTTTTTTAATTTTAAAGTGAAATTAAGTTTAAGGTTTTGAGATGGTAATTGCTAGGGTTTTAAGGAGAGAAGAGAGAGTCCTACCAGGAGTCTAAATAATATAAACAATTCAAAACATGGAACATTATCAAATTTATAACACCTAATTCCATTATCTTTTACGTTGAATCCAAACAAATAATTAATTGAAATTAATCCAAACAAATAATTAATCAACCAAAAATCAAAACTTTAATAAAAAAACAAAAAATCACATGAACCCAAATAAAAATTCTCAATAAAGTAAGAACATATAAAAATTTACCACACCTTGGGCTGGAAGACATAGGTTGCAGTTTTGATTTTTCTCCAAAAAATAGAGATGCTTCATCTGCCATATACAATATAAAATAATTATTAGAATTTCAACCCAAAAACCAAACCCATAAAAACACTATCAAAATATAGAGATTAACCCAAATACTTATAAGAAAATCAATTATAAACATAATAAAACAATAAGATAGAATGAAAATTTCAGGCACATATGAAAGCAAATAAAAAAAGACAAAACTTACGTTTTTTTTTTTTTTTTTTTTTTTTTTTTTTAACGTGAGTCTCTCTCCTTCTTATTTTTTTAATCTTAAAGTGAAGTTGAGTTTAGAGTTTTGAGATGGTAATTGCTAGGGTTTTAAGGAGAGAAGAGATTTTGGTATTTTTATGCAAAAAACGTTATTTTAGGTCTAGGTGATTTATTTCCTTGTTTTTAGGCTCTTTTAATGTTTTTTTAGGTTAAATTTGGTTCCTATTATGGTTAGGTATTAATTAGGGCTTATTTTAGAATATATTTTCTTGTCCATCAAGTTTTATGGAGCCTTTAAATAGGCCTCCAAGTTTGTATACGTTTTTCAATATTATTGTTATAAGATATAAAACCTAAAATAAAAAGAATCAAAAATAAAAAGAAAAAGAAAATAGTGATGATGTGGAAAATTGTGAGAGTTTCAAAAGTTTCGGTTATATATATATATATATATATATATATATATAGATTACGTTAGTATCAAGTTTTAAAGGTGTAGAGACTGATTTAGAAGTGAACCAGGTTTAGAGGATAAAAAGTGTATTTTAGCCAAATAACATGTATATATATATATATATATATATATTTATTTATTTATATAGAAAGCCATCAAATTACTAAGTGTAACGAGTTACCAAAACATATAATAAAGTTTTTTTTTTTTTGGTTATAACGTATAATAAAGTTACTCATATATTATACCACAAAATTAAACATTGTAGAGGTACTATAAAATTGATTAATATAATAAATTTTGACTTTGACTTCCGTCCAAAACGTGTAGTATACATGCATGAGCATCAAAATCTATCAAATAGGATTGATGAGCACGATGGTATAGAGCACTGAATCTTTTATTAGTTAAACCAGTTGGAGCTTTCAGGGAGAGACAAATGGAGGCTTAGTACGATAAAGACTGAAGTACGTAGGTAATAATTACTAAATTTAACAATATAATAAAATATCATCAGCAAAAGGTTCAGTCTGAAATGGGTGACGATTTGTGGGTTTTTATTATTTAGTTCTTCTTTAAATTACATAGCACGTAATTTAGAATTTTGTTTTTCCCCAGAACATATATGGCCGGGTGAGACTATTTTCGTAGTCTTTTTTTTTTTTTTTAAGAAATAATTTATTCCTTCTTTAAAAAGTAATTATTAGTTCTTTTCCACTAAAATATAGGATTTGAAAAAAAAGAAAGAGTTCAAATGAGTGAAGAGAATACCCTTAAAAAGAAGAGTTCTCCTAATAGAAGAGAAAACCCTTAAAAGAAGTGTAGTTTGATAATTCTTTTGGGTTGAAAGGATATCCGCAAGTGAAAGCATGTAGGAAAGCTTTAAGGTCATAATCCTTATCAAGTATGGTAGATTTATATCTCTAATTGTAGATGTACGTAGTAGTTGTCTAACCACATAAATTCATGAATTCTTTGTGTGTACTTATTGATTTTTTATTTATTTAATTAATATCTTTACTGTTATTCGTTCAAATCATGAGTTTTACACAACAAGTAGTTTTAGAGTTTTCGCTATCCTAATAATTGACATTAAACATCTGACTGTCGCAAATAAGCTTATTTCATGTAGTGAAGTGTCACCAACTTTTTCACCAAATTATTGACTTTTTTGTGTTGTATTGGATCCCAGTCAGGGGAGTTTGCGAAAGAGTATCCGTGTGTGTATATATATATATAAATAATAATAATCTGTAACTTACCTCTTTAAAATATGCTTGGTAAATGATGATCGTGTACTAAGTATGATGTTTGATTTGATTTTGTAAGTATACATTTGATAGTGATCGTATTGTGTCTTTCAGAAATTTCTTTAAATTTATAGAAAAAGAATCCTTTATTTATTTATTTGTGTGGGCGTAGACATGACATGAGTTTAAGGAGTGGAGGGGGGAATCCTAATTTTATGATGCCAAAAATGACATTTTCAATTATTTCTGAGAATTGTTTCTAAAAATTTCACTAGAGCAAAATGATCACTCAAGTAAAATTATGAACAAAAGCAAAAGCAAAATTTCTGTTGGAAGGTTTTTAGTTTTACTAAATGGTTTGCTTGTGCAAAAAGCAACTCACAAGAATGAGATCGCAAAGGGATTGATAGAATTCTACAGAATTATGCAGAAAAATTGAGCCAAAATGGGGATTGACTATTCTTAACGGTTGCATGGTAACTATCTTTATAAAGTTTGAAACATCAATATTTGTCATCGTATATATATATATATGATCATAGTCAGTTTTTGGCAACAATTACGTATACACACTAGTGTTCACAAAATTGCAAAAACTGTACCAAAACCATCCGAAAAATGGCATAACCGCACCACGCCGCAGGTAATAATGTACCACACTGCACCGCACCGCACCACACCACACTGCATGGCGTGGTGCAGTTGCAGTTTTATAATAAAAAAACCACACCACACCACACCCTTTTTATATATTAATATATTTATTTTTTTAATATTAAATATATTATTAATAGTTTAACAACACTAGCTAGTTTTCCCAAAAAAAAAAAAAAAAGAAGAAGTTTAATAACCCTAGCAAGTATTGATTAGGAAGGCCAGCCCAAAATAAAGAAAAACTAACTTAATAGTTTAAAACTTAGCCCAAAATAAAAGGAAAAATAAGTTTTGGGATGGGCAAGAAAAGCCCTAAATTTGAAAAATATACCAACTTCAAACCGTTCAAAATGCATCTTACACATCAGACTGCACATATGACCGCAAAAATGAGGTGCGGTGTGGTTATGGTTTTGGCTAAACTGCATCGCAAAGTGTGGTGCTAAAAATAGCCCAAGGTCGCACCATATTACACCGCGACCACCCCTATACACATGTTTGAAAGAAATTCATATTGTTATTCTTGCATTGTGTGGGGGCCTTCTGCGTCAATGAGCCAAAACCCATCTACTACACCAAGGCGTGTGAACTAATGGGTAAGGGAGTTAGGATTGGCCTGGTGGGATTATGCTACAGGTCAACTTGTGCACAAGCCAGGCATGCCCAATGCTTAGACAGTGAGGAGAAGGCTGTTGCAGGCTTGGCGTCCTTGCAAGCGCAATAGGTGATGTCATAGCGGAATAACTGATGCGGCAAAAAAATACTACAACAGAACAAGTGATACAACAGATATATCAAATGATGTCACCACGGGGTGACCGGTACAGCAAAATAATAATCAATCTTGCAGCGGAACAATTGATACAACAAATATAATAAAAAGATACTACAGCAGAACAACTAATGCAACAAATATGAAAAAAGGTACTATAGCAGAACAACTAATACAACAAATATAAAAAATGAGATACTATAGCTAAATAATTGGTAGCATGGATCACTATGGCAGAACAAATAATAGGGTAAATGACAAATAAGTTAAAAGAAGTCACGGCAGGACAATAGCAACAACTCTAGGAAAACATGATGACGTTAATTCACTCTCCCAGTTTTGGGTTGAGTCTTTTAGTAAGAACATGTCCAAAAAGGGAACCAAACCCCAACATAGATAACCTTATTGTAAGTTTCTGCCATTGAAGTTACCTGTGCTGGAGAAAGGGCCTAAGTAGTTTTGGATTATGATTTATAGAATCCTAGAGAGTGGGTACGTCTAGAGGAGAGAAAAGATGGTCTATTGATGCATGCCCCTATTTCTGCCGTGTTTTCTCTCTTCATTTTTTTACCACCTCCTTTCTTTCTTAGGTCTTATTACTCTTAGTTTCTTCCTCCCCTCTTTGTGGGTTCCTCTTCCCCTTTTATATTGCTTGATTCTATGAGATATCTCCCTTTTGCCCCTAAGGCTCCAGCTCTACCAACCATTTTTGGCTTCTTGTGGGCATCCTTTCAAGATCACCCACTAACTTTGGCTAAAATTTGTTTTAGTCCCCTAACTTTACTTTTTTTAATTGAATCTTCTAAGTTTCAAATTTATTCAATTCAGGTTTTTATTCAAATTTCATTAAAAATTACTGATATGAATGCAATTAACTAATTAAAAAATAATTCTTGCATGAAAAATCTATAAAAACATCTTTATTAATTTTATAAATTTTTTTCATGTGAGAAAAACAATTTTTTAGTAGCAAATTTTTAACGAAATTAGACGAAATACCTTAATTGAATAAATTTGAAACTTAGAGGACTCAATTGAACGAAAGTAAAGTTAAATGACTAAGATTAATTTTAGTCAAATTTAAATGGTGCAATTTGCATTTTAGCCAAAAATTAATACTTTCAATGCTCATTAGCATAATAGTACAATTATATAATATTTACATAAACTTCTCTCTCACATGGTAGTGAGTCCCACTAATTAAAAATGGAAGAGCATGCATTTATTGTCCTTTCCCAACATTAAATAATTACTTAGCACAATAAATGTGTTTAATTAATGAGATCCAAAATTATGTGAGAAGGGAGCAAACATTTATTTTATTCCCTTGATAATTAATTACACTACTTTTATGAGTAATTAATTAGAGATGGGTTCAAGTTACACCTGGTGTAACTCTAAAGAGTTACACCTTTTTTAAACCATTGGATTAAAGTAGATCCAACGGTTGAAAAAAGACTATAATTATTACAAATATTCTGATTAAAATCTAATTAATTACCTTCATTTATTACCTTCCAAATCTATTTCTAAATCCAAAAAAAAGTTTGACTTCTTACTGTCTCTCTCATTTACGTTTTTCTCTCTCTGTTTCTCCTCCACCACCTCCACAGGTTGCTGGCAAAAAAAAAAAAAAAAAAAAAAAAAAAACGAAAATGGCGTACAAAGATGCTGTTGCTGGCGTACAGCCATATCCTCAGCCCATCTCAGAGCTGCCTACCACATCCGCATGCCCACCTTCATCTCTGCTCTGACTCTCCTCTTTTCCTAGTTGACAAAGCGATCATGGGTTTTGTGAATCTTTTTTTTCTTCCTCCTCCAAGATATTTCAGATTTTACTTTTTATTATCCAAATACAAGTTTTTTTATTATCTCTATTTCTTTTCTCTATTCTCAATTTTTTTTCACCTAAATCGTGAATTTGATGGTGATACTTCACTGAATCTGTGTAAAATTACAAATGGAAGATCAAATTGATTTCTTGAAATTTCTATTTTTTTTTGGCCCCTGAAATTTTCTGCCATACGTTCTTGATGATTTTTTTTTTCTTTTGATTCCTTTGATATCCATGTTGATGTCTTTGATGATTATGGTTAGTCTTTGATGGAATGATGTATCTTGAACGATTTTTGTATGGGGTATTTAGGAATTTATGTCCTATTGATTCTTCAACTTGTGTTCATTTCTTATGCACTCCATCTGTTTGATAAAATGCAGCAATGATTACGCTTTGCACATTTGTTTTATTTGAATTTGGATTGTTGAGTTTTCAAACATTATTTTGTGAAAATATTTATTTGCTAGGCAATTTTCATGGATGGGTGTTGTGATGTCATGTGTGGTGGTATTGTTTAGCTGTGTGGAGATTCTAGGCAAGGGGTTTAGAAGGGGAAAAAGGAAATATAATATATCAAGCTTTGGCATGAATGAGGTTTATGTGAGAGCATAACTTTTTTTATAAAAAAAATTATTATTTACATGTGTTTGATAATTTTGCATAAATGGTGTTTGAAAAATGCAACTTGAATCGGTTTTAGGATGTTTGCATGGTATAAATTAAAATGTTAAACCTTGATTTTCTGCCATTAATTATTTTTCATGGAAGAATTGCTCGTTTTCATCTCTACAATTTAAAGATTTTTTTTCTTTTAGATGCAACTAAAGTTTGCAAGCTTACTTGGAATTTTCATATTTTGGTTCATTCTTTGGAATAATAAATTTTATTTTGGTAGCGCAGGCATGCAATGCTTCTATTTTGTTGGGTTTGCTGAAGAAGAAAGAAACAATGATGCTCTTGTATATGTTATCTATCAGATTTGTTACATGATTATCACGGCAAGCATGCAAGACCAAATTATGCAACATTGATAAGGAGATGAAGATGAAGTTTAAGTCCCATGTATTTCAATATTAGTTTAGTTCGGGTTTAATAAGCTTTAGCTATCTTATAGTGTTGGGTAGATTCTCATAGAATGCTTATCAAAGTGGATGTATATTCAGCCACGTGGGATAAATAATGTTTGATTAATTTATTAACTTTTGTGAACCATCTAAAACACAAGATTTGAGCTCCTTTTGTATAGACCCTTGTTATCATTTTGGTATTACACAGTTGTTCTATTGTTGCGTGTTATGAAAAGAACCATTTCTGAGAGTTATGGAAGTCAGTTTAGTGTGATGACTATCATGTAGGTGGAGTCGTTTTCTAATTCAGTTTGGTCAATTTAACCAGTTGTGTTTATTGAGTCTCTAGTTTTCAAGTCCTAGTGTGTCAATTTTTAGCTATTTTCTTTCCTTCACTTTAGTGGTTGTGATTCCTTGTTTTTCAAATTTAAATGTTGTAATTGCTAGTATAAAATCTTTTGTGTTGCAATCCTAATTTCTTTTGTGTTAAAACCAGCTCCTTTTAATGTTAAAACTAGCTAGTAATTCAAGTAAGTTGCATGATTGCTTGTTAATTTTACAATTGTTGCAAACTTTCATATCATATTTCTCATAAACCATGTACAAAGAAATCTCCCAACTTTTATTACTTCTTCAAAAAGTATAAAGAAAACCAAGATCCCTTAACAAAACAGTGACTAAGGGATCACTTGGCCAAGACCAAATATTTATTGGGGCAAATAGTTAACAGAGACAAAGGGAGCAACAATTGAGAGGAAAAACACATCATTCTTATAGAAAACGATTGCTTACTATAATTCAATTAGATTTCTCTAGAATAATATTACAATCAAAGATTTACATGTATAATCATTTACTTCTCAAGGTCACAAATGATCTTAGACAAGTGAACAAATCAGCCATTGGAAACCAACAACCTTGGACAACTATGCAGCGCAGAAAGTAACTCTCATCATTTGGCATTCAACAACCTCCATTCCCTTCTACCAATGTTATAAGATTGCACATCAACAAATTGCAAAAGTAGCTTAAACTTGGCCACTTCGTCCCTGTACACCAGAATAAGAAACCATATCAAGCTCTCTTTTTGTTAATAATTGAAAAGCACATTTTTGTTTGTTTTTTGCAACTTGAAGCACATTACTACAACTTGGACCCAAAGATTTACAATCACATATTTTATACTTCCAAAGGAAAAAATAAATGCAAGAATTTTACAAAACAAATACGAAGCAATTAGACAATAAATATAAAAATTTTGAAACTAAATTATTCACTCACTGCAAATATACTCAATATAGGTATTCACCAGATCCAATGAAAATACTACTGCTTAAAGTTTAGGTAAATTTCAACTTTCTTCGAATAGCAATATTACTTTGCTTTTACAAAATAATGTTTGAAAACTCAATGATCCAAATTCAAATAAAAGAAATGTGCAAAGCTAGTAATCATTGATGCATTTTATCAAACAGATGAGTGCATAAGGAATGAACATAAGTTGTAAAATCAATATGACATAAATTCCTAAATACCCAATACAAAAATCGTTCAAGATACATCATTCTATCAAAGACTAACCATAATCATCAAAGAGATCAACATGGATACATGGATATCAAAGGAATCAAAAGAAAAAAAAAATCATCAATAAGAAAATCATATGGAGGACCTGTTTGATAAAAAATTTTTGTTTCGTATCAATTCAAATCATAACTATTAATCTACACTTCCAATAATTCTGTTATGTAGAAAACACAATGTTTTGAAAGACTTCACTGAGAAATAATTTTATAACCATAATCATCAAGTTATTTACACCCATATGACAACCTTATGTGTTTGATCCATGCATGAACCTTAAGGCCATTATAAGAACCCACTTCCTGACCTAGGCAAAATATGTCTTGTGAGAAAAATGATAAACTTTCTCATTGTGGGAATGAACATTAAATTACTCTGCTCTTGTGTACAAGAAGTAGGAACTAAAACAGAGGACTTTAACAATGGAGCAACGACTACTAACAGAATATCCAACTGACTGGCCTAATCCACTAATGAAAACATGACAAATGCCAAAGCCTAACTGATTAAATACAATGCATATACGACCTACAGATTGGTACAGAAACTATAGGTAAACTACTTGTCATTTACTATGTTTGCAACATTGCTGAAACTGAACCAATGAATAACTTGCAACTTGGACTTGTAAATGTGCAGTAAATGTGTGATCTAATTTATTCCATTGCCATGTTTCATTCAATACAAGTTTGCAATTTAATGGCTTCTTTTTTTAAATTTAAAAGGGTTAATTTTTTAAATGTGTGATCTGATTTTCTTCTTTAAATGTAAAAAAAAATTTATCATAAAAATCCACAAATAGTTGACTGAAGTAGTGCTTGCTCATAGAAATAGAAGGGATACCTTTAATGCGCAATGCTCACAGAAATAGAGCTTGGACTTGGTTACAATAATATCGACAAAAGGCTGCCTGCAAATGAAATAGAGCACTCACAAACCAGAAAAGAAACAGAAACAGAGCACTCACAAACTAGTGCAAAACCATTTTAACCAAATGTTCAGATTTCAAACACACAACACCTATGAATCTTACCACAATGAAGAAAGGAAAAAAGATCCAACCCTGCTTATCATCCAAATGTTCCTGTGAACAATAGTCGATTATGTAAGAATGGAATAAAAAATTTTAAATAATTAATTGAAGAAAAGGGAGCAAAATGAAGGAAGGTAAAGCAAGGCAAGCTCTGTATTTTTGCCACTCAGAAACACATTCGTCTTTCTTCCATTGACCCTTCACGAACTTCTCTGAATACCATCTGTACATTAAATTTTTGTTGAAGAATAAATAATAATAAAAAAGCCCCTTTTTTGCTAATAAATTAAAAAAGAAGAATGATGGATTCGGATTTGGAAGTTGGAACCTGTTGAAGCAATTGTGGTAGGCAGCTCTGAGATGGGCTGAGGATATGGCTGTACGCCATTTTGGTTTTTTTTTTTTTTTTTTTTCTTTTTTTTTTTTTCGGCCGGCAACCTATGGAGGTGGTGGTGGAGGAGAAAGAGAGAGAGAAACGTAAATGACAGAGTGAGAGAGTCAGAAGTCAAATTTTTTTTTTTTTTTTTGGGTTTAGAGATAGGTTTGAAAGGTAATAAATGAAGGTAATTAATTAGATTCTGATCATAATATTTGTAATAATTATAGTCTTTTTTCAACCATTGGATCTACTTAAATCCAATGGTTTAAAAAAGGTGTAACACTTTAGAGTTACACCAGGTGTAACTTGAACCTATCTCAATTAATTATTCAATAAAGAGATAATTTTTATAAATGATGCTGGTTTGGAAAATGAGCTCCATCTATTTATAAAATAAAATTATGAGAGAATATATAATTACTATTTATCAAAACTTTTAAACCTAATAGGCAATAGCTTAAGGTTAATGAAGGAATGTTCCATATAAAAAAAAGAAAAAAAAAAAAGAAGAAGAAATGAAAATTCTTAATCCAATACTTTATATCGAATAAGAGCTAAATATGACATTTATCTTAAGAAAGAAAAAAAAAGCATAATGTCTTTCTTCAAACTTTATGTGCGGTTCCGTTTGTAGGTAGACTTTGCACATGGAAAAAATGACTTGAAGTAAGGTATTTTATAAAATTAATAGTATTGTAACTCAACTAACATTTCTTGGTATTTTCAACAAGAATGTCCAGAGTTTAAATCCCCTATCTCCCATTAAACTCTTATATATATTATATATAAAATGCTTACAAAGTGGACTTTGTGTTCTTCAAACTTGATTAATTATATGTTTAATTTCATATTTGAGTTTTTTTATTTTTTTTATTTTTTATTTTTATTTTTTAACTAGAGATTTGTGTTCTAATGTAGGTCTCTTTTTTTATAAATCATATTAGAAAAGATAGAACGTAGGCATGATATCATATTAGGAAAGATAAAACATAATTCTAATAACATATTAGAAAATATAGATTATAACTCGAATACAATATTATAAAAGATAAAACATCACTTTGATGCAATATTAGAAAAGATAGGACATAGTTTGATACAATATTAGAAAGTATAAAATATAACTTTAATAACATATTAGACAAAATAAAACATAACTTTGACATTATATTAGAAAAGATAGAACATAGCTATGATACTATTTAGAAAATATAAAACATAACTTTGATACTAATTAAAAAAATTTAGAATGCAACTTTGGTACTACATTAGAAAATAGAAATAGCTCTAATACCATAACAGAAAAGATAAAACATAGGTCTGATATCATATTAAAAAAGATAAAAAATAATTCTAATACAATGTTATAGCAAAAAGAACATCTCTTTGATACCATATTAGAAAGAATAGAACATAGCTATGATACCATATTAAAAAAGATAAAAGATAACTTTGATACCATATAAAAAATATAAAACATAACTTTGATACCATATTAGAAAATAAATCATAACTCTAATACTATATTAGAAAAGATAAAACATAATTCTAATACCATATTACAAAAAGGTAGAAAATAACTTTATTACCATATTAGAAAATATAAAACATAACTTTGATATAAATTAGAAAATAAAAAACATAACTTTGATACCATATTAGTATTTAGAACATGGCCCTGATACCGTGTTAAAGTTGTTGAGAGATTAAGAGAGATAATAAAGAGAAAAAAAAGTAAGAAATTAATGTGGTTCGATGTAACAACCTACACTCAAAAAACAAAGAAAAAAGAAAAAAGAACTTAATGATTACACCTTTTCTATTAAAGTGTGTTGCATTGAATCCAATGTAGGGTTTATTTAGTAGAAAATCCTAGGCTATATAACCTTAAATTAACCCATTAGTTTTCTTACTATGCAGGACATGAGTCTATAATAAATTTGAACCTCTTACACCATAACATCACTAACTATATGTATTAATAGATCAGCGATTATGTTACTTAAATATAGTTTTTTGTTTTGCGATTCAAATGGTGGGTCCCATACTTGAATCTATTGTTTGGTTGATATTTTCTAAATACAGTTTTTAGAAAATTGTATCCTATTTTCCTCGTTCAAAATAGGATTTTGAAATTGGCTGAGAGGCTGTTTTCAAGATACAGAAAATGTTTTTTATGGCATAGTTGTAAATAAATTGAAAACAGTGGATCCTACATATTTGTTCAAACTATTTTATCTCTTAAATTAAGGGGCTTATCTTTATCACAAAAATAATTCTCATACTTCAAATTTGAAACTTATCATTATCAAAAAAAAAAAAAAAAAAAATTGCATTAGCTATATTCCCTTATCATTATCCACAAAAAAGAGAGTAATTTACGGATTTTACACATTACTTTTTATAATTTTTTAAGAAAAAAACTCAAAAATAGAAATGGTCTCTCAAACAATTATTTTTTGTTTTTAGTATTTTGAAAATTGTTTTTAAAAGTAGAAGCCAAACACGTGCTCCCTCCGTCCCAATTTGTTTGGCCTAGTTAGAAAAACCTAATTATTTAGAGAGACATCATTAACTACCTTATCTCTTTAAGAAAAAGTTAGAAATTTCCTAAATTACCCTTAAACAAATTTATCAAAAAATCATTTAATTTGAATAAAGATGGCATGAATAGTGGATTTCAAAATTTAGGTTTTTAATTAAATAAATGCTCCTACAAATAAATTCAGGGTATAAAGGGAATGTTGATAAATTAATAGTGTTTGACTTTTTAAATAGGACATAATTTTGGAACATCCCAAAATAGAATATAAGCCAAACAATTTAGGACGGAAAGAGTATAATATAAAAATTATTATTTAAAAACTAGTTTCAATTTCAACTTTTTGAAAATTATTTTTATACTATTTGGCTGATGTGCAGGAGGTGGGGGCAATCTTTGCTCTTATGGGGGCCGGGTTTTAAATAAATTGAAGTGTGCTGTACTTTTACCTACTGTTAGAAGGTTTTTAAAAATAATTTTTTTTGGGTGTTTTTTGGGGGGGGGGGGGGGGGGGGGGGGGTGGCGCTATGGACCATGGTCCCCCCTACACATAACTTGGCTCCACCCATGAATATAAAGTGGAATCCAAAAGCTGAGATAGTTTAATTTTTATCCATTCTCAAATGGTTCGGTAATTTAAAAAATGTTTCTTTTTCCATTTGGCACCGCAAAAGATCACTTTAAATATTACAGGATTATGGAGTGAAATAACGCTTGATCGGAATGTACATTGTCCGAGAACGAATTATTGGTAGGGTCTTGAAACTTGACTCAATTGTGGGAGGCAAGCTATGGAAAGGAATGGACATGCTCATCGTCAATACTTTTTGTTATAATGTTATTTGTGTGAATTATGATGTATGTAGATGTTTGTGTGTACAATATAAATATAATATAAACTTATATAATTTAACAATTAAGAAATAGAGATGGTTTATTACATGTTATTATATTATAATAACTTTTTGTTATAAAGTTAGTAAAATTCAAGAAAAAAAAATCGTAAAGTTAGTGATTATTCAAGCATGTAACTGGTTAAGTAGATATGTAATGTATAATTTTATGTATGAATGAGTGTGGTTGTGTGCGTCAATAATTAATAAAAAGACAATAAGTTTAGTTTAGTCATTTAGTTTAAAATATTTTTATAAAAACAATAACAAATAGATAATAAAAAACAACATAAAAATAAAAATGTTAAATAAACTTAACAAAATAAAATGGTCATAGGCACATAGCTACCCACATTGGCAATAGTTACTCATAATGAACTATCATATAACAATTCAAAATTTGAAAACTTGTAGAAAGAAATTGTAAAACTTTATGTATTAATTTTTTTTTTTGGTCGGAACTCGACATATTCAAGTTATTTTTTTATTAAAATCTTTTAATGACCCCCCTAAACATAATTCCTGGAGCTGTCACTGATGAAAATGCACATTTGTCCCTTAAACTATACCTCCTTTTACACTTACCCGCTAAATCACACGTTATTCTTTTACACTTGCCACCCTACACTATGAGAATGCTTGTTTACTTTCCTAAATTATTACTCATGGGATGTGGAACAAATTGTTACACAAGTACTAGTTTAGGGGGTAAATGTGCCCTTTTATAGTTTAGAGAAACAAATGTTACGTTGGTAATTGTATAGGGGATAAGTGTGCACATTCTTATAGTTTTAGGAGGTAAATGTAAAAGGGGTATAGTTTAGAGGGTAAAGTGTAATTTTCCATAATATATATTTTTAAATATTTGGACAAAAGCTTATAATAGTGACCATCAACATGAAGTGCAATGTCTATTACACATACACAAAAATACATTTTAGTTTTTGAACTAAAATCATGAATTGAAGTTATGATTTTAGTTTTAAAAATAAATTGTGTTTACAGTGTGTGAATTAACAATTACCCCAACATGAATTCTGACCACATTTTTATATTTCAACTGTAGTGGGAGCTTATGGAATGAACCAAGTGCAAAGAGCTGTGTCAGGCAAAAGCAACCAGTGTTTGGCTCAACATACCCCGGAGGTTTGCCACCAGCTGTTGTGGTGCTCAATAGTGTATTGAGCAAGATTATAAAACCCGTCACTTTGCTTGATATAACAACTCTCTCTCTGCTACGTAAAGATGGACATCCTTCCATCTATGGACTGGGTGGGCCAACCGCAATGGACTGTAGCCATTGGTGTCTTGCTGGTGTTCCTATACTTGGAATGAGATTCTTTACAATCTTATTCTTTGAAATCGATTCATGGAGATTAGCATTGAAAATTCGATACATTTTTTCACGATACATGGAGATTAGCATTGAAAATTTGATACATTTTTTTTGCAATAATAAGGGGCTGTTTGGTTTTTTTATTTTTTCATTACTCATCACTCCTCACTCAATTTTCGTCACTCATCACTCATCACCCGTCGCTTAAAATACCCCAATTTCCTAATCCCCACCTGTTTGGCACACTTCACTCAGCTTTTCATCATTCACACTTTTCTGATTTTTGTGAGACCATACCTGTAACTTGGTCAAACCGAAGCTGTTAGCCTACCTGCGGACCCATCTTTTTCTTTTTTCTCATTTCCCCTTCACCCCTTCACCCCTGTTACTCTCCCAAAACCCAAACCCAAACCCAAACCCATAAAAATTTCATAAGCCCCCTCGCCTTGTCAGGACTGTCACTAGTGAACAACACTTATCTCTCCGACATGTACTGGGGGTGCTATCTCCTCCGTCATGACCGAATGGCACCGACAAGCATAAAGAAACGTGTACCGGTGGCACTATCTCCTCGGTGTTTACAATGGACTTTGGTTCTAGGCTTTTGGATTGGACAAAATCAGATCGATGATGAGTTTTTCAGTGGTGTTCTGGATTTTTGTTTAGAGAGGATGGGGTTTTTTTTGCGAGATTGTTTCTGGGTTACCGCCATGGGTGTGCTTGACGAGGGCCTGCATTTTGCTCACCATGGGTTTTTCTTTTTTTTACAGTCATGATCTTTGACAAACCCAATGGTGGTGGGTGGGTTTTGATGTGGGTTAGGCAAAATGTGGGGTTTGGTAGTTGTTCACGGTGGTGGGGTTGGTTTTGATGTGGGATAGGCAACCAAACCCAGAAACCCAATGTGAAAAAAAAGAAAAAAAAAAAAGAAAAAAAAAAGAAAGAAAAGAGAACCCAAGCCCAAAAACCCAATGAAAAGGAATTGGAAAAAAAAATGCAACAAAACCTAGAAACCAACGTGAAAAGGAAAGAAAAGAAGAAAAAAGAAGAAGAAGGAGATGAAGAGAATAGAGAAAGGTGAGACCTAGCGTGAAGGACAAAAAGAAAAAAAAAAAAAGACAACTTTGTTGGAGAGAGCAAAAGATCTAACCGTGGGTCCCTCAATGTGTGTGTATTTACAAAAATGCTATCATAATTCTGTTTCCATAACTTGATGAAAATTCAATTAGTGTGTAAAACACCATTGAACATTTAGACTCCCAAAAATAAAAATACCAACAGAAGATTATAATCAAACAATATATGTGCGGAAAATGAAATATATATACCTGTAACTTGAAACACTTGCACAAAACACATTAAACCCTCAAGGTAAAGCAAGTAGTAAAAGGACAAGTATAATGTAACAAGTGAATTGCGATCAAGTAAACATAATGTAAAATATATGAGCAACTTGGCCATACACCAAAACAGTCATATAGAAATGACTACAATGATCACATAGCAAAGCAAATGATCATTCGAACATGCAATCAATGAAGCACAATAGCATAGGGAAGTATGCATGTCCAACACACAAACACGATGCAATGAGAACAACAAAGCATAGATACTAAACATAACTCAAAACACTATAAAGCAAACAAGAAAACAAACATAAAGAAACACAAACAAAACAAAGTTTTCTTATTAACACAATATCTTCCCCCCTTTGGTGTATGCATCTTCCCTATGGAATATCTCTCCCCCTACAAATGTGCACAAGAAATAGAATTTCTCCTCCTAAGAATGTGCACAAGAGTCATATAAAAATAACAAAACTCTCTAGTATGAGCACATATATTGTTTGATTATAGGCTTGTGTTGGTATTTTTATTTTTGGGGGTCTAAAAGTTCAATTAGTGTGTAAAACACCAATGAACGTTTAGACTCACAAAAATAAAAATACCAACACAAGCTTATAATCAAACAATATATGTGTGGAAAATGAAATATAAGCTATAACCAAATTGGTAACACTCTAAATCATAATTAATAACCAACATGTTGGGAAATTTAGACCTAGGCTGATATAATTAACAAGTTTTAAACCCAAGTTGTTAATTAGATTTATTATGAATAAAACTTGTTAAAACAAGTAAACATCAATATCATGTCAAAATCATGCAGTGGAAAAAATAAATAAGACAAGATATAATGACTCAGGAAAACAAATGAAACACACTAGTTTCACAGCAAAAAACCTGGGGGGGAAACCTTCCGAAAAGCAATCCACTATAGTAAAAAGAAGTTTCAAATCTAGTACAAAACTTTTGTTCCTAGACTCTACAATCCTCGTAGATGAACTTACAGCAGAAACCTTCTACGGCTTCAGAACCTCTGAACTCTTCAATACATGAACACCACATTTTTTGCACGGATCCCAGTACATGACTAACCAATGATGCACGGCTTCCAGTACGTGACTAACACACCAACTTGAAGAAGATGTTCGCTGCAAAGTTCTTCACTTCATCAACAATGAAGATCAAGAAGCACTTGGTTACAAAATTCTAAGGCACAAAGACGCAGTAGCTTCTTTTATAGAGAATAAGGCATCGGTCACCTTTTGCATATGTTCTCCTTGTATCCTCTTATGTAACGGCCTCTAAAATAAGCCTTATATATGTCTAGGGTTATGAGAAAAGAAACCCTACACAAATACATAAGCATAGGCCGAAAATCAGATCTAGAAATTTGAATTTCATAATTCTCGATCGATCGAGAGGTGTCAAGAAGCTATTGAGCCTATCTGTTGTGAGCTATCGAGGAGTTATTGAGGGGACAGAAAGTTGCTTGATCGATCGACCTAGCTATCAAGAGGTGTCGAGATTGAATAAAAAGCAGCTAAAGAGCTTAATAGATAGCTTAGCTGTCGAGAGGTGTTGAGCAGCTATCGAGCTTTAAAAAATCAACACTTCTTCACTTGTTTCTTGGACAGATTTGCATGGCTTCAATACTATACTTGAACGCTTGTTCCTTTAAGTATTAAATAAATCCTAGATCTACCCAAATATAAGTAAAGTGTGTTTTGTCAAAGGATTAGCTAACTACATAAAATATTGACATATGTTCCTAACATGATCCACATATGTCCTAACAATCTCCCCCTTTGGCAATTTATGACAAAACCACAACAAACAAATGACCATATGAGAGAAGTCATAAATCACTCAACTCATATTCACTTGTTAAATACAATAAAATCTATCATAACACAAACTCTTGAAAAACTTTGCAAGAAGAGAGTTCGTGGCAAGGAAGACTTTGACAACCTGTATTTCTAAAACACTTTAAACAAAACTCATCAAGACATCTTAGTGTGAGATAGAAATAAAAGACTGCATACAAATAAAGAAACATGTGTATAAAGAGAGAAAAGAAACAACGCATGTAGAGGTAGGTGAAGAAAACATACATCATCATCATCCTTATCATATATATATATATATATATATATCAAAGATAAACACAAAGTATGTAAACATGGTCACAAGACCGGCGTATAAGAAGAAGGAAGTAAGCACTCCCCCTAACAAGATGAAACACATCTCCCCCTTTCAAAGGAATGTATTTCTGCCCATAACATGTAGAATCTTAAAAAGAAACAACATATTCTCCACATTTTCTCCCATTTTTTGTCATGATTAAAAGAAGCGAGAAAGCTTCACCCGAGATACATAAAAATGATCAAGGATGATCAAGGGGGCACAAGAAATAGATCCAAAACACACACACACACACACACACACACAAAACAAGTCTAACCAATTTTATATTTTAAAAACAAGTTAAGACAGTTTAGTGAGCATATATTAACACATGTAAACCTTGTGATGGCCAAAGCACATTGTACCTGCATATGTATCAAGAGTAGCAAAGAATATTGCGTGTTGTGTGTGAAAAATATTGCAAGATTGCATAAGTGTATACATGTTATGACGATTTAAGATATGAGAAAATCACTTTAACTCACACACAATCATAATTATTTGACGGGAACTATCACCTTTGAGATACATCTTATAACTCCCACATCTCCTAGAATACACGCTTGCAATCTTATTTAAAAGCATTTTGATCTTTTTGCTTTTGATTCTTTTTTGCATATTTTTCTTTTAAGCAAACTATGCATGGGCATATAAGAGATAGAAAAGAAATACCCAATTACGTTAAGCATTTGACATTCCAATTTTGCTATGCCGAAGCACACAAATGTCATTCATGATTGGCGGGCAACAATGGTGAGATGGTTATTTATGCCTTTCTCTTAGGATTTTCTAGTCATTCCCGTAAAAAAGAGTGATACGAGTGTTAAGTACAAGAGATCACTTAATCTTACTCATCACAAACACGAGCCATAAAGCTCACTTGCTTAGTTGTGCATAGAGACGCTCATCTAAGTTACAAAAGATACAAAGTTTATAAAACTTTATTTCAATGGCCATCCAAGGTACACAAGTACCAATGTACACAAACACACACTATTTTTTGTATTTTTCTGATTTTTCCTTTTTATTTTTATTTTGAAAACAAAACAAAATAAAGACTAAACAACTAAAAAAAAAAAATAGACAAACAACGCGAAAGCATGAAAGCATGAAAGAAAGATGCATATGCATGAAGGCATGAAGGCATGATAGAAGGGTGCAGATACATAAAAGCATGATTCCAAAAACATATAAGAAGTCAAGCAAAAAGAGTCCTACTTTAGATAGAAAGAATTAAAGCAGAGGACAAACAGAAAAGACAATTAAGTTTTGGACTCCTTTCTCACCCACACAGCACGAGTCTTTGGCTGTGAAGATGAAAAGGCACGTGTCCTAGTATGTCTACTAAAGGACATAGAAGAATTAGAATTATCTTGAAATTGAGTTAAAAAGCTCAAAACTTTTAATAACTCTCCAAACAAAGGTGTAGGTCCTTGAGAGGAAACCTGTGACCGTTTGGACAATTGCTTATGAGGATACAACTTAAAGCAATTAGGACGAATGTGTCCAGAAACACTACAATGGTGACAAACATGAGGTCTAATAGAGGATTTAGAATTAGCCAAATTAGTTTTAGATTTCACACCTTTATTACCTTTCTTAGATTGTGGCACAAAGACAATTCTTGATCCAAAAGTCGTGGAAGAGGAGGGGCTGGAGGAGACAGCATATCCTAAGCTAGTCTTATCAGAACTAGGCTTTTAAGCACTTAATACCTCATCAAGCTTTGCACTAGACATCTTCTCTATTTGAGTTCAAGCTTGACTAAGCTCAACCTCAAGATTCTTGACCTTCTCTTCTAATGAGGCGTTCTCCACAATAAGAGTCTCAACTAACCTTGTAGTCTCATCTAGTTTGACTAAAAGATTAGCTTTTTCAATTTTTACCCCATTAAGCTCTTTTCTGCAACGATGAGAAGTCTTTTTAGATTTTATAAATTCAGTGCATAGCTTATCATAGGCTTCCTAAAGGGTCAACTTCTAAGGTACTTCATCATCAAAAGAATCCTTACTGTCACTAGCACTCTTCACAACCACCTTATCGGTTGAGGCAGCAAAGGCCATAACGTGACTACATTCATTCGTATACTCATCAGAAGAGTCATTCTCAGTATCACTCCAAGGAGCAACCAACCCTTTATCTTTTGACTTCTTGGTCTTTTTCTTCATGAGGTAATTTGGGTACTCTATCCTCATATGACCAAAACCTTTGCACTTATGGCATTAGATAAGGGGTTTCTCATTCTTGCCCTTCTTTGAGGATTTAGATTTCCTAGGAGGTTTGCCCTTATCATTTTTCCTAAATTGAAGAAGCTTGATAATCTCATCAATTATGAAGGTTAGATCCTTATCCTTATCATCATCTTTATCATCATCTTCACTTTCATCTTCATCTATAGAGTCCTCAATCTTTTCCTCTATATCCTTAAGAGCCAAGTTTCTACTCTTTCCATATTTTCCCATTAAACCTAATCCCATCTCATAGGTTTAAAGGTTCCCTACAAGCTTAGTTAAAGGAATTTGATCAATTTCCTTTACTTCTTTAATTGCAGTGATCTTTGCATAGAATCTTTTAGGTAAGGACCTAAGGATTTTCCTAACAATGTTGGATTCTGTTATAGATTCTCCAAGGTTGAAGGTAGAATTCACAATATCCTTGAGTTTAGCATAGAACTCATCAAAGGTCTTATCCTCCACTATCCTTATTTCTTCAAAATTACTGGTGAGTTTTTGAAGCGTCATAGTCTTTACTGCCTTGGTACCTTCATAGGTGGTCTCAAGAATGGTCTATGCTTCCTTGGCAACTGATAAGTGTAATTTTTACATGATTTTTATTATCCTCTTATTTATTAAAATAGTTAGTTTTCCTTTATTTCTTTTGATTTGATTTGATTTTTATTTATATTTATCTATTCATTTGTGCTTTGCAGGAATGAGAAGAGCAAGGAATGAAAGGAATTTTGCACCAAATCCAAGTCCAATTCGGATTAGGATTCCAGCCTGCACATCAGTTAGTATTTTCAGTATAACTTTGGGCTCAGATGTCCAATCGAGATGATTCAAGTTGGGCTGGAAAGTAAACTTAAAGAGCTACAACTTTTTAGTTTACCAAAATCCGGAATTCTGAAGTTAAATGGGCCAAAATAGTCGGTTAAGTGAAGCCTAAAAATCTGAGATTTTCTCCAAACGGGAATTCAACTTGTAATAGGATTCCTTTACCTATTTAAAGGCTTTTTAGGGCAAAATTCAGGGGGCCGCATTGAAGTATTTTTTTTTTTTTGGGAGTCTTTCTAAAGAGGAGGATCTGAGGACAAAGGTGAGAGCTTCATGTTGATCAACCAATTCAGATGAAAGACATAAGTTTTATTGGTTTTCTTTTCAATTTTATTATGAACTAAATTTTATTTTCTAGAGCGTTGATGTAGTCTAGCAATTAACACACAATTTATATTCTGAATTATATTATTTTTAATATTTCCATGATTGAGTGTTTAATTCTTATTCTTAATGCTTACTATTTTTTTACGAATTATTGTTTGATCAATTGAATTACAATGAGACCGAGAGGTGATTTGTTATTTTAGGTCTAGAATTAAACACCACTAGTTGAGCGAAAGTAGAGATGCTTTACCATGATTAGTGTGATTTTTAGAAAATTCAAAGTACGTAATGAGTCTCCAATTAATTAAATTCACATAGAGATATGGAATTGTTATTTGAAGATATTTTTGATATTATTCGAGAGAAGATATTGAATACTTGAGGAATTTTTAATCATCAATGGGAAATTATTAGAATTTAATAATTTGGAAGAATAAATTTTGTGGGATTTGTTAGGTGAAATCAACTGCTCTAGATCCATTCTTATCATATTTTTACACTTTTAGATTTTTGCGTTTTGTTAATCTTTTATTCGTAGATTTATTTTTATTAAATAGTTTAATTTAATTCAGATAGTAGAACCTTCCATTTATTTTCAATTTTCCAAATAGTTATTAATTTAGTGAATTTCGGTATTCAATAACATAGTTAATCCCTGTGGGTTCGACATTCGTTTTCTAAAAACACTTTACTACTTGTTACGATTCTGTGCGCTTGCAGATTATTTTACGCGAACAGCAACTTCCGTGGATGATATTTTCTTGAATTCCTCATTGGTCACCCCACAAAACAAAGCATTCAAGGCCCTACTATTGAAATTTGCCTCTATGATTGTCGCATCATCCCAATCCATTAGTGCTTTCTTTGGCTTAATCCAGCCAACTTCATCAGCTTGTCATACTTGTTTACCTAGAGCCTGCAAAAAAAAAATTTCATAGGAACTTTCCAGTACATATAATTAGTACCATCAAAAAAATGAGGAATCAAAAGAGATTGTCCACGATCCATGACAACGGGGGTCAAGAATCACACTCAGGAAATTAATCCAATCAGAGTGTACCTGCTTTGATACCACTTGTTAGAAAATTTAAACCCAGGTTGATATAATTAACAAGTTTTAAACCCAAGTTGTTAATTAGATTTATTATGAATAAAACTTGTTAAAACAAACAAACATCAATATCATGTCAAAATCATGCAGCGAAAAAAATAAATAAGACAAGATATGATGACCCAGGAAAACTGATAAGAATGCAAAATGTCATATTTTTCTCCCTTAATGTTTATTCCTTTATACTTATTTGGTGCCTAAATATACTCATTATTCTTATATTTTGATTTAGGATGCAAATGGAGGCATTAAGTGCAAAACGTAGTTAATTGGGCGATTCTGGACAGCTTTGACATTGCTTCGTAATCTGGGTATAACTCTCTCATCTGATCTCTGATTGAGATGATTCAAGATGATATGGAACTACAAGACAAAGATATACAAATTTTATGTTTTGAGTTTTG